>JAWPNB010000003.1:27430000-28680000 GCA_033996785.1 Trichosanthes truncata | reverse complement strand
TATAACTCAATCATCAAGGGCGTATCAACTATTATGATCTCGTACTCTAGTTGGAATGGAAAGAAGATGCATGAGAATCAAGATCTTATTACTGGCTTTCTTAAAAACACTCTCCGTTTTAGGGTAATATAGTCTCTTTTATGAAATTTCTAATTTTTGAAATACTAGAATATAAATAATTGAAGAGTATATAAATATGTTGTTTCAGGGTTTTGTCATCTCAGATTGGCAGGGTATTGATAGAATAACCTCTCCACCTCATGCTAATTATACATATTCCATTATAGCAGGAATTACCGCTGGCATTGACATGGTTGGTATTATGTTTTAACATGCATACCCATATTTCATGAAATGGTCATACTTATTTGATATATTTTTTTTTGTCATAGATAATGGTTCCCTTCAATTACACAGAGTTCATAGATGGACTTACCTACTTGGTAAAAAGTAATGTAATTCCTATTAGTCGAATCGATGATGCAGTGAAGAGAATTTTACGAGTGAAATTCATTATGGGTTTATTTGAGAACCCATTAGCTGATTCAAGCTTTGTCAATGAACTCGGTAAAAAGGTATTTAAATGTAATGCTCTCGACATTCAAATTTAAGATAATAGAAAGTTTCATGTTTGTCTTCATAATACTTTTTCGTTTACAACAGGAGCATAGAGAATTAGCTCGAGAAGCTGTAAGGAAATCTCTAGTGTTGTTAAAGAATGGAGAGTCTGCTGATAAACCTCTATTACCTCTTTCAAAGAAAGTACCAAAAATACTTGTTGCTGGTAGCCATGCAAACAACCTTGGCTTTCAATGTGGTGGTTGGACTATTGAATGGCAAGGTCTTGGTGGCAACAACCTTACTAGTGGTACAACGATACTCTCGGCGATTAAGGATACAGTTGATCCTAAAACAAAAGTTGTCTTTGAAGAGAATCCAGATGCAGAGTTTGTCAAGTCAAACAAATTTTCTTATGCCATTGTGGTAGTAGGAGAGCATCCATATGCAGAAACTTTTGGTGACAGCTTAAATTTAACCATTCCTGATCCTGGTCCAAGAACCATCACAAATGTGTGTGGAGCTGTGAAATGTGTTGTTATAGTAATCTCGGGGCGGCCTGTAGTTATGCAACCTTACATAGCTTTAATAGATGCACTTGTTGCTGCTTGGCTTCCAGGAACTGAAGGCAAAGGCATTACTGACGTATTATTTGGTGATTATGGTTTTACCGGCAAGCTTTCACGGACATGGTTCAAGACAGTTGATCAACTACCAATGAATGTTGGAGACCCACATTATGACCCTCTATTCCCATTTGGATTTGGTCTCACTACCAATCCTATTAAAGCCAACTAGAGGTTGTTTTGCCTTAATTAGTATGTTGAGGGATAAGCAAAACTAATTAAGAGGTTATTCTGGAACAAGCATTGAATAAAATATATTTTCTGCATATTTGATCAATATGATAACAGTCCTATTAATGGCAGAATTCTAACTTACAATATTCCTTTGTTAGTATGTATTAAAGCATGTTAGCATAACCGTTTGGATTAACTTTTTAAGTGTTTATTTTTTTAAAAAAATCATTTTAATAAGATTTGTAATGTTTGGCAACCACTCAAAATAACTTTTTAAAAAATGAGTTTGAGAAATAAGCTATTTTGAGGGAAACATGACTTGAAACCAAATTTTAGAAAAAGTGTTTTTAAGTGTTTAAGTTGGCATCTCTCCCAAATTTTCATGATATATGAAAATGACCAAAATGCCCTCACACTACTACTGCCATCGCTAGCAATCACCACTCACCGCCAGTGAACATCTCCGGTGACCGCCATGCACCCACCACCGTCGATCATTACTGGCGACCATCTTTGACGTCCACTGCCGATGACAATCTTTGGCAATCACCATGCACCCATCATCGGTGACATCTTTGGCAACAACTTAGGCCACCACCGTCGGCAATGACTCCGATGGTAGTCGACCGATCATAGTGTTTTAAATACAAATCTGAACTTATTAGTTCATATTGTTTAATAATCGTCATTTATAGTAATTTGACATTAGTAGAAACATTTTGAGTATAGAGAAAACTAAACAAATTTGTGTATAAAAACACTTTTGAGAAAATGTAACCAAACATATGAGTGTTTTAATTTTAAACAGTTTTTATAAAAAAAAATGTTTAAAAAATGTATTTTTGAAAAACACTTAAATTAAAAGGTAATCCTAGGGATAGCCTCGGGGCAGGGTGGGACGGGTATGCACTCTCCATCGCCATCCTCTTGGGGATTGTCCATTCAATTAAAAGGTAATCCTAGGGATAGATTCGAGGCAAGGCAGGTTAGTTTTTGCTCGTGTAGGTCAATCAATCTGTTGATTGCAGCCATGTCTATGCAGGCCTTGCACTTGTCAATCCCCTCATCTTCTCTTGGTAGCACTCCTGCCCTCCTGCAGAGTTTAGTAATTAGGGCGGGAAAGAAAAGTCATCCTACTTTCCTCCTAGAGCATGCCACAAGCTCTTCCTTTATGATCTTGCCAATTTGAGCTCTAAACCCTTGTAGATGTTGTACAACAACATGACTCTCCGTTGAGAAATGGTGGAGTTATGTGTTGTTGGGACGAGCCTGTTCTTGATAAAATAGAGCCATATGTAAGGTTCTGTCTTGATGTCTGCTGGCACAAGGGTTCGCACACCTGTTAAAGAAACTTTCCATCGGTTCCCTTGTGTGCCACCACTACAAGAAATACACATACAATAGCATTAGAAAAATGCTATCGTGGACTTTTGATAGCGTTTTCAAAACGCTGTCATAGTTGATGTTATTGAAAGTCTCTAACTTTTCATATCGATGCTATAAAAAAATACTATAAAAAATATATTTTCGATTCCATAATTTTAATGCAATGGAAACTTTTTATAGCATTGGCAAAAACTCTATGTTTGCTCTTTCATAGCATTTTTTATAGCAGTGGAACAAAACTATCATAGTGTTTTTAGGCACGCTGTCATAGCTGATGTTATTGAAAGTCCTTGACTTTTCATAGCATTTTGTCAACGCTATAGAAAAAGCTATAAAAAGTCCATTTTACATTGCGTAATTTTAATGTTATGGAAACTTTTCATAGCGTTAGCAAAACACACTATGATTGGTCTTTAATAGCATTTTTATGGCAGTGAAAAAATGCTATAGGAAACATATAATAGCATTTTTAGCCTTGTTTTGGTAGCCAATGTTATGGGCAATAGGTGACTTTTTTATAGCATTTTTTTATATTTTATTGTTTTGTTTACATTTATACCATTTTCTAGTAGTATATAATAGTTTAAGATTGTTAAATAGCTATCAAACCATATCAAAAGATTGTTAAAATCACTTTAACTTTTGTACTAATTTAATTACATATAGCGAAATCGAAAACTTAAAATTTAAACAATTAAATCTGTACAGGAAATAATTAATATTAATTATTGAAGAGTTTGGACACAATAATGTGATTCTTCAATCACTACCACACTCCATAGATATAAATAACCACTATTTTTTTTTTGTGGGATAGCCATTCTATAGACGAAAAATAAAAAGTAAAAAAAGGGGAAACCTCTCTAGTTTCTTTAGTTACATCATTTAGTCTTCACATCCAACTCTCTATATGATTAGTCTTTTATCCTTGACTCTGACTCCTGTAAAAAGGATCATAATTTTACAATCAAATTCACCTCAAACTCCTTAATCAAATATGTGTTCTCACAAAAAAGCAAATAAAGTCTACAGTAAGATGGAAAGATAATAGGATTAACAGTGCAACGAAGCATTAGGAAATTAACAACTTAGACTACAAAATTTGCAAAGCAGATGATAGCATAAGTTAGACCTTGGGATTTGGAGTACAAAATACAACTTCTATCAATAATAGAAAGCTTTTGCATAAGTTAGATCTACTTTACAACTCATCTATGCCTTATTTTATTTTATTGTGTTTTTGTTTTATGACCCTATTCTTCAACTAATGAAAGAAAGCTTCGCATATCACAAGACAACAACCAAACATAATCATCAAAAGTTTTTCGTTAAGCAATTCAATAACAAGATTTAAAGTTAGCTAGTACAAGCATAAAACACCCAATATAAAATGAAATTGCATGCAATTCATGGTTTTAACTTGCATGGAGAAATTAAATTCATAAACTCCATAACAAGCTTCAAACCATGGTAAGTAGCACCAACACCAAATACTAGCAAACCCAACCTCCATGAATTTAGAAAATATTGAGGTTAGGAAGAATATAATCATTTTCCTTTCATATATTTAACGACCATAGCAGTAAAAATTTATACTAAGGTTAAGCAACTTGAGACCATAATGTTGCTAGTGACATTGAGATTTAGCTCCTTGCTTATTACATAATATGACTATATCATAGATCATTAAATTTTGTAGTAAACAAAGAAATTATAATGAAAGAATGAAAACTAACCAGCAGAAGAGACTGCAATGACAAGGCCTTCAAGATATGGATTGGGTTTCAATATTTTAACAACTATCCATACCAAGATTCCTCCAAATAGAAAGGTAAGACCAACGTTCACTGACATGAATCACCTAATTTGTTTTTTTTTAAAAAAAGTTAATAATATTGAATTACCTTCACTACCAAAAAGGACACAAAAGGGTGAAATAACAACAATGTTAATGATAACTAATAAGGATTTAATTTACCATGAAACAATGTCTTGAAAGGTGACTGTTTCGGCTAAGTTTGCAAACATGTGACAAGTGAGAGAGTAAAGACAATCTGCATAGAGAAAGGAAAAAAATGCAATTATTTGCCTACCTAAGCACAATCCGTTGAAGTAATCAAACATTATTGGTACTTTCTAGATTTGTAAAGCAATAATATTAATAAGAGAAGAAAAAGAAAAAAGGTTACCTTGTTGAGAGAGGTTTGAGCATTGGAAGGAAGAAGGTTGTGTTGGGATTTATGCCTTAAAGCCTCGTAATTAATGATTTATTTAATAATTAATAATAATTTTGATTATTTTATTTGCAATATAATATTATCCATTATATACAAAATCCAAGGTTATTAGTATAATATTGAATAGTATGTGGTTGACATACAAGTGGATCATGTTCAAGAAATAACCTAAAGGGTCATAGTATATTGATAAGGTTGGGTTTCTTATCATGGTAACAATATTGATACGGCCTACTTTGTAATAGTTACAAATGATTTGATCCAAATCGTTCATGTTGAGACATGTGAGTGGGGGTATCTTATACAATGAGTTTGTGTAAGAATGAACCACGAAATATTTAATCTCTCTTTATAAATCCTTTAATTGAGAATATTAATATTTCATCAGGATGATCATGCGACTCGGTCTTAATCCTGAATGAGTTATGAACTCCTGCCTGTGAGGGCTTGTCCTTTGATTTTCATGGGTGAGAGTGGCTTTTGTAGCCGATTCAATATGCCTACCATTTTGAGGACTTGACCAAATAGGGAGCTGGGAAAATAATCTCACAAGATGGAATTCATTCATTCTCATATAGGGTAAGTAAATAAGTAGTTTCCTTAAGTGTTGATTTTGGGACTTGAACAATGGGATCCTACCCTCTCACTGGCCCAAGAGGGACTTAGTTTATGATTGGATCATAAACAAATTGTTCATTAGAAGATCAGTGGTACTTAAGGTACAAGATGCAATTACAGGGGTAAAATGGACTTTTGACCCAGTTGTAATTACGAACAACTCGTGAAAGATCGACTTGCATGTAGTAGGTTATATCCATGGACATAACTTGTCCTGCAGTGCATAAGAACGCAACTTTAGGTCTATAGTGGAATGACATAGAGTTAATGAATGAAAATTAATTGATTAAAGAGATTAATTAATTAATTAGTTTTGTATCATTGGAGCTTATAATCTATATGTCTATAAGGTCCCCTTTCTAGCTCATATGAACAAATAGGGATCAATTTCGTTGAGAGAAAATTTTGAAATGTTCAAATTAAAATTTAATATATTTGATATATTAAATGAGGGAAAAGATATTTATTGTATGTGAGACATTGAATATCAAAGAAATTATTGATGTATTAAGATACATTAAAGAAAAGATATTTATTAAATTTGAATTAGATTCAAATAAGGAAATAGATGTTGTAGGAGAATTTGGAAAAGTTTGAATAAGATTCAAACTGGTTAGATAAATATATTTTAATATATTAGATATTAAAATATATTATTTAGTTATTTTCCCTAGACCACTATAAATAGGACCCTGGGGGTGAGCCATTGTGCATTCTTCACAAGAGAAAAAAACTCTTGAAATTCTCCTCTCTTTATTTTCAAGAAGGTTCCAACAAACCTCTTTAATCCTTCGAGCCATAGCAAGGAAGACTTTGTGGAAGTCTTGGAGTTAAACCTCATTGGAATTGGAGCACAAAGAGAAAAAGACCCGCCAGAATATTCTCCGTATTATTTTCAAGGTATGGTTTATGTTTAACCTTAAGTTTATATTTTAATTCTAAAATAAAATTAAAGTCGATTCCAACACTTCTGCTATAGGTTTAATTCGATTATTCCCTTCACACCCATGCTACCCTTATTTATTTTTAGATGGTACGTGAACTTCGAGACATGTGGCATGAGCGTTCAGCTTGGCGAGGCTATGGAGACAATGTCATACCAAAGCTTCCTAGAATCATAGAAATTTAGGTTTTTGTTTTATGTTCCTTTCTTTAATCTCTTTGATTTTATAATTATTCAAATATCCTTTATTCATGAAGTTTTGTAAATAAATATTTACAAAGATCCCAAATTTAAAGTATTCTGAATTTAAATCAGTTTTTAGCTTAATGAAATGTTATTTCTTGATTAGCTTAAGCTTCTGCTTTATTTTCAAAAGTTCTTGTTTTTGCATGCATGTAGTGGCAACCCTTTGAAATCCAGTCTAAGAAATTAGGTCTTCACAGTTGGTATTAGAATGCTAGGTTTTAGGTTATGTAGACTCGCTTACATTGTAAGCACCAAATTCTCCATAGCCACATGCAAGGATAACGCCTCGTCACTGCCAGGTATGTTAATTACCAAACATGAAATGTGCATAGTTGTTATTTCCTCATGTTATGAACGAAAGCATTACCTTTAGATTTGATAGCTGGATTATGTTGATTAGGTTATTATGTTCCTTGTTTCATGGTATGTCGATTTATAAAGTATCCTTTTAGTTAATTTAAGCACGACAGATTATGACTTTATGTAAAAGATGATCTTAGTAGGTTGAAGATTAATGCCTTTGGGCATTGAAGATCTTAGTGTTGAGAAAAATACATTTCATGATCATCCTTTTGAAGTGTAAGATCTCATTAACCAAGTAAGCTATTTTTTTTAGTTCTTCACTTGCCATGCCAAAAGAATGAAAAGACTCAAGTGTAATCAGACTAAGAGAAAATTTTGGCAGTTAAAAGCAAGGCGAGTTAGAAAAAAAAGTATCTGACTAAAGACTCAATACGTAACCCTAAATGAAAGAACTATGAAATGATTGGGAACTGAGACATGTTTCTCTTAATGAGGACGAGTCTTGCTTGGAGATGAAAAGAGACACCGTATGGTTAATGGTCCTAATAAAGAACAATGTGTGGAAAGAGAGGTTATAGAAAAATTTGGCTATCACGAGAGACAAAAGAAATGAATATGTTGAAACTCCAAGTACTCAAGTATGACATGACTTTCTACGTTATGTTTCATAATTATAAGTTTTTAGGTTTGGAAAAAAGGGATCTTGATTTTATTTTAAACTTAAGACTTTTGTAAGTTTTGGTTAAAAGCAAGTGCATGAGACTTCAGTTATGAAACTTAGCTTTAGTATGAGAAACGTTTCTCCTAAAGAAAATGATTAACCTTGTATGATCCAAATCTTGGAGAGATCTTTGATAAGCTTTTATCTTAGATTTACCAAGGAAGTTGAAGGAAACAACCTTTTAAGTGGTGACGATTATTGACAATAGTTGCTAAAGATAAAAAAGATGGAAATTTGAGGCTTTATTAGTGAAGAAGTAGAAGTTCAAATCCCTTACCTATTAGGGTAAGGTAGGCGTACATAGATTGCTAGAACCCGAACTGGTCCAAGTCATGAATGAGGCAATCCAGAAAATTAGAGCAAGAATGAAAACAACGCAGAGTAGGCAGAAGAGTTATGCTGACACAAGGCGAAAGGACTTGGAATTTGTAGTTGGGGACCTAGTGTTCCTAAAAGTAGCACCGATGAAGGGAGTCTTGAGGTTTGGAAAGAAAGGGAAGCTCAGTTCCAGGTTTATCGGACCATTTGAGATTTTAAAGCGGATTGATCATGAAGCGTACTGTTTGGCCTTGCCGCCTTCTCTCTCTACGGTTGATGATGTTTTCCATGTTCTATGTTGCGGAGGTATGTGCTAGACCAGTTGCATGTGATCGATTACGAGTCTTTAAGCTTAAATAAGGATTTGAGTTACGAGGAAAAGCCTGTGCGAATTCTTTCAAGGGACTAGAAGACTCTTCAAAACAGGGAGATAGCACTGGTCAAGGTTCTTTGGCAGAACCATCAATTCGAGGAAGAGACATAAGAACGAGAGGATGCATTGACAGCCAAGTATCTAGAGCGTTCTTAGTTGGTGTGTCAGTACGAGCTAATCTCGTAATTTGTTGTGGTTGGGGGCTTAATTGGTAATTAGGGAATGAAGGCTTAAGGAGAAAAAAGAGTTAAGGTTGTTGTTATGGGAATTTTTGGAAAAGGAAAATAGAGGAAACCAAGCCAAATCCTAAGCCATTTGTTTTAAATACAAGCCATCACGCAACCCTAGGAACCATCTTCTTCTTCCTCTCCTCCATCTTCACGATTTCTACCTCACCAAACAAACCCATTTTCTTCTCCCTTCTCTTCTTCATGCGTACAACATGACTCTCACTGCCCTCCATTTTTCCTTTCGTTCATGAGTGCACAGACATAAATAGACCCTCTCTCGTTCTTCGGTAGCAAGCAACTCCCACGCTAGCCGCACATTGTTGCTGCCTTCCATGCTGGTCGATGCCGCTGTTGAAGCTAGGAAGCCACACTCAGGTCATGCCATGCTCCAAATCTGTGAGCCATTGTGAGTTGTCTCTCCTCAGACTGAAAACTGCCCATCAATGTCGTTTAGATCTGGTTCTGGCGTGGGTTTGCTCAGTTTTTTGACAAATATCAAGTTTGAGCTGCGATTGAAGGGGGCGACTGAGGAGAGACTTAGCTATTTTTGAAAATTGAGTTTGAAGAACGTAAGAAAGATTCTTTGGAGCACAAGGAAGAGTTTTAACACTCGAGACTGTGATATAGCAATGAAAACGAAGCTTCACATGACGCATTAGTTCTTTCTTGTTCCCTTTTCTTAATATTTTTGTTATGGATTTGTATGCAAGTTTAGCAGTTGTTATAGTGACTATGAATAGCTAAATTTATTTTCTTAGGGCTAGATGAAGTCGTTAGGCCGAACAATTTGTTGATGTGAATGATTTGAACTGTTGTATTTCTTTCTATTCTTGCAATCGTGTTATTAATGCTTATGAACTCTTGATCAAAGTTTATTTTGTATTGATTGATTTGAATATACGCTTGAAAAAGAATAATTTAGATTTGACTTCGATTGCATGACTAGTAGTTACTATAGCATGAAAGTGACTAGAGTTCTACTAGAAATCATTAAAGGAAATGTTCTTAATGTTGTGCATGGTTATTAAAGACTAGACAGATATGTTAGTTTTATAATCGTGCTTGAGATTCAATTGTCTTAATACGGCCAGTTGTCATTTGAATTTCTTGATTTATGGCATGGATATACATTAGTTTATCATTCTTTCAATTAAATTGTTATCTTGATAGGTCAAGTCTAGTTTATAAGATATTCTTTCTCCTGATTGTCTCAATTTTATCTAGTTTTTAGTTTTAAATAATTTTACTCACCATTTAATTTTTATCTCTAAAAAAAATTGGATGGTTAAATTCATGGTAATTAATTGAATTAAATAACTCAATCCTGTGGACGACACTTGTACTGTATCTAACTATATTAAAACTTGACCCGTGTATTTTCCATCTTGTAATTTTACTCAACAGCTGATAGGTCCATAACCCACCCTGAAGGAAAAATAGAGGACATTCTAGTTCTGGTGGACAAATTCATTTTTCTTACTGATTTCATAATCATAGATTATGAAGTAGACAAAGAAGTGCCTATAATTTTAGGGAGGCCTTTTCTTAAGACAAGGAAAACAATGGTGGATGTGTATGATGGAACAATCACTCTTAAAATGAATGATTAGCAAGTGAAATTCAGCATCTATGATACAATGAAGTACCCTTACTGATGTGGAGGAGTGTTCTGTGATTTAGTTGCTAGAAGAAATGAATAAAAAGAATACTGAACTGAAAATGTTGGATCATCATGTTCAATCTTTTGGAGAAATTATTGTAGAAAAATTGGAAAGTAGTGGTTTAGAAGGGGATGGTGAGAGTTTGGCTGAGGTTTCTAATTTTAGGAGAGTGTTTGAATCTCTATAGTTAGGAGAAAGAAAAACACCCCCTATGCAGCCCTCCATTAAATAACCCTCCCACCCTTGAGCTAAAACCATTGCCAAATCATTTGAAATATGCCTACTTAGGTGAGGAAGAAACTCTCCTTATTATTATTTCAGTATGCTTACTGTCTAAAAATGAATTGATGTTGTTGGATTTGTTGAAATAGTATAAGAGGGTTATAGGTTGGACTTTGGCTGATATCCAGGGTATAAGTCTTTCTTTTTGTATGCATAAGATTAACTTAGAAGAGGGAAATTTCAAGTTTGTGGAGCAACAAAGATGGCTTAATCCAACCATGAAAGAGGTTGTAAAAAAAGAAATCATTAAATGGCTGGATGCTGGAATCATATACCCTATTTCGGATAGCAATTGGGTCAGTCCAATCCAATGTGTGCCTAAGAAGAGTGGCATGACAATGGTGATTAATGAAGCCAATGAGTTAGTTCCAACTAGGACAGTGACAGGTTGGAGGGTATGCATAGATTATAGGAGGCTGAACAAAGCCACTCGTAAAGACCATTCTCCACTACCCTTTATTGACCAAATGTTGGATAAACTAGCTGGATAGGATTATTATTGCTTCTTGGATGGTTATTCTGATTATATAACCAAATCACCATAACCCCACATAATCAAGAAAAGACCACTTTTACCTGCCCCTATGGAAAATTTTCCTTTAGGAGAATGCCCTTTGGCCTTTGCAATGCCCCAACCACTTTTTAGAAATGTATGATGGCCATATTCTTTGATATGGTGGAGTCCATCATGGATGTCTTCTTGGATAACTTTTTAGTTTTTAGGGATTCATTTGAGGCTTGTTTAAGCAATCTAGGGAAGCTATTAAAGAGGTGTGAGGAAACAAATCTGGTCTTAAATTGGAAAAAAATGTCATTTCATGGTGAGAGAGGGCATAGTGCTAGGCCATAAGATTTCAAAAAGAGAGATTGAGGTTGATAAGGCCAAGGTTGAGATTATTGAGAAATTAGAACCACCTACCAATGTTAAAGTCGTGAGGAGTTTTTTAGGACATGCTGGTTTTTATAGGAGGTTCATAAAATACTTCTCTAAAATCTCAAAACCTTTGTGCTTGTTGCTGGAAGTAAATAAACTATTTGAGTTTACTACTGACTGCCTTAGAGCTTTTAACACACTAAAAACAGCTTTAATCACTGTCCCTATGATGTCTTCTCCAAATTGGCAATTGCCATTTGAGATCATTCACCTAATCTACTATGCTAGTAAAACTCTCAATGAAGCACAACTGAACACACAATAATAGAAAAAAAGTTGTTAGCAGTAGTGTTTGCTTTTGAGAAGTTTAGGTCTTATTTAGTAGGATCTAAGGTGGTTGTTTTCACAAACCATGTTGCTATTAAGTACCTACTAGCTAAGAAAGATGTCAAACTAAGGTTAATTAGGTGGGTGTTGCTCTTACAAGAGTTTGATTTGGAGATTAAGGACAATAAAGGTTCTAAAAATTTGGTAGCCGACCACCTTTCCATAATTGATATCTCAAAAAGTTTGCTTTAGCAACTTGATATTAGAGATGACTTTCCTGATGAACAGCTACTTACAGTGGCTAAAATTCAAGGAATTGAGATCCCTTGGTTTGTTGATTTTGCAAATTACTTAGCCAGCAATGTTGTGCCCTCTGATTTTTCCAAACAACAGTTAAAGAAATTCTTCCATGAAGTGAGATTTTATTTGTTGGATGAGCCATTCTTGTATAGGCAGTGTGCTGATGGAATTTTAAGGAGATGTGTGGCAGAAAGTGAGGTTCAGTCTATTTTGGAGCATTGCCATTCTTTTTCCTATGGAGACCATTTTGGTGGCCAAAGAACTGCAGCTAAAGTGTTTTAGTCAGGATTTTATTGGCCTTCAATTTTCAAGGATGCCCATATTTTTAGTAAAGCTTGTGACATATGCCAAATGAAGGGAAATATTGAAAAAATTTATGAGATGCCCCTCACCTATATCTTAAAAGTAGAGCTTTTTGATGTGTGGGGAGTAGATTTCATGGGACCATTCCCTCCTTCAAAAGGTAATTTGAACATTTTAGTAGCTGTGGGTTATGTTTCTAAGTGGGTTAAGGCCCTTACTTTTCCTTTAAACGATGCCAAGACAGTAATGAAGTTTCTGTACAAGTTTATTTTCACTAGATTTGGAACTCCTAGAGTTTTAATTAGTGATGAGCGCTCTCACTTTGTGAATAGAGAAATGACTTCTTTATTGGCTAAATATAATGTCAAGCACAAGGTTTCCACTCCCTATCACCCATAGGCCAATGGCCAAGTTAAAATTTCAAATAGGAAAATTAAGGGGATTCTTGAAAAAGTAGTGAAACCAAATAAGAAGAATTGGTCCAGTAGGTTAGATGACTCCTTATGGGCTTATAGAACAGCTTTTAAAACTTATTTAGGCATGTCACCTTATGGGTTAATGTTTGGGAAAGCTTGCTATTTTCCCTTAGAGTTAAAGCATAAGGCATTTTGGGCCTCAAAGGAGTTAAACCTCGATTTAGAATCTGCAGGCAATGTGAGAATACTCCAATTAAATGACTTGGGTTAGCTACGATTGCAATTGCCTTCTTGTTGCATTTTCTTTCCAAAGGGGCATTAGCATCTTGAATCTCTTCTTCATTTCCATTGTTTTTCAAACAAAATTTCTTTTAGCCAAAATACCTCATAAATCTTTTATACCCACGGTTACTTTAAGTTGCAATTTGTCAACAACTTTGTGCCATTTTAATACATTTTATTAAAACTCGTTCCCTTAGGTACAATACACTGGAGTACTTCCAGTTTCTTATTACTTCAATCACATGCACTTACATGTAGAACCGATCACGCCTGCATTTGAAGAACCAAGCGCATTAAGACTGGCAGATGATAGAACAGTACCACTAAAACCTTTAGTGATTGAACCACCAGTGCTGGAGCTCAAGCCACTTCTGTCTCACTTGAAATACAGATTTATGGGAAAGGATGAAACTCTACCAATAATTATCTCCGCAAACCTCACTGATGAGGATGAATCATCTTTATTTCCGGTACTCTCCAAGCACAACAAGGCGCTAGCATGAACAATAGCATATATACGAGGAATTAACCCTTCTTTTTACATGCACAAGATCAATCTAGAGGAGGAAGCTAAGAAGTCGATAGAGAACCAAAGGAGATTGAATCTGGTGATGAAGGAGGTGGTTTGCAAAGAAATTTTGAAGTGGATTGATGCAAGAGTGATCTACCACATAGCAGACAGCAGTTGGGTTAACCTAGTGCAGTGCGTGCCAAAAAAAGGGGGGATGATTGTTGTAACAAATGAGAAGAATGAGCTTATTCCAACTAGGATAGCAGGATGGAGAGGGTGTATGGACTACCTCCACCTCAACAAGGCCACAAAGAAGGACCACTTTCCATTACCTTTTATTGATCAAATGTTGGATCGTCTTACAGGAAAGAAGTACTACTACTTTCTAGATTGATATTTAGGTTACAACCAGATCACGATAGCTCTAGAAGATTAGGAGAAGACGACATTCACATGTCTGTATGGAACCTTTTCTTTAAGAAGGATGCCATTCGAATTATGCAATGCCCAAGCGACTTTTTAGAGATGCATGATGGCCATTTTCTCGAAAATGGTGGAGAGAACCATGGAAATTTTCATGGATGATTTCTCTGTCTTTCGAGAATCATTTAATAACTGTCTAATGAATCTTGAACAGGTTTTGCAGCACTGTGAAGACACCAACCTAGTGCTCAACTAGGAGAAGTGCCATTTTATGGTGCAGGAAGGCATTGTCCTAAGGTACAAGATCTCAAGGAAGGGAATCGAGGTGGACATGGAAAAACTAGAGTTGATTGCAAAACTACCTCCACCTACATCAATAAAGGAGATAAGGAGCTTTTTAGGTCATGCAGGATTCTACAGACAATTCATCAAAGATTTCTCCCACATATCTAAACCTTTATGCAGATTGCTAGAGAATGACATACCATTTGTGTTCGACCAGGATTGTTTGAATGCTTTTAACAGGTTGAACGATGAGCTAAGCTTGGCCCCCATAATGATTGAACCTGACTGGAGTCAACTGTTTGAGCTTATATGCGACGCAAGTAATTTCGTTGTAGGTGCAATGCTGGCACAAAGAAGAAACAAGATAATACATCCTATTTACTATGCCAGCAAGACCATGAATGATGCACAAGTTAACTACACCACAACGGAGAAGGAATTGCTTGCAGTCGTATTCATATTCGACAAATTCAGATCATATCTGGTCGGGACAAAAGTGATTGTCCACACAGACCACTCGATGCTTAAGTATCTTTTGACAAAGAAAGATGCTAAGGCCCGACTCATCAGATGGATTCTACTTTTGTAGGAATTCGATCTAGAGATCTTAGCCGAAAAGAAACAGAAAACCAAGTTGCAGACCACTTGTCAAGATTATGGTTGGAGGCTCATAAGAACGATTCAAAGGTGATACAAGATACTTTTGTAGACGAGCAACTGTTGGCAGTAAAAGTAATTAAGTTACCATAGTATGCTGATATAGCTAACTACTTAGTTAATGGGCTTACTCCACCAGGTGCAACATCGCAGGAATTGAAGAAGTTCTACAATGACAGTAAATACTACTATTGGGATGAGCCTTATCTTTATAAGATGGGACCAGACTAGGTACTCAGAAGATGTGTTGCGGAGGAGGATGTCTCGAAGATATTAGAAGCTTGTCACACAACCCCATATAGAGGTCATGTACAAAGACAACAACTAAAGTACTCCAATGTGGATACTTTTGGCCAACTCTTTTTAGGGATGCACATTTGTTTGCTAAGGGATGCTATAAATGCCAAAGAATGGAAAACTTAACAATGAGACATGAAATGCCAATGCACTACATGTTAGAGGTGGAAATCTTTGACGTATGGGGCATAGATTTCATGGGACCTTTCCCGCCATCCTTTGGGAATGTGTATATCTTACTTGCAGTGGACTATGTGTCTAAGTGGATCGAGGTTGTGGCAACACCTGCCAATGATGCTAAGACAGTGAAGAAGTTTATTCATAAGAATGTCTTCACTCGTTTTGGTACACCAAGGGTGTTGATTAGCAATGACGGAACTCATTTTATTATCAGGGTCATAGGGAATTTGCTTGCAAGGTACAACATAAGGCACAAAATTGCGACTGCATATCATCCACATATGAATGGACAGGCAGAATTATCGAACAGAGAGATCAAGACAATCCTAGAAAAGACAGTTGATCCATCGCGAAGGGATTGGTCTCTCAGGTTCGATGATGCACTATGGGCACATAGGGCAGCTTTTAAGGCTCCATTGGGAATGTCTCCATACATGATTTTCTTTGGGAAAGCTTGCCACTTACTCTTAGAATTGAAGCACAAAGCCTATTGGGCTCTAAAAATGCTGAATTTTAATTTGAATGATGCAGGTGTATTAAGGAACATGCAGTTGAATGAGCTTAAAGAACTAAGGCACTTCTCCTACGAAAATACTAAACTTTATAAAGAAAAGGTAAAGAAGTGGCATGACAAGAAGATTTTTGACAAATGGTTGCACGAAGGACAACAGGTGTTGCTGTTCAATTTGAGATTGAAACTTTTTCTAAGGAAGCTGAGATCTAGAATGGTTCGGACCATTCACAATTGCTAATGGATATCCATATGGAGCAATTGATTTGCATGATAGTAAGGGGACTATTTTTAAAGTAAACGGACAGAGAGTTAAACCATATTGGGGAGAAGGCCTAAGTAGGAACAAGGCCTCAGTCTCCCTAGTGGAACTAGACTAAGAACACTAGGTGATGTGTTGTAAATATGTATATA
The DNA here is from genome assembly GCA_033996785.1 of Trichosanthes truncata. NCBI lineage: Eukaryota > Viridiplantae > Streptophyta > Magnoliopsida > Cucurbitales > Cucurbitaceae > Trichosanthes > Trichosanthes truncata. Next base: position 28,663,544 of record JAWPNB010000003.1, on the reverse strand, counting down.
TTATTTTTGTTTTTATTAAAAAAAAAGAAGAAAAAAATTTGGTGTAAGTGGTGCACAGGTGAATTAATGCATTAGATCTATAAGTTTTTTTTATTAAGAAGGAACTCTGTCTTAGGAAGGTACTGTCTAGGCTGAGGTACTTAAGCTGACCATAAGGGAACACCTCTACCTGAAGACCTATATGGGAGTTGAATTAATCAAACTTTTAAGTCTAAGTCATTATCACCTTATATCTGATGTGATTTTTCTTTTATGTTTAAGTGTGTGAACTTTTTGATATTATGAGTTAGTGTGTAGGGAGTTTTGAAGGACTAGTGAAATTTCAAGGCTGAAGGTGAAAATTGGAATTGAAGGTCCAAATGTGACCGCATCTCGAATGCATAATGTTTATTGTAGGTTTCAACTAGGAGAAATGCATTTGAAATTGCGGCCGCACGTTGGAGAAGCATACAGGGCAAATGCGGCCTAATTGTAGGTGCATTTGACCTTAAATCTTTATTTTGCAGGGACCGCACATGGAGAGCAAATTGTGGCCAGATTTGTGGCTGCATATGGACCATGAATCGGATAAGGAAGTGGTGACATCAATTAAAAAAAGGAAAGAGGGTTGTTTTTAGAAATTTCGAAATATATAAATAGGACCCAATATTGACTTTGGTCAACTTATTCGAAAATTTCAAAACGCCCAACTCCTTGCCATTTCTTACATCTCAAGCACCACCTCAAGCCACGTTCCGGTGAGAACTTTGATCATCTTCTTCGCCCAAACCCTCCGACAATTTCATATCTTCTCTACACAGAGAAGGCTGAAAACCACTACACTTTCTTTTGCAGGTATTCTCGAGCGCAATGGAGCAAGATCAAGTTACTTACAAGTGTCGAAGGCTCACCAAGAAACAACATTCTCCACCGCAAGGCCTGTAATGTCGGCCACTCGCACCAGCCTTAGAAGAACAGCGTAGTGCAAGGAAACAAGGGGCCAAAAGACTGTACGAACTCTCTCCACTGATTTGCCACTGCCAAAAAGCTAGAGAGAGTGGGAAGAGGATGTGCGGAAGATAGCTCGATTGAGCAGGGAGGCCATCGAGAGTCTGAGGATGCACTCAAAGGATGAAGAAGAAGAGTTAACCCCTATTTTGTAGAAAATAGTGAAACGACCTGAGGGCATGTTGAGGACTAGCAAAATGTGCACTAGAGATGAAGGTCCACGACCATGCATGGTCGTGTATGCAAAGAAGAAGAAAACAGAGAAGAAGTTTACACTAAGCGACAAGGAAAAGGCAAAAGGCCTAGTTGCGACCGCATCCGCGACACAATTGGTCTGGCCTCACGAGCCTGCCAAGCCTGAGGCAAAGAAGGAAGATGAGCTCGCAAACCTAGCGCATCCACCCAAAGTCGGGCCTGTCGAAGAAAGGCTAAATGCACCGACATCTGCGATGTATTTGGCTCAACAGTTAGAGAATCCTCCAACTGCTGAAGGAGGAGATGCGATCACATCTGCAACACATTTGGAGATGCCAGTGGAAACTCACACCACTCCAACCAAGTCAGTCACATTTGCCACTATCAGGTATCAAACTCAAGCCCTTTACCTAGAAAACGTAGGATCAAGATGCTCTCCACTCACAAAAGGAAGTCAAGTTGGGAGATCTCACCAACTGAAGAAGGAGAGGATGCTTCGGAGCAAAAAAAACCATAATCTGACAAACAGGTGGCTCAAGAGGACAACCCCACACCTGAGTGGGCAGCCATGGTCACTGCTGGAAAGGCCAAGGCTACGAAGTTTACTGAAAAGCTCCGTAAAGAGGATGAGAGAAGACAGAAAGAAGAAGAAGTTGCAAACCAAAAATTTATGCAGGAAGCAGATGTGGCCGCATCCAGATCGCATTTGGACCAGACACCAGCAAAGGCCATATGAGGCCAATGCTACTGATGCGACCGCATCCAAGGCGCATCCTGACGAACAGGGGTAGAGACAAGCTGATTTTGACGACCTGTTCGAGTATGAGTGAGGGGGTTCACTCCTGATCAGAGCCCCATAAGAGATGAAGAAGAAAAAGGCTGAGAGCAATCTGAAGCTTCTCTCTCTGCGGATGATTTGTAGGAAATCTTAGAGAGCGAGATGTCTAGATCTTCCAAGAGGAGGACAGAGAAGAAGAAAATGAGTAGGCCTCAAACTACTCCTAGGCCAAGGACTCGTCACGTCACTGTAGAGAGTCTTGTGGCTGAATGCCCTACCCCATTCGACCTTAACAAAAGAAAAATCATCATGGGGGATAGAGTGCTCATGTGCGAGAAGGGCTTCACCAACAAAACAGGCCCCATCCTAGAGTTCATTACAAATATTATTCGCAGGTTGGGATGGGAGCGATTTTGCGAGCAGCCCACTAAAGCCGCGGTGCAACTAGTTCGAGAGTGTTATGCCCACCTGGGGGATGAAATAAGGAACGAGCTTGAACTCAAAGGGAGGACAATGTAGCACTCCGCACTCGACATTAACTAAATCTACATGATACTCTCTTTGTGGAATCCTGCAGGTAACGAAGCAATGGACAATCTGACTGAAGAGCAGCTGCAGAAGGCCCTAGAGTTTGTTGCACATGAGAGCACAGAATGGAGAGTCTCACCACAAGGAGTGAGGACTTTGGTGCCCGCTAACATCAAGACAGAGCCATATGTTTGGCTCCACATCTTGAAAAACAGAATTCTACCCACAACACATGACACCATTATCTCATAGAGCCGTCATGCTGTTGTATAGCATCTACAAGGGCCTGGACATCAATCTAGGCAGAATAATGAGAGAGGAGATTGTGGCTTGCGCTTCACGGAACGTTGGATGCCCTTTCTTTCTCTCCCTGATAACTAAACTCTACAAGAGGGCGGGACTGTACCCAGAAGGCGGAGAAGAGATCGACAGGTGCAAGGAAACCCTAGATCTGATGGCCATCAACAAATTGAAGGCCTTGCACGCATAGAAGCTCACTTCTCCAAAGAAGTACCCCACCACTCCTACTACTCCACACTATGAGGCCGCATCTCCATCGCATCAGGAAACACCAAGACCATCTGAACCACCATAGAATGACATCTAGGCTTAGATGCACAAACTTTAGGAGCAGAGTAGGGCCTATTGGGCCTATACACGAGAAAGGGATGAGGCCTTTCGAAAGGCCCTCGCAGAGCTGACCAAGGGCAAAGCCCCTGCACTTCCTGACTTCCCTGCCATTCTTCTTAAGCATGTGGACCAGCAGAGAGATGATTCATCCTCTACCTCTTAGGGGAGTATTGTTTCTCTAATCTATTTTTATTGTTTTCATATTTAATTTACTTACTTTTCTTCTAGGTTAGTTTATTTGCTTTCATAGGATAGATTTGATGCTTTCTAGTATAGGTTAAATTGTTTTTATTTGTTTGCTTTTGTTAAAAAACACTTTTTCTTAAATGATTTTTCTTACACCTTGCACATGCATGAATAAAAATCAAATTTCAAAAACAAGTTTTCAATTTGCTTTCTTTGGTTGTTGAGTTAAAATGTCCTTTATGATGATACATAGAGCTCTCTCAACTTCCACATACTTTATGCAAACTTGGGTTTAAATTTCATGTACCTTATCAATCACTTTTCTTCATAAACCATTCAAATCTAAATTCTCTTTGTGTTTAGACTATTTATTATGCTTAGGAGAGTTTAGTTCAATGCTTAGCAAGTCTAGTCACAACAAAATTTGTACCACAACCCCTCTTATGCCTTATGTTTTTGGTCAATAGGGACATTGACCCATTTAAGTTTTTTTTTTTTTTTTTTTTTTTGGGGGGGGGGGGGGTGAGTTGTATTGTAGTTTTGAGTTGTAATCCCAAAATGTTAATGTATCATATACTACACTAGTGCTAGGGACTCATATAAAAAAAAGAGAGAAAAAGAAAAAGAAAAGGAGATACTCCTCCTTCCAGAGTTAACTGAGTAACTAGGGGCAGTCATGACACCCATGATTTCCTTTGCATGAAAGGTTGACTTAGGAAGTGAGTATGTGGAAATAGTCTCAGCAGTGTCTTGTGCTCGTAGTAAGCTACTTTCACCATAAAGTGTTAGTAAGTTGGAGCGAAGGTACAACGTGATAGAAAGGCTCTCCTAATAATAATAAAAAAAAATCCTAGCAGTAGCATTGAATAAGTTTGGGGGAAGTTATAGTCTTTTGTATTTTTAAAAGTTTAGACATAGCTTGTTAGACAAAGAAATTACCCTAGACTTTATGATTGAGCCTTAGGTAGAATAAACAAAGTAGGCAGATTTGTATGCGAATGGTTTGTCTTGAAAAGGAAAAAGTAAGGTCTCATGGGTTGAAACTCTAAGTTTGTGTAAGTACTAAAAGTTGAAATCTCTCTTGAAAGGCACTGTTTTTCAAAACTCGCTTAGAATGCAAATTGTTGCTTGATTGCTTACTTGTTGTTTTTGCTTCAAATTGCTTGAGGACAAGCAATAAGCTAAGTTTGGGGTGTGATAACGCTCAGTTATGATTGTTATTTGGCTCCAAAAACGAAACTATTTTCTTAGAAAGTGAGTGTTTAATGTTATATTTCATGTCATTTAGAGCAAATTTATGTAAAAACAAGTTTTGCATGTGTTTGAAGTCTTAATTTTATAAAAATAAGTTTTTAGGTGTAATTAGAGTAATTTGTGTTAAGAAAGTGTTAATTTTTGTTGGTTTTATGTAGAGATTGAAAAAGGACCCAAATGCACCCACATTCTGGTCGCAACTGAGACAAAAGAAAGATGATTCAAGAGATATGCGATCAGGATGCACCATCAATTGAGAGTAGAAGCCAAATTCCAACTGTTGTAGAAAAAACTCAAAATGTGCCCAACTATGTGGCCGCATTTAGGCCATTTCGACAACAGCACAATTGAGCTCATTATGTGGCCGCATTTGGACCTTTTCAGCAGATTCTCCCAAATTTGTGAGATTTGCAGCTAAAATCAATTATTCTCCATCAAATCTCTAAGAATCAAGGATATGATCAGCCAAGCCTCTCCACACTGATCTCGACAGCAAACCCTAGGCCTCGAGGTCTATAAAAGGCAGCTCAAGCTTCAATTTCAAGGGAGCTCGAATTTCTATCTTCTTCTCCAAATTTCGCAGTTTTCTTTTCTTTTCAGTCGTCATACCGAGTCTCCCCCAAGTCCTGTACATACTTCATTCGGAAAAAGCTTTGGGAAAAAGGAGTGTAAGCACTTGCTCTCCTTGAAAGAGGTTGAACAAAGTTAGAAAGAATGAACAAACTTCAGGTTCTTTATCGCTTTTATTTAAGTTTTGTACGTTATGTTTTTCTTTAAAGTATAGTTACTGTTTTATTCTTTCATTAAGTTGTAAGTTTCTGTTTCAATTTTTAAATTTCAATTCTTCAAGTAGTAATTCAAGTTTTGTTTCAAGTTGCCATTGTTTCAATTCCAAACTATCAGTATAGTTCTATTCCTCTATTTTCAATAAAGTCTATCTTTTCTCAATCAAGTTTTCTTTTTATCTTCTGCACGTTAGTTTTCTTTTCAATGAGTAGCTAAACTCCTTAGAGGGGATTCAATGAAGTGAATACTCTAAAAAGAATATAAGACCCACCATGTGATTCTAGCAACTTTTCTTAACATTTATCACTTGAGTTTAAGTTTGTGTTAGCTTAAACTAATCACTTGAGTTAGCATAGTTTGTGTGAAATTCAATACTGAAAGGATTGGATTGAGCACGCATTTTCATAAAAGCAATCTAGGATAAGAGTCTAGACATAGAACTTCGCTTTTTGTACCTAGACATAGGACAAAAACCTTTAGAATCATTGAGTTGCGTTCAGTATTTATCTAAGTTAAAATTAGCCATAGACATATATGTTTAATTGCTTAGTCTCCTAAAAGTACTTAGAAAAGGGTTGAATATGTTGAACTTGATTCATGGTGTTAAGTGTCGGTTAGGGTAGGTTGCGAGCGCATTTTAGTAGCATTTTGTCTGAATCGCACAAAACTCGAAAGAGACAGTATGCGGGCACAAGAGGCAGAATCTTTGAAATAGCCGAACCTAGTTAAGCAAGTTTGCAGGCGCATGGTGGGCGCATTTCCTCAGGGTTGAAATAGATTTGAACCCCTGCTTCTCATTATTGTTTTCTTATATTTTCTTTTATTTTTCGTTAATTTTATTGCACAAAACCCCAAAAACAACTTATTTATTTGGTTACCTTCGGTTGCAACTTGAAAGTACTTGTGTTGTTAACTGAAAAGCTCTTTGTTAATCATTCCCTTAGGTTTGATACTTAGAATACTTCCATATATTACTTGTTGGACAGCGTGCACTTGCGCTTGCTTTTGGCGTATAGCAGACGCCCTGTCAGCTTTTAACCAGGCCTTACAAGAAAAACTAACTCATGCTTGAAAGTAAAGAAACTAAAACTACAAAGGAAAACATGTTGATAGAAATAAACTAAAACTATATAAATACTAAAGTGTTAAAAACAGAAGAAAAAACAAACAAGAAACACACAGAAAGAAAAACGACAAACAGATTTACGTGGTTCACTAACGATGTGTTAGCTACATCCACGGGCAGAGGGAGAGAGAGTTTTTTTTATCTTGAGGAGAAAAACTGAATACATAATATATAGATATCTCAGATAAGAGTTTAGCGAGACCCTTATACTTGGTCATTCGGAGCACCAGATAACAGATTCAAGGCATTTCTACGTAAAGTAGATGAAAAACTAAGGTGAATGATGCAAGGTTGGTGAAATGGAGCTGCCTCTCAGCCTCCTTCAAATCTTCAATGGTGCTGTCACTCCATCATATGAGCTTCTGGAGGTTGAAGATGAAGATGAAATAATGGTGGAAGTGAGGCAATGATTGTGGGGGTGGTCTATCCCAATACCCTAAAAATGAGATGGAATGAGCTATTTAAAATATGTTTCAGCTAATCAGGTTGAGGCAGGGGATAAATTGCTTTATGCAAGTGGTGCAGGCCAGGCATGTGCAGTGGTCCCCCTCTGTAGCATCCTTTTGGTCTGCCTTGAATAGAGTGTTGTGCGAAAGTAGTCCCCTACAATTCTCGGTGCCTCATTTCGGGTGCCCTAGTTTCGATTGTGTCATTTTTAGTTGAATCAATTTCAGGTGCCTCAACATTCAGGTGCCTCATTTTCAGCAGCGTCACTTTCAAGCTCCTCAACATTCAGCTGCCTTATTTTCAGCTACGTTAAGCTTGCTATTTACATAATTCACCTCCATTGAATGCGTTCAAACTTCGATGCCTTGGATATGAATTCACCTGCACAAACACTTGTTAAGTATGGCACAATAATAGATGAAATTTAAAGGTTATCAATAAATATAATGCATTAGACATGTAATGCGCCCAATGCACCTACTTATGCAATTTTTGCTCTATTTTCTTCCATTTATGCTTTCTTTTACCGCATTGAGGCCGAGAATAGTCAAATTAAGGCACCCAAATAACTTGTTATTACAAGTTATCAAACCCTCGAACTTAAACTATTGCTTGTCCTCAAACAATGCCATACTCACTCTTTTTAAAATATAGCCTCAACGCCTCATGCCACACTGCAAAGCCAGCCGCACTCAACAAGGGCTCACTTAGCTATATGTTATAAGGCTTTACAAAACCATTGATAGCACTAATATAATGCTATATTTATTCCTTTATTTAGCTAGCTTTACGGTTTAAATGTGAGCTTTCACGTTGATTATTTGCTTATTTCAAGAAACTGAGCAATTCCAAGAGACATGGATGAAGTTGGAGCAAGATGTTGAAGATGGTGCTCATTTAGAGCCATTTGAGGAGCTAAGGAGTGGAAGAGATGAAGTACTAGTTGTTGGGGCCATGAGGATGGCGTTGCAATGCCTCAATTTAGAAGGCAAACCTGAGAGCTAGCATTACAATGCTTGATAGCATGCATAAATATGATATCTATAGGCTTATTTTTTATGCTAGTTTCGCTATGATTGTGTGTACTTTCATGTATTTTTATGTATATTGCAGAAATCGAGCAATTGGAGCAAAACCGGAGTTTGAGAAGTATTTGGATGAATTTGGAGCAAATTAAGGCCATAATCGAGTTTCAAAGTGTTAAAAAGGAAGAATAAAGCTTTAGAGCCCGAGGGCATAGCGTTGCAATGCCACTTGTAGCGTTTCAATGCTACATCAACAGCTATTCAGCATTAGAAACCAGAAGACATAGCGTTGCAACACCATCCAAATAGATATTTCCATTTTTTTACAAAATTCGAAAGGACACGTTGCAACGCTAGCGTTGCAATGCTGTCTCGACATTATAAAAGGGAAGTTTGTATTTCGAGCAAAAGAAGCCGTTTTGAGAGACCAAAAACCTTAAACTCGATTCAAGCACTATCTAAGGACATAGAGGAGGCCTTTGGAGAGCAGAGGAGGAGACTCAAAGCTCAAGATCGTGGACATCACATCGAAGATGAGTGTTGGCACGCTACCTAAGTTTCTTCTCTATTTCTTTTACTTTTCTTTTAGATTTAGGAGTTTTTGTGGGATGTATTTATGTTGTAACTATGTGTTTAGACCCTTGCTTGGTTGTAGTTGTTGAACATTTGGTTGATTTTTATTTTAATTTATATATTGACGTCTTTTATGTATCTTGCTATATTGTCTTAACCTTTGGCCAGGTTTTGCTTGTTTAACTAAATTTATTTTGAGAGAGTAAGTTTAGTTATAGAACATTAGATGCATGACTAGATTTAATTTATTGCACGAGAGTGAGTAAATTAATTATAGAAGCCTTAAGAGAATAACCTAATGCTATGTTTAGTAATAGAAATAGACCGAGAGGTTGATTTGTTGCTAGGTCTGAGTTCAATTGAGCTCGAGAGAGGATATTGATTATCTAGAAATTCTTGGCTTAAGTTTGTCAGTATAAAATCAAGTTATTAATCAATTCAAGTTGAGCTTAAGGTAATCAATAATGCATGTTTCTCAAAATCGGACTCCAAAGCATGTACATAGTAGTTTAGATTTTATTTGTCTTTTTTATCACTTTATGGGCTGTTTGGCGCGCTGGTTTGGAATCAGAAACCTTGGGGTTCTGGAACCCTTGGGTTTCTTGGCTGGAATCAGAAACCCTGGGTTTCTAATTCCTGTGTTTGGGGTACAGGGTTGTGTTGAGCTGGTTTGCTGAAACCTATGTTTGGGGTGCAGGGTTGGGTTGGGCTGGGTTTGTTTAGTCTTTTTTTTTTTTATAATTTTTCAAACTGTTTATTATTTGGAAACAAATTTACACTGCTTTTTTTTTCCCACTCCATTTGTTTAACTTTATAATTTTTTGGTGTGTTACATACAAACTATTTAAACAATTATGTGGAGCAATTGTCAGAACTATAATTCAATTTGATTTATACTATGTGTAGTTTGTATAACTATATGCTATATCATTCACTCCAGTCATGATGACATAAAATTGAAGATTATGCGTAACAACAAATAATTAATAGGTGCAACGTAAGAATGAAGTTGCCAATGGTAAAGTAAACAAAAAATTAGAATTAAGATCTGGTTATAAAAATATCACAACACATAGTCCAGATGAAATGACAAGAAATTAGAAATAGTTGTCCAGCATAATTATAAGTCATAGGAGTGGTAGATGAAAGTGATGAAAAGAGAGTCAGGTTCCAGGTGCTTTCCCCAAAATTTTCATGCAGTAATCATACTTCCAATATGGGGTGAATGCAAAGGAGTTCAACATCATACTATCTGAGAGAAGAGTCTTTGCAACAGCCATGCAGTCTTGCCTTGTCATCCTTGGGATCTCCTTTAGTTCTGCATATAGCTCGTTCACGCGGGCTCTTTCAATCCTCTCCTTCTCAGATGGCCACAATGCAATCCTCCCAATCTGTTCAGCTGTTAATTGGAAACCATTATTCAAGATGTCTGACATATTGGAGCCCGAGGACATACGTCTCCTCCTACTCGGTCTGGATGTTCTGATGTCGCCTGTCCGACTCGTGGGCATGGCTGATGTGTCCTCATCCATTGATGAGTCGATTGGAGGTGGATCGCGGAGGAATGACTCGTCAAACTCAGGGTTGAAGTCATCATCTAGGTTAGTTGCAGTGTCTGATGCCATATCAGATGGGGTCTGTGCGCCTGCCCTCGTTGCTCTATCTTTTTCAAATATGATCGCGAGATCATTAAACCAGGGAAAGCTTGTTTCGAAGACCTCTGGCAGTTGGGTGACCCTGCATCATAATATGTTAACGATAAAAAGATAAAATTAATAATTATAATAATATTCCTCTTACCTTCACCCACGCATCAAATATGTCCTTCTTGGCCTCCACGCACTTACACTCTTCATTCCATCCGAATCCACTGCACGCAGGTCCCAACATCTCAGCTATTGCTTGGTACTGCTTCTTCAGAATTCTCACTCTGGACTCCAGATTAGGGTTGACCTGTATGTTGCACCCCGGGATATTTTCTTTCATCATCTTCTGAACTTGTACCAAAAAACCAGGCATGAAACTGCCATTGTTGGCACGCCATCCACCTGCATGAACGAGGTGCAACAAACTCTCAACCAATACGGCATCTTCTTCGGGAGTCCATATATGCTTGGGGAATTTAGCTCTGGACGATGATTCTGCCATATGAAACAACACTTGTGTTTAAACAACGTGTTCAATCATAAATAACAGTTGACAAGTGTAAGGTAACCTTGATGATTATGCAATTCATTTACTCATATTATATGAATGTTATTTACGCACAAAAAATCATATCCACAAAAGAAAAAAAACATATTTTACATATACATAACAACAAAAAAGAAGACATATGTTGTCTCTACGAAGCCAGTGTTATTTAATAGTCAATTTGCATTCCAGCCCATCCACATCTGGTTTGCGAGATTTTCCCTCCATTCAGTCCAAGCATTTGTTGTCTCTACAAAGCCAATGTAGTCCGCGCTCATCCCATTTGAACTAGGGTGACCTGGGTATGACTCCTCGAATGTGGGATCCGAGCCCATCTCCCGAATAATTAAGTTGTGCAACAGGCAACATGCAGTTATCGTCCTACATTGGACTTCGACGAGATAAAAGGACTTTCCTCGGAGGATCGCCCATCGACCCTTTAGCATACCGAATGCCCTCTCGATGATGTTTCGGGCGAATGAATGTCTCATATTGAACAACTCTTTGAGGTTGGTTGGTGGATTTACTCCTCGTCAGTCAGTTAGGTGGTAGCGTTGTCCTCTATATGGGGCTAGAAATCCTTCTGCATTGGGATATCCGGCATCACACAAGTAGTAATACCTTGCGACCATGCCAAGATTATCACTACATGCTACTGATGCCTATGTATATGTTCATATAGATATAGGGAGGAAGCGGGAATCAGTGCTTTACCCCTTGGGACCTTTAATCCTATTGGTCGGGAAACTGCATCATAGAGTCTGTTGCAGATCCTTCCCATCCAGGAAGAACAAATATGAATTCACCGTTTTGAGAACACACAGCAAGAACATTTGTGGCGATCTCACCCTTCCTCGTCCTATATCGTGGGCGATTGGCTGCACTTACGTTCACTTTGATATGTGTCCTGTCCAAAGCACCTAAACAATTCTGCGATGAAACAGGCGACATGGTTTCAATGGTGGAGTAACGAAATCATATCTCCAGTTCAAAGGTTAAGTACCTCGAACCATCGCCACCCATCGTCCTGATAGGTACTTGTAACTGGTTCATGTAACTTCAATAACACTGAGTGAAGTCTTAGTATCGCATTCAGGACGACATTGAAGTGTCTGGACACAGTCTCACCGGATCTGGCAAAATGGCTTCGTATTACTCGATTCTTCACATCGTGCGCGATGATGTGGAGGAATATCGCGACCATTTCCTCCACATCCACGTATTGAGTGGATGTCATCCCCCCTCTTACCTGAAGCACCTCACATAGGATAGCAAACATTCACCTATCCATCCTTGTATTCTCACGACAAGCGAGATCGTTTTCGTGTATAAGATGAAAGAAATTTAGCTGCCTAATTTGGTGTCTTACATGAGGGGATTGGTTGTGAAGTCTCCTTTGCCCTTGCATTATTGCAGCGAATGTTGCTGCAAATTGGAATTGTGTGGCGCAGACGACTGTAAGTATTGCTATCAACTCATGTAGGTCGATATCCAATCCGTCCATTTATTACTTTAGTTATATTGTCCTAACAAAACAATTTCAGGTACATGCTATAAGACTTGTTTACTAATGTCATGTATTTTTGCATGACATTCATACAATGTCATATAGATATCGAGGTTTAGTGACATAAAACTTATTCCCTCCCACAACTCTAATGTAACAGACATATAATAATGAGAAACATCTTACAAACTCTTTACAAAAAGAAAAACAAAATCGGTCAATGTTAGTCTAAGTGATCATTTTTTTTTTACTTTTTATTATGTTTAATTGATCTTTTTTTTGTTTACAGTTGTTTAATAAAAAAAAAACTGATTTCAAATTTATTTTTTTCTAAACTTAGTTTTCCATATTTTTTTTAATCAAGAATTCACCGTTTTCATGAGTTTCTAGGTGAGATTGTATTTTTTTTTTTTTGAAATAAATAAATAGTTGCTACAATTTTTTAAGCTATATTGTATTAAACAGTATTTTGAACCTTGTTTTTTTTGTGAAGCTACTTATTAAAATTTTACCCGTATTGAATTTCTAAATTTACATATTCTACCACTAATCATTAATTATCAATAATAAAATAATAATATATGGAAGTTAGAATAGAATTTGAAGTAAGCTAAAAAATGAAAATAATAAAAATTATTCTAATGTAATGTTATATTCTAATAATATAATATCAAAATTTTGCATTCATTAATCATTTACGGAAGTTAGAATATAATTTGAAGTAAGCTAAAAAACGATATTTAATTTGTAAGTTTGAAAATTTACGAGTATAGTTTGTTGAAATTGAATAATGGTGTTTGTTCAAAGAAAATCTATTTTCAAGAATGTGTATATAGATTGATGTTTGATTTTTTTTGCCATACCATACATTTTTTTCTTGTTATTTTATAATTGATATATTATTGTGTTTTGTTCTTGTAAATACTGTTGTTTTACAATTACTATTGTTTGTTGTGTCTTTTGGTAAAATGTTTGTGCATGTGTTAGTTTGAATTCGATACACAGTCTCCTAGGTTTAAATTTTATAAGAAATTTAGCATACTTATTAAATTAATTTATCTTTTTTTTAATAAGAGTTAATTTAAATGCATTGTCTTAATTATTCATTTTTTAAAAAATAACATGACATTTGAGGTAAACATTAAACTCAAATATTTTAGCATCAAATTAAAACTTTTTCATTGTGGGTTCATTAGAGTTTGTAAGAAACCACCATAAATTTATAACTTCCAATATAAAAAGTTGTAATGACAATTTTAAAATTTTGTTCTCAACTCTAAAATATGACTATGATCTTTTTAATAACAAAATGAAAGTTATGTTTATATAAAAAAATTAACAATGATGTGAAATGAAAATTACATAAATTAATTTTAATTATTATTAAATTTATAAATTGTATGATATTAATATTTAATCTATATTTTCATTTTCTACTTTAAAATTTATTTTATTAATTATAACAAACAATATACATAATTAGATGTATAATGGTGGACTGCCTGTGTTAACAAAGTAGTGAATACAAGCACGTAATGAAATATACACAAACATTCCTTATATAAAAAAATAAAAATATATGTTAAATGGAAAAAAAAAACACAAACATCACAAAATATGTCTTACACAATGTTTTAAAAAACAATAAAATAAATAAATACGAAAGGAACATTACTTATAAATATTTCCGACGCAAAAAATAGCAACTTTACTCCTGAAAAAAAAATTTAAATGTATAAGGGTTCGGGTAAAATGGGATAAAAAGTTAGAAAAAACAAAGGATTATGAACTCACCGTTTGTATTGTCGGTCGTTCGTGAATGACTTGTCTAATCGAGATGGCACAACTCATTAGCCTTGTAACCTCCATTGCCATAACCCAAGAAAAATAACAAAAAAAAACTAAGATTAGTATGTAAATAATAATGCTATATTGAAAAACATAAAACGAAATGAGAAAATAGGTTTATGGAGAAGGATTTTGGGAAGCATACCTATTGCCCCAAGGAGAAGTATTGGTTTGAAAAGATAGAGACCCTCATTTAGATAGAAATTTGAGAGAGAGAATGTTAATTAATTCTCAACCACCCAAGTACCCATAAGTACAAGGGTTATTATAAGAAAAGATGAAATGAGTTGTCAAACAAAACAAAATAAATAAAATAATAGAGAAGTATTAACTATGCTCAGTGAGAATTAATGAGGCCTCAGATCAGTCAATATCAAAATTTAAACAAAGTAAAATTCAACCAGACATTTGAAATGAACTATGATGTGACAATCTGGTGACTTCACAACGAGATCCATACCACTAACAACCAAATCTGTCTTATTTCAAATAGCAAACAACATATGTATAACACAATCAGAACCATTGTAGTACCATGTTAACAAAAAAAAAAGGAAAACAACATAAACATAACCAAAACAGATTAGGGAATCATCATCGGCCATTAACAAAACCAAAACAACATATATACATACCAGTCACAGACCAGATAAGTGTAGTAAACCAGGGCCTCAGGAAATAAATCACAAATGTAGTAATTAGTTCAAATTATCAGTAAACAAAATAGAGAATCATCATCGGCCATTATCGTAACCAAAACAGCACATATGCATACCAATCACATGCACCTAATCACAGACCAGATAAGTGTAGTAAACCATGGCCTCAAGAACTCAATCACAAGTGTAGTAATTAGTTCAAATTATCAGTAAACAAAATAGAGGATCATCATCGGCCATTATCGAAACCAAAACAACACATATGCATACCAATCACAGGCACCTAAGCACATACCAGATAAGTGTAGTAAACCAGGGCCTCAGGAACTCAATCACAAGTGTAGTAATTAGTTCAAATTATAGGTAAACAAAATAGAGAATCATCATCGGCCATTCACAAAACCAAAACAGCACATATGCATACCAATCTCATAGGCATCTAATCACATACATACCAGATCAAGTGTAGTAAAACATGGGCCTAAGGAACAGAATAAGGAAACATCATGCCATCAAGAAACAGAACATGCGCCCAAATGAGATTAATTCCATCGATATGAAAAAAAAATAGAGAATATGCACAAACTAATAGGCCTCAAGAAACATCATCGGCTGAGGAAGAATGACATGCAAACCGACCCACACCAACCTCGAATGAAACCGACCATCCCCTACCAAGCCTCTTCAACTTAGGAACCAGATCTGAGAAGAGAAGAATAGCCAGGGACAAAGAGGCGACAAGGGAGGTGTTGGGTTTTGTGTCCTAAAACTCGTGGTTTTGTAAACTCAATGTATATTCTATTTTGCAATAAAGATGTTATTGAGGTTTATTCAGTAAAGGTGTTATTGGATAAAGTGAATTGTGTCCTTTTAACTCAAATCCAATGAACTAAGAACCCTTGACTATAAGATGTAAACTTGAACTTTATGTATGACATAAAAGTGGATCAAGTTCGAGTAATAGTTAGAACAGTCTATAGTATAAGGATAGGGTTGGGTACCTTATCCTGGAGACACTATGGACGCGGCCCACTTTGTATAGTACTAACGATGTGATCCTGAATCGTTCATGTGGAGACATGAAAGTAGGGGCGTCCTATGCAATGAGTTTGCATAAGACTGGACCGCGAAATAGGCACTTAGACTTTTTATCTCCGTTTACTGTTTTAACTGACTATTTTCATACGATGACCTAGGTAACTCGATCTTAATCCTGAGTGTGCTATGAACTCCTGTTTATTTGGGATTATACTTAGATTTGCATGGGTGAGAGTGGCCCGAGATCGCCGACTCAATAAGCCTCCCATTTTGGGGATAAGACCGAGTAGATAGTTGGGAACATAGTCATGCGAGATGGAATTCACTCCTATCCGCTTTAGGGTTTAGTAGAGATGTTGTTCCCTTAAGTGCTGACTCTGGGGCTTGAACAATGGGCCCACCCTCTCATTGGCCCGAGAGGGATTTGATTTGTTGGTCGGACCACAAACCAATTGTTCATTAGAGGATCAGTGGGACTTAAGGAACAAGAAGTAATTACAGGGGTAAAACGGTTTATTTGACCCAGCTGTAATTACGAATGACCTGTGAAGGATCGACTTACTAATCATGGTTATATCGAGTGGACAGAAATATATCTACAGTGAGGAGAGTGCAACCACTGGGATTTAGTGGAGTGTCCCGGTGGTTAACGAATGTTGATTAGCTAGGCTAAAAAGTTTAGCTGGTTAATCTCGTATCGTTGGAGCTCATGATCTGTAGGTCCATTAGGTTCCCCTTACTAGCTCGGATTAAGCCTTGTAACAATTTGAGAGAAAAGAATTTGAATTGTTCAAATTCGATTTTGGGAGAAAACATTAATTATATACGATATACTTAACGTTTCATAGCTTAATTATGAATTAAACTATGATAAAGAAGAGGTGGACATATTTAAATTTGATTTAAACATTGGTTCGGTTTAAAACATGAATAAGGATTCATGTTCGAACGTTCGATTTGAGAAATCAGAATTGGTCCAATTATTCAATTTGATTTTGATATTAAATTAAATAATTATTTAAAATTAATTAAATTGTTTAATTAATTAAAAATTGATTTTAATTTAAAATTAATTTTATATTAATTTTGAATTAAAATTAAAAGAGAAATCAAAATTCATTTAGGAATGAATTTTGGACCAAATTCACAATTTGATGAATAAGCTCCTTGTTTTTCCAAATTCATCAAAATTGGCCACCGCCTTCTTGATTTATCCTCATCACTCATGTGTTGGCATCTTCACAAAGCTTAAGGAAGCTTATGATTTGTTTTAAATAAGAAGAAACACCATGGGTGAGAAAAAATTTTGCAGAAAATTGGAGAAATTTTCGGTTTTAGACCTTTGCTCTCTTTCTCAAAAATTCTCTCAATTTAGGATCCCACAATCCGTTCCAAGGCCTGAGGATAGTAGGGAAGATCCTAAGGGTGATCCACGAAGTGTTCGTGATCAGAAATTGGCCAAGGATTAGGAGAATTTTGAGCATCAAAGGTAGTGTTCTTATTCTCTGTTTTTCCAGTTTTGAGCATGTTTTTTGTATGATAAAATTGATCAAATTAGAGTGCTTAAGATCCAAAATTGCTTCCGCTTTCTTAATATTAACTCTTTCAGGAGGGGCTTTGTTGAGCGGTGAGGGGTTCAGTCGAAACCGAGAAGGAGAGTTGTTTTGAGAGATGGATCAAAGAGAGAAGATGATTCAATGCCAGTGAGGGAGATGAATCCCCCATTCGAAGCTAACTATCCTTCGGTTCCATTCAAGAGAAAAAACAGAGAAGAAGCAAAGCTTCAAGAGAAGAATGAAGAAAAGTGTAAGGAAATCGTTCGAATCGTGAGGAAGAATAGGAATAGGGTTCTGGGGACAGAAGACGGTGCGAGAGAATAATGATGGAAACGAGAGATTCCAGAGACGTTTTCGTGTGAGGCGTTCGAATCGTGAAGAAGAAGACTGGAATAAGAGAGAAAGAAGCGTTGGATAGGGTTTCGGGGAGAGGAGACGATCGAAGACAAGACTGGAATAAGAGAGAGAAGAGAGGAAACGGTGGATACTGGATAGTGTTTCGGGGAGAGGAGACGAGAGAAGACGAGATTTTCTCAAAACGCGGGGTTTGGAATAAGAAAAACGGGGGGTTTGATTTTCTCAAACCCCCATTTTAGCAAACCAGTGAGCCAAACACAGGTTTGGGTTTTGAACCCAAACTCGGCCCAACCCTAAACATCCGCTCAAACAGCCCCTTAAAGTTTTGTTTCTCTAAATAAAATTGGGCATAATTAACTGTGGTACTTAATTAATCTAAGAACTCCAAGCCTTGTGAATGACCCTGGCCACTATTATTGCAAAATACTTAGAGGTCCAGTTTTTATCAATTTAATCTTGATAGGGCCTTCAACAAGTCATCTATCAATGCTACCCCTATGGTGTTGCAACGCTAGAATCATGCGAGGAGGAGGCATTTCGTCCATAGCATTGCAACGCTGCATTTATGCACACAAGGAATACAACATCGTTTTGGACAATGTTGCAACGCTATCCCTAGCGTTGCAACATTGTCGCGATAGCAGCTTTAAGTATTCTGCTTCTTTGCTTGATTTGGGAGGACGACACTTAGGGGCTGTTTGGGGCACTGAGTGGGTTATAATAACATGGGCTATAATGGTATGTGGGTTATAATAGTCTGTGAAATACTATAATATTGTTTAAAATGCAGAGTTGTTTAGTCTGGGGTTATAATAGTCTGCGTTTGGGATGCAGAGTACTCTACTGGTTATTATAACACAGGTTATTATAACCCTTGCCCCAAACAGCCCCTTAGGGTTTTAGACCCCTTTTATGGAAATAGAGAAAATTGGGATAGATGGAGAGCTTTTAGGGACTGTTCATGAAGGTTCGAGGCTCGGGATCACGGAGATAGAGGAAAAAGTCAATGATCGACGTGGTTTTAGCTCTCTTCCCTTCTTTTTCCTTTTGAGTTGATGTAATTGGGTTATAATGACTGGTTTTATGACTGTTTTGATTATGTTTATTGGCTAATTACATTAGTTTGGGGAATTAATGTAGCTAATGGATCCTTGTAGTTAATTAATTGACGTTTATTGATATTGTATCTCTTCTTAATAGCCTTGTGCATTGGGTTCTTAATGCCTTTAACAAAGCAAGGAATAGGATTAAATGATTGTTAGTTTAATTGAGCTCGATAGAGTAGATTAAACTTAGAAAAATAATGCATAACAATTAAATTATGCCTAAGTGACATAGGAACAACGAAAATTAATTGAGGCTTAAAATGAAGGTTTGTAATACCAGGTGAGGATTAATTAGTGAGACGGACACAAGATTTAATGAATTACACTCGAGATTAGGACGAGCTCGATAGACGATTTCTTGAATTTAGACTTCTAGGCCTAGTTAATTAAATGGGTTAATAGTATCAATTGCCCATTTAATTAATTGCATGATCCAATTAGTGAAATTAATTCCCTATACATCTTTAACCCTGTTGTACTCAATCGTTAGCTTTCCTTCCATGTTTTTATTTGTTTTAATCACTTGCTACTCGCTTTATTCCTCTAAACATAATCAATTGCAATAAAATTTCGATATTTAACCAACCATAACAATTCCATGTGGATACGATGTCTGGTATACTCATACCACTTTATTACTTAGGCCGGTGCATTTCGGTAATGCATAGTTGTGCTAGCATCAAGTTTTTGGTGCCGTTGCCGGAGAATTGTTATCAGTTTGGTTGATATTGAGAAGAAAATAGTTGAATTTGATTTAGAGGCTTTTATTGTTTGTTTGTTTGTTTAATTTTAGTGTTGTTTTAGTTGACTTGTTTTTTATTTTTGAGGAGGCCATTGATGCATGCGAAGTGATAAGGTGGTTAATCTTCTACCTTTGAATTTAGAAATTGACAGGACGTGTAGACGTATTCGTAAGGAGAAGAAAACGCAACTTGAGATCATGGCTGAGCAGAGAGAAGAGCCAAGGGCTATTCATGATTATTTCCAGCCGACCTTTCCCACTGATCATTCAGGGATAGTGTATACACCTATCCAGGCAACAAATTTTGAATTGAAAATCGGGCTAATTCAGATGGTTCGCGATTGTTCGTTCAAAGGACATCCATCTGAGGATCCTCATTCGCACCTACGTTTTTTCTTAGAGATTTGTGGCACGATAAAGATGAACGATGTTGTTTCGGATGCTATTCGCTTACGTTTATTTCCATTCTCTTTGCAGGAAAAAGCCAATGATTGGCTCGAGTCGCTAAAACCAGGGTGTGTAACTA
This sequence comes from Trichosanthes truncata, assembly GCA_033996785.1. Classification (NCBI taxonomy): domain Eukaryota; kingdom Viridiplantae; phylum Streptophyta; class Magnoliopsida; order Cucurbitales; family Cucurbitaceae; genus Trichosanthes; species Trichosanthes truncata. Next base: position 28,643,497 of record JAWPNB010000003.1, on the reverse strand, counting down.
CTTTGGATGAGCTTGCCCAAGCTTTCATGACAAAGTTCTTTCCACCGGCCAAAATAACAAAATTGTGAAGCGATTGGGACCTTCAAACAAATAGATGGAGAGCAGCTCTACGAGCGTTGGGAGATATTTAAAGAAATGTTGAGAAAGTGCCCTCAACACGGATACCCTGTTTTATAATGGTCTTACAATTCCTACTAAGACTATTTTAGATACCAATGCAGGAGGAAGCTTTATGGCTAAAATAGTTCAGGAGGCATGTGCGTTGCTCGAGGAAATGGTCGTGACAAGTTATCAGTGGCCATCAAACTGTTCTACACTAAAATCTGTTGCATGAATTTATGAAATTGATGAGGTAAGTGCTTTAAAAGCACAAGTGGCTTCACTTACTAATGCATTGAATAAACTGTCTATTGTAGGAGCCACACAATCTATCGCCTCACTTGCAGCATTGAATTCAAGGAACACGGAGGATTTTTCAATTGAGCAATGCCATTACACTCAGAATTAGAATCGTGGATATGACTTTCAGGGGAATCCGAATCTTCCTAATTATTATCACCTAAGTTTGCGAAACCGTAAAAAAATTTCTTATTCTAACACTAAAATTGTTTTGTAGCCACCTCCAGGATTTGCATCATCATCAGTTCAATTTGAGAAGAAAATAAATTTGGAAGAGATGATAGTGGCGTTCACCAAGTAACAAAGGGTCGTATGCAAAATTGCAGATGTCAATGATCAACTTGGAGAATGTTATAAGTAGTGAAGAATTTGGGGGTAAAAATGGGACAGATGGCCAATGCTGTTAATGCCCTATAGAAAGGTAAATTCCTGAGCGACATTGAAGTGAACCCGAGGGAGCAGTGTAAGGCGATTACACTGAGGAATGGGACTCAGTTGGATTGGCCGATGAAGGAAACAACGATTGATGAGACGAGAAATGAGAGTAAAGGGGTTGTGGGAGAAAAAATCATACAAGAGAAGCTTTCGTACTCTTCCTCTTATTTTAATTTTGCATGTGTTCCCTATCCCCAAGATTTTAAACAAAAAAAAACTTGATGAACAATTAAAAAAAAAATTTAGAGATGTTTAAGACACTTCACATTAACATACCTTTTACAGAGGCTTTGGAGAGCATGCCCAAGTATGTGAAGTTTATGAAGGAGATTCTCGTGAAAAAGAAGAAGTTTAAAGACTACAAAGAGGCTTCAGACAAGTAACACAAGTTCTTCAAACAAAAAACCCACCCACTCCTTTCTTCTCTCTCTTCTCTCTCTGCTCCAATGCCCTTTCCCATTTCCAAATTTCTTCTTCTGGCTAAGGCCACCGCAGGTGATCGAAAACGAAGAAGAAGAGAGGAGCTCCCTTATTTCAGATCTAAAACGAAGAAGAAGAGATGAGCACCCTCGTTTCAGATCTGAATGAAGGAGGAATGCTCACCCTGAATGATTACATCCGTCTACTCTATGCGATGTGGGAGGCGACGTATTCCACTACAATCAGCTTGTTTTTCGCCTTTTTAGGGCTTCGTTGAACTCCTCCACGCTGTGAACTTGCCAGACTCGTTCATCGTTGGTGGGTTTCTTCACGCTCGGCCTGACAGTGGCCTTGATTGCGAAGCTGCAGCACCAGTGAGTGAGTTGTAGATTTTCTAAGACGGTAGCGGGTTTGATGAGATTGAGGATGAGGAAGGGGTGGAAAGGAGATGGGCAGTTGTTGTGGGTGTAGAGGGAGGGAGGGGGTGTGGTGAGAGAGTGGGAGACGAAAGCCATTGGAAGGGGTGGAGAAGGGAACAGAGGACTCTGTTGCTGAGATAGAATTGAAGGGGAAGGAATTATCGGGAAAATCTTAGTGAAGGGAGCTCTGAAATATCACATTTTTTGTGATTATGGTTTGTTTAGAAGGAATGCTTCCTCCTTGAAGAATAAGAAAAAAGAAGAGGAAGGAAGAGGAGGAATTGAAGGAAATGGAAGAGAGAAAAAAAATGGGGATAAAAGTTTATTTATTTATTTTATTATAATTATTTATATTTTTATTCTAAAAATGATTATTTTAACATTAAAAATTACCACATCAACAATCTATTAAAAAATTAATGGTGGAAGGACAAAAAAGAACTATTTCATAAAATTTAAAGACTTGATTGTTCGATTTTGAAACCTACGGACCTATTAAACACAATCCCTAAACATGAGAGACCAACAATGTACTTTTCTCAAAAAAATTAGTAAAATTACGGCAGTTACAAAACTATTTATTTATTAATTTATATAAAACCACTTTTTAATGCACAAAATTACAAAAGATGGCCACTTCCCTAAATTCTACCTTCTTCTCTCATTGGACTACATGACCCAATAATTATTGAAGATTAAAACAGAATCTATCTAGGACGCTTACAAATAAAGTAAAAAGTGGAGGCTCAACCCAAGAAAAAACGTTACTTATACCCTTAAAATATGCTGTTTGAATATATCATTGATAAATTTTACGTATAGTTATATCAGTGAAGTATATACTATTTCAGTTATATATGTAAATAGTTAATTACGAAAAGAGAAACCACTTTTTTTTATCTGTAAATATAGCAAAAATCAAAGGTCCAGTGCAAAAAAGAACGTAAAAAATCCAGTCATAAGTCAATTATGTAATCTATACCCATCTATCTACTCCAAGTGTATGGATTGAAGAAATTCGATGCTTGAGCTCCTCCTTGATGGACGGAGGGTTTCTGTTATTTTCTGTAATTCATTTATTTTAATCCCTTTGATGAGTCATGAATGATGTGGAAAGAGTTCACTTGGCATCACCTAAAGTTTTCATAGATAATTAAAAGCAGTTTCGAAAATTCTACTTCCATTAAAAGCACTGCTCTCAAACATCACCCGAATTCTTTCTTTTATCACCACATTAAAATGAAATTTCACGGGAAAAGGAAAATCACTGTAATTATATATGTATATCACAATACATATGAACTCAATGAAAAAGAGAGGATAGCGGAAACCTGAGAATAACAATACACATTACAAGATTGTGGTTCATAAAAGCTGAAGGTGAGAAAAACAAAGCACCAACCACCCAGATTTATGCCACTTAACTAGTAGATTTTGCAGCAATGTTGCAATTCCCGTCTTCAGCGTCTTTTATTTGCCTCACGATGTCTTCCTTTCTCTCGAGCAAGGCGTTTATTTTAACATCAATCTTGTCTAGTTTCTGTTTCAATTTTCCTAGATCTCTAGTCTTGTTTTTCTCTTCAAGTCTCTTCCTCTTTTCTTCTTTATCTTTCTTGTTTTCCTTCTCAATATTCTCCTTCTTTTCGTCTTCTCCTTTTGGTCCCTTCTCCGATTCTTTGATTTCAATATCCCTGGTGGTAGTAACTACTGGGGCCTCGGTCTTTGTCTTATCTTCTTCATCCTCTTGCTTCTCTTTCTTCTTCTCCTTTTTTCTGTTCATGTCTTCTTTTTCATCTTCTGCTTCATCCTTGTCTTTTTTCTTCTCTTCTTTGTCCTCCTTTTCTTCATCTTCTTCTACTTTTTCCTTATCTTTTTTCTTTTTCTCTCCTTTCTCTTTCTCTTCCTCTTTCCCACCTTTGTCCTTTTTCTTTCCTTTCTTTCCTTCTTTTCCATCATCTTCTTCATCCTCATCCTTTTTCTTCTCCCCTTTGTTTTCCTTCACTTCATCATCCTTACCCTCCACACCTCCTTTGTCCTTTTTCTTCTTTTCCTTCTCTCCTTTCTTCTTCTTCACCTTCTCCCCTTTACTATCATCTTCTTCTCCTTTGTCCTTTTTCTTCTTTTCCTTCTCTTCTTTCTTCTTCTTCTCTTCTTTACTGTCACCTTCTTCTTCATCCTCAACTTTTTTCTTCACTTTCTTGTCTTCCACTACATCATCACCTTTGTCTTTCTCTTTGTCCTTATCCTTCTTACCTTTTTCCTTTTTCTTCTCTTCTTTTTCACAATCTTCATCAGCCTCATCGTTTTTCTTCTTTCCTTTCTTCTCTTTCACTTCATCAATTTCCCCAGATTTTCCATCTTTGTGTTTCTCATCTTTCTTCTTGTCTTTCTTCTTCTTGACTTCTTTTTCATCCCCATGCTTCCCTTCTTTCATCTTATCTTTTTTGTTCTTCCCTTCTGGTTCCGAATCTTCATCTTCCTTATCCTTGACCTTCCTATCTTTCTCTTCATCTGACTTGAAGGTTTTCTCCTGTTTATCCTCAATATCTTTCGTCTTCTCTGTTCGCACTGATGAGCTCTTGAGTTGAAGCTCAACTTCTGTCTTCTCTTTCTTTCCATCTTCATATTTTTCCTCCTTGTTCTTGATCTTGAATTCGAGATTTTCTTTCGCAACCTCTTTTTCTACCTTAACAAATTCAGAATCAAGTTCAACCTTTGTCTTCTTTTCCTCCCCAATAACAGGGATATCTACAGATCCATCAGCCATCTTGATGAATTTCACTAGAATTTCAAATTTGAAATGTTCGGTCCCAAATGGACTTAGATTTTCAATAGAAAATGCACCTGAACAATTAGAAATCAGAGAAAATCACCAACTGAAAATGTCACTATCAAACTTGAGACAATGATTTAAAACAAACTGCATGAAGGGAGAAAAAAGAATTGAGGTAACTTGAGAATTTCTAGACCTGTAATTAGCAATGTTGAGGAAGAAAAACGACCTGATTGACTGCTGCACTCAGCCTTGTAAGTAATCTAAAATTGCCTAACCTTATTTTTTTCTTAATCCAAAAGAATCATGCAGTAAAGGATGAACTATCGTTTCTACCTCTTCCATCTTTTATCAGTTTCAAACTTCTTTTTAACATATATTTTTTTTAATTCAAATGGAAATACAACGAACGCATCTAAGAAAAGAATCCTTACACGAGCACGAGCCTTCATTTCCTTCATATATATTGATAGAAAAAGATCCATGGCTCAAACAGGAATACGATCGAGATTCAACAAAAGGCATTCTCACAAATGAAACGAAGATTTGCTCAAAAACGCAGAAACTGCGATAGAACTAAATAAAGGGGAGAGGTTCCTCCATAACTAAGCTATTAAGAAGAAAATCGCCACCAAACAGATCCTAAACGTGCGTTAATTCGGTAAACTAAAGGGGAAGAACCGATTCCAATTTCCAAATTAAAAGTAAAAATCGAATTTCAATTCCAACACATCCCTCGCCACTTCAAGAACCGGATTCGAAATTTCGATTCAACAGAGAGCAACAAAAAGGCCATCAAGCAATCCGAAACAAGACAGAAGAGTAAGAACATTCCATGGATTCAATTCAACCACATAAATAAGTAAATCGAAGAAAAAAAAAACGCGAAGAATCTGGAAAAATCTTATTAAACCGTTACCTTAAATTACGATCTCGATCGAACCGCTCAGAGAGAGAAATGAGATTGAGGGTGAAGCGGTGATTGAGAATGGAAGAATGTAGAAGGTGAGATGAGGGAAAATGAAGCAAAAAGTTAGGAGTATTTATGGAGTAGAGTGGAATGAATCCAATCCCAACGCAACCACATGGACTTTATTTACTTTGAAATTTAATAGTTTCGCCATTTTCTGGCACACGGTTGTTGCCATCGAAGAGAGACAGATTTATTTTCTGTGGAATTTTCTTTGGCACCAAACACGGAATGGACGAAAAAGATAAAAGAAAAGGAAAACTTAAGGGCTACGCAATTAGTCTTATCACAGGGCTTTTACCGACTTCAAATTTACAACTGTTTTTGTTAGTCGCTTTTAAATGGGCGGTCGGCGACAAGGCATGTCTTTAGCCGTGGCCGTTTGACTTTTTTTTGGGCAAATTAATTTCATTCTAGACCCCTAAACTATGAGATTTATTGCAATTTCACCTCTTAAACTTTTAATTATAAAAATAGAGTCCGAAAAAATTAGACCCTTAACTTTAGCGTCGGTCGTAGTATCCTGGTGACCTGTGGTTCTCACGGTACACGAATATATATTCAACACACAACACAATTCATCAATTCAATTTCCGACTTTCTTTCTTTCTTTCTTAATTAATTATTCATTTCATTACTAACCTCCAACTCGAATTCAATGCAGGGTACCCAACCACAGCGGAGGGGGTAGTCAATTTCCTTTAACAATTGTTCCGCGCTAAGATCAGGCAGGTACGACGTAGTCTCGAACTTCTTCTATCCAAGTGATGGCCACACCCTAATTAATGAGTGAATGAATTATAAAATTTGATCAACCCATAGTTTAAATGAGAAAAGGGAGAACTTGACAAATCCCCTCTCCTTCCTCTCTCATCTACACTCCCTTCTAGGGGTGTACAAAAAACCTGATGACTCGAAAAATCCGGATTACCCCACCCAAATCGTAAGGGTTGGGTTGGGTTAATATTTAGGGAGAACCGAATTTTCGATTATGTTCTCGGGTTAGCCATTTTTTGGTTCGGTTCAACCCGAACCGAACCGAAAAATCAATATATATATATATATATATATATATATATATATATATATATATATATATATATATATATATATATATATATTAAAACATAAATTGAAGGTTTGTAACCCTAGAGGCTAGAGTGTCGTTCTCACTTCTCATCTCCCAAATCGTCTTCCCGTCTCCCAACTCCCAAGTCGTCGAAGAGCTCCCTTCCCCAAATCTATCTGGTCTTCTTACCAACGCCGAGCCTGCTGTTCTTTTCATCGGTGTCCAATCATCCTCTCCTCTGCCGAAGATGTAGATCTCGTCGGCGTCTGCTGTTCTTTTCGCCATTCGTCCTCTCCTCTACTTGTCTTCTCGATTCTCCTCTCCTCTACCCAATGTCATTCGTCCTCTCCTCTGTCCAAGTATAGTTCTCACTTTTATTTTATTTTTTATTTTTTCCTTTCAGATCACACCTCTTTTTTTTGGGGGGGATTGTTAGTACTTTTAGGGCTTGCAAATCTCATCTTGTTCTTCTAGGACAAATCTTCTTTTCCTACCATACTCAAGGGTTTGAGCAACAAAAGAAAATGGAATTTTTTATTTGTGGGTTTTTTAAAAAAAAAAAATTGGTTTGAAAGATAAGTTCCTGCAAGATTCAAATGTTAAGGTGCGCTAAAAAAAATTGGTTTGAAAGATAAGTTCCTGCAAGATTCAAATGTTAAGGTGCGCTCGTTTCAATTCTTAGGCTTTGCGAAATATTGATTTCTTGCTTTCGTTTCAAACTCAATCATGAACACCAATTTCTCAAATCTGTTTGATTGAATTTTTGGATTTGGTGGTGTTCTAGTCATTTATGTTCTTAATTTTTGAATTCTATGTGAATTTTGTAATATGGAAGATTAATTGCCCTATGCTAAGAACGAGACAATATTCTACAAAACTTCAGAGCCAGGAAAACTTCTTTTTCCTTTTCTGAAAAGAATGGCAAGTTTGAAACAAACAACCCGATGACCCAACCCAGAAATATTTGGGTTGGGTTGGGTTGCTCTCATGGATAGGGTTGAGCAGGTTGGGGGATTGACCAACCTGAATTTTCGGGTTGGTTCAAAAAAATCCCCTAACCCGACCCAATCCAACCCATGTACACCCCTACTCCCTTCCTCTCTCTAAAGTTCATGTGTGTTGTTTTTGTGAAGTGAACTAATAATCTCAAAAGGAAAAAACTTAGGTGCAGCCTAGGCTGCATCTATGTATGGTGCTGCCCACTTTACAACCACACAAATTCAATTTTTGGTTTTTTTTTTTTGAAAATCATGTGGTTGTAAGGTGGGCAGCACCACACTTGGGCGCAGCCCAGGCTGCACCCAAGTTGTGCCCATCTCAAAATTGAGAATAATGGAGAGAGAGAAAGTAGAGAGAGGAAGTATAGATGGTTTAATTTTTACATTTTAAAAGTTAAGGGGTCCAGTTTTTCACTTATAAAAGTTTGAAGGCCCAATTTTTACAATTGAAAGTTTATGGGGTAAAATTACAACAAATCTCATAGTTTGAGGGTCTAATTTTTACAATTAAAAGTTTAGGGGTGAAACTGCAACAAACCTCATAGTTTAAGGGTGGTTTGTGCAATTTGCCCTTTTTTTTTCTTTGCAAGTTCCATATTTAAGTTTCAAGTTTAAATTGAATAGATTTCTAAACTTTCAATTTTGTGTATGATAGATTCTTAAAATTAGAAAAGTATCGAATAAGTATCTGAACTTTTAATTTTTTGTCTCATAAATCCTTGACTTATTTAACATTTTTTTTAAATCACAAACTTAATAGGCACAAAATTAAAAATTTAATGTCCTATTATACACAAAATTCAATTTTATAACTAATAAACTCGTTAATTTTAAAAATTTGTTGAGTATGTCGATGACCTATTAAATAAAAAGCTGAAAATTTAAGAATCTATTTGATATTTTTTAAGTTTAGAGATCTATTAGATACAAAATAAAAAATTAAATGATTTATTAGATATTTTTTAAAATTGAAGAACCTAATAGACATAAATATAAAAGTTTATGAACTTTAACTTGTAATAAAACTTTTTGGTTTTCTTTTGCTTTTTCTCCCTCATTTTCAATGTTTAAGGACAACGGTCTTTGGATTCTTCAGAAGTTTGGTTTAGAACTCAAAAAAAGAAAAAAAAAAAAAAGTTGTTTTAGAACTTTTTAAAAAAAAAAAAAGGTGGGTTTTAGAAGTCCTTTTAATAAATAAATAAGTTTTTAAAAAATGTCTAAATTTGGTCGGCTGTACTAAAAATTTTATTTTATTTTTCTCTTTTTTATAATTATATTCCTCTTATAGAATGGTGGAATGAAAATATAAAAATTTTTAATTTTTATCTCATAAAAAATGTAAAGTTTTTGTTAAACATCCTCATCATGATACCCTCTTAATATGATGTTTTAGGTCCCGTAACAAATATCATAGATACTAGTGACCATTTGATTTTTAGTTTTTAATTTTTGAAAATTAAATCTATATATACTATTTTCACTTATGAGTTTTCATGTTTTCTTATCTACCTTTTACCTATGTTTTAAAAACATATATATTTTTTTAGAATTTGGCTAGAAACTCAAATATTTCCTTAAGAAGAATAGAAACCATTATATTGTAGAGAAGATGAAAATCATTATAGGTAAATTGTGAGAAAACAAGTACAATTTTCAAAAACTAAAAACCAAAAACCAAATGATTATCAAACTGGGCCTTAGCTTTTAGTTTTAGGTTTTAAAAAATCAAGCCTATAAATACTACTTTGACTTTTGGATTTCCTTGTTTTGTTATCCACTTTCACATATATTTTCAAAAGCCAACTCAAGTTTTGAAAACTAAAAAAAGTAGTTTTCAAAAACTTATTTTTGTTTTCGAAATTTGGCTAACAATTCAAATGTGTTTCTTAAGAAAGATGAAAGTCAAGCCATTGTAGAGAATTGTAGATAAATAATGAGAAAACAAGTACAATTTTAAAAAATCAAAAACCAAAAACCAAATGGTTATCAAACAGGATCTTAACAATCACATCCATTTTCAATGTATTAAAAAACTAGGCTAAATTATAAAAAGTATTCTCCAACTTTATTATTTGTTTAAAAAATACTTATATTCTTTTAAAAGTTGCAATATTACTATTGACCCTTTATAAACGTTTCAAAACTACCTTAATAGATTGTTGTACAAAAAATGGATGTGGTGGTGACCTAGAACGACATGGCGGTGACTAGGACATTTGCCTTGATTACGTCTGAAAGAATGGTATTCCACCGTGTCAACTTTTTATCCAATATTCTAATAGATTTTTATTTCAAAGGTAGTTTTGAAACGTTTATAAAAGGTTAAAGATAATATTGTAACTTTCGAAAAATAAGGGTATTTTTACGCAAATGGCAAAGTTCAAGCGTGTTTATATATATATATATAATTTAGCCTAAGAAACTAATACTAGCGACTAAAATGAAGCACTTCAAAAACTTTAGTAAAATATGGTTTTGAAATCCTTTCCAGAGACACTAATGATAGAACTAATTGAGTGCTATATTTATGCCTATTTAATTGCTAGTTTTACATATAATTGTGAGCTTTTATGTCGATATTTTGCATATTTTAGGAAACTGAGCATTTGAGACTAAAATTGGTGATTTTGGAGCAACAGGTGATTTGTAGAGTTTAAAAGGACCCAAAAGGGAGCTAAGTATGGAGAAGAGGGGCTTCACAAGCCTTTTTGGCCTAGGGGACGGCGTCTTGACGCTCAAAATAGTGTTGAGACATTGTCCATTATATTGAAAACTCAAGAGCTAGCATCAAGACGTTGTCCTGTGGCGTCTCGACGCTAGTGAGAGGCGCATGCGAAGAATTTCGTCTGAAGCGTCTCCACACTGCCTTTAGCGTCTCAGCACTGAAGATGCACACATTAGTTAAATGGTGCATTCCACACAATATCTCGACGCTATGCCTAGCGTCTCGATGCTGTGTCAAAACCTGCTATAAATTCCTTGTTTCGAGATTGATTTAAGGGAGACCATTTTAGGATTTTTGGCCCAAACTTTGATAACTTACCTTCTTGTGATCTGTAGAGCATGAGATGAAGTGTTCGGGAGCGATGTTCGAGGCTCGAGATTGCAAAATTCAAGGCGGGAGTCGAGAATTCAACAACAACGGTCTTCTCTATTGTTTTCTATCCTCTATTTTATGTATATTAATGTTTTAGGATTGTTTGTACTATGCTGTTTAATGGCATTTATGGGCTAAATCTAGTTGTTTAGGGGTTAAGAGCACTATAGGTTTGTAATTATGGATTAATTGTATTTATTGGTATTTAATTTCTTGTGTAATTTCATTTGGTTAGACTGTTCTTAATGCCTCTAATTACTTGGTCATTAATTAGTTGATTCTAGTCTTAAATTGAGCTTGACAGAGAAAATTTAGGTTCGAACTAATCCAATTAACACCCTAAAATTGCCTAAGTAACATATGATTAACAATTGATGGGCGAGACTTAATATAAGTAGACGTAATCCTAATTAACTAATCAATTACTGCTAAGGACACATAGAAAAATGATTAATTAAACGTGGTCGAATGAGACCAACAAGAGATTTTGACCGGTATAGCTCTAGGTTTATGGAATTAACAAGATTAATTAATTGTCATATCCAATTTCTGCAATTACAACCTAATTCGTGATTGATCCCCTAAACTATCTCTTAATTGGTATCTCCAACCTTTTAATTACTTTCTAGTTTAGTATCATTTTCTCAAGCTTTTCATTAGTTTTTCCCTAAATAATTATAATTTCAATCATTCTCGGTAGTTAATTAGCTAAAAAGAACTTCAATCTTGCTTCTTTATGGACACAATACTCAATATTCTTGTGTCGTTTTATTATTACCTCAATCATGTGGCTTGAGTGCTTTACACCGATCAAGTTTTTGGTGTCGTTGCCGAGGAAGCGGTGAGGTTCTATTTAGTTAGTTAATATTGAGAAGAAGTAGGAGGAGTTAGTTTAGGAGTTTTTTGTAGATATTTTATACATATTTTTGTTCATTGCTTTTCTATTGCTTTTAGCTTTGTTTGTGTTTATTTTTAGTTTTTGTTTTGTTTGTGTTTTTTGAAAAGGATGATCTATTATATGCGTAGTGATAAGGAGGCTAATCTTTTGCTTTTAGATCCAGAAATTGTCAGAACTTGCAGGAGGATAAGGAGAGAAACCCATATCACTATGGCGGGGCATAATGATGAAGAGAGGAAGTCGATCCGCAACTACTTCCAGCTTGTATTCTTGATGGACCATTTCGAGATTGTGTATGCGCCCATCCAAGTGAACACTTTTGAGATAAAGACGAGGTTGATACATATGGCGTGGGACAACTCGTTTAAGGGGCAACTTTTAGAAGACCCACACTCGCATCTCAGATCTTTCCTTGAGATTTGCGGAACGGTAAAGTTAAATGAAGTTTCTCTAGATGCCATTAGACTAAGACTTTTTCTCTTTTCATTACAGGATAAATCAAAGGCCTAGCTCGAATCCCTGAAGCCGGGTAGAATATCTTCATGGGATGAGCTAGCTCAAGTCTCCTTGACGAAATTCTTTACCCCAGCAAAGACTATGAAGCTAAGGGTAGAAATTGGACATTCTGCCAGCTCGATGGAGAACAACTGTATGAAAACTGGGAGCGTTATAAGTGTCAAGATTTATGCCCTAAAGCATCGTAATTAATAATTAATAATAATTTTGATTATTTTATTTGTAATATAATATTATCCATTATATGAAAAATCAATGGTTATTAGTGTAATCTTGAACAATATGTGGTTGACATATGGGAGGATCATGTTCAAGAAATAGCCTAAAGGGTCATACTATATAGATAAGGTTGGGTGCTTTATCCTGGTAACACTATTGATACGACATACGTTGTAGTAGTTACAAATGATTTGATCCAAATCGTTCATGTGGAGACATGTGAGTGAGGATATCTTATACAATGAGTTTGTATAAGACTGGACCATGAAAGTGATGCCATGAGGGCGGCTTTGTTTTTCTGGAATTCTTGCTAATTCCTTTTTTATTGTTGAATAATTTTTCTACGTACTATTCAATATCCCTGAGTGGAATCGTACTACAGATTCATTGTTATCAAGACACTATTTCAGGATTCCTCCATATCCAATGTCTGACGCATCTGTCTCAACGATAAGATTTGCTTTTTCGTCGATAAGACTTAAGCATGGGATGCTTTTGACTAAATCTTTTATTTTTTGGACAGATTGTGTTTGAGTTGGTCCCCATGGAATAGTGTCTTTCTTCAACCTTTAAAAAAGTGGTTTGCAAATAGGTCGAAGATCTTTGATAAAATCTGAAACACAATTTAAATAGCCCAAAAACCTTTGTAATTGGGTTTTGTCTAAAATTTCATCTAGAAAATTTTGAGTAAATTCTAAAGATCTCTGGATATGTTTGATTAATCCTAAATGGATATCAAAATCAAGAAATCTTACTTTTGTTTGAAAAAGTTTAAGCTTTGCAGCCGAAAGTACTAAACCATTATACTTTATTGTTTGAATAAAGCTTTTTAAATGGCTAAAATGTTGTTCTATATTTGATGAAAAGATTAAAACATCATCAATATAGATAATTGAAAATTCTTGAATAGGTTCCAAAATATCATTCATGATCTTTCGAAATTCAGATGGAGCATTTTTTAGCCCGAAGGGCATTACGTTCCATTCGTATTGACCGAAAGGTACATTGAATGTTGTTTTGTACCTATCTTTTTTTTCAATCTGAATTTGCCAAAATCCCAATTTCATGTCAAATTTTGAAAACAATTTTGCATTCAAAATTCTTTTGAGTAAATCATTTTTATTCAGAATTGGATACCTAATCCATTCCAAAACCATGTTTAAGGGTTTGTAGTTAATTACCAGTCGTGGGACACCACATTCCTTCTCGGCCTGGTTATTGACATAGAATGCTGCACATGACCAAGGACTTTTGGATGGTCTGATCAACTTTCTTTTGAGTAGTTGATCGATCTCCTTTCAACAATTACTTAATAATTCAGAATTCATCTGAATTGGTCTCGCCTTTGTTGGAATATCATATTCTTTAAAATTCTTTTCATATGGTAAGGTAACCATATGTTTCTTCTTTTCCCATAATGCGTCTGGATGAGTGGAGCAGATTTGTGTTTCAATTTGATTTTGAATATTATGGATTCTCCTTTGGATTCCAGGTTCTTGAATATGGTATTTGATCTTCTTGAAACTGACTTCTTCCTTTAAGCAATCGATCTGCTTCTCTTTGAGCTTTATTTTATTGAAAACATTAAGGTCACTCTCCCTTAATGGATCAATAAACTTGAATAGAATTCTTTTATCCAGGACAGTTGAGACAATGCCTTCGTCTATAACCTGTAAAGGATAAAGTTGAGTAATAAACGGTGTACCTAAAATCACGCCTTCAGGGAGCTTGTGCTTGATGAATAATGGCTGACCATTTGCTCCTCTTAAGGTTTCGATTGTTTTCTCGAAATACTTAGAAGGAATAAGGCCTTCATGAATACAGTTTTGGCCGGCTCCAGAATCGACCAAAGCGATTGCAGTAAATTGGAAATCATGTACTTTCAAGGATATCGTAATGTACCATTTCTGGTATTGTACTCTTTGTAGAGTTGCCAAAAATTATGTTTCTTTCGTAGAAGGTTCTGAATCCTCATCTTCTTCTTTGGCATTTGAGGTAGTTGTTTGTTGTGATTTAATCAAAGCAAACTTCGTGGATAATTGAGTAATATCTCTTTGATAATCAGAGTGGAGTTTCTTTACCTCGCTCTTTAGTTGATTTATTTCGAACTTCAGATCCGAAATTTTGACTTCTTGCTTCTCTTTTCTGAAGAGTGCAAACACATCTTCAATATTTGGATATTGAGTAGTTAGAGAAGAATCATCTTCTTCTTTCTTAAGATCCTTTTGAAGAGAAGTCTTTAACCTGTTGAGTGTATTCTTTTTTAGAGCGACATCAGTAATATTTCCCGCAGCTTCAAAAAGTAATTCCTGGTCTTTGGTTAAGGCATTTATACAATCAATACAATTGCATAAACGCTTGCTGCTGCAACCTAGTTTATGAATAACTTGTATTTCTCCTTCTGATGAAGAATAGGTGTTTGTTTCTTCTTAGAGATATAGGATTTGTCCTTCTTCTAAATCAAAGTGTAATCCTTCAGAATCTGTTCAGACAATGTTGAGTAAATCATTCTTAATACCATCATCGATACTAAGCTCATTGATCTTCTTCTTCATTGGACATTTTGGTGTATAATGTCCAAATCTTCTACATTTGTAGCATTAGACTTTTGAAGAATCTCTTTTTACAAAGCTTCTATCCTTCTGAGGAGTCTTCTTATTGTAAGAACTTCTCCTATAAGGGTATTGCTTGTTGGACCTACAGGGCGTAGGTCTTCTCTGCTGATAAGCATTTGAGTAGTAGGGTTTAGATTTACCAAGCCTTTTCTTTACTCGGACTGAAGGAGGTTCAGTCTTGTCTTGGTAAAAATATAGCTTGCAGAATTGCCCAAACTCTTGCTTCTTCTCGTGAGTTTTATTCTGCTTCTCTAACCTTGTGGCTTCAAGACATTGCTTTCCAGCTTGACTGATGACGAACTGGCAGATTTTGCCGTATGTGACATCATTCCAAAGAATATTAGATAATATTCTTTGAGATAAATCATCAGTTTTGAGCTGAATATCTTCGGCATACCTATTATGAACCTTTCTTTCCAAAAGGCACTACAAGCATCTGGCCGTTTGTATACTTCCTTTAGGAAAGTATCTTTGTACCATTTGTAAGCCCTAAACTCTCTTTCGATCATATTGTGCTCATATATGATGTTTTGACATATGCAAATTGATATAGGTTGCACTAAAAGATGTCGTGATGGGATTTGGGAATCTTTTGGATTGTGAACTATAATGTGTATAAAGCTTCATAAGGAGATAGGTAAGCCATTGAATAAGCATATTAAGAGTTGAATTGAAGTAAGTTAAGGTCATTAACAAGTTGGGTAAATTTTAGGTGCATTATGTATTGAATGAAAGTTCTTATTTCTCACAAACTTAAGTAAAGTTGGCTAAATGTGTTAGGTGAATTTATTGGCTTGTTTTGGTGTTTTTAAAAAAAAGGGGATTAAGATGTAAATGAGGAAGTAGGAGCTGGCAAAAATTTGTGGAGCCACGGATTTGTCTTTGGCAATTAGGTGCTGTCCAGCTGGAAGCTTTTGGAAGAGGATCAACTTCAAACAACCATATCTCTTAATTTACTGCACCAAATTCGATGATTTTTTAGTCAAAATCTCATAAATTGAGTGTAGAATACGACAGTGGGTGGCTGTTTTGAAAATACGAAGACGAAGGAGGTGAAAATTGCAGAAAACCGAGAGGTGTTCACAGTTCTCGGGTAGCAGAACAGTGTGAAGAAATCAGTTTCTTTTGAGCTCTTGAGGAGGAATTAGAAGCTGAAACTTTGAGGTAAGTAAGTTAAGATGTGTACTTGAGGTTTATCAAAAAATATTAGGTGGTTGTTTTGCTAAATTTTGAGGAACCCAAGCTGCCTGGAATTTTAGGTGCAAGAAAAAAAAAACTGCTAGCAAGAGATTGAAAGAGATGTGCTTCCATTTCTATATACCTTACACCCAAGTGCATATGGTTATTATGAATTGAGTTATGAGACTGAATTAGATATGTTTTTAAGGTGTATAAGGAAAGGAATTAATGTTATTAATTTCTTTTTCAGGGCAAACGGAGATAGGAATAACTTATAATCCTTGGAACCCTTTTGGTGATTGTGAGTGACTCCATTTTAGAACTATGCTTGACCTTTGTTTTTCTTCAAAAGCATAAATGTTGATCATTGAAACATGCTTGACTTACTTTTGTATATTTTTCATGGAGCTTTTAATAGAATGTCATTGATGAAACTTAAGCATGATTTGAATTAGTTTGTAACTACACATTCAAGCATGGAAACTAAATTATGGAAGTATGACTTCCTTTAGAAAATGCCTTGTGTAAATCCACTTGGAAACATGTTTAGAAAGGAAAAGTGCAAATGTTGAGAATTTATTGTTTGTGTTATCAAAACATGATTTCCAAGGTAATCAAAGTATGCCCCGGTATGTTGTTAACCCCCAGTACTGAAGGACATTGAGAAGGTACTTGGGAGGGAGGAATCATGATTTTCGATACTAAAGGACAAAGAGAAGGTATTCGGGTAGTAACTGGTCTAACCCCAATACTGAAGGACATAGAGAAGGTATTAGGGAAGACCAGTGTGTTCAATGGCATTCCACGTGCACGTGAGAGAGGTATGAACGTTGTTGGTATAGAGATGACTCTACCACAGCTAAGGTTCGAAAGTGGTATCATGTTATGAGTTTTATTGTTATGAGCTTCTACGCTTTTGAAATGTCTATTCTTCAGTATGGTACTACATTATGAGTTTCTATGCTATACATAATGTGGTGACTTAAACCTGTAAATGGGTAGCATGGTTTGATTATGTTTACAAATAAGTGATAAGTTATCTCTAACTTGTAGCTGGTCCATCATTATGCTTCACTTTTGAGCTTATAATGTTTTTAAGATAGACACTCACTAGGCTTCCCAGCTCACGTTTTCATTATGTTTTCTCTTTCCAGGTAGCAGACGAGTTCCCGGTGCTTAGCCTTGACAAGACCTGTTTGCCACCACGCCGTTCTAGCTCCTTGTATATACACTTTCTTATGTATTTAGTTTGTAGTAAAAGCATTTTAGCGGGGTTGTAATAACTATAAAATGTTATGACTTGTTAAAGAACATAGTACTGAAAGTGAATGTGTCTTGCTCATATGTGTATTTGAGCGTTTCAAACTTACTTGTTCAAACGTGTTGTGTTGCCTTTATGTTCAGGTATATGTTGGGATGGTCAGGGAGAGCTAGTAAGAGGGTTGATTGTCTCTGTCTTTACATCTCTTCCTAGGTTAGGCAAGTAAGCTGGGAAGGGGTGTGACAACTTGGTATCAGAGCAAAAGGTTTTGGGAAGGGAACTAGGTTCATGCATTAAACTAGGAGCTTGTTGTCTTAATTATTTTAACAAGATTGTATAATTTAGGACCATGGCTCGAGGTGGCAAACGAGTCAGGCAAGTGGAGTCCGGAACTCGAGAAGCTACTGGCGATAGAGGAAGAGAGGTATCAGAGAGAGAGTCTAGTCATCCTCAGCAAGAGGTGAACCTGGAGGAACAGATTTTTACGAGGATAACTCAAAGATTAGCTGAAAGTGTTAGATCAACACAAGCAGACCCAGAAAAAAAGTATGGCATTGAAAGACTAAAGGCCTTGGGTGCAAGAACATTTGAGGGCACGACAGATCCCGCTGATGCTGAGGTTTGGTGAAATCAGATTGAGAAGTGTTTCAGGGTTATGCGATGCCCTGAGGAAAGGAAGGTTGATTTAGCAGCATTCTTGCTTCAGAAAGGAGCAGATGATTGGTGGAAGATAACAGAGAGCAGAAAAGGGGAAGCATGGAGTTGGAAAGAGTTTCGAAAGGCATTTGAAGATAAGTATTATCCGAGTTCTTACCGTGATGCGAAGAGGAACGAGTTTCTGGGGCTCGTTCAGGGATCGATGACAATAGCAAAATATGAGAAGAAGTTCACAGAGTTATCAAAGTATGCTAGCACTATTGTTGCAAGCGAGATAGATCGATGCAAAAGGTTCGAGGATGGTCTACGAACAGAGATCCGAACGCCTGTGACAGCAAGTTCAGAGTGGGTTGAGTTTTCCAAACTAGTGGAGACAGCGCTAAGGGTGGAGCGAAGCCTAGTAGAGGAAAGAATGGGAAGAGGAGTTGTAGGTGATGGACGTACCAGTTATTCGGTTAGTTCATCACGAGATCGGCTCCAACCAGGAGATAGTAGGAGATTCACCCCAAGAGTTTCTGGAAAAGGGAGCTTCAAACCTCATCGTGGTGGGCAGTCTACTTCCAAGACTGGTACGAGTGGAGGTAGGGAGAGACAGAGACAGCAGGGATCGAGTTTTTCGACAGGGTCAGCAAGAGACTCTCGTACAGGACAACCCGGTGAGTCGGTAGCTAGTTCAGCTAGGAAACCATTGTGCAACACTTGTGGAAAGTATCATTGGGGTCGATGTTTGAGTGGGAGTAATGTATGTTTTAATTGTGGGCAAGAAGGTCATTTCAAGATGGAATGCCCCCATCTAATGCAGGAGAACAAGGTAGGACAGAGAACTGCGTCGCAGACTGTGAACCAACAGTAAACGATTAGGGTAGCTGGAGGAGAAGGCACTAGTAGGACTATGCAGAAGGGACCTGTAGGTCGACCCCGACAGTAGGGGAAGATCTATGCCATGACACAGCAGGAGGCAGATGATGCACCAGAAGTCGTTTCTGGTATACTTTCTATTTGTGGTAAACCTGCGCATGTGTTATTAGATCCAGGAGCTACACATTATTTTATCTCTTGTATGTTTTCTACTAATATTGAGGGGGAATTAGAACCTCTATCTGAAGAACTGTGCATATATACTCCTATTGGTGCTATGTTGATAGTCCGTAGCTTCTATAGGAATTGTATGGTAGAAGTAGATGGTATGACTATGACAGCCGAACTGATTCCCTTAGATCTTCAAGAGTTCGATGTTATCTTGGGGATGGATTTCTTGTCTAGGTATCATGCCTCTATGGATTGTCATAGGAAGGAAGTTGTGTTGAGGAAGCCAGGCGACATTGAGGTCATGTTTAAGGGGTATAGGAAGATATTGCCTACTTGTATAATATCAACTATTAAAGCTAGAAAAATATTGAATAAAGGTTGTACATCATATCTCACATATGTAGTTTGTGCACCGGCGAGTAAATTGATACCTGAGGACATTCTAGTATAAATTGATACCTGAGGACATTCTAGTAGTATGTGAGTATTTAGATGTTTTCCCAGAGGAGCTATCAGGGTTGCCACCTGATAGAGAGGTGGAGTTTACCATAGACTTGATTCCAGGAACGGCGCCAATATCTCAAGCACCGTACAGGATGGTACCGAAGGAATTGAAGGAGTTGAAAACTCAGTTGCAGGAGTTGGTGGATAAGGGTTATATCCGACCAAGCGTATCTCCGTGGGGAGCACCTGTGTTATTTGTGAAAAAGAAAGATGGGACATTACGATTATGTATTGATTACCGACAGTTAAATAAAGTAACAATACGTAATAAGTATCCCTTGCCCCGTATAGATGACTTGTTCGACCAACTAAAGGGTGCCTCGGTGTTTTCCAAAATTGATTTGCGATCGGGGTACCATCAATCGAAGATTAAGGACTTTGATGTACCAAAGACAGCTTTCAGGACAAGGTATGGGCATTACGAGTTCTTGGTAATGCCATTCGGGTTAACAAATGCCCCAGCAGCATTCATGGATCTCATGAATCGAGTTTTCCATCCTTACCTTGATCAGTTCGTGATAGTATTTATTGATGACATCTTAGTGTATTCAGAAAGTAAGGAGAAGCATGCAGAACATCTCAAAATAGTGCTACAGACATTACGAGATCGGAAGCTGTATGCTAAATTTAGTAAGTGTGAGTTTTGGCTGGAGCAGGTTGTGTTTTTGGGACACGTAGTGTCAGCAACCGGAGTTCAAGTGGATCCTCAGAAGACAGAAGCTATAGTCAAGTGGGAACGACCCACTTCAGTATCGGAAGTCCGTAGTTTTCTGGGACTTGCAGGATACTACCGACGTTTTGTCGAGGGGTTTTCAAAGATAGCTCTTCCATTAACCAGTTTGACAAAGAAGAACACGAAGTTCGAGTGGGGTGAAGGGTGTGAAAAAAGTTTTCAAGAGTTAAAGAACAGACTTGTGACAGCACCGGTATTAACTCTACCTACCACGGGAAAAGAGTTTGAGGTTTACTGTGATGCATCACATCAGGGCCTTGGATGTGTTCTTATGCAGGATGGGAAAGTGATCGCTTATGCGTCAAGACAACTGAAAAAGCATGAGTGTAACTATTCTACTCATGATCTGGAACTCGCAGCAGTTGTGTTAGCTTTAAAAATTTGGAGGCATTATCTGTTTGGTGAGAAATGTCATATCTACACAGATCATAAAAGTTTAAAATATATCTTTGAGCAGAAGGAGTTGAATTTGAGGCAGCGGAGGTGGCTCGAGTTGATAAAAGACTATGACTGTACAATCGAGTATCACCCAGGGAAGGCTAATGTTGTAGCTGATGCACTCAGTAGGAAGTCGAAGCAACCTAAGAGTTCACTTAATGCTGTTAGAGTGGCTCTGTTTGAGGAACTCAAGAGTTCTAATGCAGAAGTGTCAGTTGGTGAAAAAGGAAATTTGTTAGCTCATTTTCAGGTAAGACCTACTTTAATTAATGAGGTTATCTCAAGTCAAGCTAGAGACCCTGTCCTCAAGAAATTGATGGAAGAGGTGAACTTGAAGCAGAGAGCAGATTACGAAATAAGACGTGATGGGGCGTTGATGAAGTGCGGTAGGTTTTGTGTACCTAAAGATGAAGCTTTGAGAAACACAATACTGGAGGAAGCACATAGTTCAGTTTATGCGATGCATCCGGGAGGGACAAAGATGTACCGGACATTGAAGAGCCATTATTGGTGGCCAAGAATGAAACGAGAGATAGCAGAGTATGTCTCTAAATGTCTTATCTGTCAGCAGGTGAAGCCTGAACGACAGAAACTAGGAGGACTTCTAAACCCACTCCCAGTACCTGAATGGAAGTGGGAGCATGTAAGCATGGATTTCCTTTTTGGACTTCCTCGGACACCGAGCGGTTATGATGGGATTTGGGTGATAGTTGATAGACTTACCAAGACTGCTCGATTTTTACCAGTTAAGGTAACTTTCACCTTGGATAAACTGGCTAAATTGTATGTTGACAGGATTGTATGCCAATACGGAGCCCCAGTATCAATTGTGTCAGATAGGGACTCGAGGTTCACTTCCAAGTTTTGGCCAAGCCTTCAAGAGGCCTTAGGAACTAAACTGCACTTCAGTACAGCATTTCATCCACAGACTGATGGTCAGTCAGAAAGGACCATCCAAACCCTCGAAGACATGCTTCGAGCATGCGTGTTGCAGTATAAACGAAGTTGGGAAACTCATCTATCATTGATGGAGTTTGCATACAATAACAACTATCATTCTAGCATTGGAATGGCACCGTACGAAGCATTGTATGGAAGAAGATGTAGAACCCCTATATGTTGGGGTGAGGTAGGGGAAAGAAAGCTAATAGGGCCAGAGTTAGTCCAAGTTACTTCAGAAAATGTTAAATTTATCAGGGAAAGGCTGAAGATAGCGCAAGATAGACAAAAGAGTTACGCTGACAAGCGAAGGAGAGATTTAGAATTCGAAATCGGAGACAAAGTTTTCTTGAGACTGTCCCCGTGGAAGGGTATTTTACGGTTCAGAAGGAAAGGGAAGCTGAGCCCGAGATATATAGGTCCTTACGAGATTCTGGAACGTGTAGGGCCATCAGCTTACAGATTAGCTTTACCTATAGAGTTGTCTCGGGTACATAATGTTTTCCATGTATCAATGTTGAGGAAATACATTTCTGACCCATCACATGTGCTCAAGGCGGAACCAGTGCAACTTAAGGAGAATCTATCTTATGAGGAAGAACCTCTACAAGTACTTGATCGGAAGGAACAGGTACTTAGGAACAAGACAATACCGTTGGTAAAAGTATTGTGGAGAAATCACGAGGTCGAGGAAGCAACCTGGGAGAGCGAAGACCAAATGAAAGAAAAGTACCCACAACTTTTCTCGTACAAATGATGTTGCTGAATTTCGAGGGCGAAATTCCTCTTAAGGGGGTAGTAAATTGTAAGCCCTAAACTCTCTTTTGATCATATTGTGCTCATATATGATGTTTTGACATATGCAAATTGATATAGGTTGCACTAAAAGATGTCGTGATGGGATTTGGGAATCTTTTGGATTGTGAACTATAATGTGTATAAAGCTTCATAAGGAGATAGGTAAGCCATTGAATAAGCATATTAAGAGTTGAATTGAAGTAAGTTAAGGTCATTAACAAGTTGGGTAAATTTTAGGTGCATTATGTATTGAATGAAAGTTCTTATTTCTCACAAACTTAAGTAAAGTTGGCTAAATGTGTTAGGTGAATTTATTGGCTTGTTTTGGTGTTTTCAAAAAAAGGGGATTAAGATGTAAATGAGGAAGTAGGAGCTGGAAAAAATTTGTGGAGCCACGGATTTGTCTTTGGCAAGTAGGTGCTGTCCAGCTGGAAGCTTTTGGAAGATGATCAACTTCAAACAGCCATATCTCTTAATTTACTGCACCAAATTCGATGATTTTTGAGTCAAAATCTCATAAATTGAGTGTAAAATACGACAGTGGGCGGATGTTTTGAAAATATGCAGACGAAGGAGGTGAAAATTGCAGAAAACCGAGAGGTGTTCACAGTTCTCGGGTAGCAGAACAGTGTGAAGAAATCAGTTTCTTTTGAGCTCTTGAGGAGGAATTAGAAGCTGAAACTTTGAGGTAAGTAAGTTAAGATGTTGTACTTGAGGTTTATCAAAAAAATATTAGGTAGTTGTTTTGCTAAATTTTGAGGAACCCAAGTTGAAATTTGAACCTGGAATTTTAGGTGCAAGAAAAAAAAATTGCTAGCAAGAGATTGAAGGAGATGTGCTTCCATTTCTATATACCTTACACCCAAGTGCGTATGGTTATTATGAATTGAGTTATGGGACTTAATTAGATATGTTTTTAAGGTGTATAAGGAAAGGAATTAATGTTGTTAATTTCTTTTTCAGGGCAAACGGAGATAGGAATTGCTTATAATCCTTGGAACCCTTTTGGTGATTGTGAGTGACTCCATTTTAGAACTATGCTTGACCTTTGTTTTTCTTCAAAAGCATAAATGTTGATCATTGAAACATGCTTGACTTACTTTTGTATATTTTTCATGGAGCTTTTAATAGAATGTCATTGATGAAACTTAAGCATGATTTGAATTAGTTTGTAACTACACATTCAAGCATGGAAACTAAATTATGGAAGTATGACTTCCTTTAGAAAATGCCTTGTGTAAATCCATTTGGAAACATGTTTAGAAAGGAAAAGTGCAAATGTTGAGAATTTGTTGTTTGTGTTATCAAAACATGATTTCCAAGGTAATCAAAGTATGCCCCGGTATGTTGTTAACCCCCAGTACTGAAGGACATTGAGAAGGTACTTGGGAGGGAGGAATCATGATTTTCGATACTAAAGGACAAAGAGAAGGTATTCGGGTAGTAACTGGTCTAACCCCAATACTGAAGGACATAGAGAAGGTATTAGGGAAGACCAGTGTGTTCAATGGCATTCCACGTGCACGTGAGAGAGGTATGAACGTTGTTGGTATAGAGATGACTCTACCACAGCTAAGGTTCGAAAGTGGTATCATGTTATGAGTTTTATTGTTATGAGCTTCTACGCTTTTGAAATGTCTATTCTTCAGTATGGTACTACATTATGAGTTTCTATGCTATACATAATGTGGTGACTTAAACCTGTAAATGGGTAGCATGGTTTGATTATGTTTACAAATAAGTGATAAGTTATCTCTAACTTGTAGCTGGTCCATCATTATGCTTCACTTTTGAGCTTATAATGTTTTTAAGATAGACACTCACTAGGCTTCCCAGCTCACGTTTTCATTATGTTTTCTCTTTCCAGGTAGCAGACGAGTTCCCGGTGCTTAGCCTTGACAAGACCTGTTTGCCACCACGCCGTTCTAGCTCCTTGTATATACACTTTCTTATGTATTTAGTTTGTAGTAAAAGCATTTTAGCGGGGTTGTAATAACTATAAAATGTTATGACTTGTTAAAGAACATAGTACTGAAAGTGAATGTGTCTTGCTCATATGTGTATTTGAGCGTTTCAAACTTACTTGTTCAAACGTGTTGTGTTGCCTTTATGTTCAGGTATATGTTGGGATGGTCAGGGAGAGCTAGTAAGAGGGTTGATTGTCTCTGTCTTTACATCTCTTCCTAGGTTAGGCAAGTAAGCTGGGAAGGGGTGTGACAACTTGGTATCAGAGCAAAAGGTTTTGGGAAGGGAACTAGGTTCATGCATTAAACTAGGAGCTTGTTGTCTTAATTATTTTAACAAGATTGTATAATTTAGGACCATGGCTCGAGGTGGCAAACGAGTCAGGCAAGTGGAGTCCGGAACTCGAGAAGCTACTGGCGATAGAGGAAGAGAGGTATCAGAGAGAGAGTCTAGTCATCCTCAGCAAGAGGTGAACCTGGAGGAACAGATTTTTACGAGGATAACTCAAAGATTAGCTGAAAGTGTTAGATCAACACAAGCAGACCCAGAAAAAAAGTATGGCATTGAAAGACTAAAGGCCTTGGGTGCAAGAACATTTGAGGGCACGACAGATCCCGCTGATGCTGAGGTTTGGTGAAATCAGATTGAGAAGTGTTTCAGGGTTATGCGATGCCCTGAGGAAAGGAAGGTTGATTTAGCAGCATTCTTGCTTCAGAAAGGAGCAGATGATTGGTGGAAGATAACAGAGAGCAGAAAAGGGGAAGCATGGAGTTGGAAAGAGTTTCGAAAGGCATTTGAAGATAAGTATTATCCGAGTTCTTACCGTGATGCGAAGAGGAACGAGTTTCTGGGGCTCGTTCAGGGATCGATGACAATAGCAAAATATGAGAAGAAGTTCACAGAGTTATCAAAGTATGCTAGCACTATTGTTGCAAGCGAGATAGATCGATGCAAAAGGTTCGAGGATGGTCTACGAACAGAGATCCGAACGCCTGTGACAGCAAGTTCAGAGTGGGTTGAGTTTTCCAAACTAGTGGAGACAGCGCTAAGGGTGGAGCGAAGCCTAGTAGAGGAAAGAATGGGAAGAGGAGTTGTAGGTGATGGACGTACCAGTTATTCGGTTAGTTCATCACGAGATCGGCTCCAACCAGGAGATAGTAGGAGATTCACCCCAAGAGTTTCTGGAAAAGGGAGCTTCAAACCTCATCGTGGTGGGCAGTCTACTTCCAAGACTGGTACGAGTGGAGGTAGGGAGAGACAGAGACAGCAGGGATCGAGTTTTTCGACAGGGTCAGCAAGAGACTCTCGTACAGGACAACCCGGTGAGTCGGTAGCTAGTTCAGCTAGGAAACCATTGTGCAACACTTGTGGAAAGTATCATTGGGGTCGATGTTTGAGTGGGAGTAATGTATGTTTTAATTGTGGGCAAGAAGGTCATTTCAAGATGGAATGCCCCCATCTAATGCAGGAGAACAAGGTAGGACAGAGAACTGCGTCGCAGACTGTGAACCAACAGTAAACGATTAGGGTAGCTGGAGGAGAAGGCACTAGTAGGACTATGCAGAAGGGACCTGTAGGTCGACCCCGACAGTAGGGGAAGATCTATGCCATGACACAGCAGGAGGCAGATGATGCACCAGAAGTCGTTTCTGGTATACTTTCTATTTGTGGTAAACCTGCGCATGTGTTATTAGATCCAGGAGCTACACATTATTTTATCTCTTGTATGTTTTCTACTAATATTGAGGGGGAATTAGAACCTCTATCTGAAGAACTGTGCATATATACTCCTATTGGTGCTATGTTGATAGTCCGTAGCTTCTATAGGAATTGTATGGTAGAAGTAGATGGTATGACTATGACAGCCGAACTGATTCCCTTAGATCTTCAAGAGTTCGATGTTATCTTGGGGATGGATTTCTTGTCTAGGTATCATGCCTCTATGGATTGTCATAGGAAGGAAGTTGTGTTGAGGAAGCCAGGCGACATTGAGGTCATGTTTAAGGGGTATAGGAAGATATTGCCTACTTGTATAATATCAACTATTAAAGCTAGAAAAATATTGAATAAAGGTTGTACATCATATCTCACATATGTAGTTTGTGCACCGGCGAGTAAATTGATACCTGAGGACATTCTAGTATAAATTGATACCTGAGGACATTCTAGTAGTATGTGAGTATTTAGATGTTTTCCCAGAGGAGCTATCAGGGTTGCCACCTGATAGAGAGGTGGAGTTTACCATAGACTTGATTCCAGGAACGGCGCCAATATCTCAAGCACCGTACAGGATGGTACCGAAGGAATTGAAGGAGTTGAAAACTCAGTTGCAGGAGTTGGTGGATAAGGGTTATATCCGACCAAGCGTATCTCCGTGGGGAGCACCTGTGTTATTTGTGAAAAAGAAAGATGGGACATTACGATTATGTATTGATTACCGACAGTTAAATAAAGTAACAATACGTAATAAGTATCCCTTGCCCCGTATAGATGACTTGTTCGACCAACTAAAGGGTGCCTCGGTGTTTTCCAAAATTGATTTGCGATCGGGGTACCATCAATCGAAGATTAAGGACTTTGATGTACCAAAGACAGCTTTCAGGACAAGGTATGGGCATTACGAGTTCTTGGTAATGCCATTCGGGTTAACAAATGCCCCAGCAGCATTCATGGATCTCATGAATCGAGTTTTCCATCCTTACCTTGATCAGTTCGTGATAGTATTTATTGATGACATCTTAGTGTATTCAGAAAGTAAGGAGAAGCATGCAGAACATCTCAAAATAGTGCTACAGACATTACGAGATCGGAAGCTGTATGCTAAATTTAGTAAGTGTGAGTTTTGGCTGGAGCAGGTTGTGTTTTTGGGACACGTAGTGTCAGCAACCGGAGTTCAAGTGGATCCTCAGAAGACAGAAGCTATAGTCAAGTGGGAACGACCCACTTCAGTATCGGAAGTCCGTAGTTTTCTGGGACTTGCAGGATACTACCGACGTTTTGTCGAGGGGTTTTCAAAGATAGCTCTTCCATTAACCAGTTTGACAAAGAAGAACACGAAGTTCGAGTGGGGTGAAGGGTGTGAAAAAAGTTTTCAAGAGTTAAAGAACAGACTTGTGACAGCACCGGTATTAACTCTACCTACCACGGGAAAAGAGTTTGAGGTTTACTGTGATGCATCACATCAGGGCCTTGGATGTGTTCTTATGCAGGATGGGAAAGTGATCGCTTATGCGTCAAGACAACTGAAAAAGCATGAGTGTAACTATTCTACTCATGATCTGGAACTCGCAGCAGTTGTGTTAGCTTTAAAAATTTGGAGGCATTATCTGTTTGGTGAGAAATGTCATATCTACACAGATCATAAAAGTTTAAAATATATCTTTGAGCAGAAGGAGTTGAATTTGAGGCAGCGGAGGTGGCTCGAGTTGATAAAAGACTATGACTGTACAATCGAGTATCACCCAGGGAAGGCTAATGTTGTAGCTGATGCACTCAGTAGGAAGTCGAAGCAACCTAAGAGTTCACTTAATGCTGTTAGAGTGGCTCTGTTTGAGGAACTCAAGAGTTCTAATGCAGAAGTGTCAGTTGGTGAAAAAGGAAATTTGTTAGCTCATTTTCAGGTAAGACCTACTTTAATTAATGAGGTTATCTCAAGTCAAGCTAGAGACCCTGTCCTCAAGAAATTGATGGAAGAGGTGAACTTGAAGCAGAGAGCAGATTACGAAATAAGACGTGATGGGGCGTTGATGAAGTGCGGTAGGTTTTGTGTACCTAAAGATGAAGCTTTGAGAAACACAATACTGGAGGAAGCACATAGTTCAGTTTATGCGATGCATCCGGGAGGGACAAAGATGTACCGGACATTGAAGAGCCATTATTGGTGGCCAAGAATGAAACGAGAGATAGCAGAGTATGTCTCTAAATGTCTTATCTGTCAGCAGGTGAAGCCTGAACGACAGAAACTAGGAGGACTTCTAAACCCACTCCCAGTACCTGAATGGAAGTGGGAGCATGTAAGCATGGATTTCCTTTTTGGACTTCCTCGGACACCGAGCGGTTATGATGGGATTTGGGTGATAGTTGATAGACTTACCAAGACTGCTCGATTTTTACCAGTTAAGGTAACTTTCACCTTGGATAAACTGGCTAAATTGTATGTTGACAGGATTGTATGCCAATACGGAGCCCCAGTATCAATTGTGTCAGATAGGGACTCGAGGTTCACTTCCAAGTTTTGGCCAAGCCTTCAAGAGGCCTTAGGAACTAAACTGCACTTCAGTACAGCATTTCATCCACAGACTGATGGTCAGTCAGAAAGGACCATCCAAACCCTCGAAGACATGCTTCGAGCATGCGTGTTGCAGTATAAACGAAGTTGGGAAACTCATCTATCATTGATGGAGTTTGCATACAATAACAACTATCATTCTAGCATTGGAATGGCACCGTACGAAGCATTGTATGGAAGAAGATGTAGAACCCCTATATGTTGGGGTGAGGTAGGGGAAAGAAAGCTAATAGGGCCAGAGTTAGTCCAAGTTACTTCAGAAAATGTTAAATTTATCAGGGAAAGGCTGAAGATAGCGCAAGATAGACAAAAGAGTTACGCTGACAAGCGAAGGAGAGATTTAGAATTCGAAATCGGAGACAAAGTTTTCTTGAGACTGTCCCCGTGGAAGGGTATTTTACGGTTCAGAAGGAAAGGGAAGCTGAGCCCGAGATATATAGGTCCTTACGAGATTCTGGAACGTGTAGGGCCATCAGCTTACAGATTAGCTTTACCTATAGAGTTGTCTCGGGTACATAATGTTTTCCATGTATCAATGTTGAGGAAATACATTTCTGACCCATCACATGTGCTCAAGGCGGAACCAGTGCAACTTAAGGAGAATCTATCTTATGAGGAAGAACCTCTACAAGTACTTGATCGGAAGGAACAGGTACTTAGGAACAAGACAATACCGTTGGTAAAAGTATTGTGGAGAAATCACGAGGTCGAGGAAGCAACCTGGGAGAGCGAAGACCAAATGAAAGAAAAGTACCCACAACTTTTCTCGTACAAATGATGTTGCTGAATTTCGAGGGCGAAATTCCTCTTAAGGGGGTAGTAAATTGTAAGCCCTAAACTCTCTTTTGATCATATTGTGCTCATATATGATGTTTTGACATATGCAAATTGATATAGGTTGCACTAAAAGATGTCGTGATGGGATTTGGGAATCTTTTGGATTGTGAACTATAATGTGTATAAAGCTTCATAAGGAGATAGGTAAGCCATTGAATAAGCATATTAAGAGTTGAATTGAAGTAAGTTAAGGTCATTAACAAGTTGGGTAAATTTTAGGTGCATTATGTATTGAATGAAAGTTCTTATTTCTCACAAACTTAAGTAAAGTTGGCTAAATGTGTTAGGTGAATTTATTGGCTTGTTTTGGTGTTTTCAAAAAAAGGGGATTAAGATGTAAATGAGGAAGTAGGAGCTGGAAAAAATTTGTGGAGCCACGGATTTGTCTTTGGCAAGTAGGTGCTGTCCAGCTGGAAGCTTTTGGAAGATGATCAACTTCAAACAGCCATATCTCTTAATTTACTGCACCAAATTCGATGATTTTTGAGTCAAAATCTCATAAATTGAGTGTAAAATACGACAGTGGGCGGATGTTTTGAAAATATGCAGACGAAGGAGGTGAAAATTGCAGAAAACCGAGAGGTGTTCACAGTTCTCGGGTAGCAGAACAGTGTGAAGAAATCAGTTTCTTTTGAGCTCTTGAGGAGGAATTAGAAGCTGAAACTTTGAGGTAAGTAAGTTAAGATGTTGTACTTGAGGTTTATCAAAAAAATATTAGGTAGTTGTTTTGCTAAATTTTGAGGAACCCAAGTTGAAATTTGAACCTGGAATTTTAGGTGCAAGAAAAAAAAATTGCTAGCAAGAGATTGAAGGAGATGTGCTTCCATTTCTATATACCTTACACCCAAGTGCGTATGGTTATTATGAATTGAGTTATGGGACTTAATTAGATATGTTTTTAAGGTGTATAAGGAAAGGAATTAATGTTGTTAATTTCTTTTTCAGGGCAAACGGAGATAGGAATTGCTTATAATCCTTGGAACCCTTTTGGTGATTGTGAGTGACTCCATTTTAGAACTATGCTTGACCTTTGTTTTTCTTCAAAAGCATAAATGTTGATCATTGAAACATGCTTGACTTACTTTTGTATATTTTTCATGGAGCTTTTAATAGAATGTCATTGATGAAACTTAAGCATGATTTGAATTAGTTTGTAACTACACATTCAAGCATGGAAACTAAATTATGGAAGTATGACTTCCTTTAGAAAATGCCTTGTGTAAATCCATTTGGAAACATGTTTAGAAAGGAAAAGTGCAAATGTTGAGAATTTGTTGTTTGTGTTATCAAAACATGATTTCCAAGGTAATCAAAGTATGCCTCGGTATGTTGTTAACCCCCAGTACTGAAGGACATTGAGAAGGTACTTGGGAGGGAGGAATCATGATTTTCGATACTAAAGGACAAAGAGAAGGTATTCGGGTAGTAACTGGTCTAACCCCAATACTGAAGGACATAGAAAAGGTATTAGGGAAGACCAGTGTGTTCAATGGCATTCCACGTGCACGTGAGAGAGGTATGAACATTGTTGGTATAGAGATGACTCTACCACAGCTAAGGTTCGAAAGTGGTATCATGTTATGAGTTTTATTGTTATGAGCTTCTACGCTTTTGAAATGTCTATTCTTCAGTATGGTACTACATTATGAGTTTCTATGCTATACATAATGTGGTGACTTAAACCTGTAAATGGGTAGCATGGTTTGATTATGTTTACAAATAAGTGATAAGTTATCTCTAACTTGTAGCTGGTCCATCATTATGCTTCACTTTTGAGCTTATAATGTTTTTAAGATAGACACTCACTAGGCTTCCCAGCTCACGTTTTCATTATGTTTTCTCTTTCCAGGTAGCAGACGAGTTCCCGGTGCTTAGCCTTGACAAGACCTGTTTGCCACCACGCCGTTCTAGCTCCTTGTATATACACTTTCTTATGTATTTAGTTTGTAGTAAAAGCATTTTAGCGGGGTTGTAATAACTATAAAATGTTATGACTTGTTAAAGAACATAGTACTGAAAGTGAATGTGTCTGGCTCATATGTGTATTTGAGCATTTCAAACTTACTTGTTCAAACGTGTTGTGTTGCCTTCATGTTCAGGTATATGTTGAGATGGTCAGGGAGAGCTAGTAAGAGGGTTGATTGTCTCTATCTTTACATCTCTTCCTAGGTTAGGCAAGTAAGCTGGGAAGGGGTGTGACACCATTGGAGTCTTGAAGTTTAGGACAAGTTAATCTCTGGAGATATTCTCCTACCTGATTTTTGTAATTTGTATAACTTCCAACGAAATGTTTGAAAATAGCAAAGCATATGGTGACAACAACGTCATCCTTCATATCTCTGCTTGTTGGAATACTTGGTATCGCTGGGACACCAGTTTGAGAGGTTGTTTCTTGTTCTCTTCTGGGAGAGACTGTTGGATCTCTTTTAGGAGACTTTGAAGAGGATTCTCTAGAGTCTATAAGAGACATATGAGTAACCAACCTTCTCCTTTCTCCTCTGTGTATGCAGAGAACCACCAGCCTTTTAGTTGCCCTGTAAATCCTACAACTATGAGGCGGGCACATGAATGATTAGAGTGTCCTTTTGACGAATATGCTGCGTTTGCAATAAATATTTATTGGAAAACTCCCATGATCAAGTATTGAGAAAGACCATGGATATTTCATTCATATATGGATTCTCCGTCAAATGATATGTTTGAAATAAAAGGACGGTCTTCGAAAGACAAGTCCATATGAGAAGCCCTTGGATAATATGTCCTTGGGTTACTCTTTAAGTAAGGTCCCGTGATCCTATTTATCTCCTTAGGATCTTCTTCTGAGATTGCAAACTAATTCATTGCTGAAATCAAATCATATATCTCTTCGTAGTTGAGTACGTTGATTTGTGGATCTTTCCCTTTTAATCTTGTGAGTTCTTCGCAAATTTGCTCAAACATGACATGCTCCTTGCTTTTAATTAAAGCAATTGGTCCATCTAATCCTCTACCAAAACTTGGTAAAGAATTATCTATCTTCGGGACATTGGGAGTCTCGATAACGAGTCTCTTTTGAGTATTTGGAGGAGTGAAAACCTTCTCCTCAATTTTGCTCATTTGATCTGCTATTGTAGACAGAATTTTGGATTTTTACTCAATTATACTCAAAAACATCTTTTTAAAATATGAGACATGGTAATCAAATAGACCACTAAGTCTCTAAACTACATTACAGGTCCAGAAGGACTTATCAAAAAACAAAAAAGAAAAAAAAAACGTGATTGTATATTCTTCTTCTTGTATATTATTTCTTTGTAAATCTGTCATCCACATTTACAGATTCAAAGAATTCCATGTAAATATTTCTGAATTCTTTGGTAAATATTGTTTCTGCAACAAAAGACACACAAAGAAAATGTCGTCATACGCTCCAAACTTTTCCTAGTGCCAAGGCTGATGAAAGAACCTGCTGCGGAAGGCTGTTGTGGGGGAGTGTTCCAAGCAGTGTGTAAGTTCGTTGGTAAGCTCTACCCTTGCTTCCTTGCCTCCTTGCCTAACGGAAGCCAAATCACGAAAGAAGATATTTCCTGCAAGAAGACGACAAAACAACTTTAATAAAGCCATTTTATTAAAGGAAGAGAAAAACGTTGCAGAATTCACTCCACATCCATCTTCACATCCACATCCACTTCTCAACCATCTGACAATATCACCTTATTTTTCAAATTTCAAATTTGTTTTTTGTTTTTATGTAATAAATACTATAGACTAGGCTTTTGACTTTTTCATCTTTAGGTTCTTGACTTTTGTGTCTTTTTTTGTCTTTACTTTTTATATATCCACGTTTTAATTTTAGTTTTAGTTTTAATAACAATACTACAGATAGAACCAAATAGGGTCTTGTCCTGTCGGTTCATCTTGTTATTATTAGTTTTACTTTCTGCCATTTACTGCTTACCCTAAAAAGATAAGATGTGCCAGTTAGGGTCTGTCCTGTCGGTTCATCCTTATCCTTTATTTTAGATTATTTAATTTTAGTTTCAAATCCGGGGTCTTTAAATAGACTTCCAAATTGTATTCAAAAGGCAGAAGCAGATAAGCTAGTAAAAGAGAAGAAGTAAAAATCTCTCTAAAGCTTTTATTTGCAAAAACACTTGTATTCAGCCTTCAATCCTAATTCTCCTAACCTTTTATTAATCTGCGAACAAGATTGTGGGTTTTGGGAGTTATTGGTATCAGAGCCATCTTACTCATTACTGAATAATACTCCAAACTTTGAAGCAATTTCCAGTGTTTCAAATTTTTGTGTTCTTCAAGATTAATTCATATTAATCTTTTTATTTTTCAAAGAAAATTATCAATATTGATTTAATTCAATATTGTTCTTCTCAATTCTCTATATTTGGTCCTTCCGTCAGGCCATCCGACAGCAGGCATTGGTATGTGATTGGTGTTCCAGACAGTTGTGTAAGTCTGTTGGTAAGCCGCATGTTCCCACCTGCAGACGACTAGTTGGTGAACAGGGAGAAGTTTGAAGGATAATATTACGTTGAGACAATATTAATTTTTATCTTTAAAAATATTTTGATTTCTATGAATTAATGTCGAAGCTACTCAAATCTTTGATTCCGAAGAAATTACTCAAATGAGAGAGTTCTCAGTCTACTACTCAAATAGCTCATACTCAAACACCTGATGATGCTCACAAGGCAGAGAAAAATGCTGATGAGCTTAAAGGCTCAAATGAATTACTTCAAATTGCCAAGATTGAAGAACAACTGGCAAATTGGAATATTTCAAAGTTAGATCAAAAGACGGTCTACTTCAAGAATACTTTCAATTTTACTCAAGAATGGGAAGTCAAGATCGTGGAAGACAGGATCGCCATCAAAGACAACCTTGAGTCATTGAATCTCCTCACTAGAGATTTAATCCTTTCACATCGAGAGGAATACTCATTCTTGCACCTTGGAGTTGTCCAGGTTGCAATCAAGCCATTATTCAAAATTGGTCTGAATACTCCAATCCTTCTAACTCTTAGGGATAAGAGATTCACCAGGTTTCAAGATTCTCTTTTGGGAATGGTAGAAACCAATATGGAGAATGGTCCAACCTATTTCAATTGCTATCCACATTACTCCCTTTCGCTCCAAGATCCAAGGATATTGAATTCCTTAATTTTGGACATCTACTTCAAAGATCTGAACATGCAACCAGAATCACATGCATTCTTGGTCATTTTCAGAATTGGCTATCGATTAATGAAGACATAGATAGCACCAAGAGCCTTAAGGGCTTCCCCTAAAGGCACAACAGTACTCATAGAGGCAAATACAACACGAGGAAATATTGAAGTGCCCAAGCCTCTATCTTAGGTTGATATTACTAGAAACTCACACTGGGTTCTTAAAAGAGCAATCCCTCCAAGTCAACCACAACCCAAGGTTTCTACTCAACTAGTCGAGCATCTAGATGGATCTGTCGAGATTAGTTTCAGACAATCAATTTCGTCAGCTCCCAAAGTTTCAAATTTTGCTCCATCAAGGCAAAGTGCTTTGGAATTTAGAGAGGAAGCTTCATCCTCCACCAGTTTTGAGCAACAAGAACCATTGAGAAGATCCCTCTCTGCAAGGATCAACTCAGTAGACTTCAATCCTCGTATACCAGAAAGTAGGTATGTGAGACCAAACTCACCTACTCAATCAGATATGGAATCAGCTAGCCGTTTCAAAGGTCTTAATGTCATATCTGAAGGATTTAAAGTCAATATGGAATATCTTAAAAAAGATTTCCTTGACAACAAATGGAAGATGCCTAGAAAGCTTTTCTTCAAGGCATACAACGAAGAAGAAAGGGAAGGATTCAAAGCAACATGGATATCCACCCTGGAAACTCTTGAAGAAAATATACCTTTCTTCGAATGGTTCGCCAAACGTGACGATTATAGTCAAGAGGTGAATAAGCTAAAAGAGGCTATCTGGAGAACCTCAGAAAGAGGAGAAATCTCAAGTACTCATCCACCATTAGAGCAAATAGAGTTTAGAAGCTCTCATGGAAATTTAGTTGTTGCTTCTCCAAATGCATCAGAGGAGTTCATATTTAAAACAACTTTACCAACAAAATTATGTCTACAATGGCAGATCAAATGAGCAGAATTGAGGAGAAGGTTTTCACTCCTCCAAATACTAAAAAGAGACTCGTTATCGAGACTCGCAATGTCCCGAAGATAGATAATTCTTTACCAAGTTTTGGTAGAGGATTAGATGGACCAATTCCTTTAATTTAAAGCAAGGAGCATGTCATGTTTGAGCAAATTTGCAAAGAACTCACAAGATTAAAAGGGAAAGATCCACAAATCAACGTACTCAACGACGAAGAGATATCTGATTTGATTTCAGCAATGAATCAGTTTGCAATCTCAAAAGAAGATCCTAAGGGGATAAATAGGATCACGGGACCTTACTCAAAGAGTAACCTAAGGACATATTATCCAAGGCTTCTCATCCGGACTTGTCTTTCGAAGACCGTTCTTTTATTTCAAACAGATCATTCGACGGAGAATCCATATATGAATGGAATATCGATGGTCTTTCTTAATACTTGATCATGGGAGTTTTCCAAGAAATATTTGTTGCAAACGCAACATATTCGTCAAAAGAACACTATGATCATTCATATGCCCGCCTTATAGTTGTAGAATTTACAGGGCAACTAAAAGGTTGGTGTTTCTATGCATACACAGAGGAAGAAAGGAGAAGGTTGGTTACTCATAGGTCTCCTATAGACTCTAGAGAATCCTCTTCAAAGTCTCCTAAAAGAGATCCGACAGTTTCTCCCAAAAGAGAACAAAAAACAACCTCTCAAACTAGTGTCCCAACGATACTAAGTATTCCAACAAGCAGAGATATGAAGGTTGACGTTGTTGTCACCATCTGCTTTGCTATTATTAAACATTTCATTGGAAGGGATACAAATTACAAAAATCAGGCAGTTTTCTTTCCCTTATTTACTTTTGTTGTTTGTTTTTCTTTCCTAGTTTAGGTTGTTTTAAGAGTGCCAAGTTAATCTCGTTCCAATTATGCAGGACCTTGATCGAATGGAGTAACCTCCTAGCCAATTTAAGGAACTCCCATGGAAAAGCCTCTCATCTTATCAGGCCAGTTTATAGCACTCAAAAGTGTGCTATTTCTAGGATTAGATTTGTGTTGGTTTTGTATGTTCACAGTGAGCTTTCATGCATTTATTTATCTATTTTGTAGATTTCCAGCAATTGGAGCTTAACAGAACTTTTGAAGCTATTTGGAGATTAATTAGAGCTTAAAGACACACTTTGGAGCAAAGAAGATAAGTAGAAGAAGTATTACAAGTGAGAAAACCGGAGGGTATAGCGTCGAGACGCTATATTATAGCATTGAGATGCTACGAATTGAAAATTGATCTTTTTACTATTACAGTGTTGAGACACTACTGTTACAACGTCGTGACGCTATGCAGCGTTGAGTTGCTACTATTACAACGTCTCAACGCTATCCCGATTTTAAAAAAAGGAAATTTGACCTACGGATTGGGGGAGCTGTTTTTTAGAGCCTAGAACCCTAATTTTGACAAGGAGCACTGTTTTGGGACCTAGAGAGCACTTTGGAGAGCTAAGGAGGAGGCTCAAAGCTCGAGATCGAGGGACAGTTTTTTGGAGTGTTGGCATGTGTCGCCCAGTTTTTGCTCGTTTCCCTTTACTTTGTTCCTTGAACTTTAGGATTTATTGTACTGAATATTGGATGTAATTTTGAGTATTTTAGACTCCTTGATGATTGTACTTCTAAACTTTGTTTGCTTTTTGAATTGTATTATATCGTAACGCCTTTTATGCATCTCGAATCAATTTTCTAAGCTTTTGGCCATAGCTTTGCATGTTAGGTTAAATTTAGCTTGAGAAAGTAAATTTAACTAAAGAACTTAGATGCATGACTAGGATTAAGCTATTGCATGAGAATGAATAGGTTAATATTAGAAGCCATTAAAAGAATTTTATAATGTCATGTTTAGGAGTAGAAATAGACCGAGGGGTTGATTCACTACTTTACATGAGTTCAATTGGGCTTGAGAGAGTCAATTGCATATTTTAGTAATTCTTGGCTTAAGGTTGTTGCATATTCTATAATTCTTTAATCAAATTCATAGTTGCACTTCATGTGATGCAATCTTCACTAGTCTCTCTAAATGGACTCCAACCTTTGTAAATAATTAATTTAGTTTAATCTTGTTTCAATCCAAAGTTAGGTTCTCTAAATAAAAGTAGGCACGAGTAACTGTGGTACTTAATTAATCTAAGAACTCCAATCCCTGTGATCGACCCTGGCCACTACTACTGCAAATTGTAGAGGTCTGGTTAATAATTATATTTGATAGAGCCTTCGACAAGCTTTTTATCACCAGTATTATTCACTCACTCTATCCTTGTCCTTATTTATTCCATTGATTATGTTACATTGAGGGCAATGT
Source organism: Trichosanthes truncata (assembly GCA_033996785.1). Lineage (NCBI taxonomy): Eukaryota > Viridiplantae > Streptophyta > Magnoliopsida > Cucurbitales > Cucurbitaceae > Trichosanthes > Trichosanthes truncata. Next base: position 28,605,563 of record JAWPNB010000003.1, on the reverse strand, counting down.
AAACTTTAAGTTTGGGAGTGGGTAGTACTTTGAGTCCTGAAAATTATGAGCAAAACTTTTTTCGATTTTAAGCATGCTTGGAATGATTTGTAATGCATGATGATTGATAGGACAACCTAGGAAGTAATCTAAGTGAATTTTTTGCAATAGAATGAATTCTGAAGCATGTCCTGAATCGAGTATATTTAAATTTTATCTGTAATTTCCTTGCAACACATGAGCACATAACTAACTTTCTATTATGTTCGAACACTAGGATAATTTTGTTGAGTCTAGAGGTTGTTGTCACCCCGATAGGCTTAAAAACTAATTGATAGTTGACTTGCATGAAAGTCAGTGATTGAAAATTGTTGAAATAAGAAAATCTTTTATCTTTATTGATTTTTTTTTTTCATGTTTAAAGAAATTGAAAGCACGTTCCATCAATAATTGTGTGCTTAATGTGCTGGGATCAAAAGAACTACCTCCACTGTGTTCAGTTAGGTCATCCATTGAGCGAGTGCTCTAGATAAGGGTCCCTATAGTAGAAGTGTGAAAGCTAGAGTCTCCGGAATAAAGAAAAAGATAAGTTTGGGGGTTAGTAACCCTTGTGAAGAGAAAGAAAAGAAAAAAAAATGAATGCTCAAATAGATTACTCTCTGTAATGTGAGGAAGCGTGAAATTGGAACTTAGAGCCAGTGTAGGGGGAAACGAAGGAAAGCCTTGATAAAAGTATCTAAAGTTAGTAGAAACTAATAGAAAGGAAGTTAAACACACACACACGCAAATAATGAGATAGACAGAATTTAAATTGCTTAAGGAAGGACATGTTCTTGTCTATTGTTTTATATCAATTAGAAAAACTAAGGCTTGAATCATGAATCTTGTATTGAAATATTGTGAATTTGTTATTTTGGTTTTGTTTTGCTCGAGGACTAGCAAAAATCTAAGTTTGGGGGTATTTGATAGTGGAAAAAATAGTGTTATATCTTTAGCTTAGTTTTATACTAGTTTTGCTATGATTATGTGTGTTTTCATGTGTTTTTATGTATATTTCTCAGAAACAGAGCATTTAGAGCAAAACTGGAGAATTGTGAGATATTTGGACAAATTTGAGCAACTTAAGGCTATATTTGAGGCTTCAAGTATTGAAGAGGATGGACATGGCAATTGGACTCGAGGGTATAGCGTTGCAATGCCATTTGAGAAGCCTATCAACCTTGAAATCCCGAGGGCACAACATTGCAACGCTGGCCGAAGAAGATTTTTTTCCTTCTTTGCAAAATGCTAAGGTCAGCGTTGCAACACTGCCCCTAGTGTTGCAACGCTGTCTCAACTCTATTTAAGGAACTTTTTCATTCGAGCAAAGGGAGCCGTTTTGTGAGACCAAAAACCCTAGAATCGATTCAAGCACTATCTAAGGACATAGACGAGACCTTTGGAGAGCCAAGGAAGAGACTCAAAGCTCGAGATCGTGGACATCATGTCGGAGATGAGTGTTGCCACGCGACCTAAGTTTCTTCTCTATTTCTTTTTCTTTTCCCTTGAATTTAGGAGCTTTGTGAGTTGTACTCATGTTCTAAATCTGTGTTTAGACTCCTGTTTGGTTATCGTTGTTGAACATTTGGTTGATTTTTAGTTTAATTTATATATTGACTTCTTTTATGCATCTCTTTATATTATCTTAATTTTTGCCCATGGTTTTGTATGTTTAACTAAATTTAGCTTGAGAGAGTAAGTTTATTTGTAGAACACTAGATGCATGATTAAGTTTAATCTATTGCACGAGAGTGAGTAGATTAATTCTAGAAGCCTTAAGAGAATCTCCTAATGCCCTGTTTAGTAATAGAAATAGACCGAAATGTTTATTTATTGCTAGACATGAGTTCAATTGAGCTCGAGAGAGGATATTGATAACTTAGTAATTATTAGTTTAAGATTGTTAGTATAAAATCAAGTTATTAATCAATTCAAGTTAGGCATAAGGTAATCAACCATGCATGTTTCTCAAAATTGGACTCCAAAGCATGTACATATTAGTTTAGATTTTATTTCCCCTTGATTCCAAGAGTTTGTTTCTCTAAATAAAATTGGACATAATTAACTATGGTACTTAATTAAATCTAACAACACCAATTCCTGTGGATGACCCTGGCCACTATTATTGCAAAATATTTAGAGGTTCGGTTTTATAAATTAATCTAATAAGAGCATTCGACAAGTTCCTTTATCATTGTCCATGAGAAGAGTTATCGGACTTCGAAGCCAACTCTTTTAGCGAGTTCTGCCACCACCATTGCTCCAATCGGCACAACTTCACTGCTATTTAAACGGATGAGAGAGAGAGAGAGATCGCGAAAAGGAGAGGGAGAAACCGAGAGGAAAACATGGAAAAGAGAAAAAAGCCCCACCGAAAACTGCCGCTGCTCATTGCTTGCCTGCTGGAATGACACCAAATGTAGGATGGAACTACCCCCTTTGGCCTCTATACACGAATGAAAGGGAGGAGAGGGAGAAGATAAACGAAGAAGAGAAGGAGAAACAAAAAACAAATTGCGAAGGAGAGGAAGAAATTGAACTCATCGTACCCACCACCGCCACCTCTAGCTACGTCGTCGTGGGTCGCTCGTCAGCTCTCTTCCTGCCCCATTCGGTGGTCAAGTGAGAAGAAATTGAAAACCTAATTTACCCTTTGTTGCTGTCTCGAAGAAGAAGAATGGAAGAATGGAAGAAGGGAAGAAGGGTTGGGGTTTGTTTTTCCTTTTATTTGTTTTTTTCCTTTTATTTGTTTGCTTTATTTTTCTTCTTTTTCCACTATACCTCAAGAAAAATGACCAACCCAGCCTCTCTTAATCTTCTTATCTTTTCCAAAAACCAAACTTAAATACACAAGCACACTTACACTTTTAAGTTCAAAATAAATTGAGACCCGACCACTCTTTGCAATCTTTTACCAATTTAATTTAGTACCTAAACGTCGGGCATTACATTTGGAGTGTTTGAGCTCAATTTAAAGTTGTTTTGGGGACCTTATCGACTTGCCTTAGGAGCACTTTAGGACATTTTGTAAGTAGTTTCTACTTGTGGAGTCTGTTTGATTATGTGCTAGCATGCTGTGTGCCTTAATTTGTGTTATACTTATGATATATGAATATTTCTCTTAAATATCTATATATGTTGTGATGTTTGTTGTGTTGAATTGTTGCTTGAAAAGTTTTGAGATGAGCATGCTGCGTAGTTTTCTTTGTGATAACATGCTACCTTGTCGAGATTGGTTTGATATTGTGATGTTTATGCATGATGAGCTATTGGCCTTGATTTTAAAAGCATGTCATGGGTGTTGCATGTAATTTTGGCATAAGCATGGTCTAGAAGCATGATGTGTAGGTTTCATGCATTCTAGTGAGTTTATGTGAGGTTAGAGAACCTTATATGAGATAATGGAAAGCAAGGTGAATACTAGCGCGCCTCAAGTAAAAATGGTCGAGGGGTAGTATGTCACCATTGGATCAAGAGGAACATTGAGGCCTTGGGTAAAAATGGTCAAGGGTCAGTGTGATGAGTTTTTGAGGAAAATATTGGGACCTTGGTAACTATGGATAGGGGACAATACGTTACTATGTCATCGATGCCATGGCAACTATGGGCAAGGGTCGATGAACAGATCGAGACCTTGGTAACTATGGGCAAGGGTTGGTGTGATGAGTTTTGGGGCAAGTGTTGAGACCTTGGTAATTATGGACAAGGGTAAATACGTTGTTAAGTCATCGAAGCCTTGGTAATTATGGGCAAGGGTCGATGCACAGTTTGAGATCTTGGTAACTATTGACAAGGGTCGAACACTGAGCTTCGTAGAGATGTGTTGAGACCCTGGTAACTGATAAAGAGCTTGTCGAAGGCTCTATCAAATATATTTATAAACCTAAACCTCTAAAATTTGTAATAATAGTGGCCAGGGTTGATCACAGGGATTGGATTTCTTAGTTCATTTAAGTACCGTAATTACTCTCACTTAACTTTATTTAGAGAAAGAAATCAAATGCAAACAAGCTAAACTAAAGAGCTAACCTAGAAAGCAAAAGATAAATGGAGACACAATAGGAGAGAGATATCTTAGGGAATCGATTTCACCAATTAGACTTATAGCGAAAACTACCAAGATTTTTCATGCAAATATTCCATAAGCCAAGAAGTGAGTGTGTTAACTGACTCTTTCAAGCAAATTAACTCTCATGCAATGTTATAAACCTAATATCTCTATCTAGATTTTAATAACATGCAAGGCTTTAAGCAACTTCTTTTAAGGGCTTCTAAGAGAATTCTCCACTTTCATGCAAGAATTTACAAATAGTCATGCAATTAAGTTCTAGCCTAAACCATACTTTTTCAAGCACAAATTTAGACCAATAAAACAAATAATCCGTGATCAAGAGATTATAAGCATTAAATACATAAAAGCATGAATGAAATAAAAAGAATTCAATCAAGGTATTTAATCAATTAAAATCCCAAGTCTAATGGGTACATCAAAATCCCAAGTATTAGGAGCAAAGATACTAATAATATTCATACAATTGAATCTCTAAGTTCCTAACTTTACAGCCACAAAACAGAAACTAAAACTAAAGAAAAAGGAAGAAATTAGCAAACAATGGTCGATCCCACGTTCCCATCGTGATCTCCATGTCCCTCGAGCTTTGGATCTTCAAAATTGCTCCATAAACGCTCCCAATTGCTCCCTAAACATTCAATTTTAGCTTGGAATCGAGATTAGGGCTCCCACTCTCGGATTGGCCCCCCAAAACGGCGCAAAAGATGTTGTTTTTATAGAAAATTTCGAGGCAGCATCTCAATGCTGCTTACAGCGTCTCAACGCTGCAAGAAAATTCTTTTCCGCGCGTGTTTTAGCGAAAAACAGCGTTTTTTATATTTTCGTAGCGTCGCGACGCTATAGACAGCGTCTCAACGCTACCCTGCAGACAGCACTGACTATTTTTTCTATCTCTTTGCTCGGGTGTCCGAATGACCTCCGGTTCGATGCGTTGGAACCATGATTCGATGTAGAATCTCCCAGAATATGCCTTATGTTCAAATAACATCTTTAATCTTCTTGAATTTTCAATTAAGCGTCAAAAGGCTCCAATATCCACTAAAATACTCTCAAACACACTTGGTTTTGCTCCTCAAGCTCAGTTTCTACAAAATTAAGATAAATAAGCATAAAAGCTAACAAAATAATCACAAAACTAGCATAAATAATAGGAAATAAGATAGCATAAATACATGCTATCAGTAACTATGGATAGGGGTTGATGCTTCTCGAATGGTCAGTCTTGGAGAGCTTTATGAGGACTAAATTATGCATGTTGAGTGATTCAGTGGAGATTAATAAGTTCGTGGAGCTTGAGTATAGTTCGAGTATGCATAGCATGATATTTTAAATTCATGTGTTGAATGTTTTGCTTGCTTTATGTTTAAAGAGCATGTTAGTTGGAAGTGAATAGCATGATGTTGCCTTGTATGTTGTATGTTGTTTGATGGTTCCTCAGGCGTGAGCTACTTACCAGTATGCATTATGTACTGACCCACCACCAGGTTTTGCAGGTGATGATGAGTACTACGACCTTGGTGATGCTGAAGAGTAGGCATGAAAGGAGAAAGACCATTAACGGATACATATTTTCTTTAATAGTTGACTCGTTGAGTTTAAATTGAATTGATTTATATTTGTAGTTGTCTTGAGCTTAAGGTTTTAGCATTGTTGTTCTTTTTCTCTTTAGAATAGATTTATAAACTTGTTGGATAGTTGGAATCTTAGGTTTGTGAGACTTATTTTATGAGGTTTAAGTGTTATTGTTAGGTTATGCTCATTTTATTTTAGTTGGAATATTTATGGTGATTTATTTTCGAGTTGGAGATTGTAATAGATTTGTTAGGTTGTTGTGTCTTTTAAAGTTTGAACTGTTTGAAGTTTATTGAGGAAGTTTAGTTTAGTTTTTGTTTTGGGTTGTTGAGAAATATTGAACCTTTAGTAGTTATGGATTTGTAGTTTGGATGGTTATTTGGTTATCTAACTATAGAAGTGTGATTTTTGTCTAACAGGTATTAGAAAAAAATTTGGTATTGTTGTAGTTACATCGTTATGTTGTCGAAATTTTTGGGGCATAATAGTTATTGGTTTAGTAGCGTTCCCTAGATTAGGCTAAATTTTAGGGTCGTTACAAACAAGTTGTCCAGCTCTCGAGACATTTGTACATTTGAGAGAAAGAATCAGAAGATAAACTCATTAGAGGTTGGATACCCACACAAAATCAATACTATTCAAGTTCATTCCATGTGCCAAATTTCTTTCAAAATTACGTGTTTACAAAGAAGTCCTTGAATTTTCAATTTTGTGTATAATAGATCCTTGACATATTAGCATTTCTTAAAATTAATGATGTTAGTATTTGTGCCCTAAAGCTCGTTTTTTGTAATTAAACATTTTCTCATTTATTAAATAAAATAATTTATTATTTTACATTGTGTATAACATTATCCAATATTATGTAAAATCCAAGATTATTATTGTAATCTTGAACAGTATGTAGTTGACATACAAGAGGATCATGTTCAAGAAATAACCTAAAGAGTCTATAGTATATGGATAAGATTGGGTATCTTATCCTAGTAACAATATTGATACGACCCACTTTGTAATTGTTACAAATTATTTGATCCAAATCATTCATGTGGAGACATGTGAATGGAGGTATTTTATACAATGAGTTTGTATAAGACTGGACCATGAAATATTTAATCTCTCTTTATAAATCTGTTAATTAAGAAGATTAATATTTCACAAGATGATCATATGCGACTCGATCTTAATCCTGAGTGAGTTATGAACTCCTGCCTGTCAGGGCTTGTCCTTTGATTTGCATGGGGAGAGTGACTTTTGTAGCCGATTCAATATGCCTACCATTTTGGAGACTTGACCAAATAGGGAGCTGGGAACATAATCTCACAAGATGGAATTCACTCCTTCCCATATAGGGTAAGTAGATGAGTAGTTCCCTTAAGTGATGATTTTGGGACTTGAACAATGGGACCCCCACCTCTCACTAGCCCGAGAGGGACTTAGTTTATGATTGGATCAGAAACAAATTGTTCATTAGAGGATCGGTGGTACTTAAGGTATAAGATGTAATTATAGGGGTAAAACGGACTTTTGACCCAACTATAATTACGAACAACTTGTGAAGGATCGACTTACATGTAATGATTAGTTCGATGGACACAACATGTCCTACAGTGCATAAAAGTGCAACTCTAGGTCTATAGTGGAGTGATCTATAGTTAATGAATGAAAATTAATTGATTAAAGAGTTTAATCAATTGATTTTATATCATTAGAGCTTATAATCTATAGGTCCATAAGGTCCCCTTGCTAGCTCATATGAATAAATAGAGATCAATTTCATTGAGAGAAAATTTTGAAATGTTCAAATTAAAATTTAATATATGTGATATATTAAATGATTAAAAATATATTTATTGTATATGATACATTAAATATCAAATAAATTATTAATGTATTAAGATACATTAAAGAAAAGATATTTATTAAATTTGAATTCGATTCAAATAAATAGATGTCGTAGGAGAATTTGGAAAGGTTTGAATTTGATTCAAATCGGTTAGATAAATATATTTCAATATATTAGATATTAAAATATATTATTTAATTATTTACCCTAGGCTACTATAAATAGGACCCTAGTGGTGAGCCATTGTATTCATTCCAAATAAGAGAAAGAGACTTTAGAAAAATTCTCCCCTCATTCTCTCATTATTTTCAAGAAGGTTCCCACAAACCCTTTTAATCTTTTATTCGAGACATAGCAAGGAAGGCTTTTGTGGAAGAGATCAAGTATACAAGAAGAACTTTTTTTATTCAAGGTATGTTTATACTTAACCCTAAATTTATTATTTTGTTCTAAATAAACTCAAATCGATTCATACGCTTCCGCTAGGGTTTAATTTGATTATTCCTATCAAATGAATCTATTTGTAACGACCTGACTACTTAAAAAGGCTTTTTTGAGGGTCACTACTACATGTATGCAAAACATAACCTTTTGAAACCAATGAAGCGAAAACTCTTGACAACCAAATATAACTTTTCCTAAATAAAAATGACAGAAATCAAGATACTTTGAGTTTAAGATCCCAACAAATAGTAAGTTGAAAAATTGAATAAATAAAGAGTATTTGAATAAATAAAATAAATAAATAACCAAAGCAAAAGTCATGAAACTAAGGGGCTGTTTGGGGCACTGAGTGGGTTATAATAACAGGGAGTTATAATAGTCTGTGGGTTATAATAGTCTGTGAAATAATATAATATTGTTTAAAATGCAGAGTTGTTTAGTCTGGAGTTATAATAGTCTGTGTTTGGGGTGCAGAGTATTCCACAGGTTATTATAACCCTTGCCCCAAACAACCCCTAAGAGTTTATTCTAGGATCTTAGGGATTCTGGTCCATTGCTATTTCCATAGCCTTACCAAGCTGAACGCCCTCCTACGTGCTTCGTAGATCTATGCACCATCTGAAAAGGAAAGTAAAGTAGCATGAGTGAGTATAAAGATACTCAGTAAGTAGCCCCCTTAAGGGGCTAAAACTTCAAATACTTAAGCATAGTCGAAGTGCTAAAACATGTGGGGTCCTGACTTAACATATGAAGGGAATAATCAAATTAAACCTACAATGGAAGCGTTGGAATTGACTTTAATTTTATTTTAGAATTAAATTAAAATAATTTAGGTTAAGCAAAACATACCTTGAAAAGAATATGGAGAATATTCTGGAAGGTATTTTTCTCCTTGTGCTCCAACTCCAATGAGGTTGAATTCCAAGACTTTCACAAAATCTTCCTTGCTATGACTCGAACAAAGGACCAAAAATGTTTGTGGAAACCTTCTTGAAAATAGAGAGAGGGAATGAGAGGAGAATTTCAAGAGTTTTTATCTATTATATGGAATGTACACATGGCTTACTCCTAGGGTCCTATTTATAGTAGTCTAGGGCAAATAATTAAATAATATATTTTAATATCTAATATATTAAAATATATTTATCTAATGAGTTTGAATCTTATTCAAACATTTTCAAATTCTCCTACGACATCTATTTCCTTATTTGAATCTAATTCAAATTTAATAAATATTTTTTCTTTAATGTATCTTAATACATTAATAATTTATTTGATATTTAATATATCAAATACAATAAATATGTTTTCCCTTATTTAATATATCAAAATATATTAAATTTTAATTTGAACATTTCAAAATTTTCTCTCAACGAAATTGATCCCTATTTGTTCATATGAGCTAGCAAGGCAACCTTATGGACCTACAAATTATAAGCTCCAATGATACAAAATTAATTAATTAAACTCTTTAATTAACTAATTCTTTAATTAACTAATTTTTATTCATTAACTATAGATCACTCCACTATAGACCTAGAGTTGCACTCTTATGTACTGTAGGTCAAGTTGTATCCATGGATATAATCACTATATGCAAGTCAATCTTTCACGAGTTGTTCGTAATTACAGTTGAGTCAAAACTCTGTTTTTACCTCTGTAATTACATCTTACACCTTATGTACCACTGATCCTCTAATGAACAATTTGTTTATGATCCAAACATAAACTAAGTCCCTCTCGGGCTAGTGAGAGGGTGGGGCCCATTGTTCAAGTCCCGAAATCAGCACTTAAGGGAACTACTCATCTACTTACCCTTTATGGGAAGGAGTGAATTCCATCTTGTGAGATTACGTTCCTAGCTCCCTATTTGGTCAAGTCCTCAAAATGGTAGGCTTATTGAATCAGCTACAAAAGCCACTATCACCCATGCAAATCAAAGGACAAGCCTTCATAGGCAGAAGTTCATAACTCACTCAAGATTAAGATTGAGTCACATATGATCATCCTGATGAAATATTAATCTTCTCGATTAATGGATTTATAAATAGAGATTAAATATTTCGTGGTTCAGTCTTATACGAACTCATTGTATAAAATACCTCCATTCACATGTCTCCACATGAATGATTTGGATCAAATCATTTGTATCTATTACAAAGTTGGTCATATCAATAATGTTAATACGATAAGGCACCCAACCTTATCCATATACTATGACCCTTTAGGTTATTTCTTGAACGTGATCCTCACGTATGTCAACTACATACTGTTCAAGATTACACTAATAATTTTAGATTTTTCATATAATGGATAATATTATATTGAAAATAAAATAATCAAAATTAATATTAATTATTAAATAAATCATTAATTACGAGGCTTTATGGCATAAATCCCAACAACATAAATATTGGGTGTTGATGCATAAAAACCTTTAACTGAAAACATAGTGATTTCCTATCTAAGTGAACAATTAACCTATCCCCAAGCTGAACCAACTATGATATTGTGAGTGATAGTCCTATAAGTTAAAGCGCCACTAGAGCGTAGTTGGCGGCTTCCTAGTAGAGCTAGACCCTCCACAACACAATACCCATGAAAACATACATTCTAACCATGAGGGGAGTGACCCTCAAGCTGTAACATGAGGGGGTGACCCTTAAGTTGTAAACATGAAACATCCATGAAATCATGCTTAGAAGCATTTGAAGAAACATACATGACATGGGGAAGGTAAGTGTCACTAGAAAACAAGGACTTAGGCTAATCACACCTTTAATTAAGACCATGAAATCATACATGAGTCTTAAGCACGAACATCATTTAACTGAGGCTCCTAACCATGCTAAAAAAACTTACATCCATGAGTAGCCCATTCCAAAATCAAACCCCTCAAAATCCTCATGCTAAATATACTTAGGCAAATCTCAAGCTCAAGAAAATTACAGATAACAAATTAGTCAAACTCAACATGCTTCACATACAGAAATTCAGGTCATGTTTATCCAATCACAGCCTTCCAAAATATGAATAATCTTATCTAGGACCTTCAAGGGAGTGTGATCCAATTGGCTACTTATCTTAGTTGTGGTTACAAAACACTAAAATTCTGCCACTAAAATTTCTTAGCCCAAACCTGAACAAGTTTTCAGCAATTAATAATAATCTAGCATTAAAAAATAATGGCCTAATTCTTTAAGTTGAGAATTTACCAAAAGATGCCAAGAAAAAACACCCAAGCAACTTTGTTCCCAACGCCAAACCTTAAAACTAGATCAATTAGTACAAACCGACATATCGAACAAGGTTCCAAAGGTTAGAGTTTACTTTCGAGCAAAATCAAGGGTTCGATTGGGTTTAGAACAATTATATCCCTTGATCCTTACTTAAAACAGAACCAATTACTTAAAACAGAACCAAATGCTTGTTGGTTTGATGTAGATTTGGTTCAATTTCACCAGTCCGCACTCCAAACGCTATGGGTACTCCAAAATGGAACTAAAACTATCATGGGTTAATTCAAAACACCAAAAATGGCCAAGAACTATGTTGTAAAGAACTTTACCCCGTACGTCTGAGTTTGTCGAGCTATGGGTATTTGAAAAACACTATTTTTTACGCATGGAGGAGTGGCGGCGCACAGTTGGACATCAAGCAACGCGGCTGCTACTGTCAAGATGCCCTCGGCATTGACTTCAGACAGCGACAATGAGATTTCAGTTTGACGGCACATGACGTTGACTCCACGGCGGCAACAACTACACACAGAAATAGACAAGACTCGTGGCTCACTAACTTTGCATGAACAGTGGCAGTGCAGCAATGCTCAAGCTGCGACGGTGACAGTAAGGCTTTGGTCAGAGATCTATGCTAGAGAGGGAGAGAGAAGAGAAGAAGAAGACCGATAAAGATGGTGGGTACTGCTTGATGGTTACGCGAAGGGGAAGGAGAAGAGGAAAGTTGGGAAAGATGGTGATGTCATAATAGGGTTTCTTTTTCCCTTTTTTTATAAGCAAAACCCCAACATATTTTTCAACTTTGCCCCCTCCCTTATCTCAAAATTAAACCCTATCAAAACAACCCAAATAATCAATTGAGCCCAATTCCTTTAAGATAAAGTTCAACCTAATTTAAATTTAAATTATGTTGGGTAACTTTAGACCAATTAACTTGGCCCCAATTTTCCTATATTAAACCTCAACCAAACTCAATCAATCAAGAGTACATTAATTCCCAAAAACCACTAAAAGAGAAATTAATTCGAACTTGACTTCAAATTTTAGAAATTACTCATTACCTGAAATTGTTGGGCGTTACACTAGTAGACATAAAATTAAATTTTATATATAAGAGAACCCTAAACTTTCAACCTTGTGTTTACTAAGTTCATGAATTTTAAAAAATATCCATTAGGACTAAATACAAAATTTATGCAAAAATCTATTGAAATTACTCATTAAGTTCTACTAAAACCAAGTCCCTAGCTAATTAATGCAAAGGCTCGAATCCCCCCACCCTCAAATGTTGTTGAACTCAAAAAAAAAAAAAAAAAAAAAAAACTAATCAATGCAAAAATAAAAATAAATAAATAAAGTCCTAATGCACAGGTCCAACCATTAAATAACTATTTCCAAACTCCAAAATTTTTGTGTTGAATTATGATCTCTATTTTTAAAGCCTCATTGGATAACGATTTGGTTTTTTATTTTTGGTTTTTGATACTTGTGCAGGTGTTCTCACCATTTCTTTACAATGGATTTCATTTTTCTTAGGTAAACATTTAAATTTTTAGCCAAATTCTAAAAACAAAAATAAGTTTTTTAAAACTATATATATATATATATATATATACACACATATATATACATATATTTTGTTGTTTTTAAAACTTGGCTTGTATTTTTAAAACATTGGTAAAATCTAGATAACTATTGAAAGAGAAATTTCGGCCAATCAAAAATTGCCACATCATTATTTGAGAATTAATGACAAAATCATTAATTATTAAATTTGAGAAAATTATAAATCGACATGTGTACAAAATTTAATTGGAAGATAAAAATTGGAAGATAAAAATTGGCAAATCCTTAAATTAAAAGGTCACATGTCTTCATTATGATCATTTGACCAAATAATTAAATAGAAATTATGCCAAAGAGCACGTTTTCAACTATATATTTCACAAATGTCACAATTTTTTTTAAAAAAAAAATCAGCTCTAGCATGGGTCATACTGCTGCAACAATTTTATTCCATTTATATCATTAAAATTATGCACATATGTATAATAATGATAATATTGTGATTCAATTTTTTCATAATGAAATCATTCATTTTAGGTAAATAATTTTACCATTAATAATTTTCAATATTTTCTTCTCCAAAATAAGTGTTTTACCACAAATACTACTCCAATTGTCATCATTAGAATTTTTTGGTCGTCTCAAACACTCACATCTCTCCAATTTTAGTTCCGGTAGAAATTTGGCCGTCAACCACAGACTTTAAATATGAGTAATTTTTATACTTTTTGCTCCAATGTTACTTTCAGTTTGTTCTTTTGGATTTTTTTTATTAATTTTTTTTATTGTTTTTTATTGTTCTGATGACGATTTTAATTTTTTATTAATGTTTATTTTTTTTTCTTATTTAGTTTGTTCTTTTGTCATTTTATGTTAATTGTTATATTTCATTAGTAACATTTTTTTTTATGTTTTCCTATTCACTTTGTTCTTCGAAATGAGTAGTTGTATTATATATAATTCTATATAGATATATATTATAAACTATGTAAACTGTACATGTTATGTGTTAAACTACCAAAGGATAAACATATGTTATGCAGTATATTGTTTATAAACGTCATTATTTATATGGAACATTCTTGAAAATACACGATCATAAATATATACTATGTAGTATATTGTACACATAAATATATACATAGAAATATATTATATAAACCTCAGTATGTAACCCTACTATCTTTTGTATAGGTAATAATTTTAGTTATATTATCATATATGTATATATTATATATAGACATAACTATATAATCCTCATATATTTTGTATTGTATAGTACTTAACATTCTAAGCAAACCCTTCACTTGTACTTAACATTACATGTAACAATCTAGGAATATATGATATACATAGTAACTTATATTTAATACCAAATACAATATAATAAATACCCTTCAATTGTTTATTCCTCATATTTACTTGCAATGATTGGACAATTGATCCATATATATCCAGTCAGAGGACATATAGTATATACCCAAGTAATACACACCATCAGAAATTCCAAATGTTATATATATGATTATTTTATATAAACTTCAAACCAGCTAGAAAAATCGTATCAGTGGTGGATATTACTCATATATTCTATGATTATTTTATATGGACCCCAAATGAACTAGAAATATTCCTCTAATGCTTTTACTGAACCTTCTCTATTCCAAAATCATCGAAAACAATCCCTCGCCGTTAGAAGAAACTGTCGGAGTTACAGTCGCCTGAAAAAGAAAATTGAACAATACCGAATAAAGCCATCGTCATCAATGAAGCCCTCTCCATTGATGAAATATATACTGAAAGATATAAATCCTTGCTAGAGATAGAATATCTTGTCGTTGATTTCAAGAACTTGTCGTCGATGAAAATCCATTGCAGTCGTCTGTGATAGGATCTTTGCCATCGATTTCAAGCCCTCACAAAATAGTAGTCCGCTTGCCGCCGATTTGAGTTGCCCTCTTTGAAGAATGGAACTGTCGAATGGAAGAATGGGAATGTGAAGTGTTTAGAATCCCTAGATTTGAGGAATGAAATATTGACTACAATCCCTATTTTGAAGCAATTTTTTATAATCCAACGGTTGTGGTAAGTATCACCTATATTTTTTCTCTTTCCTAATTTTTTAATTTCTTATAATTACAAATAAATAGGAGGGGTAAATAAGTAATGTAATGGTATTGTTGGCTTCTATTGGCTTAGAAAGTGACAAAGCTGAAAAATTTATCAAAATGGACTATTTATGTAAAGTTGAGTTTCAAATGTGCTATTCATGTAGTTAACCTATAATTAAACTTAATTTGGTTAAATTGGATCACATGCAATTTGGGTCAAAGTTAAACAAAACTCAAATCCAAATGGTTAGGCTTAAAGCCAATAAAGCCCAAGTCCAATGGTTGGGCCCAAAGGCTTGCTCAAGCCCACATGCCCATGGAAAACTCTATAAATAGAAGAGCTCTCCTTCATTTGAAGGGTTCAGAAGTTGAAAATCTCAAAAGGAAAACTTGGAGAGAATTCATAAAACAAAAATCAAAAGACCCCCTAAACTCTTGAAGATCAAACACTCTTTGAACCAAAGCCTTGAAGACAAAAAGACTTTTAAGATCAGAAATCTACGTTTGAGAACAAGCTGCAAAGCCCTCAAGACAAATGTACATTTGAGAGAAAGAATCAGAGGATCAAACATTAGAGATTGCACTCCACTACACAAATCAATACAAATTAAGTTCATTTATACGTATTAAATTTCTATTTTGAAATCTCGTACGAACAAATTGGCATGCCCAATGAGATCATCTCTAACTCATATGTCTTTCTCCCATCTCAAAGCATAAGTGAAGTGATGTCATTTAAGACTTTTTCAATGACCACTATCATGAGCAACTTGTACACAGGTTCTATTACCTATAGTTGCTCCAATGAACTGAGGCTGCAAGAAGATAAAACTTCTATCATTGCAAGCGAAGTAATGACATTGCTGATGACATTTACTAATGAGAAGTTTTTTGTTAAGTGAAACTCTTTGTTCGATTTCAACTCTAACGTAGTGTTCATCATGACGACTAAAACAAGCACTATGGAAGAAAGAATGAAATAGATGCAGAAGCAGATCAATACCTTGATGAAGGCAATTGAAGAAAAAGATTATCAAACTGCATACTTAAAGAGTCAGATTGAGAACCAAAATGTCGCTGAATCAAGTCAGACTCATGTTGTCAAAAGTTGCAACAAAGAAAAGGATGTTGTGCAGGAAGATTAACCACAACCCTTCACTTCGATCGCTTCACTATCTACCCAACAACTTCAAGACATGATAACCAACTCCATTAGAGCTCAATATGGTGGGGTTTCTCAAAGTTATCTCTTGTATTCTAAACCATATACTAGGATAGTCGATAGTTTAAGAATGCCAATCAGATACTAACAACCAAAGTTCCAGCAATTTGATGGAAAAGGCAACCTGAAGCAACATGTTGCCCATTTCATTGAAACATTTGAAAATGCTAGTACACGAGGAGGTTTATTGGTCAACATTTCGTGCGAACATTGAAAAGAAACGCTTTGGACTAGTACATTGATTTAGAGCTTGAGTCAATAGATAGTTGGTAGTGTTGAGATTTATGCCCTAAAGCCTCGTAATTAATAATTTATTTAATAATTAATAATAATTTTGATTATTTTATTTGCAATATAATATTATCTATTATATGAAAAATTCAAGGTTATTAGTGTAATCTTGAACAGTACGTGGTTGACATACGGGAGGATCATGTTCAAGAAATAACCTAAAGGGTCGTAGTATATGGATAAGGTTGGGTGTCTTATCTTGGTAACACTATTGATACGTCCCACTTTGTAATAGTTACAAACGATTTGATCCAAATCGCTCATGTGGAGACATGTGAGTGGGGGTATTTTATACAATGAGTTTGTATAAGACTGAACCACGAAATATTTAATCACTCTTTATAAATCCGTTAATTGAGAAGATTAATATTTCATCAGGATGATCATATGTGACTCAATTTTAATCCTGAGTGAGTTATGAACTCCTGCCTGTGAAGGCTTGTCCTTTGATTTGCATGGGTGAGAGTGGATTTTGTAGCCGTTTCAATATGCCTACCATTTTGGAGACTTGACTAAATAGGGAGTTGGGAACATAATCTCACAAGATGGAATTCACTCCTTCTCTTATAGAGTAAGTAAATGAGTAGTTCCCTTAAGTGATGATTTCAGGACTTGAACAATGGGGCCCCACCCTCTCATTGGCTCGAGAAGGACTTAGTTTATGGTTGGATCATAAACAAATTGTTCATTAGAGGATCAGTGGTACTTAAGGTGCAAGATGTAATTACAGGGGTAAAACAGACTTTTGACCCAGCTGTAATTACAAACAACTCGTGAATGATCGACTTGCATGTAATGGTTATATCCATGGACACAACTTGTCTTACAGTGCAAAGAGTGCAACTTCAGGTCTATAGTGGAGTGACCTATAGCTCATGAAGACCAAGATATGTCTTGGATTTAAATTATTGTAATTTAAATTGTTTTCAATTTCTTAGGATATGTCAAATATACTGGTCAATTTTGGTAAGTTTAATTTAATTATGCATGTGATGTATGTTTTAAATTAATTGATTGTTGCATAAAGTATGTCATTTAGATTAAAATCCCACCATAGGTTAAGCATTATCATGCATCTTAATTAATTCTGAATATAATTGTTATATTTAAAAATTTGATTAGGTTGCTTCCTAATAGAATTAAGATTAATTTTTTAATATAATTATTATATTGAAAAATTTGATTAAGATGTTTCCTAATAAAATTGAGATATTTTCCTAATAAGTTTATACTTTCCATATCTTTGAATATAATTGTTATATTTAAAAAATTAAATTAGGATATTTTCTTTCATAAATGAAAGCAATGTTTTCCTAATAGGATTAGGATATTTCCTAATGAGATTAGGATTTCCTTAAAATAAAGATATTTCTAATTCATGCTTTAAATAGTTTAAAATTTGAATTTAATATATCTGTATTTGTTTCTAATAAGATTAGAATTTAGGATAATCTTTTAATTTAGTTTTAAATGGTTTAAAATGGTAGAATTTCAAGATTATCCATAGTTTAAAATTTGAATTTAATTCATCTTTATTTGTTTCCTAATAAGATTAGATTTTTTAAAAATAAGATTAGATCTTTTAATTTTAAAATAAGATGAGATCTTTTAATTTCCTAATAAGATTAGGTTTGTCCATAAATAAAGATAATTTAATTCAAAAATAAAATAGTTTAAGTTTTGAATTTAATTTATCTTTTTTTTTTCTAATAGAATTAGAATAAAATATCCATGATAATTTTTTAATTTGTTTTAAAGGGTTTAAAATGATAGAATTTTAAAATTATCCAATAAGTGAATTAGTTTTTTAATAGGACTAAAAACATTGCTTAAATTCACTTAGATTCATTAATCTAATAATCAATAGTTAATTAAAAATTAATGAATTTGAAATAAAAATTTACTATAAGGAAACTCTATCTATGGAAGGTTCTGTCTAAGATTGGGGTATTTAAGCTGACCGAAAGGGAACACCTCTAACTGGGAACCAACTTGGAAGTTGAATTAGTCAAATTTTATTTAATTTCACTAAGCATACTCGTAATGTGATTTTTTTTTTTAAATAGTTTAAAAACTTGGTAATTCACATTAAAATCAATCTAACAACATAAGGGTTATGAAAGGTAGATTGAGGAATTTAGATAAATGATATTAGTCTAATTTGTTTAAATAAGAGAAAACCATATTTCAAAATAGTAAGTGGGAGAAGGAAATGTGTCAATATATCCTACGGTCTCCATCATTTGTTCACATCGTGAGATTCATGTGGGGCCTCGTGGCGGCTTTTGGACCGTCCCCCTACAGAAGGTATTTGCATGGGTCAATATCAGGGCGAACTCCTAAGAATGATAGGATTGTAGTTTTGTTTTCAATACTTGACCTACCCTACGACGACACTTGTTGGGATAAAACTACAGGATCTAAAATGATGGGTCACACTTACAAATGGCTCATTAAAGTTGTTAATGATGTTCGTGACCAAACTAATAGTAACTAAATATTATAGGTGTTGGGATTTATGCCCTAAAGCCTCGTAATTAATAATTGATTTAATAATTAATAATAATTTTGATTATTTTATTTTCAATATAATATTATCCATTATATGAAAAATCCAAGGTTATTAGTGTAATCTTGAACAGTATGTGGTTGACATACGAGAGGATCATATTCAAGAAATAACCTAAAGGGTCATAGTATATGGATAAGGTTGGGTGCCTTATCCTGGTAACACTATCGATACGACCCACTTTGTAATAATTACAAATGATTTGATCAAAATCGTTCATATGGAGACATGTGAGTGGGGGTATCTTATACAATGAGTTTGTATAAGACTGGACCACGAAATATTTAATATCTCTTTATAAATCCGTTAATTGAGAAGATTAATATTTCATCAGAATGATCATATGTGACTCGATCTTAATCTTGAGTGAGTTATGAACTCCTGCTGTGAGGGCTTGTCCTTTGATTTGCATGGGTGAGAGTGTCACTCTCAAAGGCTTATTGAATAGGCAACAAAAGCCACTCTCACCCATGCAAATCAAAGGACAAGCCCTCACAGCAGGAGTTCATAACTCACTCAAGATTAAGATCGAGTCACATATGATCATTCTGATGAAATATTAATCTTCTCAATTAATGAATTTATAAAGTGATATTAAATATTTCGTGGTCCAGTCTTATACAAATTCATTGTATAAGATACCCCCACTTACATGTCTCCACATGAACGATTTTGATCAAATCATTTGTAATTATTACAAAGTGGGTCGTATCGATAGTGTTACCAGGATAAGGCACCCAACCTTATCCATATACTATGACTCTTTAGGTTATTTCTTGAACACGATCCTCCAGTATGTCAACCACATACTGTTCAAGATTACACTAATAACCTTGGATTTTTCATATAATGGATAATATTATATTGCAAATAAAATAATCAAAATTATTAAATAATTAATTAATTACGAGACTTTAGGGCATAAATCCCAACAGAACAATGGGGCTCCACCCTCTCACTGGTCTGAGAGGGACTTAGTTTATAATTAGTTATAAACAGATTGTTAATTAGAGGATCAGTGGTACTTAAGGTACAAGATGTAATTGTAGGGATAAAACGGACTTTTGACCCAGCTGTAATTACGAACAACTCGTGAAGGATCGACTTGCATGTAATGATTATATCTATGGACACAATTTGTCTTACAATGCATAAGAGTGCAACTCTAGGTCTATAGTGGAGTGACATATAGTTAATGAATGAAAATAAATTAATTAAAGAGTTTAATTAATTGATTTTGTATCCTTTGAGCTTATAATTGTATATCCATAAGATCCATTTGCTAGCTCATAGTAACACTAAAAGATCAATTTAGTTGAAAGAAAAATTTGAAATGTTCAAATTAATATTTAATATATTAGATATATTAAATATATAAGAGAAAAATATATTTATTGTATTTGATACATTAAATATTAAAATAATTAATGTATATTAGATACATTAAATAAAATATATTTATAGAATTTGAATAAGATTGAAATAAATAAATATCTTAGGAGATTTGAATGAGATTCAAATAAATATAAGATATATTTTAATATATTAGATATTAAAATATAATATTTTAATTATGGCAAAGATTTTCTCTTGGTCTCTATAAATAGGACCATTGGGTTGAGCCATTAGACAGAACACATATCTCCTCAATAGAGAATTAGAGAATTCTCTCTAGACCTCTTCCTCTCTAATCCCTTGTGGATTTTCTTTCAAAATGCTCCCACAAGCCTTGGTGCTGTGTTCGAGTCATAACTAGGAATATTTTATGGATGAGATAAAGATCTGCCAGAAATATCTCCATATTTACTCCAAGTAAGTTTGCTTAATCTTAATTTTTAAGTTTAATTTAAATAAAATCAAAGACGATCCAATGTTTCCGCTGCAGAGTGAAACGTTCACTCCTTCACACTATTGATATAGCCCACTTTGTAACAGTTACAAATGATTTGATCCAAATCGTTCATGTGGAGACATGTGAGTGGAGGTATCTTATACAATGAGTTTGTATAAGATTGGACCACAAAATATTTAATATCTCTTTATAAATCTGTTAATTAAAAAATTAATATTTCATCAGCATGATCATATGCGACTCGATCTTAATCTTGAGTAAGCTATGAACTCCTGCTAATGAAGGCTTGTCTTTTGATTTGCATGGGTGAGTGTGGCTTTTGTAGCCGATTCAATATGCCTACCATTTTGGAGACTTGACCAAATAGGGAGTTGGGAACATAATCTCACAAAATAGAATTCACTCATTATCATATAGTGTAAGTAGATGAGTAGTTCCCTTAAGTGTTGATTTTGGGACTTGAACAGTGGTGCCCCACCCTTTCACTGGCCTGAAAAGGACTTAGTTTATGGTTGGATCATAAACAAATTATTCATTAGAGGATCTATGGTACTTAAGATGCAAGATGTAATTACAGGAGTAAAAAGGACTTTTGACCCAACTGTAATTATGAACAACTCATGAAGGATCGACTTGCATGTAATGGTTCTATCCATGGACACAACTTGTCTTACAGTGCATAAGAATGCAACTCCAGGTCTATAGTGGAGTGATCTATAGACCCGTCAGAAATATCTCCATATTTAATCCAAGTAAGTTTGTTTAATCTTATTTTTTAGTTTAATTTTAAACAAATTCAAAGACGATCCAATGCTTCCATTATAGAGTGAAGCGTTCATTCCTTCATGTCTCAACACCCAAAACATGCACACAAGGCATTCTTCGTCCGTAGCATTGAGACGATGTGTGTAGCGTCTCAACGCTACCCTAATTTTTCTTCTTTACTTTGCGAATTAGGTCACAACATCTCGACATTGTGCCTAGCGTCTCGACACTATCCCGATGATTATAAATAAAACCTTTTGGCTGCAGATTCGAAGAGGCCATTTGGAGAGGAACTAGTATGAATTCGATTTCTACCTCACAGTTGGGAATGAGGGAGCACTTTTGAGAGCCAAGGAAGACATTCAATGCTCGAGATAGAGACGTATCATGACGGGGATAAGTGTGGCACGCGTTAGAGAGTTTCTCCCTTTTTCCTTATTTATTTTATAGTTTTTGTTTTTAGATGTTTACTTGAGTTTTAAGTTGTAATTGGTGAATTTTGAGAGACTGACTCTTGTCTTGAACTTGGTTTGTTTTCGTCCGTTTGGTTTATTTTTAAAGATATTTATATTATAGCAATTTATATATGCATTCTTGAGAGTATTGTTTAACCGTTTGGCTAACGTTTAGTTTTGATAAATTTGGGTTTTAGCTTGAAAAAGTAGAACTCGAATTTAGATTCGGAATGTATAACTATTAGTGAATTATTGCATGGGAATGAAGTTTTTGCTAGTAGAAGCCAACAAGAGAATTTTATTTAATGTCATGTTTAGTTATAAAAATAGATTGGAATGTTGATTTATCACTATGCATGAGGTTTAGTTGGGCTTGAAAAAGTAAAATAATAAGTTGGGTAATTTCTTGGTTTATAATTGTTGTTTATATAAATTATCTCTTCTATATAACCAAATTGGTTTTAAAGAATTAAATCATTGTTTCAAGAAGGTTCCTTCTAAGTGTATCCAACCTTATAAATAACTATTTACAAGGTTTCAATTTGATTTTCCTCTATTGTTGGTTCTCTAGATAAAATTGAGCATTAGTTACTATGGTACTTAATTAGTCTAAGAAATCCAATCCCTAAG
The DNA here is from genome assembly GCA_033996785.1 of Trichosanthes truncata. Lineage (NCBI taxonomy): Eukaryota > Viridiplantae > Streptophyta > Magnoliopsida > Cucurbitales > Cucurbitaceae > Trichosanthes > Trichosanthes truncata. The sequence goes on along the minus strand of JAWPNB010000003.1, from coordinate 28,582,911 downwards.
ATCGACCTTGGCCACTACTATCGTAAATTGTAGAGGTCTGGTTAATAATTATATTTTATATAGCCTTCGACAAGCTTTTTACCACCCATCTTGAGTTGTTTTCAAAGAAAAAATATAAAAAGATTGAAAAGCGACAAGAAAATGAAAGGCGCCTCCTAACTTTGAAGGAAAGATAGAGAAAAGCCCATCAGTTTCCTGATTCTAACATTCCTGACATGTTAGGACAACTACTAGACTCGCGACTAATTGAACTTCTAAAGTGTAAGCGGGTAGAAGAGATAGACAAATTCGATGATCCCAACTATTGTAAGTATCATCGAATTATCAGTCATCCGATGGAAAAATGTTCCGTCCTAAAAAAGCTAATTCTAAGATTAACTAAAGAAGAAAAAATTGAGCTAGACATCAATGAAATAGCTCAATCAAATCATGTTGCAGTAACAATAAATACATGCAGTCAAATATGCTTTAGTTCGCTTCATGACCAAGAAGTGAGTCTAGTCCAATTTGGAACCTTTGAACCTATAGTTGTTTGGTTTCAACATGAGGTACTAAGAAATAAATTTCAAGAAGTGGTCAAGCTTATCAAAGATCAAGATAAGGGTTAGACTATTATGACTCGTCGGAAGAAACAAGAACAATATTCTATTCAGAAAGAATATTGCCCATTCGGATGAAAGAACAGGTGATATGTGCTAATGTGTAGAATTATCTAGCAATAATTTGTGTGATAATGTGCAAGTGTACTCTTGAGCTGTAGCAAACAGTAAGTAAATTATTGTATTCCATAGGGATTAGTAACTTTTCGATTCAGTAAGAAATAATTCTCAGCAAACTTAATTGGTAACAGAACATAGGTTTGAGAAATGCTATGAAAAATAACATGCTTATGTAAAATTAAATGCTAAAATAGAGAATAAAGCAGGGTAAAGAGACGGTGTGAAATGAGCTTGTATTACAAATGAAATAGGTTATGATTAGAGAGAGGTTTGCATTGTTTTGAGTAAAGTGCTGCAGCAAAATCTTTGTTCTCTTAACCCACACACAGACCTCATGGAATCTTTCCAGATTTCTAGATATTACGGCTTAATTCCCATTAAATCTATTATTACCCAGCTGTTATCAATGTGCATTAAGTGAGCTATTATCCCTAACCTCCCCACTTAGCTAGCTACTAACTCAACAAGAAGCTAATGTGATTTTAAGTATTCGGCCTCCCTTATTCCTTTCAAAACTCAAGGAGACAATACCCGAAATGGTTGGCTAGACAAAATCAAGCAGTTGGAATAAAAGCCCTCAAAACCAAATTAAGTAAAAAAAAAAATACCAATAACTTGTCTCAAAACATTACAAACATCCCTAATCCTCACCTTGAGGTGTTTAGTTCATGATTCAAGAAAAGATAGCAATAAAATAGTAAAAAGCATACATTATGTTGTAACGTAAATAAACTAAAAATCTAAGCTAAGGAAAAATGGAAGAAAACAGAGAAAAGCTCTTTATTGGTCCCATTTTTGCAACTCCGGCGAAGATCTTTCCTCTTTCTCCAAGCTCCATCATAGCTTCCTGACCTCCCGTTGCTTCCTCCCTCCTTCCATTCTCTCTCCGAAAATTGTTGCTGCTGCAATTTAAAGCTCTCTCCAAATGTAAAATGAGGGCTAATTAGACGTTTTCAGGTACGTGGCGATCTCCCAATGGCTCTCGCATCCGATTTGGCATATTCTGTTCCAGCTCAGTTAATGAAACACATCACACGTACGAATTCCACATGAATTGATCCAAAATTTGCTCTAGCAGATAATATTGCCTTAGCATCAATCATCCTTTTTGTCCATGCTTTATCACTTGGCTTTATCCACTTTATCTTCTTCCAAAAAGTACCTAATTCAATCAATGCACATATGTGGCACATAACTATTGTAGCATGCACCAAACAATAAAGACTAGAAATAGAAGAATTCTAATAGGAAAATATTCACTATTTCTCCTAAAACTACCAAGCTTTAGCCATAAAAGCTATCCTATAACTCTTATTTGAAGAGTTATCAATAGGCATCGAGAAGAGAATGGTCCAAGGAAACCTAAACCTGAAAGGTTGGGATTTATGCCCTAAATCCTCGTAATTAATGATTTATTTAATAATTAATAATAATTTTGATTATTTTATTTGTAATATAATATTATCCATTATATGAAAAATCCAAGGTTATTAGTGTACTCTTGAACGGTATGTGGTTGACATACGGGAGGATCATGTTCAAGAAATAACCTAAAGGGTCATAGTATATGGATAAGGTTGGGTGCCTTATCTTGGTAACACTATTGATACAGTCTACTTTGTAAAAGTTACAAATGATTTGATCCAAATCGTTCATGTAGAGACATGTGAGTGGGGGTATATTATACAATGAGTTTGTGTAAGACTAGACCATGAAATATATAATCTCTCTTTATAATTCTGTTAATTCAGAAGATTAATATTTCATCAGGATGATCATATGTGACTCGATCTTAATCCTGAGTGAGTTATGAACTCCTGCATGTGAGGGCTTGTCCTTTGATTTACCTGGGTGAGAGTAGTTTTTGTAGCCGATTAATATGCCTACCATTTTAGGGACTTGACCAAATAGGGAGCTGGGAACATAATCTCACAAGATGGAATTCACTTCTTCCCATATAGGGTAAGTAGATGAGTAGTTCCCTTAAGTGCTGATTTCAAGACTTGAACAATGGGGCCCCACCCTCTCACTGGCCCAAGAGAGACTTAGTTTATAATTAGATTATATACAGATTGTTCATTAGAGAATCAATGGTACTTAAGGTGCGATATGTAATTATAGAGGTAAAACGGACTTTTGACCCAGCTGTAATTATGAACAACTCGTGAATGATCGACTTGCATGTAATAATTATATCAATGGACACAACTTGTCCTACAATGCATAAAAGTGCAACTCTAGGTCTATAGTGGAATGACCTATAGTTAATGAATGAAAATCAATTAATTAAAGAGTTTAATTAATTGATTTTGTATCATTGGAGCTTATGATTTATAGGTCCATAAGGTCCCTTGCTAGCTCATAGTAACACTAAAAGATCAATTTAGTTGAAAGAAAATTTTGAAATGTTCAAATTAATATTTAATATATTAGATATATTAAATATATAAGAGAAAAATATATTTATTGTATTTGATACATTAAATATTAAAATAATTAATGTATATTAGATACATTAAATAAAAGATATTTATAGAATTTGAATAAGATTTAAATAAATACATATCGTAGGAGATTTGAATGAGATTCAAATAAATATAAGATATATTTTAATATATTAGATATTAAAATATAATATTTTAATTATGGCAAAGATTTTCCCTTGGTCTCTATAAATAGGACCCTAGGGTTGATCCATTAGACACAATACATTTCTCCTCAATATAGAATTAGAGAATTCTCTCTAGACCTCTTCCTCTCCAATCCCTTATGGATTTTCTTTCAAGAGGCTCCAACAAGCCTTGGTGTTGTGTTCGAGTCATAGCCAAGAAGATTTTATGGAGGAGATAAAGATCCGCTAGAAATATCTCCATATTTACTCCAAGTAAGTTTGCTTAACCTTAATTTTTAGTTTAATTTTAAATATCAAAGACGATCCAATGCTTCTGCTGCGGAGTGAAATGTTCATTTCTTCAAAAATGAAGGGGGAAAATGGTTTTTTCTCAACCTCACAATCAGTGACCTTAAAAGAATTCTTCACAAGAAATTTCTTTTCCATAAAAAAAGAGGAAGAAAACTCTGCAAGTTCATATTACATTGAGGTAAAAGAAGCTGATGACACAAAACTATCTTCAATCACGTCAAACCTTCAACTACTCGACCTTCAGCCTTCCAAAGGATGAGTATGGTCGTGACAAAAGAAGAAAATCAATGTCTAAATTTTGTCTCCACTCGACCTTCAATCTTACAAAGCTAAGCAGCTTCACATCGAGAAAATGTCAACTTTCAACATCTATTTTTTATTGCCTCAAAGTAGCAAGCGATCAACATGGAAGAAAGATGAACACATTAGAGGCGAAACTGTTAGATGAAGTAAACAAAGACAAAAAAATTTATAGTCTTGTCCTTTCACGTAGGAAAAGGAGGTTCTCCATTCTCATAAATACAGTCCTTGAAGGTGAAGAAGAACCTCATCAGTGTAACAAATTCTACAAATGAAGGATCTGGTCAAGACCATTATGACGATAAGGGCATTTAAAATGTAAAAACTCCTCGTAGCAAGAGCCTAAACTATGTGATGCTCCTGGCCCGCATGAGCTTAAAAGGTAAACGACCCAAAAATATATATCATTGAACTATGTTATGACTTGATTCATTTTCATTCAAAGGATACGTAGACAACTTAAAACGAAGCTTTAAGTTCAGTCTCCTAAAAAGCATGTTTACCCCCATGAAACAAGACGGTACATGCTGGATGCAGACGAGAGGGCTCGCTCACTTTAAGTTTAAACTTTGTTCCCCTCAAGTTCATGGTGTCACTTGCTTACCTTAAGTTCGTGGCATTACTCGCTTCAAATTCGAGGCTTTCCTCACTTTCAAGTTCAAGTTTAAGCATTGCTCACTTCAAGTTCAAGATAGAGCATTGCTTGCTTGCTTTAAGTTTAAGTTCGAGCGGTTGGTCGCTTCAAGTTCAAGTTTGGAGCTTCGCTCATTTAAAGTTCAAGTTCGGGGCTTTTCTCACTTCAAATTAAAGTTTGGGGCTTCACTTGCTTTAATGAAGGATCGTGTATCCCTCACTTTAAGTTCAAGATCGAGTGTTGCTCCCATCAAGTTCAAGTTTGAGCGTCGGTTGCTTCACGTTCAAGTTCGGAGTGTTGCTCACTTTAGGTTCAAGATCGAGTGTTCCTTCCATCAAGTTCAAGTTTGAGCGTCGATTGCTTCAAGTTCAAGTTTAAAGCGTCACTTGCTTCAACTCCAAGTTTGGTGTTCCTCTCGCCCAAGTTTTGCATTCCTCTAGCCCAAGTTCTGCGTTCCGCTCGCCCAAGTCTAAAGGCTTCGTTGTTTCTCCATTGCCAAGTTTGAAGGCTTCATTGTTGCTTTATTGCCATGTTTGGAGGCTTCGTCGTCATGTTTGGAGGCTTTGTCGTTGCTTCGTCGTCGAGTCCAAAGGCTTCATCGTCGCTCCGTCTTCGTCGAGTCTAGAGGCTTCACCATCGCTCCATCTCCAAGTCTGGTGATTTTGGCTTTGTTGTCGCTCCGTCTGGAGGCTTCATCTGCTGGGAATGACTTTAACTTTTGGCCACATAATTGGTTTTGCTTTTGTAACACCCGAGACGTTTTGCGTAAGTTTAAAATGTTGTTTTGGTAAAGTTTTATTAAGAATTTATTTGCTTTGAGGGTAATTTGGTGATTTTTGGAAAAGGAAAGGGTATTATGGTCATTTATAGAGAAGATATTTTTGATTTTATAATATTATTTTATTATTATTTTTAATTATTTATTTTTATTTTATTTTATTTTTATTTATTTTTATTTTTATCTTTTTTTTTTCTTTTCCTTCTTCTTCTTCCCGAAGATCCCTCCCTCACCGTGAACACTCTCTCTCTCTCTCTCTCTCTCTCTCTCTCTCCCTCGGCCGAACACCCATCCACTGTCTTCTTCTTCTTCTCCGACCAACTGCCGGCCAGCCACCGCCCCCATCCGTCGATCTTCTTCTCCTTCTTCCTCGTCTCCGCCGAGCAGCAGCCGCCAAAACCCCCTCCGGCGTCTTCTTCTTCTTCTTCTTCCCCAATCCGACCAAAGCTTCAGCTTCGTCTTCCTTTTCTTTCGTTGCCCAGCTCGCCGGAAGACGCCAAAGAAGCTCGGTTCGGCTCAGATCTACCAAAAGAAAACCGAGGACCCACGCGTTTGAAACACCTCGCCGGAGTTTATTCTCGCAGCAAGTCGCTGGTTTAAGCACGAATCTGACCGGAAGGGGCCGATTCTGTCCAAATTAGAAGTCCACGTGCTGTTTGGAAGCCCCACGCGCCGACCAGAGTCCTCACGCGCCGGCCACGCGCGCCCACGCGCCGCCGTGAAGCCCACGCCCCGTCGCCGGAGTTTCACGCGCCGCCGCTCGCCGGAGTTGGGTAAATTTTGCCATTTGGTCCGTTTCGTCGAGTTATTAATGTTAGAATGCGTTTTAGCGTAATTCGGTTGGTTTAAGACCTGTTTAGGACACTTTTTAGGTGATTTGTCGAGGACCTTGGATTGTACTTGGAGTGGGGACTCGAGAAGCTCGTTACTAGTGAAGAAAGGGTATTTTAGTAAGTAAAGATTTAAGGTAAGGGATCTCACAACGAAAGACGTTTTCGAAACCTAGAGCTAGCCCTATATTTACTTTGAAGTTTATGTTTCCGTGTTAAGTATTTAAGAAAGAAAGTGTTTTACATGTATATTCCTTTTACACTAGTTCCATGAGTTCTATTTGAGTTTTCATGTTAAAAAGAATGGAAATGATATGTATGTCTTTGAAATGCGATTGCCTTGACTTATGCATTCATGAGTATGTTCTAAAACGAGCGGGACCTCATGCATGTGTTGTGTGCTCATGAAAAGATTTATGTAAGGCCGTGACGATAATTCTCCCAAAAGTTTTATGTGGGTTATGAGGGAACCCGAGTCTTCGGACTCTCTATGCTCCCGGGGTTTGAGAGTGCTCCACGATGGTAGCCGACGGGCTTGAGTCTTCGGACTCCACGATGGTAGCCTTCGGGCTGAGTCTTCGGACTCCACGATGTATGTTAGCTTTCGAGCTCAACTCTCAGAGTTAGGGGAGGACTCTATTCGATGGAAAATTATGTCTTCGGACTATTTACGAGGCCCTCGGGAGAATTTAATCGTTCACGAGAGCCGCAAGGAAAAGTACATGGTTTATAAAACGAATTTTAGGTCCCCTACTAAAGCGATGGTTTACGATGGTTTTATGATTCAAAATGACATGTTGCATGCGATTGAAACTCTTACTTTGAAACTATGAGTTACTTACTGAGTATTATTCGTTAATACTCACCCTTTTCCTTTTAAAATGTTTTCAGGTAAGGCTAAGATCGGCCCTAGCGCGTGACCGGAGATCAGCTACTCGAGTCATGGGAGCCGAGCGATCGCTATTCCGCTTCTTTTATGTTTCTGGATGTACATAGAACTCATGTCGAGTTTTTAAATGTTTAGGAGGATGTTTCAAAGTCTTTTAACCTTTCTTTGTAAATCGTGCACGTGTATTTGGCTTTCTATGTTTGAATTCACTTGATCTCTGCTGTTTGAACCCTAGCATCATATTGAGAAGTTTGTTGGATGCTAGGAGGTTGTTTGAAAATCTTAGAAGTGTGTTTTTCTATGTCTTATCAGGTAAGGGTCAAATTTTTGGTTTTCGCGTAGTTACGTCGTTATGCTGCCGAAATTTTCGGTAATATAGCGACGTGACTTAGTAATGACTCTTAGGTAGCGTGTTGAGCCTATAGGGTCGTTACAGCTTTTGTCCCACATTGGAAGATTTACAAATGTTTGAAGCGTACTTATACCAAAGCCTTTTTGTGTGCTTGTAAAAAGTATTTAGAGCGGTTCTAAAACATCTCCTCACACACATGGACTATCACCATCTGCTCGATCAGACGAGCAAGTTCGGGTAATTGCACTTGCATGAAAAAAGAAAGACTTTTATTCTTTTTTCTTTTTCAACCAAAAATGAAAAAGAAAAAAAATTATTATTTTAAATTGATAATCGAAATTTCCTCCCACGATTTGTGAATCTAGAGCGCTTTTAGTTCGTTGGAGATCGTGGAATGTTTCAGTTTTTGTTTTCTTCTTCAAAAACTCTAAGCATAGGCCTTTTTTATAATCGATTCCAATTCTTCTTTGATGAGTACACATTTGAGAAGAGTGTTGTGTTAACCTTGGGGAGCAACTGGCATATAAATGATTTAGCACCGAGATCATTGATAGCATGCAAAATAGTGTTATTTCTTGTCTTAATTTTATGCTAGTTTTGCTATGGTTTCGTGTACTTTTATGTGTTTTATGTATATTTTGAAGAAACCAAGCATTCGAGGAAAAATTGATGAATTGAAAGATATTTGGACTATTTTGAAGCAATTTGTAGCCTAAATTGAGGATCCAAGTGTTGAAGATGAAGATAAGGCATTTGGACCTGAGAGGATGGCGTTGCAACGCTTTTATAGCATTACAACGCCAAAGGAGAAGCCTTTCAACATGGAGGATGCAAGGGCACATCATTGCAACGCTGCTTATAGCATTGCAACGTTGTGCCCTCAGGTCCTCCATGTTGAAAGGCTAGCGTTGCAATGCTGGCCGAAGAAGATTTTTTTCTTTTTTGCAAAATGCTAAGGACAACGTTGTAACGCTGCCCCTAGCATTGCAACACTGTCTCGACTCTATAAAAGAAAATTTTTCATTCCAGCAAAATGAGCCATTTTTTAGAGGCCAAAACCCTAACTCGATTTATACATTGTCTAAGGGCCTAAAGGAGAATTTTGGAGAGCCAAAGAGTGTTGGACATCATGTCGGAAACGAGTGTTGGCATGCGACCTTAGTCTAATCTCTTTCTCTTGCATTTCTTTTGGTTTATGAGTTTTGTTATGAACTCAATTGTTGTTTATCTTTGTGTTTAGACAAGTATTGGTTGTGTATTTAAATCTTTGTTTATGTTCTGATTGAATCTGTGTTTACATCTTTTGTGCATCTTGTTATGATTATCTAAACCTGTAGCCATGGTTTTGCATGTTAGGCTAGATTTAGCTCGAGAGAGTAAATTTATCCTTAGAATAATAAATGCATGACTAGATTTAATTTATTGCACGAGAGTGAATAAATTAATTCTAAAAGCCTTAAGAGAATAACCTAATGTCATGTTTAGTAATGAAAATAGACCGAGAGGTTAATTTGTTGCTATGCATGAGTTCAATTGAACTCAAGAGAGGATATTGATCACTTAGTAATTCTTGGCTTAGGATTATTTGTTAGGATTTGTGCCCTGATAGCATGCATAAGTATGCTATTTCTAGGCTTAGTTTTAGGCTAGTTTTTCTATGATTTTGGGTGCTTTCATGTGTTTATATGTTTATTTCTCAGAATCGAGCATTTGGAGTAAAATCGGAGAATTGTGAGATAATTGAACAAATTTGAGCGACTTAAGGCTATATTTGAATATTCAAGTGTTGGAGAAGAAGAACAAGGCTTTTGGACCCGAGGGCATAGCATTGCAACGCTCCTTATAGCTTTGCAACGCCATTTAAGAAGCTTTTCAAGCTTGAAAATCTGCAGGCATAGCGTTGCAATGCTACTCAAATAGATTTTTTCCCTTTTTACAAAATTCGAAGGGATAGCGTTCCAACACTGTCTCGACTCTATAAAAGGGAACTTTTTCATTCGAGGGAGGGGAGTTGTTTTTGAGAGACCAAACCCTAAAATCGATTTATACACTATCTAAAGGCCTAGAGGAGACTTTTGGAGAGCCAAGGAGGAAACTCAAAGCTCGAGATCGTGGACTTCACGTCGGGGACGAGTGTGGCACACAACCTTAGTTTATTCTCTTTTCCCTTTACTTTTCTTTTGGTTTTTAAGAGTTTTGTTATGCACTATAATGTTGTTTATCTCTATATTTAGACAAGAATAGTTGTATGTTTTAGACTTTTGTTGATTTTGTAATTGAATGATTCTATTTACATCTTTTATGCATCTCGATTTTTATTGCTTAAACCTTTGGCCATGGTTTTGCATGTTAGGCTAGATTTAGCTTGAGAGAGTAAATTTATCCATAGAACAATAGATGCATGACTAGACTTAGTTTATTGCACGATAGTGAGTAAATTAATTCTAGAAGCCTTAAGAGAATTTCCTAATGCCATGTTTAGTAATAGAAATAGACCGAGAGGTTGATTTATTATTAGGCATGAGTTCAATTAAGCTCGAGAGAGGATATTGATCACTTAGTAATTCTTGGCTTAAGATTAATTGCATGAAATCAATTCTTTATCTACAAAGTTGTGCTTGATTTAATCAACCATTATGTTTCTCAAAAATTTTACTCCAACCTTGTAAATAGTAGTTTAGATTTTATTTCTTCTGATCACTCCAAAATTTATTTCTCTAAATAAAATTAGGCATAATTAACTGTGGTACTTAATTACTCTAAGAACTCCAATCTCTGTGGATGACCCTGGCCACTATTATTGCAAAATATTTAGAGGTCTGATTTCATAAATTTAATCTTGATAGGACCTTCGACAAATCCTTTATCAAATTTGGCGTAGTTGCAGGGGATTGGCCTGTTTTAGTTTAATTAATATCATGGTGAAAATGCTAGATTTTAATTTAGAGCGTAAATAGTGTATATTTGTAGTTTGTTCTTTTTGCTTTCATTTAGAGGTTTATCTTTGTTTTGTTTTTATCTTGCTTGTTTTTGTTTTCTTTTGAGTCCTAATCCATTGTTTCTGGTTGTGTGATTATTTGGTGTTACTTAAGAGCCTGTAATTATTTGTTGTTTTGTTTAATGACTTCTAATAGATTTGGGTGGCCCTTTAGGGAATTTGAGCCTGAAGAACCAACACCACCTTCTAGTTCTTTTTCCATTAGTTATCCCTCTTTTGACCATGAGTCTCTTAGTGCAGATTATGTATTTCATGGTTATCAAATGCCTAGTTATTATCATACCGAATCTATGAGTTACGAAAATCTCATGTATGGTAATGATGAATGTATTTGGACCCATGAACCATATCCTAAATTCTTTCAAGAAGCCAAACTAGAGGAAGAATCCCCCTTAGAGAGAATGTTGAGAGAATTTACAGAGGAGACTAGACTTAGGAGGTTACAGTTTGATGAGAAGTTTAAGAGTCTCCAGACCCCTAGGGAGGTTAGTGAAGTGAAACCCACTTCCATAAGATGTCCAGTGAGTCAATTGATCACTTATTCACTGATAGTCTATCATGAGCATGATTCTTTCGATTCTATTGAGTTTTGGCAGTTGAGGGAGAATGGTGTTGAGAATAAGGAGGAATTAGAAAGTTCAGATGCACACCAGGATCAAGTCAGTGACGATGAGCCTAACTTAGTTAAGGAACTTCAGGAGGTAGAGTTTAAGGCTATAAGACATTTGTCTGTGTTTATCTTCTGATTTTTCTCGTTATTCGGAATGTTCTTTTTCTTATTCTCAAGAGTCCGTGTCAGAGTCTATTTATTTTGATCCTTCGCCTTTTATGTTTTTCTTATGCAAAAATACTAAAAATATTTCTACTTCAAGGGCTCACGAGAAGCTAGCGTTTCTACTAGCTTTGGTTTGTTTTGTAGATTCTAGGAAGAGGGGCCCGAAGAAATGGGAGAATTTCTATGTACCTTGAGAGACCACATAAGTCTAGTCTAGCTAAAGACGTTAAAGAAAACGCTTCTTGGGAGGCAACCCAAGTTTTCTTTCCCTTATTTACTTGTCTTCTTTGTTTTTCTTTTCTATTATAGGTTGTTTTGAAAAAGAGTGCCAAGTAAATCTCATTCCCATTTTGCAAGACCTCAACCGCACTGAGTAGCCTCCTAGCCAATTCAAGGAACTCCCATAGAACCAGCTCTCTAAAGGAATGAACGTTTCACTCCGCAGCAGAAGCATTGGATCGTCTTTGATTTTATTTAAAATTAAGCTAAAAATTATGATTAAGAAAATTTACTTGGAGGAAATATGGAGATATTTCTGGCGGATCTTTATCTACTCCATAAAATCTTCCTAGTTATGACTCAAACACAGGACCAAGGCTTGTGGGAGCCTCTTGAAAGAAAATCCAAAAGGGATTGGAGAGGAAGAGTTCTAGAGAGAATTCTCTAATTCTCTATTGAGGAGATATGTGTTACGCCTAATGGCTCAACCCAAGGGTTCTATTTATAGAGACCAAGAGAAAATCTTTGCCATAATTAAAATACTATATTTTAATATCGAATATATTAAAATATATCTTATATTTATTTGAATCTCATTCAAATCTCCTACGATATTTATTTATTTGAATCTTATTCAAGTTCTATAAATATCTTTTATTTAATGTATCTAATATACATTAATTATTTTAATATTTAATGTATCAAATACAATAAATATATTTTCCTCTTTTATATTTAATATATTAAATATTAATTTGAACATTTTAAATTTTTCTTTCAACTAAATTGATCTTTTAGTGTTACTATGAGCTAGCAAGGGGAACTTATGGACCTACAAATTATAAGCTCCAATGATACAAAATTAATTAATTAATTTTCATTCACTAACTATAGGTCACTCCACTATAGACCTAGAGTTGCACTCTTATGCACTGTAGGACAAGTTGTGTCCATGGATATAATCACTACATGCAAGTCAATCATTCACGAATTATTCATAATTACAGTTGGGTCAAGAGTCCATTTTACCCCTATAATTACATCTTGCACCTTAAGTACCATTGATCCTCTAATGAACAATTTGTTTATAATTTAATTATAAACTAAGTTCCTCTTGGGGCAATGAGAGGGTGGGGCCCCATTGTTCAAGTCCCAAAATCAATACTTAAGAGAAGTACTCATCTACTTACCCTATATGGGAAGAAGTGAATTCCATCTTGTGAGATTATGTTTCCAGCTCCCTATTTGGTCAAGTCTCCAAAATGGTAGGCATATTAAATTGTCTATAAAATCCACTCTCACCCATGCAAATCAAAGGACAAGACCTCACAGGCAGGAGTTTATAACTCACTCAGGATTAAGATCGAGTCGCATATGATCATCCTGATGAAATATTAATCTTCTTAATTAACAGATTTATAAAAAGATATTAAATATTTTGTGGTCTAGTCTTATACAAACTCATTGTATAAGATACCCCCACTCACATGTCTCCACATGAATGATTTAGATCAAATCATTTGTAACTATTACAAAGTGGGTCGTATCAATTGTGTTACCAAGATAAGGCACCCAATCTTATCTATATACTACTATGACCTTTTAGGTTATTTTTTGAACATGATCCTCTCGTATGTCAACCACATATTGTTCAAGATTACACTAATAACCTTGAATTTTTCATATAATGGATAATATTATATTGTAAATAAAATAATCAAAATTATTATTTATTATTAAATAATTAATTAATTACAAGGCTTTAGGGCATAAATGCCAACACTCTTATCTTATCGGGCCAGTATAATTCACTCACTTTATCTTTGTCCTTATTTATTTTGTTGAGCATGTTACATTGAGGGCAATGTAAGTTTTAAGTTTGGGGGTGGGTAGTACTGTGCAGTCCCGATAATTCTGAGAAATTTTTTTTCGATCCAATGCATGATGAATGATTAGGATAGCCTAGGAAGTAATCTAAGTGATTTTTCTTTTCAATAGAATGATCTCTGAAGCATGTCCTGAATTGAGTATGTTTGAATCGTATTTTAGATTTCCTTGCAACACATTAGCACATAATTGACTTTCTATTATGTTCAAACACTTGGATGCTTTTGTTGAGTCTAGAGGTTGTTGTCACCCTAATAGGCTTAAGAACTTATTGATAGTGACTTGCATGAAAGATAGTGATTAAATTTTGTTATAATAAGAAATTTTTTATCTTTATTGAGTTTTTAGCATGTTTAAAGAAATTGAAAACATGTTCTATCAATAATCTTGTGCTTAATATGTGGGGATCAAAAGAGCTACCTCCATTGTGATCAGTTAGGCCATCCATTGAGTGAGTGCTCTGGATAAGGGTCCCTATAGTGGAAGTGTGAAAGCTAGGGTCTCTGTAATAAGGAAAACGATAAGTTTGTGGGTTAGTAACCCTTGTAAAATGAGAAAGAAAATGAATGCTTAAGTAGATTGCTCTCTATAGTGTGAGAAAGCTTGAAAATTGGAACTTAGGGCCAGTGTAGGGGGAAAACGAAGGAAAGTCTTGGTAAGAGTATCTCAAGTTCGTAGAAACCAATAGAAAGGAAGTTAAACACACACACACACACGCAAGGAATGAGATAGATAGAATTTAAATTGCTAAAGGAAGGATGTATTAAGGATTTATTTTGTTGTTTTATGTCAATTAGATCACTGAGGCTTGAGTCATGATTCTTGAATTAAAATCTTGTGAAATTGTTATTTTGGTTTTATTTTTCTCGAGGAGTAGCAAAAATCTAAGTTTGGGGGTATTTGATAGTATTCATAAGTGTGCTATTTTTAGGCTTAGTTTTAGGCTAATTTTGCTATGATTTTGTGTGCTTTCATGTATTTTTATGTTTATTTCTCAGAAATCGAGCATTTGGAGCAAAACCGAAGAATTGTGAGATAATTGAATAAATTTGAGTGACTTAAGGCTATATTTGAAGATTCAAGTGTTGAAGAAAAATAACAAGGCATTTGGACCCGAGGGCATAGCATTGCAATGCCATTTAAGATCTTATAGCGTTGCAACGCCATTTAAGAAGCTTTTCAAGCTTGAAAATCCGCAGGCATAGCGTTGCAACGCTGCCCCCTAGCGTTGCAATGCTGTCTCGACTCTATAAAAGGGAACTTCTTCATTCGAGGGAGGGGAGCCGTTTTTTGAGAGACCAAACCCTAAAATCGATGTATACACTATCTAAAGGCCTAGAGGAGACTTTTGGAGAGCCAAGGAGGAAACTCAAAGCTCGAGATCGTGGACTTCACGTCGGGGACGAGTGTGGCACATAGGCTTCGATTTGTGTTGGTTTTGTTTGTTTATAGTGAGCTTTCGAGCATTTATTTATCTATATTGTAGATTTCAAGCAATTGGAGCTAAACCGGACTTTTGAAGCTATTTGAGCTTAATTTGAGCTCAAAGACACACTTTGGAGCAAAGAAGATAAGTAGAAGAAGCATTACAAGTGAGAAGATCTGAGAGGATAGCGTTGAGACGTTGTCCATAGCGTCTCAATGCTATAATTGCAGCCATTCAAATCCAATTTCCCGCAGAAGCAGCGTCGAGACCCTACTTTCTAGCGTCTCGACGCTAAAAACGTGCGCGCTCGAAGATTTCTGTCAGTAGCATTGAGACGCTGCGTACATCGTCGAGACGCTACTTTCTAGCCTCTCAACCCCAAAAAACGCGCGGGCTCGAAGATTTCCGTCAGTAGCATTGAGACGCTGCGTACAACGTCTCAACGCTACCCCGTTTTACCTTCTTTACTGTGCGAATTAGGGTATAGCGTCGAGACGTTGTCCCTAGCGTCTCGACGCTGTCCCGAGAATTATTAAAAGAACATTATGGTTTCGATTTTTGGGGGAGACCATTTGGAGAGGGACCAATCTAGAATCCATTTCTACATCATATTTGGGACCAAGGGAGCACTTTTGAGAGCTGAGGAAGACATTCAAGGCTTGAGATCGCGGTGTTTCACGATGGGAACGAGTGTGGCACTCATCAGAGAGTTCTTTCCTTCTTCCTTATTTATTTTGTAGTCGTTGTTTTTGGATGTTGCTTAAGTTTTCGTAGATATCAAATATCTTGAACTTGGTTTATTTTCACTTATTTGGTTTAATTTTAGAGACATTTATATTGTAGCAAGTTATTTATGCATTCTAGAAATTATTACTGAACCGTTTGGCCAACGTTTATTTATGATAAAATTGGGTTTTTGCTTGAAAAAGATGAACTCAAACTTAGATCTGAATGTATAACTATTAGTGAATGTTTGCATGGGAATGGAAGTTTTGCTAATAGAAGTCACAGTAGAATTTTATTCAATACCATGTTTAGTTATAAAAGTAGACTGGAATGTTGATTTATCACTAAATATGAGGGTTAGTTGGGCTTGGAAAAGTAAACTAATAAATTGGATAATTTCCTGGCTTATAACTTTTATTTATGTAAATTATCTCTTCTATAGGGCCAAATTGGGTTTATGAAATTAAATCATTGTTTCAAGAAGGTTCCCTCTAAGTGTCTCCAACCATGTAAATAGTTATTTAGGTTTTAATCTGATTTTTCTTCTATTGTTGGTTCTCTAAATAAAATTTGAGCATTAGTAATTATAGTACTTAATTAAGCTAAGAAATCCAATCCCTGAGATCGACCCTGACCATTACTACTGAAAATTGTAAAGGTCTGGTTAATAATTACATTTGATAGAGCCTTCGACAAGCTCTTTATCAGCACACAACCTTAGTTTATGCTCTTTTCCCTTTACTTTTCTTTTGGTTTTTAAGAGTTTTGTTATGCACTGTAATGTTGTTTATCTCTATATTCAGACAAGAATGGTTGTATGTTTTAGACTTTTGTTGATTTTGTAATTGAATGATTGTATTTACATCTTTTATGCATCTCGATTTTTATTGCTTAAACCTTTGGCCATGGTTTTGCATGTTAGGCTAGATTTAGCTCGAGAGAGTAAATTTATCCATAGAACAATATATGCATGACTAGATTTAGTTTATTGCATGAGAGTGAGTAAATTAATTCTAGAAGCCTTAAGATAATTTCCTAATGCCATGTTTAGTAATAGAAATAGACCGAGAGTTTGATTTATTATTAGGCATGAGTTCAATTGAGCTCGAGAGAGGATATTGATCATTTAGTAATTCTTGGCTTAAGATTAATTGCATGAAATCAATTCTTTATCTACAAACCATAGGCCAGTACGCTATTCAAAAGAGTGATCCACATCCAATCCAATGAATGAATGAGCTTGGTTGGGCTTGGTCGGTCAAACTTTAACTTTGGGCCAAGTTTGGATAAGGCTAGGGTCGGGCTTGGGCCGGCCTTTAGGCCACAAGCTCGTTGATGAGACTAATTGGGCTTTGTTTCGCTTCAAGTCTTCAAATTCAAGCTTTGCTCTACTTCAAGAGGACAAGACACAAATTTAAGTGTTAACCTTCCAAGCGGCAATTAAAGAACAACAATGACAAAAAAATGTCATTAGAAAGAAATAAAATAAATCAAATTGTTCACACGAGATTTCCGGAGAAATTTGATTCGTGGAAATGAACTTGATTTTATTGAATTTGGAGTAGTATTACAGTCTCTAATATATATAATCCTCTTATGCTTTCTCTCGAAATGTAGACTCTATTCTGAGAGCTGACGAGCTTGTTCTCAGATGGCGGGAGATTGAATCTTCGATCTGTAGTTGGTGAAGATACGATCAATTTGTTGAAACCTTCCAGTCATTGAATCTTCTGAATTCTTTGGATTCTCTGACTGAACTTGAAGCTTCTGAATTTTGACTCTTGAAGACTCTGAACTCTCTAGCTGAACGCTCTGGATTCTGACTCTTCTGAATGCCTTTAAATGAAGGGTGACCTCCTCTATTTATAGAATTTGGTGGACCTTGTATGCGCTTGGGCTTGGTTGACTTTAGGCCCAACTTTTGGACTAAACTACCGTCGAGTCCAACTGCCATGTGTCATAATTTGATTGGACTGACTTAAGTCGTCAAAGGGATCAATACTATACATGTGGTATTATTTGATTTGCCAATTTTTCATGTCTTTTAATTTAATTTGAGGACACGTGTAAATTTATAATTGGTCCCAAATTTATTTTATCACTAATTTAAATTAATGACGTGACAATTTGTGATTGGTCAAAATTTATTATTCAACAAATACCCATTTTTCGAGATATATGCACAAGTATGAGGTGGATGAATCTCGAAAAAGATAATTGTGGAATCAAAATATAGGATAATTTTGACTTCCTTGGATGAATTTAAGATATCCTTGAATTTTGGCTTGAGTTTGGAATAAATTTTGAACTGTGAATTTTATTCAAACTTTGATTTGGAGAAAATTGGAGTATTCTCAAATTTTGATTTGAGAACTTTTGCAAAAATTATCCAAATCTTGGCTTGCATTTGACATGGAATTTGAATTTGAATTTTATTCAAACTTTGACTCAGAGAAAATTTGGAGTATGCCCGAATCTTGATTTTAGAAAATTTTCCAAAATCATATGGATCTTAGCTTCAATTTGGAATGGAATTTGAATAAATTTCATTTGAAAATTTTTAAATATACCCCAACTTTTTTATTTTAGATTTTTTTTTTTTTTTTTTGCCAAAAATTTGATTCTTGTATTTGGCTAAAATTTCCCTCTAATTTAGAAGTAGATATGTATCCAAATTGTAGAGATTCTCCAAATTTGGCTTGGCAATTTTATTTGATTAAGCCAAGATTTCCCTCACATAATTTTAGAGGTTAATTTTTTCCTTAATAGCAATTGTAGAGATTCTCCAAATTTGGCTTGACAATTTTGTTTGATTATGCCAAATTTTTTTTGCCAAAATTAAAACTCTCCTTATATGTTTTGACCTAATCCCACCCTTTATAACTTGTAGAGATTGCATAGGCCAAAATACAAGAGCATTTCATCAAAATACAAGAGCATTCCATCAAAGCTTTAGGTATTTGTTGAATTCTTCTTCTCAATTAAATTCAATTTCAAATACTCACACACTTTCTTCTTTATGCAGGTCTTGAATTTGAACAATAATCCTTTGTGTTCCTCACTTACACTGTTGGTAAGTAAGAAGAGAGAACTTTGAAATTTTTTTTTTTTTCTTAATCAATGAAGTTGTTCCCTCCGGTCGAACTAGCTTTGCATATTTTTTTCAATACATTGCTGTCGTTAGACAAAAATATGCATGAATCAATTGAATTTTAGATTTACACATATTTTTCCCCTTTCGTACACTATTGCCACGAGGATTTTTTTTTTTTTTTGAATCATGCCAAACTTGATTAACACATACACATACATATGTGTTATTAAACTGTAGCTGCAAATTGATTATGATTTTGAATTTTTTTTTTAATTAACGTCATTTGCCCTTTTTTTTATCTCTTTATTTATAATCTTGTTTTGTTATTATTATTATTATTTTTTTAAATGTGTGCACTGCCACTTATTTTTTTATTTTTTTTTTTTTTCAAAATATGTGTTACCATCCCAATCCCTTTATTAGTTTCAATTTCAACAAAGGCTTTTAGACTATATATTTTTTTTTACATGCATTTTTTAAGTAAATCATGCCCCCCCCCCCCCCCCCCCCTTTTTCTTTACTCATAATTCCTTTTTTTTTTTTTTTTGCTAATTATATTCTTTTTTTTTTAGGAATTGAAATTAGCAACTTTATTTGACAACTTCAGTCTCTACTCACAATTTAAGAGGTAAGTACATATTCAAAGCCCTTTTTTTTAATACGCATATATTATGTTAAGCAATGCTCTTAGCGGATATGCATATATGAACTTTTTTATTGCACCATAGATCTTTTGCTATGATTGTTCTTGCTTTGTTTCCTCCTCGAATATGTGTATATCTTGTTATCATTGCTCCTAATTTTCTCTTAAGATGCCCCCTGTTCAATGATGTAACCATTCTCCACTTATAGTGATGTCACTCCTCCTAGACCAAGCACCTAATTTATTGGGTGACTTGAGTAGCCTGCAACGGTGGTCACCTCCACTTACAGTGATGTCACTCCTGCTAGACCAGGCTCATAATTTATTGGGTGGCTTGAGTAGCCTGCATCGGTGGTCACTTTCACTTATAGTGATGTCACTCCTGCTAAACCAGGCTTCTAATTTATTGGGTGGTCTGAGTAGCCTGCAGGGGTGGTCACCTTCACTTACAGTGATGTCACTCCTACTAAACTGGGCTCCTAATTTATTGGGTGGCCTGAGTAGCCTACAGCGGTGATCACCTTCACTTACAGTGATGTCACTCCTGCTAGACCAGACTCGTAATTTATTGGGTGGCCTGATTATCCTACAGTGGTGGTCACTGACCTCACCTACAGTGATGTCACTTCTGCTAGACTAGACACCTAATTTATTTGGTGGCCTGAGTAGCCTACGGCGGTGGTCATCGACCTCACCTACAGTGATGTTACTCCTGCTAGACCAGGCTTCTAAATTATTAGATGGCCTGAGTAGCCTGCGGCAGTGGTCACTTTTACTTATAGTGATGTCACTCCTACTAGATCATGCTCCTAATTTATTGGGTAGCCTGCAGTGGTGGTCATCGACCTCACCTCCAGTGATATGATTCCTTCTAGATTAGGCTCCTAATTTATTGGATGGCTTGAGTAGCATGGTGATCACCAAGATTTTGTTGTTGCCTTTTTTTTTTTGTATTCCCCTTTCATCATCATTTTTTTTTTAGGGAAACTAATCTCTATTTTTTTTTTTGGTATAGGAGTCCTTCTTCAATATGGTGTATTTTACAGAACATCCTGATCTGAAGAAAAACTTCTTAGTCATCTTGAAGGATAGAGATCAGCCTATTGATAGTGGAGTCATTTTTCCAGTAGGAGCACCGATATATGGAAATTTTAGGGAATCACAACCACCCTTAGAAAATTCCATCTTTTTATCCATATGGTCTAAGGAGAGGCTCATGAATCACGATTCCTCATTGAAAGCGTGGTTTTTAGAGTCGTACATAATAAAGTGCCGAGTGAGAATCCAGAATCAACGCTAGGTCGTTGGTTTATTGAGGATAAAAAAGTTCATTGGGCCTCTTCTTTAAAGATCCATGGAGAATTCTTCTATATCTCTCATTATTAGGAATGGTTAGAGGTCGTAGTTTCTCGAAATGAGATGCCACTTAAGAAGGCTCGTCTGTTCCATGTTGTGATAGCTTCTTTATACACCTATGATCGCAACAACGATATAGTTCGTGCTTTCTGTGGAGCATGATGTCCTTCAACAAATACCCTTCATACATTGTTTGGGGAACTGTCAATCTCTCTATGGAACATGTGGAGATTATGGGGTTTTCCATTAAAGGTAGGTTTTATGATGAAGTTGTTCCTTGCTGCAATGAGTCATTATCATCCTCTGACCGCGAAGATGAAGACTGTCCAAAAAGTTGCGAGTATCTTTTTGCTACATATTATCATATTGCATCTCAACATATTGATCGCTCTTAGATCCCTATCAGTTCATGAATTTCTTTTTGGTTTAAAGGAGATTTGAAGTATGCAAAGCCTCCTCCTCAAAAGGCCAAGAAAACTCCTCGTCCTCATTTGACCCATAACCCAGATGGAGTTCCCATCAAATGCCATGACTAGTCTAAGAATGAAATGCATCTGTTATAAGAATGAAATGCATCTGTTCTTTGAGTTGGGTGTAGAAGTTGACTGGCAGGATAAGACATACCTGGCTGCTTTCCTTTCTTGCTGGTTATGTGTATTTGTATTCCCCAACAAACAAGTTTCCCTTCGTCCAGAGGTTTTTAAAGTTGCCAGTCTTATGGCTGAAGGTTATGTTTTTAGCCTCGATGTTCCTATTTTGGCCAACATTTATCGTGGGCTAGGCCAGATTCACGATGCAACTCCTTCTGCTAGATTTTCAAAGGCATGATTTCCTCTACATTATGTTCCTGCTTGGCTCGCTCATTATTTTAATACCATTATAAAGTCCTAACAGCTGTCAAGGGACCGATGATGGTCAAATTTTCTGGCGAAGGTGGAGCTAAGTACTTCAATGATTTTAAAGCTCGTGTACACATGCACAAGGGTAAATATGTGTCCTGGTATGGGAGTCTCCAAGCCAGAAACATGGGTGAGTTTTTGAAAGATGATGAGAAGCTGTCATTTTGGTCTTCTTCGTTTTTCGTAAGCATTCGATCATGCTTTTTATCTTCGTGGTCAATCTCTTCGATGGTCATTGAAGCTTATAATCCTTGTCGATTTAGTCGATAATTTAGATTTTGTTAAGATGTACCACATGACTTGGGCCAGAGAACTCCTGAAGCTAATTTAGACAATGTGTTACGTCTTTGGATGATATGCACTCAAGGAGGAACATTGTCCCAAGTATATCTTCATGCACGTGCAACGAACCCTCACACCCAAGTTACTCAACGTTATCGAAGCTGGTGGTCAACCAAACATGGAAACTATCTTGAGGAGGGCATACAAAAATTAGTGGCTAGTGCTTCCCCTCTTCCCTCTAAGCCTAAGTTCCCTAAAAAGGTTGGCAACAAAAATGAAGGTAAGAGGATTCACATGTTTGAACCTAGCGAATTTGTCCCTATAGATGATGAGGATAGTCGTAGCAGTAATAACGATCATCATTGGAAGAGATCGAAGAAATCCAATAAACTACCAGTCTATGACGAAGAAATCCAATAAACTACCAGTCTATGACGATGATTTTTTTGATGGAGTTACAAGGGCTTCACAATTTCCTACTCTTCCTACTCTCTTGGTTAGAATTATGATCTCTTTTTTTTTCTTTAAATATTTTTGCAACATCTCTTCATATATATATATATATATATATATATATATATATATATATATATATATATATATATATATATATATATTTATGCAGTCACCTTTAGATGATCTCATTCAAGAAGTTGTAGAGCATCACAGTCCTTAATCTTTGACGAGTCTAGATATATTTGATTCTGCAGTTGTGCATGTCAATCATTTCAAGGCTTCGATGGACAAAGCGGTGATTCCTTCTTATCCTCCTGCAATTAATGAGGCTTATGGACAAGTGATGAAAACGACACATGTTGCTGCTTCTGAGATTTCTAATTATTGTGCTGACAGTGTGATTTCGAATATGCGGCGAGAAACTGCACTGGCCATGTGGGATAGCATACATAAAAAGATCGTACGCATCTCTTTTGACAAAATACCTTGTCTTAAACAAGAGACAAGAAAATTTTTCCAAGGGATTTCAGAGACTTGTGCAACTAACCTTCCTTCTCCTCAAAAAGTTGTAGGTGAGTATTTCCAAAAGGTGGAAAAGTATAACAAATTACAGTTATCCTTTTCTTCCCAACTTACCTCATCAAGTAAGAATCGTCAACTGCAAGAAGCTAGATTCAGTTTGGAGAAGATACGAGGAGATGAGAGTCAGGCACTTGTAGAGATGGATGTGCTTCTACAACAACATCAACAAACACTACAAGAAACAGAAGAATATGAAGCCAAACTTAAAGCTCTGAAAGCTAAGCGAGATGAAATTTCCAAGTTGATCGTCGATAAGGAAGGATGCTTGAATCGATACAAACTCGAAGTGTCTGCAGTGTAAGAAACTATGAGTAACATTGAAAATACCCCTATTCTCACTGATGTAGATGTCAATAACTTGGAGATGCTTCGAGGAATGTTGGAGGATGCTCAACAAGAACTGCAGAACTATAAATGGATGCCATGATCTAGCTTCATTTTTTTTTTTATAGTTCTCTCATGTAATGACTTTAAGTTTTTTTTTTAGATGTTTTTTTTTTTTTTTGTTTTTGGATTGAACTTATTCTCTATTGTCCAACTTGTTTTCCATGATGAAAGATTTTTTTTTTTTAATGAATGGATGAATTTGTTCATGACATGGGATAATCATTTTTTTTTTAAATTTATGGACTAAACTTAAAGTTTCCTTTAAGTTGCCTATGTACCCTTCAACAAAAGGGATCAAGTCATAACGTAGTTCAATATACATACATACATACATACATACATACATATACATATATATATTAGGGATGTTCACCTTTTTAACTCATGAGGGCCAGGAGTATCATGCAGTTTAGGCTCTTACGATAAGGAGCTTTACATTTTAAGCATAATATTTCTTGAGGAACTTTCCATTGATTGGGCCAATTTTGAGCCCATCTTTATCGACTATCTTGTATGCTCCATTCGTATAGACTTTTTTCACAACATAGGGTCCATCCCATTTAGGTGTAAACTTGTGCCCTATATGTCGAGTTGTTATAATAGGTCTCCGCACTACGAGGACGAACTCTCCGACTTGGAATGAGCGGGGTCAAACCTTTTTGTTGAAAGCCTTAGACATGCGTGCTTGATAGCATTCTAATGTTTGTCGAGCATCTAGTCACTTCTCATCCAATGCTTCTAACTCTTGCAGACGTAACTTAACATTGTCTTTGACAGTAAGCCCCTCTTAAACCGCCATTCGCAGCGACGGGATTTCTCTTTCTAAAGGGAGAACATCCTCCACTCCGTAGACAAGAGAATAAGGTGTAGCTCCTGTTGGAGTACGATAGGTGGTCCGGTATGCCCATAATGCTTCACCAATTCTTTCTTGCCAATCTCTTTTTGACTTGGAGCCCACTTTCTTTAACAAGTTGCACAATGTCTTGTTAAATGCTTCAGCTTGGCCATTTGCTGCAGCGTTGTACATTGACGAATTATATTGCAACTAGCTAAATTTTTCACATAATTTGTCCATTAAACTGTTAGAAAATTGTCTCCCATTGTTTGTTACAATGCGATAGGGGATACCATATCGATAAATGAGATTGTTACGAACAAAATCTACCACGTTTTCTTTCTTTACTTCTTTTAACGCAACAGCTTCTGCCCATCTTGAGAAATAATTTATCCATGCAAGGATATATGAGTGCTCTACTGATGATTTAGGTGTTATAGGGCCGACAAGGTCAAGTCCCCAAGCTTCAAACGGCCATGAGGCTATAGTTGGATGAAGTGGTTCTGGAGACTGATGTATGAAATTGGCATGAACTTGACAAGCTTCGCACTTCTTTGCATATTGCATCGAGTCTTGAACCATCGTAGGCCAATAATAGCCCATTCTTTTTAACTGAAAGTGGAGCTTTGGCCCGGACTGATGAGCTCCACAAATGCCTAAATGAGCTTCCTCTAATGCTTGTGTTGATTCTTCTTTTCCCAAGCATCGAAGAAAAAGACCTTCATAGGAGCGACGATATAAAGTATCTTTGTAGAAGATGAATCGAGATGCTCTTCTTCGTATCTCAATTTTATGTCGCATATCGACAGGAAGCTCCCCATGCTGTAGATAGTCTATAATCAGTTGTCGCCAATCTTCTTCTTCAATTACATAGGCATTTGTTTCTTGGCTTTCATTTTCGGTTGATGGTACAATCCATCTTTGACAAAGTGGGATGTTTAAAAGATCACTTCCTGAAATTGTTAGAGTTGTAGCTAGATTTGCCAAAGCATCTGCCATTGTATTTTCAAATCCCAAGACATGCTCTATCGTCACACACTCAAAGCTTTCTAATTGTTGCCTAGCATATTTGAAGTAGGGTATCAGGTTTTCATGTTTTACCTCGTATTGGAGCAATAATTGATTCACTACCAATTTTGAATCTCCATAAATTTCAATATATGTCACCCCGATTTCTATGGCTATTTGAAAACCAATAATGAGTGCTTGATATTCGGCAACATTATTCGAACATACTTCTCCAAATGTGAATATGTATGGCAACATGTGCTTTTCAGGCGAAATAAATACTACTCCTACCCCTGCAGAATTCCTTCTAGCTGTGCCATCAAAATACATAGTCGAAGGTTAAGTGATTTCAATGTAGAAGATCTCTTTGTCAAGCAATTCTTCCAACAACTTCCAATCTGACAGTACTGGATGGTGGCCAGAAATCTGCCAAGGCTTGCTCTTTACAGCCTTTTACGGCACGTAAATAATATCATATTGTTGAAGTAAGATCGCCCACTTGGCCAACCTCCCTGAGATAATTGGCCTAGATAGAACGTATTTAATCGGGTTAGCCTTTGCCACTAAGTGCACTGTGAAAGATTGCATATAATGTCTCAATTTGTCAATGGCGAAGAATAGTGAAAGACACATCTTTTCAATCGGTGAATAATTTAGTTCTGTCGCATTCAAAGTTCTACTTAGATAGTAGAGGGCAGATTCTTTACCTTTCTCACTTTCTTGTGCAAGTAGTGCTCCAAGCGACCTTTCTTGTGCAACAATGTACAATATCAACGGTTTTCCTGCTATGGGGGTGCTTAAAACAGGAGGGTTGAGCAAATACTTCTTTATATTGTCAAAAGCATTTTGACATGCTTTATCCCACTCAAAGGTTGTGTCTTTCCTCATCAATCTTTGAAATGGCTGGCATCGGCCTGCCAGATTGGAGATGAACCTTCTGATATAAGCCAAACGTCCTTAGAGACTTCTAAGCTCATGCAAGTTCTGCAGCTCTGGCATTTTCTGAATGGCATCGATCTTAGATTGGTCAATTTCGATCCCTTGATGCCACACTACGAAACCAAGAAATTTTATTAATGTCACGCTGAAGGCACATTTGAGAGGATTCATCTTCAACTGGTACTTTCTCAAGAGATCAAAAACTATTTTTAAATTTTGCAGGTGATCTCTTTGTTTCTTAGACTTGACCATGAGATCATCAACATAAAATTCAACACGTTTATGAAGCATGTCATCGAAGATCTTCTGCATGGCACGCCGGTAAGTTGCTCCAGCATTCTTTAATCCGAAGGGCACTACCTTGTAACAGTATATTCGTTTTGGAGTTCTGAATGTTGTCATTTCTTCATCGTTAAAGGCCATCCGAATTTGATTATATCCTGATGATCCATCCATGAAAGATAAGGCTTCATGTCTCGTGGTAGCATCGACCATAAGCTCCATGATGGGCAATGGAAAATCATCCTTGGGACATGCATTATTCAAATCACGGAAGTCGATACATACGCGAAGTTGTCCATTCTTCTTCTTAACTGGAACAATGTTCGCTATCCATGTTGGATACTTTACTTCTCGAATGAACCCCACCTCAATCAATTTATCGACTTCAATTTCAATTTGTGGAATGAGCTCCGGCCGAAAATGTCTTTGGGCTTGTTTTATTGGTCGATATCCTTGTTTAATCACAAGATGGTGGACTGCTATCTTAGGATCGAGTCCTAACATCTCTTTGTATGACCAAGCGAAGACATCCTTGTATAAGGTAAGCAAGCTTAAATATTTATCTTCTTCTTCATCATTAAGTGATGCACTTATGAAACAATTGAAGTGGAATGTTGTGACTGATCTTCTTATACAGTGGTCTCTCCCTTGTTTTTGACGGCAGGGGTCTGACTTGATTTAGCAGCATCCCGACTTTCAATTTGGTTCTTGAGAGAAGCGATTTCGTAGTCTCTTTCTTCAACTGCCTTCAGTAGCATGTTGATCTTCTTTTCAACTTCAGCCATTCTTTCCTAACTAGTGCCCGCATCAGTCATCATAACGGACATCACATCAAGATTTGATGTTTCGCTTGGTTGAAGAGAAGGAAAAGTAATTCTGCCAAACACAAGATTTTCTGCAATGATGGCATTAACTGAAGCAGATTCTATCATGCATCTCAGCATTTTGTTTACAACGACAGGTGTTTGACTTTCTTCATGTTGTATTTCTCTGGAGCGATTGCGTGTGATTGGCCCCATGTAAGAGTTACTTGAAGCAGCAGGCTTTGAAGAAACTTCTTTGGATGTCATGACTTCTTGGAGAGAGAAAGAAATGAGAGGTAGAGACGGTCCCACTAGGCGTGCCAATTTGTTCGCATGAGATTTTCGGAGAAATTTGATTTGTGGAAATGAACTTGATTTTATTGGATTTGGAGTAGTGTTACAGTCTCTAATATATATAATCCTCTGATGCTTTCTCTCGAAATGTAGACTCTAATCTAAGGGCTGACGAGCTTGTTCTCAAATGGAGGGAGATTGAATCTTCGATCTATAGTTGGTGAAGAGACGATCAATTTGTTGAAGCCTTCAGTCGTTGAATCTTCTAAATTCTGAATCTTGAATCTTTCAAATTCTCTAGATTCTCTGACTGAACTTGAAGCTTCTGAATTCTGACTCTTGAAGACTCTGAACTCTCTGGCTGAATGCTATGGATTCTAACTCTTCTAAATGCCTTCAAATGAACGGTGGCCTCCTCTATTTATAGAGTTTGGTGGACCTTGTATGGGCTTGGGCTTGGGCTTGGTTGACTTTAGGCCCAACTTTGACTTGGGCTTATTTGAGTTTAATTCAATCATTTTCAATAAACTTGAATTATTTAAAATTTGCCCAATTCCCTTTTTAATGGTCTCGGACTAAATTACCGTCGGGTCCAACTGCCATGTGTCATAATTTGATTGGACTGACTTAAGTCGTCAAAGGGATCAATACTAGACATGTGGCATTATTTGATTTGTCAATTTTTCATGTCTTTTAATTTAATTTGAGGACACGTGTAAATTTGTAATTGGTCCCAAATTTATTTTATCACTAATTTAAATTAATGACGTGACAATTTGTGATTGGTCAAAATTTATTATTCAACACAAATAAGTCAAATCTGGGTATAAAAAAATAAAAGAGGTAAAAAAAGAACAAGAAAAAAAAAAGGATTGAGACAAAAAGGAAAAATAAAGAAAATAAAAAGCAAAAAAGAAAAAAAGAGAAAAAAACGTGAGTTAAAGAAACAACTACCAACAAAAAAGATTTAAACAAGAGAAAAAAAAATGGAAGGGAAAGTGTTAGAAGTGCAAAAAGAAAAAGAGCAAAAAATAAAAGAAATACAAAAAATACAAAAAAAAATTAAAATGAAAGGAAAATCAAAGTGAGAACAAAATTAGGAAGCTAATGAAGTGGGAAAAATAAAACAAAAAAAAAGACAATAATGCGCTGATAGAAAAAAAAATCAAAGCACATTGTGTCGACGGTTGAAGGTTTAAAGAAAAGGAATATATATATTACTTTCCCCTTTTTTCTCTCTCTCTACGTCATCATCATCTTCGCTAAGAAATAGGGACTTTTTATAGAAATAGAGGTTTTTTGAAACTTATTATAAAAAAAGAGGGAAGACCAAAACTATTTACAAAAAACGGGTGGATTTTTTGTTTTATTAGAATGCGTCTTTTGAAGTCACGCATTCAAAGTGGAATGCGTCTGTCAAACAGACGCATTCTTCGGCGCCTCCCGCCAACGCACTGAATGCGTCTATGGCATAGACGCATTTCGTACTTGATTTAAAAAAAAAAAAACAAATTATCAAAGCTATAATTATTTTTTTTTCAAACTTTATTTCAACCATCAAATCTACCAATCATTTTTATACAACCATTAATTGTACCAAATCATTTTTAACTACCCATTAATTGGACCAATCATTTTTTATACAACCATGAATTTGATGTTTGATTCCTCTTGAGTTCTTCAATTCCTCAAAGGATTGTGACTTGAGAGGAACTTATGAGAGTAAGAGTTCTTTATACATAATATTATGTATGAGCAAATATTGGAGTTAGATAAGTTTGTTGAGATGAAACAATTTTGAGTTGTTGATTTAAACTCAAGACAATACATTCCAAATTTTTTTTTTTATTAATTTAGATAATCTTTTCAAACTAGAAATTAACATCTTAACATCCTCTAAAAAAGTTGGACTCAATCTTCGTTTCCATCTGGATGATCACCTTCATTAAGGTCTAGTAGTCGATATATGAATGTTAAATTCTCCAGACACCTTCTCCCAAGTGGAGTCATTTGGGGTAAGTTGTGCTGAAAAAACAAACAAGTAAAATCAAATTTAATCAAGACAATTTCATAATTACATACATCATCTAGGCAACCCTAAAAAAGATTCTTACCAAATAATGATATGATGCTCCTGGTTGTGTTATGTATTTTCTTGAAATTGCAGCATACCATTGGTCGTAATTATGCCCAACATTGGCTCCCATATGGATTAATTGTTCGTGAATAAGAAAATTTTCTCTGCCTTCTTGGATTTCTATAATAAGAGCCAAAAATGTTACCCAATTTCGTTCTTGTCTACCTCGTAGGTTGTATGAGTGCAATTGCATATCCGTATTACAAGATATAGGAACATACTGCAACCACTCAAATTGTTGCATCACACGGTCTGGGAACTGCCACTCAACTACATGAAAACAAATTAGTGGAGCTCTAGCTGCCCATACGTGACTACCGACAAGACAATATTCTGGAAAAATTTGGAGCAAATGGTTATAAGGCTCCCAACAAATCTACATAATTTGTTGAACAAAAGTTCACCAACATGAACTAAATTAAAACAATTAGAGTAAAAACAATACATAAATGAACTTAATGATACCTGATCAGGCCTAATTGTATCTAACATGTTGGGATTTATGTCCTAAAGCTTCGTAATTAATAATTTATTTAATAATTAATAATAATTTTGATTATTTTATTTGCAATATAATATTATCCATTATATGAAAAATCCAAGGTTATTAGTGTAATCTTGAACAGTATGTGGTTGACATACAAGAGGATCATGTTCAAGAAATAACCTAAAGGGTCATAGTATATGGATAAGGTTGGGTGTCTTATCTTGGTAATACTATTGATACGACCCACTTTGTAATAGTTACAAATGATTTGATCCAAATAATTCATGTGGAGACATGTGAGTGGGAGTATCTTATACAATGAGTTTGTATAAAACTGGACCACGAAATATTTAATCTCTCTTTATAAATCCGTTAATTGAGAAGATTAATATTTCATCAGGATGATCATATGCGACTCGATCTTAATCCTGAGTGAGTTATGAACTCTTACCTGTGAGGGCTTGTCTTTTGATTTGCATGGATGAGAGTGGCTTTTATAGCTGATTCAATATGCCTACCATTTTGGGGACTTGACCAAATAAGGAGCTGGGAACATAATCTCATAAGATGGAATTCACTCCTTCCCATATAGGGTAAGTAGATGAGTAGTTCCCTTAAGTGCTGATTTCAAGACTTGAATGATGGGGCCACACCCTCTCATTGGCCCGAGAGGGACTTAGTTTATAATTAGATTATAAATAGATTGTTCATTAGAGAATCAATGGTACTTAAGGTGCAAGATGTAATTATAGGGGTAAAACGGAGTTTTGACCCAACTGTAATTACGAACAACTCGTGAAGGATCGACTTGCATGTAATGATTATATATATGGACACAACTTGTCCTACAGTGCATAGGAGTGCAACTCTAGGTCTATAGTGGAGTGACCTATAGTTAATAAATGAAAATTAATTAATTAAAGAGTTTAATTAATTAATTTTGTATCATTGGAGCTTATAATCTGTAGGCCCATAAGGTCCCCTTGCTCGCTCATAGTAACACTAAAAGATCAATTTAGTTGAAAGAAAATTTTGAAATGTTCAAATTAATATTAATTTAAAGTGTTCAAATTAATATTTAATATAAAAGAGGAAAATATATTTATTGTATTTGATAAATTAAATATTAAATTTTGAAATGTTCAAATTTAATATTTAATTTGAATTGTTCAAATTAATATTTAATATATTAGATATATTAAATATAAAAGAGGAAAATATATTTATTGTATTTGATACATTAAATATTAAAATAATTAATGTATATTTGATATATTAAATAAAAGATATTTATAGAATTTGAATAAGATTCAAATAAATAAATATCGTAGGAGATTTGAATGAGATTCAAATAAATACAAGATATATTTTAATATATTAGATATTAAAATATAATATTTTAATTATGGCAAAGATTTTCCCTTGGTCACTATAAATAGGACCCTTGGGTTGAGCCATAACACACATCTCCTCAATAGAGAGATTTAGAGAATTCTCTCTAGACCTCTTCCTCTTTAATCCATGTGGATTTTCTTTCAAGAGGCTCCCACAAGCTTTGGTCCTATGTTCGAGTCATAGCTAGGAAGACTTTGTGGAAGAGATAAAGATCCGCCAGAAGATTCTCCATATTTTCAAGGTATGTTATGCTTAACCCTTGTATTTTAGTTTAATTTTAAATAAATCAAAGACGATTCCTATGCTTCCGTTGTGGGTTTAATTGTATCTAACATATATCTGTACTGAACCAATACATATGTAGGCAATCTGGTAACTGAAAATTTGTCGTTCCATCTATAAATATAATAAATTGAATATTAGTGCAACACAGGTGAAATGTATGACTATAGGTAAACTCATTAACGTTTCTTACTGTAGTTGTCAACAATAACAAAACAAGGAAACTTTAAAAAAAAAATAGTGTTTAAGAACTTAATTTTAAAATAACAAATTGTTATCAAACAAGTATAAGAGAACATTCTTTCAACAATTATATTGAAATGGAAGTCAGACAGAAGAAAAATGGCAAGTTTGCAATAGTCATCCAAACTTATCTGTAATTAACCAAAAAAAAAGTAATAATTAAGGCCCTATTTGGTTCATGATAAACAAAAAATACAAAAAAAAGGATAAAAATGTGTTTGGTACAATTATTTTCAAAAACAATTTCGAAAATAGCCTATTTTCGGAAATGACAATTGTTGTTTTCTTTGTTTTTAAAAATTATGAAAATAATGGAAACACTTCTCAAAAAATACGGTTTTCATCAAAACAATAAAATTGAATATTACAATTTATATTTTTTCTTCAAAACTCATAAGCGTACCTCTATCTACAAAGTGGATCTATTATTAAATTTTTATGAATAATTTTTTATTACAAAAACTACAAAAAATAAAGATCAACAAACCAAAATTATTGAAAATATTTATAGATGATTATTGTTGGAATAGAACTTTTGGCCAATTAGAAATTGTCACGTCATTACCCAACATTGATGATGAAATTATATTTAATTCGGGAGTAATTAATTTGGCAAAGATCCCTAAATTAAATTATAGCGAATCCTAATATACAATTGGGTTATGTGAAATTTGGGCTAATTTTAGACGAAACTCCAAAGTAGCCGGCCCTAAAGTTAGCCAAACCCAGTCCAACGGTTAAGCCCAAAGTCAACCAGGCCCAGTCCAAAAGCTAGGCCCAAAGTCAACCAGGCCCAGTTCGACTGACAAGCCCAAGCCCACATGGAGAACTCTATAAATAGAGAGCTCCCTCCTCCATTTTGGAGGTTCAGAAGTTGAAATTCTCCAGAAAACTTAGAGAGAATTAAAAAACAAAGACCAGAAGACTCCCTAAACTCTTGAAGATCAAACACTCTCTGAACCAAAGCCTTGAAAACTAGAAGACTTTGAAGATAGAGAACAAGCTGCAAAGCCCTCGAGACAAATATACATTCGAAAACAAGCTGTAAAGCCCTCGAAACAAATCCACATTCGAGAACAAGTTGTGAAGCCCTCGAGACAAATCTACATTCGAGAATAAGTTGTAAAGCCCTTGAAACAAATCCACGTTCGAGAACAAGCTGTAAAGCCCTCGAGACAAATCTACATTTGAGAACAAGCTGCAAAGCCCTCGAGACAGATGTACATTTGAGAAAAAGAATCAGAGAAACAAATTAGAGATTGTACTCCACTACATTCAAATTAATACAAATTAAATTCATTTACACGTGTCTCATTTCTCTTTCGTTGTTGAAATCTCGTGTAAACAAATTGGCACGCCCAATGGGACAATCTCTACCTCTCATCTCTTATCTCATCTCAAAGCACAATTGAAGTGATGTCATTCAAGACTTCTTCGATGATCTCTGCCATGAGCAATTTGTACATGGGTTCTACCACTCATAGTAGCTCCAATGAACTAAGGTTGGAAGAAGATGAAGTAACGACACTACCGGGGGCATCGACTAACAACAAGTTCCTGGTCAAGTGTAACCCTTTGTTCAATTTCGATTCTGACGTAGTGTCTGTCATGATGACTGTAACAAACACTATGGAAGAAAGAATGACAGAGATGCAGGAGCAAATCAACATCTAGATGAAGGTGATCAAAGAAAGGGATTCTCAAATCGCATACTTAAAGAGCCAGATTGAGAACCCAAATTTCGCTAAGTCAAGCAAACTCCTACTGTCAAAGATCGCAATAAAGAGAGAGTCGTTGTGCAAAAAGATCAACCACAACACTCCACTTCGATCGCTACACTATCTGTCTAACAACTTCAGGACATGATAATGAACTCCATTAGAGCTCAATATGGTGGGGCTTCTCAAAGTTCTCTCTTGTATTCTAAACCATATACTAAGAGAATCGATAATTTGAGAATGCCAACTGGATATCAACCACCAAAATTCCAGCAATTTGATGGAAAAGGCAACCCTAAACAACACGTTGCTCATTTCATTGAGACATGCAAAAATGCTGGTACACGAGAAGATCTACTTGTTAAACAGTTCGTTCGGACGTTGAAGGGAAATGCTTTCGATTGGTACACCGATCTGGAGTCCGAGTCAATAGACAGTTGGGAACAATTTGAAAAAGAGTTTCTCAACCGCTTCTACAGCACAACACGCATCATCAGCATGTTCGAGCTCACCAACACTAGACAACAAAAAGGTGAACCCGTTGTCGATTACATAAATCGTTGGAGAGCCATGAGTCTAGATTGCAAAGATCGCCTCACTGAACTGTCAGCTGTGGAGATGTGCATTCAAGGCATGCACTGGGAACTTCTTTACATCCTCCAAGGTATAAAGCCTTCGCACCTTTGAAGAACTAGCAACTCGTGCCCACGACATG
This sequence comes from Trichosanthes truncata, assembly GCA_033996785.1. Taxonomy (NCBI): domain Eukaryota; kingdom Viridiplantae; phylum Streptophyta; class Magnoliopsida; order Cucurbitales; family Cucurbitaceae; genus Trichosanthes; species Trichosanthes truncata. The sequence continues at coordinate 28,548,618 of JAWPNB010000003.1, read as the reverse complement.
GAGCTAACTATTGCTAGTTGAGGAGACAAAGACCTTCTAGTCCCTAACATAAGGAAAAAGGAAAATAACATCCATGAGACTTTAGATGAGTCTATGGTTGTAAATACAACCCCTCTCAAGTTGTCTTTGAAAGACAAGAGGGATGAAAAACGACAAGGAAATGAAAGGCGTCGCTTAACTTTGAAGGAAAGACAGAAAAAAGTCTATCCTTTTCCTGACTATGACATTCCTGACATGTTAGAGCAACTACTAGACACACGACTGAGCAAGCTTCCAGAATGTAAACGGGCGGAAGAGATGGAAAAAGTTGATGATCCCAAGTATTGCAAATATCATCGAGTTATCAGTCATCCAGTGGAGAGGTGCTTTGTCCTAAAAGAGCTTATTCTAAGATTAGCTAAAGAAGGAAAATTTGAGCTAGACCTCGATGAATTATCTCAAACAAATCAAGCTGCATTGACAACAGACACATGCAGTCAAATGCTCTCTAGTCCGTTTCATGATCAAGGAGTGTGTCTAGTCCAATTTGGAACCTTGGAACCTGTATCTATTTGGTTTCAACATGAGGTGCCGAGAAACAAACTTCAAGACATGGTCAAACTTACCAAACTTCAAGATTTCCTTTTAGTGGAAAAAGGGGAAGAAGATTTGGCAAGTTCATATTGCACCAATGTGGAAGAAGTTGATGATTCAAAGAAGCCGAGCAAAGAACTTCTGTCTTTGATCGTATCAAGCCTAAAAACTACTCGACCTTCAGTCTTCCAAAGGATAAGTATGGTCGCGAAAAAAGAAGAAAACCAATGTCCAACTTCTGTCTCAACTCGAATTTCAGTCTTCCAAAGGCTAAGCGTATCCACATCGAGGAAAAATCAACCTTCAACATTTGTATTTGATCGTCTCCAAGTAACAAGCGATCAGTATGAAAGGAAGATGAAATCCTTGAAGGCAGAACTGTTCGATGAAGTGAACAATGACAAAAAGATTCACAGTCTTGTTCCTTCTCATATGAAAGGAAGTTCTTCGTTCTCACAAATACGGAGGGTTCCTTGAAGGTAAAGAAAAATGTCGTCATCTTAACAAATCCTACAAATGAAGGATCTGATCAAGACTAAGATGAAGACAAAAGCATCTAAAATATAAAGAGAACTCCTAATCGTAAGAGTATAAACTACATGATGCTCCTAGCCCGCATGAGCTTAAAAGGTGAACGACCCAAATAAAAAAATCTTTGAACTACATTATGACTTGATCCCTTCCACTCAAAGGGTATGTAGGCAGCTTAAAGAAAAAAAAATCTTTAAGTTCAGTGTCCTAAAAAAAACGTGAAAAATGAAAAATACGTAAAAAAAAAGGAAAAAAGAAAAAAAATCTAAAGGAAAAAAAAATTGGGGCTTGCCTATTCCTCATTCCTCAGTGTGAAGCTTCATTCCCTCTTTGTTGATGTGAATTGATGGAAGACCCATCTCCTCTATTTATAGTGGAGGAAAAGATAAAATCACATCTAATTTGAATTTAAAGATAATGCCAAGAAGATCAAATCAAAACCAATTTTAATCCAAAGATCATACAGGATTCAAACTTTAGAATATTAAAGTTTGAATTTTGGGATGAGTTGACTACAAATTCAAATCCAAGTTCTATTCCAAAATTCAAATCGAAATTGGGCAAGATATCATCTCAATTTAAATTTTGTCATATCTAATCTCAAATTAAAAATTGACTACAAGCCAAATTAAAATTCTATTCCAAATCCAAAATTCAAATTTGGTAGAATTTTATCTAAAAAAAAAGCAAAATTTGGGCGTAACCCAAATTTTATCCCAAATCAAAATTTGATTGAAGTCCAAATTCAAGCTCTATTCCAATTCCAAAATATAATTGGGCAAACTTTTATTTTAAAAAGTGAAATTAGGGCATAACCCAAATTTTATCCCAGATCAAAATTTGATTGAAGTCCAAATTCAAGTTCTATTCCAATTCCAAAATATAATCGGGTAGACTTTTATTTCAAAAAGTAAAATTTGGGCATAATCCAAATTTTATCCCAATTCAAAATTTGATTGAAATCCGACTTCAAGTTCTATTCCAATTCCAAAATATAATTGGGTAGACTTTTATCTCAAAGAGTGAAATTTAGACACTCCAAATTCAAGCTTCGAATTCAAATTCATTGGTAGATTCTAAACTATGCCCCAAATAAAAAAAAAAAGAGGGTATAATTTGAATATACTTGAAATTCTAATTAGATAAAATTCAAATTTTGAATTAAGAGAGCATAAATTCTACCGAAATTCAAATCAAGGTTTGATGCCAAGTAAGAAAATCAAAATTATGACCCAAATTCATATTTTGATGAATTGGCACATCAAATGGAGTCCAATTTAGGAGCAAATACCTTAAATTTTGATTCCAAATTATCTTTTTTGAGATTCACTGACACATACTAGAGCATAAATCTCGAAAAGGGGGCATTTGTTGGAATAGAAATTTTGGCCAATCAAAAATTGCCATGTCATTAATTAAAATTAGTGACAAAATTATTTATTTAATTAGGGATTATTTAAATTTGCAAGTATCCCTAAATTAAATTAAGGCAAACCCAAATATACAATTGGGTTATATGAAATTTGGGCCGATTATAGATAAAGCCCAAATGGGAGGCCCTAATCCAGCAAAGTCTAGGCCCAAGGTCAGTAAAGCTCAGTCCAAAGACCAGACCCAAAGTCAACTAGGCCTAGTCCAAAGGACCTGGCCCCAAAGTCCACTAGGTCCAGCCAACAGTAAGGCCCAAGCCCACCTAGAGTCCTTGGGGAACTCTATAAATAGAGAGCTCTCTCCTCCATTTGAGAGGTTCAAAAGTTGAAATTCTCTAGAGAACTTAGAGAGAATTAAGAAATAAAGACCAGAAGACTCCCTAAACTCTTGAAGATCAAACACTCTCTGAACCAGACCCTTGAAGACTAGAAGACTTGGAAGATCGAGAACAAGCTATAAAGCCCTCGAGACAAATCTACATTCGAGAACAAGCTACAAAGCCCTCGAAACAAATCCACATTCGAGAACAAGCTGCGAAGCCCTCGAGACAAATCTACATTCGAGAATAAGCTGCAAAAGCCCTCGAGATAGATTCACATTCGAGAACAAGTTGCAAAACCCTCGAGACAAATCTACACTCGAGAACAAGCTGCGAAGCCCTCAAGACAAGTATACATTTGAGAATAAGCTGCAAAGCCCTCGAGACATTTGTACATAAGAGAGAAAGAATCAGAGGATAAACATTAGAGATTGTACTCCACTAAATTGAAATTAATACAAATTAAATTCATTTACACGTGTCTCATTTCTCTTTCTTTGTTGAAATATCGTGTAAACAAATTTGAAATTTGGTATAATTTTATCTCAAAAGGCAAAGTTTGGGCATAATCCAAAATTTTTTTTATCCCAAATCAAAATTAGATAAAATTAATTCTATCGAATTCAAAATCACGGTAGAATTTCAATTTTATCTTAAAAAGCAAAGTTTTGGCATAATCCAAATTTTATCTCAAATTAAAATTAGATAAAATTAATTCTATCGAAGTCAAAATCATGGTAGAATTTCAATTTTATCTCAAAAAAGTAAAATTTGGGCATAAGCCAAATTTTATCCCAAATCAAAGATTAGATAAAATTAATTCTATTGAAGTCAAAATTATGGTAGAATTTTAATTTTATCTCTCAAATCAAAATTTGGGCATAATCCAAATTTCCTCAAATCAAGATTTGGTTAAGATCCAACTTCAAATTTTACTCCAAATTCAAAGCAAGTAAAATTTGAATTCTATTCAAAGCCAAAATTTGGGCATAATTCAAATTTTATCCCAAATAAAAATTGGAGTAAATTTCAAATTTTATTCCAAGTTCAAATAAAAAAAAGTTGGAAAGAACTCCAAATCCTATTCTAATTTCAAGTAAAAAAAAATTTGTAGAATTTTAACCCTGTCTCAAGTTCATAATTTGAATTAAGGTGGAACATCAATTCTAATAAGTTCAAATCAAAATTTTATCCCAAATAAAAAAATCAAAATTATGACCCAAATTCATATTTTGATGAATTGGCACATCAAATGGAGTCCAATTTCGGAGCAAATACCTTAAATTTTGATTCCAAAGTATCTTTTTCGAGATTCACTCACACATACTAGTGCATAAATCTCGAAAATGTGGCATTTGTTGGAATACAAATTTTGCCAATCAGAAATTGCCACGTCATTACCCAACATTGATGACGAACTTATATTTAATTCGGGATTAATTAATTTGGCAAGTATCCCTAAATTAAATTATGGCGAATCCCAATATACAGTTGGGTTATGTGAAATTTGGGCTAATTTTAGACGAAACTCCAAAGTAGCCGGCCCTAAAGTTAGCCAAACCCAGTCTAAAGGTTAAGCCCAAAGTCAACCAGGCCCAGTTCGACTGACAAGCCCAAGCCCACATGGAGAACTCTATAAATAGAGAGCTCCCTCCTCCATTTTGGAGGTTCAGAAGTTGAAATTTTCCAGAGAACTTAGAGAGAATTTAAAAACAAAGACCAGAAGACTCCCTAAACTCATGAAGATCAAACACTCTCTGAACCAGAGCCTTGAAGACTAGAAGACTTTGAAGATCGAGAACAACCTGCAAAGCCCTCGAGACAAATCTACATTCGAGAACAAGCTGTAAAGCCCTCGAAACAAATCCACATTCGAGAACAAGCTGGAAGCTCTCGAGACAAATCTACATTCGAGAACAAGCTGTAAAGCCCTCGAAATAAATCCACATTCGAGAACAAGCTGTAAAGCCCTCGAGACAAATGTACATTCGAGAACAAGCTGCAAAGTCCTCAAGACAGATGCACATTTGAGAGAAAGAATCATAGGAACAAATTAGATATTGTACTCCACTACATTCAAATTAATACAAATTAAATTCATTTACACGTGTCTCATTTATCTTTCTTTGTTGAAATCTCGTGTAAACAATTATGCTATTGATTTAACTAGCACAACATTGTATAAACATTAATTATTTTCGATAAATAGTTTCTTTTTCTTTCTCTTACCGGAAAGAATTTCTTTTCCTTTTTTTAGTTGGAAAAGTATTATTCATTTTATAAATTTTACCGCTTGTATTTCTAGAAACAAAAAATGTTTTGAACCATCTCTCATTCTGCTATCTTTGTTATCTCCACAATCTTCATTTTCTCTTTTGGCAACAATAAGTTCAAATTTGCTATAGTAAGAAATAATGATATTAGTTTTTTCTTACCGAATTGATTCTATAAAACACATTAATCTTTTCCTACATTTTCAAATTTCAACTAAACACAATTTTTAAATTTTAAATTCAAATTAAACATTTTTAAATTGGAACCAATCGTATTTTTCGATAGAATGAAAACAAAAAATTTATTTTTATTTTTGGCTGAATTCTTTGTTTTAAAAAAAAAAAATTGGATCACAAACCAGAGGGCTCAAGTATTCTTTTATTAAAAAAGTGAAAATCGTTTAAGGAAAGTATCACAATATGTAAAATTTTTGCCCCTGTTAAATTACAGATATAACCTTCTCGTACATCTTACGCTTTCTTCTTAATCTTAAAGTTAACACCGTGTGTCCTTCCATCTTCATCTTCGTTAATCGTTCTTCTCTTCTCTCCAACTCCAAAGGAAAAGCAGGTTAAACTAAACCTCACTCCACTTACCAATTTCAATCTCTGCTCCAATTCATTTTCTAGGGTTTCTTTGACACTTCCAATTTTCCCCTCTTTCCATCTCAATCTCTCAATTCTCTCCTGATTTTCGCCAAATCCCTACGTTCATGATCGTACTCGAGATTCTCTCTTTTCCGCGCCTGCGACGTCCTTGAAGAATCCTCTTTTTTATCCCTCGCTGCTCCAGATTGTTCTTCTTCCAATTTTGGTACTTCGGAAGATTTGGAGGATAGCGATTTTTGTGAACTGGGCTGAGTGGGGTTTTCGATTTTAAGGCATGGATGTCGATGGAGGCAGTAAGCGCGTCTTTCAGAGGCTGGGCACACCTTCCGGAGATGCCCGGAATCAAAAGGTCTGTTACCATTGGAGGGCGGGTAAATGTAATCGCCATCCTTGTCATTTTCTTCACCAAGAGTTAAATGGCTCTCCGTATGCGACTTCGGATGGAGCTGCTGCTCCTAATGCTGCTTCTAAGAGGGGTCATGGGTTCGCCTCTGATGATTCGAGTGTTTCTGTTCCCAGACGGAGTCCCAATTTTAGCGGTGGCTCGACGTGGGGACGAGTTCATGGTGGTGGTAATAGAATAATTAGAAAGACAGAGAAGCTTTGTAATTTTTGGGTTCAGGGGAACTGTAGTTTTGGTGATAAGTGTAGATTCTTGCATTCTTGGAGTTTGGGGGAAAATTTTTCGCATCTAACGCAGCTCGATGGGCATCAGAAGGCAAGTGATATTATCTAAAACGAACCTGAATTCCAATACGTTCGGAGAATTGTGATTGTCTTTTTCCTGATTGCTTCTATGGACTGCAAGTTTAGGACTTAATATTTCCGTGACTTGTATTTTTATAGGTTGTAAGTGGGATTGCTTTTCCATCTGGTTCTGATAAGCTTTATACTGGTAGTAAAGATGAGACCGTCAGGGTATGGGATTGCCAGTCCGGGCAGGTTTGTTACTGACCTCTTAACTTGACCTTCTTCTTATGTCCTAGTTCTGTTTTGTTTTTTCTCCCTCTGTTATCTTTATTAGAAATATTTCGTTAGAGAACTGAAAGAAAAGATAATATCCTTCCAAATGCGAAGGCATAGAATATTAGTTAAAGGTCTCCTATAGAAAGGAAGTCAAAATTTTGTGGCTTAATGCCTTTAGAGTCAATTTATGGGAAGTTTGGTTAGAAAGGAATAGAAGAGTCTTATGAGGAAAGGAAGGAGCGTCACAATGTTTTGGAGAGCACCTTATATAACGTTTTTTTTTGTAATTTGGTGCCACTAGGAGATGATTATTTTTCTTTTAACTCTTGACTTTTGAGACTGTTGCCTTAATTTTTTTTTCTAAAAAGAAGAACAATCACTTAGGAGGCATTTGGAGCACATTGTTTAAGCCATTGTGTTCAAAACCCAATAGGTTTGAAACACAACCTCATAGTTTTGAACAATGCACTCCAAACACTGTTTTTTGATTCCCGGCTTCAGAACACTGCACTCCAAACACTGTTTTTTGATTCCTTGATTTCAAACCCCCCCAAAAAAACTCCCCAGTGTTCAGATTTCAAGGGTTTTGATTTTGAAACAGTGCTCGAAATGCCCCCTTAAATATTGTTTACCATGACAAATGGTGTATTCTTTTTAGAACTTACTCATATTTGAGAGCAATTTTATTGCTGGAAGATTACATGAACATTAATGAGATAATACTATATTTGGAAAGCTAAATCGTAGTAAGCTTCATAGGAACTACTGAAGACTAATTTCTCTATGTTTCTTAATTGGATGTTGAGGGGTAAGCTGAGAGTGATTAAAAGTGACCCCTTCTCTGCATGCATTTTTATCTTAGATGTTTTTAGTAGATTTCTTAGTTGGGGGAAGACAAGTAACTAGGTGGAAGGGTTCAAAGTGGGGAGGGGAAATGTTCACATGTACTCATCATTATCTCTTGCTAGTAATGAGGAGTCTTTCATTAATACTAATAGAATTCTTTCCAATTTTTTTTGGGGCTCAGGATGTTGTGTTGCTCTATTACCATATTTTGTTTCCCACAACTTATTTGGCTCAATCTTTAATACAAAATTCTAGGCTTGTGTTTTTCTGGACTTGGGCATGGAAAAGGTTAAGAAGTGGGTGTCCCATGAGAAAACAAAAAGATTTTTATTCAACGATGGCAATGGAAGACTTAACCTTTTTAGTCTACCAATGCAGTGGTCCTTTGTTTTGTCCATGTTCAAAATTCTGGTTGTCTTGAAGAATACCAAGAGGCTCATAAGAAGCTTTCCGTAATAGAGTTTCAATGATTTATTCGTTTGAGGATTTGTTTCTCATTTTTCAATTCCATCTAAAGTAATTTTCTAGAACCATCAAGGGTTTCTTGTTGTCTTCAACTCTTGTTGTTATGAATGTCAAGAGGAAATGCTTGAATTCTTACTTTGTGAGGGAAGAGAGTAGTGTCTTAAAAACTGTACTTAGGTGCTAGGTGCCGCAGTTGGCTTAGTGATTGTCTTTTTAAGAAATAAGAAAATATGCTATAAAAGGCCTCATTTCTTTATACCACCTTTTTCACAATCGCTTATATTTTATAATTTTCATTATCTCATTATTTATAATATTATATATTTTTTGGTTTTCTATCAAAATAATAATATTATTATTATTATTATCATTATATCTTTTCAAATATAGAAAATTTATTTATATTCTTATTTTTGTGCATCACAAAAAAAAAAGCCCTTGCTCTTTTTTGTGCCTCGCACTTGAAGCCTCAAAGGACTACTGCACTTCAGGGTTTTTCGGGCTTTAGAAAATACTGAGAGGGAGGATTTTTTTCCTTGTCAGTGCTAAGGTGAATATACCTAATTAATTTTTTTTTTGTAAGGATATCTTTATCAAGAACTTTGAAGTTGGGGCTTTGCACATGTAAGACTTAACTCTGGGTCTCAGTTACTGGTGTCTTCTTCATTTCTGATTCGGAACAATTTTGGGCCTTATATTTAGAAGGCTCCATATACTCTTTTGGGGTGGTTCTTGTTCTGTTTTTTTAGCTGCTGTTTTAGATCTTAGCACATGTAATTCCATCAGTCTTAATGAATGTCCTTGTTCTCTGTATAAAGTGAAAGGGTAGCATCCATATAATTTAATTACAGTTGCACGTAAATATCATTGTATCAAAATAAAAATGCTAATTTAATTTTGGTATATTTGTTCATACTTTTGGGATTAGTGGTTTTGCGTGATTTGTATCAATTGCAATTGGTAACTTGAGAGTTGGGACTTCAATTAATAGAGAAAGACATTTCAATAAATTTGATGGCGTTAATCCTCCTATATGTGACAGGTTTAGAAAAGAATTTGATCTTCTATGTGGAAGGTCAGGATTTGAACTGTGGCAACAAGGGAGATATGTGCGAATCCAGCCACCATGCTAGATAGCTGTTTTTTTTTTCCTTCTATGTGGCAGATCATGAATGCCTAAACAGAAAATAAACCATAAAAAAGAATAGGGTAGGAGAATAAGGGGAAGCCGGGTGAGAGGATAAAGATTTGCATGAGAGTTGCCTAGACCATAAATACCCATCCCAAGATTTCAGAATGAGACAAACTCCTTGGACGAAGGAAAGAAGAGTGAATGTATCGGTAGCCTCTCAATCATACTTCATACATGACTCTTCTATGTGGAAGTTAAGCAAAATTGACCGTCTTACCAAGGCAATTCTGACATTTGTTTGAGGAAATTATCAAAATACTTTTTACACCCAACTCGAGGTCCACTAAAGTGCAATAGCCCTTTGGGGCTTCAGCTGAGGTGCACAATTGAAAAATATAAATAAATCTTTTTATATATGAAGAATATTAGTATTACAAATAATAAGATGATGAAAAGTTAAAAAAAAATAGAGATTTTATTCTACATTGTAGGGAAAAAAATGATTATTTTTTAAGAATATTCTTGAGTTCTACCTTACAAGTTAGAAGAATTAAATTTAAGAAGAATAGTAGGAAGTGAGGCTATGTATGCCTCAAGTGCCCTTTTTTTGGGTAAGAACGAAGCTTATATTGAGAAAAAGGAAAGAAAAACAAGTCCGAAAAAAGGAGAGTCCAAGAACTAACTATTGAAATGGACTCTAGTCCAACAAAATCAAACCAATATCATAATTACACAAAAGGCTTAGTGACTGAAACCCATAAAGACAGATTAAATCTCACCACCTCCCAAACCTCATCACACGATCACTCAACCTCCTTGAAGATCCTATTATTATGCTCAAGCCAAATACCTTGTAGAATGACAAAGAAGCTAGCGTGCCACCAGTGCGCTTCATTAAGGGAGCCTCACCCTTTGAAGTGAGTCGCAAGGGCTGCTCCTCGAGCCTAGGCATGCGTCTCAATGGGCTTTTTAAAACACTGTTTACCTCAAAAGTTCCCTTTACTTTGGTCTTTCTTTTTCCATCCAAATTCGTGCCTTTTAAAATGTGAACTAAGACATTAATTAATAAGATTTGACATGTGGATTATTAATTTTGAAACGAGAATGCAAATATTTTGAAGTTTGAACTTCGGACCAAAGTTACCATTAATCTCAAATTTTAAGCTTTCAAGTGAAGCTGATGATGCTTTGAACTTTTTCTTAACAGTTGTGAGTAGCTTACTTCATTAGTAACTTTATGGTTGCCAAATTTTACTCTTCTCTTTGTCACTAATTTTCTTACGAGTTAGTATTTGACCCAATTTTTTCTGAAATATTTTGCATTTATTTTCAGTGCATGGCCGTTATTAATCTTGGTGGAGAAGTTGGTTCCATGATTGCTGAAGGCCCTTGGGTATTTGTTGGCATACCTAATTTTGTTAAGGTGTGGTGAAATTGACTTTATATAAATTTTTATCAGATGATGTGCTGTTACTGTGTTATTTTACACAAAAGATAAACTGTAAGTCTGTAACTGTGCTTTAGTCTACTGGATGTACATACTTACCTGTTAAGGATCTGCTTTAATGCCAATGTATGGTTACATGAACTAACTCAGAATTTTATTTGGTTTGAAGGCATGGAACATTCAGACTTCAGCTGATCTGAGTCTTAGTGGACCCGTTGGCCTGGTTTATGCCCTTGTTGTGGGCAATGATTTACTCTTTGCTGGTACACAGGTATTCTCGTTACTTCTGAATTGTATCTGCAAGAATTTTAGCAATGAGCTCATCTCCATAATCCAAATTCTTGTTTATTGGGTGTTTCATCCCCAGACTATAACTATAATACAGCTGTCTTTTATTACTCTGATTAATGATATTGTTTGACAAATTTGTGGCTTTTATATATATATATATATATATATGACTGATGCCATTAAAGCTCTTCTTTGGGATGGGAACTGTGGATGGAAAGAAATAGAAAAACATTTCAGGATTGTTTTGGTTAATGTATTGTTTCGAAATGGAGCTTCTTTTATAATTTTTTTTAGTTTTCCTCCTTTTCCTAAATTGTGCATACTAGAATGGTTTTATGCAAGCTCCTTGGTTTCTTTGAGGATGTTCTAAAGTTTTTTCTTATTAAAAATAACATAAAAAATTATGAACTTGTGGCTATTTTATTTTCCGTGTCCATGCTTCTATGATCTCTTCAGTTGTAAGGTTGTAGCATTTCTTATTTGCTCATGCTTGTCATATTTGTTTAGATATGATTCCTTCTCATTGTTGTATATCCATGGATTTCACCTGGATACCTTGAGGCTACTGTCTTCTAAGCTTAATCTTAATTTTTACCCTTTTGCACACAGGATGGATCTATATTGGCATGGAAGTTTAATGCTGCAACCAACTGCTTTGAGCCAGCTGCATCACTCAACGGCCACACCCTTCCTGTTGTTTCTTTAGTTGTTGGAGCTAATAGGCTCTACTCTGGTTCCATGGACCATTCTATTAAAGTGAGTTGAACTCTAGTATGTGTCATCTTTTCTCTACTTATAATTTTGATTCTTATTCTTCTTTCTTTTAGGTTTGGAGTCTGGAATCTTTACAATGTTTACAGACACTGACAGATCATACATCAGTTGTAATGTCTGTACTTTGCTGGGAGCAATTCCTTTTGTCGTGTTCACTAGATAACACAATAAAGGTTTGTCTCATTTACATGCTGAGTTTCTTCTAATACATTAAGGCGGTAGTTTGACACTGCTCGTGTTCTGCTGACTGGAAAATTATGTAACCGTTCAACTTGTCTTGCTTGCAGGTGTGGGCTGCTACAGAAAGTGGAAACTTGGAAGTAACTTACACGCAGAAAGAAGACCACGTATGTTTATGGTTTTTTGTTTGCTTTGTTAGTTTTTTTTAGATGATTCACAACTTTCTTTACTAAAGAAAATGTACAAAGGATGAGAATAAGGAGTCCTCTGAAAGTCCTAGGAGATTAGGCTCATTTGCTTTATTATTGCTGGCGTTGCATATTTATTTGTCATTATTAGTGTGTATGTTACTGCCAAGATTGTTCTCAAATTCAGATGCATCTTCTTGTAATTAGATGGTGATCTAATTGTATGAGTGCTTTTTAGCATTAGTGTTAGTATCAACTAATAGTATAGTATTGCCAGATCTAAAGTGTCGCCTATTGAAAGTGAGAATGAACCAGTTATCCTCTTTGCTTCATTAAAGGGGAAAATTTTTGCACTTCTGAAATTTGGGCCGCCTTAGATTATAGTTCCAACTGAATTTATTTTGGTATCTGGGGCCATTTGTATACGGTGGAATGATAGCCTCAATCAACATGTTTAAATCATTTATGTGACATCATTGCGATCGGTTTCAGGGCCTGCTTACCCTCTGTGGGATGCATGATTTAGATGGCAAGCCTATTTTGTTATGTTCGTGCAACGACAACTCAGTTCGCCTTTATGATTTGCCATCGTGAGCCATCTTACCCATGTTCACTATATTTTTTGATTTGATTCTGGATTCTTGGTTCTCTCTGTTTTGTTTCTGAATGTATATTGACGATAGTGTTTTGTTAGTCAATACTACTTTGCTGTCTGATTGCTGATAGGTTCTCCGAGAGGGGTAAAATATATTCGAGGAAAGAAATTAGATCAATTCAGGCTGGTCCAGGCGGCATCTTCTTTACCGGTGACGGGACAGGACAAGTGAAAGTATGGAAGTGGTTGGCCGAACAAGCAGCGAGCATGTAAAATGTTATGAACGAAACACTGTGTAACGTAATATTGTCTTCATCAGTTTCTCTGATAAGTTTATACGTTTTTTTAGGGAGGGGGATGGTTGGTTCCTTTGTAATGTACAAGTTGCAGAGGGAGTAGAGGTTGAGAATGGCATTTTTGATTTGTTAGTTTTTGCTTTTAGGGATGTGAATGTAACTGCTGTATTGTGTGCAAATTTAGTCGTCATAAAGCAGCAGACATTTAGAAGGAATTGTTACACGAGGATCAAAGTCTGTATTTGCAGAGTGGTGAAAATTTATATGTGCGCATTATGAAGAAATATAGAGCTCAATAAGATTCACAGCTTGCCTGCTGAAGAAAATGATTCCCCTCTTTCAATTTTTTCTTAATGTTACATAAACCTCCAATTGTTTACGAGAGGCAGTTATGTTCAACTCAAAATGTTTATGAACTCGTGTCTCTATTTATTGTCTTTGACCGTTGATTTGGCAAGCATTTTCAAACTTCAATTGAAGGTATTTCACTCATTCGGTTTTGAATGTATAATTTACAATATTGTATTATTGGTATGTAAATCTAGTTTTAACTATTCGCTCTGCTCCTAAATAAGTATAATTTGAGATTATATTGTATTTAGACCCTCTTCACCATCTTGTGGGAAATTATTTAATATTAGATTGTGGCTTCTACTCTCTAAACTGTTGAATCTATGGTGAAGTTATAATTTTTTTTTTGTTTTTCTCTTACATTTAAGGATATAATTGTCAGTCACATTGTATCAACCTCTTTAAACTCCTCATGTCATCAACTTTTACCTTCTTTCTTGAAAAATGCTCAAAACTTACTCAAATTTAAAAAGTTTATCAAAAATGACCTGCCTTTTTTAAATATGTTTTTTTTGACTTTTTTTACCGTGTGAAATTTTATATGTACCCTTGAGTTAAAAGAACCATCAAATACTCAAAATTTATCTCTTCTCTCTCATCTTTTTCTTCTTCTCTCACATCTGTGTTCTTTTTCTTCTCCATCTCATTTCTCATCCCACCATAGCTTGAGCACTGATGATCCATCTTCAACACCCTCTTCATTGTTCATCTAAAATTAGTTACAGTAATTTTTAGTGGAAGGGTCGAACAAGGTGTTCTTTTTCTTCTCCCTCTCCTCTCTCATCCCACCATGGCTTGAGCATTGATGACTCATTTCCAACACCCTTGTCTCATTCATCTAGAATTAGTTATGACAATTTTTGAGTGGAATGACCAAGCTACCTTTCAACATGTAGATCTCGAAAAGTTACATGAAATTAAAAAAAAAACATCCAATTTAGTCAACTAAGCTCAAAGTTATGACCCTTGAAAGTTTAAATTACATTATTTTGACGTTCAGAGGCATTAAAAGTCAAGATCCTTCAAAAATTTGCTCAGTTTATAAGCATGGTTGTAAAGAACATGAAAAAAAGGTATAAAATGGAGTTGTCATTTAGCTCAAACGAATTTGTATCAAGGAAGATAAGTACGAGATCGCGTAATTACGCAATAGTACGAGATCACATAGCATAACTACGAGATCGCGTAGGACAACTACGAGATTGTGTAATATAATTTGTTTTTGGTCATACCTTCTTTGATACAAATTCATTTGAGCTAAATGACTACTCGTTTCTATACATTTTTTTTCATGTTCTTTACAACCATGCTTATAAATTGAGCAAAATTTTAAAAGATTTTGATTTTAATGCATCCAAAAGTCAAAATAATATAATTTAAACATCGAAGGCTCATAGCTTTGAGTTCAATTGACTAAATTAGATGATTTTTTTTTTAAATATCGCGTAACTGTCCGATATCTACATGCTAGAAGTTATCTGTTGGAACAAAAATTTTGGTCAATCAGAAATTGTCATGTCATTAATTAAAATTAGTGACGAAATTATTTATTTAATTAGAGATTATTTAAATTTGCAAGTATCCCTAAATTAAATTAAGTCAAATCTAAATATGCAATTGGGTTATATGAAATTTGGGCTAATTTTAGACAAGGCCCAAATGAGACACCTTAAGCAGCAAAGTCCCAGCCCACAAGGCTAGGCCCAAGTCAATCAGGCTCAGTCTAAGGACTAGGTCCAAATTCCACCAGACCCAATCCAACAGTCAAGCCCAAGCCCATTTGAGGGCCCTGGGGAACTCTATAAATAGAGAGCCCCCTCCTCTATTTTGGGGTTCAGAAATTGGAGACCTTAGAGAGAATTCAGCAACAAAGGTCAGAAAACTCCTTGAGCTCTTGAAGATCAAACACCTCCTGAACAAAGAACACTTCCTCGAAGATCAAGAACACTTCTTGGAGACTCCAAGAATCCATTGAAGCTTCAATCTCGAGAATAAGCTCTACAGCCCTCGAGTGAAACATACAAGCAAGAGAGAGAATCAGAGGATCAAGTACTAGAGATTGTATTCCACTACATTCAAAGTTATACAAACACAAAAGTTTCATTCGCACGTGTTCTTATTTCTTTATTGAAATTTACGTGCGAACAAATTGGCACGCCTAGTGGGACGATCTCTACCTCTCATCTCTTTCTCTTCCAAGTAACACAATGGCACCAAAGAAAGCTGCATCGAAGTCTACTGCTTCAAGCAACACATACATAGGACCAGTTACTCGTAGTCGATCTCAAGGGGTTGAAATAAACGAAGATCGAACCCCTGACGCGATTGCAAACATAATTGTTAAACTGATCGAAGAATCTTCCAAGGACAAGGTTGTTGTGAAGGACAACCCATTGTTTGATCTATCCACTCCTGCTAGCAGTCAATCGAAGACAACGTCAAATCCACATGTGATGTCTGTAATGATGGCCGATGTAGACTCTGATGAAAGGATGGCGGAGATGGAAAGATCAACCTCTTGATGAAGGCAGTCGAAGAAAAGGACCAAGAGATTTCCTATCTAAAAAATCAAATGCAAAATCGAGAAGTTGCTGAGTCAAGTCAGACCCCTGCTCCGAAGAAGACTGACAATGGGAAGACTATTGTCCAGGAAGATCAACCACAACAATCAGCTTCTGTTGCTTCCTTGTCCGTCAAGCAGCTGCAAGATATGATTATGAGCTCTATTAGAGCTCAGTATGGCGGGCCCACCCAAAATTTTCTCATGTACTCTAAGCCGTACACCAAGAGAATTGACAACTTGAGAATGCCTGTCGGATACCAGTCTCCAAAATTCCAGCAGTTCGATGGGAATGGTAACCGTAAGCATCATGTTGCTCACTTTGTTGAGACATGCGAGAATGCTGGAACTCGCGGCGACCTTCTGGTCAAGCAGTTCGTCTGCACCTTGAAAGGGAATGCCTTCGACTGGTATACTGACCTAGAGCCCGAGACGATCGATAGTTGGGAACAGTTTGAAAGAGAGTTCCTTAATCTCTTCTACAATACAAGGCGAACTGTCAACATGATGGAGCTCACAAATACGAAACAGCGAAAAGGCGGACATGTCGTTGAGTACATCAATCGTTGGAGAGCTCTAAGTCTCGATTGCAAAGACCGACTTACCAAACTGTCGGCTGTGGAAATGTGCATCCAAGGCATGCACTGGGGACTGCTCTACATCTTGCAGGGGATAAAACCTCGTAGCTTCGAAGAGTTAGCAACATGAGCTCATGACATGGAACTAAGCATTGCTGCAAGGGGAAGTAGAGACCTTCTAGTCCCAGATGTAAAGAAGGAAAAGAATGAAGTGAAAAGCATCGAAAATTTTTTGAAGGGTGCTACTGCAAAAGAATCTATGGTCGTCAATACGGCCCCTTTTAAATTAACTTTGAAAGGAAAGGAAATCAAGACTAAGAAATGACCAGATAGGGGCGAGAGATGTCACCTAACACTGAAAGAGAGACAGGGTTTACCCATTTCCAGATTCTGATGTTCCAGACATGCTGGAACAATTGCTGGAAAAATAACTCATTCAACTGCTTGAATGTAAACGACTGGAGGAGTTAGGAAAAGTGAATGATCCTAACTACTGCAAATACCACCGAGTCATTAACCACCCTGTGGAGAAATGTTTCGTGCTAAAAGGGGTGATTATGAGATTAGCCCGTGAGAGGAAATTTGAGTTAGATCTGGATGAAGTGGCTCAAACGAATCATGCGGCTACAGTGACTCAGCCCAAAGTTTAGTCACCTACAAAACTGTCTTACGAGGGAACAAGAAGCCTCATTCAGTTCAGATCCTTTGAACCTAATGTTATTTGGTCAAAGGAAGAACCCCCAAGCAAGAATCATCAAGAGAAAGACTTCCAAAAGAAGGTCATTCAAAGAAAGAATATACAGTCTAAAGATGAAAACGAAGGCTGGACTATTGTGACTCGTCGTAAGAAGCGACAACAAAGTTATGCTCAAAAGGAATCTCGGCTATTTTGAGAGCATAAGAGAAAAAATAAGTCACAGAAGAAGAGAGGAAAAAAGACTGTAAGGAAGCCCAACTACGTTGTGAAGGAAGACGAAGACCTCTTTTGTCCTCGACAACTAGTGACTCTACAGAAATTCTTTCCAAAGAATTTTCTAAGTAATGGCCAGGAAAAAGCGCTTGACGTGGTTGCATGCCATGTTGTCAGCGCAAGCGAGAATCCCTCAAGCTCGCCGGAGGTGGCAACTGAGATAGAAAACCTATCCTCTTTCAGTATAGAAGACTTGTTGTCACTCGCTCAAGCAGCTAAAAGCGCTCTTATTGAGGCATTGATAGACTCCAATAGTGCAAGTGCTCCAACCTCTACAGCACATACATGTGCATCGTGTTGTATGTTAATAGGTTTTACAGATGAAGACCTGTTGCTGGGGTCAAAGCCCCACAATAGACCTCTGTTTGTCTCGAGGTACATACGAGAGCAGAAAGTTGGTCGAATTCTTATCAATGATGGATCGGCTGCCAATATAATGCCTAAGTCGACAATGAAACAGTTAGGCATCTTGATGGAGGAGCTGTCAAATAGCAAACTGGTGATCCAAGGCTTTAACCAAGGTGGGCAACGAGCCATTGGCATGGTACGCTTTGAGCTCATCATTGAGGATCTAAAGGCCGATACCTTGTTCCACGTCATAGACTCCAAGACCACTTACAAGCTGCTACTGGGTCGTCATTGGATTCATGGAAACGGGGTCGTAACTTCTACGTTGCATAAGTGCTTCAAGTTTTACCAGGATGGCATCAAGAAGGTGGAAGCGGACACTAATCCATTTTTGGAAGTCGAGTCCCATTTTGCTGATGCAAAGTTCTATATGAAGGGTGATGGCGTAGGAGAAACTGTACCAGCCAAGATCCCTTTGATCAAAAGTGGTAGTGAATCCAAGTCAAAACCACAAATTGACGTGAGAAAAGAAAATGTCTAAGAGACGGAGGAGCCCTCCCCAAAAAGAGAGGAAGCCTCTACGAGCTCTGCAAAGTCCAAGGTTTTGAAAGATGAGAAAACTTCAAGTGTTCCTGTCTTACGTTATGTCCCCTTGTTGCGACGTAAGAAGGGCGAATCACCTTTTGCTGAATGTTCAAGGAATCTGAGAGTAGGGGATATTGAAATCTTGAAAGAAAACTTTGTCATGCCCCTCATGAAGATAACAAAGCAGGAGGTCAAGAAACCTCTGGATGACCACGCAAAGACGTTTCTGCCTAAAAGACGAACGAATGATGGATTCGACCCGAAGGCGTATAAACTCTTAGCAAAAGCAGGCTATGATTCTACTACTCAAACTGAGTTTGAAAGTCTAAAAATCTTCGATGAAAGACCCGAGCTTTCTTCAACACAGAAGAAACTTCTGAAAGAAGGCTACGCTCTACCAGTGTCAAAGAATGGACTTGGATACAAGTCCCTTAAGCCAGTTCGCATAATAAGAAAAGGGAAGGCGAAGGTGGCAGATGCAAATCATATAACAGTAAAGGAGGTTGACGATTCAAATGTAAAGGAAGACGTCAGCCGAATGACTTCTATTTTTAGACATGTCGGGCCATCAGTAGCGCGACCTTCAGCTCGTCAGCGATTAAGCGTGGCTTTAATAGAAAGAGAGGGGTCACCTCCCCCCTCTGGTTCCACTCGGCCTTCGGCCCTCCAGAGGATAAGTATGCCTGCTAAAGAGGGAGAAAGTGTTTCATCAACTCCAACTTTTGATTCCACTCGACCTTCAATCCTTCATAGGTTAAATATGCCCACAGGCGAAGGAGAGAGTTCCTCATCGACTCCACCTTTGGCACGACCGTCAGCTTTTCAAAGATTAAGTGTGTCTACAACGAAAAGAAAATATGCGCTTTCAACCTCAACCGTGACGCGACCATCAGCTTTTCAAAGGATAAGTGTAGCCACGTCAAGAAGTGGGGACTCTCCATCGTTAGTCTTTGACCGGCTTCAACATGATTGCCCGATGGAAACCTCAAAAGATAAGTCATTTGTTGAAACGAAGAATGATGGAGAAATTCGCAATGCCTTTCCCTCTCGAATGAAGAGAAAGACCTTCGTTGCATTCAATGCAGAAGGTTCGTTGAGGGTCAAACGATGTGATGTCGTCATCACCAACCCCTCAAGAGAGGATTTGGAACAAGAGGAAGGTGAGACCTCCTATCGCCATATCACCATTGACGAGGAAACAGAGTCTAAAAAGTTTGAGGAAGATGCAGACGAGGCACCATTTTTGCTTGAAGATGGCAACCAATCTACAGTGGACTAGCTTAAAGAGGTGAACCTGGGTACGTTAGAGGAGTCGCGTCCAACTTTTATAAGTGCATCGCTTACTTGTGAGGAAGAGGGCAACTATATGAGCATGCTCACTTTGTATAGAGATGTATTTGCTTGGTCGTATAAAGAGATGCCTGGACTTGATCCAAAAGTAGCTATCCATCATCTCGCCATCAAAATGGGGTATAGACCGGTCAAGCAAGCTCAATGATGCTTTCGACCAGAACTGATTCCCCAAATTGAAGCGGAGGTCAATAAGCTGATTGAAGTAAGGTTTATCCGCGAGGTAAAATATCCGACGTGGATAGCCAACACATTCCTGTTATAAAGAAGAATGGACAACTTCGTGTCTGCATTGACTTTCGCGATTTGAATAACGCATGTCCAAAAGACGATTTCCCATTGCCCATTACTAAAATCATGGTCGATGCCACTACAGGACACGAAGCTCTGTCTTTTATGAACGAATCATCAGGATATAACCAAATTCGAATGGCTCTTGTAGATGAAGAAATGACAGTCTTTCGAACTCCAAAAGAGATATATTGTTACAAGGTAATGCCCTTTGGACTAAAGAACGCTGGTGCCACCTATCAACGTGCCATGCAAAAGATTTTCGATGATATGTTGCATAAACATGTCGAGTGCTATGTCGATGATCTTGTGATCAAGTCCAAGAAAAGACAAGATCATTTGCAAGATCTAAAAGTGGTCTTTAATTGACTAAGAAAATATCAGTTGAAGATGAACCCTCTCAAGTGTGCATTTGGCGTCACCTTGGGAAAGTTTCTCAGATTTGTGGTGAGACATCGAGGGATCGAAATAGATCAGTCAAAGATTGACGCCATTCAAAAAATGCCCAGGCCAAGAAAACCTCCACGAGTTGAGAAGCCTTCAGGGTCGTTTGGCCTATATTCGAAAATTCATCTCCAATTTAGTCGGTTGATGTCAGCCTTTTCAAAGGTTAATGAAGAAAGGAGAAGACTTCGAATGAGATGAAGCTTGTCAAAATGCTTTTGAAAGCATTAAAAAGTACTTGCTTAATCCCCCTGTTTTAGGTGCCCCTATAGCAGGAAAGCCGCTGATACTGTACATTGCTACACAGGAAAGGTCGCTCGGAGTGTTGGTAGCACATGAAGGAGAAAAGGGGAAGGAACGAAACCTTTATTACTTAAGCAGGACTCTGAATGGAGCTTAAGTAAATTACTCTCCAATCGAAAAGATGTGTCTTGCTCTTTTCTTCGCTATTGACAAACTAAGACACTACATGCAAGCCTTTACAGTACACCTAGTGGCGAAAGCTGACCCTATAAAGTACATCTTGTCAAGACCAATTATTTTTGGACATTTAGCCAAATGGGCAATTTTAGTCCAGCAATATGACATTGTCTATGTACCTCAAAAGGCGGTAAAAGGACAAGCATTGGCAGATTTCTTAGTAAATCACCCAATTCCATCAGACTAGAAGTTATGCGAGGATTTTCCTGACGAAGAAGTCTTCTATGTGGAAATCACAGAGCCTTGGACCATGTATTTTGATGGTGCGGCACGAAGAAATGGAGCGGGGGTAGGAATTGTCTTTATCTCTCCTGAAAAACACATGCTCCCTTATAGCTTCACACTCCGTAAGTTATGCTCAAACAATGTTGTCGAATACCAAGCACTAATAATTGGCCTCTAAATGGCTATAGAGATTGACATAACATACATAGAAATCTATGGCGATTCAAAGTTGATTATTAGTCAACTCCTGCTTGAGTACGATGTGAAGCATCAAGACTTGAAGCCTTATTTCGCCTATGCAAGGCAACTACTGGAGAAGTTTGATAGCGTCATGCTAGAACACGTGCCAAGATCAGAAAATAAGAAGGCAGATGCACTAGCAAATTTGGCCACTGCCTTAACGATCTCAGATGATGTGACAGTAAATATCTCACTTTGTCAGAAATGGGTCGTGACACCAACTGATGACGAACACCAAGAAATAAATGTGATCTCCGTCTATGCCATTAAAGAGGAAGACTGGCAACAAGTTATTATAGAATACCTTCAACATGGGAGGCTTCCTTCGGATCCTCGACATAGGGCTGATGTACGAAGAAGGGCATCCCGATTCATCCATTATAAGGAGACCCTTTATCGTCGTTCTTATGAAGGACTATTCCTTCAATGCCTTGGAAAAGAAGAGTCGAGCAAGGCACTGGAAGAGGCGCATTCAGGCGTTTGTGGTGCTCACCAGTCAGGTCCAAAGCTTCATTTCCAGTTAAAAAGGATGGGCTACTACCGGCCCACGATGATCCATGATTCAATGGAGTATGCAAAGAACTGTGAAGCTTGTCAGTTTCACGCAAACTTCATACATCAACCGCCAGAACCTCTCCATCCAACCGTTGCTTCGTGGCCTTTTGAAGCTTGGGGGCTTGATCTAGTTGGTCCAATAACACCTAAGTTATTAGGAGGCCATTCCTACATTCTTGCAGCAACAGATTACTTTTCGAGATGGGCCGAAGCAGTCACATTAAGAGAAGCCAAGAAAGAAAATGTTGTGGATTTTATTCGGACTCATATCATCTACCGATACGGCATCCCGCATCGTTTCGTGACGGATAACGGGAGGCAGTTTTCCAACAGAATGGACAAGTTGTGTGAAAAGTTCAACTTCAAGCAGTTTAAGTCATCTATGTACAATGTTGCAGCAAATGGGTTGCCAGAAGCATTCAATAAGACTTTATGCAACTTGTTGAAAAAAGTAGTCTCTAAGACAAAAAGAGACTGGCAGGAAAGGATTGGTGAAGTGTTATAGGCCTACCGAACTACGCATCGCACTCTAACAGGAGTCACATCTTATTCCCTTGTCTATGGGATGGAGGATGTGCTCCCATTAGAAAGAGAAATCCCATCACTCAGGATGGTTGTAGAAGAAGGGTTTACTACAGAAGGCAATGCAAGACTGCGTCTCCAAGAGTTAGAAGCACTAGATGAGAGAAGACTAGATGCTCAACAGGCGCTGGAATGCTACCAAGCACGAATGACCAAAGCCTTCGATAAAAATCTTAGGAAACAAGTTGGTGATCTAGTACTTGCTGTCCGAAGACCCATCATCACAACGCGACATACAGGAAACAAGTTCACACCTAAATGGGATGGACCTTACATTGTTAAAGAAGTCTACACCAATGGAGCTACAAAATCGTAGATAAAGACGACTTAAGGATCGGCCCAATCAACGGAACGTTTCTTAAAAAGTTTTATGCGTAAAATGTAAACACTCCTAATAGTAAGAGTATAAACTACATGATGCTTCTGGCCCGCATGAGCTTAAAAGGTGAACGGCCCTAATAAAAAAATGTATTCATTCGAACTACGTTATGACTTGATCCCTTCCACTCAAAGGGTACATAGGCATCTTAAAGAATAAAAAAAACTTTAAGTTCAGTCTCTTAAAAAAAAGCATTTCCTCCCCCATGAAGCAAGACGATGAGTTGGATGCATACGATAGAGTTTTGTTCTCTTCAAGTTGGTTCATTGCTCACCTTCTTAAGGTTCAAGCATCTTCACTTGCTGCAAGTTAGGGGTTTGCATTTCGTTCGTTTAAGTTCAACTGTTTCCGTTCGTCAAATTCAAAGTTTGTTCAGAGGGATTCAGCGCCATTTCATCTTCAAGATTAAAGGTTTTGTACCTTTTCATTGCAAAGAAAATATGAATTCTAGTCTTGGACTACAAGAAAAAAATTATCATCCCTGGTCACTATGAACTCCTAAGATTTATCGTAGGAGAAAAAGGTCGAGAGTTGGCCACCCTTATGTTTGCTTTACAAACTTCACAGGGGCATCCCAATATAAAAAAAGAAAAAAGAAAAAGAAAGAAAGAGATTTACAAAAGAGATTATATCTTTATCTTTCTAGATTACCAAGAGGTATTTGGAGAAATAGTGAGATAAAGTTCCCTGGAAAAAAATAAGGAAAAAAAGTTAACAAGAGAAATTTGCGAAAAAAAAAAAAAGAGGTTAAAAAAAGGTGCAAAAAGAAAATGATGAAGCCATAGGAAGACCGCAGTTTGGTCTTCCAAAGGTAAAAAAAGACCGCCCTCAATTCCACATGAGTTAGGGTCGGGTCTTCCAAAGGTAAAACAAGACTGCCCTCAACTCCACCTGAGTTAGGGTCGGGTCTTCTAAAGGTAAAACAAGATTGCCCTCAACTCCACCTGAGTTAGGGTCGGGTCTTCCAAAGGTAAAACAAGACTGCCCTCAATTTCACCTGAGTTAAGGTCGGGTCTTCCAAAGGTAAAACAAGATAGAAGGTGAACCATCCTTAATTCCGCCTGAATCAGAGGTTGGTCACCTTCAAAGTTGAAGAAGGCATCTCAAAGTTGAAGAAGACATCTTGAAGTTGAATAAGACATCTTAGCTGCAAGCAAGAATAAAAAAAAACATGGGACAAATATATTGTTTTACACAAAAAAGAAAAATTCCTACCTGTTTACCTTTTTGTGGATTACGATATTCTATTCTATAGCAAAAGTATTTGCAAGTCTTGCAAAAAAAAAAACTTGAATTTTTTTTATAAAAAAAGGTAAAAAAAAAAAGAAGAAAAAAAATTGGGACTTGTCTGTTCCTCATTCCTCAGTGTGAAGCTCCACTCCCTCTTTGTTGATGTGAATTGATGGAAGACCCATCTCCTCTATTTATAGTGGAGGAAAAGATAAAATCACATCTAATTTGAATTCAAAGATAATGCCAAGAAGATCAAATCAAAACCAATTGAATCCAAAGATCATACAAAAGTTTGAATTTTGGGATGAGTTGACTACAAATTCAAATCCAAGTTCTATTCCAAAATTCAAATCAAAATCGGGCAGGATATCATCTCAATTTAAATTTTTTCATATCTAATCTCAAATTAAAAATTGACTGCAAGCCAAATTAAAATTCTATTCCAAATCCAAAATTCAAATTTGGTACAATTTTATCTCAAAAAAAGTAAAATTTGGGCATAATCCAAAATTTATCCCAAATCAAAATTTGATTAAAGTCCAAATTCAAGTTCTATTCCAATTCCAAAATATAATTGGGTAGACTTTTATCTCAAAAAGTGAAATTTGGGCATAATCTAAATTTTATCCCAAATCAAAATTTGATTAAAGTCCAAATTCAAGTTCTATTCCAATTCCAAAATATAATTGGGTAGACTTTTCTGTCAAAAAGTAAAATTTGGGCATAATCCAAATTTTATCCCAAATCAAAATTTGATTGAAATCCAAATTCAAGTTCTATTCCAATTCCAAAATATAATTGGGTAGACTTTTATCTCAAAGAGTGAAATTTGGACACTCCAAATTCAAGCTTCGAATTCAAATTCATTGGTAGATTCTAAACTATGCCCCACATAAAAAAAAGAGGGTATAATTTAAATACTACTTGAAATTCAAATTAGATAAAATTCAAATTTTGAATTAAGCAGAGCATAAATTCTACCGAAATTCAAATCAAGGTTTGATGCCAAGTAAGAAAATCAAAATTATGACCCAAATTCATATTTTGATGAATTGGCACATCAAATGGAGTCCAGTTTAGGAACAAATACCTTAAATTTTGATTTCAAATTATCTTTTTCGAGATTTACTCACACATACTAGTGCATAAATCTAGAAAATGGTGCATTTGTTGGAATAGAAATTTTGGCCAATTAGAAATTGTTATGTCATTAATTAAAATTAGTGACAAAATTATTTATTTAATTAGGGATTATTTAAATTTGCAAGTATCCCTAAATTAAATTAAGTCAAATCTAAATATGCAATTGGGTTATATGAAATTTGGGCTAATTTTAGAGAATGCCTAAATGAGACACCTTAAACAGCAAAGTCCCAGCCCACAAGGCTAGGCCCAAGTCAATCAGACTCAGTCTAAGGATCAGGCTCAAAGTCCACCAGGTCCAGTCCAACAGTCAAGCCCAAGCCCATCTGGGGGCCCTGGAGAACTCTAAAAATAGAGAGCCCTCTCCTCTATTTTGGGGTTCAGAAATTGGAGACCTTAGAGAGAATTAAGCAACAAAGACCAGAAAACTCTTTGAGCTCTTAAAGATCAAACACCTCCTGAACAAAGAACACTTCCTCGAAGATCAAGAACACTTCTTGGAGACTCCAAGAATCCATTGAAGCTTCAATCTCGAGAATAAGCTCTATAGTCCTCGAGTGAAACATACAAGCAAGAGAGAGAATCAAATGATCAAGTACTAGAGATTGTATTCCACTACATTCAAAGTTATACAAACACAAAAGTTTCATTCGCACGTGTTCTTATTTCTTTATTGAAATTTACGTGCGAACAGTATCTTGTCTAACCATTCCACCCAAAAATTGTCGTAAATGATTCTAGATGAACGACGAAGAGGGTGTTGAAGATGGATCATCGGTACTCAAGCCATGGTGGGATGAAAGAGGAGAGAGGGAAGAAAAAGAACCCAGAAGAGAAAGAAGAAGAAGAAGAAAGAGATAATAGAGAAGAGATGAATTTTGGGTATTTGATGTTTTTTTAACTTAAGGGTACGTACAAAATTTCACACAGTAATTTTTTTTAAAAAAAAACATATTTCAAAAAGTCAAGTCATTCTTGATAAACTTTTTAAATTTGGGTCAGTTTCAACAAAATTTCTTCTTACTTCATATTTAAAAATTGAAAAGTAAAAAAAAAAGAAGAAAAGAATAGAAATTATTGTAAGGGAATGGAGAATGAGGCGACGGAAGGGTGGGGAGCAAAGGGGGTTGGCGTTGCCGATGAGGAAGGGACGATGGCGAGAGAACTTGTTTCTCTTTTTTTTTTCCCAATTTTAAAATACCATTTCATATATTTTCTTATTCAAATAAGGTTGCCACGTCAGCATATTTAAAGTTCAATCAATTTTTTTTTCCAATTTTAAAATACCATTTCATAAATTTTCTTATTCAAATAAGCTTGCCACGTTAGCATATTTAAAGTTCAATCAAGTTTTTGTTTGAGAGCTAACAAAGTTATTAATGGAGGGACTTTTTAAATCTACGCTATAATACATTTTTGGTCTCTAAAGTTTAGGGTTAGTGTCTATTTGGTGCTTAAAATTTTAAAAGTAACACTTTAGTTTCTAAAGTGTGTTAAATTAATTGTTAGTTGACTAATGGAAAAGTGATGTAACATTACTAAGTTGACAATTTCTAAATGACTAGACAATATTAATTAATTTTATTATGAATATTCTAAATTATATTTGAATATTCTAATTAGATGCCATAAATTCCATAAGTTACCCATCTCTATTAATCCCTTTCATTAACCCTCTAATTATATCCATGAGTTATAAATTTTGAATTATATAGATATTGTAATCTACACTCTTGTAAATCTTATAAATAGTGGTTGCATGGAGGTCTTTATACACAACTCAATAGAGAATTAATTTATTTTCTAATTTCTTCTCTTCTCTACTTTGCTCTCCTAATTGCTTTTCTTTGTTCTTGCAGTTATTATTTTATAGAACGTTATCAGTATGAGCATCTACAACTTTCCTTTCTAAATGTATGTTTTATTTTTATTTTCGCGATTTGTGCTATGAACGCTTCATATGTACAATATATATGCATTGAATACCTCATATATACACTGTGTATATTTTTTAACGTTGACAACCTATTATTTTGTGCACATTGGCATGTTGTTTTTATTTTACATATTATGCTTAAAAAGTAATTATTTGTTTATCATAATTCTATGTTGAATTCATCTTATGAAGTATTTTCAATAAATTTATTATATAAATATAGTATTTCTCCAATAAAATATATTGAAATTAAATTAAAAACATACCATGTATTTTTTAAGATCAATTTATATGAGTTTATTATATTCTAATACATCTAACTTTGATCTAATTGGTCATGAGGTTGTAGGTTATTTAGTTAAAATATTAGACAAGTTATCTATTGTATGTGGAAAATTTGCTATATATCATGTCAATCTATTATATGAAGCAAACTATAACAGTTACTTCTTCAAATTATGCTAAAATTCTTGCAATTCATGAGGGTAGTCGAGAATGTATAATACAACATTTATAGCCTAAATGAGAGAAGGATATATCAAAGGAGATAGAATAGAGCATATCTCACCAAAGATTTTCTACACTCATGATCTTGAATAAAATGACGACATCACTATTCAACAAATTTTTTCAAAACACAACTTGGCAGACTTATTTAAAAGGTGTTACGTACTGCAACATTTGAAAAGTTGGAGCATAACACTGTAATGCGACGACTTAGAGATCTCAATGATTTTTCCGTAAGGAAGAGCAAATGTACTGCACTCTTTTCCCTTAACTATCATTTTATCCGATTGAATTTTCCTAGCAAAGTTTTTAATGAGGTAGTTATTAAAATATATGAATAATTAATGTACTCATTTTCCTTTACTAAGATTTTTTCCCATAGGATTTTTTCCTAATAAGGTTATAACAAGGCATATATTCTATATACAATGGGCATCTAAATGAAAATTTTTATGAATATTCTAAATTACATTTGAATATTCTAATTAGATGTTCATAAATCTCATTCGTTACACATATTTATTAATCCCTCTCATTAACCCTCCAACCATGAGATACAAAATTTGAATTATGTACATCTTGTGTAACCTATACTCATGTAAATTGTTGCATAATTTTAATGCAATACTGCAAGTATATGGGTCAAGTTTTAATATAGTGATAGAGTGTCAAAATATCATCATCAGGATTGGGGTTTTAGTTCACTTAACTACCACGAATACAATCATTATATTTTATTTAGAGAAAACAATCGAATGATTAGGATCAAAGTAATGCAATATGAAAAATAAAAGATTAAGAAAAATTAGGGGAGAAAGATCATAGGGAATTGATTTCACCTATTAGACTAATGATTCAGAGAAAAATCCCAGGAAATTGATTTCACCTAGTAGACCAATGATTCAATTAATCAAATAAACAAGATTGAACATGCAAACATTCCATAATTCAAGAAGACATTGTTCATAAATGACTCTTACGAGGACAATTAATTCTCTTGCAATATCATAAAACCGACATCTTGTTTAGCTTTTAATAACATGCAAGGCATTAAGATCTCTTCTTTTAATAACCTCTAAAGGAGTCTTGATCATTGACATGCCAAAACAACCTTCAGCCATGCAATTAAGTTCTAGTCTAAATCATCTTTTATCAAGCATAAATTCAGACCAATTAATCAAATAATTTATGGCCAAAAGATTATAAGTATTAAGCACATAAAAGTATGAATGGAAGAAAAGCAATCAATCGAGGTTGAAATTAATCAAATCATAAATGTCTAATGTCTACATCAATCCCTAAGATAAAAGAGCCTAGCCACCTATGTTTACTATTACAAAATTTAAACTCTTAAACAACTATATAACAAAAACTACAAGATAAAAGGGAAAGAGGAGTAAAAACTATCATGAAGTGTTGATTTTCGTTCCCATTGCAATCTCCATGTCCAGATCAAGCTTGAAAACCTCTTCCTTGTGCTCCAAATAATTCTTCTCACTCTCAAATCTATGTAGAAATCAAAATTAGGGTTGTCTCTACAAAAATTGGCTCTCCTTAAATCGATTGCAACATGTTATATTTATAGAAATTCTAGGCAACGTTGAGACACTAGGGGCATCATCGATGTTGTCCATTAAATGCCTTAAAAAATATGGAAGTGTAGCATCAAGACGCCGTAGGTAATGTCGAGACGTTACAGACGAAATGTCCAAGGGATGAGATGCTTGCACACTTTGCTGGACGGAAGTGCACTGACGTAGCGTTGAGACGCCCAAGTAGCGTTGTGTGGGAATCTTGGCTTGAATGCTGCATCTTGGAGTGTCGTGTCACCCATGTAAGTCTTGACGCTATCCTCTCAAGATTTTTAGCTTGATTTCCTTCTTCTCTTCACTTGGTTACTTCAATTTATACCCAATTAGCTCTTTTTACATCATAAATCTTCTAAAAGCTCCAATTTGTTCCAAATGCTTGATATCTACAAAATAAACAAATAAGTGCGTGAAAATAAATGATTAAGTCACAAAACTAGCATAAAATATGTCCTATAGATAGCTCACAATGCGTGCTATCATAAATCTTATAAATAGTAGTTGTATAGGCTATGAAGCCTTTTATACATACAACTCAATAAAGAATTAATTTGCTCTCTACTTTCTTCTCTTCTCTAATTTGCTCTTTAATTGCTTCTCTTAGTTCTTATTTTATAAAAAAATTTATATATTTTTTTATATTATGAGACGTTTTTTTCCTTTCTCTTTTCTCTTCTCTCTTCCGTCTACTTCTTCTCTCAGTCTCTCTTCCGTCCAACATTCCCCTGCCCTTCCATCCTTTCCCTCCGAACAACCTCCATCGTCGGTGCCACGGTCAATGCCCCTGCCCTAATTCAATATTGATTGGACTGTTGGATTGGGAGAGCACCATGAGATAGTGGATTGGACCGTATAATGCTTTGGCGATGATTCTGCTTGCCCATCTTCTTCTTGTTCAGACGGTTGATTTTGAAAAAGTATGACTCTATATCTGCACTTGTAGTTGTAGTTGTAGAGAAGTGCTCAATGATTTGTATGTGTAAAATAAAAAGAACAAATATTAACCACCAACCTTTTATTTTTTAGACTTTTATTTTATTTTTTTGGACATTTTTTGTCGCAACAGAAGTGTCAAATTTTTATTTAATTAAGTAATGTGTATCATGCTCTGGATTCTTAGTGTTATGGGTGAAATTGGACCAATAAGAACGGGTTGGCTAAAGGGCTGCAATGAAGGGCCAAACGAAGAAGGAAGCCCAATACAAAGTCAAAACGGACCGAAACCAATAGAGGACCGGCCCAAAATGACAAGGAGAAGAAACGAGCTTGGCTCGGCCAAGCCCGTGGTCGGCCGGCCAAGGTCGACCAGATTAGCAAGGCCCCATTTTGGGCCTTGCCTCAGTCCCTCATGGCCTGTGTACCCTCGATGCAGCCCAGTTCGATCTTTCCTTTCCCCATTCGAAGACGGAAACCCATGAAAAACCCTAGGAAGGAAGATATTTAAGCTCTCTCTTGAGGAGAGAGAAAAGTAAGTTCATTCTAGTCTACAACACTCTCCTAGAACTACCAAATTCTCTCTAAAAACCCCTCACTGACTTAAGCATCGTAGCCTATGTGGCCTACACCACACCGATGTCCAGGTTTTTCTTGTCTTGCATGCCGCGTTCTTCCCCCAAGAATACAAATTCATCGTCGTTGTCACGTGGAGATCAAATGAGATTTCTCCTGGCCAAATTTTGGCAACAACAATTGGCGCCTTCTGTGGGGAACGACAACGCTTGCTTGAAAAACCTTGTTTGAGTTCAATCCTCCAAAAAGATGAGTGAAATGTTGGAGAGAAAGCACTGGAACAAGAAAGAAGGCGATTCCGATCAGGATCGTCGCCTGCAACGAATGCAAATGAACAAGCCTCCTCGACCTCACACTGAGGCCGAGGCCAACCAGATAAAAGTCAAGGCCGACCAGAAGGAGGCTGAGGCTGACCAGAAGGAGGCTAAGGCTGACCAGATCGTTCAAGCTACATGGTAGCACGAACAAGAAGGATCGCATGAAGAAGATGACCTATGCTTGTTGGTCGAGGCCGACCATAAAAAGGCCAAGGGAGACTAGCATTTGAAGGTCGAAGTTAACTAGAAAAAGGTCGTGGCCGATCAGATCATTCAAGCTACATGATAGTGCGAGCCTGAAGCATCACAAGAAGAAGCAAAAAAAAAAAGGCGGATGTGAAAGGAATGAACACTTCACCCCGCAGCGGAAGCATTGGATCGTCTTTGATTTTATTTAGAATTAAACAATAAAAATTAAGGTTAAACAAAATATACCTTGAAAATAATATTATGGAGAATATTATGGCAGATCTTTATCTCTTCCATAAAATCTTCCTGGCTATGACTCAAACACAGGACCAAGGCTTGTGGGAGCCTCTTGAAAGAAAATCCACAAGGGATTGGAGAGGAAGAAGTTTAGAGAGAATTCTCTAATTTTCTATTAAGGAGATGTGTGTTCTATGAAGAATGCCCAATGGCTCACCCCTAGAGTCCTATTTATAGTGATCTAGGGAAGATAATTAAATAATATATTTATCTAACCAATTTAAATCTTATTCAAACTTTTTAAAATTCTCCAACGACATCTATTTCCTAATTTGAATCCATGTCAAATTTAATAAATATCTTTTCTTTAATGTATCTAATATACATTAATTATTTTAATATTTAATGTATCAAATACAATAAATATATTTTTCTCTTTTATATTTAATATATCTAATATATTAAATATTAATTTGAACATTTGAAAATTTTCTTTCAACTAAATTGATCTTTTAGTGTTACTATGAGCTAGCAATGGAACCTTATGGACTTACAGATTATAAGCTCCAATGATACAAAATTAATTAATTAAACTCTTTAATTAATCAATTTTTATTCATTAACTCTAGGGTCACTCCACTATAGACCTAAAGTTGCACTCTTATGCACTGTAGGACAAGTTGTGTCCATTGATATAATCACTACATGCAAGTCGATCCTTCACGAGTTGTTCGTAATTACAGTTGGGTCAAAAGTCCGTTTTATCCCTATAATTAAATCTTGCACCTTAAGTACCATTGATCCTCTAATGAACAATTTGTTTATGATCCAACCATAAACTAAGTCCCTCTCGGGCCAGTGAGAGGGTGGGGCCCCATTGTTCAAGTCCCGAAATCAGCATTTAAGGGTACTACTCATCTACTTACCCTATAAAGGAATCAAAATTATTATTAATTATTAAACAAATCATTAATTACTAGGCTTTGGAGCATAAATCCCAACAAGCTGACCAGCTCCTCAGTCCCGAGGATACTGAGGCTGACCAGAGAGGGAAACCAGCCGAGGAACTAGAATCTGTCTCGCTCACATTAGAGGACAGACGAATAAACATTGGAACAAACCTAGAGGCTAAACAAAAAGAAAAACTGATCAGTTTCCTTAGAAACAACGCATATTTATTCGCCTAATCTCATGAGGATATGCTGAAGATAGATCCTGACGTTATGGTATATCGACTGAACATGGAAAGAGATTTCAAGCTCGTAAAACATAAGCGATGCGCATTCAGTGAAGAGCAAAATGAGATCATAGCTAGACAGATAGATGATTTACTAAAAGCCAATTTCATTAGGGAAGTCCATTATCCTCAATGGCTATCCAATGTAGTTTTAGTAACAAAGTCTAATGGCAAATGGCAAATGTGTATCGACTTCACTGACCTAAATAAGGTCTGTCATAAGGACAGTTACCCTTTGCCTATGATAGATCGATTAGTAAATGCAACAACAGGCCATGAGTTATTAAGCTTCATGGATGCCTACTCTGGATACAATCAAATCAAGATGTATGGACTTGATCAAGAAAAGACCTCTTTTATTACTGACAGGAGGCTTTACTATTACAAAGTCATGCCATTTACCCTCAAGAATGCAGGAGCAACCAACCAAAGACTGGTAAATCAAATGTTTGCCCAATTGCTGGGGAAGAATATAGAGGTGTATGTGGATGATATGCTAATAAAAAGCATTAAAGCACATCAACATGAAACTGACCTCCATGAAGCATTCCAAATACTTCGAAAGTACAAGATGAAACTAAATCCAAGCAAATGTGCTTTTGGAGTAACATCAGGAAAATTCCTTGGATTCATGGTACACCAAAGAGGAATTGAGACAAATCTTGATAAGATAAAGGCCATCTTAGAGATATCCTCTCCAACCAATCTCAAGTAACTTCAGAGTCTCAATGGAAGAATTGCAGCACTGAATAGGTTCGTTGTAGAGCTACGACAGATGTCAACCTTTCTTTAAAATTTTGAAGAAAGGTCTTCAATTTGAATGGTCTAAAGAATATGAACAAGCTTGTCAAGAATTGAAGGTTTATCTAAGTTCAGCTCCCCTCATAGCCAAACCAATTAAGGGACATGAATTATTACTTTACGTAGCAGCTTCTAACACCGCTGTAAGTTCTGCACTAATCAAAGAAGAGAATGGTCACCAAAGGCCAGTCTACTACACAAGCAGAGCAATGGTGGGGCTGAAACTAGATACCCTCAAGTAGAAAAGCTTACTCTTGCCTTAGTTATCTCAACCAGAAGATTATGTCCTTACTTTCAAGCACACAAGGTCACTGTCCTCACAAACTTCCCTCTAGAGCAAGTACTGCAAAAGCCAGAAGCTTCATGACGTCTCATGAAATAGGCAGTAGAGCTTAGTGAATACGATATTCACTACAAATTGAGGACATCGATCAAAGGACAAGTAGTGGCGGATTTCGTTGTTGAGCTCACTCCACTATGAGCCAAAGCCGACCACCTTCAATGCATAATGGAGGTGAAGGCATCTCATCCAGAAGATCCTAATCAACCTTGGAAACTCTTCGTTGATGGGTTTTCTAACATCAAAGGATGCAAAACAGGAATTCTTCTTGAATCTCTCGAAGGAGAAATGTATGAATATGCTCTCAGATTCAACTTTAGAATCTCAAATAATGAGGCAGAATACGAAGCACTCGTAGCAGGATTAAAAGTTGCTAGGGGAATAGGGATCCTGGGTGATTTTCAACGCTGGGTGCTTCTTCTAACGATGATTTGAGGATAGGAATGGTTCGTTCCGATAAGTGGAGTGATTCAAAGCGTCCTGCATAAGATTTACAGATCTCTGAGTCAGACTCATCCCCTGAATCCTTGACTTCTTTGCTACAGTTATGCATGTTCTCTAAAAGTAAGCTAAAATGAAAAATGATAAGAAAAACACTAATGAGGGAAGGAGGATTTAAATCTGGTTCAACACCAAAGAATTTGCACTCATGATGTGTTCGCAAATTGCTCAATTAGGCAAGGTTCATTCATAGATTGCTACCCATAAGCTCTCGCATCTCATTCTTTCGAGTTCTGTACAGTTTGAGTAGAAAGCTACCTGAATGCACCCACAATCAACCCTAACCAACACTTAAAACTATGAGTCAAGTTTAACACCTATTTAACCATTTTCTAAGTGCTTTTAGGAGCCTAAGCAATTAAACACATATGTCTATGAATAATTTTAACTTAGGTAAATAAAGAACACAACTTCCATGACTCTAAAGGTTCTTGCCCTATGTCTAGGTACAAAAAACAAAGTTTTATTTCTAGACTATTTTCCTAGATTATTTTTATGAAAACGCATGTTTGATCCAACCTTTTCAATATTGAATCTCACACAAACTATACTAATCTAAGTGATCAGTTTAAGCTAACAATGAAACTTAAACTCAATAAAAGAAAATGGTGCTAAGTGTTGAGCAATGTTGCTTAAGCATAAGGTGGGGCTTTATTCTTTCTTAGGGTATCCACTTCATTGAATTTCCTTGAAGGAGTTGAGCTCATTATTCTAGAAGAAACAAAAGTGTAATAGTAAGAAAGAAAACTTGAATGGAAGGAAATAAACTTCATTGAAAGATAAACTTTGATATACTTTGAAGTTTGGAATTGAAATAACAAACAACTTGAATTAAGAACAAACCAAAACTACAACTTAGAAACTTGAATTCAATATAAAACATAAACTAAAACTTAAAACTTAAACAACTCAGCAACTACAACTTGAATGAAAAATAGAAACAAAACTGAAGAGAAATACAAGAAACAAAAACCTACCCTTGCTCCTCTATTCTAACTTGTTTAACCTTTTTCAATGTGAAACAAGCCTTTACATCTTCTTCTTTCAAATAAGATGTCGAAACAAAGCTTGAGAAAAACTAGTGGAACTTGATGTGGCGGCTACTGAACTTGAGAAGAAAATGGCAGAGTGTTTGGAAGAATTTAGGAATCCGAGCTCTTTTGAAATAGTAGCTTTGACCGCCTTTTATAGACTTCAAATCTAGGGTTTGCTGCCAAGATCAGTGTGAAAAAGGTGTAGCCAACATAATCCCTTGATTCAAGGAGATATGATAGAGAATCTGGTGAAAACCTGCCAAATTCAAGATTCTGGGAAGATCTGTCGAATCAGGTCTAGATTGAAGGAATGAACTCTTCATCCCGCAGTGGAAGCATTGGTTCGTCTTTGATTTATTTAGAATTAAACAATAAAAATTAAGGTTAAGCATAACATACCTTGAAAATATGGAGATTCTTCTGGCGGATCTTTATCTCTTCCACAAAGTCTTTCTAGCTATGACTCGAACACAAGATCAAGGCTTGTGGGAGCCTCTTGAAAGAAAATCCACAATGGATTAAAGAGGAAGAGGTCTAGAGAGAATTCTCTAATTCTCTCTATTGAGAATATGTGTGTTGTGAAGAATGTCAAATGGCTTACCCCTAGGGTCCTATTTATAGTGGTCTAAGAAAGATAATTAAATAATATATTTTAATATCTAATATATTAAAATATATTTATCTAACCAATTTGAATCTTATTCAAACCTTTTAAAATTCTCCTACGACATCTATTTCCTAATTTGAATCAAATTTAATAAATATTTTTTCTTTAATGTATCTAATCTACATTAATTATTTTAATATTTAATGTATCAAATACAATAAATATATTTTCCTCTTTTATATTTAATATATCTAATATATTAAATATTAATTTGAACACTTCAAATTAAATATTAATTTGAACACTTCAAATTAAATATTAATTTGAACACTTCAAATTAAATATTAATTTGAACATTTCAAATTTTTTTCTTTCAACTAAATTGATCTTTTAGTGTTAGCTAGCAAAGGGACCTTATGGACCTATAGATTATAAGCTCCAATGATACAAAATTAATTAATTAAACTCTTTAATTAATCAATTTTTATTCATTAACTCTAGTGTCACTCCACTATAGACCTAGAGTTGCACTCTTATGCACTGTAGGACAAGTTGTGTCTATAGATATAATCATTACATGCAAGTCGATCCTTCACGAGTTGTTCGTAATTACAGCTGGGTCAAAAGTCTGTTTTACCCCTATAATTACATATTGCATCTTAAGTACCACTGATTCTCTAATGAACAATCTATTTATAATCTAATTATAAACTAAGTCCCTCTCGGGCCAATGAAAGGGTGGGGCCCCATTGTTCAAGTCCCGAAATCAGCACTTAAGGGAACTACTCATCTACTTATCCTATATGGGAATGAGTGAATTCCATCTTGTGAGATTATGTTCCCAGCTCCTTATTTGGTCAAGTCCCCAAAATGGTAGGCATATTGAATCGGCTACAAAAGTCACTCTCACCCATGCAAATCAAAGGACAAGCCCTCACAGGCAGGAGTTCATAACTCACTCAGGATTAAGATCGAGTCGCATATGATCATCCTGATGAA
Organism: Trichosanthes truncata; assembly: GCA_033996785.1. Taxonomy (NCBI): domain Eukaryota; kingdom Viridiplantae; phylum Streptophyta; class Magnoliopsida; order Cucurbitales; family Cucurbitaceae; genus Trichosanthes; species Trichosanthes truncata. The sequence continues at coordinate 28,511,585 of JAWPNB010000003.1, read as the reverse complement.
ATATTAATCTTCTCAATTAACGGATTTATAAAGAGAGATTAAATATTTCGTGGTCCAGTCTTATACAAACTCATTGTATAAGATACCCCCACTCACATGTCTCTACATGAATGATTTGGATCAAATCATTTGTAACTATTACAAAGTGGGCCGTATCAATAGTGTTACCAAGATAAGGCACCCAACCTTATCCATATACTATGACCCTTTAGGTTATTTCTTGAACATCATCCTCTTTTATGTCAACCACATATTGTTCAAGATTACACTAATAACCTTGGATTTTTCATATAATGGATAATATTATATTGCAAATAAAATAATCAAAATTATTATTAATTATTAAATAAATTATTAATTACGAGGCTTTAGTGCATAAATCCCAACACAGATACGGCAACATGTCGAGTGTAATTCTTCTACTTCTATACTTAGCCAAACTTCTGCTTTTGTTCAACAATTGTAGTCGAGATCTTGTGCGCTTCTGGGCCAATTTACAACCTCTGCACAAAAGCAACAAAACTTTGCACTTTCTTACCAAAAATAACTTTATTGCTACCTATTTTCTTACTTTCACAAATCATGCTCTCAAACAATTACAAAGCTTGTTTTTACTTAAATTCACGCTAAATAGCATAAAATATGACAATAGACTTGCCTTCTAACCAATAAACTTAGTTTTTAGGGCCAAATAGCACTCATAAATGAGCATTATCACATTCCCAAACTTAACTCATTGCTTGTCCTCAAGCAATTTTAAGCAAAAACAATAAGCAAAATAGTTAACAAAAAGCTTTCCAAAGGATATTTTGAAAAAAAAAATTGCCTCTCAAGAGAGGTCTCAAACCCTTAGTGCTTTGTACAACTTCAAGATTTTCTTACATAAAACCTTCATCTTTCTTTTTCAAGACAAAATATTCTTATGCAAACCCACATATCATGCTTATACAACCTAAGTCTTAGCCATAAAGTCTAAGGTCATCTTCTTTGTTCAACAAGCTAAGTTCAACTAACATTACAAGTATTTTTCTTTTCCCCCAAACTTATTGAAAACTACTGCTAAGCCTCATTTTTTCTTTCTTTTTTCTTTTTTCTAGAGAGAGCTTACTGTCACTTTATACCTTCGTTGCAACTTCTAGTACTTTGTGGTGAAAGTATTTGACTACAAGCATGAGTTACTACTAACACCGTTTTCACACTCACTTCCTAAGTTAACTTTTCATGCAAAGGAAATCATGGGTGTCATGTTGCTTAATAACTTGTAGAAATACAAGTTATTATGTTCTAGAAATAGATAATTCTTACTTTGATAGCATCATTTTATGCACTTAAACATCAATTTTGTATAAGTTTTTCCCAAGTAAAGAGAAAATATTATATGCGTTGAACATTCTGAAAATTCAATAATTTATACTTCTATGCTTTGAAAAGTAATAATGTGCTATCTTTTGATCCAAGGGTGACGGAACTTGTTAGACTCGTCAAATACATTTATAATTACCAATCTAAAATTAAATACTTATAGTACTTAATAACAGACCAGGTCGAACCACATGGAACCGATTATCGATTTCTTTTAATTAGATTTCTCATTGACATGAACTAGGGGCATTTAAGATATAATGGAGAAAAAGATTGAAATTAAAGACAAAGAAAGATAGACGATTTTACCTCAGGCACCGATTCAGGTTATTTTAGGCTACAATATAAATTTGATCACAGATAACCAACAAGAGAACTGATTCAGCAGTTTAATACTTAATCGGCTTAACCGGAACAACCGAAAAAGCTACTAAGGATCCCTTAAATAAGCTAATCCAACCTAGCATCGAATTAACTTCTAAACTAACCCATTACAGCTGGGCATGATAGCGTTCCATGCTAACAAAGCTAATCGCATTAGGAACAGGGATTGACTAAGACGTATCAACTAAACTATATTGGCTAATCTAATTCAATTAACCCGCTCTCTTAACTCTTAAGGCCTATCGTGTAAAATACATGAGAGCTTAGACTTTACTATGCAAACACGAGCTGGTCCTATCGCCACTAATAGCATACATGAAACATGGTCAATGCAAATATGTGTCAGGTTATTCTACGAACATATTCATACATTAAAGAAAGAATTAGGGAATAACAAACATGTTGAAATTGATACGGCTTGCTTGCTACTTAAACTAGCAAAAAGAACAAACTCAATGCAATTAAGTTGTTAATTTAATCTACGAGCATGCATGCAATTAAACTAGGATTAAGAAGCAAAAAGCTACTGAAATTTCATAAGAAATTAATTACAAAATCTTACAAAAATACATTGTACTGTAATTACACTCAAATTAGCGTCGAAAGTCTAGCTAGCCATCAAAACAATGCAGCCCAACACTGAAGATCAATCGAAACTCCTAAAAATATCCTAAAACTACTAGAACATGAAAGAGAAAGCTTTAAATGGTCTTATGACGGCTAAAAATTATAAACGAATGACCTATAGTGAAAATGTTTATTTTTATACAAATCCGAGAAGCATCGAGATGCTACAGGCAGCGTCAAAACGCTACTAGGATTGATCCCAGTGTTTCATAGCGTGGAGCAAGGTTTGCACACACAAATTTGCAACAACGTCTAGACGCTTTGGACAATATCTTGACGTTGCCCAGTTCCTCAACATTATGCCTTTGCAATCGTCTTGAAGCTTCTAGGTAGGGTTGAGACACTCTCCTCAGGGGCATTTTGGTTATTTCACTAGTTTTTCTTGCTCGGTTGCTTGAATGACCTTCGATTTTCTCCAAATTAACCCCATTTGGATGCAAACGCTCCAAAATACTTGTTTTCTTGTGTTTCCTTTAGTTTGTTTACTTCTTTCTTCGTTTGTTTCTTTTCTTAGTTGTTGGCTGATTTTGTAGATGGATGGTTTAACCCTAATTTGGAAAGGATTATCTTTGAGAAGGAGGAGCTGCTTACCCCACCTCGCCTACGTGCTTTGGAGCGTCAGGGGAGTATTTTTCTTCCCTTGCTTGTCTATATTTTTCATTTCTAGATACATTGTGGGCAATGTATGAATTAAGTTGGGGGTGGAGGTTTATCTTTGAGCTTTGAAGGTTGTTGAATTGTTTGGCTTGGTTGATTGAGTCCTTTAGCATCTGAGCTCAGACTTTTGATTGACTGAGCTAAGCATGGTTTTTGTGTGAAAATTTAAGTTTTTTTTTAGTTTTATTGTTAGATGATGTGGTTGCATGTTGCGGGATCATGACATCCCATGATTTGCTTATTTAGCTAAATTATTATTTTTTGTAGGAAGAGTTAAGCATGTTATTCTAATTTGAGCATATTGTAAAAAAATTTCTTGCTTTTCTTGAAAACTTTGAGTACGTGTTAGCCTATTTTGCATGTTTTCAAAGGCTTAGAGTAGCTTTATAGGAGCTAGATGTCTTGTGTCACCTTGATAGGCCTTAGCTAGTTTGCAAGTAGTTTTTGCATGATTGCTTGTAATGAGTTTCCTAGGAAGATGAAAAGAACATGAGCCTAGAGAAAAGAAAAGAAAGAAAATTTTGAGCTTGAAAAGAGAAAAAAAAAAAGGAAAAAGAAAAATAAGAGGTACTCCTCCTTCCTTGATATGTTGAGTAATCAGGGGCGGTCATGACACTCATGATCTCTTTTTCATGAAAGGCTTGTCTAGGAAGTGAGTACGTGAAAGTAGTTTTGACGGTGTCCTATGCTCGTAGTCAACTGCTTTCACTACGAAGTGTTGGTACGTTGGAATGAAGGCATAGGTGACTGAAAGACTCTCTCTTTGAAAGTATAAATAGAAAGAAAGAAAACAAAAGTTTAAGGAGCTCCAAAAAGTTTTTGAAGGTGCCTAAGCAAACCATTACATGTATGATTGTTTTATGCTTGTTTACTAGTCCTTAAGCCAGTGTAGAGGGAAGGCGAATTTGAGGTTCTTATATACCTACTCCATGCTTGTAGGAAGCATGCTTGATATGCTAGTTGCACACACACACTCAAGAAAAGTTTAGAATGTTTTTAAAGTTTGCTCATGGTTGGACAATGCAGTGTTTAGTGCTTTTCTTTTTTGCAATTCGTTTAGCTTTCTCAAGCATTATGGATCGAGTCATGTTATGCATCCACTGAGTCCTAGCTTTGTTATGTTTTGTTGCTTGCTTGAGGACTAGAAAGATTTAGGTTGGGGGTTATTTGATAGGACTCAAATATTACCTATATTATATGCATAAATCCTATAGTTATTAAAGTTTTTCTGTGCTTAAATATGTATTTTGTAGAAAAATGAGTCCAAGGCATATTTTGGAGATCCTACGTCGAATCAGGGTGAAGACAAGTCAAATTGGAAGTCAATCAAATGCTCGAGTGAAAAGATATGAAGGATTGACGATTATGCTCCTGAGGAGCATCAAGACGCCAGACGAAGGCTTCACTCGACGCTGCAAGACAGTAGCCTAAGATCCAAGGCAGGGTCGAGACGCTGTCGCAAGTCCCGCGTGCGTGGATGCAGGACAGCATCGAGACGCTGTCCACAGCGTCTAAAAGCTATAATAGTGAGCATCGCTCGACGTTGCAGTGAGCCCCCCTTGACCCTGGTCCAGTTAAGGGTAGCGTCAAGACACTACTTGTAGCGTCTTGACGCTGCCGCCTGCAGTATAAATTGATTTTTTTTTTCAATTTAGGGTATCTCTCCAACTTTTTCAACACTCATTCTCGATATCAGCACCTAATTTACTATTTTTGGACTTTTTAGTCCATTTTAGATAAATTTTAGCTTGTAATTTGAGCTTGAGATCCATTGCGACGACTTCCAGCTAGTGGAAGACGCTAATTTGAGGTATTGTTGGGATTTCATTTATGGCATTGTGAGATTTGTGGATTAATTTAGAGTTAATTTAAGCCTTTGATGGCTTTCGATTCTCGTGCTTATTCTTAGAATGATTGTTGTGTGGTTGATCTGACAAATCAACTAGATTAGGATCGTTCATTGCTATGCATGAGTAGTCGTAGGTGTCCTAGGTCTCGTGTTTAATTTGAGTAATAGTAGTCTGGTAGCCACGTCGGTTAGATTGAGTAGAATTGCTTGTTTGCGAGTACATGGTAGGCCTTAGAATTGTTAGCCCTTACTAAACTAGTTTTTTTACCATGTGCATTGCATGTGTAATCAAAATAGTATGAATTAAATTGAATTTACAATGAATTTAACTAATTAAATTTTTTTTATGCATTCTTATATTAGTTTTGTTTTTCTATTTCTATTATGATTTTATATTTTTTAATGTGACTAATTTGAATATAATATAATATTTCTATTATAATATAATTTTTCATATAATATAACATAATTTTAATATAATATAATTTTTTATTAAGTTTTTTAATTTTTATTTCTATTATTATGATTATTATGATTATTATGATTATGATTATTATTATTATTTATAATATAATATATACTTTTTGTAATAATATATTTTGTTTAATTTATGCAATACTTGTTACATAGTATAAAATTTCGTTCGACATACCGACATGTCGGCATGTCGAGAGGGTCGACATGTCGTCTAGGGGGAATTTCGTTTTTCCCCCCTTGTCGACAAAATGTTGTCGATATCTCGAAATTTCGAGATGTCGACGACTTATGCACCATAATATCGGCAAACAAATTATACTATATTAGCAAAAGCCCATAAACATAGGCCCATTAGTTAGTCTGAAGCCCAGTGTGTTGTAAGAAGGAGGTTCAGAGGTGTGCCAATTTATAGGAGAAGATGTGCCCTTCTTATTGCAAACTAACCAATGTGGGACACTGAAGAGATGAAAACTCTCTCTCTCCAACGATTTGAATAAAAAAAAAAAAAAAAGGGTTTTCTACGTAGATAGCCCAATTAGGCCATATTTCAATTTTGGCCTAAACCCACCATTTTTTACAAGTTTAGCCCGTGTGTCATAATTTTTTACACAAAAGTCAACATCCATTTACTATTAAGCCATTTTCCCTTATATGGCAATTATTATAAAAATAAAAAAATGAAAATATAGATATGGAATGTGAACAATTTTTTTTCCAGTTTTTTTTTTTAAATTAGAAAATAGCGCTTTTTTAAAATAGGAGTTTCCAAAAACGAAATAACCTCATTTGTTCTGTGATTTTGGCCAAATAAGGAGAAGAAACCCATGAAGAAGAAAATCTGTGCAAGTCCTTGCGTTTACGAATATACCGCTGGTATATAAAATAATATATAATGCAATGGTACCATAATTAATAATATAATATAATATATATCGTGGTATACATTAAATTATTACTTATGCTATATATTGAATATACTATGGAATGTTTGAATGTCTAGTACATTTATATTAGAATAAATGAGTTAATATATGTAATCATGGTATATAAACAATATATAATGCAACAGTACCATAATTAATAATATAATATATACCATGGTATACATTAAATTATTACTTATGTTATATATTGAATATACTATGGAATGTTTGAAAGTCTAATACATTTATATCAAAATAAATGAGCTAATATATGTAATTATGTTATATAAAACAGTATATAATGCAACGTACAATAATTGATTATATAATATATACCATGGTATACATTAAATTATTAATTATGTTATATATTGAATATACTATGAAATGTTTGAAAGTCTATTACGATATATGAATATATGGCTCAATATATATCATGATAATAATATGGTATATTTACATGTCAATATACGTTGTATATTCTTGTAACAAATGAGGAAGTAGAAATCTATATTCTACAGTGAATAGAACATATAAAATTATTGAAAAAAAAACACATGGGATTTAGCAGTGAATAAAATACATAAAAACACAATTTCATACCCATTGTTCAGACGTTGATAAAGATGGGAGCTGTGCGATGATATAATCAAGGAATAGATAACTTGCTAGGGAGTGGATGTGTGGCGGATGTTGACAAATATGGCGGTTGGATGTTGGGAGTGGAAATCAGAAATGGGGCATAAGGAAGAAAGGACTGGAAACGAGAAATTGAAAAAAAAATGGCTTTTGGAAGTTGACAAATACGACAATGCTAAAATCATGGTAAATTAAGGGAGACAAATCGCTATAATTGTGGAATTGGGAATAAAATCAAATAAAAAATTTTAAAAAAAAAACTACCTAATTACTATAGGTTTTAATTAAAGAGAGAGAAACGAAAATAAAATGGTATAATAGACCGAAATTACACATTAAATTTAGATGTAAAAATATTCAAATCTTTGTACATTTATAAAAATACCTATTTTCAATTTAATTATGTGTGTAAAAATTCCAAAAATAAAATGGAAGGACTCTCTCTCCTTGTCCTTGCCTCCTTGGCTTTATATATATATATATATATATATATATATTACAGAATCCTTGATTTATTATATTATATTTCTTTAATTTTCTTTTTAATTTACTTATATTTTAGTTAAATCGTGATTTATATTTTTTGTTTAATTTAATTTTCTCTATAACATAAATAGACAATCAATTATTTAAATATCTACGTTTGGTAGTCAACTAAAATGAAATCTTTGTTTTTTTACATTTATTTTATTATTTATCAATATTTTATATATTTTTTAACTATGTAAATAAATATGATAATTAAGAATGATCCATTATAGTCTAATTAAAAAATAATAAAACTCTAATTAACTAATTCAAAAAAATTTCATGAATTTTCATATTTTTCATAATTGTTTTTAAAATTATTATCGACATATGTATGCAAATATTATTTACATCAAATTTTACAAACTTTCAAACATCTTCTAAATCACAAAATATATTTTTATTAATTTTAATTTTTCATTTAATTACTTTCATTTTTCACATCAACTTCACATCAAATTTTTTAAATTTCCCAAACACCTTCTAAATCACAAGAAATATTTTTATTAAATTTTTTTATTCTACATTTTAACTTTTTATTATTTTTTACCACCATAAATATCCATTTCATTTTTACTTTATTTACCTCAATCTCTATTACACTCTAATTCTCTCCAATTATCTCAATTTTTCTCCAATTTCTCAAAATTCTTTCTTAAATTAAGAGCTTTATATTAAACAATTCACAATGATTGTATCATATGCAAATATTTCATATCTCCTTCAATTTTGTAACTATTTATCAATATTTGATACTATTTTGTATAGTCAATTTAGAATAGTTAATTATAGTTTAATTAAGTTATCAGAATTAAAGTCTCATTTAATAATTCAAATAATTTTCATAATTTTTTCAAAAGTTTTGCTAACATCGACATTTCCATTAACATTTAATATAAAATTATATATATTTTAGATATGATGATTAAAAATAACCAATCATAGTACAATTAAATCACAAGTAAAGTTTCATGAAATAATTCAAAATTTTTTTTTATCAATTTTCCTATTTATTTCAAAATTCCTGCTTGCATCGACATTTCAATTGACATTTATATCTAAATATTGTCTTAGTTTTTAGGTATGATGCTTAAAAATGGTCAATCATAGTCTAATTAAGCCACAATTAAAGTTTCATTGACTAATTCAAATAATTTCCAGCAATTTCACCGATTTCCATAAATTTTCCCAAAATTTCCAACTACATTTCCATTTTCATCGATATTTCTATAAAATCTGGACCTCGACATTTCCATCGACATCAACTTTTTGAACCTTGCTTGTTAATGCAATTTTGTAAAAATTATTTTGTACCTAAATTTTGCATACAATTATTGACAGAGAATTAATTAAAAAATACACACACACATATATATGCGACATATCATAGCAAATGTAGTAACAATAATTATGCTAAATAATAAAAAAATACATTTTAAACAAATTGGCTTACAAAGTCAAAACTTCTTTATAGACAATGTTTTTGGTCAAATTGTCATTTTGCACTACATCAAGTGGGGACCAATAAGCTATGTAAATTAAAAAAATGTCATTCAATATAGTTGTGGTTTTTTTTTTCTTTTTGAAATTTTAAGAAAGAAATAAACTTTTTAAAATTAATAAACATCCTCTTAAAATTAAAAGAGTATCTTCTAAAATTAAAATGTTTACATTATTGCTAAAATTTTAAAATCAAAAGTAATATTTTAATAATCAAACACAAAAATAAACTAACCACAAATTCAAAACTCAAAATTATAATTTAGTTATAAATAAATTAAAACGATGAGTAAAATAATATGTAAAAGAAAAAGCATGGGCTAACAAAATTTAAATTAAAAAAGAAAGAAATAGATACCTCGTTAAAAATTAAACGAGATGGATATTTTAGATTTGGAAAAAAAAAACATCAACAACATAACATGAGTGGTATCAACTAACATAATTTTGTGTAAAAAAATATGAAAGAGGACGAAAGAAAACGAAAAAAAAATGTGGGCTAATTTAAATTTATAAAAAAAAAAAGAAAGATACCTGATGAGAGTGTGAGAGATACCTCATCAAAAATTGGAAGAGATTGATATATTTTAGATCTAGAAAAAAGAACATCAACAACACAACATGAGTGGTATCAACTAACATAATTTAGTATAAAAAACGTAAAAGAAAAAGAAAAAACTAATATATTAATTTGCACAACATCAAATGAGGACCAATAATCTCTGTAAATTTAAAAAATGTCTTTCAATATAGTTGTGGTTTTTTTCTTTTCTTTTTGAAATATTTTTTTTAAGAAAGCAAGAAACTTTTTAAAATTAATAAACATCCTCTTAAAATTAAAAGAGTATCTTCTAAAATGTCTTTCAATATAGTTGTGGTTTTTTCCTTTTCTTTTAGAAATAGTTTTTTAAGAGAGCAAGAAACTTTTTAAAATTAATAAACATCCTCTTAAAATTAAAAGAGTATCTTCTAAAATTTCTTTCAATATAGTTGTGATTTTTTCCTTTTCTTTTTGAAATATTTTTTTAAGAAAGCAAGAAACTTTTTTTAATTAATAAACATCATCTGTGAATTAAAACAATATCTTCTAAAATTAAAGTGTTTACATTATTGCTAAAATTTTAAAATCTAAAGTAATATTTTAAAAATCAAACACAAAAATAAACTAAACCCTAAATCAAAACTCAAAATAATAATTTAGTTATAAATAAATTATAACGATGAGTAAAAGAATATATAAAAGAAAAAACGTGGCTAACGAAATTTAAATTAAAAAAAAAAAAGAGATACCTTATTAAAAATGTGAGGAGACATGGATATTTTAGATCTGAAAAAAAAAAAGCATCAACAACACAACATGAGTGGTATCAACTAACATAATTTTGTGTTTAAAAAACATGAAAGAAAACAAAAAACATGGGCTAATTTAAATGTATATATATAAAAAAAAAAAAAAAAAAGATACCAGAGAGTGAGAGATACCTGATCAAAAATTGGAGGAGATTGATGTTTTAGACCTAGAAAAAAGAATATCAACAATGTAACATGATGAAAAATGGAAGGAGGTGGCTATTTTAGATCTGGAAAAAATTTGTAGGACATGTGAAATTTATAAAAGAAATTTAGATTCAAATTCTAATTCGATTTGACTTTGAATCAAATTAGATATCTTATCAAAATAAGAATAAAAATTAATTCAAATTCTTTTCAAATTTTGAATAAAGAAACGCGAAAGAAAAAAGAGCTAATTCAATTAAATTAGATATCTCATTAAAAGAGTAGAATAGGAATTGATTCAAATTATTTTTTAATAAAAAGATGTGAAAGAAAATAAATAATTCAATCAAATTAGATATCCTATCTAATGAGTAGGAATTTATTCAAATTATTTTCTAATAAAAAAAACATGAAAGAGAAAATTCAATCCAATTAGATATGCTATCAAATATCAAATTAAGAATAACAATTAATTCAAATTATTTTTGAATTTTGAATCAAAAACGTGAAAGAAAAAAATTAATTCAAATTCTAATTAGATATCCGATCAAATGAGTAAGAATTTATTCAAATTATTTTTGAATAAAAAACATAAAAGAAAAAATAACTAATTCAATCCAATTAGATATGCTATCAAATATTAAATTAAGAATAACAATTAATTCAAATTATTTTTGAATTTTGAATAAAAAAGCATGAAAGAAAAAAATTAATTCAAATTCTATTTTAATCAAATTTAAAGTTAAATCGGATTATGATAATTTGATTGATGTAATTAAGTAAAATTTAAAGAAATATTTTAGTCTAAAAATGTTTTTTAGAACTCTTGTTTTGGTCTAAAAACGTTTTTCAGAAATTCTTGTTTTCAATATATTATAGATTATAGATTATAGATATACATTATAGATATTTATTCAAATTAATCAATAATTAATCAATTTGAAATTAAATCAAATATTCATTTTGAATCAAATTATCAAATCGGATTACGATGATTTGATTAAAGTAATCTGATTTGAAATTAAATCAGATATTCATTTTGAGTCAAATTATCAAATCGAATTTGGATAATTTGATTAATGGAATTAACTAATTAACTAAAATTTAAAAGGGTATTGTGATCTAAAAATGTCTTTTAGAAACCCTTGCTTTTAATATATTATAGAATTATAAATTATAGATTATAGATATTATTAATATTGTTATTATTATATTATAGATATATTTTTTTAATTTTTTAAACTAAAATATTTGGATACACAAAGAAGTAATTAATTGGAGGTACCTTTTTTTTAAGCCAAAAACTTAATTTGAAAAAGATATAGAATTCTGGAAAAAAAATCAAAAAAGGCTGAAAAAAATAAAGAGAAAAAATGTAGCAATATGATGTCCAAAAGTCATACCAAAAACTTGATTTGAAAAGGACAGAGTTCTGAAAAAAAAATTGAATAAAAAAAAGGAAAGATACGTCTGATAAAAAATTGGAGATGACCCTGATGAAAAATTGGAAATGACTACTTTTAGACTTGAAAAAATAGTTATTACTAAAAATTAAAACCTAAAAAAAAAAGAAGAGATAATTGGATGCAAAAGAAGTTAGAATAATTTGAATGCATGAAGAATTGTGTATATATATACAAAGACAGAATTGTAACAAAAAAAAAAAGAAAACAGAATTAGCATCCAGCCAACAGTTCAGATTTTTGGGCTATTGCAACTCAATAGCATAAGAATTATAATTGTGCATATATAAGCACTAATAAGAACTATAAGAACTCCAATTTCAAATATATATATATATATATATATATATATATAAGGACTTCAATTTCAAAAAAAAAAAAACTATAAGAACTAATAAGAACTCCAGTTTCAAAAAAAAAAAAGAAATATAAGAACTTTAGTTTTAAAAAAAAGAACTATAAGAATTAAATAAGAATTAATAAGAACTATAAAAACTCTAGTTTCAAAAAAAGAAAGAAGAAATATAAGAACTTCAATTTCAAAAAATCAAAAAAAAAAAAAAAGAACTATAAGAACTAAATGAAAAACAATGTACTTGAAGAAGAAATCCAATTAAATATATATAAAGAACTATAAGAACTAAATGAAGAAAACTTACATGAGGAAGAACTCCAATTAAAAAAAAAAATCCAAACTAAATGAAAAAAAAAAACGTAGCTGAAGAATTGGGTATAAGAATTGTGTATGATAAATGGATACAATTTATAAAAGCAAATTTGATTTGATTTTGAATCGAATTGCTTATCAAATTAGAACTATTAATTCAAATTCATCAATTTGAAACTAAATCAGATATTCATTTTGATTCAAATTATCAAATCAGATTAGGATGATTTGATTAATGTAATTAACTAAAGTTTAAAAGGGTATTTTAGTCTAAAAATATTTTTCAGAAACTCTTACTTTTTAATATATTATAGATTAATTTCGGTCGGCTAGTTTAAGTTAATTGGTTTGTCTCAACTTGTCCCTAGGGTCCATTACATTTAATTACTTCTTTTGGTAATAGCTGTGCCAAATTAGTTAATTAAGTTAGAGCCAATTAGGCTTTTTTTTTTGTTAATTGACTTAATTAGAGGGAAGCTCTTATGGAGTTCCGAGGAGTTAGTTAAGTGTTAAAAGCAAAAGTAACCAATCTCACAAAGGCAAATCTATGAGCAATGTTATAATTGAACCCTGACATGCCTGAATTAGTGTTAGGCACATCTGATTACTTCCCATTTAATTCCTTTCTTCTATGCATTTAATTTTCCGTCATTATTTTTCCTGCACTTTAGCATCTTTATTATAAATCCCCCTGGTTCCACTCTTTAACCCAACTTTTAGGAAGTAATAATCACGATTCCCTGAGTTTGACCCAGTCACCACTGAGTACTACAATTCTTGGTGAGAGTCGGTTATAAATTTATTTAACGAGTGTGACGAGCTATGTCAACTTGCGTTGAAAATAGGATGGATATTGAGTTATTGCTTTTCATTCAAAGAAGTTAAGCATTCATTTTAGTCATAAGATCAACACATAACACTGTTTATTAGTTTACAAAAATTCACAAACACTGTCTTGGTTACTCAGCTAACTCTAGAAGGAGGAGTATCCCTCTTTATTCTCTTTTTTTTAATGGGCCCTAACAGCAGTGTAGTACATGATACAAAGACAATACATAACTTTAAGCACAAAACTCTTCTCCCTAAACTTAAATGGGTCAATGTCCCCATTGACTAAAAATGAAAAAGAACAAAGGGGTTGGTGTACGACTTTGGGTTCACTTAAGCTCACTAAAAAACCTTCTCCAAAGTAGGTTTTAGGGAACAAAAACATAGAATCAATAGGTTACAACTATACGACAAAATAACTCTTGAAGGTAAAAAAAGTAAACTTCAAAGCAAGGTAAATAATTCTAATGCAAGGATGAAAGCAAGGCTTGGCTCTAGTTTCTCCTAATGTGTTCCTCTCTTGATTTTGTATAACATGACAAACGATATCCCTCTAAACGAAGCATAAGTGACCGACTTACCCTAACTCTTTCGAGAAGGATGTACAGCACAATGCACCCCCATATTTCTACACAAGACGTAATGTGATGAAGCCCCATCCTACGTAAAGCTTAGGAGCGGTTGTTTTATGTCTAAAACACCCTAGTAAAGATTATAACTCGCTCCACTTAGAATTTTCACACACTCTAACCCTTTTGGTGCTAGAAATATGCTACTACTCTACTTCGGTTGGCCAAATTTTGGTCAAGATGGATAATGTGGTAACAAGTGACTTCCTAACCCAAAAGAAGCAATGAAAAAATAAACATAACCAAGAAGAAGTTTAAAGATCAACTAACATGTATTCCAAATCAAGAGGGTTTACATAATAGGATTCACCATGAACCAGACCTTAAGGAATCTAGCCACTCATGGTGAAAAACTCGAAAGAAACAACAATGGAAGAAGTAAAGATGAAGAACATTTTACTAATGCAAAGGGTAAAAACTTGAACTTCAAGAAAACAAATAACAAATGGTTACAACTAAACACTACTACAAGACACTAACTACACTTCTGCGGTAGCTCAAAGTAGAGGAGCGGCAATGAAGCACACTTCTTCTAAAGGGAATAATCGAATTAAACCCACAACGGAAGCATAGGAATCTTCTTTGATTTATTTAGAATTAAACTAAAATACAAGGGTTAAGTAGTAAATACCTTTCAAATTTGGAGATTCTTCTGGCAGATCTTTATCTCTTCCACAAAGTCTTCCTGACTATGACTCGAACACAGGACCAAGGCTTGTGGGAGCCTCTTGAAAGAAAATCCCCAAGGGATTGGAGAGGAAGAGGTCTAGCAAGAATTCTCTAATTCTCTCTATTGAGGAGATGTGTGTTGTGAAGAATGGCTCAACCCAAGGGTCCTATTTATAGAGACCAAGGGAAAATCTTTGCCATAATTAAAATATTATATTTTAATATCTAATATATTAAAATATATCTTATATTTATTTGAATCTCATTCAAATCTCCTACGATATTTATTTATTTGATTCTTATTCAAATTTTATAAATATCTTTTATTTAATATATCAAATATATATTAATTATGTTAATATTTAATGTATCAAATACAATAAATATATTTTCCTCTTTTATATTTAATATATCTAATATATTAAATATTAATTTGAACACTTCAAATTAAATATTAATTTGAACATTTAAATTTTTCTTTCAACTAAATTGATCTTTTAGTGTTACTATGAGCTAGCAAGGGGACCTTATGGACCTACAGATTATAAGCTCCAATGATACAAAATTAATTAATTAAACTCTTTAATTAATCAATTTTCATTCATTAACTCTAGGGTCACTCCACTATAGACCTAGAGTTGCACTCTTATGCACTGTAGGACAAGTTGTGTCCATTGATATAATCATTACATGTAAGTCGATCCTTCACGAGTTGTTCGTAATTACAGCTGGGTCAAAAGTCCGTTTTACCCCTATAATTACATCTTGCACCTTAAGTACCACTGATCCTCTAATGAACAATTTGTTTATAATATAATTATAAACTAAGTCCCTCTCGGACCAATGAGAGGGTGGGGCCCCATTGTTCAAGTCTCGAAATCAGCACTTAAGGGAACTACTCATCTACTTACCCTATATGGGAAGGAGTGAATTCCATCTTGTGAGATTATGTTCCCAGCTCCTTATTTGGTCAAGTCCCCAAAATGGTAGACATATTGAATCGGCTACAAAAGCCACTCTCACCCATGCAAATCAAAGGACAAACCCTCACAGGCAGGAGTTCATAACTCACTCAAGATTAAGATCGAGTCGCATATGATCATCCTGATGAAATATTAATCTTCTCAATTAACGGATTTATAAAGAGAGATTAAATATTTCGTAGTCCAGTCTTATAAAAACTCATTGTATAAGATACCCCCACTCACATGTCTCTACATGAATGATTTGGATCAAATCATTTGTAACTATTATAAAGTGGGTCGTATCAATAGTGTTACCAGGATAAGGCACCCAACCTTATCCATATACTATGACCTTTAGGTAATTTCTTGAACATGATCCTCTCGTATGTCAACCACATACTGTTCAAGATTACACTAATAACCTTGGATTTTTCATATAATGGATAATATTATATTTCAAATAAAATAATCAAAATTATTATTAATTATTAAATAAATTATTAATTACGAGGCTTTAGGGCATAAATACCAACATCTTCTTCTTCTTCAAATCTTCGTCGAAAGCAACAATGATCGGGAAGGAAAAAACGAGAGAAGAATAGAAAGAAAAACAAATGAAGAGAGGCTCTAATGTCGAAGATCATCATCTCTCAATAATGCCTTCCTCTATATATATTGTCTTGCTTCCAATAAGAAAATGCCACACATCCCTTCTCTTTTTCACGTCCCACTACCTTATTGTAGCATACTCCTTTACGTGTTCCACTATCGGTTATCAGTGGTCTCAACTTTTTCAAACTGAATTTTCTATGCGCTGGGCTCCATTGCATTGAGCTAGGCGACCATCTTCAAACATGAAGTGGTAATGGCATGCGCTGGACCTTCACTACTTCAGACTTCAATTATGCGTTGGACCTGACATTGTTCAATTCTCTGCCGCAAAGTACTTTCTCGTTTCCTACAAAAATTCAACGCAAATCATTAATGATTTCAACAATTTCAACGCAAGCATGCTTCACATTAAGCTAGGCAAAATGCACATAAGATTGTTTAATTAATGCATACTTTTTATGCTTTCATAGTAGGAATGATCTAATTTTGAGTGTAAAAAAACTTTTATTTCTACAAGTAATCACTAGCTTCGTGTAATATATTAAGGAAACCTTCACCGCATCTTCATCATTTTTGAACACACACTTCTCATACATATCCTCAAAGTCATGTAGGTGAATTTCCCTAACATCGTCGAAGTACTTCGCTTAGAGACGCGTGGACGATACCTCCCTCTGCACCACTCTCTTAGTGGATGGCCACAGTCTAGCCATAAGTAAGAATTTTGTCTTCGAGAATGTGACGACGGTTCCCATCAAATCTATAACAACCCGACCTCTAAGACATCAATTAACTAGGATCCATACTTATGTGCATGCTATTGGGACCTCAAAAGTTTCATGAAATTTGACAATCAACAAGCAAACTCCGCTTTTATTTGGGATCCCAAGAAAAACTTTAAAACATAAATCACAAATTCAAGGCTTTCAAAACATAAAGACTAGTTAAACAATCCAAAATTGTACAAAGTAAAAACTTAAGGAAATAATGTAAGAAATAAAATGCAGAAGAAAAATATGCTCTTCGAAGTCATCCATAGCCCTTGCAAGCAAACAGCCCCGTCAATCGCCTAGGATACCCTTGCCTTTACTTAAAAAAAAATTGAAAAGAATGAGTATTAAAAATATATAGTAAGCAACCCCACCACCGGGATCAGAATATGCAATCACATGCAACATGACTTATGCAACTTTTTCTCTAGTCGGACCTGAAACCTCTTTGTCTTTAAACTTTTTATCTTTTCCTTTGTGTCCATGTGTGGACAATCAACCCATCATTCCTCTCCCAACTTCATGATATAGTTGATAAAGAGTTTGTCGAAAGCTTTATTAAATATATTTATAAATCGGCCCTCTAAAATTTGCAATAATAGTGGCCAGGGTTGATCACAGAAATTGGGTTTCATAAATTAATGACGTATCATAGTTACTCACACTTGATTTTATCTAGAGAACCTAACTCAGAGAGAAACAAAAGTAAACTAAACTATTATTTACAAGGTTGAAGTCCATTTAGAGAGAAGATTGGAGAGAATTATCATGAAGCGCAACTTGATTGATTAAGAAATTGTATTAACATATAGTGAACATAAGCCAAGAATTATTAGATTATTTGTTTGACTCTCTCGAGCTCAAACAAACTCATGCATAGATATAAATCAACCTCTCAGTCTATTTCTACAACTAAGCATGACATTAACGTTATTCTTTTAACAAATTTAACAATGACCTATTCATTCTCATGCAATCAACGACGGATTTACCTTGGGCCAGCCCCCCCTGAAATCTAACAGGATGTATATTAGTATATACAGATCCATTATAATTACAAACAAGTTGCTTTGGCTCTAGTGGCATATTTGCCTCCAGCCCCTTCTCAAAGGATCGGGAGGAAAAACACGTAATTATTTTATTCATTTAAAAAGTTACAAAAACTCTTAAAAAGAAAATGAAAATCCTGACCATTTTTGTTTTTTAAATAGAGTTTTATATTTTATAAATTCAAATTGTAAGTAATATTTTCTTTAAAAATTATATCATGTTTAAATATATATATATATATATATATATATATATATATATATATATATATATATATATATATATATATATAATATGATAATTTTTGTCTTAGGTTTTTTCTTTAAATTTGATATTATATCAAATATAAATGGAAATTGATAGGAAAAAAATATTTAAATTTTTGTTTATTAATTTTTTTAAAATTAATTTCATAAAAAGAAATATAACTCCTATAATACGAGGAAACAACTCTATTTATTATTTCAAAGTTCATTGTCTTTCTTATATATTTATATAAAAAAGAAAAAAAAATTAAATTTGAACTTGACAGGTTGTATCAATTTGGACCCTAAACTTTCAATTTCATCAAATTGGACCCTAAACTTAAATAAGTGTTGCAATTTTTACCCTCGGTTCAATTTTCGCTAATTCATCTACTAATTTTAACAAAGAACAATTGTAAAAATATTCATAAACTCATTAATTTCAATAAAATAAAGTTTTGCACAAAAATAAGTTTGACCAATGCACAAATTAACCGTTAAATAACTTTGCCAAAATTAATAAATTTTAACTGAAAAAATTATCTCTATCTAATGTCATTTTTATCTAAAATTTTAACAAATATTTGGAGTGAGAACATATTAGGATGATTAAAATTGCAATACTTTTTAAAGTTTGAGGTTAAGATTGCCACATGTATCTAAGTTTGAGGTGTAATTTGATAAAATTGAAAGTTTAGGGTTATAATTGATACAACTTGACAAGTTTAGGGGTCAAAATTGATTTTTTCCTATAAAAAATCAGTTATACTTCTTATCGAACAACCTAAACATCAAAATATATAAACTGATATCAATATATATCAATACATTCAAAATTCTCTTTTAGAATCCCTCCCTTCGACATAAAGTTTTGGTTTTTCTACTAGTAGTGGATGCACCATGAGCTCAAGGAGCATATCCCCTTATTTAAAAAAAAAAATTAAAATATAACTTCTATATTTTCTTTTTTCCTTTTCCAGTGTTTCTAAAATGAAGAAAAATTATGTGTAATATATATATATACACACACATACATACATACGTACACTATTAATTTTTCAAAATTATTTTTATTAATGCTTATATTGAGTAATATTTATATGATAAGATAGATCATAGAGTTATTATTCAACAATTTCTTAATATTAAAACTTGTAGAGGACAATTGCAATGTATAAAAGTAATAGTTCGACTTCGTCGTTTATGAATTTTGTATATTGCTTATTAGTTACTTTGTAAATTATTTTTACGAAATTTTAAGTGAAGCCCCCTCTGAACAAAAATTCTGGATCCACCACTACATGCAATAGATTATTATTAGTCATGCATCCAAGTTCTAAAACTAAGTTTACTTTCTCAAGCTAAATTCAATTTAACAAATATAAGCCACGACCAAAAGCTTAAACAAAACACACAAGATACATAAATCCTCATTACGATATACTACAATTCGAAATCAAAACAAGTCTAACACTAAAAATCTCCAAGAGTCTAATTACTCATAATTACATCAAATTTAGTTCATAAAATCATTAAAAAAAAAAAAAAACAAAGTAAGGGAAAAAAGAGAGAAAACTGGTAATCGCATGCCAACACTCGTTTCCGTCGTGATGTCCCACGATCTCGAGCTTTGAGTCTCCTCCCTATCTCTTCAAAGTGTCGTCTAGGTCCTAAGACAGTGCTTCAATCGAAATTAGGGTATTCCTCTCTCAAAAATGGCTCCCCAAATCAAGAACCAAACTTTTCTTTTTATAGAGTCGGGACAACGTTGTTACGCTAGGGGCAGCGTTGCAATGGTATCCCCTAGAATTTAATATTTTTGGAAAATATAATGTAGCATTGAGATGCTATATAGCAGCGTCTCAATGCTACGGACGGACATCTTCTCAAACACGTGATTCTAGCGTTGCAATGCTATCCTTTAGCGTTGCAATGCTATGCATGCATATTTGTTTATTTGGAGTGCTGCATCTATGGCGTTGGAATGTCATACCTAGCGTTGCAATGCTATGATCTTGGGTTTCTTGCTTTGGAAACTCTTCTCTTTGCCTTTTTTGCCCAAAAGCTCTCCATTAAACTCCTTTTGTCTACAATCGATTCCAATTTGCCAGTTTGGCTCCAATTGCTCGAATTCTACAAATTACATCGTCCACTAAAAATAGCACAAAACTAACCTAAATCTAAGCCTAGAAATAGCACGCTATCAATAGTAAACCTCTTTTGAGACTTTTCCCCAACTGATGGTTAGTTGACATCTAGTCAGTGGGGCCAGGTCACGGTCTACTAGATACCTCATTTTCATTCATTTTCCTCTGGATGTACATCAATTTCATTTACATCATTTCCTCTTTTATAGGAGGGTAATTGCCACAAAACCTTTTATAAAAAAGAAATCATATGCAACATACAAATACATGAGGTCCCACAAATAAAACTTTAGTTCATATAATGATGCAACATGGAAGAGCTTTTCATACAAGTAATGGCGTCAACCTCTAGCATACATAACATTTATGATAGTTTTACATTCATTTCACATAACATTCATAACTCTCACATTCATCATTCAAACCATTCATGGCTACCTTTCAATCAATCAAGCAAAACATTTCAAACAACAAAAACTTCCCAACCTAGCACTAAGGCGTTTCAGTAGTAAAGCCACTTACCTTGGTAGCAAATCCAAAAGATAACTATTGACTCCACCTAAAAAGGTTTTTTGCCCAACCTATCAATTTCTAAACCAGAGTCAATAACTTGAATATGCAAATTTGAGCTTCAATTTTAAAAGCTTTTAACTTACCCAAAAGGTTCTTTAATCAAAACTGCCTTTAAACGATCTTAATTGACCAGTCCCAAAGCTACTTTTACCACAAAGTGTTAATATGTTGGAACGAAGGAACAAGTGATTAAAGGATGCTTTCGAGAAAAGAAGTTGTGAATAGAATAAAAAGCAAGTTTAGGGGTTTGTAAATGGGTAAATACCGTGGTAAAGTGAAGCCTTTTAATCATGACAGTAAACTGAAAGATTGAATCTTAGGACCAGTGTAGGGGGAAAATGAATGGAGTACTTAATAAAACTGTTCCAGGGGTTGTAAGGACTAGACCAAGAAAGGCTATCACACACTCACTCAAGGAATGATCGAATTTAGTTTTTAGCTTCTTGAGGATATTTCTTATCATGAATCTTGATAGTGTAATTCTTGTGTTTTCATAATTTCTGAGATTGGAGTCCATAGCATTATCTTTTATTTTTGAAGTGTTTATTTTGTGATTTGCTCGAGGACTGAAAAATATTTAAGTTTGGGGGTATTTGATAAGTGTAATTTATTATGCATTTTTAGGGGTATATTATTGCACTTTTAGAGGCTTTATTGAATGCGTTCACGCACTTAAGTGTTTATTTTGCAAGAATCGAGCGATCGAGAGTAAATGTGTTAAAGGAGAAGAAGAAAGGGCAAAAGATACCTAAATTGAGCTTAAATTGGAAATTAGGTGAGAAGTGAAGCAAAAAGATCATAAAGTTGACTTGAGAGGGTAGCGTTGCAACGCTACATCGTTTTATAAATAAGGAATAAAGGGACAACATTGCAACGCTGCCCCTAGCGTTGCAACTAGGGGTGTGCAAAAACCGACTCAAACCGACGAACCGAACCGAATCGATCCGAACCGACTGGTTCGGTCCTGTTTCTATAAAATTTTTAATTTTTTAGGTTTAAATTTTTAAAAAATCGAAATTTTCGGTTCGGTCTTCGGTTTATCCTTTTAAAAAACTTGAAAAAACCGAACCGAACCAAATTTTTTAATTAACTTAAAAATCCTTTAGTCCAACCCACTATCCAATAGTTAATATCCAAAGCCCAAAGTCAAGATGTCACTTTCTAATATTAATTACACTCTTCCTTTCAATCAACCATCAATCACCCACATCTCTTTCCCTCTCTTCTCTTTCCCATATACGAAACTCTTCCCTTTCTCACTTTCTCATCCTCTTCTTTTTCTATCATTTTTTTCTCATACAACTTAATCTCTTCTTCTTCTTCTTTTCCTATTATTTTTTCTCTCTTACAACTTAATCTCTTCTTCTTCTTCTCCTTTCATTTTTTTTCTCTTCTTCTTCTTCTTTTCCTATCATTTTTTTCTCTTACAACTTAATCTCTTCTTCTTCTTCATTTCCTATCATTTTTTTCTCTTACAACTTAATCTCTTCTTCTTCTTCTCCTTTCATTTTTTTTCTCTCCAACTAATCTCATCTTCTTCTTTTTCTTTCATTTTCTTCTCTCCAACTTAATCTCATCTTCTGTTTTTTCCTCTCCATCTTTGCCCCTACCACCGCCAACGTCTCACTCCCGCAACCACCTACAACCGCCCGCTATGCTACTTATTTTCTTTGTTTCTCACAGCCGTTAACTTCATCTTTCCCTTGCCCTCATCTCTCGTCGGACGTGTAAGCAAAAATCGGTTAAAAATCGAACCGAACCGGTTGAAACCGAAACCGATTGGTTCGGTTTTTAACCGAAATCGAGGATAACATCGGTTTCCTTGGTTTATGATATCTCAGAACCGATACGTTCGGTTCGGCCATCGGTCCAGGTCAAAACCGGACCAAACCGAACCGTGCACACCTCTAGTTGCAACGTCGTCTCCCATGTATATAAGGGAAGTTTGTATTTAGTGCAAAGGGAGTCGTTTTGAGAGACCAAAAATCCTAAACTCGATTCAAGCACTGTCTAAGGACCTAGAGGAGACCTTTGAAGAGCCAAGGAGGAGACTTAAAGCTTGAGATTGTGGACATCACATCGAAAACGTGTGTTGGCATGCGACCTAAGTTTATGGATTGTTTAGATGTTGTAATTTGTGTTAAGTATGGTTGTATTTGTTGAACACTTGATTGGTTTTAATTTTTGTTTATATATTAACGTCTTTAATGCATCTTTTTCAATTGTCTTAACCTTTGGCCATGGTTTTGCATGTTTAACTAAATTTAGCTTGAGAAAGTAAGTTTAGCTATAGAATACTAGATGCATGACTAGGTTTAATCTATTGCATGAGAGTGAGTAGATTAATTCTAGAAGCCTTAAGAGATTAACTTAATGCCATGTTTAGTAATAAAAATAGACCAAGAGGTTGATTTGTTGCTCTATTTAGAAATTTTTGGCTTGATATTGTTGGTATAAAATCAATTTATTAATCAATTCAAGTTGGGCTTAATGTAATCAACCATGTAAGTTTCTCAAGATTGGACTCCAAAGCATATACATATTAGTTTAGATTTTATTTTTCCTTGATTTTAAAGTTTGGTTCTCTAAATAAAATTGGGCAAAGTAACTACGATACTTAATTACTCTAAGAACTCCAATCCCTATGATCGACCCTGGCCACTATTACTGTAAATTTTTAGAGGTATGGTTTATAAATTTATTTGATAAAGCCTTCAACAAGCTCCTTATCAAATTAGCATCGTTGTTGGGGATTGGCGTATCTTTAGAATTAATTGATATTGTGGTGTAATTACTAGATTTTAATTTAGAGTGTAAAATTTGTATACCTTGTTGTACTTTGTTGTTTTTTTTTTCTTTGTATTTTGTTTTTTTTTTAATATATTTTGTGTTGTATATTATGTATATTTAGTTGTTTTTGTTGTGAATACTTTTAGTATAAATTTCTTGCCCTGTAAATTTTGTTTATTTGTAAGTATTTGTGTTATTGTTATTTTTTTTTTGTTTTTTTTTACCCTTTTTAATGCTCTTAGCAATGTTTTAAGTTTGAATTAATTCTTCCAATCTATTGACTAACAAATTTCTTTTTGAGTTTTGTGATGCATGGGAACTCGAGGAACAAAGGATCGGTGGAGTTACAAAGTTTGGTTGCATTTTATTAAAAAAAAATGCAGTATTTTGGCCGCGACGGCAGCATTGCAATGCTGTCGCAAAATCTGGTTTTAAAACCCAGATTTTGCACGCGAAGAAAAGCCAAAATTTTTGCCCTAAATCGAGAGCTCTCTCATCCTTTCTCCTCTCCCACTCAACTTACTTCACATCTCTTTCAATCATTTCAATTTTTCACTCACCCTACCCCATAAATCACTTGTTTGTGCAAATTTTTCAGGATTAAAATCATTTGGAGGAGAGAATTGCCCAAATCCATGGGTATTTTTCAAGTTATCTGTGGGTCTCATTGCAAGGAAAATTTAGTACAATTCTTCTTCGGTTGACTTCCTTTGTTCTTAGGAAAGGTGTAGATACAATTTAGAGTTGCTAGAACAAAAATTTGTTGGATTTAGTTGATTGATCAAAATTTGTGAAAAAGAAGATTTGGGGATTTTGTGATTTTTGAAGTGTTAGGAGTAGAAATTGTTGTTGAGAACATTGATTTGGAGGATTGGGTACTGATTTTTTGTGGTTTGAAAAGAAGTTGGAGTGTTGTTTTATTGATTGCTTGATAGAAGGGTGGATTTTTTCTATTTGGAAGAAAATTTTGAACATAAACAGGGATCGTGAGTTCCAAGAGAGCAAGAGGTTTTTCTTCATCATCTATGTGGTCTCTCGAGCACTAGTGCCTGACCGAGGCATAGGTCCTGACGATTCACACCATAGGCTACCATATCAAAATATAATATAGAGGAATTGACAGATGTTGGTACAACAACCTGAAGCTGGGGTTGTACCGATGTGCGGGAGTATTATGCAAACATGAAAGAGAATGAGTCTCACTCCTTTGTCAAAGGACGCCACATCCATTTTCACTCTGCTACCATCAACAGGTATTATGGGTTGCCTAATTTTGATCGAGATGAGTATAATCAGTATGCCAGTGAGCAAGTCAACCTCGAACAAATGATTGTTGAATTAGGACAACCAGAAGTTTCTTGGGTAACCTAGAGAGGTGAGGTCATCAAGTTTAAAACAACATACCTCAAGGTATCAAACAAGATCTGGCACAGTTTTATCTGTGCCAAGCTGCAACTAGTGGCCCATATGAGTGATGTCCCGAAGGAATGGGTCATCCTTCTCTTTGTTATTGCCACTGGGAGGACCATAGGCAGTACTATAGGTGGTTTGGGCCATCTATCACTCATCACTGCTCTGTGCATGAATGCAGGGTCACCTGGACCGCCAAGGAGGAGTTAGTTCATCCCAAGGGAGTTATGGATAAGAATATATATCATGAGCCTCAGAGGTAGAGAAGATGAAGCACCAGAGGATCATGATAGGGATGAACAGGAGCAAGGAGAGGGTGATCAGATGCATAAGGAGCCTCACCCACAGCCTGTACCAGTAGGTTATAAGGGCATCTATGAGGTGATGTTTACTATGGAGAATTTTTGTTCCGTTCGTAGCGTTGCAATGCTACCCTTGTGCGCAATTGCAAAACGACTGTGTTTTGGAAAGCATTACAACGCTATCCCTAGTGTTGCAACGCTGTCTCAATAGGCATTATATGTTCATCACCTATTCTTCGTCCAATGGGGAGGCCAAACCGAAGGGGAATGCCCTAATCTTGATTCCATACTTCAACTGAGGGTTTTGGGAGCAATTGAGAACATTTTGGAATGAAATTGAGGACCTTGGAGCTCAGATTCTTGGGAGAAGGCCTCAGAAATGCGAGATCGTCCTTCGTTTGCTTTCTCTTTCCCTTTTTCCTTTCAATTGTAGTTAATTTAGTGACTGTAGTTATGGATTTATGGACTGTAATTTGATGATTTTGTATTGGTTAATCCTTAATTACTTGGGTTTAATTGTTGAACAATGTTTATGCTTAATTGTTGGAAACTCGAATTAATTGCTTAATTAATATATAGTTGTGTATTGCTTTTGTGATTCTGAATTCCTTTATGCATTTAGAGTTTAATGCCTTTAATTAGTGTTCTGTGATTAATTGAATTACTCTAAGTCGAGCTCGAAAGAGGAGACTTAGTTAGGTTTAAAGAAGAGGCGATTAATTAATTACCTAAGTGACAGTAGGATTAGTGGTTAATTAATGGCAGTAATTGAGAAGATTAATTCATATAATGCTATTAATTGATTCGATTAGTGTAGGCTCGGCAGAGATAAGCTAGTTTAGAATCGAATGTATGACTAATGATTGCTTGGACACGACAGCGATAAGAGTAATTGTTAGAGATCTGCAATGAAGGGTCGTGATAAAAAGAGCTTGTCAAGGGCTCTTATCATATTAATTTATAAATCGGACCTCTAAATATTTTGCAATAATAGTGGCCAGGGTCATCCACAGGGATTGGAGTTCTTAGATTTAATTAAGTATCATAGTTACTCACACCTAATTTTATTTAGAGAACCTAAACTTAGATTGAAATGAGAATATAAAACTAAGCTAAATATTTACAAGGTTAGAGTCCATTTAGAGAGACATTGGAGATTGAATTAACATGAAGCACAAACTGAATTTGACTAAGAAAAGTTATAACATGCAACACTATAAGTCAAGAATTTCTAATTTATCTAATTGACATTTCCAAGCTCAATTGAACTCATCCATAAGTAATAAATCACCATTTTAGTCTATTTTTACTACTCATGCATGGCATTAACGGAATTCTATAACGAAATCTAGTAGCAAAATACCCATTCTCATGCAATACTCCGTTATTAGTTATGCAACCATATCTCAATTCAAGTTCTACTCTTTCAAGCTAAAACTCAAATTCTAAGAATTAACTTTGGCCAGAAGTTATGAGCTCACAAGGATGCATAAATAGTGTTACGATATATAACAACTCAAAATCAAATGTAAATTCTACAATCACAACCATCTAAGAGTCAAAAAATATTCAAATTAATACAACTCAAAGAATCCTAAAACTAAAGGAAACAAAGGAAAGGAAAAAGAGAAAAACTAGACGACGCGTGCCAACACTTGTTCCCGATGTGATGTCCCGCGATCTCTAGCCTCGAGTCTCCTCCTTAGCTCTCCAGTGCTCTCTAGGTCCCAAAACAGGGCTCCTTATCGAAATTAGGGTTCTAGACTCTCAAAACGGCTCCCTTTGCTTGAATGAAAAAAATTTCCTTTATAGACATCGAGACAGTGTTGCAACGCTATCCCTCAAATTTTATAAAAAGGGAAAATTTTGATTTGTCTGGCTTTGTAACTATATGTCTTCTAGTCTCCAAGGCTGAACGGCTGCTGATGTAGCGTTGCAACGCTACAGATGGCGTTGCAACGCTATACTCTTTGGTTCACAAGCTTCTTTCCTTCTCTTCAACATTTGTATTCTCAATTATAGCTCCAGTTTGCTCCAAATTCAACCAAATACTTCTCAAAACTCCGATTTTGCTCCAATTGCTTAGTTTTTGTAAAATACACATAAAAATGCATGAAAGTACACACAATCATAACAAAACTAGCATAAAACTAAGCCTAGAAATAGCATACTTATGCATGCTATCAAGTCATAATGCCTTGTATTAATTAGCTAGAGTTGAGGGACACCTAGGTTAGTTAATTAATCATATACCCAAATTATTTCATAGGTTTGTTTCTCCCATTTATCTTGCTTGCTAGGTTTATATGTTTATTTCCTTGTTTTTCTCTCACTTTTTGTTCTCTAAATAAAGTAAAGTGAGATTATTCGCGGTACTTAATTGAATTAAAAACCAATTCCAGTGGATACGATACTCGCTATATACTTACCATTTTATTCTTACTTTGATCGCATGCGCTTACGTGCTGTACACCGATCAGTTGGCATGAACATGGAGTTTCCATCGCCACCACAACCCTATGTTTCCTCTGAGGAAGAATGAGAGCATTGTAACAGCCCAAGACAGTATCGTCCTCCTTCTTGCTTAATTGTATTATTACTCTCACCACTCCTCTTTGATATTGTATTATTGTTTTTACCATTATCCTTCTTTGTAGTTGTATTATTATTCTCACCATTCTTTCTTTTAGTTTGCTACATTGAGGACAATGTAATATTTAATTTTGGGGGTGTGGGCTTGATTGGGCATACACGCAAGCGCACGTGATCGAAATAATAATAAAACAATATTCCTACCGAGTATCGTATCCACTGGAATTGGTTTTAATTTAATTAAGTATCGTGAATAGTCTCACTTAGCTTTAATTGGAGGAAAAGCTAAAAAGAGAAATAAACTAACCTAAACAACAGAAATAAAAGCAGGAAAATAAATGGGAGACACAAACCTGAGGGATAACTTGGGTATAGGATTAATTACTAGTTAACAGATAAATATGATTAACTCGACAGTGAACTCATAAGTCTAGAAGCCTATGGTCATAGAATCTCCTCTCGGTATCCTCCAATTCTCAAGCATTAATTAACTAACCTAGGTGTCCCTAGTGCTAACTAATTAACACAAAACATTAAGACTTCATTACTGACCTCTATTGAATAATTATTAACCCCACTATCACTCAGGTAATTAACGAATAGTCATGCATTCGGTTCTAGCCTAAGCTTCTCTTCTTCGAGTTTTCACTTAGTAACAACTCAATTAACTAGTGTCCAATTAATTAAACTTCAGCACCAACTACAATTAATTAACTAATTAACCCTGTTGTCACTCAGGTAGCTAATTAATTGTTCATTAAGCTAAACTAATTATCCTCCGTCGAGCTCAACTTAGTCCTACCTCAATTAATTAACGAACACTAATTAAAAGCCTTAATCCCTAAATGCATGAATGATTCAAAGCCTAATTAAATACAAACATCTATTAAACAAGCAATTAATCCAAAGTAATTCAACAATAAAGCATTAAATTCAATGATCAACAATTAAACCTAAGAATTTAAGGACTAATCAATGTATAAACAGTCATTACAGCCCCAAAGTCCCTAAATTAAAGCCTATACAGTAGCTAAAAGTGAAAGAAACAGGAAGAAAATTCAAATGGAAGGTCAATCCCGCATTTTCGTCGTGATCTCCTTGGTCTTCGAGCTCCGTATCTTCAATTTCACTTCAATCTACTCACAAAATGCTCCAAAAACCTCTCAAAATAGCATGGAATCAAGTTTAGGGTTAAAACCCTAGGTTTGGCCTCCATTTGGACGAAGAGAAAATGATAGATTTATGTTGTTTATCGACACAGTGTCGAGACGCTAGGGACAACGTTAAGACACTGCACCTAAACACCCAGTTTTGTCCTATGCGCATGCCTCTAGCGTCGAGACACTGAAGGCATTGTCGAGACGCTCTAGACAGTACTCCACTTCTACACACGTTTTGAGCGTCGAGACGCTACAAGACAGCGTCGAGACGCTTGCTTCCAGGTTTGGCACTTTTAATGTGGCATCTAGACGCCATTTTTAGGGTTTAGACGCCCTCCCCTCGGTTTCTTTTGACAAAACACCACATCTTCTCTTCTTTGATCTTCAATATGGCTCCAAAAGGTTCCTATATTCATCATATTGCTCTCGAACACTCAATTTTTTTTATCAAGCTCGGTTTATGTGAAATCACGATAAAATGGCATCAAAACACACTAAATCATAACAAAACTAGCTAAAATAATAGGAAATAAGATAGTATAATTACATGCTATCAAATACCCTCACACTTAAACTTTTGCTAGTCCCGAGCAAAGCTAAAACAGAACCACATATATGAATTAACAAATGCATAAGCATGACTCATTCCTCAATGTTCTAAATAACGAAACAATCACAATTAAAGGAAATAATTGAACACATCAATTCATCAAGCAAATTCACATTTAAGCTTTTCATTCCTTGCAAATATGTGCATAGCCTTCCTTATTTAATCTTTACTAGTCTAGAAAGATTTATAGAGTCCTTCATTCATCTTCCCCCTACACTGGCCCTAAGCACCAATTATCTAGCATCCCCACACTCAAGAAAGTAATATCTAACTAGGATGCCTACAAACTACAGGGTAACGCTCCCCAAAACTTGCATTTTTTTTAAACACTCAAGGACACTAGCTTTCACACAACTGTTGTAGGGACCCTTACCCAGAGCACTCGCTCAATGAGTGACCTAACTGATCACAACAAAGGCAATTCTTTTTGTCCTTATCAATAAACACTACATGTTATTTTATTCTATTTTTCTTTCTTTTCTTCTTTCTTTTTCTTTTCTTTCTTTCCTCTTTCTTTTTTTTTCTCTTTTCTTTCTTTTCTTCTTTCTTTTTCTTTTCTTTCTTTCCTCTTCCTTTTTTTTTTCTCTTTTCTTTCTTTTCTTCTTTCTTTTTCTTTTCTTTCTTTCCTCTTCCTTTTTTTTTTTTCTCTTGTCTTTCTTTTCTCTACCAGGCAGATAGATATGATTTTTTTTCCCTAAGCTCAACATTACAGACTATCATGTAAGACAACCTTCAAACTAGAACTTAAGCCTATTGAGGTGACAACGAACATCTAGACAAACTAAAGATGTTCTAAGCGTTCAAAATCACTAATAAGTAGGCTAAGTGCTCCACAAATGCAAGGATTCCAAGAAAAATTTTAAATTTACTTGAATCCTAGGCATGCTCTCATATGTCACAAAAATTACAAAAATATCAATATTCAGAACACATCACAAGTTGTCCTTATCATACATGATGCAACAGAATCATCATATAATTCACAAAATTTTCAATTAGGCTCAGATCAGAATAGCAAACATGCCCCCACACTTAAAGCATACATTGTCCTCAATGTATAAACTACCTAGATTATCTAAGCATGCTTAAGGACAATTAAAAAGGTAAAGAGAAGAGTAATACTACCCTAGAGTGTGAGACAATCCTCTATTCAGCTTGATCAACTACTTGGGTGCATTGTGAAGGAATTATTCTCGAGCTCCTACAAATATTACCAAACATGAACACAAGATCAACAAAAATAAACTAAACAAACAGAAAATAACAAAAAGAAAGCTAAGAAAGAAAGTTTGGGTTGCCTCCCAAGAAACACTTATTTAACATCTTTAGCTAGACAAGGCTCGTGTGGTCTTTCAAGGTACGTAGAAATTCTTCCATTTCTTTGAGACCTTCTTCCTAGAGTCAACAATGCATACCAAGGTAGCAAAATCACTAGCTTCTCATGGGACCCTGAACCAGAAATATTTTTGGTATTTTTAGATATAAAAAGAATAAAAGGTGAAAGATCAAAATAAAAGGACTCTGATACGGACTCGTGATAATAAGAAGAAGAACACTCAGGAATAAGAGATGCATCAAAAGATAAAACAGACAAAGGCCTTGCAACCTCAAACTCTACCTCCTGAACCTCTTCAACTAAAATAAGCTCATCTCCTATCTCATCCTCACTGACTCGATCCTGACGTGCATCTAAATACTCTAATTCTTCTCCAATATCTATAACCCACTCCCTCGATTGCCCAACCTCAGTAGAATCGAAAGAATTATGCTCTTGAAAGGCTACCAATGAATCAGTGGCCAAGTGACTCACTAGATATCCTAAAGAAGTGGCTCTCACTTCACTAATCTCCTCTTGAGTCTGGAGTCTCTCACATAATTGTGCTAAATGCAAACTATTAGCTCTAGACTCCTCTAAAAACTCTCTTAATTATTTTTTCATGGGGGATTCTTCCTCTACTTAGGCTTCTTGAAAATAATTAGCATATGGTTCATGGGTCCAAAAGCATTCATCATTATCGTACATGGGATTTCCATAACTCGTAGATTCAATATGATAATAATTAGGCATTTGATAACCATAAACCACATAGCCCTCACTAAAAGGCACATAATCTAAAGAGGGATAACTAAAAGGAAAAGAACTAGATGGTGGTGTTAGTTCTTAGGGCTCAGATTCCCTATAGGACCACCCAAATCTATGAGAAGCCATCTAAAAAAATATCAACCAAATAATCACAAGCTTTCAACAACACCAGATAATCCACACAATCAGAAACAAAGGACCAGGACTCGAGAAAAACAAAATAAGGAAAATAAAAGCAAAGTAGTAAAAACCTCTAAATTAATGCAAGAAATTTCTTCACGATATTAATTAAATTAAAAATACGCCAATATCTGGCAATGGCGCCAAAAACTTGATCGGGCGTACACGCAAGCACACGTGATTGAAGTAATAATAAAACGGTATTCCTACCGAGTATCATATCCACTGGAATTGGTTTAAATTCAATTAAGTATCGCGAATAGTCTCACTTAGCTTTAATTAGAGGAAACAACTAAAGAGAGAGATAAACTAACCTAAACAACAGAAATAAAAGCAGGAAAAGAAATGGGAGACACAAACCTAAGGGATAACTTGGGTATATGATTAATTACTAGTTAAACAGACAAATATGATTAACTCAATAGTGAACTCATAAGTCTAGAAACCTATGGTCATGGAATCTCATGTCGGTCTCCTCCAATTCTCAAGCATTAATTAACTAACCTAGGTGTCCCTAGTGCTAACTAATTAACACAAAGCATTAAGACCTTTAATTACTGACCTCTATTGATTAATTATTAATCCCGCTGTCACTTAAGTAATTAACCAATAGTCATGCATTCGGTTCTAGCCTAAGCTTCTCTCCGTCAAGTTTCCACTTAGTAACAACTCAATTAACTAGTGTCTAATTAATTAAATTTCAGCACCAACTACAATTAATTAACCAATTAACCCCGCTGTCACTTAAGTAGCTCATTAATTGCGCATTAAGCTAAACTAATTATCTTCCATCGAGCTCACCTTAGTCCTACCTCAATTAATTAACGAACACTAATTAAAAGTCTTAATCCCTAAATGTATGAATGATTCAAAGCCTAATTAAACACAAACATCTATTAAACAAGCAATTAATCCAAAGTAATTAAACAATAAAGCATTAAATTCAATGATCAACAATTAAACCTAAGAATTTAAAGACTAATCAATGTATAAACAGTCATTACAGACCCAAATTCCCTAAATTAAAGCCTATACAGTAGCTAAAAGTGAAAGAAAAAGGAAGAAAATGCAAACGAAAGGTCGACCCGCGTTTTCGTCGTGATCTCCTTAATCTTCGAGCTTCGTATCTTCAATTTCGCTTCAATCTGCTCATAAAATGCTCCCAAAACCTCTCAAAATAGCACGAAATTGAGTTTAGGGCTAAAACTCTCAGTTTGGCCTCCATTTGGACGAAGAGAACAGGATAAATTTATACTGTCTATCGACAAGAGACACTACACCTAAATGCCTCATTTTTGCCTGCATGCGTGCCTCCAGCGTTAAGACGTTGAAGGCAACATCTTAATGCTCCAAACGGAACTCCACTTCTACGCACGTTTTGAGCGTCGAGACGCTACAGGACACGTCTCGACACTTGCTTCTAGGTTTGGCACTTCAAATGTGGCGTCTAGACGCCATTTTCAAGGTCTAGACGCTCTCCCCTCAGGTTCTTTTGCCAAAACATCACATCTTCTCTTCTTTGATCTTCAATATGGCTCCAAAAGACTCCAATATTCATCATATTACTCCCGAACACTCAATTTTGCTTCTCAAGCTCGATTTCTGTGAAATCAAGATAAAATGGCATCAAAGCACACTAAATCATAATAAAACTAGCTAAAATAATAGGAAATGAGATAACATAATTACATGCAATCAGAGCTATTTGATGTATTATTGATTCTTCTACAGTTTCTTATGTTCTTATGATGTTTTTATGATGATGAATGAATCTCTTTGAAAAATTTTCTGTTTAGTTGTGATGAAAGCTAAAATTGTTGAGAAATTTTTTTTTTGAATGTTTAACTTAATTTTGATGCTATGACTATGATAATCATTGATGAAACTTAGTTTTGAATCAAAGATAATTGCACTGTTAGGATATGTGATTAAGGATTGGATGCAAGATAGAGATAAATTGGATTATTGACTTTCTTGAAATATTGATGCATTGAGCTTATTCTTGGTTGGTCTTGAATGCTTGGAATATGATTATTTTGTCTAAAAATTTGTTGTCACTTTGATAGGTTTAAGATTTGATTGGGAGGTGATCTTGCATGATTAGGAGAATAAACTGAACCTAGGAAGCCCTAGCAAAATCTTTTGAAAAAAGGAAAAAAAATGTGTATAGCGTAAATAAGTAAACAAATAAGTGAAAGATACTCCTACTTCTAAGAGTGGATTGAGTAACATGGGCAATCATGACACCCATGATTTCCACTGCATGAAATATCTACTTAGGATACGAGTATGCTTAGGCGATCTGACAAGTGACTTATGCTCTTAGTCAGCTACTTTCACCACAAAGTGTTAGTATGTTGGAATGAAGGTACAAGTGATTAAAGGATCCTTTCGAGAAAAGAAGTTGTGAATACAATAAAAAGCAAATATATAAATGGGTAAATATCGTGGTAAAGTGAAACCTTTTAATCATGCCAGTAAACTGAAAGATTGAATCTTAGGACCAGTGTAGGGGGAAGATGAATGGAGGACTTAATAAAAAAATTTCAGGGGTTGTAAGGACTAGACCAAGAAAGGCTATCACACACTCACTCAAGGAATGATTGAATTCAGTTTTTAGCTTCTTGAGGATATTTCTTATCATGGATCTTGATTGTATAATTGTTGTGTTTTTAGAATTTCTGAGATTGGAGTCCATAGCATTATCTTTTATTTTTGACGTGTTTATTCTATGATTTGCTAGAGGATTATCAAATATTTAAGTTTGGGGGTATTTGATAAGTGTAATTTATGATGTATTTTTTGTTGGGATTTATGCTCTAAAGCCTCGTAATTAATAATTTATTTAATAATGAATAATAATTTTGATTATTTTATTTGTAATATAATATTATCCATTATATGAAAATCCAAGGTTATTATTGTAATCTTGAACAGTATGTGGTTGACATACGAGAGGATTGTGTTCAAGAAATAACCTAAAGGGTCATAGTATATGGATGATGTTGAATACCTTATCTTGGTAACACTATTGATACGACCCACTTTGTAATAGTTACAAATGATTTGATCCAAATCATTCATGTAGAGACATGTGAGTGGGGGTATCTTATACAATGAGTTTGTATACGACTGGACCACGAAATATTTAATCTCTCCTTATAAATCCGTTAATTGAAAAGATTAATATTTCATCAGAATTATCATATGCGACTCGATCTTAATCTTGAGTGAGTTATGAACTTCTGCCTGTGATGGCTTGTCCTTTGATTTGCATGGGTGAGAGTGGCTTTTGTAGCCGATTCAATATGCCTACCATTTTGGGGACTTGACCAAATAGGAAGCTGGGAACATAATCTCACAAGATGGAATTCACTCCTTCCCATATAGGGTAAGTAGATGAGTAGTTCCTTTAAGTGCTGATTTTGGGACTTGAACAATGGAGCCCCACCCTCTCACTGGCCCGAGAGGGACTTAGTTTATAATTAGATTATAAACAGATTGTTCATTAGAGGATCAGTGGTACTTAAGGTGCAAGATGTAATTATAGGAGTAAAACGGACTTTTGACCCAGCTGTAATTACGAACAACTCGTGAAGGATCGACTTGCATGTAATGATTATATCTATGGACACAACTTGTCCTACAGTGCATAAGAGTGCAACTCTAGGTCTATAGTGGAGTGACCTATAGTTAATGAATGAAAATTAATTAATTAAAGAGTTTAATTAATTAATTTTGTATCATTGGAGCTTATATCTGTAGGTCCATAAGGTCCCCTTGCTAGCTCATAGTAACACTAAAAGATCAATTTAGTTGAAAGAAAATTTTGAAATGTTCAAATTAATATTAATTTGAAGTGTTCAAATTAATATTTAATATATTATATATATTAAATATAAAAGAGGACAAAGAGAGATGCACATTGTCTAAGAATTCGCACACGCTGCTGCCGCGAAAACTCCTGCTCACGCTATTGCTAGTGGGTTCGTCAAAGAAGAAGGGCATTGTGCAGAAGCTTGCTTCGTCGTTCGTGCGTCGCGAGTGTTGCATGATTTTAAATGCTCGCAAATAACTATAAGTGTACGGTGTCCAGATTTAATATAGTGATATAGAATATCGAGTTATCATCTCCACAAGGATTGGGTTTCTTTAGATTAATTAAGTATTATAGTTACTAACATCTAACTTTATTTAGAGAACCTAAACCTTGAGAAAATAGAAAATAAAACTAAACTAATTAATTACAAAAGTGGAGTCCATTTAGAGAGAT
This sequence comes from Trichosanthes truncata, assembly GCA_033996785.1. Classification (NCBI taxonomy): domain Eukaryota; kingdom Viridiplantae; phylum Streptophyta; class Magnoliopsida; order Cucurbitales; family Cucurbitaceae; genus Trichosanthes; species Trichosanthes truncata. The sequence continues at coordinate 28,475,124 of JAWPNB010000003.1, read as the reverse complement.
ATTTGGAGATTGATTTAATCGTTATACCTAACTTTGATTAATTAAAGAAAAGTAAAATATGCAACAACCCTAAGCCAAGAATTACTAAAATATTTAATTGAGTCTCTCAAGCCCAATTGAACTCATGCTCAATAATAAATCACCCTATTAGTCTATTTTCACAATTAAGCATGGCATTATGGAATTCTTTAATGGCTTCTAGTATTAACCTACTCATTCTCATGCAATAGATTAACCCTAGTCATGCATTTAAGTTCTTTAACTAAGTTCACTCTTTCAAGCTAAACTTAATTAAACAAATAAAGCTATAGCCAAAAACTTAGAAGATTAACACAAAATGCATGAACGTGTTACAAATCAAAAACTAAACACAGTTCACAACTACAATCATCCAAGAGTCTAAACTACTCAAAGTTACAACATAAGTTCCAAAATAAAACTCTTAAAATAACATAAACAAAGTAAAGGAAAAGAGAAAAATTGGAAGCTACATGCCAAGACTCGTTTCTGTTGTGATGTCCCACGATCTCGAGCCTTGAGTCTCCTCCTTAGCTCTCCAAAGTGTCCCCTAGGTCCCAATACTATGCTCCAATCGAAATTAGGTTTTTGTCTCTAAAAACTGACTCCCTTGTAAGAATGAAAAAATTTCTTTTTATATTATCGAGACAGCATTGCAACGCTAGGGGAAGTGTTGCAACGCTGTCCCTTAGAATAGGGCAAATTAGGAAAAAATCGTGAGTCTAGCGTTGCAATGCTATCCTTTTAGCATTGTAACGTTCTGCATGTAGACTTCTGGTTTTGGAGGGTTGCACATATAACGTTGCAATGCTATGCTCTTGGGTTATTTGACTTTTGCAACTCTTCTCCTTGTCTCTTTTGCCCAAAAGCTCTCTTTTAAGCTCCTTTTGGTCTACAATCCACTCCAATTCATCAGTTTGCCTCTAATTGCTCAAATTCTACAAATCACAAAGTAAAAGCATCAAAGTCATTAGCACAAAACTAACCTAAATCTAAGCCTAGAAATAGCACACTTTTGTGTGCTATCAGCGGGTGAGATCGTGGTCGGCTTAGATTCGTGGATGGTCTTTGATAAACCTCAAATCTGGCTACTGTAAAATTGATCGTTGTTGATTTGTGTCACCGACTGGAGCTTCGTCGTTGGTAAATGAATTGTTGGTGTTGAAGATGGAAGAAGAAGAAGAAGAGAAAAAGGGGGTGGCAGCTATGTGTGAAGGAGAGGGAAGAAGAGATGAAATTAGAGCTTTTTGCCTTTTCGCTTTTTTGTTTCTATTTCTTTTAATTCCTATTTATGACCTCATAAATATACATTTTCCTCTTAAACTTTCTTCCCTTTTTTCACTTTCCTTTTCCCCTTTTTTTCTTTATTTTATTCTTGTCTCAAATTTTAAAATCCTACTTAAACTCCAAAACAAAATTTTAGATAAAATATTAGAAAACTTAGAGAGATAAAATTGAGCTTTTTCAAACTTGAATTTAAGATCCAATGAATGATTAAATTCTCGAAATTATAAATTTGAAACTTAATTAAAAATCTCTCATCCAAAATTTGAAAATTTAATTATCTTAATTTAATCTACTTAAATCTAATTTACTCAAATTTGATTTCAAGCAACAATTCTAAATAACCCAATCAAACTCAAATTAATCTTCACAAGATGAAGACAGTCTTGAAAATGTGAGGCGTTTCAAAATCAAAACTTATCACATCTGGTTTATTGTCCTCGACCTCCCTTAGCAAGATGTGATGCACCAATGGACTGTTGAAAATCAAATTAACATCTACCAACCTCCCAAAGATAGTTCTTTTGAACATATCAAATTATGTCGGAGTAAGCTTATTCTTTATCAACCTGTTTGCACTCCTAATGTGGGACAAATTGGAAACTTGACAGGGAAAGCGATCATCTACATTGATTTTTAGCACGTGTGCCATTTGAGTCCTGTAGAAGATAAAAAAAATTATTATATAGGACTCATTTTGGGTGTGCCCTGTACACACCCACAAGCCAACAAACTTCGAGGGCCCCACCTTTGACCTTTAACCTAATTCTATTAGGGAGAGGATAAAAATCCTAGGTCAACATGATATAAATACCTCATTATAACTCTATTGGAGGTAACTTCTACTCAGTCCTCAAACTATTAGCTTCCCGCACTTCATTTTCTCTCTGACTTAAGCATGGAAGTGTGTGTGACAAATACCTCACCAGTGTGCAGGTTTCCATTGTTTTGCAAGCTACCTCTTTCTCTCACAAAATACTTTCATAGTTGGATTCACATGCAAATAAGGTGCATTTTCTTTGCTTGGATTTGTGCATCAACAGTTAATTTAATTAAACTTTTTAATTAATCAATTTTCATTCATTAACTTTAGGTCACTCCACTATAGACCTAGAGTTGCACTCTTATGCATTGTAGGACAAGTTGTGTCCATAGAAATAACCATTACATGCAAGTCGATCATTCATGAGTTGTTCGTAATTACAGTTGGGTCAAAAGTCCGTTTTACTCATGTAATTATATCTTGCACCTTAAGTACCATTGATCCTCTAATGAACAATTTGTTTATAATCCAACTATAAACTAAGTCCATCTTGAGGCAGTGAGAGGGTGGGGGCCCATTGTTCAAGTCTCGAAATCAGCACTTAAGGGAACTACTCATCTACGTACCCTATATGGGAAGGAGTGAATTCCATATTGTAAGATTATGTTCCCAGCTCCTTATTTGGTCAAGTCCCCAAAATGGTAAGCTTATTGAATCGGCTACAAAAGCCACTCTCACCCATGGAAATCAAAGGACAAGCCCTCATAGGCAGAAGTTCATAACTCACTTATGATTAAAATCGAGTCGCATATGATCATCTTGATGAAATATTAATGTTCTCAATTAACAAATTTATAAAGAGAGATTAAATATTTCGTGGTTCAGTATTATACAAACTCATTGTATAAGATACATCCACTCACATATCTCCACAGATTTTGATCAAATCATTTATAACTATTATAAAGTGGGTCGTATCAATAGTGTTACTAGGATAAGACACCCAACTTTATCTACTATGACCCTTTAGGTTATTTCTTGAACATGATCCTCCCGCATATCAACCACATATTGTTCAAGATTACACTAATAACTTTGGATTTTTCATATAATGGATAATATTATAAATCGGTTATTACCTTGTTACGTGAGGAATCTCCTCTCGCTAAAAGAAACGGAATTGTAAATAAAATAATCAAAATTATTATTAATTATTAAATAAATAATTAATTACGAGGCTTTAGGACATAAATCGCAACATAAGTGTGGGGTATTTGATAGCATGCAATTATGCTATCTTATTTCCTATTATTTTAGCTAGTTTTGCTATGACTTTGTGTGCTTTGATGCTTATTTGTGTTTAAATTGCAGAAAACGAGCTAAAAGAACAAAATCGGAGTGTTCGGGAGTATTTTAGTCATTTTGGAGCTATTTCGGACTATTTTGGAGAGCCAAGAAGAGAAGAGATGTTGAATAAGTTGTTGGGGGTCGTGAGGACGATGTTGCAACGCTCAAACATATTGTGCAAACTCGAGAGCTAGCGTTGCAACGCTAGAAACACGTTGGGAAGAAGCTCTTCGTCCGTAGCGTTGGAACACTACCCCTACGCGCAACAAAAAACGACAATGTTTTTGGACAACATTGTAATGTTGTCCCTAGCATTGCAACACTGTCACGATGGGTAGTATATATTCTTTCGCTTATTCTTCATCCAAAAAGAGGCCATTTCGAGGGTTGAAGCCCTAATTTCGATTCCATACCATAATTGAGGATATTGGGAGCATTTGTGAGCATTTTGGAGTGGAATTGAAGACCTTAGAGATCGGGTCGAGATTGATCACCTCAAAAATACGAGATCATCCTTCGTTTGCATTTTTGTCCCTTTTTCTTTCAATTATAGTTACTTTAATGGTTGTAATTAGGGGTTTTTGTTGTGTAATTACTGAATAATAACTTTTATATAGATTATAGATTATACATATCAGATTTTGTAACACTCTTTCTTTTTTTTTTTAGCAAGATTTTATAACATTCAATTCAGTATATCTAATAATAAAAATATATCCCCCAAAAAAAAAAAACAAAATCTGTGTTGTAATTTCATTTGTTAGAAAGAAAAAAGAAAAGAAAAATATTGAAATATTAAAAGGGAAAGGACCTCCGTTTCCGCTCTGTCTCTGATCTGTCGCTCTCTCTCTCTTTCACGCTTTCTCTCTCTTTCTGTTGCTGTTCCAAATTTTGAACCTCAACGACGGATTCTCTCTGTTTCAGGAAAATTGAAAGCTCTGTTCCTGTCTCCAATTCTTTCCCTCTTGAAGCTTTCATTCTTACACCTTTCTCTGCCTGATTTCCGAGCTCGCTTCCATAATGAACGATCTTCTTTCGGTAATTTTGCCCTGCCCAATGTTTTCGATTTCATTTCTTTGCATTGCATTTTGATGTTTTGCAGATGGTTTCGTTTTCTACGGATGATTTTGGAAGTTTTGATTTGTGGGTTCCGTCTTGAATTTGATCCAAGCTCTGTTTTATACCTTTTCCGATTTGTTCGATCCACTTTGCTGTACTGTACGTGATGAAGGAATTAGACGTGTTTTTGTTGAATTTCACTTGTGTTTGCGGAGTAAAGTTTGGAGTTCGTGGAGTTCACGGGGGAATTCAGTTTGTGAATTCTGAACACTGCTCGAGGGCTTGGAAAAATATAATTCTATTTCTGTCTACTTATATTTCAACTACCCTGTTTTCTTCTGTTTATCTACTGGTTATTGGCAGGGAGGCGATGGCATCGCTGCTCTTTATTCCTCTACTCAATCTCCAATACTGAAGTGATTTTTGACTTGCTACTATGTGTTTGTTGACTCTTTACTTCTCCTTTCACAATAATATTTACGTAGTGTGGCATTATACACTGATTTATTTGAACGAAATACGATCCTGATATGATAAGAATAAGATGGCTAGGTCAGAACATATGATGGAGAGCTTTTGGACTGAACGAAAGTTTGCAGGCTGAAAATGACAGATGTTCTAGATGTGACAGTATCCTTTATCTATATCAAATATTGGTGCCGTCGGCTCTGTTGGGTTAACCACACCGTGTCATCAGGAATATCAGTATTTTGATACTCCAAAACTTTATTTAAAAGTGTCCATTTATTTTAGGTTAGCATTGAGTAAAGGGAACTATAGATTCTTGCATAAAATGCCAGTTTTCAGTTAGGGGGCAAGAGCTTAGAATAGCATGGTCGCATGGGTGGATCATTTAATACCTTGTATCATCATGCAAGCTTCCTACAATGACTTCGTTTGATTAATTATTTGAACTTTCAAGAGGATAATGAAGTTTAGCTCTCTTCACTTCCACCTCTTGGTCTGTTGTCTTGATTGTGAATAATAAGAAGAGTGACTGTAGAAAGACTTTATAGAGCAGACAAATAAGAAAACTCTGAAAATGGATATTGGTTGCTGGCAAAGTCTAGAGTGCTAATGGTTGCTTCTTGTTTCTCGTTACCATTACCTCAGCCTGTTGTTCACAACCAAGCAAGAGGGAAGAAACAGGTTTAGGATACATTAAGCTTAGCTCTATTGCCCTTTCATATATACTGTGAAGTATAAGATATAACAATAGCTCCTCTGAATTGGTGCTTGTGTAGTTGTGGGTAGGTTCACTAACTTTAGTACTCATGGAAAGCCGTTCTTTTTTTTTTTTGGGGGGGGGGGGGGGTGTGTGGAGGAAAATTGCAGATTCTAGGAAGATTCTTGGGGAGGAGGAAATACCCAGCTTATGGAAGGCTTCCTAGGTTGTAAAATTATTATGGAGGAAAAATTGTTCTGCAAGGTAGGATTGAAATGCAGCTTCTTTGGTCTGAGGCCTCAATTTTTGAAGAAATCTTCGTGATGAGGAAATAGAGGAGTTGATGCTTTTGGATGGACTATAGTCTTACCAAACACCGTTTATGAGCTTCTGGATTCAGTTTTCATGGGACATCCCTTTCATGGTGTTCGAAAGACTTTATGGCTTGCTTTTAATCGAATTTTCTTCTGGTATTTATGGTGTGAAAGGAATGAAAGAATTTTTAGGGACTCTTTCTCATCTTTTCATAGTTTCTTGGACCTGATTCTTTTTCATTCTTTGTATTGGTGTAAGAATCAACACCCTTTTAGTGACTATAGTCTTTCAAATTAATTTCCAATTGGAGAACTTTCTTGTAATCACCATTTGGTTTTGGGAGTTTATTTTAGCTCCCTTTATTTTATTTATCAATGAAATTTGTTTCTCTTCTAAAAAAAAAAAAAATAAGACTGGAAAATTGCTTGACCACTAATGAAGAAGATCTTAGATTTAAGAGAAGTTGTAGTTAATCTTTACAAGATCTTTTTTGGGATAAGAAACTTCTCATTGATAAAATGGAAGTTACAAAAAGAGGGGGAAGATAAACCTCATACCAACGGAAATTACAAAAAGCGTTTCCAATGGGCTATAATAGAAGATAAGTCGTACTTACAAAGAAAAGGGGATGATACACTCAACCCTACCACAAATGGCTTAGGCAACCCTGGTGAAAACAAGCACATCCTAAACGCACACGGTAACAACTAGTGTACACACAAGGAATCACTCAAGGGAAAGAAGAAAGAACTCACCTTGAAGGTCAAGGCTTTGGGTAGAGAGAACTTGTTCTTAATCCAAAGTGAAACACTCCACAAGTTTGGTGACCAACCTAAACTTGCATGTTTCTAAGAGATTGGTGCAAGCTAAATCAAGAATGCACCAATCCTCAAGGTTTTTGGAAGCAAAGAAGAAAGCACAATGCTATTTTATATTATCAACCAACTAAACTCGCCAATGTACAAGAAGAAGCCTATTTATAGGCATCTTGACCTTCAACTAAAAATACAAGGGAAAAAGACTTTAACTAAACCTAAACTAAATTAGTTTTTGATAAGAAACAAAGAACTTTATTGATATAAGGGAGATTGATTATACAAAGAGAAGGGGAGATGAGATATCCCCACTAGGCCAAAAGGTTACAAAAAAGACTCCCAATTAGCCGATATGTGCGTAAGATTATAATTACAAAAATTTTTAGAAATAGAACACCAGATGGATGCAAAGAGCTTAATAGAATCCCATAGCTCATTGAACCTAAACTAAATTAGTTACAAAGCTTTAGGGTTTTTTTCTCCCTTATAGGCTTACCTATAGTACATAACTCCAGACTTGGGCCTAAGAGCTATTACATAAATTACACATTAAGTCCAAAAGAAAGTTACAACAAGAAATACAAGGAAACACTACTTTAGGGTTTAAATCTTAAAGAACCCTAAGCTTTGTAACTAAAAAGGCTTGGTTGTTCGGCTGCCCTATGTTGAACCTCCTCCTAATTGTTTTACCTCTATTTCTACTCCTCAACTTGGTGATTCTAGGTAGGAGAACCTTTGAATGTCTCCCTCCTGGTATCACATTCCTACACAAAAGTAGTTATATTCTTATGTGCTACTAATGTTCATTTTCCACCACCCCCTTTTACGTGCTACAAGTGGTTGAGTTATCCCTAAAACAACCTAGTAAACTATGTTCACTCTTGCTCTACATGAGCATTTCGACATACCTTTACCCTTCTAGTGCCTAAAACATGCTACTACTCTACGTCGGTTGATCAGGCAGACAAGAGCAATTTCAACAAAAGAACTCTCAAGTAGAAGAATACCAAGAAGTTTCATAGAAATTTTAGTTCAAAAGGAGAGATTACAACATAGGGCTTTTAACCAAGCCTTACAAGAAAACTAACTTATCCTTGAAAGTAAAGAAACTAAAACTACACATGAAAACATGCTAATGAAAATAAACTAAAATAGTAAAAATACTAAGGCAGATGAAAAACTAAGTTGGATGATGTGAGGTCAGTGAACTTGAGCTGCCTCTCAGCCTCCTTCAACTCTTCAATGGTGCTGTCACTCACCATGTGAGCTTCTGGAGGTTGAAGATGAAGATAAAAGGATGGTGGAAGGGAGGCAATGATCATGGGGATGGAAGCCTAGATGCCATAAAAATGAGATGAAATGTCTATTTAAAATATGTTCTAGCCAATCAGAATGAGGCAGGGGACAACAATGCTTTATGCAAGTGGTGCAGGTACGGCAGGTACAACGGTCCCCCTCTGGAGCGTCCTTTTGGTATGCCTTGAACAGAGTGTTGTACGATAGTGGTTCCCAAACATTCTCGGCGCCTCATTACGGGTGCCTAAGTTTTGACTGCGTCATTTTCAGTTGCGTCAATTTCAGGTGCCTCAATATTCAGGTGCCTCATTTTCAGGTGTGTCATGTTCAGCTGCGTCATTTTCAGGTGCCTAAACATTCAGTTGCCCCATTTTCGGCTGCGTCACTTTTAGGTGCCTCATTTTCAGCACGCCAATCCTGCTCTTTACATAATTCACCTCCATTGAATGCGTTCAAACTTTGGCGCATTGGATTTGAATTCACCTGCACAAACACTTGTTAAGAATGACACAATAATAGATGAAATTCGAAGGTTTTCAATAAATTTACTGCGTTAGACATGTAATGCGCCCATCGCACATACTTATGCAATTCATGCTCTATTTTCTTCCATTTATGTTTTTTTTACCGTGTTGAGGCTAAGAATAACCAAATTAAGGCGCCAAAATAACTTGTTATTGCAAGTTATCAAAATATGTGGAAGAGCGTCAAGTGTGCCAACGTAATAAAGCATCGACGTTGTCACTTGTCGGTCTCTTACAGCCGCTGCTCTGCCTTGATCGATCTAGGAGGATATTTTGATGGATTTTGTTGAAGGTCTACCACGATCACAAGGCCATGACACGATCATGGTGGTAGTGGACTGCTTAAGCAAGTATGCCCACTTTATCGCTCTAAGCCACCCATACACAGCTAAAACCATTGCTGCTGCATTTGCGAAAGAAATAGTGCGATTGCATGGCTTTCCCCGATCCATTGTGTCCGATAGGGATAAGGTATTCATCAAAAATTTTTGGGCAGAACTATTTAGATTGTAGGGGACTCGGCTTCATCGAAGCACAATGTACCATCCTCAAACGGACAGTCAAACTGAGATCGTTAATAAATGCTTAGAGACCTACCTCCCGTTGTTTTTGTGGAGAGAACAAAAAAAAGGCTGCAATGGATCCCGTGGTCCAAATTCTGGTATAATACAAACTTATCATGCCTCCACTAATGCCACACCATTCTAGATTGTGTATGGTCGAGTACCTCCCCCCATCATGTTTTATGGCGATCAAAAGACCACCAATGCCACGCTAGATCAGCAGATAATGGAAAAGGATTTGGTGCTTGATAAATTGAAATCGCAGCTCTAGTTGGCACAAGAAAGGATGAAAAAGTTTGCGGATCGAAAAAGGAGGGAGTTAGAGTTCGATGTTGGAGCCTGGGTTTCTTGAAACTACGATCTTATCGTCAATCTTCTATTGCTAAGAGGAGAAATGAGAATCTATCTCCCAAATTCTTTGGCCCTATCGGATTGTGGAACGCATCAGAACAGTGGCTTACTTGCTAGATTTACCAGTAGAATCGAATATTCACCCTATTTTTCACGTATCACAGTTGAAGAAAGTAATGGAAGACGATACTCCCCTAGAAAGTCACGCACCACTCCTTACAGATGATTTCGAATGGGTGGTCGAACCCCGAGACATCTTTGCCTACCAGTGGAACGATGAGAAACGCAAAGGAGAACTACCAGTGCAAGGGAAGGGCCTACTGGAACACGTAGCGACATGGGAATCAATTGACACCATCAGAAATTAGTTTCCTGACTTCCACCTTGTAGTACCAGACTTGGTATGGTTGACGCTTGTATTGTTTGCTTATGTTCGTGGAATATATTATCTCATCAAGTATCCTCACAGGTAACTCTAAGGTAGCACTTTGTAATTGAGAGATAGGTCCCACTGAAGGGCGTATGGAAGGAATCTTGTACCTTCTTTTTTAGTTTAATGCTTGTGGTAGAACTCTATAAATTCGGCTTCAATGTCACTCTCATTCAAGTGACTAACTCCATCTTTAGAGAGGACTTCAATGATAGCGTTCTTCCTGCACTTAGCAGCCATAATCCCATGAAAAAAATTGGTATTTTCATCCCCCCTCACTAGTCACTTACATTTACATCTTTGCCTTCACAAAGATTCCTCCTTGTCCACAATGGAGAGGAGTTGTTGCTTGATGTAGGATGGTTGTTGCTGTTGTTCCAAATTAAGAGGGCCATGATCTTCCTTTGAATCAATCAATTAGAGTTCTTTAACAAGGCTGATTTTCTGTGAAGTGATACAACCAAAAGTTAGTGTTCCAAAATTTAAGCAGCTATTTGAGACCCTTGAGCTTTTGCATGAATCCATGACCAGGCCATCCAAGCATGGGGTTGCTTTTCCACCAATTTGTCACTATGGAATCGAAGGTATGATGCTTAAGCCACATATTGGCAAATTTAAAGGCGGCCTTTTAGCCCCAGAGGTATGAGTAATTGGGTAGTGGTTAGAGGTGCTTCTTTCATTCTAGTTAATACAACATTTTTGGTCAATTGTGAAAGAGTGGATAGGCTGTCTCCGGTCCATGGAGGATAGTTGGTTGGTGCGCCAGCAAGTTCTAAGGTGGGGGCATGGTGGTGGAGAGGTTGGGTTGGGGGTTAGGGCAGGGAGAGAGCATTTGGGCATCATTTACTTTTTTCTTTCAAATTCCTAGTCTTTTCAAGATCATTGCTAAGAACTTAGTAGAGACTCGAGAGACTGTACAACTTGCCGTCCCATTTCTCTGAACCATAGGCTGGCGTGATTGGTAGAAAAATTTTAGCTGTGGTCCTCTTTGCTAATGAAGCAATAGATACTATAGGTCTCATAAAATGGAAGGTATTATCTTTTAGACTGACTTTGAAAAAGTGTACAATCACGTGTCCTTGGAGTTTTTGGATAATTTTTTTCCCTTTTTTGGAAGAAAGGCTTTAGGTAGAAGTGAAAATCTTCATTTATGTACATTCAGCTAACTTTCTATTTTGATTAATTGAAGTCCCAAGGGAAAACTTTATGCGTATAGATATATTAGACAAGGGAATCCTCTCTCCTTTCTTTTTAATTTTTGCGGTGGGTATCCTTAGCAGGGGACCGGGAGGGATAAGGTTCATCTCTCTCTTTTCCGTTTGTTGACAATACCATTTTCTTTGACTAGGAAGAGATGACTTCTTTGTTTAGTCAAAAATCATTGTTAGAATTTTTGAGGTGTATTTGGTTTAAAGATCTATAGAGACAAGTGATATTTGGTTTGTGTCAAGTGTGATCTTGATAAGGTAAATGGGCTGTGTTGGTGTTAAGTATTGTCAACAAACTGTAAAATTGTGCTGTGTTGCGAAAAATTTATGCGTATAGATATATTAGACAAGGGAAAACTTTGTGTTGCAACTTTGCAACTAAATGTTGGAATGCGCCACGTGGCTGGCTTACAATAGCAGAGATTTGTGACTTCTTTGTGAGTGCGACCATAATCTATAGACAACAATAAAAGTTCTGTGGTAGGATGTTGTTAGCTTGTTTTATGAGAAATTTGGGTGTTGAATTGTGGGGGGTTACTATCCTAAAAATTTTTGGAATTCAATGGCGTTTCCCTATAACAATCAAAGAGGCTCTTGCTCAAGACTCTGTGCAGGAATTCTTTCAAAGGAAAGAAGGAAATTCTTTGGGACGATGTTATTTTATTAAGGCCCTTTATGGGAATGGGAACTTTGGCTTCAAAGGGATAGAACTTTTCTAGATAGTTATGTGGACAACTAATTATTTTTGGAAAGGGTGAATGGCCTAGCTTCAAAATGGAGTTCTCTTTGTAAAACTTTTTGTAGTAACTCTTTGGTAGATATGAGTGGCAATTGCTGTGCGTTTATTATATAAGCCTCCTTGGTGTGCTTTCTTGTATTCCTTCATTTTTAAATGAAAGGTGTTTCTTTCTAAAAAGAAATCTTTTTAATGACAAACCTAAAGGGTATACTTTCCTCCTTTCTAAAACAAACCTAGGCCCTTTTTATAGTAACGAGTGGATTGTTCAAAGTGGGTAGTTTAGAACGAAGAGGATTTTTTTTTCTTCTTTTGGGCTTGGTCTTTGGCTTACCTGATTTTGGTTTGCCAATTTCCATAAAATTTTCTCTAAATCAATGAAAAGTGTTGCTCATTTCTAAAATATAACAGGTCTAGAGGCGGGGAAGAGGTGTAGGACATAGCTAAATGTTTCGCATTTAGTTGGTGAATCCTTTTTGAGGATTTTGGCTCTTATAATTCTTTTATTGTTTATGCCAATTGGAGCGCTTTTTTGTTAGCTTCATTGGTCTCTGATGTATACCTTATCTACCTCTTCTTTAATCTGTTTTTGCTTTAGTAATACTGCAAGTTCCCTATAAAAAACTTGAGGGGAAAAAAAAGAAAAGAAAGGAGAAAGAAAGGGAAGTAAAGAACTATACTAAATGAAAGCATGCACTTGCGCTGAATCTTTCTTGTGTTTCTTTTAAGTTACACTTTAAATCAATTATGAGAAAGTTTAGTAAGAAATGAAAGTTAACCGAAGACCTAAGTAAGAGGATGTGTTTGGGCTTCACAGTGAAATTTTGTTTTTGCTATAATCTTTTGTCCTTCACTGTTGCTTTGATATTGTATCTCAGCATTTATGTTCATTTTGGGGATGTATTGTTCATTTTAGGATGTACTTACTTTATCATCTATCAGATGTACTTTATGTTGCTTGAATAAAGTTATAACTTTCATCAACGGCACTTGATAATGTTTTGAAGGATTCCTTTGAGATCCCTCGGGGTCAACCTTCTAGAGGAGGAGACATTGAGCTAGGAACAAATGCTCCTACTAGTGCAGGGGATCTGGGCTTGGAGGATTTCTTTAAAAAGGTGTTTGAATAATCTCTTTTGCCTTTTATGGTTGAACAAATAGTAAATTTGATGTTGCAATATAAGGGTGTTTTCAATGACTCACTTTGAGTGGATACATTATACTTGTTGTGCTCCTTTATCTTATCCAGGTCCAAGAGATTGAAAAACAGAATGAGAAGCTGGATAGGCTACTGAGAAAGCTCCAGGTATAATTGTCTATTTCTCTACCTTCTTAGTTATATTTGTTGTTATTTTGAATGCAGCTCCCTGGATACCTCTTAAGTTTACTCTGGTGGATCCTCCTCTCCCTCCCCCCCCCCCCCCCCAAACACCAAAAAAAAAAAACCCTCATGAGCACTTCTAGATTAATCCTTTCAAAGTAGGTGACCATCATGATGCCTTTTACTTGTTTCATTGGCTTCTAATCACTAGACCAACTCATGGGAGTTGAAAATTGTTCCAATCTAATAATGTGATAAGTAAATTCCACAAAAAAATCCACTAAAGGTGTTATTAGTTATGTTATTGTCTTCGTTTGAAAAATAAAAATGAAAACTTAATTTAATATTAGATATTTTATGAAAACCTAAAATTAATATAAATTAAATCGTTCTACCCTCCCTAACTCTCTCCATCTCGATTTTCTCCCTCTTCTATGTCAGCTCACTTATTTACAAGTAGGGCCCACCATAGCTTACTTACAATATTGGGAAGTTCCCCCACCTTTTACATTACATTTTTCCTCTCTCCTATAACTTCGAACTAGGAAGCACGGACACGGTGTATTTGACAAAGTGTTCGTGTCAAACACGTTTTGGACATGGATACGTCTGGACACGCTTCGGGCATGTGTTTGACATGCAAAATTCCATGTCCCTTTTTTTTTTATTATTTTTAATTTTGGACATGTGATGGACACACCACAGACAGGTCACTAGAAATGTTCATTTTCCCCACGGGGACCCACCCCTAACGGGGCAGGGAATGGGGGAGGGAGTGGGGGGGAATTTTTCCCTGTTAGCTAAATGAGGACGGGACGGGGAATGTATTCCCCTTCCCCGTCCCCGCCTTGTTCCCCGCCCCCACCCCGATTACTTTATTTTTTTTAATATGTATATTTATATATTTAATAAATACTAAATTTAATATTTTATGATGTATTATTTTATTTTTCTAAAGAAAATTTTTAAAAATTCTCTTTAAATAGAAATTTACCATTAGGAATTAATAATTTAAATAGAAATTTTCTAAAAAAATATTTTATTTAATCAAAATTTAAAAAATAAATAAAAAATATAAACTGAGAATAATTCCCCGCCTCGATCCCTGCAAAATTAAATGGGGAATTTCGTGGGGACGGGGAATGAAATGGGGGGAAGGGAAGCCATCCCCGACCCCGCCCCGCCCTGTTGGACATCTCTACACGTCACGGACACGCCATTCAAAAACCCAATCTTTTCCTTCTAAAAAAAAACCAAACCTGTTGGCTGTAGAATGGTGGCGTTGGTAGAGACAGTCAGCGGCAAAGTCGGAGGTAGAGGGAGGGAGATCGAATGAAGGTGGGGAGAGATGAAGGGAAAGAAGAATCGGGGAGGGAGGGAAATCAGAATGGGGGAGGGAAAGTAGAAATGGGGGGGAGGGAGGGAAAGTAGAAAGTTGAAATGGGGGAGGGAATGAGTTTTTAGGGTTAGGGTTTGTAGAAAGTTAAAAATAATTAAGGAGTTTTTTTAGGGTTTTAAATGGGTACTTGGCATGCTGCTCTTTTGTCTTTATTGGGTTTGGACTCATATGACTTATTGGGTTTTATGTATTTAAATTTAAAACTATATCAATGGCCAATTAAATTTTCATTCACGTTTTTTTTTTTAAAATTTAAAATTTTAATTATTTTTATTAGTTAGTAAAAAAAACTAAAGTATTTTGGGTTTGATCTTTTAATATTATCTAATAATAATAAAAAAAATAACATATCCCCGACGTGTCCATCCTAAATTTTTAGAAATTGGCGTGTCGTCGTGTCCGTGTCGTATCGTATCCGTGTCCCTTGTCTGTGTCTGTGCTTCTTAGACTTTGAAAGATGCCAGGTTTCTAGATTTTTTGTAAATCAACGACCTGGTGTTTCTCTGCTTTAACATTTGTAATTGTAAACCTTTTCCTTAAATCATCAAAATTGTATACTGTATTCACTTCATTCATTTGGTTTCAATGTATATTTCTGTTTAATTTATACCAACACCTTGTACTCTTGAATGTTTTTTGACCATTATCTTGTGTTTTCTAAGAACTTGCAGTGGCATCAAATCATTCAATTATTTTACCAATCCAAGAATGTTTCTGGTGAATGATTGGATATGAATTTTCTTTGTGGCTTCTTTTAAGAGGATCCTTTGGAGGTTTTTTAGTGTATCACCCCTCTATGGGAGAATGAGAACTTTTGGGGTTTCTAGTTGGAGGGCTCGAAGGTTTGGTGTTTGGGGCAGTTCAATGTTTTCTGGTCTTCAATCCCATGGGAATTTTGATTTCTATTTTAATATCTTCAACAATGGGCATACTCGAGTATTTGTTTTGAGCAGTTCTTTCTCTCTTATATGGGGTGGGGGTGGGGAAATATTTGTATACAATTCTTTAGTTTTTACATAAAAAGGGAGTATTTTGGGGATATTATGATGCTACTCAATGGAATGTGTAAAGAGAGCCTTGTGGTGTAAGTTTTCTAGTATGATTTTAGTTTATTTCCAAGCTGCAAGAAACCTCAGCATAAGAACTGATGAAAAATGTAATGTTTTGGTTATTAAGGATTCATCGAAGTATTGCGAATGACTATCCTAATTTTCTGCTCTGTTGTCTCAAAACTTGCTTCCAGTCCCTAATTTTCTGCTTTGTTGTCTCAAAACTTGCTTCCAGGATTCACATGAGGAGTCCAAAGCTGTGACCAAAGCTCCAGCAATGAAAGGTAATCTATATAACCACTCATAATTCATAAATTCTATTTTTTCCTATAAATTTATGTTTGTTTCAAATAACAGTATTAATATGGATTTACATGCAAAAGATACTTATTAACTCTGGAGATTGATTTGCACAACATTGTTTCTGGTTTCTATTGCACATACCCAATGGTCTGAAATATTGTCTTATCTTATCATGGGATTTACATGCAAAAGAGGCTTATTAACTCTAGAGATTGATTTGCATAACATTGTTTTTGGTTTCTATTTCATGTACTCAATGGTCTGGAATATTGTCTTTATCTATCTTATCATGGGATGCAATATTGCTAGAACAATACGTCAATTATACCATTTTTTGAGTGTAATATGATGGCTTTGAAACATTCGTTGATGAGAGACATTTAAAAGATTCTTCTATTTGACAGTTTTAAGAGGTTTTTAACATTTAGGTTAAATTACAAGTTTAGTTCTTGATCCTTCTCGTTCATTTACTGTTAAATCTCTTATGGAAGATCTTATGGCTACAACCGATCATACTTTACATAAGAAGAATCTTTACGAGGTGCTTTGCAAAGATGTTAATCCAAAAAAGATTAAAATTTTCCTTTTGGAGCTTAGCTTTGGTGCAATCAATACAATAGACAGAATGCAAAGGCGAATGACTAATATTTATCTCTCTCCATCGTGGTGTGTTGTGTTCTTCCAATTATGGACACCTTGGTGATCTTTTTGGGCATTGCTACTTTGCTACGAGATTTTGGAACGTGATCCTTCCTACTTTTGGCTACTCTTTGATTTTGCCTAACGACATTTATGACCTTCTTGCCTCCTTTTTTGTGAGCTATCCTTCCTATGGAGTGAAGAAGGTTTTTTGTGGCTTGCCTTAAATAGGGTCTTCCTGTGGTTTCTTTGGAGCAAGAGGAATTTAAGATTTTTCAGGGATTCTTTTTCTACTTTTGATACCTTTATAGAATTAATTCTTTTTTATGCTTTGTATTGCTGTAAATGTCGACACCCCTTTACTAATTATAGCTTATCTTTTTTGATTTCCAATTTGACTTCCATTTTGTAAAACACCTTTAGGTGTTGGAGTTTACCCTTTGTCTTATTTCATTTATCAATGAAATTTATTTCCCTTTTTAAAAAAAATTATGGTTGTGGATTGTGCATGTTGACATCACAACCATGCATGTCAGCTAATTAAACGCTGAAGAATTTCATTTTATCTTTACAAATATATGGGTGCATGTCGTTCTATTAAATTTCTTTACTATTTTGGGAGATTAATATAATTTGGTTTCATTTTTGAAGGTCAATATTATCTGATTCTTTTGGCTAAAGAAAAATGTTTTATTTTTTACATAAAAAATTTTTAATCTAAATTTTAGTATATGCCTTAGGGCTGCATGGTCAGTTTAAGCAATATATATGTGGTTTCTAAAGATTCCATGTTCAATTACTTTACTAATGTGCTTGTACTCCAGCAATCAAGCAGCGGATGGAAAAGGACGTCGATGAAGTTGGAAAAGTTGCGCGTTCTGTGAAAACCAAAGTCGAAGAACTCGACAGAGAGGTCAGTCCTTTTGCTGCATCGACCTGATATTGCATGTTCCTTATGAATAACCTATTGTCATACTTTCTGTCCGGTAATTTCTAAATATGACCATGTTTCCTAAAGAAAGGATTGCTAAGGCACCCTTTCTCCCATATTTTTCATTTTTGGGGTATTGGTGTTCCAGAATCTGGCGAGTAGGCAGAGGCCTGGTTGTGGAAAAGGATCAGGTGTAGATAGATCAAGAACAGCAACTACTCTGTATGTTATATGCCAACTCTTCAGTTTTATATATATAACTTTTTTCTTTTTTTATGATTGTTCCCAGGTTTATGGAATAATTCTATCATAATTCAAGATAAATCAACTAACCATTAATTTTATGGTGTGTTTGTTTTTTCTCACCATATGTGGGTCAACTTTTGTAAGTAAGATGAAACTAATAGGTGCGTTCAGCTGCTAAACATGAATACTTTAATTTTTTTGTCAATGCGTTTGTGTTTGAGAGGTATCAAAAGTCCTGATACAATACTAAGTTAAATACTTGAGCTAGAGTATTAGACCTGTTAAATGTGTGCTTTCAGAAAATGGACATAAAAATTCTCTTTAAGCTATTCCAATATGGTCTAGTTAGAGAGAAGGACGTTAGAAAAGCAATTGATTAATGGTTTTTCAATAGCTTTTTTTCTTTCACAGCATTGTTGGGATATTATGAATGGAGGAACTAATAATTCGGATTTGACAGAGATGTGAGAAAAAGGTGTCTAGGAGAGCATGATGCCTCGCTTATTTGTGCAAGCTTGTTAGGGAGTAAAGATTTTCTTCTGGGGTTTGATGAGAAATCCCTAGGAAGCTCGAGGGCTCGCAAAGGTTGTAGAAGGGGCATGGCCATTTGTGAACTCACATTGAGCCGCAAGCTCTACTTTTATAACTTGATAATGAATTAAGAAAAACAGTACATAATAATATATTTCAAATATTATTATTTTTAATCATAACTTCTAATTTTATATATTTAAAATATTAGTAATCTCTAATTTATAATCTATTTAAATAACAGAAGATCAGGTCCAATTCTTTGGTTGGGTGGGTTTTACTTGGAAGGGTGAACATTTTGGACCATGTCTTGAGGTATTTGTCCTTTGTGGTAGGCCTGCAGTGGTGCATTTTCTGTAAGAGTGCATATGAGGATCTAGATCATTTCCTTTGAGCTATCAGTCTGCTCACTGTATTTGTGATAGTTTTTTTTAGATATTTGGTATTTGTTTGGCTTAAGAGCCAAGAGTGCAGCTCTATGGTTGTGCAGTTTTATGATAAGGGTTGGATTTTGTAGCATGTTGGCTTCTTTCCTGTCCTTTGGGGTATTTGGCTTGAGAGGAACAATAAAATTTTTAGTGCTTTGGAGAAATAATGGAGGAGGTTTGGGTGTTGGCTAGGTTTAACACTTCTGGTCACTAAGGATTTTTGTAATTACTCGTCAAGTCTTATTATTGTGGATTGGAGCTTTTTGTAAAGATAGCTAGTTGGCTTCTTTAGCTTGGGTTATTTTTTTTGTATGCCTGTTGGTTTTCCCTTTTATATTTTTTTCCTTTCTTCTCACAATGAAAGCTTGGTTTTTCATCATTTAAAAAAAATGTAGCCATAAATAGAAGCTACGACCTTACTTAAACATGATCTGTTCTATAGGTTGTACAACTGCATTCTTGAATTCTAAGCCGTTAATCTTTGTAATGGTTAAAGTTACTCCATGAGTCATCCAACTTCCCCCCTTGCTCAGAGGGTGTTTTAGCTGCAACCTTCCCTCTCCCATGTGCATTGTGTTCTAATGAAAATGTAGTCTTTCTCTCTAAGTATTTCTCCCGTCCAGAAGTTATCAGTTGTACTCTTCTCCATGGATTTCAACTGTTCGTCTCAAATTTGCAATAATTTGATACTTATCTACTCCCAAGTATATTCTCCCCAAGTACATCAACATGAGCTTTCCATTTTTCGCCCAGCAACAGCTCACTCATGGATCTGAGACCGCGGTTAGGACTTGAGAATGTATTTTCAGTCGATATTCAAGGAAAACAACACTAGGGAAGTATGCGAGAGACTTCACAACACTCCCTACACAATTTCCACTTAGATTCTCGCTACCTCACATCTTTCCAACCTTCCTAATATTATGCTGAAGGCCGTCCTGTCCAAGTGAATGTAACTAACTTAAGGGCTCCATCCTCACCACTAATTTCATTGAGAGAAATAAAAGAATATACAAAGGCTTACAAAAAACAAGCTCCAACAAAAAAAGTAGTCCAACCCCAACTATAGAACAGGACTCCAATCCTTATTAAGATTTTGGGCTGACGTATTTAAGCCAACTTCAAAAGACTTCAAAAGGTTCAATCGTACCAAAAAAAAAAAAAAAGCGAAATTGTTTCTTGATTGAGAGCTTTAGTGCAAGCTCCGTCAAATAAATTTATAAGCTGGGCCTCCTAAAACTTTGCAGTGATAGTTGGTCGGGTCGAATCACAGGGAAGCCTTCTTATTGGTGATTTCCTCTTTTTAATTGGATTATGTAGTGTAACTTTGGGGGGGGGGGGGGGGGGGGGGGGTTGAAAGCTAAGGATAGAAATTAGACTAACTGAGCACTAATTTGGGATTAATGTTTGCAATGCCAATCACATGCTTTACAAAATATAATTTTAGAATCAAACACACTCAACTGACTTTGTTGGAAAAGCCAACAAAGCCTCAAATATTCCCTTAGAACAGTCTAATTAACCTAAGATCAATTACACTCAAAACCAATCCTAAGCAGGGGACAATAGCATGCCATACTCACAACCGGTCGATTAAGCACTTAGGGACTATTAGAATTGGTGAGGCAATTAAACTAATCTAGGTTATCGGGCCTAAATTAATTCTACCGCTCTTTTTCTTTCTAAGGACCTAGCTTCTTTCAGTCGTTTATGGGAGCATAAACTCACCAACCCATCAACCCTATGCTACTGGAATTAAGCACAATCTCTATGTGATTAAGCAATCGAAAAAACATGCACAGTTAACTTAAACACACTCGACGCGTATAGGTTGTCAAGCTACCTATGAGCATGCTTAAGAATTAACACAAGAAAGCAAAGAGACCTTCAATACTGAAATTAGTGCAAAAAATGTCAGAACCTCATGGTGTTATGATGTAAAATCCCGACAATATCCTCGAATTGGCATTTCTGGTTAGCCGGACATCGAAATCTCGAACATCGAGCCCATAAATGTATCTAAATCTATCCTAAAGTGACTAAAAATGCTAAGAACATAAGGGAATAGAGAGAATTTTGTAAAGGACGGCTGTCTAAAAGCTTAGAATGACTTAAAAATGGAAAAAGAAGCTTTTATATTCCTCGAAGTAGTGTCTCACGCTACATGCAGCGTCTTAACGCTATTGTTAAATTACCAATCAACCCAAAATCTTAAGCTGACGAGTTATGGTAAATTTAATTATATTAACACTCCAACACTCCCTCTCACTTGTGGGCTTTGAAATTTGTCGATGGCCCAACCAGTGGAAATCAATATTAAATGGGGAGGAAATGACATTACAAGGGTTTGGACACAAGACCTCTTGTTTTGATACCATGTTAAATCACCAATCAACCAAAAAGCTTAAGTTGATGAGTTATGGTAAATTTAATTATATCAACACTCCAACAGCTATCGCCAATTAGACCAACATTCTTGGGACTCGCCACAGCGTTGACTTGCGCTCACTGTTACAATGTCTCAACGCTGTCTTGCACTTTCACGTTCTGTTTTTCAGCTTCTTGCGTAGCGTTTATTCGGCGTCTAGACGCCTGAATAGAGGCATTTTGGTCATTTTGCTTCCAAACTTCACTCGAGTGCCCGAATGACCTCCAGTTTGCTTCAAATTAACCCCAAATGCGTGTAAATGCTTCTCAAACCTCGTAATGCGCGATTTCCTACAAAATGGACATTCAAGACATGAAAACCATAAAAACTAACACGAATTAGATAGAGAAAGATAGGACTTTTCTGGTCCTATCATTTCTTATCAATAATAAAAAAAAGACCTGAAAAGGTTCAATCTTAAACTCGAGGCAAACTCAAACAGTCTCACCATGGGTTGCAAATTCTAGCTCCAACTAAGAAGAAAAAAAGGAATACATCGGCAAACTGCAGATGACTAAGAGGGATCTTCAATAATCTATCTCGTCACCCTGGCCAGAAGTGGCCAGTCCAAGCTCAGTTCAATTGTGGAATTGTAGACGTTGTATTCAATAGTAAAATGGTGTCTTCTCGGTTTTTGTATTTTGGCTATAAAGTCAAGTCAAAGTTCAGTTTCTTTTTCTTTTTCTTTCAAATTTGTTCTGATTCCTACTGCTTCCTCAGTTCGTGAATTTCTTGATGTCTTGATAAATATATTTTTTGGGAACTGAATGTTTCACTCATTGATTGCATTATTTTTTTTTAGTGCCTTAAAAAAGAAGTTGAAAGACAAGATGACTGAATTCCAGGTAAATATTGTTGATCTCTTTGTTGGATTGAAGTCATTATTGCCTAAGATCATGGGTTGAATGGATTGTAACATTTATTGTAGATTTTGCGTGAAAAAATCCATCAAGAGTATCGGGAGGTTGTTGAGAGACGGGTTTTCACAGGTTTGATCCCTCAGTCATAAAAATTCTGGTCCTTAACGTTTTCTAATTTTGGATAATTGACACTGTTGGCTTCTATGATTTTCAGTCACGGGCGCTAGGGCTGATGAAGAGGTAGTACTCCCACTATTATTAGAATTCCAGTGGATCCCATTGATAATGTTTCAATGTGCCATGCTCATTTTTCAACTATTATATGAACGTGCAGACCATCGAGAAATTAATTGAAACTGGGGATAGTGAACAAATCTTTCAGAAGGCAATTCAAGAACAAGGGCGAGGACAGGTCTGTTGCTTCTCCCTTATCATCCCTTCCTCTTCCTTCTTTGCTTCAAAGCCAATGAATGTTTATGCTTTAGAATCTTTATTGGTGTACTGCATTATTAATGGTATCAGTATACTTCTTTGGATAGTTTTTTGGATGTTGCACAGCTAAATACGGCTTGGTGGTGCCATCGTTTTAACAAATTCTTTTGTACTACCCTTTTTCTATGCTTTTGAATGATTGGAAAGCTCTTTGTACGTAGTTCCTTGGGTGGGGGTTCTCTCTTCCCCCAGTCCTTAGGCTGTTGTTCCCTTTCTTTTGGAATTTGACATCTTACCTTATTGGTTTGTTATAAAAAAAAACTGTTGTTCCCTTTCTTTTGGAATTTGACATCTTACCTTATTGGT
Source organism: Trichosanthes truncata (assembly GCA_033996785.1). Taxonomy (NCBI): domain Eukaryota; kingdom Viridiplantae; phylum Streptophyta; class Magnoliopsida; order Cucurbitales; family Cucurbitaceae; genus Trichosanthes; species Trichosanthes truncata. Next base: position 28,452,317 of record JAWPNB010000003.1, on the reverse strand, counting down.
TTCTTATAAAAAAAAATGGTATCAGTATACTTCAAAATTTCTGTGCCTTGATTCATGGATGTTGATATTTTCTTTCCATATATTTATTTCTATTACTTTGTAGGTAATGGACACTCTAGCTGAAATTCAAGAGCGTCACAGTGCAGTTAGAGAACTAGAGAGGAAGTTACTTGAGCTACAGCAGGTATATTAGTAGAATTTTTTTTTTTTAACAAGAAACAAACACTTTTCATTGATATAATGAAAAGAGGCTAATGCTCCAAAATACAAACACCACAAGGGTGTGAATAAAAAATCCAAAAATGAAACAAGATAAAAAATAAGCAAAAAGCCGAAAAATCAGAACATTAGAAGGAATAAATAAAAGTATCCACTTTAAACAAATAAGAGAAACCCAAGAATAATTTAGACAATGAACACCAAGAAGAAGATTTGAAACAAGCCGACTCAAAGCGATCAAACCATAAGAAATGCTTATCATGAACAATTTGTTGATTTCGCTCTAGCCACAATTCGCCCTTGATCGCATTAATCCATAATAATCTTGTTTTAGAATTTAGGAAAGCTGGACCATAAAGAAGCTGGAGAATGTTGCTGCGAAATACATTAGAAAAAAAACCCATTGAATGTTGAAATAAGAGAACGACTTAAACCAAACTTGCCGAGCATAAGAACATTGAAAGAAAACGTGATTCAGAGAGTCTTCATCTTGAAAACTAGAGCACAGACTGATGGCATTAAGCAATGGGCTGTAGCCATCTTCTGCAAAACATCCGAAGTGTTGAGATTCCCATTAAGCAAAGTCCACAAGAAAATATTAATTCTCTTAGAACTCTAGAACTTCCAAATGGCTGAGAATAACTCATTATCCAAGGGAGAAAAAGAAAATGAATGATTAGTTAAAGATTTCACTGATAATAAACCTAAAGAGTCAATTGACCAGCTTCTTGAGTTTTCATTAGAATCATTGGCCACATTGGAAATAAAACTTAACAGAACTTGAAAATTTTCAATCTCTATATCCTTTAAAAGCCCGATGCCATGAGCTTGTTTGACAAAGTTGGAAACAGATCCAATAGGAGAAGATGAGATAGCATATAACCACGGAAAACTGTTCTTAAGAACAGAATTGTTCAACCATAGGTCTTCTAAAAACCGAATCTTCCTTCCATTACCTAATTTATAATGCGCAAGTGAATTGAATTGCTGCCATAATTTAGAAATAGACATCCACGGACTTCGAAGACTGAAACCTCTTCTAGAGCTAGAACTCCATCCAGAATTATATTAGTAGATTTTATGCATCCAGGTAGACACACCTGTATCTTCAATCCCTAGAAGTGGTAGCTACGTACACTCGAATAGTAAGAAGAGAAGTTTTAAACTGTCAACCGTATAATGGTTAGTATAAATTGTATTTGGTCATGCTGACATATGTATCATTTCACTCTTAAATTTTGCATACAATTGAATATCCAACTTTAGTTTGATTTCTTTCATGCAACTGCCAAGTCAACCCAGCAGGTTTGGATATTTAGACAGAAGCTGGTTCTAAGATTTGTCTTTATGGCTACTTAAATGAAAATCCAAGAATTTTTATTAGATAGTTTTAGAAAAGCATTAAATGCAACAAAATAAGTTGTTTTAATTACAGTCTAGTATTTGTTTCAAACATATGTAATTCTGAATGATATTGGGAATTTATGGGAAGTACATAAATTTTAATTTAGCATCTCTTATACGAAATACGAGCTATTTTGAGAGTGTTATCTTAAGAAAATTTGCATGGAAGCAGAATAGTTGCTGGTTTTCAATGTTTAGACAGGAATCAAGAGAGGCTTTTCTTTCCCTCCTTTTCATCTTTCCTTTCTTTTAGTTGTCTGTCTCGCACACAGAAGAAATACTGCATAACATAAAATCTATCATCCTTAACATTGCAGGTATTTCTGGACATGGCAGTATTGGTAGATGCACAAGGGGATATGCTCGACAATATCGAATCACATGTAATATTATTAGTTTTATCATGAAATATCTTCATTTTGAAATTGTTGGTATGAGGTGTAACTAAATGTAAAATGAATTCATAACCACGTTATTCATTCTGCTTTACTCCTTCCAGGTTACCAGTGCAGTAGATCATGTGCAACAAGGGAATACTGCTCTTCAAAAGGCAAAGAAGCTGCAAAAGAATTCTAGGAAATGGATGTGCATTGCCATCATAATCCTTCTAATCATTGTTGTGGTCATAGTAGTGGGAGTCCTTAAGCCATGGAATAATGGTAAGGGTGCCTAAGTGCCCATCATCTGTCTGTATAAATATATCATTTCAAAGGATTTGTACCTCTGCCTGGACCTACAATTTGTGCTGATTTATGTGATCCATTTTTGGAACAAAGATGCTAGGTGTGTGTCATATTGTTTTCAAGATGAAGTATATATAAATATATGAGCATATTCTTTATACCTTCAACAAAATGCCCATCTCCATGAGCATTCTGTGAAAATATGCACTTTCTATTTTTTTTTTTCAAGTTCAGTTCATGGATTTATCTTTTTTCAATCAAGGGGTTTCACTGTGAGCTGTATGTGAAGAAATAATTGTAACTTCATGGTTATGCAGTATGTGGTGGCAATATTGGAATGGTATTTAAACTTTTAGTCTGGTTGGATTGAAGAGATGCTTACTAGAAGACTATCCAGTTCTTTTTTCATCTTTAATGTTGATTCATTTAATTTTAGTAGCATTTTACCTGAAACTAGAATTTTGTTTGTGGGGAAAAATGACCTATCTGGGTACATTACTCTATCAATGCCCTATGAAGAGTTTGATAAAGCCTAATAAAAATGATTTAAGTATTCGTTTAAGACATTACAATACCTTTACCCCTAGCCAAATGGATCTTTATGTACGTTTTTATGTTACTTCTCAGAGTTTGAGAAATTGGCTAAAGAACCTAAAAGAACTGCCTCATGTTTGAATGAAGAGTCCAACCCTACTTTAATGAAAAGCAATTGCCGATTTAATTGTCCGATTTTATACTCATCTTTTGAAAAATCAATATTTTTATTTTTTAATATTGTATTGCAAATGAAGTGAGGATTTGATCTATGATTGGGGTTGGTTGTGAATTGCATCTAATGTGACGGATGTTTGGCCATTTTTAATGCAGGGCTAAAACTAATCATTAACTTACTATATCTGCTTTACAAACTTAATCCTCATTAAAAGGTGATAACTTTTAAATAATTGACATTTTTTTTTAATGAAAAACGCAATTTTTTAACCGGTGGCAATTGCCATATTTATAAATATAGCATCAAGAATATGATTTTGCAAATAAAACAATTTTTTCAAATAATTTTTTGCATGCCTATTTAGACCATTTTACATGATTCCCTTACCCATGTATATCAATGACAAATGTCTACCTTAACAGCAGTTTATCACTGATATATGTTGATAGATTAGTAGACATATATCATTGATAGACACACACCACTAATAGACGTTGATAAATAGACATATATCATTGATAGACATACATCACTAGTAGATGTCTATCAATGTTTATCAGTGTCTATCAATAAAGATGTCAATCACTGATAGCATATAATTATGCTATCTTATTTCCTATTATTTTAGCTAGTTTTGTAATGATTTTGTGTGCTTTTGACGCCTATTTTTGTATACATTGCAGAAATCGAGCTAAAAGAGAAAAGTAGAGTGGAGATGAAGAATTAAGTATTTGGACCCGAGAGCTAGCATTGTAACGTTGTCCTGTGGCGTTGCAACGCTAGAAATGAGTGCAAGAGGAAAGCTCTGTCCGTAGCATTGCAACACTACTTATAACGTTGCAACGCTACCCTTGTGCACATGTCAAAATGACAGCATTTTGGATAGTGTTGCAACGCTGTCGCAACGGCAACCTTTAAATTCATCTTTTTCTTATAGAATTAGGGGAGGCCATTTAGGGTTTTAGACCCCCATTCTCGATTCCCTACCATTTTGGACCTGTAGATGATGATTAGAGGTGTTTGGGAGCTAATCTTGAGGCTTGGGAGCGTGGATTTTAAGGCAGAAGCTGGGATTTTAGAGTCAGCGGGTCTTATATCAGTTTCTTTCCCTCTTTCATGTATTTACTTGCTGTAATATAGAGGATTTTGTGCCGTTATCTGAATATGTTGGGCTAAATTTGTATTTAGGGAGTTAGAGCAGGATTAGGTTTGGTTTTATGTTGTAATCGACACTTTAGTCATTTGATTCACTTTTTATATTTCATTTAGTTGGGTTGTGCTTAATGCTTCGTATTAATTGACCATTAATTTGCTGAATTAGTCCTAAATTGAGCTCGACAGAGGATGTTTAGAGTAGACTTAGTCCAATTAACGCCCCTAGATTGCCGAAGTGACATAGGAACAACAATCGAAAGGTGAGGCTTAACATGAGCGGGCTTAATCTTAATTAGCTAATCAATTAACGCTATGGACACTTAGGTAAACGATTAGTTAAGCGTGTTTGAATGAGATCGACAGAAGATTTTGATCGGTTTAGCTCTAGGTCTATGAAATTGGCATGACATAATTAAATGGAGAGTTAAAATTCTCATAAAAGGAACCTAAGAGTGCTCGATTTCCCTAAATTTCCTTAATTGGTACCTCCTCCCATTTATCTTTCTTTTTAGGATTAGATGTTTATTTTCTCTGTTTCCTCTTGCTTTGTGTTCTCTAAATAAAGTAAAGTGAGACTATTCACGATAATTAATTAAATTAAAAACCAATCCCAGTGGATACGATATTTGGTAGAAATACCGTTTTATTATTACTTTGATCACGTGCACTTGCGTGTACGCTCCGATCAATCACTGATAGATGTTTATTAATGATATACGTTTATCATTGATATTATATGGAGTTGAAACATGGTAGGAGGAAGAAATTACCACCAGTTTCAAGACTATTTTAGTTGGTTCTACAACATAATGACTAATGGTGTTCTCCAAGGGTGAGATTGTAGAATAGTCTCTCCGTCATTTTGCATCATATGCCTGAGATTGATTCCAACAATAGTAATTTAGTATCATATGGTCAATTTCATCACACATGATGTTGCAAAGATATCATTAAATTTTGTCATTGATGTAAATGACATGTTTAGCAAGAAGGCTAATTTACAGAATGTGTCGTGTTCCATTGCTTTAAGAGATAATTTTCAATACAAAACTGATAACTTGTAGAAATACAAATTATTATGTTCCAGAAATATATTATTTTTGCTTTGAGAGCATCGTTTTATGCGCTTAAAGATTAGTTTTGTATGAGTTTTTTCCAAGTAAAAAGAAAAGATCATATGCGTTGAACATTCTTAAAATTCAAGAGTTTATACTTGATAAGACTCAGAAAGTCTTATTTAATCACTCTTATTTCTTGTTAGTTAGTTGCTTTTATGTGATTTATTGTTTATTTTGTAGGAATTCGAGCAAAAAGCATAAAATGGAGAGTTTGCAGCGATTCGGGGCTAATTTGGACCAAATCAAAGGTCGTTTGAGCAATCGAGCAAGAAGAACCATGAAAATGACATATTTGCCCCTGAAGGAAGTGTCTAGATGCTTCCATGTTGCTCAAAAGACTCTGCAAACAATAGATGAGTTTTCAGGATAACGTCTTAATGCTGTCCACGACGTCTCAATGTTGTCGACAGTGTCTGTAGTCTAAGCCTCGCTCAATGCTATGACGAGCCCCTCAAAACGCTGGGTAGCATCTTGACGCTACTGCGATTTGTATAAAAGCTTAATTTCGACCCTCTTTAGGCGATTTCTCTTTGTTTTTCATAATATTAGTCTATTTTGATCGATTCTTAGTGTCGGGCTACATTGGTTTGAGACTTCCGACGTTGTTTCGGGTTGTAAATACGGTACTTATGCAATTTTTGTGACATTTTGAGTATTATTTCCTTATATTATAGTATGTTTTATGGTTGTTAACTCTTGTTCTATACTTAGTAATCTTCAAATTTGGTTGATCTGGAAAATTGGCTAAGTTAGCAGGTTCATAGCTATGCTTGAGTAACTGTTGAGGTCCTCGGTCTCTTTCTTAATTTTAGTAGCACTAAGCTTACAACCACATTAGTAATTAGGAGTATTATTGCTTCATTATTTTGAATGTGGTAGGCTTTAGAGTTAATTGCACATAGTGGATAAATTCGATAGGCATGTCGAGTTTAATTATTTCGTTCCAACATATTCCAAGCACTTAACGCTTCTAATTAGCTAGTATGGAACGTTTGTCCCCAACTAGTGAGTTAGTTTAGAGTCGATTTAGGCGTTAAAATCTTGACTGCTTTAGGGGAGGCTCCTATGGGATTTTGAGGAGTCTGGTCGATCTTAAAATGCTGTAATTTGCCTGTTAAGTTAGTCAATGGTCGATTATTGCATAGTACCCGTTTACCCCTCGAGTCGGTGATCGAGGTGAGGTCATTATCTTTATTGCTTTCAGTTTAGTTCTTCTGTCGGTTTATGCTTTATCCTAAATCTCCCCTAGTCCGTGTCAATAAGAATCTCAATTAATAGAAATCAATTTATTTGGTTCCCTATGGTTCAAATCAACCCACTATTAAGTAGTATTTAATTCTAGATCGGTAATTATAAATTTATTTGATTGAGCCCTCTACAAGCTCATATCAAATTGGCATCGTTGCTGGAGAACTGCCAATTAAATTGATTTCTTGATTTTGATTTTCTTATTTTAATATAAAAAAGTCTATACCATTGTTATGACTAACAATTTCAAAAATTCTGGAGAAGCTACCCCGTGCGACATTGAGGTTAGTGAGCTTAGAAGAAAAATTGATGAGTTAACCTTTCTTGTTGAAAAGGTTGTAGAGCGAGGGTAACCAGTGGAGGTACAATGAGATCACATGGCCCAAGCCTACACCACTGGAGTTCTTGGCGAGCATGAGATGAGCCATGATCCTCACGGTCCTTAGTGGGATCATTCATATCAAAGCCAGGAGGAGCAGAGCCCTCACTCACAGTCTTCAGCTTCAGGTATGTCCTTAAAGGATTTAGTTAATCAAATTGCTAAAAACACTTTCTAATTTCAGTAGGAAATTCTCTAGCTCCGTAAGGAGGCTCGAGCGTTGATGCAGTGCTTGGATGATGAAATCACCTAGTTGGCTAAGCTAGTGGCGAATTGGAGAATCCTTAAGAGCAACTGCCTATCAATATCCCTGAGGTACGAAGTTGTGAAGGTGATTTAGAAACTAATGATGAAATTTGTTTGCCATTTGAAGAATAGGTATGTGAGGCAAGTGAGGAAGTCGAGCTTCAGTTCCACGAGGAGTTCCAGGTGATAGAGTTGAAGGTCAAAAGACCTACGTTTGTTCTATCCTTTGGTTCCTCTTTATCATGTGAATGTTCTTCTTCTTTGTCTCACGAATTAGAGTCAGAGTCTGCTTTCATTGATTTTTCTGTTTTTATACTTTTAGAGTCGAAAAATCCCAAAAAGACCTGCATTTCTGGAGCCTATAAGATGTTGAAGAGCTTGCTATGTGCAGTGGGCTTTGTGGATTCAAGAAAGAAAGGGCCAAAGAAATAGGAGAACTTCTATGTGCCTTGATGCATGCCACACGACAAGCATAACAATGGACTATAAAAATTTGTGCTTTCTGAAGGCAGCCAGGTGGAAATTTTTTATTACTTTCCTTTACTGCTTTTTGTTTTTGCTTTTTCATAGCTTAGTCCTTTTTTTAAATTTTTTTTTGTAGGTAATAAGATGGCCTTTTATCATTCATGGAGGTTAGAGATGCACCACCACCCACCTATGAGTTGAACATTTCAGGAGAGTTTTTTTGTTCCTTTAACTTTGTCTTTATGCTTTTTAGATATTTATACATTGAGGACAATGTTGAGTCCTGAGCATCTAAGTTTGGACTATTTAGGTTTTGAGCAAAATTTGAAATTTTTAAAATTTTGAGCTTATATTGACTTCTTTGCATGTTGATTGAGTCTTGAGCACCTGAGCGTTGGACTTTAGATTGATATGTTGAGCATGTAATTGTTGAAATTTTTGAGAGTTATGAGCTTGAATTGTTGATAATTTGATTGCTTGTTACTTGATGAGGACAATTGATGACATGCTTGACATGTTGCTTTAATTGCATTAGTTGAAGTGTGTAGAAGCGATCTTGTTTTAAGCCTTTTTGTGCCTAATTTTTAAAATTTTGTTGAATTTCCTGCTCGTTCTGAGCATGTTTAGCATATCCTTTAGCAGTCTTGAAGGCTTAGGGTTGAATTATTTGGCTTACATCTTTGTTGTCACCTCGATAGGCGTAGGACTAGATGTTGAGTTAATTTTTTGCATGATAGCTTGTAATGTGTTGCTTAGGGAGAATTAGGATGTTTTATTTGCCTGCAAGAAAAGAAAATGAGCTCAAAAGAAAAAAAAAAAATCATTCTTGAGAAAGAAAATAAGGGAAAGAAGAAGAAAAAAAAACTTGTAATGTGTTAAAAAGAGACGAGGGTAAAAAAAGTTGCTGTTGTCATGATTAGTTAGGCCTATTGAGTGAGTGTTGTAGGTAAGGGTTGATCAGGGAGTGACACGCAGGCGCACTTGATCGAAGTAATAATAAAACGGTACAAGAGTACTGAGTATCGTATCCCACAGAGATTGGTTTTTAATTCAATTAAATATCGTGAATAATCTCACTTTACTTTATTTAGAGAACAGAAAGCAAGAGCAGATAGGAAAATAAACACTAATCCTAGAAAGCAAGATAAATGAGAGACACAAATCGATAGGTAATTCTATGGGTGTTGATTGCATTCTTAGACCTTAATTTACTTAATTAAACTAGCAATTTAGGCACAATCAAGTGTTTGATTCATAAGTCTAGAAGCCTAAGGTCATGGAATCTCCTGTTGGCCTCCTCCAATTATCAAGTATTATTAACTAACCTAGGTATCCCTCAACGTTAGCTAAGTCATACAAGGCATTACAACCCTACGTCACTGACCTCTATAGATTAATTATTACTCATGTTGTCACTCAGGTAATTAATCTATATTCATGCATCCAGTTCTAGTCTAAGCTTATCTCTGTCGAGCCTCCGCTCAGTAACTAATCAATTAGACGGTACTCAATTAATTAATCTCCAGCATTAGTTATAATTAATTAACTGTTTATCCCGCTGTCACTCGGTAGCTAACTAGGAATCCCCTGTCAAGCTCAACGTAGTCCTACTTCAATTAATTAACGAACACAATCTAAGGGCATTAAGCCTAAAATGCATGAATGAACATAAGCACTAATTAAGCCACAACTACAAACTAAATTAAGTACAATTAAGTGCAATGGTCCAAGAATTACAACAACCCATAGAAATTAGGAATTTAACTAAACATATTAAGTAATTACAACCCAAAAATCCCTAAATACAACATAATCTAAATACTGAAAATAAAGGAAAAAGGGAAGGGAAAGCTTAGGTCAATTTCAATCCCGCGGTCCTAAGGCAATCTACCACAAACCTGAGCTCCAAAATCTTCAACTGAGATCCAAAATCCTTCCAAAATCCACCCAAGACTCTCTAAAATTGAGATTAGGGTATTTTCTATCAAATTGGCCTCCTATTTTTCGAAGAAGAAGCGAAGAATTTATACTGGCTATTGTGACAGCGTTGCAACGCTGTCCTAAATCACTATGGATGGAGGCCTTGTACGCAGGGGCAGCGTTGCAATGCTCCAGATGGAGGCTCTCATTTCAACGTGTTTCTAGCGTTGCAAAGCCACAGAGCAGCGTTGCAATACTAGCTCTCAGATTTGCACAATATATTTGGGTGTTGCAACGCCCTTTCAAGCGTTGTAACGCCATCCTCACGGCCCCAACAACTTGTTTCTTCATCTCTTCTCTTCTTGGCTCTCCAAAATGACCCGATTTAGCTTTGAAATGACCAAAATATCCTCAAATACTCCGTTTTGCTCCTTTAGTTCGGTTTCTGCAAATTAAACACAAATTGGCATCAAAGCATACAAAATTATAGCAAAACTAGCTAAAATAATAGAAAATAAGATAGCATAATTATATGCTATCAAGGGTCCCTACAATAGTTGTGTGCAAGCTCTTGACATTAAAGTGATGCAAGTTTGGGGAGCGCTACCCCATAGTAGTTCGGCCACCTAGTAATCTATTACTTGCTTGATTGTTTTATTGCTTAATGGCTAGTTTCCAGTGCCAGTGTACAGAAAAGATGGATTGAGAGCCTTATAAACCTTCCTTGGGCTTGTAAAGACTATTTTAGGGAGGCCACTAATATCATGCATAAGTGTGTTATTTCTAGGCTTAGTTTTATGCTAGTTTTGCTATGATTGTGTGTACTTTCATGTATTTTTATGTATATTTTACAAAAATCGAGTAATTGGAGCAAAATAAGAGTTTTGAAATGTATTTGGTTGAATTTGGAGAAAATTAGAGCTAAAATTGAGAATCCAAGTGTTGAATATCAAAACAAATTCCAAGTTTTTCTAATGGCCCTGAGCTACTCATAGTTATTAGTTCATATTTTATTTTAAAATGTGAATTAATAAATTTTGGGACATTCAAAATAAAACATAAAAATATTTTCGGACTATTAAATAAAAGGATAATTTTGAAATAAAATGTGGTAACCGTTTTTCTAAAACGGGTGTTGTAGGAGTGCTAACACCTTCTCTACACTCAATCGACTCCCGAGCCTAATTTCTGGTTTCATAGACTACCCTTTTCCTCTAAAATAGGTGACTAATCACACCTTATAATGATTGGTGGCGACTCCAAACCTTTTACCTCGAAAGAGACTCCTAGCAGAGGACGTCGGCCGCTCCGCGTCGTGATGACGTTGCGACAGCTGGAAACAAGCTTGTGAACCCGAGAGTATAGCGTTGCAATGCTACATCAACAACCTTTCAGCCTTGGAGACTAGCAGACATAGCGTTACAACGCTACTTACAATGTTGTAATGCTAGAAAAATAAAAAATTTCCTTTTTTATAAAATTCGAGAGACAGCGTTGCAACGCTGCCCCTAGCATTGTAACGCTGTCTTGACTCTATTTAAGGAACTTTTTCATTCGAGCAATGGGAGCCTTTTGGAGAGTATAGAACCCTAATTTCGATAAGGCACAATGTTTTGGGACCTAGAGAGCACTTTGGAGAGCTAAGGAGGAGACTCGAGGCTCGAGATTGCCGGACATCACGTCGGGAGCGAGTGTTGGCATGCGTCGGCCAATTTTCTCTTTATCCTTTCCTTTGTTTTTTTTTCAATTTTAGGATCTTTGAGCTGTATTAATTTGAATATGTTAGACTCTTGGATAGTTGTGATTGTAGAACTTACATTTAATTTTGAGTTGTTATATATCGTAACGCTATTTATGCAACCTTGTGTTTATGCTCGTAACTTTTGGCCAAAGTTAATTCTTAGAATTTGAGTTTTAGCTTGAAAGAGTAGAACTTGAATTGAGATGTGGTTGCATAACTAATAATGGAGTATTGCATGAGAATGGATATTTTGTTGTTAGATGTTGTTATAGAATTCCGTTAATGCCATGCATGAGTAGTAAAAATAGACTGAAAGAGTGATTTGTTACTTATGGATGAGTTCAATTGACCTTGAAAAAGTCAATTAGATAAATTAGAAATTCTTGACTTATAGTGTTGCATGTTATAACTTTTCTTAGTCAAATTAAGTTTGTGCTTCATGTTAATTCAATCTCCAATGTCCAATGTCTCTCTAAATGGACTCCAACCTTGTAAATATTTAGCTTAGTTTTATATTCTTGTTTCAATCTAAGTTTAGGTTCTCTAAATAAAATTAGGTGTGAGTAACTATGGTACTTAATTAAATCTAAGAACTCCAATCCCTGTGGATGACCCTGGCCATTATTATTGCAAAATATTAGAGGTTCGGTTTATAAATTAATCTGATAAGAGCCTTAGACAAGCCCTTTTATCAAATTGGCATCGTTGTCGGGGATTGACGTATTTTAGTTTAATTAATATCGTGGTGAAAGTGCTTGATCTTAATTTAGAGTGTAAATAGTGTATATTGTATGATTTTCTTCTTTTGTTTTTCCTTGTATATTTGTATATTTGTGTAATTGTTTAGTTTTCTTTTCTTATTTTAGTTTTTCTTCTTTATGTAAATTATGTATATGTTGTGTATTAATGTAATTTATGGTTTTGTTGTATATTATGTATATTTCTTGTGTTGTATACTTTGTATTTTTTTTGGTAGTCTATGTATTTTAGTGTAAAGTATGTATATTATTTGTGTATTTTCCTTTGTTGTTGTTGTATTTTAATAGATTAGTTTTTCTTGTTGTTTCTTTTTGTCTTTAGTTTTTGTCCTTTATTTGCTTTCTACTTTTGTTCGGATTTATTCTTAATTGTTTGACTAATGCATTTTCTGAGATGTCATTGAATAAGGACCCGTTGAAGTGAGTGTGTACAGAGGATTGTGGCATGGGCTCGAGCATAAATTGATCTACCACATGAGCCTAATTTAGCTAAAGACGTTAAAGAAAGCGCTTTTTGGGAGGCAACCCAAGCTCTTTTTCTTTCCCTTGCTTATTTACTTTTGTGTTTGTTGTTTTTCTATTCTAGTGTAGGTTGTTTTTGAAAAAGAGTGCCAAGGTAAACCTTGTTCCCATTTTGCAGGACCTCGATCGTACTGAGTAACCTCCTAGCCACTTCAAGGAATTCTCATGGAACCGTCTCTCATCTTATCAAACAAGTATTATTCACTCATTCTATTCTTGTTCTTATCTATTTCATTGATTATGTTACATTGAGGGCAATGTAAATTTTAAGTTTGGGGGTGTGTAGTACTTTGTAGTCCTGATAATTCTGAGCAAAATTTTTTCTTTTCCGATCTTAATCATGTTGAATGATTTATAATGCATGATGATTGATTAGGATAACCAAGGAAGTAATCTAAGTGATTTTTTTTTTTTGAAATAAATGATTTCTGAAGCATGTCCTGAATTGAGTATATCTCAATTTTATCTTTGATTTCCTTGCAAAACCATGAGCACATAACTGACTTTCTATTATGTTCAAATGCTAGGATACTTTTTTTGAGTCTAGAGGTTGTTATCACCCTGATAGACTGAAGAATTGATTAATAGTGGAATTGCATGAAAGTTAGCAATTGAAATTTGTTGAAACAAAAAGAAAATTTTATCTTTATTGAATTTTTAGCATGTTTGAAGAAAATTAAACCATGTTCGATCAATAATTGTATGCTTAATGTGTAGGGATCAAAAGAGATACCTCCATTGTGATCAGTTAGGCCATCAATTGAGCGAGTGCTTTGGATAAAGGTCCCTACAGTGGAAGTGTGAAAGCTAGGGTCTCTATAAGAAGGAAAAAAGATAAGTTTGGGGGTTAGTAACCTTTGTGAAGAGTAAGAAAGGGAAAAACAATGAATGTTTAAGTAGATTGCTCTCTATAATGTGGGAAAGCTTGAAATTGGAACTTAGGGCCAGTGTAGGGGAAAAACGAAGGAAAGCCTTGGTAAGAGTATCTTAAGCTAGTAAAAAATGATAGAAAGGAAGTTAAACACACACACACAAGGAATGAGATAGATAGAATTTAAATTGCTTAAGGAAGGATATGTTAAGACTTTATTATGTTGTTTTTGAAGGAATGAACGTTTCACTCTATAGCGGAAGCATTGGATCATCTTTGATTTTATTTAAAATTAAACTAAAAAATATGATTAAGTAAACTTACTTGGAGTAAATATGGAAATATTTCTGTCATGTCTTTATCTTCTCCAAAAAGTCTTCCTAGCTATGACTTGAACACAGGACCAAGACTTGTGAGAGTCTCTTAAAAGAAAATCCACAAGGGATTGGAGAGAAAGAGGTCTAGAGAGAATTCTCTAATTTTCTATTGAGGAGACGTGTATTATATCTAATGGCTCAACCCAAGGGTCATATTTCTAGAGACCAAAGTAAAATCTTTGCCATAATTAAAATATTATATTTTAATATCTAATATATTAAAATATATCTTATATTTATTTGAATCTCATTCAAATCTCATACGATATCTATTTATTTGAATCTTATTCAAATTCTATAAATATGTTTTATTTAATTTATCTAATATACATTAATTATTTTAATATTTAATGTATCAAATACAATAAATATATTTTCCTCTTATATATTTAATATATCTAATATATTAAATATTAATTTGAACATTTCAAATTTTTCTTTCAACTAAATTGATCTTTTAGCGTTACTATGAGCTAGCAAGGAGACTTTATCGACCTATAGATTATATGCTCTAATGATACAAAATCAATTAGTTAAACTCTTTAATTAATTAATTTTCATTCATTAACTATAGGTCACTCCACTATAGACCTAGAGTTGCATTCTTATGCACTGTAGGACAAGTTGTGTCCGTAGATATAATCATTACATGCAAGTCGATCCTTCATGAGTTGTTCGTAATTACAATTGGGTCAAAAGTCCATTTTACCCCTATAATTACATCTTGCACCTTAAATACCACTGATCCTTTAATGAACAATCTGTTTATAATCTAATTATAAACTAAGTCCCTCTCGGGCCAGTGAGAGGGTGGAGCCCCATTGTTCAAGTCCCAAAATCAACACTTAAGGAACCTACTAATATACTTACCCTATATGAGAATGAGTGAATTCTATCTTGTGAGATTATGTTCCCAGCTCCCTATTTGGTCAAGTCCCAAAAATGGTAGGCATATTAAATCGGCTACAAAAGCCACTCTCACCCATGCAAATCAAAGGACAAGCACTCACAGGTAGGAGTTCATAACTCACTCAGGATTAAGATCGAGTCGCATATGATCATCCTAATGAAATATTAATCTTCTCAATTAACAGATTTATAAAGAGAGATTAAATATTTCGTGGTCCAGTTTTACATAAACTCATTGTATAAGATACCCCCACTCACATGTCTCCACATGAACGATTTGGATCAAATCATTTGTAACTATTACAAAGTGGGTCGTATCAATAATGTTACCAACATAAAGCACCCAACCTTATCCATATACTATGACCCTTTAGGTTCTTTCTTGAACATGATCCTCCCGTATGTCAACCACATACTGTTCAAGATTACACTAATAACCGTAGATTTTTCATATAATTGATAATATTATATTGCAAATATAATAATCAAAATTATTATTAATTAATATATAAATCATTAATTACGAGGCTTTAGGGCATAAATCCTAACAATCTTCCACTTGCACTAAATCCGGAGAGATATGTATCATAGGGCATACTTTATACCCAACATATTCTCCCTCTTGCCCTAGCAAAGATGAGACATGTCTCGTAATCTCAGACATTTTAGGAGACCCTCAAACACTTTAGCCTGGAGAGTCTTTTTATATAGATCCAAACGATTGCCATTAAAAGCCATCTTTGTCACCACCATGATGCTTTCTCCCTCTCAATATGATTCTCTGTACGTTGGTGTTTTCTAAGTTCCTTAATATTAGTCTTTGCACCACTATTATCATAATAAATGTGATAAACCAAATCATATCTGAAACACCTTTTAGATCTTTAAGGAGCTATTTGAGTTATACAAGTCCTTTTGTTGCTTCACAAGCAAAACAATTTAACTGTATACCATACTCCACCACGTAGGTTAAAATTTATCTTTACATAGATTTCCTAAATCTTTGTAAGAACCAGTGTATCTTGTAAAGATCAAATCTTTAACTCCATACACAAAAATTTCTCATTATCCATAGATAATTTGAGAAAGTTTTTAATTTTCTATTCAATGGTCATACCATTCGTTTAACTGATATATGCTAACTAATTGTATATTAAATTTTCAGTCTCATTTATGCATATCAAATACTTTCAACATTTGAGGTGTCTTAAGATACTCTTCCTTAGACATAAATATCAAATATTTGACAACAATTTTGTCAATATAAGATAGGGGTGTTCAAAAAACCCGATGACCCGAAAAACCCGATCAACCCAACCCAATTCAACGGTTTGGGTTGGGTTATCAACTTGTTTGGGTTGGGTTGGGTTCAAACAAATGGAAACTTTATGGGTTGGGTTGGTTCGTGGGTTCACCAAAAAGGAGTTTGGGTTGAACCGAACCAACCCCAACTTCTTATTAATTTAAAAAAATAATTTTTTTACTTATATTACAACTATATGTACATATATTTATTTTAATTTTATAATTATTTTTAGATTATTTATTATTCAACAACTTTTTAAAATAAGTTTTTGAGTCTTTGGAAAGTAAAAATTCATGATATAAATTGAAATTGAATTGCTAATCTTAATTCAATATTTAAAAATAAATAAATATATATTTTATATATCAATACTTAACTTTTTCTTAAAATAAAAATTTGAGTTTATAACCCCACCAACCCGAACCAACCCAACCCAAATATTTCATGGTTGGGTTGGGTTGGGTTCATTATTTAATAAGGGTTGTTTGGGTTGAAGAAATTTGCAACCCGAATAATTGGGTTGGGTCTAAAACGTACCTCAACCCGACCCAACCCAACCCACGAACACCCCTAATATAAGATGTTTGAGACAAAGTTAACATTTTGTCCTTCAAATCTCCATTTTGGACATGTAAAATATACTGAGTCATTCCAAATCACTTATTTGGAATTGGTTACTTAATCAATTTTTTATGTTAGACATCTTACATCATTCATAATGGGTAAAAATATCATGATTTTCTTGTCTATACAAGCTTCATTAATATTTATTCAAAGTCATAGATTTTGATACTTTTATCAAACCTTATATTCGAAGATCTAATGGTAAAATTCATTTCATAAATGAACCTTTATTATTTTGCAAACCTTTATTCTTTTGATCTTTGAAAATAAATCTCTCTGATTGATTTGTGTAGATACATTATCTAAGATTTCTTTTCATAAAAGAATTCTAAACATTTATTTTCATATCCCATATGCAACAATGAATTAAATAATGCTTACAGACTTTAGTATGGAAACAAGTGAGAAAGTTTACTCGTAGTCTACTTTCTCCTATTAGGTTTAACCATTTGCCATTAGTCTCACTTTGAGGACAATAAGCCTTCAACTTTGTCATCTAACATGACAATTTGGGCTTCAATTAAGTCATTGTAAAGGTTGAGTCATCTCATAACTCTCCCAGTACGATGAGGCTTATCCAATTCATGACTAGGATTTATTTGACTTTCAAATGTAATTAAATTGTTAACAACTTTTGTTAACTATTTAGTGGCTTCACTTGGAACCAATTTATTAACACTATCTCACCTTATTAAAGGTTTGTAGTATTTTATTTGTCATTTCTTATAAAAATGATATTTGTCATACAAATACCTTATTCGTTTTAGGACTACATAAAAGACCATTTTATACTCCTTAGGAGTGGCATGCACTTAAGCTTATCTTTGAACATATACAAGCTTTTTAGTCTTGTTTCAGCACGTGAGCTTAACATTCCCAAATAGTGAAGTGTTGTAAACTGGTTTTACTACTCTTCTATAATCTTAAAATTGTCTCGTAGACACTTTAGGAGGAAATCATGTTCACCATGCAATTTCTATTGCATTTTCTAACCAAAGTTTGGTAATGGTGTGTAACTCATTACTGATGTGACCATGTCTAACAAGATCTTGTTTCTCCTCTTGTAGCACAATTGCACAAAATTGTACTTGGTATTAAGATAATTGGGATAAAAATCCATTTTCTATCAATTAGTTTTAGTACGTAAGATTCCTGTACTTTTTATTATGATCTGATCATAATGTCTTGATAGATTTAATTACCTAATCGATTTTTAACTTTAGTCTTAATTATCTTGAACTTTTCAAAAATTTAGACTTATGTTGTATTTGGTAAAGATACTTGTACCTTGAATGATCTTCAACTAGAGTGACGAAATATTCATGACTTTACTTGGCCTTTACATTCACCAGACCACTTGGGTCAGAATGTGTAAGCCCAAAGTATTCTTTGGCCTTGTAGCCTTATCTAATAATGACCCAATGGTTATCTTACATGAAAGGTAAGATCTACAGACAGTTAAAGTAATTAACTAACTTTTTAGATAATTACCTCTTACTAATCTTTTCATTCTATTCAAGTTGATGTTAATCAACCTTAAGTGCCGAAGTCAAGTATCATATTTTAGGAGAAAACAATGTCTTTCTATTATGGATTCTATAATCCTAAATATCTCAGTATTTTGTAGTATAGTATATGTCAACATTTTAACATATACAAATTGTACTTATTTTTAGTTGAATGTATTTTCAAACAAATTTGGAAATATAAACTTTCATACTTCAAAGTAATTCATACTATATGAACTCTTTAGTAATAAAGTTCAAGAAATTGAATTTCTCTTATGGTTACAAAAAACACCATATTCAGCATTAAGTAACAATTATTATTTAATGACATCTCAATGTCTCTCACTACATTAACTGAGATGGGCTTCCTGGTGCCAACTTGTAGAAACTATTCTACACGTTAAGTATTTTCCAAGAATTACATATTAAATGTAATGAAGAATAAATTTTGATAGTAGATCTTATATCGACTATCTAGGTGACGTTATTTATATTCCACCAAAATCTAGTAAATCAAATTTACTTTCATTTATATCTTTCTTCCCATAGAGGTATTTAAAAAATTCCTCTCATTATGACTGTCATGGCTAACTTAGGAACTATTTCCTTATATATAGTTTCAGTCATTTGATTTCTTTTCTTGGATTTTTGTAATAGTTGAATTCGAGATCATTTGGACAATTATCTAATTTTAGCTTCTATTGACTTCAACATCTCATATGTTGTCATTTTTTTAAAACTTTTTTTTAATCTTCCAAGCTTGACATATATCATGTCAACTAGGAGATACGTACAAGCTATCTCATTTACTTTTGATTCATTAATCATGTGCTTTACGAACAATTCGATTAGCATTGGTAACATGTTTTGAGAAATTTCTCAATAAACACAAATAAATATTTTACACTGCCATTACAGTGTTAAATTACTTTTCCAAGTAATAAAATTTTCTCAATTTTGACTTATAAAAGTAAAAATTATGAGAGAAATTGATATAATATTGAAATATATAAAATATATAATTTAACATCATGCAAACCATTATCCATTCAATTTTAGCATAGAAATCAAACAATTTGAAAAATGAACCCTATAAATCATTTCTAATGCTATGGTACTTTAGTGAGTTAGAACAAGTGCCGTCGTAGAATAGGTCAAGTGTTCATTAACTAAACTGAGACAATCTCAATCAAGTATTATACCAGAATAACTCTTATTCCTATAATATTTAGTTACCATTAGTTTGGTCAAGGACATCATTAACAACCTTAATAAGCCCTTTGTAAGTGTGACTCATCATTTTAGATCCCGTAGGTTTATCTCAAGAAGTGCCGCCGTAGGGTAGGTCAAGTATTGGAAACAAAATTACAATCCTATCCTTTTTAGGAGTTCACCTTGATATACCCATGCAAACACCTTCCGTAGGGGGACGGTCCAAAAGCCACCACGTGGCCTTGCATGAATCTCACGATGTGAACCAATGATGGAGACCATACGATATGTTGACACATTTCCTTCTCTCACTTACTATTTTGAAATAGTGTTTTCTCTTACTTAGACAAATTAGGCTAATCTCATTTATCTAAGTTTTTCAATCTACCTTTCATAACCCTTATGTTGTTAGATTGATTTTAATGTGAATTACCAAGTTTTTAAATTATTTATTAAAAAAAAAATCAATCACATTATAAGCATACTTAGTGAAATTAAATAAAATTTGACTAATTCAACTCCTAGGTCGGTTCCCAGTTAGAGGTGTTCTCTTTCGGACAACTTAAATACCCGTCTTAGACAGAACCTTCCATAGACAGAGTTCCTTTATAGTCAATTTTTATTTCAACTTCATTAATTTTTAATTAACTATTAATTATTAGATTAATGAACCTAAGTGAATTTAAGCAATATTTTTAGTCCTATTAAAAAAAATAATTCACTTATTGGATAATCTTAAAATTTTATCATTTTAAACCCTTTAAAACAAATTAAAAGATCATCCTGGATATTTTAAGGAAACCTTAATCTCATTAGAAAATATCCTAATTTTATTAGGAAAACGTGGATTCCAATTTTGAAAGGAAATATCCTAATTTAATTTTTCAAATATAACAATTATATTCAAAGATATGAAAAATATAAACTTATTAGGAAAACATCTTGATTCTATTAGGAAACAACCTAATCAAATTTTCAAATATAACAATTATATTGAAAAATAATTAAGATGCATGATCATGCTTAACCTATGGTGGGATTTTAATATAAATGACATACTTTATGCAACAATCAATTTAATTTAAAACATACATCACATGCATAATTAAATTAAAATTAGCAAAATTGACCGGCATATTTGCTATATCCTAGAAATTAAATACTAAATTCAAAATTACATAATTTGAATTTTCAAGACATATCTTGGTCTTCTATTTCTTTCCTTTTTTTAGATACACCAAAAATAGGGTTAAGAAACCCTAAATCCCTTCAATTAGTTGTCGCCGCTAGAGAACATCAGGGCCCAAAAATATCCAACTGAAGTAACTGTGAATTGATTATCACAACTCACCGTCATTCGAAGACCACCGACATTGAACCTTCACCGAATATATTTTCGCTAGCAGCAGCTCACGCAAATAGTCGCATGCACCGTCATTCGAAGACCACCGACATTGAACCTTCACCGAATATATTTTCGCTAGCAGCAGCTCACGCAAATAGTCGCATGCCGATTCAATCTTTCACTAGAATTATAGTTACCCTCATGTTCACACTTGATTTTTACTTAAAGCAGCACACGTTTCATCACTAACTGAAGCATTTGCCAGTAAGATGGAGAATGGTTATGGGCTTCATATATATTGGGCCTTGGAATTGATGATTGTTTGAAGACTTGACCACCATCATCCTTGAACTAGACCCAAATTGGTTTTACAAATCGATCTAATCGAAACATGAATCTAATGCCCAAATAGTCGAAACAGTCAATTTGCAAAAACCACATATCATATATATGATACAAATTAAAATACCCACCATACACAATTTTAATTCTAAATAAACATCAAAGTAGATTCTTTGATACCAATTGAAGGAATGAACGTTTCACTCCATAGTGAAAGTATTGGATCGTTTTTTATTTTATTTAAAATTAAACTAAAAAATAAGATTAAGTAAACTTATTTTGAGTAAATATGGAGATATTTCTGGCATGTCTTTATCTCCTCTACAAAGTCTTCTTAGCTATGACTTGAACACAGGACCAAGGCTTGTGGGAGCATCTTCAAAGAAAACCTACAAATGATTGGAGAGGAAGAGGTCTAGAGAGAATTTTATAA
The DNA here is from genome assembly GCA_033996785.1 of Trichosanthes truncata. Classification (NCBI taxonomy): domain Eukaryota; kingdom Viridiplantae; phylum Streptophyta; class Magnoliopsida; order Cucurbitales; family Cucurbitaceae; genus Trichosanthes; species Trichosanthes truncata. The sequence continues at coordinate 28,430,820 of JAWPNB010000003.1, read as the reverse complement.
TTCTCTATTGAGGAGATGTGTGTTATATCTAATGACTCAACCCAAGGGTCCTATTTTTAGAGACTAAGGTAAAATCTTTGCCATAATTAAAATATTATATTTTAATAAATAATATATTAAAATATATCTTATATTTATTTGAATCTCATTCAAATCTCATACGATATTTATTTATTTGAATCTTATTCAAATTCTATAAATATGTTTTATTTAAAGTATCTAATATACATTAATTATTTTAATATTTAATGTATCAAATACAATAAATATATTTTCTTCTTATATATTTAATATATTTAATATTAATTTGAACATTTCAAATTTTTCTTTCAACTAAATTGATCTTTTAATGTTACAATGAGCTAGCAAGCAGACCTTATGGACCTACAGATTATAAGCTCCAATGATACAAAATCAATTAATTAAATTCTTTAATTAATTAATTTTCATTCATTAACTATAGGTCATTCCATTGTAGACTTAGAGTTGCACTCTTATGCACTGTAGGAAAAGTTGTGTCCATAGATATAATCATTAAATGCAAGTCGATTCTTCACGAGTTGTTCGTAATTACAGTTGGGTCAAAAGTCTGTTTTATCCCTATAATTACATCTTGCACCTTAAGTACCACTGATCCTCTAATGAACAATCTGTTGATAATCTAATTATAAACTAAGTCTCTCTCGGGCCAGTGAGAGGGTGGGGCCCCATTGTTCAAGTCTCGAAATCAACACTTAAGGGAACTACTCATTTACTTACCCTATATGGGAAGGAGTGAATTCCATCTTGTGAGATTATGTTCCCAGCTCCCTATTTGGTCAAGTCCCAACAATGGTAGGCATATTGAATCGGCTACAAAAGCCACTCTCACCCATGCAAATCAAAGGACAAGCACTCACAGTTAGGAGTTCATACTCACTCAGGGTTAAGTCGAGTCGCATATGATCATCCTGATAAAATATTAATCTTCTCAATTAACGGATTTATAAAGAGAGATTAAATATTTCGTGGTTTAGTCTTACACCAAACTCATTGTATAAGATACCCCTACTCACATGTCTCCACATGAATGATTTGGATCAAATCATTCGTAACTATTACAAAGTGGGCCATATCAATAATGTTACTAGGATAAGACACCCAACCTTATCCATATACTATGACCCTTTAGGTTATTTCTTGAACATGATCAACCACATACTATTCAAGATTATACTAATAATCTTGGATTTTTCATATAATAGATAATATTAAATTGTAAATATAATAATCAAAATTATTATTAATTATTAAATAAATCATTAATTACGAGGCTTTAGGGCATAAATCCCAACAATTTTATGTCAACTAGATCATTGAGGCCAAGCCATGATGTATACTTGAGTAACTGTTGTGATCATCGATCTATTGCTTAATTTTAGTAGCACTAAGCTGACAACCACATTAGTAATTGGAGTATTGTGCTTCATTACTTCGCATGTTGTAGGCTTTAGAGTTAATTGCATGTAGTGATTAAATTCGATGGGCCTGTCGAGTTTAATTGTTTCTTTCCAACCAATTCCAAGCGCTTAACGCTTCTAATTAGCTAGTATGGAACGTTCGCCCCAAGCTAGTGAGTTAGTTTATAGTCGATTTAGGTGTTGAAATCTCGATTGTTTTAGGGAGTATCCCATGGGAGATTTCGAGGGGTCCGATCGGTCTTAAAACGTTGTAATATGCCTGTTAAGTTAGTTTTCAATGATCGATTATTGCATAGTACATGTTTACCCCTGATCTGTACTCGAGGTGAGGTCATTATCTTTATTGCTTTCAGTTTGGTCCTTCTGTCTTTTTATGCTTTATCCTAAATCCCCCAGTTCATATTAGTCCACATCAATAATAATTTCAATTAATAGAAATGATCGACTTGCATGTAATGGTTATATCCATGAACACAACTTGTCTTACAGTGTATAAAAGTGCAACTCTAAGTCTATAGTGGAGTGACTTATAGTTAATGAATGGAAATTAATTAATTAAAGAGTTTAATTAATTAATTTTGTATCATTGGAACTTATAATCTGTAGGTCCATAAGGTCCCCTTGCTAACTCATAGTAACACTAAAAGATTGATTTAGTTGAAAGAAAAATTTGAAATGTTCAAATTAATATTTAATATATTAGATATATTAAATATAAATGAGGAAAATATATTTATTGTATTTGATACATTAAATATTAAAATAATTAATGTATATTAGATACATTAAAGAAAAGCTATTTATAAAATTTGAATAAGATTCAAATAAATAAATATCGTAAGAGATTTGAATGAGATTCAAATAATTATAAGATATATTTTAATATATTAAATATTAAAATATAATATTTTAATTATGGAAAATATTTGTCCTTGGTCTCTATAAATAGGACCCTTTGATTGAGACATTAGACACAACACACATCTCCTCAATAGAGAATTAGAGAATTCTCTCTAGACCTCTTCCTCTCCAATCCCTTATGGATTTTCTTTCAAGGGCTCCCACAAGCCTTGGTCATGTGTTTGAGTCATAGCAAGGAAGACATTTGTGGAGGTCTTGGAACATGAGAAGTAAAGAACAGCCAGAAAATATCTCCATATTTACTCAAAGTAAGTTTTCTTTATCTTATTTTTTAGTTTAATTTTAAATAAAATCAAAGACGATCCAATGCTTCCACTACGGATTGAAACGTTCATTCCTTCATTGAAGAGTATTAATATGTTGTCTTTTGAACGTTGGGCTATGTGCACAGGAAGAATTCCTTGAGCAAGCTCAGATTGCCATGCGCGCATAACAAATTTAGTTTTCATAACCTTGAGGGAATCTAGATTGTCATGTGGTTGCATTCTAATTGGTGGGAAACTTCTATTTAAGTGAAGTTGCAGACTTGCATGTAGTGATTATATCCATGGACACAACTTGTCATACAATGCATAAGAGTGCAACTATAGTCTATAGTAGAGTGACCCTAAAGTTAATGAATGAAAATTGATTAATTAAAAAGTTTAATTAAAAAATTTAGTATCATTGGAACTTATAATCTATAGGTCCTTAAGTTCTCATTGCTAGCTCATAATAACACTAAAGAATCAATTTAGTTGAAAGAAAAATTTGAAATGTTCAAAGTAATATTTAATTTGAAGTGTTCAAATTAATATTTAATATATTAGATATATTAAATCTAAACGAATAAAATATATTTATTATATTTGATACATTAAATATTAAAATGATTAATGTATATTAGATACATTAAAGAAAAACATATATATTTAAAATTTGAATGAGATTCAAATAGGTTAACTAGATATTGTAGAAGATTTGAATGAGATTCAAATAAGTATAATATGTATTTTAATATATTAGATATTAAAATATAATATTATATTATGACAAAGATTTGCTTTAGGTCTCTATAAATAGGACCTTTGAGTTGAGCCATTAGACACTACATCTCCTCACTAGGAAAATAGAGAATTCTCTCTATGCCTCTTCCTCTCCAATCCCTTGTTGATTTTCTTTCAAGAGGCTCCCACAAGCCTTGATCCTGTGTTCGAGTTATAGCCAGGAAGACTTTGTGGAGGAGATAAAGACTTGCCAAAAATATCTCCATATAATTTCAATGTAAGTTTGTTTAACCTTGTATGCTTATGTTTAATTCTAAATAATTCAAAGTCCATTCCAACGCTTCTGCTTTGAGTTTCATTCGATTATTCCCTTCACTACTTGCCTGTTCTCAGTGTATACTTGCACTAAAATAGGGGTGGATATTGAGTTATAGTATGTGTTTACAAGAGTTATGCATTTATTCTAGTCATCAGTTCAATGCATAACATTGTTCTTTTTAGTAACAAAAATTCACAAACAAATATTTGTTAATTTTTTTTACTAAGATTGGAAATTTGATTTTGTTTTACAGTGGTCTCGATTTTGAAGTCTCATCTGTACTTATGCTCGTGCAGTTGCAATTAGTGTATGAATGAAGAGGACAACCCTTTATTCGAGCTAGACTCTGAAATTGATAGAATCTTCCATCACAGAAGGAGAGCTAATAGAAAAAGAAATATGACAGACCAAGAAGTTCGTGCTCAGCAAGAAAATAATCAAGTTAAAACTCAAAATGAGAATAATCAGGCCAATGCGATGAACAATTCTATCTATATGATTGATGACCGGAATAAAGCAATTAGAGAGTATGTTGTGCCAACTTTCATTGATCTGAATCTAGGAATAACACATCCTGTGATCACTACATCGCAGTTTGAGTTAAAGCTAGTAATGTTCCAAATGATAATCACTGTAGGGCAATTTATGAGAGTTTCAGGAGAAGACCCTCATTCACATCTTAAGAGTTTTATTGAGATTTGTGAAAATTTTAAATATCTAGGAGTTCCAACAGATGCCCTGAAGTTATTATTGTTTCCTTACTCAGTGATTGATGATTCCAAACTGTGGTTGAATCATTTCTAGTCGGTTCGATTACTAAGTGGGATGAGCTTGCGAAGAACTTTTACTCAAATATTTTCCACCAACAGTGAATGCAAGGTATAGGAAGGAGATAATAACCTTTGAGCAAGGTGAAAATGAATCACTCAGCGATGCTGGGTGAGATTCAAGAAGTTTTTATCAAGATTCCCCCATAATAGGTTGCCAAGTTGCGTTCAGGTTGAGACTTTCTATGGAGGATTGAACAAAGCATCCCAAAATGTAGTTGATGCATCTGCTAATGGAGCCTTAATGTTGAAGACATTTAATGAAGCTTACGAGATTCTAGAAAGAATAGCTCGTAATAATTGTGAGTGGACAGATGATAGCTTTGGATCTAGAGGAAGCTTGAGAAAAAAAAACTGTTGGAGTATTTGAGACTGATGCTATCACCACATTGACGGCTCAGGTTCCATCAATGTCAAGCATGTTAAAAAATTTGACGATGAATATGATGCTAGTCAGTCAGTGTAGCCAACAATGATTAATCAAATCACCAATATCTGTATAGGATACAGTGAATGCCATTCATTTGATTGTTATCCATTGAATCCACAATCTGTGTATTACGTTGGTCAAAAGGGCATGAACCGCAACAACCCATATTCTAATACTTACAATCTAGGATGGAAGAATCATCCTAATCTTTCATGGGTCGGTCAACAAGGAAATAATAACATGGTCAATAGTAACCAAAGGGAATCGTGTTACTTTTTCTTAGTATAATGGACTTATCGAACGTAACGAGGGGGTTTGATGTAAAAAGGTAAATTGCACTGAAGGTAAATGGCCTAAAAATAAAATAAAGCACATGATAGAATTCAGACAAACTAGGCACCAATTTGGGATCACTTCGAGATTTAATTGTGAAACGCCAATCACAAGTAACTATAAGCGATTTCAGATTAAATGCACTTGACCGGCTTTTCTAGTAAAGCTGGCAGAGCCCCTAATGGTCCCTTAAAACAACACCAAATTAACCTAACATCAATTTAGTCATAGACTGACTTGATAGAACTAGGAACGATAGCGTTCCGTACTCCTTTAGCTAGCAACATTAAGTTCTAGGGATTAGTTAGGACAATTAAACTAACCTAGGTGGCCGGTTGATAAAGAGCTTGTCGAAGGCTCTATCAAATATATTTATTATTATAGACCTCTAAAATTTAAAGTAATAGTGGTTAGGTTTGTCTCAAGGATTGGATTTCTTAGATTTAATTAAGTACCATAGTAATTCACACCTAATTTTATCTAGAGAACTTAAAATCAAGAAGTGAAATAAAGGTAAATTAAACTACGTATTTACAGTGTTGGAGACACTTAGAGGGAACCCTTTTTAGACATTGGTTTTAGCAAGTTAACACTAAATTTGGTCAATCCATGAAATAAATCATACATGCAACATTTATAAGCCAGGAAGTTACAAAGATATTTAATTGACTCTCCTAAGCCTCAATTAAATCTCATGACTAATTAGTGCATCAACCTTCCAGTCTAATTTCATAACAAAGCATGGCATTACGAAACTTCTCCCAACGGCTTCTATTAGCAAGCAATTCATTATCATGCAAATGTTTACTAATAGTTATACAAACGAATCTAAACTTAAGTCTACTTTCTCAAGCTAAACTCAAGTTATATTAAGCTAACCTTTGGCCAAAAGATTACACAATAATTATGAGTATGTATAAATAAATGTTGAAATATAACCAGTTTAAGGATTAAACAAATCATCCAAAAATACTAAGTCAAAACTGAGTTCAGTCACTCAAATTCACAATTACAACTCTAAACTCATACAAAAATCTAAAAACAAAAACTACAAAATAAATAGGAAAGAAGGGAAAAACTCTCTGACGCATGTCACACTCATTCCTGTCGTGATATGTCGCGATCCCGAGCCTTGAATGTCTTCTTTGGCTCTCAAGAATGCTCCCTTAGTCCCAATTATGAGGTAGCAATCGACTCTGGACTAGTCCCTCTCCCAATGGTCTCCCCGAATCCGTAGCTAAAATTTTCTTTTTATAATATCGTTGCAGCGTTGAGACGCTGTGACCTAATTGGCAAAGTAAAGAAGGAAAAATGGGGTAGTGTTGAGATGCTGCGTGACACTACGGATAGAGAATGCCTTGGCGCGCATTTTGGGTGTTGAGACGCTCAAAAGTAGCGTCTTAATGCCACTCCTGCGAGAATGTCAGCTTTGCTTGACTGCGTTGACAGCATTGAGACGCCATGGACAGCATCTCAACGCTTTCCTCTCGGGCGCCATAGTTGCAACTTGTATTCATCTTAACTCCATTGCTCCAAAACACGTCTTTGCGCTCCAAATACTCGATTATCTTCCCTAAATGCACAATTTCATTGTATTTGCTCGAATCCTACAAAATGAGTAGTAGATGAAGGCACACTTTAACATCACAAACTAGCAAGAATATAAGCCTAGGGATAGCACACTTTTGTGTGCTATCAAATACCCCCAAGCTTAGATTTTTGCTAGTTCTCGAGCCAAACAAAACACAACTCAAAAGATTGAAAATTTGCATGTATGAGACTCAAGCTTCAATGTTCCAAATAGTACATAAATTACAAAAGCAAAATTTAATCAAACACACCCCATCCATGAGAAATTTAAATTTAAAACTCTACTCCCTTGTGTGTGTGTGAAGTCTCTCCTATTTTAGTCTTTATAGGCCCAAAACAGTTTTATACAACCCTCAGTTCATTTTCCCCTACTTCTGGCTCTAAGTTCCACTTATTAGGCCTCTTCACACTTTAAGACAATAATATGCCACTAAGGTGCCTTAAACATGGGGTAGACCTCCTTTAAACTTGATTTTTTAAATATTTTAATGGACATTAGCTTTCACATTTCCACTGTAAGGACCCCTACCCAGAGCACTCGCTCAATGAGTGGCCTAACTGAACACAACAAATGTAGCTCTTTTTGTCCTAAATTTTAAGCATACAAGTTGTATTTGTTTTCTTTTAATTAAGAAAGAAGCAATGAGCCTCAACTAAGTAGAAATGTAATCATTAAATTCCTTCAATGTAACATTATTAACTATCATGCAACTTAGCTTTCTAATAGGTTCCTAGTCCTTTCAGGGGGACAACAAACATATGGACCATATAACCCTATTCTAAGCCTTCAAAACCAAAAACAGGAGAACTAGGTGCAATACTTATATTAAGGACTTAAGAAAAAAATTTAAATTTAGCATAATTTAGGGGTATGCTCTCATATTTCCACCATTGAAGACTATCATTATTTCAAACATATCCTGAGTCATCCATATCATACGAAAAAAAATAATTTATGCTAAAAAAAACTTGCTAAAAAACTAGAACTTGCAAAGTACTGCCCACCCCCAAACTTAAAGCCAACATTGTCCTCAATGTAAAGAAACGAAACTTTAGATCATACAAAGACAATGGAAAAAAAATGAGTGAACAATACTGCCCTAATAGAAGGAGGTCTCCATAGTGTCCTCAGTGAATCACCTGAATGATCGAGGTCCTGCATAATGGAAACGAGATTACATGGCACTCCCAACATCATAAACTAAAAGGAAAACATACTAAAAGTAAAAGAGATAAAACTTGGGTTGCCTCCCAAGAAGCACTTTCTTTAACGTCTTTAGCTAGACGAGGCTCAAGTGGTGAATCAATTCTTGCACAAATCCACGCCGACATCCTTAGTGAGCACCCACTCCAAAAGATCCTTATTCAACATCACTTCATGAAATTCATAACTCAAACTATCAATAGCATCTAAAAACATATCTTGGCCCACTTCGCAGGGGTATTTCATTGCTTTGTTCATGTCAAAAGTTACCTTTTCGTCGTTTACCTAAAAAGATAACTTTCCTTCTTTCACCTTGATGGAGGCTTCCCCTGATGCAAGGAAAGGTCGTCCTAGGGTGATGGGAATCTCGTCATTGCCCTCCATGTCGAGCACCACGAAGTTTGCAGGAATTAAGAATTTATCCACCTTTACCATGACATCCTCTACTATACCTCTAGAATACATGATGGAGCGATCTACAAGTTGTAGAGAGATGCTTGTAGGCTTTAGTTCCTTAAGACCCAGTGTTCTGTACACAGAATAAGGTATCAAATTAATAGAAGCACCTAAATCACATAATGCTTTATGGAAATAAGAACTACCAATGGTGCAAGAAACAGTAAAACTCCCTAGATCTTTTAGCTTGGATTGTAGCTTCTTGTGGAGTGCATTACTACACCCTTCTGTCATGTGTACAGTTTCAAAAGTTTCGAACTTCCTTTTGTTTATTAAAATTTGATTCATAAACTTCGTGTAGCTTGGTATTCTCTCTAAGGCATCTGCAAAAGGAAGAGTTACATGAAGATTTTTAAATAATTCTAAACATTTAGAGAACTCAACATCCAGATTTTTTTTTTTTTTTTTTTTTAAATGTTGAGGGTAGGGAGTTTGATTAGGGACAGAGTGAAGATCTGAGCTAGTGAGCTTTTCAGCCACATATGCAGGTGCAACTTCTTTATCTCCATCCTCAGGTAATTCATCATCCTCATCGTTGTGGCGGCTCACAGGTTCTCCCAAATGTGTTCCATTCCTTACACTTATAGCCTTACATTGCTCCCTAGAATTAACCTCTATGTCATTGGGAAATTTTTCTTTATGAAGTGCATTCAGGGAGGTGGCTATCTGACTCATCTGAACCTCAAGATTTTGTATAGCCTTCCCATGTCCAGAAGCAATGCCTTCCATCTTCTCCTCCAACTGAGTTGTCCATTTATTTGATTCAGCAATGAAAGCTCCTATCATGTCCTCCAAAGATGGCTTCCTTTCTGCTGATTGAGATGTGGAAGCATTGTTCGAAGAGGGCTGCAAAACATTCTTATTGTTAGCATATGAAAAATTCTCATGATTCCTCAAACCTGGGTGGTAATGTGTATGTAAGGAGTTGTGCATGTGATTGCTACCCTGGTTGTACCCCTTGTTGTTTACATAGTTGACTTGCTCCATGCTTGACTCTCCTCCATATTGTGGATGTTGGGCAGCTACTAATGATGCAATTGAAGAATTGTTGCGTAAACTTGAAAATTGAGACAGAGAGTTAGTCAAAGAAGCCATCTATGCTTTCAGAGCACTTACCTCATTGATTTCATAAATTTCAGCTACTTGCTTTGTAATTGAGCGCTCGGTGGACCACTGATAGCTAGTGGCAGCCATCTCCTCAAGTAGGTTCTTTTCCTCTGTGACTATCTTGGACAAAATTATCCCTCCAGTTGCTATATTAAAGATAGTTTTCGTATTTCTGTTCAGTCCACTGTAGAACAATTGGATTTGGAGCCAGTTAGGATAACCATGTTGTGGGCATGTTCTGAGCAGCTCCTTATATCTTTCCCAAGCCTCAAACATCTGTTCACCAACAAATTGCCTGAATGTCCCAATCTCTGTTCTAAGTCTGGCAGTCTTGGCTGGTGGGAAATTTTTGGTAAGGAAGGCTTAGGCCAGCTCATTCCAGGTGGTGTTACTCTAAGGCTCTAGACTCTCCAACCAATCTCAAACTTTGTCCTGCTGATCGAACTGAAACGTGGGACCTAAGGAAAATATTTGTAAATTAAAACAAAGCTCCAGTTCAGTGCAAGTGCACACTGTCGATGCAAATAATATAAAACTGGAAGTATTTCAGAGTATCGATCCTACAGGGAACAAATACAACAAAATTCAAGAGAATAAGCAAAGACGTTTTCAAATTGCAATTGTGGGTAACCAATGTAAAACAATAAGTGGGATGGTTTTTGTTGTTTTTGAAAAGAAGAAATAAAAATGATAAAAAAGGGATTCAAACGTGTTTTTGCTCCATTGAAAGAAATTGCGGCCTAATTGCAAGAAATTGCGGCCTAATTGCAATTGCAATCCTTTGACTCAACACTTAAGCTTTGTAAACCGAATTCAACACCTATTCGACCTTATATGAAGTATCTTTAGGAGGCTAAGCGATTAAACCGATATTTATATGGCTAATACGAACTTAGTTAAATTTGAAACACAATTCTTTTGGTTTTAAAGGGTTTTCCCTATCTCTACGGTCAAAAACAAATTCCTATGTCTAGGCTATTTTCCTTTATTGCTTTTATGAAAATTAAATTTTTATCTAACCTTTTCAGAATTAGACTCAATTTTTGTATACTAATATAGGTGATCAATCTAGACTAATAATAAGCATTAAAATCAACAAAAGCAAACAAGCTATGGAGGAAGCAAGGTTGCTCTCACAATTAGGCCTTTATTCCTATCTTTAGGGCATTCTCATGCTTGAACCCAACAAAAGGATTTAGCTCATAATTGAAGAAGAGAAAAACAAAGCTTTAAATAAGAAGAAATGCATAATCAAATTATTAAAAAAAAATACAACTGCTATATATGAAAATGAAATTCAAAAAGTATGGGAAATAACCTTGCTTAACAAACTGACACTTCTCAAAATCTTCAAAGTAAAACTTGTTAATAAGTAAAGAATAAGAATGCAAAACTGAACATTGGTCTGTTAAAGAAGATGGAAAATAAAATGAACTAAAGACACAAAAAGTGCAGAACGCTACACTTGAACATTAATTCGAAAACAAGAACGAAAGTGGAAACTTGGAGCAAATTAACTTCTAAACTCTCCTCAATCTCACCAGATTCGACCTTTGTCAAGGAGAATCGAGTTGTTACAATCTTAGACTCTCATCTGGATTGGATCGAATAGACTTGCAGCTCAAAGTTTCTGGAAAAATGGCAAAACAGCAGAAAAATAAGATGAAAAACAGTGCATAATTTTTTGCCGTAGAAAAACCCATTAAAAAAGAAGAACGAAATTCAAGGATTCAATGTTTAACTAAAATTTAACAACTTACAACATTTAGATCAAAATAAAAGCTAACTATAGAATAAACAATGAACAAAAATAGAGGAACATCGCTTAAAAAATGATAGAAAATCGTGAACTACGAATTGTGGGTGAGCAGCAAAAACCCAGCTGCGTTTTGCTTCGTTTTCCCAATTTTTATAGGCATTGAGGACTAAGGTTTCGATCTTTGTGCTCTTTCAATCATGGGTCAAGGTTTGGGCATGAGTTCGGGTTGAAAAATCTCCTAGATATCTCACGAATCTCCATAAATTTCGAAATGCCCTTAAATCTCGCATTTTCTAGATTTTCAGAAATGCAATTGCATTTATGTTGCATTATTTTTCAGATCTACCAAAATTTTCCAGAAATGCAATTGCATTTCCATTCTGGAATGCAATTGTATTTTCTTTCTTGTTTTCCAGACTTGTTTTTCGAAGGAATGCAATTGCATTTCCAAAATGGAATGCAATTGCATTTTTGTATTTGCTCCAAACCTACACAAAAACAACAAATTAGTGTAATTTTCAATCTCTTTTCAACTTCTTTCCTTTTTTCATTACTTCAACGAGTTTTTATGAATTTAACTAATAAACACCATTTTTAGCTAGCTCATCATACAAAAAAACACACGAAAATGACAAGAACAACCTAGTTTAGGGTCAAATAATCCTCATAAAAGAGAATTATCACCTGCAAGGTAAAGGGAAACAAACATAAGTGAATAGAGTCATTAGATACACCATTAATATTAACAGTTCTACATAAAGCAAGAAAAGATTTCAGATGTGAGTTTGGGTCCCTCGTAGAGTGTCCTCGAAAAGCGTTGTCCTTCGCTATCTAAATCAACCCAGTTTTCAGCTAGAAATTATTTGTAGCGATGGGTGCATGGACTATCCCTGAGCTTTCGACAGGAAAAATAGGCTTGAAATAATCCCTAATGGCCTTTTGCTCCTCAACTTGCTCGTTTGCCATTTGTAAATTTTTATTTTCTCTTAGTAATCAACGATTTCTTCTACAGGTACGCTCCATCTCTAGATCAAAAGGCTTTAAATTTTCTCTAGCTTTGGGCATAAACCAAGTGAACCTGAATGAAACAAAACCAAACAAAATTAAAAAGTAAATAAAATAAAAAAAATAAAAATAAAAATAAAATACAAAAGAAGAGTTATACAATTTTCCAATTATAAATTATCTACACTATTTACACTCTAAATTAAAATTAAACATTTTCACCTCAATATTAATTAAACTAAAATACGTTAATACCCGACAACGACACCAATTTGATAAAGAGCTCGTCGAAGGCTCTATCAAATATATTTATAATTATAGACCTCTAAAATTTGCAGTAATAGTGGCCAGGGTCGACCTCCAGGATTCGATTTCTTAGATTTAATTAAGTACCATAGTTATTCACACCTAATTTTATCTAGAGAACTTAAAATCAAGAAGTGAAATAAAGGTAAATTAAACTACGTATTTACAGTGTTGGAGTAGTGGGAACCCTTTTTAGACATTGGTTTTAGCAAGTTAACACTAAATTTGGTCAATCCACGAAATAAATCATACATGCAACATTTATAAGCCAGAAAGTTAAAAATATATTTAATTGACTCTCCCAAGCCTCAACTAAATCTCATGCATAATTAGTGCATCAACCTTCCAATCTAATTTCATAACACAGCATGGCATTACGAAACTTCTCCTAACGGCTTCTATTAGTAAGTAATTCATTCTCATGCAAATGTTTACTAATAGTTATACAAACGAATCTAAACTTAAGTCTACTTTCTCAAGCTAAACTCAAGTTATACTAAGATAACCTTTGGCCAAAAGATTATACAATAATTATGAGTATGTATAAATAGATGTTGAAATATAACAAGTTCAAGGATTAAACCAATCATCCAAAAAATACAAAGTCTAAAACTGAGTTCAGTCACTCAAATTCACAATTACAACTCTAAACTCATACAGAAGTCTAAAAACAAAAACTACGAAATAAATAGGAAAGAAGGGAAAAACTCTCTGACGCTTGCCACACTCGTTTCCGTCGTGATATGCAACGATCCCGAGCCTTGAATGTCTTCCTTGGCTCTCAAGAATGCTCCCTTAGTCCCAATTATGAGGTAGAAATCGACTATGGACTAGTCCCTATCTAAATGGTCACCCCGAATCTGTAGCTAAAATTTCCTTTTTATAATATCGTTGTAGTGTTGAGACGCTAGGGACAATGTCTAGACTCTGTGACCTAATTCACAAAGTAAAGAAGGAAAATTGTGGTAGCGTTGAGATGCTACACACAACGTTCAATCCTACGGATGGAGAATGCCTTGTGTGCGTGTTTTGGGCATTGAGACGCTCAAAAGTAGCGTCTTAACACCACTCCTATGGGAATGTGAGCTTTTCTTGACTGCGTTGAGATGCCATGGACAACGTCTCAACGCTGTTCTCTTGAGCTCCATAGCTGCAACTTGCATTCTTTTTAACTCCATTGCTCCAAAACACGCCTTTGCGCTCCAAATACTCAATTATTTTCCCTAAATACTCAATTTCACTGTATTTTCTCGAATCCTAAAAAGTGAATAAATTAAGTAGATGAAAGCACACTTTAACACCACAAACTAGCAAGAATATAAGCCTAGGGATAGCACACTTTTGTGTGCTATCACCGGCCTAAACCAATTTAACCGCTCTTTAACTCTTAGAACCTACCATTTAGATATGGTCTATGGAAATCATAAACTCACTCATGCATCAACCCTTTGCTACTCTAATTTAAACATGAACTCTAGACGATTACGAATCTAAAATTATGTGCATAGCAGGGTTAATCCCATTCGACTCAAATAGTTTGTCGGACTATTCTACGAACATGCCTAAGAATATAAACAAAGAGCTAAAGAGGCATTAATACTGAAATTAAGCACAAAAGTATTCAGAACCTCATGACTTTACAATGTAAATACCTAACGATCTCTCCAAATTGGCGTTTTCGCTTAACGAGACATCGAAATCTTGAGCCACAAACTAATAATTCTATCTAATTTATACTAAAATGGCTAAAACACCTAAAGCAACAAAGAGTAAAGAGAATTTCGCACAAAATGAATGTCAAAGCGTACATAATGACTTAATTCGGACAAAAGAGCTTTTACATAAATCGACATACATCGAGACGAGTTTCGTAGCATCAAGGGGGTCTGCTCAACGATCCATTGCGACAGTGTCAAGACCCTTGGAATAGCGTTGCGACGCTCTTGTCAATGGCTTTTTGGTCATTTTGCGTCATCTTCCCTCTATTGCTTGAATGACCTCTAATTTGCTCCAATTAACCCCAATCTAATGGAAAAGCTCCTTATGCTCCTTATGCTCAATAACCTACAAAATAGGCAATAAATCTCATAAAATCTACACAAACTAGCATAAATTAGCAAAGTTATGATACAACTCTTCTGGTACAATCAGTGTGCTTGATTGAAGATGAGGATTGGAGTTGCATAGGATGTGATTAGGACAACCATTGATGTGATCTGAATAATGGGTTTATTTTTGCATATTTTTGTGAAATTTGAAAGCATGTCTAGATTTGAGAAATTTTAAATATTTGCTTTGAATTCCTTGTACATGTTGAGCACATAGCCTTCTATTGGGAGTTTTGAAAGTTTATAATAGTTTTATGATTTCTAGAAGTTTGTTGTCACTCTAATAGGCTTAAGGCTTAGTTCGAAAGTGAACTTGCATGATAGCTAGTAATGTTGAGCTTAGGAAAAAAAATGCTTGTTAAATTTGTATAAAAAAGAAAAAAATGAGTAAAGCAGAACAGAAAGTGAAAAATAACTTGTAATGAGTAAAGATGATCTTGTATAAAAAGAGCTACCTTTGTTGTGATTATTTACGCCAATCATTGAGCGAGTACTCTGGGTAAGGGTCCCTACGACAGTTGTGTGAAAGCTAGTGCCTTTGAGTCAAAGTAAAATGCAAGTTTGGGGGAAGCTTACCCCACAGTTCAGGCTCCTAGTTTAATATTACCTACTTGAGTGTGAGGGAGCTGAATTGGGTCTTAGAGCCAATGTAGGGGTGATAGGACCAGAAAAGTCCTATAATAACGCTACTAATTCATGTTGGTTTGTGTAGATTTTATCAAATTTATTGCCTATTTTGTAGGTTATTGAGCATGAGGTGCATTTCAGAGCCTTTTCGTCAGTTCGGGGTTAATTCAAAGTAAACCAGAGGTCATTCGAGCAATCGAGCGAGAAGATGAAGTAAAATGATCAAAATGCCCTTGACGAGAGCGACACAATGGTATTCAAGGCTTTTCAACGTTTTGCATTCGGATGCAAAAAAGAAGTAGCTGATGGAATAGGATAATGTCTCGACCCTATCACAATGGAACGTCGAGTAGATTTCCTTGAAGGTACGGAACACTATTGCTTGACGCTGGTAGCGTTTTGACACTATGTCGATTTATATAAAAGCTCTTTTTTTCAAATTAGGTCATTATGTACGACATCCATTTTGTGTGCAAATCTCTTTACTCCATATTCTTTTTAGATGTTTTAGCCATTTTAGGATAGATTTAGATATAATTATGGGTTCGTGGCTCGAGATTTTGATGTTTGGCTAAGCGAAAAAGACAATTCGGAGAGATCGTTGAGCTTTTACATTGTAACCTCATGAGGTTCTGACTATTTTTGTGCTTAATTGCAGTATTAAGGCATCTTTAGCTCTTTATTTTTATTTTAAAGCATGTTAGTAGAATGGTGTGCAAACTATTTGCGTCGAATGTGATTAACCTTGCTATGCACGTAATTTTAGATTCGTAATCATCCAAAGTTCGTGTTTAATGTGAGTAGCAAAGGGTTGATGCATGAGTGAGTTTATGACTTCCATAGACCATATTTACATACTAGGTTCTAAGAGTAAAAGATGGGTTAAATTAATTTAGGCCGACCAACCTAGGTTAGTTTAATTGTCTTGACTAATCCCTTGAACTTAATGCGGCTAGCTCAAGGAGTATGGAATGCTATCGTGTCGAGCTCTATCGAATTAGTCTAAGACTAAATTGATGCTAGGTTAATTTGGTTGTTTAATTTAAGGGACCATTAGGGGCTTTATCGACTTTACCGGCAAAGCCAGTCAAGTGCATTTAATATGAAATCGCTTATAGTTACTTGTGATTGACATTGCCCAATTAAGTCCTAATGTGACCCCATATTGGTTTTTCTGAATTTTATCCAATACTTTATTTTATTTTTATGCCATTTACATTTCGTGCAATTTACCTTTTTACATAAACCCCCTGTTACGTTTGATAAATCCATTGCACTAAGAAAAAGTAACACGATTTCCTGTGGTTCGATCCGACCAACTATTACTACAAATCTTAGTTTGGTCTGACTTATAAATATTATTTGACGGGTTTGACAAGCCCACGATCAAATTGGCCCCGTTGGTAGAGAATCGATGTGTATTTTTTCTTTTTGTTTTGGGTTACTGACCCTTCTCTTTTTTTTTTTTGAGCAACTTGGACTGTAATTCTTTCCTAAAATTGCAAAGGAGGAGTGGCGTTTGAGAGGAGAATCGAAAGAGAAGGAAAGTGAGCTTCACAAAGATATCCCTTCCAACCTCGGTGAGACGATTATAGAAGAAATCATGGCGCCAAGCACACACTGAAGCAGTTAGCGACCCCAAACTTGACCCCACAACCTCTTTGTATCATGTATCCTAAACCCAAGGTGATTTCGAGCTTAAGCCTAGTTTGATTCACTTGTTGCCTATTTTTCGTGGCTGTGCAAGTGAAAACCCCCATAAACACCTAAAGGAGTTTCATATCGTCGGCTTGGAGATGAATCCCCATAGCTTGACAAAGGAGAAGATTAATTTGAGGGCGTTCCCATTCTCTCTAAAGGACCAGGCGAAGGAATGATTGTATTTCCTGCCATCGGGAACAATCACTACCTGGGTTGAGATGAAGTGGCTACTCTTGGAGAAATTCTTCCCTGCATCGAGAGCAGCGAACATCTGAAAAGAGATATACAAGATTACTTAGATCATCGGAGAGACTCTTTATGAGTATTGGGAGCGCTTCAAAAGGCTATGTGAGAGATTTTCCAATCATCAAATCTTGAACCAGCTACTAATCCAATACTTTTATGAGGGACTGCTACTGTTGCCAACTAGAATGAAGCTAATTTTGCAATGCAACCACTCCTAACATGTGCAAGTATACATAGCCTAAGCAGCAAGTGATAAGTAATTTAATCATTTTCTACAAGGATTAGATTAAGAAATTAACTAAGCTCGAGCAACTTTTAATGACCTAAAAGAGGTAACCAAACAAAAATAAAGATTCAAAAGGACTAAAATGAGTAACTGAAAGCTAAATAGCAAGTGATAAATTTAAAACAAACAACAAAGTAAGCAAAGGCAAAGAATTAAGTAGGAACTTGCATAGAAAATTAAAGTAGGATTTGATTAGGGGTTCACGATACTGGTTAGAGACTAAATTGCTAAAGCAAAACCTATGTTGAATTAAACCATACAGCAATAAACATAGGATCTTTCTAGATTTTCCTAATTAGTAGATAAATTCTCATTTAAGTCATTCATTTTTACTCATTATTTATGTGCATTAGGTGGGTGATTATTCCTAATCTCTCTATTTCACTGCAAGTTAAACTTGGAATTAGTCCTAATGTGATTAGTTCGCATTCAGTTTCCTTTTCTTTTTCCAGAAATAGAAGAAAATAGTGAATGAAAAAGCTAGCCAAACTTAATTCATACATCAACAACAAATCCACCGAAAATCAGAACAAATAAACATGATTAACTTCAGCTCAAAGCTCTCTACAATATAGTGTTTCCTAATCCTTGCCTAAAAGTAATTAGCTCATAATTAAAGAAGTAAAACAACTAAAATGAATTATAAAAGCCATTAACAAAAGTTTATCTCCTCTAAGAGGTACAAAGGAAGAAATAAAAGCAAGAAGAAGAGAAAATTCAAGCTGCAGAAGCTTCCAAAGGTTTTCCTCCCTTGTCGTCAGCTCCTTTTTCCAATGTAGATACTCTCCAAATCTCCCATTCTCTCCTTATCGTAACCTTCCTTTTTTTAGACCTCTCATTTCTAATTCCAATAATACTCCATCATTTTCATCAAAATCAGGGCTGAATAGATAGGGAATAAAACATGGAAGCATCCTATTAGTCCATCTTAGTCCAGCTGACTGTGTTTTAGATAGCTCAATTAATGACATCCTTTTTCACGTGAGCTTCAAGTGGTTCTTACTAAAGAATGCTTCAGCAAAGCTGCTCATTCAGCTACATTCCAACTCACAGCTCCTCTCATTTAAGTCTAGCTTCCACCTGAGACAAAATTGCATAGTTGAGCTCACTAATTTTAAGGAATTAACCATTTAGCTCAACCTAAAGATTAAACAACCAATCAAGTAAAATGACAAAGAGATGAGGCTTTAATAAATCAAAAAGCTACCAAAACACTTAAACCTCACAAGCTTAAGAAGGGAATTTGGACAAGAATAACTCTTCTATGAAGAGTTATCAGCTATCGAGGGAGAGAAGTATGATAGATGCAGCCAGTGGTGGTGCCTTGGTAGACAAGACTCTTGCAAAAGCGAAGATGCTAATCTTGAGCATGGCAAAGAATTCTCAGTAGTTCGAGACATGTGGACTGGCACCATCAGGAGGATTGGCTAAGTTGATAGAGGTTAGTGATCTTAAATCTCAGATATTTGATTTGGCTTACCTTGTGCGCCAGTTGGTTGTATGAAAAGTTCAAACGACAAAGGCTTGTGTCCTATGTTCGACTAAGAGCCACAATACTGATGAATGTCCTCAACTCTAGTAGGATCCATGCCAGAAGTGAATGCAGTGGGCAGGTATGTGGTAATCGGAACCATAATCAGAGGAACTATGACCCGTACTCAAACCACTGTACCCTCAGATGGCGAGACCACCCCAACTTTAGTTATGGGAATCAGGGAGGCTTCCAGAAATAGCCTCAGAACTTCAACCGACCACCACCAACACAAACGCAGCCTCAGGTTCAGCCTTCGAGTTTAGGTACGCCACTGGAAGATATTATAAAAATCCTTGCTGAAAATAATCTTAAATTACAACAGGAAAAGCGCATTGGGATGCAAAGCTTGAGTAACTAGATCACTCAGTTGGCCAATTCAGTGAGAAGCTCGAGGAACAAAACTTAGGGAAGTCACTTGCTCAGCCAGAGGTGTTCCACACTAAAAATGTAAGTGCTATTGTGCTAAGGAGCGAAAAAGAAATTCACCCTGAATCCCATTTGACCAAGAAGACCCAGAAGACTGATGAGAAAGAAGAAAAACCAACCCCTTGACCCACGAGAGGTATTGTGTTTGATCCACCTTTAAATTTAAATTCTTATGTCCCTCGTGTGCCCTTTTCTATCAAGTTGGCTCCTGGAAAGAAGAAGAGCAGGAAAATGACATGTTGGAAGTTTTCAGCAAG
Source organism: Trichosanthes truncata (assembly GCA_033996785.1). Lineage (NCBI taxonomy): Eukaryota > Viridiplantae > Streptophyta > Magnoliopsida > Cucurbitales > Cucurbitaceae > Trichosanthes > Trichosanthes truncata. The sequence continues at coordinate 28,410,932 of JAWPNB010000003.1, read as the reverse complement.
GTTGAAATGAACATCCCACTTCTAGATGCGGTGAAGAAGATCTTGAAGTTTGCTCATTTCTTGAAGAAGTTGTGTACTTTGAAAAGGGAGAAGAAGGGAAAAGGTAAGAAAGAGGTTAGTGTGAATGTCTCCGCTGTTTCTTTAAAGTCCACACCTGAGAAATGCTTTGACCTTGGCATGTTTACATTACTGTGCATGATTGCTGATAAGGAGATTAAACATGCCATATTAGACTTAGATGCATCCATTAATGTTATGCCTTTGTCTGTTTATAAGGAGCTTGGTCTGAATGGATTGCATGAAAATGGTGTTGTTATTCAGTTAGTAGATCGTTCCATTGTTAAACCCCTATGCATAGTTGAAAATGTGCTTGTGAAAGTTAAGGATTTTCTATTTCTTACAGACTTTTACATTATTGGTATGGGCTATAGGCCTAAGCATGCATCTACACCCATTATATTGGTAGGCCTTTTATGAAAACAACAAAGACTGGGACTAATATTGATGGGGGAATAGTTTCTATGGGATTTAATGGACGAATAACTAAATTTAAGGTTGTGGATTCTATTGACATTAGTGATTCTTTGTGTGAGATTGGGAATTTTAAGTTGTAGAATATTCCATTTGGGGAGTCTGGGATGATGGATGGTGCAGGATCAATTCTGGAGGATCATTGTCGACTTTTGAGAGAAATTACTCCATCGACCAATCGACGTTAAAAACTTGTGCTTCCTGGAGGCAGCCAGGCATTTAATCATTTCTTTGCTTTATGTTTGCTTTTTAGTTGTTGTTTTGTTGAATTTGCTGCTTGTTGTGTAGGGTTGTGATGAACCTAAGTTGGAGAGGAGACTATCATTTTTGGAGGGAGTTTGACCCACACCCACCTACGTGCTGGATTTTCAGGGAAGTTTTAGTTCTGTTATTTGTCCTTATGCTTTATAGTAGAGATACATTGGGGACAATGATTTAGGTTGGGGGTAGAGGTCTATGACTTATTTGAGCTTTAATTGACTATTTAGCGTATTGATTGAGTCTTGAGCACCTAAGCGTCAAACTTTTGATTAAAATGTTAAGTATGATATTTTTGTTGGATGAAATTATTGATTGTGTTGAGCATGTTCTTCTATTGAAAATTTGTGAGATTTCTGAGCTTGATTTGAATGGATGAATTAGATGTATGCGGAATGATTAGGACAATCTGTCAAATGCTTTCCATAGCTGTGTTATTTACAAATGAATGAAGCATGAAGCATGTTGTCCTTATGTGAGCATATTTAAAAAAATTTCTTTATTTTCTTGCATGTTATGAGCACATTAACCACCTAGTGTTGTCTTGAAGGCCCAGGGTAGCTTTATGGTTGTTTATATGTCGGTTGTTAGCTCGATAGGGTTAGGTACTAGTTTGACGATGACTTAGGACGATGGTTTGTAATGTGTCACTTAGGGAGAAAAACATGTCTTATTTGTCTGCAAGAAAGAAAAAGAAAAGAACAAATTGAGCTTAGAAAGGAAATAATTTTTTAGAAAAGAAAAGTGAAGAAAAAAAAGAAAAAAAAACTTACAATGTGTAAAAATGAGTCAAGGGTAAAAAGAGTTGCCGCTGTCGTGATCAGTTAGGCCACCTATCGAACAAGTGATTAAGGTAAGGGTTCTTACGATAGTTGTGTGAAAGCTAGTGCCCTTGGCATTAAAATAATCCAAGTTTAGGGGCACCCCATATTTGTTTCAGGCACCTATTAGCTTATTATTTTCTTGATTGTTAGGAAGTGATCAAGAGCTTTAGTGAAGGCTCCGTAAAATAAATTTATAAGCCGAACCTCCTAAAACTTTGCAGTGATAATTGGCCGAGTCAAACAACAAGGAAGCTTTCTTATTGGTGATTTCCTATTTTTAATTGGATTATGTAACAATCGGGGGGGTTTTAATGTGAAAATTTTGAATTGCACTGAATTAAATGACAAAAAATGTAAATAAAAGCTAAGGATAGAAATTAGACTAATCGAACACCAATCCGAAATCACGTTGGGATTAATGTTTGCAATGCTAATCACAGGTTTTACAAAATACAATTTCATAATCAAGCGCATTCAACTGGCTCTGTCGGAAAAGCGAACAAAGCCTCTAACACTCCCTTAGAATAGTCGAATTAACCTAAGATTAATTACACTTAAAACCAATCTTAAGTTGGGGACAATAGCATGCCATACTCAGCACTGGTCGATTAAGCTCTTAGGAACTATTAGATTTTGTGAGATGATTAAACTAATCTAGGTTGATCGGGCCTAAATTAATTCTACTGCTCTTTTGCTTTCTAAGGACCTAGCTTCTTTAAGTCGTTTATGGGAGCATAAACTCACCAACGAATCAACCCTATGCTACTGAAATTAAGCGTGATCTCTATGTGATTAAGCAATCTAAAGAACGTGCATAGCTAACTTAAAAATACTTGACGCGTATAGGTTGTCTAGCTACCTATGAGCATGCTTAAGAATTAACACAAGAAAGCAAAGAGGCATTCAATACTGAAATTAATGCAAAAATGTACAGAACCTCATGGCGTTACGGTGTAAAATCCTGACGATATTCTCGAATTGGCGTTTCTGCTTAGCCGAACATCGAAATCTCAAACACTGAGCCCATAAATCTATCTAAATCTATCCTCAAGTGATTAAAAATGCTAAGAAAAAAAAGAATTGAGAGACTTTTGTAAAGGCTGGCTATCTACAAGCTTAGAATGACCTAAAAATGGAAAAAAAAAAAAAAAGCTTTTATATTTCTTGAAGTAGTGTCGAGATGCTGCTTCCAATTAGACCAGCGTCTTTAAGGCACAACGTAGCGTCGACCTGAGCTCACTGTTACAACGTCAAGATGCTGTGGACAGTGTCTTGAAGCTATCCTACATTTTCACATTCTGTCTTCTAGCGTCTTGTGAGCGTCATCATGGTGTCTAGATGCTTCTGTCAGGGCAGAATGCTTATTTCACTTCCAGTCTTCGCTTGGGTGCTCAAATGACCTCTGCACTACAAGAAATTTGCCATTTGCCGACGTTATTTATCCCGACGCTTTGAAATTGGTCGGAAAAAGGGGTAATCCCGACGGTTTACGAATTGGTCGGCAAAAAGAGGGAAAATGCCGACCATTTATGAACCTCAAACATGTGTAAATATCTCAAAATGTGCCATTTGCCCAAGAACCTACAAAATAGGCTATAATCCTCATAAAAACTATCAAACTAACACGAACTAGTAGAATTATGATGGGTCTTTTCTAGTCCTATCAAATTAGCCCCAACCTAAACCTTGCTAATCCTCGAACATGACATAAACAACATAACAAAGATATGATTTATTGGATGCAAGCTATATGACTCAAACCTTGATGCTTAAGATAACACATTAATATCAAAAAGAGAAAGCACATGTTGCAATAAATTTGCAAGACCGCAAGTGCACGGGTCAAGTTTTAATATAGTGATATAGAGTACAAGTGTCGTCCACAGGATTGAGTTATTTAATTCAATTGATTACCATGAATTTAACCCTCCAATTTTATTTAGGGATAAAAATCAAATGGTGAGTTAAAATATGTGAAAGTGAAACAAGATAAAATTGAGACGATCAGGAGACAGAAAATCTTAGGGACTAGACTTCACCTATCGAGCTAACAATTTAATTGAATGAAAGATGAACTAATGTATTTCTATGCCAAAAATCAAGAGGTTCAAATAATAACTGGCCCTATCAAGACAATTGAATCTCATGCACGATTTATAAGACTAATATATCTATATGGCCTTTAATAAGTGTGCACAACATTAAGAACAAAATCTTTAATGATTTCTAGTAGAACTCTAGTCACTTTCATGCTACAATAACTACTAGTCATGCAATAGAAGTCAAATCTAAATTAATCTTTTTCAAGCATAAATTCAGATTAATGAGGGCAAATAAACTTTGATCAAGAGTTCATAGGCATTAATAAAACAATTGCATGAATAGGAAGAAATACAATAATTCAAATCAGTCACATCAACAAATTGTTCGGCCCAACGGCTCCATCTAGCCCTAAGGAAACAAAGTTAGCTACTCATGGTCACTATAACACTTCTAAAATTTCATACAAAACCAACAAAAATATTAAGTAAAGTGTTTGAGATAGAACTAATGTGTCGTGTGAGCCTCGTCCCCATGTAATATCACGATCTCGAACGTTAAAACTCTTACTTGTGCTCCACAGAATCTCCTCTCACGGTCCTCAAACTCAATTTTCGAAAGTAGCTAAGTGTTGGGATTTATGCCCTAAAGCCTCGTAATTAATAATTTATTTAATAATGAATAATAATTTTGATTATTTTATTTGCAATATAATATTATCCATTATATGAAAAATCCAAGGTTATTAATGTAATCTTGAACAGTATGTGGTTGACATACGAGAGGATCATGTTCAAGAAATAACCTAAAGGGTCATAGTATGTGGATAAGGTTGGGTGCCTTATCCTGGTAACACTATTGATACGACCCATTTTGTAATAGTTACAAATGATTTGATCCAAATCATTCATGTGGAGATATGTGAGTGGGGGTATCTTATATAATAAGTTTGTATAAGACTGGACCACGAAATATTTAATCTCTTTATAAATCCGTTAATTGAGAAGATTAATATTTCATCAGGATGATCATATGCGACTCAATCTTAATCCTGAGTGAGTTATGAACTCCTGCCTATGAGGGCTTGTCCTTTGATTTGCATGGGTGAGAGTGGCTTTTATAGCCGATTCAATATGCCCACCATTTTGGGGACTTGACCAAATAGGGAGCTAGGAACATAATCTCACAAGATGGAATTCACTAATTCCCATATAGGGTAAGTAGATGAGTACTTCCCTTAAGTGCTGATTTTGGGACTTGAACAATGGGGCCCCACCCTCTCACTGGCCTGAGAGGGACTTAGTTTATAATTAGATTATAAACAGATTGTTCATTTGAGGATCAGTAGTACTTAAGGTGCAAGATGTAATTATAGGGGTAAAACAGACTTTTGACCCAGCTGTAATTACGAACAACTCATGAAGGATCGACTTGCATGTAGTGATTATATCAATGGACACAACTTGTCCTATAGTGCATAAGAGTGCAACTTTAGGTCTATAGTGGAGTGACCCTAGAGTTAATGAATGAAAATTGATTAATTAAGGCCCCGTTTGATAACCATTTGGTTTTTGAATTTTGGTTTTTGAAAATTAAGCTTGTTTTCCTCCAATTTCTCTACAATGGTTTTCATCTCCCTTAAGGAAGTATTTGAATTCTTAGCCAAATTCTAAAAACAAAAACTACTTTTTGAAAACTACTTTTTTTAGTTTTCAAAACATGGCTTGGTTTTTGAAAATATAGGCAAAAAGTATATGACAAAACAAGTAAAATCATAGGTGGGAGTAGTATTTATAGGCTTAATTTTTAAAAATAAAAAACCAAATGGTTATCAAACGGATCTTAAAGAGTTTAATTAATTAATTTTGTATCATTGGAGCTTATAATCTGTAGGTCCATAAGGTCCCCTTGCTAGCTCATAGAAACACTAAAAAGATCAATTTAGTTGAAAGAAAAAAATTGAAATGTTCAAATTAATATTTAATATATTATATATATTAAATATAAAAGAGGAAAATATATTTATTGTATTTGATACATTAAATATTAAAATTTGAAATGTTCAAATTAATATTTAATTTGAAGTGTGCAAATTAATATTTAATATATCAGATATATTAAATATAAAAGAGGAAAATATATTTATTGTATTTGATACATTAAATATTAAAATAATGAATGTATATTAGATACATTAAATAAAAGATATTTATTAAATTCGAATTGGATTCAAATTAGGAAATAAATGTCGTAGGAGAATTTTAAACGGTTTGAATAAGATTCAAATTGATTAGATAAATGTATTTTAATATATTAGATATTAAAATATATCATTTAATTATTTTCCCTAGACTACTATAAATAGGATCCTAGGGGTGAGCCATTAGGCATTCTTCATACAACACACATCTCCTCAATAGAGAGAATTAGAGAATTCTCTCTAGACCTCTTCCTCTCCAATCCCTTGTGGATTTTCTTTCAAGAGGCTCCCACAAGTCTTGGTCCTGTGTTCGAGTCATAGCCAGGGAGACTTTTTGGAGGAGATAAAGACCCGCCAAAATATTCTCCATATTTGAAGGTATTTATTGTTTAACCCTTGTAATTTAGTTTAATTCTAAATAAATGAAAGACGATTCCTATGCTTCCGCTGTGGGTTTAATTCGATTATTCCCTTTACTAAGTTTCTCCCAATTGCCCTTCTCCAAATCGCATCAAAATCCCAAATTTATAAACTCGGGACAGCGTCTCGATGCTGTGCCCTAATGCACGAAATAATTAAGAAAAATCGGGTAGCGTTGAGACGATGTGGACAGTGTCTCAACGCTACGGACGAAAAAATAAGCGAGGTCCCCTTCAGCGTTGAGACGCTGTCTTCACAGCATGCATGGCTACATCATGGCAACGTTGAGACGCTGTTGGATAGCGTCTCAACGCTGCTCCCTCAGGTCTCACTGGTGCCTTTTCTTCTTCCTTTCTCTTTAGTTTTCCAATTCTTGCCCAATTTTACCTCATTTTTGTCCGGTGATTGTCTTCATCTCTAATTTCTCTTCCAAATGCTTAATACCAGCAAAATAAATAGATACGGCGTGAAAATACCCAATAAAACATCAAAAATAGCAGTAGTTAAACTATAAAAATAGCTCACAAAAGTGTGCTATCAAATACCCTCAAACTTAACTATTTGCTAGTCCTCGAGCAAAACGATTGGGCACAACTTCTCTTGACTGCTTATATTGTGGCTATTAACAACTCAAGCCTCAGAAATTCTAAAAAATAGAGTACTCACATAAAATCAAGATTTATAATTGAAATCTATCATCAAGGAGCTTTAAATTAATTCTATCATTCCTTACGTGTGTGTGTGCTAGCCTTCCCTAATCTGGTCTTTATAAGCCTAAACTTACTTTATGCAATCCTCAACTCATCTTCCCTCTACTCTGGCATAAGTTCTAATTCTCGAGTTTTTCCTACAATCAGGGACAGTAATGTGCCACTAAGGGGCTGTTTGGCGCGCTGGTTTGGAATCAGAAACCCTGAGGTTCTGGAACCCTGGGGTTTCTTGGCTGGAATCAGAAATCCTAGGGTTTATGATTCCTGTGTTTGGCGTGCAGGGTTGTGTTGGGCTGGGTTTGTTTAGTCTGTTTTTTTTTTATAAATTTTCAAACTGTTTATTATTTTAAAAAAAATCTTACACTGTTTTTTTTTCCTACTCCATTTTTTTAACTTCATAATTTTTTTGGTGTGTTACATACCAACTATTTAACCAATTATGTAGAGCAATTATTACAACTATAGTTCAATTTGAATTATACTATGTGTAGTTTGTATAACTATATGCTATCTCATTTACTCCACTCATGATGACATAAAATTGAAGATTATGCATAGCAACAGATAATTAATAGGTGCAATGTAAGAATGGTGTTGCCAATGGTAAAGTAAAACCAAAAATTATAACTAAGATCTAGTTCTAAAAATATCATAACACACATTCCAGATGAAATGACAAGAAAGTAGAAGTAGTTGTCCAAACACAAATGTAAGTCATAAGAGTGGTAGATGAAAGTGATGAAAAGAGAGTCAGGTTCTAGGTGCTTTCCCCAAAATTTTCACGTAGTAATCATACTTCCAATCTGGGGTGAATGTAAAGAAGGAGTTCAACATCATACTATCCGAGAGAATAGTCTTTACAATAGCCATTCAGTCTTGCCTTGTCATCCCTGGGATCGCCTTTAGTTTTGCATATACCTCGTCCACGCTGGCCCTTTTAAAATATTGACTAGGTGGTTGGGTCGCTAGGGTGATTGTTGGAGTGGTCGTTGGGGTGGTTGGATTGATGGGGTGTTTGGGTATGCCGAGGTGGTCGCCGGTGGTGATTGCACGGTGGTCAGGTCGCCGGAATGGTCGTTGGGTGGTTTTCACCAGTAGTTGTCGAGTCGCTGGAGTGGTCATTAGGGTGGTCATGTCGCCGGAGTGGTCGCTGGGTGGTTGTGGCAGTGGTTGGGTTGTTGGAGTCGCCAGGGTGGTCACCAGGTGGTCGTCACCAGTGGTTTTGGGTGGTTGGGTTACCAGGTCGTCGGGGTAATCGCCGAAGTAGTCATCAGGGTGGTCAAGTCATCGGAGTGGTCACTAGGTGGTTGTCTATGGTGGTTGCTAGGTGGTCAGGTTTTCGAGGTGATCGTCAACTATGGTTGTCGGCTGATCGGGTCATTGAAGTGGTTGTCAAGTGGTTATTGTAGGTGGTTCGGGCAAGTCGGGTTGTTTGAGGGTTGGGTTATCGGGGTGTCGAGTTGTTGGGGTGGTCGAGTCGCAGGGGTAATTGTCAGACTGGTCTCTCGAGTTCTCATCGCAGTGGTTGTCTGAGGTAATCGTCAGCGGTGGTTGGGTCACCGTTGTGGTAGTTGGAGTTGTCGTTATCGGTGGTTGTCGGGTGGTCGCCGAAGTTGTCATCAGAGTTGTTGTCGAAGTAGTCACTAGAAATGGAGAATGGTAAATGGAACTGGTCTCTAGAGTTCTCATCGCAGTGGTCGTCGGAGGTAATCGTTAGCGGTGGTCGGGTCGCCGATGTGGTCGCCGGAGTTGTCATCGGAGTGGTCGTCGGAGTTGTTGTCGGAGTGGTCGCCGAAAATGGAAAACGGCAAATGGAAGAGGAAAACATGGCACAAACCCCATGGGGTTGCACTGTTGTAACCCATGGGGTTGTGTTTCAAAACCCTTGGTTTTGAAACACGTTGTGCCAAACATGGTTTTGGGTTTGGAACCCAAACCCATCCCAACCCAAACCCATGGGCCAAACGGCCCCTAAGGTGCCTAGAATTCAGGTGAAACTCCCCCAAACTTGAATTTTTATTTATTAAGTGGACACTAGCTTTCACACATCCACTGTAGGGACCCATACCTATGGCACTTTTACTCACAGGCGGTCCTAACTAGTCACAGCAGAGGTAGCTCTTTTTGTCCTTAAGAGTGAAAATATCAAGATGATTGATTAATTTTTTTTTCAACACAATTAGGCAATATTTTTCTCCGAAATGTACATTACAACCCATCCTGCAAGTTAACCATTGAATCAGTTCTATATCCTTTCGAGGTGACAACATGCATCTAGATCACTTAACTCAAATCTAAGCCTTCAAAACTATGACTAGGTGGGCTATGTGCTCTAAATTTGTAACGAACTCAAAGAATAAATTTACTTCTAACTCGAATCCATAATTTAGTTACAAATCTTAAACGAATGTGATTACTCGTAATTCAGACTCAAATATCCTCATAGACTATCATAGTTGACGAGCACGAAAGCATAGTACATAATTTTCAACTCAGCTTAACATAATATCAAGAGATCAATAAAAAGGCTAAGTGATATAAGTGTGTCATGCGAAGTTAAGTACAACCAAATATGAAAAACACCCCCAGATTTTAAAGTGTGCATTGTCCTCAATGGAAATAGGAAAGAATAGAACCAACAGAAGTACAATAAAGAGAATAAAAGAAAAGATAGGGATGAACCGAGACTGCCCTGAACTCCAAATGATGGCCTCAGTCCTCCTCAGATGAGACATAATGTGGCATGGGTGGGGGAAATGAGGTATCGGTACCCGCCAAATGATGCATGCACTCGTAAAGATGCTGGTGGTAAGCCTCGGTGCGTCGCTAATGGCGCAGAGCTCGACGTTCTTGCTGGCGATCATGAAGCTCATGCTGACGAAGTCTCTCCTCCAATGCAGACACTGCGGTGTACAAGCTCGACAAGTCATGAGGGCTGGTGGGTGGTGGGGATCAGGCAGATCGTCTGCGTCATGCTCATGCACCTCCGCTTGGTGAATTGCGGCTGCCTCCTATTGTTGGTCGTCGTCAGCAAACCCAACGTCCCATCCTCGAAGCCCCATGATGAAATTCTTATCCATGCATGCTTTAGGGTGAATCAACTCTTCGTCGGGGTCCAAGTAACCCCAGCATTACGGCACAGGGCAGTGATCAGAGAAGCATGGCCAAGTCCACCAGTAGTGCTGCCCCGTCGGATATGGCGTATCGAATGGAAAATGACTTTTCCAATGTCAATGGATCTCCCTGTGGCTATGGCAAATAGGAGGATAGCCCTTTCCTTTGTAACGTCACTCATATGTGCGACCGACTAAAATTTAGCACAAATAAAGCTGTGCCAAACTCGGTTGGTCACGGTGAGGTCTGAGGTCTTAAATTTTAGGACCTCACCGCGTTGAGTCATCCATGTAGTGCCAGGTCAGCCTAGTTCGGCAATGATTTGTGCTGGATCAACATGCTCGCTGGCATAAACATTATACTCGTCCCTATCAAAATTAGGTAACTGATAGTACCTGTTGATCGTGGCAGGATCGAACAAGATTTGGCGACCTCTCACAAAGGAATGGGATTCATCTACGCGCATATTAGCATAGAATTCTTTGACCACTGCTACGACGCCAGCTTCAGGTTGCTGGACCAGCAACTCCCAGCCCCGTTGAATGATTGCATAATGGAGTTGACGGTGATGGGAGTCGTCAGGAGCGATACCCCGGTCAGGAATTACTGATCAAGAAACCACATAACTGTGATAGCGCTGGGCAGCTTCATGATCCCTGAACCTATTAGCATCAAAGTCTTGGCGCGAAGAGGAGGTAGACGAAGCTCGGGCCCTCTTTGAACTCATGATGAACACTACAAGGATGTCAAAGTTAGCACGGGCTCTCCCAAAAATCAGCATAATTCATATAAAAGTAGGAAAGTAAACCCAAAAATAGAAAGGTTGCACCTGCCACCGTGATGCTGAAGCGAGCTTGTCGAGGGCTCGTCAAATTAAAATTTATAAACCAATCCTAAGCTATTTGTAGCATTGAGTGGACCGGGTCGATCTCAGGGAACCGAAATATTAATTTCTTAAGTTAAATTTGCAAATGAGAAAGCAATTAAAAAGGGGGGTTTTGAAAATTTTCTTACTTAATGAAATAAAAATAACAAAACAAAACAAACACTAAAAGGGAAAAATCAACTCTTACCAAGTTCCAGTTCAGAGGTGCGGTTATATTCAATTGCAAACATTGATCATAGGCATTCAAAATATTTAATCTTAACCATGCAAGTACTTGGTCAACTTATTAGGAAACCCCAAAAAGTAGCAAATTCCCTAAGGTCATTAACTCTAACGAACGCCAAGTTAACGCTAATTACCTAAATAAATCTTTACGAAACCGCTTCAATTTATTTAGGTAAAGGCATTACGAACTTTGGAACGACCAAGACAATCGATCAGGTAAAACAACTTTCACCTAATTAACATGCTCCTTTAATTCCTAGAATTAAACATGCAAGCCATGTATCATGGAAACCCATAAACATACACATGTGATAATTCTAATGCTACCGGTTCATTCAACATGACAATTACGGATCATGATCGTGATTAGCAATAAAGCATGTAAAGAGATTAAGGCATCAATTTAATCAAAATACATACTTATAAAATTAACACGGGAATTAAAGAACACTTGCAATTGAAAGAAAACTAAGTTAAGGTTCAAGCCTCACAATGTCGCAACTGATTACAACCGACCTCTAAACCAGAATTGCAGAATCTAGCCGAGCATCTCCATAGAAAACTTCGAGTGCAAACGAGCTCGATTCGACACCATGGTTTGATGAAAAACTCCTAATCTATCCTAAACTACTGAAAAACAGATAGGAGAAAGCCTAAATTGGTCTCATGACGGCTGAAAATCGGAGACAAATGACCTAGAGGACGAAAAAATCTATATATAGGAATCGACGGAGCGTCTAGACGCTCTGGACAGCGTCTAGACGCTCCCAGCGTCACAGGGGATCTCCGCAGCGTCGAGGGAGGCTTCAGGGAACTGCCGATAGCGTCTAGACGCTCTGGACAGCGTCTAGACGCTACCCAGCGCGCATCACTGCTTATTTTTGCTCTAACTTTTCGCTCAGGTGTCCGAATGACCTCCGGTTTGATGCGTTGGAATCGTGATTCAACGTAGAATCTCTCGGAATATGCCTTATGCTCAAGTCCCTACAAAATGATCAATTAATTACATTAAAACCTCCAAACTAACATGATTAAAGTATGAAAATATAGAACTATGTTAGTCCTATCAAATAACCCCCAACCTAAATCTTGCTAGTCCTCGAGCAAGACCCAAACAAAAATAATAAAAATATGAATCAATGATTGCATGCACGAGACTCTAATTTCAATACTTAGGAATATCACAATAACCACAAAAGAGAAGCAAACATACACTATCCATGTTTTGAGATACTTTTAAAAAACTCTTTCTATTCTTTCCCCATGTGTGTGTGTGGCCTCGTAAAGTAGTCTCTACAAGCCCGGAGAAGGCCTATAAAGCTCTCAATCCATCTTTCCCCTACACTGGCACTAGGACTAGCTACCAAGCTTCCAAACCATCAAATAAGTAATAGGTTACTAGGTGCCTGAACTCAAACCCGCGGGATAAACTTGTATCACTTTAAAAACCAAAGGGCACTAGCTTTCACACACCTGTCGTAGGGACCCGTATCCAGAGCACTCGCTCAATGGATGGCCTAACTGATCACAACAGGGGTAGCTCTTTTTACTCCTTGATTCACTAAACTCATTACAAGCTTATTTTATTTTCTTCTTTTTCTTTCCTTTTTTTTTTTCAAGAATGATCTTCTTTTCAAGCACACTTTCCTTCTTTCTTTCTTTTTCTAGGCAAATCATATTTTTACTTCTCCTAAGCAACGCATTACAAGCTATCAATCTTTCCACTCAACAGCTAGCCCTACACCTATCGGGGTGACAATAGACATACAAGCTCTATAATTCCACCCTAAGCCTTCAAGACTACTAAAGGAAAGGCTAACGTGTTCAGATCGTGCAGGAAAGACTAGAAAATTTTGAGAGTTCGGCACAAAAAGACTCAAAACAGGATAGCATTCACATACTTCAGCTAATGCAATTACAGCAACATACCATGCATGTCATCAATTGTCCTCATCAAGCAACAAGCAAACACATCATCAAGCATTCAAGCTCATAATTCATACAAAATTTATAAAAAAAATTCACACAAGACTCATGTTTTGCATAATTGATCAACCGTCCGAGATCAGATGCTCAAAGACAACATATAAGCGCAACTATCAAACCTAAAGATAAGTTCGAGCTCAGGTGCTCAAGGACTCAACCAATCATGCTAAACACATCATCAAAGCACAATAATAACCTCCACCCCCAACCTAAATTCTACATTGTCCTCAATGTACAAAAATCATTGAAAATGAAAGGACAAAAAGAAAGGGGAACAGAAAACCTCCCATGAAAACTTAGCACGTAGGTAGGTGGTGGCGCTGCGGAAACTTCCAAGAATGATAATTCTTCTGCTCAAAGGTCAATTTGTTACCTACAAAATAAAGCAAAACAGGCTAAGCTAGGAAAAACAAAAACAGAAAGCAATAAAAGAAAGCAACTAAATTTTCAAGCCTGGCTGCCTCCAGGAAGCGCAAATTTTTATAGTCGATTGCTCGCTCGACTTTCCGTGTGGCACGCGTCAGGGCACATAAAAATTCTCCCATTTCTTCGGCCCCTTCTTGCTTGAATCAATGTAACCTTCCAAGTTTAGAAGGCTTTCCTGCTTCTCTAGGGTTCTGGAAGGCTTTCCTGCTTCTCTAGGGTACCAGACAGATCATTATTTTTGTTATTTTTTATATAAGGAATGAAAGGAAAAAAGTAAGACTCAACTAACTTAACTGACTCAAAAGAAACAAAAGACTTTAAGTACTCACGAGAATAAAGAAAAGGCAATTCAAAATTAATAGGAGAGTTAGGGAATAGAACAGGTGAAGGCTTTTTAGCCTCCAACTCTATCACCTGAATCTCCTCTTTGCGTGTAAGCTCGGACTCCTCCTTAACCGCACAAATTACCTGTTCTTGGCATGGCCCAAAATTCAAAACTTCCTCGTCACTGTCGGTGTCGATTTCCTCAAAAAATCTTTCCTCAGTGATGTCAAAAGAGTATTGCTCTTGTAGACTCTCCAGTCTTCTCACGGAATCAGCCAACTGGGTAATTTGGTCACCCAGACTTTGCATTCCAGCGTGAGTCTCCTCTTGAAATTGGAGATTTTCCTTTTGAAATTGGAGATTTTCCTTTCGAAATTGGAGATTTTCCTGCTGAAACTGAAGAGTATTATTAGCAATTTGGTAAACTATGGCCTCTAAAGACATACCTGAGTCTGAAGTTTGATAGTACTGGTTCGACTGCTCCTCCTGGTATCCATAGCCAAAGCTAGATTGATCCCATTCAAGATAGGGATTGTGATGCTCGTAGTTCATTTGATGACCAGGAAATCCTCCTATAGTGTAGGCGTTATGCATGAAATCCCGCTGCAACTGAGGACATGCTTCAGTGGTATGTCCTTGGAACGAACAAATTTTACATGTCTCCACTGCTTGTAGTCTCCCTACTGCCACTTGAAGAACTAAGGAGGTTAAATCAGAAATTTGAGATTTAAGCTCACTAACCTCATCAACGTACGATGCAGCTCTATCAAATGTCCAATAATGTTGAGGGTTTGCTGCCATGTAAGAACAGAAATAGACAAAATAAAATAAAATAAAATAAATATTTTTTTTTTAGATCAAATTTAACAAAGAGAAACTAATAGTGGTTCCCCGGCAACGGCGCCAAATTTGAAGCGAGCTTGTCGAGGGCTCGTCAAATTAAAATTTATAAACCAATCCTAAGCTACTTGTAGCATTGAGTGGACCGGGTCGATCTCAGGGAACCGAAATATTAATTTCTTAAGTTAAATTTGCAAATGAGAAAGCAATTAAAAAGGGGGGTTTTGAAAATTTTCTTACTTAATGAAATAAAAATAACAAAACAAAACAAACACTAAAAGGGAAAAATCAACTCTTACCAAGTTCCAGTTCAGAGGTGCGGTTATATTCAATTGCAAACATTGATCATAGGCATTCAAAATATTTAATCTTAACCATGCAAGTACTTGGTCAACTTATTAGGAAACCCCAAAAAGTAGCAAATTCCCTAAGGTCATTAACTCTAACGAACGCCAAGTTAACGCTAATTACCTAAATAAATCTTTACGAAACCGCTTCAATTTATTTAGGTAAAGGCATTACGAACTTTGGAACGACCAAGACAATCGATCAGGTAAAACAACTTTCACCTAATTAACATGCTCCTTTAATTCCTAGAATTAAACATGCAAGCCATGTATCATGGAAACCCATAAACATACACATGTGATAATTCTAATGCTACCGGTTCATTCAACATGACAATTACGGATCATGATCGTGATTAGCAATAAAGCATGTAAAGAGATTAAGGCATCAATTTAATCAAAATACATACTTATAAAATTAACACGGGAATTAAAGAACACTTGCAATTGAAAGAAAACTAAGTTAAGGTTCAAGCCTCACAATGTCGCAACTGATTACAACTGATTACAATGTCGCAACTGATTACAACCGAATGGCCTCCGGTTTGATGCGTTGGAATCGTGATTCAACGTAGAATCTCTCGGAATATGTCTTATGCTCAAGTCTCTATAAAATGATCAATTAATTACATTAAAACCTCCAAACTAACATGATTTAAGTATGAAAATATAGAACTATGTTAGTCCTATCAGATGCGCCACTGCATAAGGACATTTCAAAATAATGCAGCCAACAACTAAAAAATTCATAGTGTAGAAGAGCAGAATTAAAGGCATAACTGATTCTACTAGGGTGTTTCTAGGCATTTTAAGCTCAACACTCTCCAAATCAAAACACACTAATTCTTCAACCCCAACACTAAGATGAATATCACTCCCACACATCAAGAATTACAGAAGTGAATCTCAATGTTAGTACTCCACAGAACTACAGTAAAAGCAATTCAAAATAGAACTAAACTCATACTCTCTTCAAGCAAGGAAAACTAACCATGGAGTCTAAACTAGATGGAATGCATAACAAATTGATGAAGGCATTCAAAGAGACATAAGTGAGATGAAAAATACCGAAAATACGTGGTGGAGTTGAGACTCGGAATGGGGCCACAAAACCCACTGATTGGAGCAAAAATCCACCTTCAAATGATGCAAAATCTGAAAATTAAGGGGATTAGAGGGGAATATAGCAGTGGGTAAGTGTAAAATGGAGAAAGAATGGTAAGAAATTGGAAGATTTGTGAGGGAAAGGAGAGGAAATAGGGGGGGCGAAAGCTAGGGCTCGAAAATAGCCCCCCCCCCCCTCGCGTGAAAAACTGGGAGTTAAAATCCCAGTTTTCGCGATAGCGTTGAGACGCTGTGGACAGCGTTTCAACACTGTCCTTGCGGATGATCAAGCTGCAGAGTAGCGTTTCGACGCTACACAGTAGCATCTCAACGCTACTCTCTCTCTCTTTTCTTTTCTTTTTTTTTAACATCTAAAGCACAAAAATTAGTAAAGCAAAAATTAATAAAACTAAAAAGAAAATTCATAAGATAAAATAAATAAATAATAATAATAATAATAATGAAAGAAATTAAATAAACACTACCAAACTAGATGAATGGATTAATTAAAATAAAATAAAATAACACGGGGATGAGAAATTGGGTTGCCTCCCAATAAGCGCTTTGTTTAACGTCTTTAGCTAGACAACGCGTGCGTATCATTTGGGCTCATTCAGGAAGATGTCAAACGTCGTTCCTCATCACCACAATAGTGTTTCACCCGTTGGCCATTTACTTTGAACGATTGTCCATCAGTAGCTTGCAACTCTATGGCTCCGTGCGGATATACTTCTTTGACAGTGAATGCTTACCTGGAAACAACCGTAAACGAGAGTTAAAAAGAAGTACTTGTTGTCCAGGTGAAAAAAATCTGTTGTGAATCTGTTGATCGTGCCATCTTGCAGTTCTTTGTCTGTATAACTTGGCGTTTTCATATGCTTGACCTCTAAACTCCTCCATTTCATTGAGTTGCAATAAACGTTGTTCGCCCGCTTTCTGGAGATCGAAGTTCAATTTCTTGATGGCCCAATAAGCTTTATGCTCCAATTCTAAGGGTAGATGACACGCCTTCCCAAACACCAAATGATACCGAGATGTACCAATAGGAGTCTTGAAGGCAGTTCGATATGCCCAAAGTGCTTCATCTAATTTTAGAGCCTAATCCTTTCTATTAGTTCGAACTGTTTTCTCCAGAATCTGCTTGATCTCCCTGTTTGAAATCTTTGCTTGGCCATTTGTTTGTGGATGATATGCTAGAGAAATTTTGTGCTTAACTTCATACCTAGCAAGCATAGAATCAAACAGTTTATTGCAAAAATGTGAGCCCTCATCACTGATAATGGCCCTTGGAGTGCCAAACCTAGTGAAAATATTTTTGTGCAAAAATTGTACAACAACACGAGCATCATTCTTCTTAGTGGTAATGGCCTTTACCCACTTAGATACATAATCTACAACAACTAGGATATACAAGTAATCATGGGAGGAGGGGAAAGGGCCCATAAAGTCAATACCCCAGACATCGAATAATTCTACCTCAAGAATAGGGGTTAGGGGAAGTTCATGGAGTCTAGAAATGTTACCTGTCCTCTGGCATCTATCACAAGTCCGTACAAAAGTATAACAATCCTTAAAAAGAGTAGGCCAGTAGAAACCTGATTGCAATACCTTCGCAGCCGTTCGTGTAGGTCCAAAATGTCCACCATATGGGGAAGCATGACAATCATGAATGATTTTAGCTACATCTTCAAGAGGTACGCACCTTCTTATTAATTGATCTGAGCAAATCTTGAATAGTAAAGGTTCGTCCCAGAGGTAGAATTTCACATCATGAAGGAATCTTTTCTTCTGCTGAGAATTCAAATCTGGTGGCATGACTCCTCCTGCAAGAAAGTTCACGTAATCAGCAAACCATGGTAATTTAGTTTCTACCTGATATAATCGTTCGTCAGGAAAATCCTCTATGATAGGAAAGGTTGGTTGATTGCTTTCATGTTCTATTCTAGACAAGTGATCAGCTACCACATTTTCACATCCTTTCCAATCTTTTATATCAAAGTCAAATTCCTGTAATAAAAGAATCCATCTGATCAAGCGAGGTTTAGCATCTTTCTTGTCAAATAAATATCTAAGAGCTGCATGGTCAGTATGAACAGTTACTTTAGTCCCTAATAAATAAGGCCTAAATTTATCAAAAGCAAACACAACCGCAAGCATTTCCTTTTCAGTGGTAGTGTAGTTTTGCTGTGCATTGTCTAGAGTCCTACTTGCATAATAAATGGCCCTAAAGATTTTATCACGACACTGTCCTAATACTGCTCCTACAGCATAATCACTGGCATCACACATGATTTCAAATGGTTGACTCCAGTCAGGTACAACAATAATAGGTGCATAAGTCAACTTTTCTTTTAATAAATGGAATGCTAGCATGAAATCATCAGAAAATTCAAAAGTAGAATCTTTCTCAAGCAAATTACACAAAGGTTTTACGATTTTATAAAAGTCTTTTATAAAGAGCCTGTAGAACCCTGCATGGCCTAAAAAACTACGGATTCCCTTTACATTTACTGGAGGTAGAAGTTGTTCAATCGCAAAAATTTTTGCTCGATCCACTTCTAATCCATTTTCAGAGACTTTGTGCCCCAACACTATACCTTCCTTAACCATGAAGTGGCATTTCTCCCAATTTAATACAAGATTGGTTTCTTGGCACCTCTGCAACACAAGAGCAAGATTATTTAAACAAGCATCAAATGAAGATCCAAAGACAGAAAAATCATCCATAAAAACCTCCATAATCTCCTCTATCATGTCATGAAAGATGGCCATCACGCAACGTTGAAAAGTGGCAGGAGCATTGCATAATCCAAACGGCATTCTCCTGAAAGCATAAGTTCCATATGGGCATGTGAATGTCGTCTTTTCTTGATCCTCAGGTGCAATGGCAACTTGATTATACCCTAAATAGCCATCAAGAAAACAATAGTAAGGATAGCCAGCTAATCTATCAAGCATCTGATCAATAAAAGGAAGAGGAAAATGATATTTTCTAGTAGCCTTATTCAACTTCCTATAATCAATGCAAACACGCCACCCAGTGACTGTCCTGGTAGATATGAATTCATTGTTTTCATTTTTCATCGCCATCATTCCCCCTTTCTTAGGAACAACATGCATAGGACTAACACAAGAACTGTCAGATATGGCATATATAATACCTGCATTCAAAAGTTTTAATACCTCAAACTTTACCACCTCCTTCATTGTTGGATTTAGTC
Source organism: Trichosanthes truncata (assembly GCA_033996785.1). Taxonomy (NCBI): domain Eukaryota; kingdom Viridiplantae; phylum Streptophyta; class Magnoliopsida; order Cucurbitales; family Cucurbitaceae; genus Trichosanthes; species Trichosanthes truncata. Next base: position 28,391,476 of record JAWPNB010000003.1, on the reverse strand, counting down.
TCCTTTGGTGCTCGACTGATGGGCTAAAGGTATCTTCCATAAGGATTTTATGCATGACAATGGATGGACTAATACCTTTGATATCACTAATGGACCAACCTAAGGCAGACTTATGTGCACGTAAGACTCGCAGCAATTTTTCCTCTTCTAAGTTATTTAAATCAGCAGATATAATAATAGGATAAGTAGAGGAGTCACCTAAGAATGCATAACGAAGGGTGCAGGCAATTGTTTCAATTCTAATGTAGGGGGCTGAGTCTCCTCAATTTTATGGACAGGTAATGATAACATTTTCTCAATCCTATATTGACATATGGGTAACTGATCTAATGCATTACAGTAAAAAGTAATTTCTTGATCTAAAATCCCTAGGTTATCAAAAACTAATTTCAGCATGCTTTTTTCAAGAGGATTCGCAGATAAAACTAACTCCCTAAAATCATTCACAGTATCATCAACAATATTAATCATGTTACATGTACTAACCTCGTCTGGATACTTCATAGATTGGAATATGTTGAAGACTACTTTCTCATCCTCCACATGAAAAGTTAGTTTACCTTTGGGTACATCGATCAGAGCCTGTCCAGTTGCTAGGAAGGGTCTCCCCAGAATAATAGGTACCTCGGAATCCTCCTCCATGTCCAAGACAACAAAATCTGCAGGGAAGATAAATTTATCAACTTTAACTAGAACATCTTCTATAATACCTCTAGGGTACATGATAGAACGGTCAGCCAATTGCAATGATATGGTAGTGGGTTGCACCTCCCCCAGATCTAGTTTCCTGTAACAGAAAAGGGCATTAAGTTAATACTGGCTCCTAAGTCACATAAAGCCCTCTTAACAGAAATACTACCAATAGTGCAAGGAATAGTAAAACTCCCTGAATCTTTTAATTTCTGAGGTAGCTTTCTTTGTAGAAGTGCACTGCGTTCCTCAGTTAAGTTGATTGTCTCATATTTTTCAAATTTCTTCTTTTGTGATAGCATCTCCTTCATAAACTTCACATAATTTGGCATATGTTCCAAAGCATCTGCAAAGGGAATGTTAATATGAAGTTTCTTAAAAATCTCCAGAAATTTAGAGAATTCAGAGTCCAACTTTTTCTTCTGAAAACGTTGAGGGTAAGGAATTTTATTAGCCACAATAGGAATAGTAGAGTTAAGATGCTTCTCTGTTATGGAAGATGTTGCATTCTCCTCAGCTACTTCCTCAACATTGTCCGTTTCCTCAATGATGAGTTGCTTTTCAAGATGCACTTGCTCAAGTCCAGCCAATTGTTTGCCATTCTCAGGGTCACAACCTTACAATGCTCCCTCGAGTTTACCTCTGTGTCATTGGAAAATTTACCTTTTTGCATTGCATTTAAGGTGGTTGCCATTTGACTGTTCTGCACCTCCATGTTCTTGATGGCTTTCTCCTGGCTACTTACTGAATTCTCCAACTGATTTGTTCTATTTCTAGATTCAGTAATGAATGCTCCTAGCAAGTCCTCGATGGAAGGTTTCTTATCTTGCTGTTGAGATGTTGATGCATAACCTGGAGGGGACTGCAAAACATTCTTATTATTAGCATAAGAGAAGTTCTCATGATTGCGCAAAGCTGGATGATAGTGGGTGGGCAATTGATTTTGCATCTGGTTTCCTCTATATCCAAAATTCCTGTTGTTTACGTATTGAGGTTGTTCAATTTCAGGATCTTCACAGAATTGGGAATTATTAGTAGCTGCAATCGAAGCAATGGATTGGGAATTTCCTATTCCTGCAAGTTTGTTCAAAGCATTAGTTAGAGATGCCATTTGAAATTTTAGGGAACTTACCTCATCAATTTCATAAAAACCAGCCACATTCTTCGAAGTTGGTTGTTCAGATGGCCAGTTGTAGCTAGTGGCTGCCATATCTTCCAACAATGTACGAGCCTCTTCAGCTGTCTTGGAAAAAATAGATCCTCTAGCTATTGCATCCAAAAGAGATTTATTACTACTAGTTAATCCATTATAAAATAGTTGGATTTGCAACCACTTTGGGTATCCATGTTGTGGACATTTCCTCAGGAGGTCTTTGTAACGCTCCCACGCCTCGAACATTTGTTCTCCTTCATGTTGTCTGAAGGTACCAATTTCTGTCCTTAACCTCGTGGTCTTTGCAGGTGGAAAAAATCTGTTCAAGAAGGCTTGAGCTAATTCCTCCCAAGTAGTGATGCTTGCCAGGGGACACAGATTCCAGCCAATATTTTGCCTTATCCTATAAAGAAAAAGGAAAAAGTCGTAAACGAATCGCATCATACGGAACCCCATTCATTTTTACCGTACTACAAATTTCGATAAAGGATCTTAAGTGAGAGTTTGGATCTTCCTTTGAAAGAACTATCTCTGACCATTTGAATCAGGCCCGTTTTGATCTCAAAATTATTAGCATTAATAGGCACATGGACTATCCCGGGCTGTGCAGCAGGAAAAGTGGGCTGAAAGTAATCCCTAATGGCCTTTGGTTCCTCCTGTTGTTCGGCCATATCCTCAGTTTTCTCCTTGTGCTCTCTTAATTTCCTTTTGTAAGTTCTGTCAATTTCAGGATCAAAAGGAACAAGATTAGCCTCCTTATTGCTTCGCATGCACAATTTATGCCCAAATAAAGCTACTCTCTAAAACTAAACACACAACAATAAAATAAAATAAAAAAAAAAAAGAAAAAAAACACGTAAAAATACACTCTAAAGTAAGACCGAATGGTTTCTTCACAATATCAAAAGAATTAAATGAACGCCAATCCCCGGCAACGGCGCCAAAAACTTGTTGCAATAAATTTGCAAGACCGCAAGTGCACAGGTCAAGTTTTAATATAGTGATATAGAGTACAAGTGTCGTCCACAGGATTGAGTTATTTAATTCAATTGATTACCATGAATTTAACCCTCCAATTTTATTTAGAGATAAAAATCAAATGGTGAGTTAAAATATGTGAAAGTGAAACAAGATAAAATTGAGACAATCAGGAGACAGAAAATCTTAGGAACTAGACTTCACCTATCGAGCTAACAATTTAATTGAATGAAAGATGAACTAATGTATTTCCATGCCAAAAATCAAGAAGTTCAAATAACAACTGGCCCTATCAAGACAATTGAATCTCATGCACGGTTTATAAGACTAATATATCTATCTAGCCTTTAATAAGCGTGCACAACATTAAGAACAAATTCTTTAATGATTTCTAGTAGAACTCTAATCACTTTCATGCTACAATAACTAATAGTCATGCAATTGAAGTCAAATCTAAATTAATCTTTTTCAAGCATAAATCCAGATTAATGAGGGCAAATAAACTTTGATCAAGAGTTCATAGGCATTAATAAAATAATTGCATGAATAGGAAGAAATACAATAGTTCAAATCAGTCACATCAACAAATTGTTCTGCCCAACGGCTCCATCTAGCCCTAAGGAAACAAAGTTAGCTACTCATGGTCACTATAACACTTCTAAAATTGCATACAAAACCAACAAAAACATTAAGTAAAGTGTTTGAGATAGAACTAATGCGTCGTGTGAGCCTCGTCCCTGTTGTAATATCACGATCTCGAACGTTAAAACTCTTACTTGTGCTCCACAGAATTTCCTCTCACAGTCCTCAAACTCAATTTTCGAAAGTAGCTAAGTTTCTCCCAATTGGCCACCTCCAAATCGCATCAAAATCCTAAATTTATAAACTCGGGACAGCGTTGAGATGCTTTGTCCTAATGCACGAATTCATTAAGGGAAATCGGGTAGCGTTGAGACGCTGTGGACAGCGTCTCAACGCTACGGATAGAAAAATAAGCACTGTCCCCTTCAGCGTTGAGACGCTGTGGACAGCTTCTCAACGTTGTCTTCACAGCATGCCTGGCTACATCATGGCAGCGTTGAGACGCTATTGGATAGCATCTCAACGCTGCCTCCTCGGGTCTCATTGGTGCCTTTTCTTCTTCATTTCTCTTAGTTTTTCAATTCTTCCCCAATTTTGCCTCATTTTTGTCCTGTGATTGTCTTCATCTTTGATTTCTCTTCCAAATGCTTAATACCTGCAAAATAAACTGATACGGCGTGAAAATACCCAATAAAATATCAAAAATAGCAATAGTTAAACTATAAAAATAGCTCACAAAAGTGTGTTATCAGCACAACACATGCAAGTCTATCAATAGCATATTTATAAAGTCTTCCTATCATTTCTCACGACTGTGTGTGTCTATGGATTTAGCCTCCCTAATGAAGTCTTTACAAGCATGGAGTAGGTTTATGGGGTCCTCAATCTATATTCACCCTACACTGGCCCTAGGAACCAATTATTTAGGCTTCGTAACAAACAAGAAAGTAATAAGCTACTAGGTGATTGAAACAAATACTGCGTGGCTAAGCTTGCATCACTTTGACGTCAAGGACACTAGCTTTCACACATCTATCGTAGGGACCCTTACCTAGAGCACTTGCTCGATAGGTGGTCTAACTGATCACCACAATGGCAGCTTTTTTTACCCTCGACTCTTTTTAACACATTACAAGTCTTTTTTTTTCTTCTTCTTTTCTTTCTTTCTTTCAAGAATGATTTTTTCTTTTTGAGCTTAATTTTCTTTCTTGTAGGCAAATAAAACACTTTTTCTCCCTAAGCAACACATTACTAACCATCATGCTAAGTTGCCGTCAAACTAGGACCTACGTCTATTGGGGTGACAATAGACATATGAACCCCATAAAACTACTCTAAGCTTCAAGACAAACACAAGATAGGCTAATGTGCTTAAAACATGCAAGAAAATCAAGGAAGAATTTTTAAATATGCTCACATCAGGACATCATGTTTCATGCTTCATCAATTTACAATTAAACAAGTTGTGGAAAGTGTTGTGTGATTTTAAATCGTTGGCATAAATAACCGTAAGTGTACGCTGTCAAGTTTTAATATAGTAGTAAGTATAGAGTATCGTCTCCACATGGATTAGTTTTCTTTAAACCTTAATTAAGTATTGCAGTTACTTTTACCCAATTTTATTTAGAGAACCAAACTTTGGAATCAAGAGAAAATAAAATCTAAACTAATATGTACATGCTTTGGAGTCCAATTTTGAGAAACATGAACGGTTGATTAAATTAAGCCCAACTTTGATTGATTAGAGAATTGAGTTAAAAACCAACAATCCTAAACCAAGAATTTCTAATGTAATCAATTGACTCTCACAAACCCAATTGAGTTCGTGCAAAGAAATAAATCAACCTCTCCATTTATTTCTATTACTAAGCATGACATTAAATCATTCTCTTAAGGCTTCTAGAATTAACCTACTCACTCTCATGTAATAGATTAACCCTATTCATGAATCTAATGTTCTATAACTAAACGTACTCTCTCGAGCTAATTCTAGACTAACATGCAAAACCATGGCCAAAAGTTAAGACAATGATAGCAAGATGCATAAAAGACGTCAATATATAAACTAAAACTAGAAATCAACCAAGTATTCAACAATACAAGTAAACTAATGTCTAAAACACAGATTTAGAATATTAATACAATCCACAAAAACTCCTTAATTCAAAAGAAAATGAAAGGAAATAGAGAATAAACTTAGGTCGCATGCCAACACTCGTTCCCGAGGTGATGTCTACGATCTCGAGATTTCAGTCTCCTTCTTAGCTCTCCAAAGGTCTCCTCTAGGTCCTTAGACAATGCTTGAATTGAAAATAGGATTTTTGGTCTCTTAAAACGGATCCCCTTTGGCGAATGAAAAGTTTCCTTTTATAGAGTAAAGACAGCATTGCAATGTTGTTGCAATGTTGTCCCTTTGAATTTTATAAAAAAAGAAAAAAAACCATTTGGCTGGGGTTGCAATGCTCTAGACAGCATTGCAACGTTATGCCTGCTGATCGATGTGACACGCAAGCGCACGTGATCGAAGTAATAATAAAACGACACAAGAGTACTGAGTATCGTATCCACTGGGATTAGTTTTTAATTTAATTAAGTAAATAATCTCATTGTACTTTATTTAGAGAACAGAAAGCAAGAGCAGATAGGTAAAATAACAACTAATCCTAGAAAGTAGGATAAATGGGAGACACAAATCGAAAGGTAATTCTATGGGTGTTGATTGCATTCTTGGACCTTAATTTACTTAATTAAGCTAGCAATCAAGCATAACCAAGTGTTCGATTCATAAATCTAGAAGCCTAAAATTATGGAATCTCTTGTCGGTCTCCTCCAAACCTCGGGTGTAATTAATTAAATCTCGTATTTGTCTCATTAATTAATTCTCACCCGACCCTTTATCACTAACCTCTATAGATTAATTATTACTCATGTTGTCACTCAGGTAATTAATCTATAATCATGCCTCCAGTTCTAGTCTAAGTTTATCTGTGTCAAGCCTCCATTTAGTAACTAATCAATTAGACGGTGCCCAATTAATTAATCTTCATCACTAACTATAATTAATTAACCAGTTATCCTGCTGTCACTCGAGTAGCTAACTAATCGTGCATTAAGCTGACTAGGAATCTCCTGTCAGTCTCCTCTTAGTCTTACCTCAATTAATTAACCAACTCAATCTAAGGGCATTAAGCCTAAAATGCATAAATGAACATAAACACTTAATCAAACCAAAATCACAAACTAAATTAAGTAAAATTAAGTGCAATGATCCAAGAATTACAACAACCCATAAAATTTAGGGATTTAACTAAACATATTCAAAAATTACAAATTAAAAACCCCTAATTACAGCCACTAAAATAACTATAAATGAAAGGAAAAGGGAAAAACAGTGCAAACAAAGGACGATCCCGCATTCTCGAGGCGAGCAATCTCGAACTCGAGTTCCAAGGTCTTCAATTTCGCTCCAAAATGCTCACAAATCCTCCAAAATACCGTCAAATATGGTCTAGAATCGAGATTAGGGCTAAAATCCTCGAATTTGCCTCCTCTTGGACGAAGAGAATGCAAAGAACTTATACTTGTTGGGATTTATGCCCTAAAACCTCGTAACTAATGATTTATTTCATAATTAATAATAATTTTGATTATTTTATTTGTAATATAATATTATCCATTATATGAAAAATCCAAGGTTATTAGTGTAATCTTGAATAGTATGTGGTTGACATACAAGAGGATCATGTTCAAGAAATAACCTAAAGGGTCGTAGTATATGGATAAGGTTGGATGCCTTATCCTGGTAACACTATTGATACGGCCCACTTTGTAATAGTTACAAATGATTTGATCCAAATCATTCATGTAGAGACATATGAGTGGAGGTATCTTATACAATGAGTTTGTTTAAGACTGGACCACGAAATATTTAATCTCTTTATAAATCCGTTAATTGAGAAGATTAATATTTCATCAGGATGATCATATGCGACTCGATCTTAATCCTGAGTGAGTTATGAACTCCTGCCTGTGAGGGCTTGTCCTTTGATTTGCATGGGTGAGAGTAGCTTTTGTAGTTGATTCAATATGCCTACCATTTTAGGGACTTGACCAAATAGAGAGCTGGAAACATAATCTCACAAGATGGAATTCACTTCTTCTCATATAGGGTAAGTACATGAATAGTTCCCTTGAACAATGGGGCCCCACCCTTTCACTGACCCGAGAGAGACTTAGTTTATAATTAGATTATAAACATATTATTCATTAGAGGGTCAGAGGTACTTAAGGTGCAAGATGTAATTATAGGGGTAAAGCGGACTTTTGACCCTACTGTAATTACGAACAACTCGTGAATGATCGACTTGCATGTAATGATTATATCTATAGACACAACTTGTCCTACAGTGCATAACAATGCAACTCTAGGTCTATAGTGGAGTGACCTATAGTTAATGAATGAAAATTAATTAATTAAAGAGTTTAATTAATTAATTTTGTACCATTAGAGCTTATAATATATAGGTCATAAGGTCCCCTTGCTAGCTCATAGTAACACTAAAAGATCAATTTAGTTGAAAGAAAATTTTGAAATATTCAAATTAATAATTTGAAGTGTTTAAATTAATATTTAATATATTAGATATATTAAATATAAAAGAGAAAAATATATTTATTATATTTGATACATTAAATATTAAAATTTTAAATGTTCAAATTTAATATTTAATTTGAAGTGTTCAAATTAATATTTAATATATTAGATATATTAAATATAAAAGAGGAAAATATATTTATTGTATTTGATACATTAAATATTAAAATAATTATTGTACATTTGATACATTAATTAAAAGATATTTATAAAATTTGAATAAGATTCAAATAAATAAATATCGTAGGAGATTTGAATGAGATTTAAATAAGTATAAGAGATATTAAAATATAATATTTTAATTATGGCAAAGATTCACCTTTGGTCTCTATAAATAGGACCCTTGGGTTGAGCCATTAGATATAACACACATCTCCTCAATAGAGAATTAGAGAATTCTCTCTAGACCTCTTCCTCTCCAATCCCTTATAGATTTTCTTTCAAGAGGCTCCCACAATCCTTGGTCCTGTGTTCGAGTCATAGCTAGGAAGACTTTGTGGAGGAGATAAAGATATACCAGAAATATCTCCATATTTACTCTAAGTAAGTTTGCTTAACCTTAATTTTTAGTTTAATTTTAAATAAAATAAAAAACGATCCAATGCTTCCACTGCAGAGTGAAACGTTCATTCCTTCAATATTGTCTATCGAGGCAGTGTTGCAACGTTAGGGACTCCCTAGCGTTGCAACAATGTCTAAAATGGCAGTGTATTCTTGTGCGCACAGAGGTAGCGTTGCAATGCTACGGATGGAACTTCGAGTGAGCACGCGTTTTTAGTGTTGCAACGCCACAGGGTAGCGTTGCAACGCTAGCTCTTGGGTTTGCACAATGTTAATGGGTATTGCAACACCATTCCAAGCATTGCAACGTCATTCTCTTAGCTTCAATTGCTTGTGCAACATCTCTTCTCTTCTTGACTCTCCAAAATAGCCCGATTAAACTCTAAAATGACTAAAATACCCTTGGACACTTCATTTTTCTCTTTAAGATCGGTTTCTGCAAATTAAACACAAATAGGCATCAAAGCACACAAAAACATAGCAAAACTAGCTAAAATAATAGGAAATAAGATAGCATAATTGCATGCTATCACCTGCTGGATTCCAAGGCTGAAAGACTACTAATGTAGTGTTGCAATGCTATATATGGCATTGCAACGCTATACTCTCGGGCTCACAAGCTTTGTTCTTCCTCTTCAACACTTGGATCCTCAAATATAGCTTCTTTTTACTCCAAATTCATCAAAATACTTCACAATGCTCCGGTTTGCTCCAATGGCTCGGTTTCTACAAAATATACATAAAAACACATAAAAGCACACATAATCATAGCAAAACTAGCATAAACTAAGTCTATAAATAGTACTATTTTGTATGCTATTAGAAAGCATCTCATAGATTGTCCTAATCATGCAACATGCATCCAATTCCTTCTTCAATTGAAGCTCAAAATTTTCAATAATTTTAAAAAAATTTAAGATTTTCAACAAAAGCTCAAATTTAAAAAAATCCAACAAAATATCACACAAGAATCATGCTTAACATAATCGATCAAAAGTCCGAACTCAGGTGCTCAAAGACTCAATCAACATACTCAACAACATTTCAATCAAAAGTCCGAGCTCAAGTGCTCAAGGACTCAATCAATCAATCAAGTTAAATATTCTATATAAGCTCAGAACCAAACTAAACCTCCATCCCCAACCTAAATCATACATTGTCCCCAATGTATCTCAAAATAAAGCACAAGGAAAAAGTAAGGGAACTAAAGCTTCCCTAAAATTTGAAGCACGTAGGTGGGTGTGGTGGCAAGCACCTTCTAAGAAAATGATCAATCTTCTTCCTCATCTTCAATTCATCCAAAACCTTCCGAACAAGCAGCAAACTAACTAAAACCAACTAAGAAAAAGCAACTAAAAACAGAAAGAGAAAACAAACAGTCCAACTCCTGACTGTCAGCAGGAAGCGCAAATTTTTAACATCGATTGCTCGATGGGGTCCTTTCTTCCTAAACTCAACTAGGATCCTCCAAACTCAATCCTGCTCCATCCATCAAACTCAAATCACCTGCATATAAATCCTCCAGACCAAGATCAAGATTATCCAAATCATTCACTGAATGCAAACTAGCAGAAGAATCCTCATCATCACAGACTTAAAATTCATCCATTCTACCATTAAAACCAATATAGACAAGTCCACCATCAACATTGATTTTAGTTTTTGTTGTTTTCATAAAGGGCCTACCTAAAAGTATGGATGCGGATGCATGAACAAAGCTATTGCCCATATCAAGAACATAGAAATCAGCAAGAAAAAGAAAAGCATTGATCTTTACAAGCACATTCTCAACAATTTCAAGAGGTTTAACAGTAGATCTATCTGCTAATTGAATACACATGCCATTCTCATGTAAGCCATTCAAGTTCAACTCTTAATAGATAGATGATAATTCTCATTTATGAGAATTATTTGGCCTTTATACTTAGTTATTCTTGTTATTTTATGTGTGTTATTAGATAAAAGGGCTAGCAAATAATTGGTTTAAATTGAATTATTGTTGGAAGCCTTTTAAATTAAGTAAATGGAGAAAATAAAGCGAAAGAAAATGAAAAAAACACACTTACTTGATGTTTTTGTGTAGGAATTTGAAGAATGCAATAGAAATGCAATTGCATTGCAATTTCAATTTCGAGAGATTTGGAAATTAAAGGAAAATATGCAAATCTCCTAAAATCTAGGATTTTTGTGCCATATTGTCTCCATGATTTTAGCTGGGATTATAGCCATATTTGTGCATCACCTAAGAAGGAAACCCTAGCCCAATTCTTCTATAAATATTGGAGAAGAAGCCTCAAGAAAAAGATCAGTTTTCGGCCGTTTTCGGCCACGGATGCTGTTGTTCCACAATTTTCTGTTGTTAATTTTCTTCTGTTTTCCAGCCCCTTTCAACTTCAAAATTCAATCCTTCCTCAATGAAAATTGAAGGAAGTGAAGGCTCAATTCCCTTTGAAAAAAGTGGAGTTGAGTCGATTGAATAAGAAGTGAAAAAGGGGCTGTGTTCTTCCCGTTCTTAGAATTTATTTTCTGTTTTATTTAAGTTATTTTCTTCTATTTTCGGAACTTAATTGCTGCTGTAATTTTGAGTTTTTAGCTACTGTTTTATTCTTCCATTTTGTTCTTGAAATTAATTAGTTGCTTAATTTATTTTGATTAATAGAATTTTGGTTGTTCTTTCATTATTGTTGAATTGTTCTTCAAGTATTTATTAATTCTATTTTAGTAATGCACTTTGCTTATTTTAAATCATTATTTTTCTTTTCTTTAATTATGAGCTAAATCTTTCTTTGGGATTTAAGCATGTGAATGCCCTGGAGAAACGAATAAAGGCCTAATATGTAAGAGCAACCTTGCCTAATCTTATAGCATTGTTTCCTTTTATTGATTGAAATTTTCATTACTAGTTTAGATTGATCCCCTAGATTAGTATACAACAATTTGAGTCTAATTTTAAAAAGGTTAGATAAAAATTGGGTTTTCATAAAAGCAATAAAGGAAAATAGCCTAGACATAGAAATTTGTTTTTGACCCTAGACATAGGGCAAAACCTTTAAAACCAAAAGAATTGTGTTTCAAAATTAACTAAGTTCGTATTAGCCATAGAAATATCGGTTTAATCGCTTAGCCTCCTAAAGATACTTCATAGAAGGTCGAATAGGTATTGAATTTGGTTTACAAAGCTTAAGTGTTGAGTCAAATGATTGCAATTGCAATTAGGCCGCAATTTCTTTCAATAGAGCAAAAGCATATTTGAATCCCTCTTTTATCATATTCTTTTCAAAAACAAAAATTATCCCAACTATTGTTTTACACCGGTTACCCACAATTGCAATTTGAAAACATCTTTGCCTATTCTCTTGAATTTTGTTGTATCCGTTCCCTGTGGGATCGATACTTTGGAATACTTCCAGTTTTATATTACTTGCATCGACAGTGTGCACTTACACTAGACTGGAGCGTGTTTTAATTTACAAATATTTTCTTTAAGCCCCACGTTTCAATTCGATCAAGTTTTTAGCGTCGTTGCCGGGGAACGGCTTTACTAACAAAATTCAATTTTTTTAGCATAGATTGCAATCAGATTGCAATTGCAATTATCCTCTTTTCAAGAGAGAGCCCAATTCTTGTCCACATTGTTTTGCAGGTTGAGGGAGAACAATTGTAAGAGGAGAAAGACGCAACTTGGGATTTAATTGCTTGAGATAATCAACAAGATGGAAGTAGACATCATTGCAACATTGAGAGCACAAGCTTCATCATTAAGCTTCATCATTAAGCTACATGATGGAGACTTTGATGATGAGAAATTTCATAGCTCCTGTTAACCCTATCCCTTCTATTTCTTGTATTTATTGTAAAGGAAGTCATTTATTTGAGAATTGCCCTTATAATCCAGATTTTTTATGTTATGGATTTCTACCCAGTTTTGTAAATCAACATCAACACCAGTGTTTCCAACAAGAGAAGATGATTTCAAAAGAGCCTAGCATTGAAGAACTCATGAGGGAATACATGGCAAAGAGCGATGTTGTGATGCAAAGGCAAGCAATATCTTTACAAAATTTGGAGATCCATATGGAACAAATTGCAAATGATTTGCAGAACAGGTCCCAAGAAATTTTGCTCAACAATACAGAGACTTTCAAACAAGAAGAAAAAGAAGAATGCGAGGCGGTGACACCAAGTAAATTTCAATATGAGGATCTCAAACTCCCAATAATAGCAGAAAGCTCTCCAACACTTGAAAACACTAAGGAGCTAGAAGGGAGAGGAGAGATTAAAGAAGAACCACCTCAAAAAGAGAAGGAACCACCTAAGGAAGTTGCAGTGAGCTATGCAGTTGCAATTTCACAACAAATGTCATCCAAAGTGCTCCCGATATTAGAATGTCCTGCTTTCACTTATTGCAGCTTGCAGGAAATGCTAAATGAAGAAGAATGCAAAAAGGAAAGTGTGAACTATGGCAATTTGCAGGATGTGACACAAGTTGCAACAACAATTTCTACTTTCAAGGGCACATGTAAATCTCTCAAGCAGGCAAGACCCGTTGTGATTAAAGCAACTCAACCAAGACTGAAATCTCGTCCATCATCAAGACCTAGGTGCAAAATGAAGGAACATGGTTGCGGTCTCCCTACTGGAATAGGATAAGTCTATCTTTTCATTCATTTTAAAAAAAAAAAAAAAGAGAAAATTTCAACTTATGAAATTTCAATCAGAATGAAGAAGCTTGATTTAGAGAGTCTCTGTCTAAGGAGAATCTTGTCAAGGCTGAGGTATTTTAGTTGACCGCTAAGGGAACACCTCTACCTGGGGATTCACCTTGGAGTTCGATAAATCAACAGTTCAAAATTAGAAATTTCAAATAGTTAACTATGGCTTAGGAGAAATTGTGTGAACGTTTTGATGCTCTACTTTTGAGTTTCAGGTGAAAATAAAAAGAGAAGAAAAATACGAGGCCAAAGGAAAATATAAGAAGAAAGAGCGAAATGAAAGAATTGCAATTACAATTGCAAAAGCAATTTGCAATTGCAAATTCGAGAACCTCAACCAAACACAGCATATTGGGAGTTCGACAAGGAAAGGATGAAGCTATAACTTTCCATGCTATTCAAAGGCAAATGACCACTTTTCCATACTTCCCAATAATTCTTCTTCAAAACTCCAAGATCCCTGAAGAAAGTAATGACAACAACAACACATTTTTCTCTACATAGGTGAGTTTCTTTCTGACCTATCTTTTCAGCTTTTTGTTTCTTTTGGTTTAAAATTTAGTTAGGTTGTTTCATGATTTCTTTAGTTATTTTCTCTAAAGAAAAAAAATATAAAAAAAACTAAAAAAAAAAACAAACAATTGTGAATGCTTTTGAATTGTTCAAGTAGACAAACACATTTCTTGTCTGATTTCTTTGAGTTTTGTTCTTGTTGAATACCCTTAATGATGAAATTTTGGAGTATGCTCAGTTCATTAAATACTTAGAAACATTACGTAGATGCTTCCCAAACAAACAACTTAATGATTCCTTGTCTTTATAAAACACCCAAGTCTCCACTCACCTAAGTTTGTACACTGAATCCCCTTAGGAGAGTCTAGCTTAGATGTTTTGCAAATCACCCCTTTTCACCCCTTGTGCTATCCATGGTCAATGGGGACATTGACCCATTTAAGTTTGGGGGGATGAGTCATGTAATATATATAATACTACTGTTGTAATAGTATGTTGTTGTAATACTACTGTTGTAATATTATGTTGTTGTAACAGCTACTAGGATTTAAAAAAAAAAAAAAAAGGATACTCCTCCTTCTAGAGTTAACTGAGTAACCAGGGGCAGTCATGACACCCATGATTTCCTTTGCATGAAAGGTTAACTTAAGAAGTGAGTATGTGAAAATAAGCCTTGATGTGATAAGTGCTCGTAGTTAGACACTTTCACCAAAAAGCGTTAGTAAGCTAAAACGAAGGCACAAATGACAAAAAGGCTTAAAAAAAAAGAAAAAAAAGGGATACATCCTAGCAATGAAAAACAAGTTTGGGGGGACATTGTTAGTTGAGAGAATCATGTAAAGTTAGCTTGCTTAGCACCTAAGTGAAACTTGACTAAAGGTGATAGGTAGTATGAATCCAAGGTGAGATTGTGAGATGAAAGTGTTTTGTTTAGACAAGGGAGACATGGAAGTTGCATGTAGTGGAAGCATCCAAGTAAAGTTAAAGTGTTATGAGCATGAGACCTCCCTTGAGAGGCGTATTTTTCAAAAGAATTATTCTTAGAATCTGCTTTGGCTTGTGTTTTTGTCTCTATATTTATTTTGCGCTTGAGGACAACCAATAACTCAAGTTTGGGGGTGTGATAATTCTCATTTATGAGAATTATTTGGCCTTTATACTTAGTTATTATTGTTATTTTATGTGTGTTATTAGATAAAAAGGCTAGCAAATAATTAGTTTAAATTGAATTATTGTTGGAAGCCTTTTAAATTAAGTAAATGGAGAAAATAAAGCAAAAGAAAATGAAAAAAACACACTTACTTGATGTTTTTGTGTAGGAATTTGAAGAATGCAATAGAAATGTAATTGCATTGCAATTGCAATTTCGAGAGATCTGGAAATTAAAGGAAAATATGCAAATCTCCTAAAATCTAGGAATTTTGTGCCATATTGTCTCCACGATTTTAGCTGGGATTATAGCCATATTTGTGCATCACTCAAGAAGGAAACCCTAGCCCAATTCCTCAATAAATATTGGAGAAGAAGCCTCAAGAAAAAGATCAGTTTTCGGCCACGGATGCTACTGTTTCACGATTTTCTGCTGTCAATTTTCTACTGTCAAATTTTCTGTTGTTAATTTTCTACTGTTTTTATTTTCATTTTCTTCTGTTTTCCAGCCCCTTTCAACTTCAAAATTCAATCCTTCCTTAATGAAAATTGAAGGAAATGAAGGCTCAATTCCCTTTGAGTTGAGTCGATTGAATAAGAAGTGAAAAATGGGTTGTGTTCTTCCCATTCTTAGAATTTATTTTCTGTTTTATTTAAGTTATTTTCTTCTATTTTCGAAACTTAATTGCTGCTGTAATTTTGAGTTTTTAGCTACTGTTTTATTCTTCCATTTTGTTCTTGAAATTAATTAGTTGCTTAATTTATTTTGATTAATAGAATTTTGGTTGTTCTTTCATTATTGTTGAATTGTTATTCAAGTATTTATTAATCCTATTTTAGTAATGCACTTTGATTATTTTAAATCATTATTTTTCTTTTCTTTAATTATGAGCTAAATCTTTCTTTGGGATTTAAGCATGTGAATGCCCTAGAGAAAGGAACAAAGGCCTAATATGTTAAGAGCAACCTTGCCTAATCTTATAGCATTGTTTGCTTTTATTGATTGAAATTTTCATTACTAGTTTAGATTGATCCCCTAGATTAGTATACAACAATTTGAGTCTAATTTTGAAAATGTTAGATAAAAATTGGGTTTTCATAAAAGCAATAAAGGAAAATAGCCTAGACATAGGATTTTTTTTTTTGACCTAGACATAGGGCAAAACCTTTAAAACCAAAAGAATTGTGTTTCAAAATTAACTAAGTTCGTATTAGCCATAGAAATATCGGTTTAATCGCTTAGCCTCCTAAAGATACTTCATAGAAGGTCGAATAGGTGTTGAATTTGGTTTACAAAGCTTAAGTGTTGAGTCAAATGATTGCAATTGCAATTAGGTCGCAATTTCTTTCAATAGAGCAAAAGCATATTTGAATCCATCTTTTATCATTTTCTTTTCAAAAACAAAAATTATCCCAACTATTGTTTTACACCGGTTACCCACAATTGCAATTTGAAAACATCTTTGCTTATTCTCTTGAATTTTGTTGTATCCGTTCCCTGTGGGATTGATACTCTGGAATTAGAGATGTCCACGGGGCGGGGCGGGGCCGGGGAATGGATTCCCCGTCCCCGCCCCCCATTTCATTCCCCGTCCCGCAAAATTCTCCTTTTAATTTTGCGGGGATCGGGGCGGGGATTCCCCGCGGGGAATTCGCGGGGATCGGGTTCCCCACGGGGAATTTTTCCCCGTTCTTTTTTTTTTTTTTTTAATCTTTTTTTTTAAATTTAATTTCAACCATAATAAAAATTATTTCTAAATGAATAATTTTCAATATAATTCTATTTAAAGTAAATGTTATAAAATTTCCTAATAAAAACAATAATATACCATAAGTAAAAATACCGTAATGTCGAAACAACTTAATTTCTAAAAATTCGAATTTCAATATTACAACATAGACTTTAATTTTTTTTTATAACGAAATAGTCTTAAACTAATTCCTACTATAGTTTTTTTTTTTAAAAAAAAATCTATTTATAGGTAATAATATATATATATATATATATTATTAATCGGGGCGGGCGGGGCGGGGAATATATTCCCCGTCCCCGTCCCCGTTTAGCCAACGGGGAAAAAAACATCCTCGCTCCCTCACCCATTCCCCGTGTAATCGAGGATTCCCCGCCCCGTTCGGGGATGGTCCCCGCGGGGCCCCGGCCCCGCGGGTTGAATGGACATCCCTATCTGGAATACTTCCAGTTTTATATTACTTGCATCGACAGTGTGCACTTGCACTAGACTAGAGCGTGTTTTAATTTACAAATATTTTCTTTAAGCCCCACGTTTCAGTTCGATCAATAGACAAGGGTATAACGTTAATTGATGCACCTAAGTCTAACATGGCATGTTTGATTTCTTTTTCTCCTATCATGCATAGTAATGTGAATATGCTAAGGTAAGACCTTTACCTTTTCAAGGCTTTTTTTACTGTTCACCACTTCTTCAAAAATCGAGCGAACTTCGAGATCTTCTTTACAGCATCAAGAAGCGGGATATTCACGTCCACCTTCTTAAAGACCTCAAGTACGTCCTTCTCCTACTCCTCTTCTTTCTCGATCTTCTCTTGCTTTCTAGGAGCTAATCTAGATAGGGACATGGGTACATAGAGAATTTTACTCATTAAAAAAGTCAAAAAAATCAGTTTTCAAAAGTTAGGTCATTTTTTATTAAAAAAATTGCTTCTAGGTTAGTTTAAGCCATTTTCTAAATTAGAAGTCCAAATTGAGGCAAGATTTTAATTTCTTTAAGGGAAAAAATCAATTTTGACCCCTAAACTTTGCATGTTGTATCAATTTTCAATTTTGACCCCTAAACTTTGCATGTTGTATCAATTTTAACCCTGAACTTTTAATTTCATCAATTTAAACCTCAAACTTTGCAAATTGTATCAATTTTAACCCTAAACTTTTAATTTCATCAATTTAAACCTCAAACTTTACAAATTGTATCGATTTTAACCCTAAATTTTTAATTTCATCAATTTAAACGTCAAACTTGAATAAGTGTATCAATTTACACTTTTGTTTAAGTTTTCGTTTCAATCACTATTAGAAAGATTTCCCACATATGTCCAAAGCTACATGTTGCTTTATGATAGGTACTTATTTGTTATTTTTTAAAAAATAAATTTACTAAAAGAATAATTAAACAATTCCAAATCGAATCGTCACCATCATATATGAAAACCACAAACTTGACTTTTGAAAGTAGGACTCACACAAAATGAACACTTGTATGTCTCCCTCGCCATTGGTGTCGATACCAATGACGACAAGTATAAAGAAGATTGAGCTTAGCTAAAATGCAGAAGAGAACAAGAAAGGCAATGGCAGATAAAATGACGCCTATGAACACAATGAACTAGTCTAGTCGACCTTGTCGGCCCCGTCGACAATCTTACAGAGAATTAAAGTGACATCGATGCTGGAGAGAAAAAAGACAAAAATTCTAACGAGAGTGATGATTCTGAAAGTTCCACGTTCATTGCAGTGGATGGAGGACAAATCAAGCTAAAGGCTGATGAGAAATTAAAAAAAATATATTGGCAAAAGATTCAAGAAGGAGAGTACTCTATTGAGAAAAAATATGGCGCAAATAAGCTTTGTTTCTACTAAAAGTCAGTGGATTGAGTAGAATCATACCTTACAATTGAAATACCCTCAATTAATTAAATGGAAAAAAAAAAGCAGTAGAATCAGATAAGATAAGAAGTAAAAAAACAAAAGTGAAAAAAAATAATGCTCTAAATTAAAAGACATTATGGAGAGTCTACTCCAATTTTCTTCAGCAATTTTAATTTTTTGAAAAAAAATAACACAT
The DNA here is from genome assembly GCA_033996785.1 of Trichosanthes truncata. Taxonomy (NCBI): domain Eukaryota; kingdom Viridiplantae; phylum Streptophyta; class Magnoliopsida; order Cucurbitales; family Cucurbitaceae; genus Trichosanthes; species Trichosanthes truncata. The sequence continues at coordinate 28,372,663 of JAWPNB010000003.1, read as the reverse complement.
ACATACTTATTATAGAGCAACACGTGACTTTGGATGTATGTGGAAAACTTTTCTAATAGGGATTGAAATGGAAACTTAACTGATAGTGTAAATTAATACACTTATTCAAGTTTGAGGTTTAAATTGATGCAATTAAAAGTTTAGGGTTAAAATTGATACAATTTACAAAGTTTGAGGTTTAAATTGATGAAATTGAAAGTTTAGGGTTAAAGTTGATACAACATGCATAGTTTATGGTCAAAAATGATTTTTTCCCTTTCTTTAAAAATGATTGGAATTCATCGATGTGTTGTGTCATTCTAGAGAAGAGAGAGGCGCCCCCTGCTATCTCTCCCCTTTCCCTGTTCCTCTCAGACAAAGCACGCCGTTCACTGCTCGCCGTTCCTCCGGTTGAAGGATACCGGTATGTCTCTCTCCCTCTCTCAAACGAACTCACAAGCTCACACTAACCACTTCATATTTGATTCTCGTGGAGTTTAGGGTTCGAAAATTACACTCTCATCGCGTTCAACTTTGGGTTTTTTATACTTGCCGTGTCCACTGCAATTGCATTCATGAGAACTAGACTGAACTATAACCAATAATAAGCACCTATTGACGTTGATTCTACGAATTAAGCTTTTTGAAGTAGAGGTTTAAGTAAATTCAATTTTAGGGTTTATTATGTTCCTTGCTCTTACAGCTTTCTAATAGGAGATTGGGAAGATTCTATGGAGTTTGACGCTGTTTCTGTTTCTGTTTCTCTGTCTGATTGGCGCTGTTTGTTCTCTCTTTGGCAGTTTTGATTCAAATGAGTGCACTTTCATTTCTCAGGCCAAGAAAATTTGCCAAGTTCTCCTTGGTTTTTGGCATTTCACATCAAATTTACGAGAATCTTGGATTATCCCCAAGGATCATCAAATCCTTTCTGAATCCATGTGCCCATCAGTCGCATATTCAAAGCCTTTGGAGGGTTTTCCCATTAGGCGTATTGTACTCAACTCAATCCTCCAAACTTCCTGAATATGACATGCCTACAGTCACCTGGGGAGCTGTTCAAGGGCGCAAAGAAAAACTTGTGTCCCGAGTCATAATCTGTGACTACTTAAAAAGTTTGGGGATTGTTCCTGATGAGTTAGAACACTTGGAGCTGCCTTCTACAGTTGAAGTCATGAGAGAGCGTGTCGAGTTTCTTCAGAAGTTAGGATTGACAATCGATGACATTAACGAGTTCCCCTTAATGCTAGGCTGTAGCGTTCGCAAAAATATAATACCTGTTCTTGGTTACTTGGAGAAAATTGGGATTCCAAGGCCGAAGCTGGGTGAATTTGTTAAAAATTATCCACAGGTTTTGCATGCTAGTGTCATTGTTGAGCTTGCTCCTGTTGTTAAGCTTCTTCGTGGACTCGATGTGGAGAAAGAAGATATTGGATATGTTCTCCAGAAGTACCCTGAGCTTCTGGGTTTCAAGCTTGAAGGGACAATGAGTACATCTGTTGCATATCTTGTGAGTATAGGTGTTAATCCGAGAGATATTGGACCAATGGTTACACAATACCCTTACTTTTTGGGGATGAGAGTTGGAACCATGATCAAATCCCTTGTTGAGTTTATTGTTTCTCTAGGTTTGCCAAAGAAGATAGTAGCAAGAATACTCGAGAAGCGAGCATACATGCTCGGTTACGATCTTGAAGAGACTGTAAAACCCAATATAGATTGCTTGCTAAGCTTCGGGATTAGAAAGGAGCTGCTTCCTTCAGTGATTGCACAATATCCTCAAATTCTTGGGTTGCCTTTGAAAGCTAAGTTGTCTTCTCAGCAATTCTTCTTTGACCTAAAGCTCAAGATTGATCCTTCAGGGTTTGCTCAAGTGATCGAAAAAATGCCACAGATAGTCAGCCTTCACCAACATGTGATAATGAAACCGGTAGAGTTCCTTCTCGAACGCGGGATACCCTCCTCTGATGTAGCTAAGATGGTTACAAAATGTCCCCAGCTGGTCGCTTGTCGTGTACAACTCATGAAAAACAGTTACTACTTCTTCAAGTCCGAGATGGGTAGGCCAATTAAAGAGCTTGTCGACTTCCCCGAATATTTTACGTACAGTTTGGAATCGAGGATAAAACCGAGGTATCAGAGGCTGCAGAGCAAGGGAATCAGATGTTCATTAAATTGGTTTCTCAACTGCAGTGACCAAAGATTTGAGGAGAGATTGAAGGGTGATTACATTGAAACAGAGAGTTTGGGGCCATCATTTTGTATGGGAGGGAGGTTAGAGCTACCAGGGAAGGATATTATTGTGTCAGATGATGAGGAAGACGAGAGTGATGAAGAACTTCTTCACAGACGCATTGTTTCTCTTTAGAAAACTCACCCTTTTATTTATTCAATTTTTGCTCTTATACATGCATTGATTCAATTATTTCTTTCTTGCGCAGGGTATTAAATTTTCATCGACATCTCGATATTTCCATCGACATTTCCATGTCCATGGGTTAGGTATCAATATTTCCCTTACAGAAAAATCAATAAATTATCACTAATGGGAACATAATATTAATAATAAGGAATATGATAAGAAATTAACTTATTTATAAATGTAAATTGCTTCTTTGTAGTTTTAGATATTTTTCATGAAATTTTTATTTTTATTGATATTTTTATCTAGATTTGGGACTTCGACGTTTAAAATCTTTTTAATGAGATGATAGTTTGCAAAGTAATTTGGGAAGTTTGGTAACATGTTTTCTGATTCTTAAAGTTTGCATTTATTTACTGACTTTTTTGGTTTTTTCCCCTGATCTATCTTCTACACGTTTTAAAATCATGAGTAAAATTGGGAAACTAAAAAGAGGTAACGTTTCAAAATTGTTTTTATTTTTTAAATTTGGTTTAAATTTCAAATTTATTATTAAAGAAAGTATAGGTATAATACCGCCGTGTTTAAAATGTCATCGGAGGGTCTAACATCACAATTGTGTGTAAAATATTGTTTATTCAAAATGTCAAGATGTCGAAGAAATATTGAGAAAACGTTGAAATGTCGACAAATATCATGGAAATGTCGACAAATCTTGGTAATTCTTATAATCTCTATGATATCTCTTGGCCTCTCATTCGGTCCCTCCTTCCATTACTCTTTTTATCTCTCCCTCCTGACCTTCCTACATATAATGTTATGATTATATAGTTATTTTTTAAAGTTTGATACAATATTGTGAAGTTATGCATGTATCTACAAAGTAAGGGTATACAAAAATCGAGTCGAATAGTTGAACCGGTTATTTTTAAAATCGGTTTCTCGGTTCATATATTCATAAAATCGAATATTTCGGTTTAGTTCTCAATTCAAGACCTTAAAAAATGAAGAAAAATTGAATCGAACCGAATAATATATATATATATGTTTTTAAAACTCAATTTTGCTTAATATGTCTAGCCTGAAAACTCACCAGGCCTACTTTATAGCTTTACCCATTTCATTTCATGTGGACAAGCTCCACTTTATATATATATATAAATATATATATATATATATATATATATATATATATATATATATATTTTACAAAACAAAACAATAAAACCCTAATCAAACACACGCAATGTGCTGCTTCACATCTTCTTCTTCGATTCCCTCTCACTCTCAATTGCTATTTCAGTTTTCTTCTTTCGTTCTTCCTTCTCACTCTCAATCTCAATTTCTTTTATTCTCACCAACCATCAAGCATGCCAGTCACCAGCGTCCAGCACACCATTCACTCGTCACCACCAGCCAATTGACGTCGTCACCATCCACACCCTATGGCGGCCATTTTTCTCCCTCTAATATTACTCTTATAAATTTAAGATCCGTTCTCAATATTTAGTGGTCTTGGTTTTTCTTTTAGATGAGTTATATTTGTAAAATAAAAGACCAAACTATTTCAATTCCTCTTTTCATTTTCAATCCCACTCCATTTCATCACACCAATTGACGGTTTTTCTTCTTCTTCAATTTTCATCATGCCCTAGAAAGGGAGTTAGATATTATTATGGTGACTGATAAATTTGAAACCCTCCTTTTGCCTACAGTTTTTGTTTGATTAATCTGTGGATCTACTGCTTGGAAACAAGGTTGGGTTGATCTTACAAAAAAAAAAAAAAATGGTTATAACCGAACCGAACCAACTTGAACAGAAGTAGGGCAGTTTGGTTCCAAAACTGAAATCGAAAACTTTCTATTTTGTCGGTTTAAAATCCCTTAAAATCGACATGCTCGGTTCGGTCCATGGTTTTGCCCAAAATCAGACCGAACCAAACTGTGAACACCCCTACTACAAAGTATTGGGTTGAGTTTTTTATATTTATCTTTGTATACAATTTTAATATTATGAAATTATCATTTTTTTTACAATCACATGTCATGTATGGAGATTTTATATCTCTCTTAATTAATTTAGTATGCAAATATTATCTAGATTTATAAATATGATTAGTAAAAATGATGAAAAATCATCAATAAATTATAAATTATAATTAAAGTTTCATTAATTAATTCAAACAATTTTCATCTATTTTTACGTATTTTAATGATTTTTTTTCGAACTTTCTATCAACATTGACATTTCTCATATAAATATTATTTATATTATTTATATATGATGGAAAAAAAAGGGTCAATTATAGCCTAATTAAGCCAAAGTTAAAGTCTCATTTACTAATTCAAATAACTTTCATCAATTTCTTCTCATTTGCTAATTCGAATAACTTTCATAAATTTCTACAATTTTCGTGATTTTTTTTTTAAATTTCTATCGACATCGACATTTCTATAAAATCAGAACCTTAATATTTACATCAACATCAATATTTCGAGCCTTGGGTATTAGTAATATTCATATGCTAAATTGTTTAAGCTGAGTAACAATTTAGTCTCTTAATTTTAGTTTGTGATGATATAATCTTTGTACTTTCAATTTTGTAACAATTTAGTCTTTGTACTTACAATTTTTTAACAATTTAGTTCTTGAACTTTAGTACGTAACAATTTAACCCTTTAAAATGTTGTTAAGATTTATTATGATTCTTACATATGTAAATCGATAAACTAATTAGAGTTACAGAGATTAAGTCATTTCACAATGAAAATTGATGCTTAATTTTGATGGGATTTTTGAAGTTAAGGATTAAATTATTACAAATTTTAAAATATGAGACTAGATTTTTAACATATTAAAGTTTGGGAACTAAATTGTTACAAATTTAAGGGGTCGTTTGTTTCATGGTAATCCAAGATTCCCATGGAATGGACATCTGGATTACTTTGTTTGTTTTGTAGAAATGTAAGATACCTTGGCATATCAAGATACCCGGGTATCCTAGGATGCCCATTCGGAGGGCATCTGGTTCAATTTGAATGCCCTTTTGAAACATGGGTTTTTAAGATTCCCACGTTGAGGGCATCTGCTAATGACATATTTGCCCCTTATCAATTTTATTAATTTTACATTTTTATTTTTATTTAAAAATAAATTAATGAATTTATGCACTAATAAACAATTATATGTAGTTAGCTATATTTATATTTTACATTTAGATATAAAATAAAGCTGATTTAAAATTGAATTAATATTTAATATTAAATATTTTATAAAAATATCAAACTAATATAAATTAATTTGTTCTACAAAATAACACATAAATATTAGTATAAAATATATTGATATACAAATATAATATTAAATTAACAACATCAAAATGCATGTGATATCAATTTAACTATATTAAACTAATAATTAAATTATGTAAAGGTTAGCAAGAGCATTATTGGTATAACACATAGTCTTAAGACATTCTCATACTTAAATCCTGCAAAACAAACATGACTATCTAAATATTCTCAAACATCCTTATAAATTTTTCTGCAAAACAAACATGGTAATCTAAAGATGCCGGATATCTAAAATTTCGGACATCTAAGATTCTGGGCATCTGAAGATGCCAGAAATCATGATTCCCTAAAAACAAACGGCCCCTAAAAGTACAAGAAGAAAATAAATTCCAGAGACTTTAATTGTTACTTTTATCAAAGTTCAAGGCCAATAGTATTTTTTTTAACCCTGATTTAATAACAAAAGATCAAAACTAAAATTTAGTTAATGAGGGTTTTTGTACTTTGCCACTTCTAAAAGAGAAAAATGATTTTAAACTTTTAATTTTAAAAATATTGTATTCAGTATTAACGAAATTCAGCAATTTTATTTTCAAAAATCATAAAATGTCAACATGCTTTACTATTTTAAAAAAGTCTACTAACATGATAAATCACTGATCATGGTATGATAGATGTCAATATGCTTTTTTCTTTCAAAAAAGTCTACCAACATGATAAATAACTGATTATGATATGATTTGTGAATTAGGATTTAAAGTAGTTCATCTTTGGACAGAGACAAAATAACATGATTATTTGTAAAAAAAATATATATATAAAAAAAATACACTTTTAGTTCTTAAAGTTTGGATTTAATTGCATTTAAAGTCAATTATTTTACTTATGAAATTTGAGTTTAGTAGCATTTTTTTTTATTCCGGCCCAATTCACTTTCAATAGGACCAAGACTATTGATTGATTTACTTAGCCTACACCGGTATTCTAACTCCTCCTTAGACAACATCGAATTTAACCATCTTTTTTTCATAGAGCTTTCTTGCCCCTATTTACATGAAATTTTTTTTATTCCGGCCTAATTTTCCGTCACTAACAGAAGCTGACGTGACATTTTTTTATTCAAAAAATATATTTTTTAATTTTTTAAAATAAAAAGATATTAAATAAATGTGTATATATATATATATATATATATATATATATATATATATATATATATATATATATACACTAATTTCTTTTCTTTTATTTTTCTTTTCGTCTCCTCCCTCTTCCCTCTTCTTCCTCCGCTGTCCGCTGCTCGCCACCAACTGTAAATTTTTTTTTCCTTTTTTCTCCTCTTTCTCTTCTTCTTCCTCCTCTTCATCTTCATCTTCCTTTTTTTTCTTTTTTTTCTTCTGTTTACAAAGGAGAGAGGTATCTCCAGCTATCAAAATGATTAATGGTGACCCAGGTCAACTTCTGCTGCAGCACGGTGGATAGTAATGGCAAACCATTTGGTTTTATATTTTTGGTTTTTAAAAATTAAGCTTATAAATATTACTTCTAAATATAGATTTCTATATTATGTTATCTACTTTTCACATATATTTTAAAAAATAAAAAAACTAAAAAAAGTAGTTTTCAAAAAGTAGTTTTTATTTTTGGAATTTGACTAGGAACTCAAATATTTTCTTAGAAAAAATTAAACCTATGGTAGAAAAATGAGGATAAAACCAGCAGAATTTTCAAAAACAAAATGGTTATTAAAATGAGACCTTAATTAATTATAAAATAAAATTCTAGAATAACAAGAAAAAAAAACATTAACAATTGTAACAAAAAGAACTCAATTTTTACAATTTTGTTAGTTAAATGGTTTAGTATTTAAAATTAAAAGTTTGAAGGCCACTTTTTACCATTATAGTGTAAGTTAAGGGGGTTTAATCTTTATAATTAAAAGTTTGAGGTTTAATTTTTACAATTGTGTAAGTTTGAGGACCCAATTTTAACAATTGTGTAAGTTTGAGTGTTTAATTTTTACAATTAAAAGTTTGAGAGTGCAATTGCAACAACTACTATACTTTAGGGGTGGCTTTTACAATTTTTCCTTACTTTTGTGTAGGCGTTCAATTATTGATAATATAATAATTGAACATTGTGGATCTTCTGATAATTTTTTGGATTAATTTGTCTGTACATTTGACTCGGCATTTGAAATTTGTACCAGAATTGTGTAATTGACCGCCTAAAAGAAGCGATGCTGGTCTATTTTTGGAATGATCTGGAAAGAAGAAAACCAGTCTCTCCTCTCTTTTGTAAACAAAAAAAAAAAAAAGAGAAGAAAATGAAGATGAAGATGAAGATGAGGAAGAAAAAGGGAAAAAATTTACAGTCGATGACAAGCGGCGGGTGGCGGCAGACGATGGTCGACACCAATAAGGGAGAGTTGTGGTGTAGAAAGAAGAGGGAAGAGGGAGAAGATAAGAAGAAAAATAAAAGAAATTAAAAAAATATTTTTTAATTTAATATGTTTTTATTTAAAAAAATTAAAAATATTTTTTTTTTAATAAAAAATGTCACACTTTCGTCCGCTACCGTTACGAAAAATTGAATGGAGGGACAAAAATGCTACTAAAGTCAAACCTTAGAAGTAAAATTGTTGAATATGAAAACTCAGAGACCCAAATGCAATCAAACCCAAAATTCAGGGACTAAAAGTGTATTTTATTAAGGAAATAAATGAATCATGCTCAACCAACTCTATTAAGTTCAAGTGGAGTTGACCCAGCTCAATTGCTCAAATGAAGTTTATGTTCAAAGTTAATCATTATGTTGCATGGTATAATCACGAGAGCTAGAGCTAAAAAACTTCAAAAAGCATTGAATTATCATTTTCAAGCTAAGATATTCACACTTAGTGAAGAGTTGCATTTACGAGCTTGATAAGACACTCATTCATCCAATAAACTTTGTAAACTAAAAAAAAAAGTTACAAATTCTTCCCCCATGGGAGGAAACCATAATGCTCAAGTAAAAAAACTTTGTATAGATTTTAATCATGTCATCCAGGCGTAGCCAAAAGTTTTCATTAGGGGCAAAATTCTATATTTCAATTTATTATGTGTGATCTTCCACTTCTAAAAATTTAAGGGATATATTAGAGAGAACTTTAAAGCCTTCATATTTTTCAATATATATTTTTAAATCTAAGGATTTTGAGTCATTTTTACTATGAACTTTCAATTTTATTAAATTAGAGCTTAGACTTAGATAAATATTGCAATTTTTACCTTCAATTAGAATTTTGTGGCATTCACCTATTAATTTCAACATAAAGTAATGTAAAAATCTTTTAAAATCCATTAATTTCAATTAAAATCAAACCTTGACAAATTAATACATAATATTCTTAAAATAATAAATTAATACATAAGGCAAAACTCTAAGAAATCATGGCACAAAATCGACCATTAAACAAATATTTCAAAACTTACCAATTTCATAAAAAAAATGAAACTTTACTTTCATATTTCTTTTAAGCCCTATCAATTTCATATGTTTTCTTATGTATGTATGTATGAGGCTAGAATATAACATTTATCTCTTCTCATAAAAATCTATGGCACTGCCCATAAAGGCACACGAGAATATATTTAATGATTCTTTGAACGGACACCTACAAAAGATATGCACGAGCTCCAGGACAAGGTCGAAGCATATCAATGTGATGGATAATATTTTAACATTCACCAACAACGAGAAACTGAATTGAAAAATGTTAATACACAAAGGGTTAAATTGAAACATTTTAAACAATAGAGGCTAAAACATGTATTTAGATTTTAGCCTAACAAGTTACAATAAAGAAAGACCCACATTTCAGTTTCTGTAATGGTTATAATTTCTTTATGCTGCCCACCTTTTAAGCATTTCTCTCATCCAGAAGCTCAAACTTTCCTCTTCTCCATGGATTTTAACAGTTAGGTTCAAATTCCCAATAATTTGATACTTTAGAATCTATTCCTAGGTATGGCCTCCTGTCCATAATTGTCTTCCAAAACTCAACTGATTCTGTCCAGGCACAAGCACAACAAAAATAGTAAAGAATTTCATTTGAAAATTCTTCATCGTTGACATAAATTTATTAAGCAGCAATCATTGTTGCTAAGTTTAAAAGGGAAAAATAAAAAATAAAAAATAGTTAGATAAGAAACATAATTCGAATCAAGTATTTCTATTATTTAAATGTCTAAAAAATTTAAAGAATTATATACTATCTGTATTCAGAAAATATTTTTTTTAACATACTACAACTTCACACTTTTAAATTTCTTTTGAGAAAAAAAAAATTGATACAACTATACTTTTCTTGATTTCAATGTTTGAGAAAAATGTTTATGAATCAAATGCACTATATTTCCTATAAACGCTATCCTCTACACCAAAAATTCCTCATTTTGAAACCAACATCACTTTTACTAATCCAATATTAGTCGTTGGGATCCATTTCCTCATCCTGATCAATGAGATTATCCAAATAGCTTTTCCCACTACTGTAATTAGACTCTGCTTGTTCTGATGATTCAATATCTTCATCCCATTTACTATCCCCTTCCTCAGCCGAGTCCAACGATTCAATTTGCCGACCATCTGACATCCAGTCGGGACACTTCTCTTCGTCTCCATAAACAGTTTTGCCTTTCTCTTTCACAATATGAACAGGAGCTTCAGCAGAAGATATCCGACAAAAGCATTCTGGAAGCGGATGCGACAGAAACGACGTAGGCTTCGAGAAGATGGCCTGTTTTACCAGGCCTTCCTCACCCAAGCTCTTGTTGAGATGCTCCTGCACTAAAAGTGTCCAGTTGTGCATCGGATGATATAAATTTTCACGGCTATGGTTCAAAAGATTTGCCAGGAACTTCCTGTTAGGAAAAGCGATACTGTCAGAAAAGATTTTTGAACCACACAACACCTGCTCCAACAATATGCATATGCTTAACAATAACAAAAGAATAATCATAAATTTATCACAAGATATAATGGATGGGGAAAACTGTAGTATATATAGATTAACCAACATTGTAAGATTCAATCATTCAATACACATATATCGATGCACAATGCACTGGTGTGTAATGCAATACATCTTATTCTCATTTGTTGAAGTGTAAACTCTTCAAACATAGCCAACTTGAGCATAGCTCAATTGGTTAAGACATATACCAGCCTTGATCAAGAAGTCAAAGGTTTGAATCCCCCACCCCTACATGTTGAATTAAAAAAAAAAAATCCTTGAACATACAAGAGCAAGCAATCATTCACTCATACCCTTAAGTACTAGATTCCAGAGAGTATCCACAACCCATGTAACAATAGACATAGGATTGTTGACTTTTGCAACTTCTAAACATAGGAATCGAACACTAGACATCCATAATTTATGTGGCTCAATGTACCCAAAATATACAGCTTTCATCTATTCCTATGCGCTTGATGATTTTAATTTTTTTTCCCCATTAGAACCACCTTTATTACTAGGAATCAAAGGGAAGAGTTAGGGCATCCATAATTTAATTACGTAACTTACCCAAATAATGATTTTTTTTGTAAATCAACGGTTAAGTTTATAATTAAGTCTTAACTTATATATCTATAGGATTAGAAAATAAAGAGGACTTATTAGCCAACTATTCAAATCCTATTATAAGCATATAAGCTAATAACTAATGAGTGGTGGTTCATCATTAATCTACCTGTCAGGTCGATATGTTCTAGATGAAGAACTCTCATACAGTCGTTGTCCCATGACCAAGCTTGAAAAATCTGGCCAACTGCTACCATCATTGTTAAAACCCGGAAAGAATGCATCAGCTTCAAGACAAACTATGTAATCAAGCGCATCCAAAAGTAACCGATGGGCTTGTAACCTCATATCCATTGGTGAAGGGACAGGTTCTTTATCAGTCTCGGTAATCCAACCATACCACCCTTCTTTCTCATGACGATAGATAGGTCTATCTGGAGGTGGAGGAAGAGGTCTTGGCCGAGGACCAGCCCTGTTCCACTCATCTTTCAGTTGTTGCTCACTTTTAGCAGGAGGCGGTCGATAAAGATCAAGAGGAAGAGTGGACTCAGGTCCAAATAGGGAATCTAACTCCTCCTTGCTGCAAAAAGAAGTGCGATCAACCAAATTGTTAAACATGGCACGCAGAGGGATCAGCATGCGCTGACCACCAAAAGTTTCAGATCCTGCTACATAAATAATTGTTTTAGGAGGATATCCCATTGCCCGAAGAAGAACCCCAACCTGCGAAAGTTTTAACAGAAATAAGTTATCAAAATGTACCTCATTCACTGTAATCAGCCGTTTGAAGAATTCAATGTAATCACTAAGGACAAAATTAGCTACACAAGCAAATGACACCTAACACAAATCACTGTTCCAGCCTCTAAATCACTCTTTCTTTAGCACAGGCCATGGACCATTGAAAGGTTTTGTAGATTTGAGGAAAAAGAATCTACAGTAAAATATCAGAGATGCAATCAGTAAACTGTGAGAGTACTAGTATGGTATGCTATGGGTTATTTGTGGGGGTTAGTAGTATATTAGTAAGGAGCATAGTGGTAATTAGATAGGAGTGTCTTGGTTATAAATAGGAGTGCTAGGATCCTTAGTTGGTGTGGAATTTTAGTAGAGTGTCCATTGTGAGACTATTGGGAGAGAGATAGCCCTCTCGAAGGGCTATTGTTATATTGTAACGTTCTTGATATTGCAATATATTAGTTTCTTTGTGTTCTTCGTATTTTCTGTGTTTGGATACCTAACATAAACTCCTACAAACAGACTTGAGACTAAACTCAATAAATTAGACCAATAGAGAATCACATCATTACTTCAATGAAAAATCAAGACTTCCATTAAAATAGATAAAAGTACGAAGTAGGCTGCAACTAAAGATAGAGCGATGAGGAAAAACACCCACCTCAAAGCCGAACAGAAAACCTACAAATGTAACAACCCCTAGGTATGTGAATTCACATTCATAATGGAGATATTCATTTTACAGATTACAACAGTAGAATTTCTTACGTAGCAGTAACAACTTCTAAGGGTACACTGCGATGTGCTAGAAATAGAATGAGCTGGAAGTAAAGATTTCCTGGGTAATATTGTATCATATGAAACATTAGAAGCATCAAATACAATGAATTGCCTACAGCAATTTAAAGTGCATCCTAATCAATTTATGTCTACACTTTAAGTGCTCAAGCAAAATACTTGTCTGAAGGCGTAACTAAAGCATGTTACTGCTGTGACCAAGCAAACAAATGCGACGAATCATAAATAGCACACTTTATTCATGCTACAAGTATCTTTTAACATACGAAAAGTTAATCTAACACAACATCAAGATCCGTATATGATATCATCAGAAACTTAAGCACGTGACTTCAAATGCATCCGTGTTAATTCTTAAGAAAAAATGAAAGCTTGTTTTGTGGATGAAAGATCCATTCAATTATTTATATCCCAAATAACTGGGTGAAATGATATCAATCCTATATCTTACCAATCTTCAGGTATTATATTTATACCTACCCCCTTCAATACAAAACATTGTTTCTAGACACTGTTCGTAGGAAACACAAAAATTTAAACTAGAAAAAATCCATAACCAATTGGAAATTTGAACCTCTAATAACAAGTTAAAGCAGCTAAATCTAGAAATTATGGCATTCTAGAGATACATTGGAACTAAAATATCCATTCTTCATAACCATGAGTATCTGGGTCATTTCTGCACACCTTTACTTACCCCATGGACAATTATCTCACCTTATAAAATTTGGCATAAAAAAACTCGTGATATATTAATATATTTAGTATCTTAGGTAGGTGATAATCATAATTTGAACCAATTATTTCAAAGACTTCTAAATTAACTACTTAGCCCGTTCGACTATTGACCTAGCTCATGGTGCTTATTCAAATATCAGATTACAATCTTTATTTGGAAGCCTAGGATTTCTCCAGCTGGTTCATCCCTTATTTGGTAATCAAAATATCAGTCAGCAAAAAGGGATATTTAACTTCAATAGTAGGTTGTGCTTTTATAAAAAGTGAGAAGTAATAGGTTATGTACAAAAAGAAAAGTTGAGATAAATAAAACAATCGTAGAAAACTTGCATACAATCAATAAAAGTGATTAGTCAAGCTCAAACCTCTTCAGGCATTAGAGGGCAGGCACCATTATCTCTCCGTTTGCGGGAATCTACACTCAATTCTTCCCTGATAATCCCTTTTTTGATCATCTGCGCCCTTCGATACTGTATGAGTTCAGTGTGCACATCCTAAACGAATCCAATAGAAGTCAACAAAAATGATAAATAGTGCGAATTCATTAAGAATCAAAAGCCACTTCAATAGTTAACTATTATGCAGAAGAAAAGCCTCAAACGGCTACCTGAAAGAGTTCAGCACAGCCATGGTATGCCAGAATATCTCTGACTAATCCAGGATGAAAAGCAAGGAAAGGCTGGCCCCAAGCTCGTAACCTGTAAAATGTAGAAGAAAATGCCAAGATTCATCACGTGCACAGACAGTTCAGGGACTCCAGTATACACATGTAATCCTACTATTAAATCATAATACACATAGCAACGTGAAGCCATATATATGCAGAGTAATTCTTCTCTGTTTTATTTATTTATCTTTTCATCGACCATAAGCCATAGTTAGAGTGCAAAAAAATCATTAAATTAAATTCCAGCACACTAGTCAGAAGATACCTCTGCACTATTTTCTTTCCAAGCATCTGAACTTCTGGCCGGAAGTTGAGTGCATGGAAAGCAACCCTACATCTAAGCCGCTGGAGTTCGGACATGGCAGAAGGAAGGGCCGACTGGAGATAGAAAATATCAAAAATGAAATTCCTCAATCCATATGTAAATTGTCTATACATTCAAAGAAATGTAAAGCAATAAAGTAAGCATAAAATGCAGGGAATTTGCACCAATAAGGAAAGCTCACAAAATTCCCCACAAAAATTATTCAATCGCAATGCATCAATCAACAAATTAACCAATATGGATATGTTACTGATAACACAAGTGATCAAGAAGTCAAATAATTGGTCATATATACAAAATCTTCACGTTAAGGTATCAAATTAAACAGTCATGGAAGAAAAGTCTAAAATCATCGTGTACAAATCTACAACATTGTACGCAAATCATGCTCTCTTTGTGAGGTCTAAAATATTCGTGCCTCCTGGATTCAGATTATAATTCAGTGATATTCCACCGGGCTACTTTACAGGAAAAAACTTGATATTTTTTAAGAAAATAATAATGAAAGAAGACTTTTCATTGATCAGATAAAAGCTTACAACCAAAATCTATTTTCTTCCCAGAGGTCCGAGGAGCTTACAGGAAAGCACCTTAAATAAATATAACTACAAAGGGAGAATAATTATAAAAGTATTATACAACAAGCACCAAAAGAAGTAATGGCACTTAGCTAAATCAAAAACCTCCTTCCATTCTCTTTCCTTTTCATTTTAGAATTTCTTTTCAGTCATATAGCCCATGAAATTGTTGACTACACTTAACCATTAAATCTGTTTTTCATATTAAGACTATATCATATTGCCTTTAGTCAACTAATCCAAGGCCCAAGAGAGATTAAGTATATGTTTGGGGTTTGCTTTTAAATATGACAAAAGTGCTCTCATTGAAGATAGATGTGTGCTTTCAAGGTGGGAAATGGTGCTACTAATAAGATTTTAGGGGACTCAGATTGTTGGGAAAACCTTTGTGTTCACGATACCCAAGGTTGTATGCCCTTCAAATAATAAATCAACCACCATCAATTTGCTAGAAGGACATTTCTAGAGGCTGGTCGCAAGGTTGTTAACTAGTGAAACGAAACGAGCATCAAAATTAAATTTTAGTGTATCATGTATCGTAACGTATCGTGTATCGTAAGTTTCAATTTAGTAAATAACATTGAAATATAAATATAAATAGCAGAGATTAAAATAGAGAAATAAATAGCCAAATATTAAATAACTCCAAAATTAGTATCAAAACATAAACTAACTCCAAAGTTCAAAACATCGAAGAAAAGAAAACATTAGCTAACTTGAAAATAAGTAGGGAAAAACATTAAAAATGACTATCCCACATTAATGAAGAGAGAAAAAACCATTTGAAAAAAAAATAATAAACCATTTAAAACAAAGGTGAAAATTCAAAAGAATTGAAAAGTCACTTTAAAAGATATTTTAATTATATTAACTTTTTTATTCTTCCAAAATCACAACTTACAAGGCTAATCATTTCATTTTCTTTTCATTCTCTTTCTTCTTACTTCTTCAACACACTTTTCTCCAACCTTCTACTTCATCTTCCCAAGTCCTCATCCTTTTATGTTTTATGTTTTATGTTTTCTTTTCATTCTCTTTCTTCTTACTTCTTCAGCACACAACATGAAGGCTTCTTCTCCAACTAGCTCCACGAAGTCTTCTTCTCCAGCTACACGCCAGCAACACACGACGCACGGTATTTTTCCGTTTTCATTTTTTTTAGTTTTAATTTTTGAATCAGACCGTTTCGATTCAAGCCGATTCATACTATTCAATATTCCGAATTGTACGATACCTCTCATTTCCGATTCAAAACCACAATCTGTATCGATTTCTATTCCTTTTGAGTTGACTCGTACGATACAACTAGTGTATCGTACGAGTTTAATAACACTGGCTGGTCGCTCAATCTTAGAAGATATTTCGACAATAGAGAGATGGAGAAATAGGCAACAACAATGGATAAGGTGGGGAACACTCAACCAAATCTCCCTTACATATCCGTGTATTCTACAATTTTTAGAGACTTCATACTTTCTCCTGCAATACCTTTTTTTTTCCTTTTTAACTTGCTTGCAAAAGAAGAAATTTTCGGCACTATATCTCCACTTTAGTGTTTAAAAAAAGTACAAGGTGCACTATAAGGCTAAACTCATTTGGGACCAAGTGCAAAGCCAAAAAAAAAAAAAGATAAAGGAAAAAAGATAAATATATGAAAAAATATAGTATTATGAATAATAATTAGAGATTTTGTAAGAAAAATGAGTGCTTTCAAAAAATACTTTTTAATTTATTTGAAAAAATTAAAAAGAATTAAAATTAAATTAAAAACACAAACACTGAGGCGTGTGCCTCAGTGAGGGCACTTCATCATTTTCTTCAGCACACTTCTTAAATTACTGCTCCACTCTGTTTTGTAATTTTGGTATTATCTTGATCAATGCCAACTGGAGGAATTTTTCGTAATTCTCTTATTTGTGTTGGTTTCTTGTTGCTAGCTTATGTAACTCCTCTCCTAAACGTAAATCTTGGATTATAATCATAAAAACATACATATATTTTCATCAACTTGAGCATAGTTCAACTGGTTAAGGTATATATACTCGACCTTAAAAGGTCAGATGTTCGAATCCCCCACCTGGCCACCCCACATATTTTTTAACTTAAAAAAAAGCATACATATATTTCCTTTATCTTATATCACAAACAATGTGAGCTCCAGGTAATTTTTCTTTTTTATCTTCTTTTGGTTCTGATCTATGTTTGTGTATGACCGGTTTCTTCCATTCTCTTAATGGGAGCAATGTTCTTATCAACATATGAATTGACAGATTGAATATGTAATCTTGGAACCTCGGTAGATTTCATGCCTCCAACTGAACTGTAATTTCAAGGGAATTATGAAATTATTCTCTTTACTTTATAAAGGAGAGTGTTTAGGCCTATTGGCTTAATTAGGGTGGATATCTTATCTTAACCAATCCAAGAACTGAAATTTACAATAAGAATCATGCATATTCTGAAGTTCCCTAGAATTCCAACCTTGGTAGACAAGTTAAATATCAACGAGGCAGAAAATGACAGACAAATTTAAACCATTTCAGTATCTCAACATCAAGACAGAAACTCAGAAGTTTAGAAGTAAAGCTACCTGCAGGCATCCGCCATCATTAAGAACCAAGCCTATGACCTTGGCATTCTTTAAGCTTGGAAGAACTTTTTGAAGATAATAGCTAGGAGAGGCTGAACTTTTGGGTCTAAATGTAGGGAACTCATTTCTTTTCCTTGAAGACTTCAAATTATCGGGCAAACTTTTCACGATGAGTACATCATTTTTGAGATAAGATGTGAACTGTTCTTCGTTGTAAAGATAAGAAAAGCTCTTGAATCTGTCACTAAACCATTATAATAAGTGTAAGCAGTAAATGCAGATTACTCCCATAGGGAGCCTAAAGGGGAAAAGACAAGTAATGACTAGCATATTAATTAATATATACCTAATGCCTTTTGTGTGAGTACTTTCTTGAATCTCTGGGAGGACAAGGGTGGCATTCAGGAGCCTGGATATAGCGACCAGATCACAGATCTAGAAAATTAAAAAATATATATATTAATACTATGAAATTAAAGTAAAAAACGGTCGTGTTTTTCTAATATCTTACCGAAGATCGTATATTTGCAAAACCACCAAATATTTTTGCATAAATGAAACCATTACTCTGTTCACTAGGAGCTGCAAGGAAAAGAGAAATGATCAGTAATTCTTTGAATGTACTTCTGCTCACAGGGGTTCAACAAGAAAAGAAAGAGGATAACAAACAGAGAAAAGGTTAAAACTAAAAGAAACAAAGAAAAGAAGAAATTTAAGTTCGAAACAGAAAAGTCAAGATCACATGAGTGGGTAGTATATGACGTGCGTACATGTATAGAGGAAAGGATGTTACCACGTCCATGTGAATGATAACTCAATTAAACAGAATTATTAATTTATTCTGTAATGAAATGATCAAGGGAAGCAAGATTTTGGTTGAGAACACTAGAGTTTTCTAAAATTATTGTTGAGAAAAGGTCAAATCATACTTTTAGATCTTATATTTTGGCTTTTGATCCTTGCAGCCCGACTTACAACAATTTATTCCTCGTAACTTAAAAAATGTGATCAAGTCTTTTGAGTTAAAAATCTTATCAAGTAGACATGAATTATGGGCAAGTAAATGAAGCAAACAACTCCTACAATCCAAATCCAAAATCAAATGTAGTTCAATTATTTGTCCATTCAAAAAGAGCTAGAACTACCAGAATGTTATAAGAGACAAAGTACAAGATTAAAAATGTGTTATAATCTTTTTGTTTTTAATAAGAAACTGAAATTTGTATTCAATCAAAGGCCATATACAAAAAATGGGAGGATGAGATATCTCCAAGGAGCAAAGGGATTTCAAGAAGGCTTCCCAGTTGGCAAGAATATGCAAGAGATCATAATTTCAAAAAAAAGAATTTGAAAGAAGGCACCAAGAAGAGGCATGAAGCTTGATAAGGTCCCAAAGATTGTCTATGCTCAAATTTTGCCCAGTGAAGACTCTCCTATTCCTTTCTAGCCACAAATGCCAAAGAATAGCGAAACCCATGTTATGCCACAAAACTCTAGCACGATCTTTTAGGATGGGACCAAATAGGAGTTGGAGAACTGAATCCTCATACAAAAGGAGAAAACACCAGCTAATCCCAAAGGTTTTGAGGAGCTTTGCCCAACAAGCATTAGCCACACGACACTAGAAAAAGATGTGACAGTGGCTCTCAGAACTCTTCTTACACAAAACACACCAGCTTGGGGAGAGGAGGTAATTTGGCCTTCTTCGGATGCTGCCACAAGTGTGAAACTTTCCTTGAATCAAGGTACAAAGAAAAACCTTCACTTTCTTAGGAATTATGGACTTCTATATGCATTTAGTAAAGGGTGGGTTTTTTTAAAAAATAAGGAATCACGCTTTAGTTGAGAATACAAAAAAAACACAAAAATAAACAAAAATAAAAATAAAGAGCCCAACAAAAGGAGCTCAAAGAACTCAAAAAAAGTTCCCATCCAAAAGAACAAGACCTAACTCGCTTTGCTGATAGGTAAATAGTGTCTGACTTAACAGAGAATTGACCATCATTGTTAAGAGCCCACGCTTTGTTAACAAAATGCATGTCATCTTAAATAAGTAATTATAAAGTGCCTAGAATGGCAAAATTACTTGGTTTTTTTTACATGTTTCCTATAATGACTTGCCCTATAAAAAAATACCTCTAACAGGAGCAATAATATGTTGGATGATGATTGTCGGCCTATAGATAAATGTCAAAGAGAAAAACCCTTAATTATGAGGAAACAGAAGAACAGACTCATTTACTTCTCTTGATTGATGATTGTCGGCCTATAGATAAAGGGGGCACTAGAGTTTGGAGCATTGGTAACTTAGGGGCATTCTCTACCTCTTTCTTGCTCAACCATATCAGTGATAGATTGCAAGCTTTTCCCAAAATAATTTTGCAATTTACTTCAAAGAAGAAGATCCCTATGAAGAGTTATATTCATTTTTTTCTTTTTATTTTTCTTTTTGGACTTTTATGTAATAGTATTAACACTTTGGCTAGACTGCAGAGAAAGTATCCAAACGAAGAAAGGAGAATCCGAGATTCTTTGTGGAAAGGTGATGAGGAAAGTAAGGTGAGTAATCCGGTGAGACAGAAGTTAGAGTGAGGATGGAAGCTGAAGAAGAAAGAATTGGCAAAATGATTGTGGAGACTTCGGTTGGAAACTTTGTAGTTGAAGAGAATTGTAATCAAAAGTATCTCTCGACAGGAGGAGCCGCTGATTTTGAAAATTACTGAAATATCAAAGAGGTAGAAGCCTGTGGACCCATATTTCAAAGATTAGACCATTTTTAAAAACCATATCAATTTTAAAGTGGGCTCAAGTGAAAAGGAGAAGTTTTGGAAGGATGTATGGGTAGATGATGAACCATTAATGAAAAAATACCCGAGACTTTTTGTTGTGATAAAATCAGAGAACAGTACGGTCAACGGACATGTGGGATAGCAAGGCAATGATCTGGTGGAAGATAATAACTCTAATAAATCTTACTGGTTCGTAGGTTGCTGAAGAATGTGAAAGTTAAAAAAGAGGATGATATAATACAATGGAAAATTGAAGAGTTCATGACCTTCTCCACAAAATCACTTTTCCTAAAATTGGCAAATAAATAAAGAGTTATCTTCGGTGATTTAGGAAGGGAAAGCGCCAAAGAAATTTTAAATCACTTTTCTGCTGGTCTTCTTGCATTGACAGTTGAAATTATGCTTATAGATTAAAGATGCCACGGCTTCTTTCTCAGCAAAGTTGGTGCATAATATGCAGAGAGTCAGGAAATTTTAAATCATCATTTCTTTTTTGTGAATACAGCAGACGTTTTTGTGATTATTTAAGAACGGAGCTCCAGATGTCTTGAGTGAAACTTATCAATGAAGAGATTTGATATAAATGTTATGAACATAAGCTGAAAGAAAATTTTAAAAATATTTCGATATATGCAGTCAAGGCTTTTATAAGGGCTATTTGGTAGGGAAGGAATAATAGAATACACAGTGATAAATTGATTTTATTTCTGGGTTTTTCAGATGTTTGGAGTTGTTTAGGCCTCTTTGAGGATGTGCCATGTAATGTTTAAAGATATTTTTATTGCATCTTCGAGAGAGAGAGAGAGAGAGAGAGAGGTAGATTTTTGGGTATGCATGACTCTTCTAAGATTTGTGGCATATTTAGTTGGAGAGGAGAGTGTCTGAAGAGAAGAACAATTCTAAGGATGATGTTTAGTCTAATGCTCGTTTCAATGCCTTCTTTTAGGTTCTAGTTTTGATTTCTTCCAACCAAGCAAAAATATAATCTCCTTCAGGATTTTAACTTTCCATAACTTTGGACAGAAGGGAGACGTCAAGAAGCAGATGAAATCAAGCAAGAAAAGTAAGACTCGCAAGAGAAAACAAACGAAGAATTCAGTGTCCAAACTCACTAATCCCCAACACAGATGAAAATGAGAGTCAACTGAACATGATAACAGTGAAACCAAATCAACAGCCCCCCAATCATTCACGGCTCTTCTAAAGTGAAATCAATACTTTGGATGAAATAATATAACAATGACGATTCCTCCTTTGAGGAAATATGTTTTATTGATGCCCCCAAAAGCCAAATTCCATAAAAACACCCATATCTTCTTCAGTGTGCTTTTCGCACCATATAGCTTTAGAAAAGCCCATCCCAAGAATGCCTAGCCTACTTGTAAGGTGACACAACACAGAAACCATATTATAGGAGCCACTTAGGTGTGCTTTTTGCACCAAATAACTTTAGAAAAGCCCCTCCTAAGAATGCTAACCCTACTAGTAAGATGCCACAACACAGATCCCATATTATAGGAGCCACTTAGATGTGCTTTTTGCACCAAATTGCCTTAGAAAAACCCTCCCAAGTCCCAAGAATGTCTACTCTTCTTTGTAAGGCGACACAACACAGATCCCATATTACAGAAGGCACTATTGTCCAATTTCTACATAAGTTTGTTTATCTACTGCTTAAGATGTGCACTTTGATTTTTTTAGAGAAGAAACACAATAACATGTGCGAGATGTAATAATGAAGCGAGCCCTTGAATTTCCTAATCATAGAAAAGTCCCAAGTAACCCTCCAATTACTACTAGAGTGATTTGAACAGTCATAGACTATCGCAAATTTCTTGTTGGAAAAATGGTTCCAGAGGACAGTGGAACCAAAAGCTTGTGTTGAATTGAACCCATTGCCAATTTTGATTGAAAGACGCTCTTCAAAAATTTTCCTGCAATCAACCAGAAATTTCAAAGAATGGGGATTTGAGCTTCTGATGATTGCTCATA
Organism: Trichosanthes truncata; assembly: GCA_033996785.1. Lineage (NCBI taxonomy): Eukaryota > Viridiplantae > Streptophyta > Magnoliopsida > Cucurbitales > Cucurbitaceae > Trichosanthes > Trichosanthes truncata. The sequence goes on along the minus strand of JAWPNB010000003.1, from coordinate 28,350,247 downwards.
AAACAGCATCCTTTAACCTCCGATTCCCCCCCATAAGTATTCACAATAATTAAATATCAACAAGAGTCTTTCACCAAGGGGAACCTCCACACTCGTTTGGAGACCAAAGCAGAACCTCCCTAACCAGAACGAACATCCCACCCCCTCTTATGACAAGAGACTTTTTTCCAGCCAAATAAATGACTACTGAAATCAATATTCTCACAAATCCAAAGAAAATCTCTCTTTCTTTCAAGAATTTTAGAAACTTTTGTTGGATTCTTGAACGAAGAAAGAAAACTTCAGTTGGGATTTATTGAACCTTTGTTCTCAAGCTGCAACTGTTGGTTAATGCAATCCCTCCTCTTTCTTTTTTTTTTCTTTTCTTTTCCTTTTTCTTTTTTTTTTTAATAAGAAACTGAGATGTGAAATTTCTTCATGCAAAGCATATTTTGTATAAGTTTCGTCGATAAAAGGGAGATTTTTAGAAGCTGTTGGTGGTAGCTGCTTTTTCACCATTGGATTGGAAAGGAGTCACCATATTTTGAGATACTTCTTTGACATTATTCCACTGTTGACATTCCAACCCCTTAAGCTAGTTTTGGAGGTTTCCTCTTCCTCACTGTTTGTTTTTTGAAAAAAATTATTGACTTGAAGTAATACTTAGCTTCTCTACCCACACTCAAAGCTCAAATGATTAAACTCTAATCCAATAATCAAATGTTTGCTTTATGAAAACCATAATTATGAGGACAATTTACAATCTGAATTGGGCTTTTTTAGGCTGAAATTATGTAAAACAAGCTTGGAATATGATATACTGAACCTCAGTAAAACTTATGAAAATAGTAAAGCGGTCCAGCAGATCTGGTAGAGAAGCTAAATTCGCTAACCATTTCACAGTAAGACCTTCTTGATTAAACATTAACGATATAATTTGTTAGATCCAATAACAAAACAATACATAAAGACATCAAAATTTCATTACCATGATAGCTGCTTCTGGAGTTGGTATAGGGTTGCAACGCAGCTAATGGCTTTACAGCTCCCCACAACTTCTTGCTCCTATAACCCTGAGGCAATTGATGCAAATTAAACTTTGCACGTGGCCACAAAATATACTCAAAGAATAATTGAAGTAAACAGTTGATGTCTACCTGCCCACCAACAATTGAAGTATTCAGCAAACTAGCCATCTGGGTGTAATATACCATACTTACGCTCGAGGATTTTGCGATAGAGAGGTGAAGCAGCAGAGATGCCAAAGACAAGACAAGAACGAAAAGAGCAATCCATTTGATCTTTGATCTGAACAACATCTTGGCTCATCCAGGACCTATAGGGGTCACAATTCCACTACATCCTATTTACACATGCAACGCAATAACAATTGCAATTCATATCCAAATCCAAGATCCAATTGCCGCACGTATCAAGAAGTAAGAATCAACGAAAAATGCGAGCGTCCAAGGTAAAACCCCTAATGTATACAAAGAAAAACCCGAAAGCATTTTCAATTGGGGTACCGTGAAAACTAAAGAAAACGAAACCGACACCAAAACTGATACAGAGCAACAGCATTACATCCCAAAGAGAATACAAAATTCCACGATCTGAAAACGCAAGCGTGGATTTAAAAAGAAGTATGAAACTAACCTTGAAATCAGTGACAAGGGATTCGAGAAGAAACAATCAAATAGGAAACCAAGCTCGTGAGATTTAAAGAAGAAGCGCGAATTGCAACCAGCAGCAGCGAGAGAATGGAAGAAGGGGGAGAAATTACGGAATAACAGGAAGTGATATGATGAAGAAGAGAAATGGAGAATCGAGAAGGTGTGAAGATTGGATTACCAGAAATTGAAGGAAGAAACAAACAAAGAAATGGAAGTTTTCAAATCAGTATCGTGTGCAGACTGAAGAAATGTCCGTTCTTCTATTATTCTATAAACCAGATGCCCACTGTTCACTACTTACACTCCACTGCTTTCCCCATTTTTTCTTTTTTATAGAAATATATATATATATATATATATGAAATTACAAATTTTGTACCTTATTTGGAAATGGAAGATTGAATTTGAATTATTTTCTCACTCAGCTTTGAATTGCTTTTTTTTTTTTTCTTTTAAAAAAAAACACTTTGAATTGTTAGCCACCAAGGCATCTATTAAAATTAAAATTCTCTCTATTATATTTGTTGAACTTTCAATTATTAGTCAATTTAAAGACGTCTAATACTTTTTTTTGAAAGTTGAAGTTTTGGTGTTTCATCTTGCTTTGTTGAACTAAAAATAATTGAATAATTAAAAATTTTGTAGTGTGATTTTATGATATGTTCTTATATGTTAAGAATTTATTGGATAGTTAAAATTATTTTTGAAATCTTAGTTAATGTAAAAAAAATTAGTTTTTTAATCTATTTTTTTAAATAAATATTTGATTACGATTTTAAAGAATTTTTTTTTTAATTTTAGAATATAAATATTATTTTCATTTTAATAAAAGTAATGGAATAAGTAAAATATAAACTATCAATATTAAGAGTATGTTTGAAATTTTAAAATTACATAAAGGATTAATAAGGGCCTGTTTGGTATGCAATCCGGATTCTGTTTTATGTTTTCAGATTCACTGAGTTCAGTGAATATGCGTTTGGCAGACTTGTTTTCGAAAACTGTTTCCGGATTCTGTGATCCAAATAGTGAAAATTCTGAAAACAACTTTTTTATGTTTTCATTGTATCCAGATTTTGAATTTGAAAATTTAAAATGCAGAATTACATTAGAAAATACCAAAACTTTAATAAATATAGTTTTTGATGTTATAAACTCAATTTATTTTTGTTAAATTAAAATATGTATAATTTAATATATTATAAATTATATGATATTGTAAAATAATAATTGTACAAATTTTATAATAAAAATCATGTTCATAAATAAATTAATAATGGATTATATTCAATCTAATATTTAGTTTTGCAACTACAACTAGTTAATGGTCTATAAATATATTATAGAACACATTTTGAACAATTGTTTAAATTGGAATCCAATTTCTAAATCTGCTACCAAACACATATCTGAAAACATGAAATACAACTCTGTTTTCATTGAATCCCTTGTTTTCAAAATTCTGTTTTCAGATTGCATACCAAACAGTAAGATTTCACCTTAATACACTGAAGATAATGATATAGTTGTTTAATTTTACTTTAGGTCATCAATATCTATTGACAAAATATTAACATAACATTATATTAGATAAAGTTTATATAGTGCTCAATTTTAGAATATAAATATTATTCGATACATTACAAATGAATGAGTAAATACAAGTAGTGCTCGATTAGATTTGAGATGGAAAATCGAGTCGAACATATTAAAATTAGGGTGTAAATGTAAATATTTATTTGTACAATTCATCTACCATATTATTTTATTACACCACCTCATTTAAATTTTATCAGGTTAGGTTTAATTTTTCAAGTATTTAATTTATTTTTTTTTAAATGTCATTTTAATCAAATTTGTAGTGCTTGACAATCACTCAAAATGACTTTTAAAAAAATGAGTTTGGAAAAGAAGTTGTTTTGAGTGCACTTTGTTGAATGAGAAATTTTGGCCAATCACAAATTGTCATGTCATTAATTTAAACTAGTGATAAAATAAATTTGGGACCAATTACAAATTTACACGTGTCCTCGAATTAAATTAAAAGACATGAAAATTTGGCAAATTAAATAATGTCACATGTCTAGTATTGATCTATTAGATGACTTAAGTCAGTCCAATCAAATTATGCCACATGGCAGTTGGACACAAAACTAGTTTAGTCCGAGGTCATTAAAAAGAAATTTGGGCCAAATTAAATAATTCAAGCCTATTAAAAAAGGATTGAATTAAGTCTAAATAGGCCCAAGTCCAAAGGTTAGGCCTAAAGTCAACTAAGCCCAAGCCTATACAAGGTCCATCAAACTCTATAAATAGAGGAGGTCACCCTTCATTTGAAGGCATTCAGAGGAGTCAGAATCTAGAGCATTCAACTAAAGAGTTCAGAGTCTCCAAGAGTCAGAATTCAGAAGCTTCAAGTTTAGTCAGAGAATCCAGAGAATTCAGAAGACCTAAGATTCAAAATTCAGAAAATTCAACGACTGAAAGACTTCAAGAAGATCAACAAGCCTACAGGCCGATCCAAGATCAACAAGCCAACAAGTCGACCAAGATCATTAAACCGACAGGCCGATCTAAGATCAACAAGACAACAATCCAATCCAAGATCAACAAGCCAACAAGTCAATCCAAGAGGATCAATAAGCCCACACGTATCTAAGAAAATCAACAAGTCAGAGCTCAAAGCTTACATATTCGAGAGAAAGAATCAGATGATAAATATTAGAGATTGTAACACTTCACAAAAATCAATAAAATCAAGTTCATTTCCACGAATCAAATTTCTCCAGAAATCTCGTACGAACACACTTGAAAACAAATTTTAGAACAGTTTTTAGGTGTTTGACTTGGAATCCCTCTCAAATTTTCATGATATATAAAAATGACCAAAATACCCTTAACTACACCTATACTTCCACGATGGCCACCGCCAACGACACTCCGACGACCATCACCACCACCCAACTCCAGCGACCACTGCCAGCTACCACTCCAGTGACCCCCCTCCCGTGCCATCGGCCGGTCATAGTGTTTTAAATACAAATTTGAACTTATTAGTTCATAATGTTTAATAGTCAATTTGACATTAGTTTAAGCATTTTGAGTATAGAGCAAACCAAACAAACTTGTATATAAAAACACTTTTGAGAAAATGTAAGCAAACATATGAGTGTTTTAATTTTAAACAATTTTTATATAAAAAAAAAAGTTTTAAAAAATGCATTTTTAAAAATCATTTAAATTAAAAAGAAATCCAAATAGGCCCTTTAATTTTGTTGAAAATTATGGTTAAAGTTAGGGCATTCTTATAATTTTGTTTTATGATTTATCTCTTTTTTTCTTAGATATTTTAAGTTTTGAATAGGATAGAATATCCTTTCCTTTTTTATGAAAGGGATTGTATCTTGTATTTATATCGGTATTCTTGTATAGTTGAGAATTAATGAGAAATACTAAAAACCTACATGGTATCAGAGTAGTGAAAAAGAAAACCCTAATTTCTTCATAACCTATTAGTCGTCGACGCCTTTCCCTTCGCCAGAGCATCCACAATCATCAACTTCGACGAAACCCTCACCTCTGATCTTCTCCTCCGGCGCCGTCCAAATCGAGTAGTCGCGGCCTTATCCCAAATTGCAAATCGTGATTTCGTTAAACCCAAATCGCAAATCACAATTTCTTCAAACTGCAGCAGTAACTCAGACTCCTCCAGCGCAACTCCTCCAACACTACTCCGACTTCAACTCTTCTCTGACGCCGACTACTCTCTAACAACTACTGGATTTTTTTTTTTGTTTCAAGTTTGTTTTTAATATGGCTTCTTCTAAATCCATCGAATCAATCTCCCATAGTCAAGGAGGATATAATTCATCATCACCTGCCATATCACGGGTCACAAACTGAATGGCCACAATTATGTTCAATGGTCACAGTCGGTCATGATGTTTATATGTGGCAAGGGTACGGATGAGTACCTCTCAAAAGAAAATGTGCAACCTAAAGCAAGTGATCTAGAATTTAGGAAGTGGAAAGTAGAAAATAACATGGTCATGTCGTGGTTAATTAACTCCATAACCAATGAGATATGGAACAACTCATCATATTTGGGAAGTTGTTAAAGAAACATACTCTAGTAAGGAAAACACTTTAGAATTGTTTCGAATCGAATCAATCCTTCATGATCTTCGCCAAGGTGACCAATCTGTTACTGATTACTTTAATACTCTCTCTCATCATTGGCAACAACTTGATTTGTTTGAAGTGTATACATGAAAGTGTGTTGATGATACATCTCAATGCACGGAAATTCTTGAACAAAAAAGGACATTAAAATTTCTCCTTAGTCTTAACAATGATCTTGATGAAGTTCGAGGTCGAACCATGGGAACCAAGCCATTGATGAATCTTTGTGCAGCCTTCTCTGAAGTAAGGTGAGAAGAAAGTAGGAAAAGCTTTATAACAGGCAAATAAGAATCAGTCCCTACAATCTTGGAGGCCTCTGCACTTGTTACCCGCAGTTTAACCCAACAATATCAGGTGATCATAAGTAGAAATGAGAGAGACCTTGGTGTGAACATTGCAAAAAGGTAGGTCATATAAAAGACACATGCTGGAAGATCCCTGGAAAGCCTGCTGATTAAAAACCTAAGCATCACAATGATCGTGATGGTAAGGCCTATGTGGCTAATGTAGCTCCTGATAACTATGTTACTTCAAAGACAACTCTATTTAGCAAAGAACAAATAGGTGCACTGCAAAAGATCATTGGTCACACAAATACATGGAACAGAACTGGTTGCACATAAAGTTACACCTACTGCCTTGACAGCTAGTAAATGAGGGATACAACCTTGGATTATAGGCACTAGAGTATCAGATCATATGACAGGGAATCCATCTCTATTTCAAAACTATCTAGTTGACACCTCCAACTCTTCTGTGAAAATTGCAGATGGGTCATATTCCAAAGTGGCTAGGACAGGTTCCATTCAAGTTACTCAAAATTTATACCTTAACTCTGTATTACATGTGCCAGGCTTGGATTGTAATTTACTTTCAATAAGTGAATTGCCACGTGATCTTAAATGTGTGACTAAATTTTATCCAAACTTATGTGTTTTTCGGGATTTGGAATCAAGGAAGACAATTGGCAGTGCTAAACTTTATTTAGAACTCTATCTTCTCAACTATGATCAAGGCTCACTAGCATTTAGAGACAAGTCATCCATTGTATCTTCCTTTATTTCTAGGATTAGTAGTCAGTTTTCTCATTGTGTCAACCAAGATAGTGAAATCATGTTATTACACTATCAATTAGGTCATCCAAATTTTTTGTATCTCTCCAAATTATTTCCAAATTTTTTTGCATAATAAAAATCTTGCATTGTTCAATTGTGAGATTTGTTAGATGGCCAAACATACTCGAAACCCCTATCCTCGCATTGATTATAAACTGTCAAGTCCTTTTTCATTGATTCATAGCGATGTATGGGGACATTAAAAAATAAAAAAAAATATCTCTGGAGCTCATTGGTTTGTTAATTTTTTTATGATCACACATAATTACATGGATCTTTCTTATGAAAGAAAAATCTGAAGTTCATCGACATTTCAAGCATTTCCATAATATGATTCAAACTCAATATCAAACTACAATTCGTGTCCTAAAAATAGACAATGTAAAAGAATTTTTTAATTCATGTTTGGGGATTATTTATCAACTTAAAGGAGTCTGCACCTTAGCACTTGTGTTGACACTCCTCAACAAAATGGGGTAGCTGAATGCAAAAATCGTCATCTTCTTGAAGTTACTCGATGTTTGATGTTTTCTACTCATGTTCCTAAACTTTATTGGGGAGAAGCCATTCTCACTGCCACATAATTGATCAATCGTATGCCCTCTTGATTTGGTCAAGTTTTCCTTCAATCTTTTCCCCATCTTCGTGCTCAATCTCTTGATTTGGTCCCTAAAGTTTTTGGGTATAGGGCCTTTGTCCACATTCATTCCCAACAACGTAGTAAGTTGGATCCTCGAGCCCATAAATGCATTTTCTTGGGATACTCACCAAATCAACGGGGATACAAATGTTACTCTCTTATCACAAAACGGCTATATGTCACTATGGATGTTACGTTCTTCCAGCATCTACTATTCTATTCCAAACTGATCATCAAAGGGAGAAGGTGAGTGACAATCAGTTATGGATCTCGTTACTTCGAGACTGAACCCAAATTTGTCACCCTACTTCATTCTCCTCTTCAAGATCTTCATTCTCTTCTTCAAGATCTTGTGACTCCTCCTATTTCTCCTTAAACAAATCCAAATTTTTTTCCTCCAAATGTTAATGAAAGTCTCCTCATCTACAAAAGGAGAAACAAACAAGTTGAGAAAATAGATTCTAGAACAAATCAACACTTTTAAACATCTGAACTGATTTTAACATCCAATGAACAATCCATAAGTGAGGATAAAGATGAGATGGAAGAGGATGTAATTCCAAAAGTTGATGATTTAGACTTGCCAATTGCAATAAGAAAGGGAGTCAGGAGTTGCACCATTCACTCTATAGGGAACTATGTGTCATATGATGGATTATCTGAGTCATATCGAGCGTTTGTTTCTATCTTTGATAATGTTCAAGTGCCAACCAATTGATAGCATGCATAAGTGTGCTATTTTTAGGCTTATTTTCATGCTAGTTTTGCTATGATTTTGTGTGCTTTCATGTATTTTTATGTTTATTTCTTAGAAATTGAGCATTTTGAGCAAAACCGGAGAATTGTGAGATAATCGGACAAATTTGAGCAACTTAAGGCTATATTTGAAGATTCAAGTGTTGAAGAAGAAGGGCAAGACAATTGGACCCGAGAATATAGCATTACAACGCCAAAGAATAAGCCTTTCAACCTTGAAGACCCGAGGGCATAGTGTTGCAACGCTGGCCGAAGAAGATTTTTTGTACCTAGACATAGGACAAAAACCTTTAGAATCATTGAGTTGTGTTCCTTATTTATCTAAGTTAAAATTAGCCATAGACATATGTGTTTAATTTCTTAGTCTCCTAAAAGCACTTAAAAAATGGCTGAATAGGTGTTGAACTCTCTTCATGGTGTTAAGTGTCGGTTAGGGTAGGTTGCGGGCGAATTTCAGTAGCATTTTGTCTGAATCGCACAAAACTCGAAAGAGTCAGTATGCGGGCGCAAGAGGTAGAATCTCTAAAATAGTCGGACCTAGTTAAGCAAGTTTGCGGGCGCATGGTGGGCTCAATTCCTCAGGGTTGAAATAGATTTGAACCCCCTGCTTCTCATTACTATCTGTTCTTTTAGTTTCATTTATTTTCATTGCATAAAACCCCCAAAAATATCTTATTTAATTGGTTACCTTCGGTTGCAACTTGAAAGTACTTGTGTTGTTAACTGAAAATTTCTTTGTTAACCGTTCCCTTAGGTTCGATACTTGGAATACTTCCATATATTACTTGTTGGACAATGTGTCCCGTTGCTGGGGAACGACTTTTTAACAAACATTTTTCAATTTTGAAGCAGAATTGCAATCGATTTGCGACCGCATTTAGACTTTGTCCCAGGGACCCAATTCTATTTTGCAGGTTTTGCAGTTTAGAGTTGGTGCATGCGCAAAGGGCTTTGCCCTTGTGATTTTGATCTTGAGATAGAGGGAACTTTTCGCCAGCGCTGTAAGGAGCCTTGGAGAAAAAGACAATATCTACAAGAGTTAAGTGCATAGGAGAATCCAGAAGGACTTGTTTTGTAGGAATCTGTTTTGCAGGAACTTTCGATGGATCCACTTGGAGTTGATCCTCTTAGTCAACAACAAAGAAGAGCACAACCCAATAATGTGTCACCACAACAACAACAGCAGTAGCGAGCGGAGCAGCAAAATCCCATTTTTATTGTAGATGAACGAGATAGAGCTATAAGGGATTATGCGGCCGCAACTTTCCATAATCTTAATGTAGGAATCATGGAACCAAACATTGAGGCATCTCATTTTGAGTTGAAACCTATAATGTTTCAAATGCTCCAGACTATAGGGCAATTTGCAAGATTACCAAACAAGGATCCTCACAAGCACATGAAGCAATTCTTGAGGATATGCAACTCATTCAAGCTGAATGGAGTATCAAGCGAGACGTTGAGGTTGAAACTTTTTCTTTTTTCCTTGCAGGGTAATGCAGAAGCATGACTAGATTCTTTCCCACTAGACTTGATCGCTTCTTAGGATGACTTGTCGAAAAAGTTTTTTCTGAAATATTTCCCTCAAACCAAGAATGCTCAGATTCTAGGGGAAATTATTACTTTTAAACAAGGCCCAAATGAAAGGGTGGATACAGCATGGGAACGATTTAAGAAGTTAGTCAGGAGATTCCACAACATGGCTTACCAGCCTGCCTTTTGATCGAGCATTATTACAATGGATTAACCCAGGCCTCTAAGACCTTAGTTAATGCATCAGCAAATGGATCTCTGTTGAGAAAGACAATCAATGAAGCTAATGAGATTCTAGATGCAATTGTCCCCAACAACAGTCAGTGGGGAGATGAAAACACACATTCAACTAAAAATATTGCAAGTATACAAGGTGGATGCAATAGCAGCACTGAACGAGCAGATTTCAGCAATGAACAACGCTCTGAAGAATTTCACTATGGGGAACCAAGCCCCTGTTGTTTCTCTGAATCAAATCTCAACACCTACTTGTGTTTATTGCAGTGAAGGCCATTTATATGATAATTGTCCTTACAACCCTACCTCTATGTGTTTTATAGAGCAGAATAGGTCAAATCCTCACTCAAATACGTACAACCTAGGTTGGAGACAACATCCTAACTTTTCTTGGGGAGGATAGAATGCGAGCACATCAAATCAGTACATGAAGCAGGGATTTACACTAGGTTTCAATAATCAAGCACAACAACCATACACACAGAAGAATGCCACCGCAATCATCAGCTTATAACTCTTCATTAGAAACCCTGATGAAGAAGTTCATGTCTAAGAATAATGCCATCATTCAAAGTCAAGCTGCATCATTGCGAAATCTTGAATTGCAGGTTAGACAATTAGCAAGCGAGATGAAGAACAAGCCTCAAGGAGCATTACCAAGCAATACGGAGAATTCACATAAAGAAGGAAAGAAGCATTGCAAAGTGATCACTCTTAGGAGTGGACTCAAGTATGCTGAGCCCGAGATGCCAGTGGAGTGCAAATCTCCACAAGTTCATTTTGATTCTTATTTGCAGAAACAGTTGCAGGAAAGTGTTGTTGACAATAAAGTAAAGAATGACTTAAACGAAGAAATTGTAGGTGATGCTACCACTCTTGCGACCGCAAAACAACCTGAAGGACGAAAGGACAATCCTTTGAATGAAAATTTTGCAGGAAATGGGACCAAGGATGCGACAGCAAAGCACCAGGAAGCTGAACTCGAGAAAAAGGCGACATCAATGAAGAAACAGGAAAATTTATATCAAGGTGTCAGGCCTCCACCACCATTCTCATAGAGATTCCAGAAGAAGAACCAGGACGAGCAATTTAATAAGTTCTTGGACATACTTAAGCAGTTGCACATCAACATTTCGTTGGTGGAAGCTTTTAAGTAGATGCCCAACTATGTCAAGTTCTTAAAGGACATATTAACTAAAAAGAGAAGGTTAGGAGAATACGAAACTGTAGCTCTCACTGAGAACTGCAGTTCTCTCATAAAAAGCAAAGTGCCACCCAAATTGCAGGATCCAGGCAACTTTACTATCCCGTGCATGATAGGAGGGTGACGTTGGACTAGCATTATGTGACTTAGGAGCCAACATCAACTTGATGCCTCTATCGATTTTCAAGCAGCTAGAAATTGGAGAAGCTAGACCCACGAAGGTAACTTTGCAGTTGGAAGATAGGTCAATAGCTAGTCCCATTGGGAAGATTGAAGATGTCCTCGTTAAAATGGCAAATTTGTTTTTCCTGCAGATTTCATAATCCTAGATTGCGAGGCAGATATAGAAGTGCCTATCATCTTGGGAAGACGTTTTCTAACCATAGGAAGAATGATCATAGATGTCCAAAAAGGGGAGCTGACTATGCGAGTAAATGGCCAATACATCACATTCAATGTGATGAAGGCAATGCACTACCCAGGGGAATTAGATGAATGCTCAAGTTTAGAACTCTATGATCCGTTTGAATTTTATGATTTGCAAGAAGACAGCTTCACAGGAGAAAGTTTTGTAGTAGACAAGTTTGAAGATGCGTCAGAGCAACAGATTGTTGCCGCATATGCGCTCGCATTTGAAGAATCAAGTGCTTTGAGACCAGTAGATGATAAAATAGTGGCACTGAAACCTTCAGTGATTGAACCACCAATGCTGGAGCTCAAGCCAGTTCCATCTCACTTGAAATACATATTTCTTGGAAAGGATGAAACTCTCCCAGTTATCATCGCCGCTAACCTCACTAATGAGGATGAATTTTCTTTATTGCAGGTACTCTCCAAGCACAAGAAGGCGCTAGGATGGACAATAGCAGACATATGAGGAATTAGCCCTTATTTTTGCATGCACAAGATCAATCTGGAGGAGGGAGCCAAGAAGTCAATAGAGAACCAGAGGAGATTGAATCCAGTGATGAAGGAGGTGGTTTGAAAATAAATTTTAAAGTGGATTGATGCAGGAGTAATCTACCCCATAACAAATAGCAGCTGGGTTAGCCCAGTACAGTGCATGCCAAAGAAAGACGGGATGACTATTGTAACAAATGAGAATAATGAGCTTATTCCAACCAGGACTATTACATGGTCGAGAGTGTTTATAGACTACCGCCGCCTCAACAAGGCCACAAAGAAGGACCACTTTCCATTGCCTTTTATCGGTCAAATGTTGGATCGTCTTGCAGGGAATGAGTATTACTGCTTTCTGGACGGATATTCAGGTTACAACCAGATCACAATAGCTCTAAAAGATTAGGAGAAGACGACATTCACATGTCCCTATGGAACCTTTACTTTCAGAAGGATGCCATTTGGATTGTGCAATGCCCCAACAACCTTCCAGAGATGCATGATGGCCATTTTCTCGAAAATAATAGAGAGAACCATGGAAATTTTCATGGATGATTACTCTGTCTTTGGAGAATCATTCAATCATTGTCTTATGAATCTTGAACAGGTTTTGCAGCGCTGTGAAGACACCAACCTAGTTCTTAACTAGAAGAAATGCCACTTTATGGTATAGGAAGGCATTGTCCTAGGGCACAAGATCTCACGAAAAGGAATCGTGGTGGACAGGGCAAAAGTGAAATTAATTGCAAACTTACCTCCACTTACATCAGTAAAGGAGATCAGAAGCTTTTTAGGTCATGCAAGGTTCTACAGACGATTCATCAAGGACTTCTCCCACATTTCTAAACCTTTATGCAGGTTGCTAAAGAATGACAGACCATTTGTGTTGGACCAAGATTGTTTATTTGCCTTTAACAGATTGAACGATGCATTAAGCTCGGCCCCCATAATGATTGAACCTGACTGGAGTCAGTAGTTCGAGCTTATGTGCAATGCAAGTGATTTTACTGTAGGTGTAGTGCTGGCACAAAGAAGGAACAAGATAACACATCCCATTTACTATGCCAGCAAGACCATGAATGACGCACAAGTTAACTACACCACAACGGAGAAGGAGTTGCTTGAAGTTGTATTCGCATTCGACAAATTTAGATCATATTTGGTTGGGACAAAAGTGATTGTCCACATAGACCACTCGGCACTCAAGTATCTTTCGACAAAGAAGGATGCTAAGCCCCGACTCATCAGATGGATTTTGCTTTTGCAGAAATTCGATCTGGAAATCTTAAACAGGAAAGGAATAGAAAATCAAGTTGCAGACCACTTGTCAAGATTAGGGTTGGAGGCTCAGAAGGACGATTCGAATGAGATACATGATACTTTTGCCGACGAGCAGCTATTGGTAGTCAAAGAAATTGAGTTACCATGGTGATACCTTGCTAGAGTGATGTGAATAATTTGGCAATATTATGATGTCTATGTGCAAGTGTACACATACTTTTGTAGCAAGTGATAAGTAAATTATCGTATCCACAGAGACCAGTAATTCTTCTATTTACCCTAAATTAATTCTCAATAAACTCAATTTGTAACCATTCAAATTCATCAAGGAAATGAAATAAAATAAATCACAATTGCAGGAACAAAATAAATACTAAAACAGAGATAATAGAGTAAAGATGTAAAAATAGAGAATGACCGAACTTGTACTTTGAGCTAATTAAAAGGCTTGGATTAGGGGTAATTTTCCGTTTCAATCTATTCTATAACTTAGATACATGTTCATTTCTCTCAACCCACTACAACTTACATGGCATTCTCTCAAATTACCTGAAATACGCTGTTTCATTCCCATTACTCCAGCGATAAATAACCAGATTGAGCTAAAGGAAATGTACTAAGATGTGAAGTAAATCAAAACATCCAACCTCTAATTCTCAACTTAAAGGTGGTTAGTTCATGATATAAGATGAAAAAGTAATAAAACAGTGAGAAACAAACATTATGCTATAACATAAATAAACTAAAAATCTAAGCTAAGGGAAGAAGAAGAAAATGCAGATAGAACTCTTTGCTGGTGTCGTTTCCACAACTCCGACGAAGATCTTGCTGTCTCGATAGTTCCGTCGCAGCAATTCCGATTTCGTTGAGAGCTCCTTCCTCAAATCCGATTCCCCTTCGAAAATGGCTGCTTCTGCAATTTATAGCACTCCCAAATTGTAAAACGAGGGCTGATTAGGCGTTTCTAGACATATGGCGATCTTCCAGTGGCTTTTGCGTCTGATTTGGCATATTTTGCTCCAGCTCCGTTTAATGAAATGTGTCACACGTGCGAATTTCACACGAATTCCAAATCCAGAATTTGCTCCAGCAAAACGTTGTGAAATCTACTACTCTTAACTTCTAGAGTCCTCCTTAAATCAAACCCTGAATTAATCATATAAAGCTCATTAATTACGATAATCTTGCTCTAATACGAATTTTACTACATCAAAGTTAAACTTAGAGCAAAATAAATCAAAGCTAAGGGATTTTCAGAATAAATTGAGATAAAATATGACAATTCAATCCTAAAATGATAGCATATAACTCTTATTTTAAGAGTTATCACATGGTATTCTGATATAGCTAACTACTTAGTTAGTGGGCTTACTCCACCAAGTGCAACATCACAGCAATTGAAGAAATTATCATGACAGTAAGTACTACTGTTGGGATGAACCTTACCTTTACAGGATGGGACCAGACCAGGTACTCAGAAGATGTGTTGCAGAGGAAGATGTCCCGAAGATATTAGAAGCTTGTCACACATCCCCATATGGAGGTCATTTTGCAGGTACAAAGACAGCAGCTAAAGTTCTCCAATGTGGATACTTTTGGCCAACTCTTTCAGGAATGCACATTTGTTTGCTAAAGGATGCGACCAATGCTAGAGAACGGGGAACTTAACAGCGAGACATGAAATGCTTATGCACTATATGTTAGAGGTGGAAATCTTTGACGTATGGGGCATAGATTTCATGGGACTTGTAGTAGACTATGTGTCTAAGTGGATCGAGGTTGTGGCAACACCTGCTAATGATGCTAAAACAGTGAAGAAGTTTCTTCATAGGAACATCTTTACTCGTTTTGGTACAAAAAGGGTGTTGATTAGCGACGAGGGAACTCATTTTGTGAACAAGGTCATAGGAAATTTGCTTGCAAGGTACAACATGAGGCACAAAATTGCGATTGCATATCATCCTCAGACGAATGGACAGGCAGAATTATCAAACATAGAGATCAAGATAATCCTAGAAAAGACAGTTGATCCATTGCGAAGGGATTGGTCTCTCAGGCTCAACGATGCATTATGGGCACACAAGACAACTTTTAAGGCTCCATTGGGAATGTCTCCATACAAGATTGTCTTTGGGAAAGCTTGCCACTTACCCTTAGAATTGGAGCACAAAGCCTATTGGGCTCTAAAAAGGCTGAATTTTAATTTGAATGATGTAGGTGCATTAAGGAAGATGCAATTGAACGAGCTTGAAGAACTAAGGCACTTCTCCTACGAAAATGCTAAACTTTATAAGGAGAAGGTAAAGAAATGGCATGACAAGAAGATCTTTGACAAATGACTGCATGAAGAACAACATGTGTTGCTGTTCAATTCGAGATTGAAACTTTTTCCAGGGAAGCTGAGATTCAGATGGTCCAGACCATTCACGATTGCTAAAGTATATCCATACGGAGCAATTGATGTACAGGATAGCAAGGGGACCATTTTTAAAGTAAACAGACAGAGAATCAAACCATACTGGGGAGAAGGCCTAAGAAGGAACAAGGCCTCAGTCTCTCTAAGGGAGCCAGATTAAGAATATCAAGTGATGTGTTGTAAATATGTAAATATTACTTTTGTTTTTGTTTTTGTTTTCTTTCTTAATAATTCTTTAAAAAAAAATTGGTGTAAGAGGTGCATAAGTGACTTAATGCATTAGATCTATAAGTTTTTGATTAAAAGAGAACTCTGTCTTAGGAGGGTTCTGTCTAGGCTAAGGTACTTAAGCTGACCGTAAGGGAACACCTCTACTTGGGGATCTACCTGGGAGTTGAATTAATCAAACTTTTAAGTCTAAGTCATTATCTCCTTGTAGCTGATTTGATTCTTCTTTTATGTTTAATGTGTTAACTTTTTGATACCTTGAGTTAGTGTGCATGGAACTTTGAAGGATTTGTGAAATTTTCAAGGGTTAAGGAGAAAATGTGAAATGAAAATTCAAATGTGACCGAATTTCAAATGCATAATGTTTATTGTAGGTTTTCAACTAAGAGAAATGCATTGGAATTGCGGCCGCATAATTGAGGATGCACAAAGGGAAAATGCGGCTTGATAGCCGGCGCATTTGACCCTAAATCTTTATTTTCCAGGAACCATGCATTGAAGGAGAATTGGACCTCAAGACAGACAAGGAAGTGGTGATGTCAATTAAAAAAGGAAAGGGGGCTGCTTTTTGAAATATCGAAACATATAAATATGACCCACCATTGACTTAGGTCAATTTATTCGAATTTTCAAAACACCCAACTCCTTACCATTTCTTACATCTCAAGCACCACTTCCGACCACATTCCGGTGAGATTCCAATCACCTTCTTCAACTAAACCCATTCATAAAAATCTTTCCTTTGTCCACAGAAAGGACCGAACAACCCTACTCTTTCTTTTACAGGTAATTTCGAGTACAATGGAGCACGAAAAAGTTACCTACAAGAGACGAAGGCTCACGAAGGACCATACTTCTCCGCCTGCAAAATTGTAATGCAGTCCACTCCCACCAGCCTTAGAAGAATAGCACAGCACAAGGAAGCAAGGGGTAAATTGACTGCAACTCTCCCCACTAGTTCGCCACTGCCAAAATGCTCGAGAGAGTGGGAAGAGGACATGAGGGAGATAGCTCGGTTGAGCAGAGAGGCCAACGAAAGTCTGAGGATGCACTCGGAGGATGAAGAAGAGGAGTTAACCCCTCTTTTGCGGAAAATAGGGAAACGACCCATGCCAAAGGCTAATGAAATTGGGGCAGAAGAATGAGGTTCACAGCCTTGCAAGGTCGTATATGTGAAGAAGAGGAAGTTGGAGAAGAAGATGGCGCCAAGTGGAAAGGACAAGTCAAAAAGCCCAGTTGTGACCGCATCTGAAGAAGCCTCAGGAATCTACCAAGCCTGAGGCAAGGAAAGAAGATGCGCCCGCAACCCTGGCGCATACACACAAAGCCAGTTCTGTGGAAGAAAGGGTAAATGCACCGGCATCTACGGTGCATTTGGTCCAATAGTTAGAAAATCTTCTAGCTGCTAAAGGAGAAATTGCGTCTGCATATGCGGCGCATATAGAGGTGCCTATGCCAACCCACGCCATGCCAACCAAATCAATCACATCTGCGATATTTATTTATTTGAATCTCATTCAAATCTCCTACGATATTTATTTATTGATTCTTATTCAAATTTTATAAATATCTTTTATTTAATGTATCAAATATACATTAATTATTTTAATATTTAATGTATCAAATACAATAAATATATTTTTCTCTTTTATATTTAATATATCTAATATATTAAATACTAATTTGAACACTTCAAATTAATATTAACTTGAACATTTCAAAATTTTCTTTCAACTAAATTGATCTTTTAGTGTTACTATGAGGTAGCAAGGGGACCTTATGGACCTACAGATTATAAGCTCCAATGATACAAAATTAATTAATTAAACTCTTTAATTAATTAATTTTCATTCATTAACTATAGGTCACTCCACTATAGACCTAGAGTTGCACTCTTATGCACTGTAGGACAAGTTGTGTTCATAGATATAATCATTACATGCAAGTCGATCCTTCACGAGTTGTTCGTAATTACAACTTGGTCAAAAGTCCGTTTTACCCCTATAATTACATCTTGCACCTTAAGTACCACTGATCCTCTAATGAACAATCTATTTATAATGTAATTATAAACTAAGTCCCTCTCGAGCCAGTGAGAAGGTGGGGCCCCATTGTTCAAGTCCCGAAATCAGCACTTAAGGGAACTACTCATCTACTTACTCTATATGGGAAGAAGTGAATTCCATCTTGTGAGATTATATTTTTAGCTCCCTATTTGGTCAAGTCCCCAAAATGGTAGGCATATTGAATGGACTATAAAAACCACTCTCACCCATGCAAATCAAAGGACAAGCCCTCACAGGCAGGAGTTCATAACTCACTCAAGATTAAGATTGAGTCGCATATGATCATCTTGATGAAATATTAATCTTCTCAATTAACGGATTTATAAAAAGAGATCAAATATTTCGTTTTCCATTCTTATACAAACTCATTGTATAAGATACCCCACTCACATATCTTCACATGAACGATTTGGATCAAATCATTTGTAACTATTATAAAGTGCACCATATCAATAATGTTACCAAGATAAGGCACCCAACCCTATCCATATACTATGACCCTTTAGGTTATTTCTTGAACATAATCATCCTGTATGTCAACCACATACTGTTCAAGACTACACTAATAACCTTGAATTTTTCATATAATGGATAATATTATATTGCAAATAAAATAATCAAAGTTATTATTAATTATTAAATAAATATTAATTATGAGGTTTTAGGGCATAAATCCCAACAAGTTCATCAAATTTTTGGTGTCGTTGCCAGGGAATGGCTTTTTAACAAAACCTTTTTTTTTATCAGTGAAGATTGGGAGCAGCTTGTTCCCGCAATTCACTATGTCCTAGGAATTCCATCCTTATTTATAGGTTTTTGTAGGTTAAGTTTGGTGCAAAGGGACTTACCCTTATGATTTTGACCCTGAGATAGAGAAGACTTTCCACCAGAGCCATAAGGAGCAGAGGAGGAAAAGAAGAGAACAACAAGAGTTGAGTGCACATGAGAATCCAGAAGAATTTGTTTTGTAGGAACTTTCAATGGATCCACCTGGAGTTGATCCTCTTGGCGAGCAGTAAGGAAGAGCACATGCTAACAATGTGCAACAAAAAAAACAGTAAGTGATGCAGCAAAATTCCATTTTTATTGCAGATGAAAGAGATAGAGCTATAAGGGATTATGCGGCCGCAACATTTCAAAATCTTAATGTAGGAATCTTGGAACCTAACATTGAGGCTACTATAGGACAATTTGCAGGGCAACCTAATAAAGATCCTCACAAGCAATGGAGCTTTTCTTGAAGATATGCAGCTCATTCAAGATGAATGGAGTGTCAAATGAGACATTGAAGCTGAAACTTTTTCCTTGTTCTTTGTAGGGCAATGTTGAGGCATGGTTGGATTCATTTCCACTTGATTTGATCATTTCTTGGGATGACTTGGCAAAGCATTTTCTTTTGAAATTCTTCCATCCAACCAAGAATACTCAAATTAGGGGGAACATAATTACTTTTAAGCAGGGTATCAATGAAGGCGTGGACATAGTATGGGAAAAGATTCAAAAAGCTTGTGAGAAAGTGCCAACATTACGGATTACCGGCATGCCTTTTCATTGAATATTTTTACAACGAATTGACCTAGGCCTCTAAGACCATGGTCAATGTGTTTGCAAATGGGTCCCTATTGAAAAGAACAGTGAATGATGCCAACGAGATTCTTGGAGAAATTGTTTCAAACAATAGTCAATGAGGTGATGATGATTCTCACTCTTACAGGAATATTGCAGGTGTTCAAGAAGTGGATGCTTTGACAACACTCAGTGCACAAATAGCAGCAATGAATAACACATTGAAAAGCCTTACCATGGAGAATTATACCCCAATTGCATCTATAAATCAAATGTCCACTCCAACTTGTGTTTTTTTTGTAGTGAAAGTCATATTTTCGATTACTGTCCTCACAATATCGCATCGGTGTGCTATGTAGGGCAGAACAGGTTCAATACCTACTCAAACACATACAATCAAGGATGGAAGCAGCATCCTAACTTCTCTTGAGGAGGACAAAATGCAGGTGTGATCAATGAAGGGAATAATCAAATTAAACCCACAGCGGAAGCGTTGGAATTGACTTTGATTTTATTTTAGAATTAAATGAAAAATAATTAAGTCTAAGCAAAACATACCTTGACAATAATATGGAGAATATTCTAGCGAGTCTTTTTATCCTTGTACTCTAACTCCAATGAGGTTGAACTCCAAGACTTCCACAAAGTCTTCCTTGCTATGACTCGAACAAAGGACCAAAAAGGTTTGTGGGAACCTTCTTGAAAATAGAAAGAGTGGTTGAAAGGAGGATTTTTTGAGTTCATTTCTCTTGGGAAGAATGCACACAATGGCTCACCCCTAGGATCCTATTTATAGTTATCTAACCAGTTTGAACCTTATTCAAACCTTTTCGAATTCTCCTACGACATCTATTTCCTTATTTGAATCTTATTCAAATTTAATAAATATCTTTTCTTTAATGTATCTTAATACATTAATAATTTCTTCAATATTTAATGTATTATATACAACTAATATGTTTTTCATCATTTAATATATCAAATATATTAAATTTTAATTTGAACATTTCAAAATTTTCTCTCAACGAAATTGATCCCTATTTGTTCGTATGAGGTAGCAAGGGGACCTTATGGACCTACAAATTATAAGCTCCAATGATACAAAATTAATTAATTAAACTCTTTAATGAATTAATTTTCATTCATTAACTATAGGTCACTCCACTATAGACCTAGAGTTGCACTCTTATGCACTGTAGGACAAGTTGTGTCCATAGATATAATCATTACATGCAAGTCGATTCTTCATGTGTTGTTCATAATTACAGCTTGGTCAAAAGTCCGTTTTACCCCTATAATTACATCTTGCACCTTAAGTACCATTGATCCTCTAATGAACAATCTATTTATAATCTAATTATAAACTAAGTCTCTCTTGAGCCAGTGAGAGGGTGGGTCCCTATTGTTCAAGTCCTGAAATCAGCACTTAAGGGAACTACTCATCTATTTACCCTATATGGGAAGAGGTGAATTCCATCTTGTGAGATTATGTTCCCTAGCTCCCTATTTGGTCAAGTTCCTAAAAGAGTAGGCATATTGAATCGGCTATAAAAGCCACTCTCACCAACGCAAATCAAAGGACAAGCCCTCACATGTAGGAGTTCATAACTCACTCAGGATTAAGATCAAGTTGCATATGATCATCTTGATGAAATATTAATCTTCTCAATTAACGGATTTATAAAGAGAGATCAAATATTTTATTGTCCAGTCTTATACAAACTCATTGGATAAGATACCCCCACTCACATGTCTCCACATGAACGGTTTGGATCAAATCATTTGTAACTATTATAAAGTGTGCCATATCAATAGTGTTACCAAGATAAGGCACCCAACAACCATATACTTGACCCTTTAGGTTATTTCTTGAACATGATCATCTCGTATGTCAACCACATATTGTTCAAGATTACATTAATAACCTTGCATTTTTCATATATGGATAATATTATATTGCAAATAAAATAATCAAAATTAATATTAATTATTAAATAAATCATTAATTGTGAGGCTTTAGGACATAAATCCCAACAATCAAGTAATATAAAACGGTAAGTAAATACCGAGTATTGAATCCACAGGGAAGCGAAAATGGAAGGTTTTTCTTTAATTGAAAAATTATTAAGAAAACTCACAATTGGAATTATTTAAGGCAAAAGCTAGAGTAAAAGATGCTCTAAATGAAATTCTAAACTAGGAAGTAGATAAAAAAGCTGGAGATACCAAATTAAGGGTAGTTTTGGGGATCGAGCACGAATTAGGTTGTAACTATGAAAATTGAATACGACATTTAATTAATATTGCTAATTCCATAAACCTAGAGCTAAACTAGTAGAAATCTCCTGTCGGTCTCATTCGAACACGCTTAATTAATTGCATGCCTAAGCATCCTTAGCGCTAATTGATTAATTAATTAGGATTAAGTCTACCCATGTTACGTTTCACCTGTCAATTGTTGTTCATATGTCACTTAAGCAATTTTATGGTGTTAATTGGATTAGTTCGGTCCTAAATTTCCTCCGTTAAGCTCAATTTATGACTAGAATCAACTAATTAATAGCCAAATAATTAGAGGCATTAAGAACAATCTAATCCAATGAAATTAAACAATTAATTAAACGTCAATAACTACAATTAAACTATAATTCCAATCCTAATTGTGCTCTTAACCCCTAAAAAACTAAAATTAGCCCATAATATTCAATGTACAGCATAGAAAACTCATCCCTATAGCCCTAAGATACATGAAACCGAAGAAGAAAGCGATAAAGAACACCGCCATTGCTGAATTCTTGATTCCTGCCTCGAATTCTGCAATCCTGAGCCTCGAACATCGCTCTCGAACACTCTGTCTTGTGCTCCATAGGTCCAAAGAAGGTAAGTTATCAAAGTTTGGGCCAAAAATCCTAAAATGGACTTCCTAAAAATAGTTCCAAAATGATGAATTTATAGCAGGTTTTGACACAACGTCAAGACGTTAGGCACAACGTCTCGACCTATGCGGAATGCAACTTTTAACTAATGTGCGCGTCTTCCGCATCAGTAGTGTTTCGATGCTCAGGATGTAAATCCTTGTGCACGCCTTCTTCTAGCTTCGAGATCCCACAGAATAGCGTCTTGACTCTAGCTCTCGAGTTTTGAACAAGCACTTTGTGATCTTGGAGCTAGCATTAATTTGATGCCCCTATCAGTATTCAAGCAACTAGGAATTGGAGAAGCAAGGCCAACTATAGTTACTTTATAGCTGGCAGACATGTCCATTGCTAGGCTTGTTGGAAAAATTGAAGATGTCCTCTTTAAGGTGGACAAATTTGTTTTTCCTACAGATTTCAATTTCTAGATTGCGAGGCGGACAAGGAGGTGCCAATCATCTTAGGAAGACTGTTTCTAGCCACATGGAGAACAATAATAGATGTCCAAAAAGGAGAATTAACAATGCAGGTAAATGACCAATACATCACATTCAATGTATTGAATGCGTTGCGATAACTAGGAGAAATGGAGGAATGTTCCAGCCTAGAGACCCTTGATCCTTACTATGATTTAGGATGAATTTACTGATTTGCAGGAAGAAGTCATTAAAGAGATATTCAAAGAACAGATCCTTGAAGAATAGGAAATTGGCAAAGAATTTGAGGAAAAACTTGAAGAAGAATTCGAGCAACCACAAGTTGCGGCTGCATGATGGAATCGACTCTTTACGAACAACAAAGGATAAATTGATGCCTATTCAACCTTCAGTGGTTAATCCACCTAAGTTTGAGCTCAAACCACTTCCTTCCCATTTGAAATACATGTTTCTGGAAAAGGATAAGACCCAACCAGTGATCATTTCATCTCATCTTGCTGACCAGAATGAATTTTCTTTATTGTAGGTCCTTTCAAGGCACAAAAAGGCTATAGGATGGACAATTGTAGACATCCAAGGAATTAGCCCCATATTCTATATTCACAAGTGACCTTGAAGAAGGAGCCAAAAATTCAATAGAGAGTTAGAGAAGATTAAATCTCATAATGAAGGAGGTGGTGCTCAAGGAAATCATCAAGTGGATGGATGCATGTGTTATCTACCCAATTGTAGATAGTAGCTGGGTCAGCCCAGTGTAGTGCGTTCCAAATAAGGGTGGGATGATAGTTGTGACAAACGAAAGAAATGAGTTAATCCTAACTCGGACTGTTACAGGATGGAGAGTATGCATGGACTACCGACACTTAAACAAAACCACGAAGAAGAACCACTTTCCATTACTGTTTATAGACCAGTTGCTTGATCGTTTAGCAGGGAAGAAGTACTATTATTTTCTGGATGGATACTCCAATTACAACCAGATAACAATAGCACTTGAAGACCAAGAGAAGACAACAGTCATATGTCCTTATGGCACCTTCGCTTTTAGAAGAATGCCATTTAGACTGTGCAATGCGCCAACAACATTCCAAAGATGCATGATGACCATATCCTCAGATATAGTGGAGAGGACTGTGGAAATTTCTATGGATGATTTCTCTATCTTTGGAGAAACATTCAATCATCGTCTTAAAAACCTTGAACAGGTCTTGCAGCGCTGTGACGAGACGAACTTGGTACTCAACTGGGAGAAGTGTCTCTTCATGGTGCAAGAAGGCATTGTTCTAGGACACAGGATCGCAAAAGTAGGAATTGAGATAGACAAGGCAAAAGTAGAGTTGATTGCAAAGCTACCTTCACACACATCAGTAAAAGAGATTCGAAGCTTCTTAGGCCATGCAGGATTTTACAGAAGATTCATTAAGAATTTCTCCAACATATCTAAACCATTATTCAGGTTGCTGGAGCAAGATAGACCCTTTATATTCGATCAAGACTTTATCGTTGTATTTGACACTTTAAAGCAAGCACTGAGTTCAACCTCTATAATGATTGAACCTGACTGGAGTCAGCCGTTCGAACTCATGTGCGATGCAAGTGACTATGCAATTGGGACAGTGTTGGCACAAAGATGGAGCAAGGTGATACATCTAATATACTATGCCAACAAGACCATGAATGACGCACAGGTCAATTACTCTACAATTGAGAAGGAGCTGTGTTGCAGTTGTCTTCACTTTTGACAAATTCAGGTCTTACTTGGTGGGAGCAAAGGTGATTGTCCATACAGATCACTCCGCATTGAAGTATCTTCTATCCAAAAAGGAAGCTAAGCCTCAACTGATCTGATGGATCTTACTCTTTCAAGAGTTTGATCTTGAGATCATTGACAAGAAAGGAACAGAAAATCAGGTTGTAGATCACATGTCAAGGCTAGGGCATGAGGCTCAATTGAAGGAAACACGGGAGTAAGAGATACTTTTGCAGATGAAGAACTATTGGCAATCAGGACCATTGAATTACCTTGGTACGCAGATATGGCTAACTACCTAGTTAGTGGACTCACACCATCAAATGCAACCCCGCAGTAATTGAAAAAGTTCCTCCATGACATTAAATTTACTGTTGGGATGAACTCTATCTTTACAGGTTGGGACCAGACCAAGTGCTCAGAAGATGCGTTGCAGAAGAAGAAATGTTGAAGATCTTGGAAGCTTGTCACAATGCTCCATATGAAGGACATTTTGCAGGTACACAGACAACAACTAAAGTTCTTCATAGTAGATTCTTTTGGCTCACACTCTTTAAAGACGCTCATCTTTTTGCTAAGAAGTGTAACCAGTGCCAAAGAAAGAAAAATTAGACAGCTAGAAATGAAATGCTAATGCATTACATGTTAGAGGTGGAAATCTTTGATGTGTGGGACATTGATTTCATGGGACCTTTTCCCCCGTCCTTTGGAAATGTGTACACCATTCTTTCAGTGGATTATGTCTTGAAGTGGGTGGAGGTTATTGCAACAAGTTCTAATGTTGCAAAAGTAGTGAAGAAATTCCTTCACATGAATATCTTTAGCTAGTTTTGTTATTATTTGGTGTGCTTTGATGCCTATGTCTATTGATTTTGCAGAAATCGAGCTAAAGGAGAAAAATCGAGTGTTCGAGGGTATTTTGGTATATTGGGCCTCATTAGTGCTATTTTGAAGATCCAAGAATAGAAGAAGGAGAGTTTTGGCAAAAGAACCCGAGAAGAGAGCGTCTAACCCCAGAAAATGGCATCTAGACGCCACATTTGAAGTGTCAAACTCGAGAGCAAGTATCTTGACACTGTCCTGTAGCATCTCGACGCTCAAAAGGCAAGCCCCAAAGATTTTCATCTAGAGCGTTGAGATGCTCTTTAGAGCATCTCGACACTGCTCAGTTGTGCGCGTAAAATGCTATTATTTGGGTGCAGTGTCTCGACACTGCATAAATTGAGGTATAAATTTATCTCTTTATCTTCATGAGATGGGAGGCCATTTTGAAAGGGTTCAACCCTAAATCGATTATCAGCACACTTAGGGAGTTTTGGAGCATAAATTGGGATGATATTGAAGATATTAGAGCTCAGCTTTATGGAGATTGCCTCGGGAACGCATGATCGACACGAGTTTGATAGTTTTTCACTCTTTTCCCTTAAGTTTGTAGTTTTGATTTAGTGTTGTAATTAAGGATTTTTAGGCTATATTGACTGATTCAGAGTAGCTTAATCTTTAATTACTAGGGATTAATTTGTTTTTTTTATGCTTATTTGTTGAATTACTTGGATTAATTGCTTATTTCTATGGACGTTTATGATTATTGAGACTTTGATTCATTCTTGCATTTAGGACTTAATGCTTTAATTAGTGTTCTTTAATTAATTGAGGTAGAACTCGGTTGAGCTCGACAGAGGATACTTAGTTTGCTTAATACGCAGTTAATTAGCTACCAGAGTGACAGCAGCATGGAGCAGTTGATTTGCAAGACAACAAGGGGAATATCTTCAAGGTGAATGGACAGAGAGTCAAACCATATTGGGGAAAAGGCCTAAGCAGGAACAAGGCCTCAATCTCCCTAATGGAATTGAATTAAAGCAACTCAAGTATCAGTATACATATGTATATATTTGTTAAAATAAAAAAAAAATTATGATTGTGGTAAGTTAGTGAGCCCAATGCATTGAAAATTTTAAGGTTTTTGTTGAGAGGGAACTTTGTCTTAAGCATGGCCAGTCTAGGCTGAGGTATTTAAAATTACCATAAGGGAACACCTCTACTTGGGGCCCAACCTCGAAGTTGAAACAACCAAACTTTTCAAATTTTAAGTCATTGTGTCTATTAGATAAAATTCTTCTTAAGTGCTTTAAATGTGTGAACTGTTTGATTATTTGCCTTAGAGTTTCAGGAATACAGTGTTAGTAAAAGAGGATTGAAAGAGAAAACTGGCAAAAGGAATAGGAAGGAGAATTGTTGCCTTCATGTGGTCGCATTCAAGTCCCATTTTGAACTTGAAGGAATATAAGAAAAAAAGCAAAGTTGTGCCCCATAAGCGGCCACAATTAGCCCATTTAATTCAAATTGTAGGTAATCAAATGAGATAGAAAGACTAGAAGTTGTGCTCACCTTGCGGTTGCAATTTAAAGAAATTTGGGATGATGTCACCTGATGTCATTTAAAACTGGGGGGAGTGATATTTGGAATTTTTGAAACATATAAATAGGACCCACTAGTTGACCTAGGTCAATACATTAAAAAATTTTAAACTCCCAAAAGCTCCCTCGTTTTCTTAAAATGCAAGCACCAACTCAAGCGACCCTCCGATCACCTTCTCCGACCATTCCCACCCCCCGCAATTTCTCTCTTTTCTTTTGCAGAAGTAGCCTACTAACGCTAAAATTTCTTTTTAGAAACACAAGGGCAAAATCGAGAGCAATAAGGAGCCTCCAAACAATCTACCAGCGTCGAAAAGTGAAGAAGGAGCAATCTCCTTAGATGGAAAAGCTCGAAGCTCCATCAATAGTGGTTCCTAAGCCTTTGAAGGACATGCAAACAATGATTCCTATGTCGACACTCAAGGGATCAAAAATCTTCTTAAAAAGCCAAGGTAAGGCAGCCCATTCAACTTCAAGTTTTTCTCCCATTACCTCTCCACCCAAGAAATTCTCTAGGGAATGGAAGAAGGAGTGAGGAAGATGGCTGCAAGTTGACATAAGGCTATTGAGGAAGCTAGGGTTTAAAACCCACTTGCAGATTCAAGCGAAGACGAGGAAGATGATATCCCTTTGGCTAGATGAGCAAACAAACGACCAAAGGCTTTGCCAAAGGTTAGTGCAGTTGAAGGAGGAAGTATACTGGTTACTGTGGTTTACGAAAAGAAGAAAAAGGTTGTTCGAGTTAAAAGAATCAACAAAGGGCAAGTTACGCCCGCACTTGCAGTGCAAGTTGTCCCAATACAGCAGGTAGTGTTCCCTAATGAGCGTGGGAAAAATTTGACAGAAAGTTCAGCGCAAATTCCTACCACTGAAGATACACCAAACCCAAGCCACAAATCGTCACCTATGTTGTAGGAGGCCTCCAACAACCCTTCTCCGCTCAAGCCAAGGATCAAAATGCTCTTTAAGCATAATAGATTATCAAGATGTGCATTGTCGAGGCATGAGGAAGACGTTGTCGCCTCACTCCATGACTAACAAGTGCAAGAAGACATTCCTGCACCTGAGTGGGAATCGATTGTGTACGCAGCAAAGGCCAAGGCAAGGGAGCTCATTGTCAAGCTGAATGAAGAGCTAGAGATGAGAAGAAGAGAAAAAGAAGAAGAATATGCTGCCACAACGCAGGATGAAAAAGAAGTTGCCGAGGAAGCAGCTGAGGCTAAAGTTGTGCCTGCATCTGAGGTGCAATCTCACCAACCACCACCACCAACAAAAACAAGCACAAGGCCATCTGAGGCATATGTGGCCGCATCTGGGCCACATGTTGACGAATAGGTACATGGAGAAGAAGATTTTGCAGACCTGTTTGAGTATGAAACTTGGGGATTCACCCTTGAACTTAGCCCCAAGCCCTGTAATGAGACTAATAATCAAGGGAAAGTTCAGGAGGAGAATGTTCCATTCTCCAAGGATGATTTGTAGGAAATCTCAGAGAGTCAAATGCCAAGCCCCTTGAAGAAGAGAAAGCAAGATAAGAAGAAGAAGAGGAGTAGGTCACAAGCTACTCCTAGGCCTAGGACCAAAGCCACAACTGCTCAAAGTCCTCGAGCTGAGATCGAGGTCCCCCTGGATATTGATGCCAACATGAAGATTGTTGAGGACAGGTCTCTTAGTTTCAAGAAGGGCTTCTCTAACAAAACAAGTCTCATTCCTGAATACATCACTGATGTGATACGTAGTTTTGGATGGGAGAGGCTATGCAAAGGACTGAAAAGAGCAGATGTTCCTTTGGTTTGAGAATTCAGTGCCCATCTGGGGAATGAGGTGTTGAGATTTATGCCCTCCTCGTAATTAATGATTTATTTAATAATTAATAATAATTTAGATTATTTTATTTCCAATATAATATTATCCATTATATGAAAAATCTAAGGTTATTAGTGTAATCTGAATAGTATGTGGTTGACATACGGGAGGATCATGTTCAAGCAATAACCTAAAGGGTCATAGTATATGTAAAAGGTTGGGTGCCTTATCCTGGTAACACTATTGATGCGGCCTACTTTGTAATAGTTACAAATGATTTGATCCAAATCGTTCATGTGAAGACATGTGAGTGGGGGTATCTTATACAATAAATTTGTATAAGACTGGACCATGAAATATTTAATCTCTCTTTATAAATTCGTTAATTGAGAAGATTAATTTTTCATCGGGATGATCATTTGCGACTCGATATTAATCCTGAGTGACTTATGAACACCTACCTATGAGGGATTGTCCTTTGATTTGCATGGGTGAGAGCGACTTTTGTATCCGCTTCAATAAGCCTACCATTTTGGGGACTTGACCAAATAAGGAGCTGAAAACATAATCTTATAAGATGGAATACACTCCTTCCCATATAGGGTAAGTAGATGAGTAGTTCCCTTAAGTGTTGATTTCAGGTCTTGAACAATGGAGCTCCACCCTCTCGTTGGCCCGAGAGGGACTTAGTTTATGGTTGGATCATAAACAAATTATTCATTAGATGACCAGTGGTACTTAGGGTGCAAGATGTAATTACAGGGGTAAAACAGACTTTTGACCTAACTGTAATTACGAATAACTCGTGAAGGATTGAATTTCATGTAAATGGTTATATCCATGGACACAACTTGTCCTATAGTGCATAAGAGTGCAACTCTAGGCCTATAATGGAGTGACCCTAGAATTAATGAATGAAAATTGATTAATTAAAGAGTTTAATTAATTAATTTTGTATCATTGGAGTTTATAATCTGTAGGTTCATAAGATCCCTTTGCTCATATGAACAAATATGGATCAATTTCATTGAGAGAAAATTTTGAAATGTTAAAATTAAAATTTAATATATTTGATATATTACATAAGGGAAAACATATTTAATGTATATGATACATTAAATATCAAAGAAATTATTAATGTATTAAGATACATTAAAGAAAAGATATTGATTAAATTTGAATTAGATTCAAATTAGGAAATAGATGTAGTAGGAGAATTTTAAAATGTTTGAATAAGATTCAAATTGGTTAGATAAATATATTTTAATATATTAGATATTAAAATATATTATTTAATTACTTTTCCTAGGCCACTATAAATAGGACCCTAGGGGTGAGTCGTTGTGTGTATTCTTCATTAGAGACACATCTCCTCTACAGAGAATTGTAGAATTCTCTCTGAACTTCTCGTCTCTCCTTTTCTTTCAAGAGGCTCCCACAAGCCTTGATCCTGTGTTCGAGTCATAGTAAGTAGGCTTTATGGAATTGGAGTTTCAACCTTGTTGAAGTTGGAACAAGAAGATTAAAGACCTGCCAGAAATATCTTCATATTTAAGTCAATGTATGTTTTCATTTAATTCTAAAATAAAACCAAAGTCGATTCCAACGCTTCCATTGTGGGTTTAATTCGATTATTCCCTTCATGAGGATGGAACGTCAGTTACTCAACACTAGACATCAACCATGTCTATATGTTTCCCTCTATTCAAAACCCTGTAGGTAATGAAGCAATGGAGAACCCTACTGACGAATAGTTGCAGGAAGCTCTTGAGCTCGTAGCACACAAAGGATCAAAATGGAAGGTTTCCTTGACAGGTAAGCGACATCTAGTGCTGACAGACATCAAGATTGAGCCATACGTGTGGCTCTACTTTATCAAGAATAGGCTCATGCCAACAACGCATGACTCCACCATTTCACAACAGAAAATCATGTTGTTGTACAACAGATACAAGGGGCTTAAGCTTAACATTACAGAATCATCAAAGGGAGCTCGTGGCCTACTCAAGGAGGAAAGTATGATGCCTCTTCTTCCCTGCCCTAATTGCTAAACTCTGCAGGAGGGCGGGATTACTACCAAGGGAAGGCGAGGAGGTTTACAAATGCAGAGCATGCATTGACTTGGCCTCAATCAACATGTTGATTGACATGCACGAGAAAAAATTCACCTTTCCCAAGAAGAAATAGCCTGCCACACCTACTGCTCAAGAAGCAGCCGCATCTATGCTGCAACCTGAGACTGCAGCAGGGCCATCCAATCCTTCCTTTGCTGACTTAAGAGCTAAACTACAAAAGTTCAAAGAGCAGAGCAAGGCCTACTGGTGATAAGGCAATCCTAAATCTCAGCCCAAAGATCCAAGCTTTTGAAGCAAGAACCTTTGAATCAAAGAGTTTAACACCTCCTTATACAAATTTTAGATCAACCAAGAGACAAGGCTAGAAATAGATTACCTCTTATGATCAAAGATCTAGAAGAAAGATTTGGAATCTTGTCCTAGATTGAGTCACTCCACAATCAAACTTGATCAAGGCTTGATTGAATGGCTCACATGCATTCTACCACAAGAATTGCAAGAAAAGGGTATCAAATTTGAGAGTTTATCTGATTCAATCATCATCATCTATCTTTACAAGATAAATCCCGTAGGTATCTATAGCCTCCTCACAAAATTAACCCAAAACCCTTCAAATGCCCATAAAATAGTTACAAAAGTAGTGGCCATGATTAACTTGTTTAGTAACTCCCTTTCTTAACTATCTAAACTTGAAACTGAAATTTAAAAGCTCAAAATTAGATTCAAGAGTTTATGAAACTAAAATGACAAATGAAGTCTTCAAAATGATTGCCAAACTCAAATGCAATTTATGGCAACTTCATGCTGAACTTCAACCTTGCAAATGTTGACCTCTGAAGCTCCAAATGGTCCATCCACACTTGAATCAGCTTGTCACACATGAAATTGAGGTTGAGCAAAGCCTATCCAATTTTGTAGATGAAAAATGAATGCTTGTTGAAGCTTCTTAGCCTTGGATCTTGTAATAGGTCCGGTTGGAACTTGTGGAACACCATGATTCTTATCATCTTCCCCCTCTTCAAAAAGATTCGTCCTCGAATTAGAGAAGTCATCACCTATATCAAAAGGACTTAAGTCAGAAACATTGAAAGTTGAACTTACTGAAAATTCTCTTGGAAGATCAATCTTGTAGGCATTATTGCTAATTCGTTCAAGAACTTGATAAGGTCCATCCCCTCGTGGATGTAACTTTGTCTTCCTTTGAGATGGGAATCGCTCCTTGAGAAAATGTACCCAAACCCAATCACCCGGCTGAAAGATGAGTTCCTTTCGTCCTTTGTTAATTCTTGAAGTAACCTTGGAGTTTTGTTTCTCAATTTTTTCCTTGACCTCCTTGTGCAAGGTTTTGATTAAATCTGCCTTATTTGTGGCTGCATCACTCACAAATACATTAGAGGGAATATGAAGCAAATCAAGAGGTGTAAGTGGATTGAATCCATAAACAACTTCAAAAGGAGAACAATGAGTTGTACTATGAATTGCTCTATTATATGCAAACTCTACAAATGGCAAACATTCTTCCCAAGATTTATTATTCTTAGAAATAATATCCCTAAGAAAAGCTCCCAATGTTATATTAACCACCTCGGTGTTGGGATTTATGCCCTAAAGCCTCGTAATTAATGATTTATTTAATAATTAATAATAATTTTGATTATTTTATTTGCAATATAATATTATCCATTATATGAAAAATCCAAGGTTATTAGTGTAATCTTGAACAGTATGTGGTTGACATACGAGAGGATCATGTTCAAGAAATGACCTAAAGGTTCATAGTATATGGATAACGTTGGGTGCCTTATCCTGGTAACACTATTGATACGACCCACTTTGTAATAGCTACAAATGATTTGATCCAAATCATTCATGTGGAGACATGTGAGTGGGGGTATCTTATACAATGAGTTTGTATAAGACTGGACCACGAAATATTTAATCTCTCTTTATAAATCCATTAATTGAGAAGATTAATATTTCATAAGGATGATCATATGTGACTCGACCTTAATCCTGAGTGAGTTATGAACTCCTGCCTGTGAGGGCTTGTCCTTTGATTTGCATGGGTGAGAGTGGCTTTTGTAGCCGAGTCAATATGCCTACCATTTTGGGGACTTGACCAAATAGGGAGCTGGGAACATAATCTCACAAGATGGAATTCACTTCTTCCCATATAGGGTAAGTAGATGAGTAGTTCCCTTAAGTGCTGATTTCGAGACTTGAACAATGGGGCCCCACCCTCTCACTGGCCCGAGAGGGACTTAGTTTATAATTAGATTATAAACAAATTGTTCATTAGAGGATCAGTGGTACTTAATGTGCAAGATGTAATTACAGGGGTAAAACGGACTTTTGACCAGCTGTAATTACGAACAACTCGTGAAGGATCGACTTGCATGTAGTGATTATATCAATGGACACAACTTGTCCTACAGTGTATAAGAGTGCAACTTTAGGTCTATAGTGGAGTGACCCTAGAGTTAATGAATGAAAATTTATTAATTAAAGAGTTTAATTAATTAAATTTGTATCATTGGAGCTTATAATCTGTAGGTCCATAAGATCCCCTTGCTAGCTCATAGTAACACTAAAAAGATCAACTTAGTTGAAAGAAATTTTGAAATGTTTAAATTAATATTTAATTTGAAGTGTTCAAATTAATATTTAATATATTAGATATATTAAATATAAAAGAGGAAAATATATTTATTGTATTTGATACATTAAATATTAAAATAATTAATGTATATTAGATACATTAAATAAAAGATATTTATTAAATTTGAATTGGATTCAAATTAGGAAATAAATGTAGTAGGAGAATTTTAAACGGTTTGAATAAGATTCAAATTGATTAGATGAATGTATTTTAATATATTAGATATTAAAATATATTATTTAATTATTTTCCCTAGACCACTATAAATAGGACCCTAGGGGTGAGCCATTATGCATTCTGAATAACACACATCTCCTCAATAGAGAGAATTAGAGAATTCTCTCTCGACCTCTTCCTCTCCAATCCCTTGTGGATTT
The DNA here is from genome assembly GCA_033996785.1 of Trichosanthes truncata. Lineage (NCBI taxonomy): Eukaryota > Viridiplantae > Streptophyta > Magnoliopsida > Cucurbitales > Cucurbitaceae > Trichosanthes > Trichosanthes truncata. Next base: position 28,316,032 of record JAWPNB010000003.1, on the reverse strand, counting down.
TCTTTCAAGAGGCTCCCACAAGCCTTGGTCCTGTGTTCGAGTCATAGCCAGGAAGACTTTGTGGAAAAGATAAAGATCCGCCAGAATATTCTCCATAATATTAATTTCAAGGTATTTATTGCTTAACCCTTGTATTTTAGTTTAATTCTAAATAAATCAAAGACGATTCCTATGCTTCCGCTGTGGGTTTAATTTGATTATTCTCTTCACTCGGTTTGTTCATCAGTTTGAGGATGACATGTAGTTGAAAACAACAATTTAGTACCCAACTTCCCCCATAAGACTTTCCAAAATTGGCTTAAAAATTTAACATCCCTATCATTAACAATAGTTCTAGGAATTCCATGTAACCTTACCACTTCCCTAAAGAATAAATCAGCCACATGCTTTGCATCATCCGTTTTGTTACATGCTATAAAATGAGCCATTTTACTAAATCTGTCCACAACAACAAAAATACTATCCCTTCCTTTTTTACTCCTAGGCAAACCAAGAACAAAATCCATAGAGATGTTAGTCCAAGGTTCGTTAGGCACATTCAAGGGAGTATACAATCCATTCGGTTGTGATCTAGATTTACCCTCTTTGCATTTAAAACATTGGCTACAAACCTTATGCACATCATGCTTCATCTTAGGCCAAAAGAAATGTTCATGCAACATGTCATAAGTTTTATGAATCCCAAAATGTCCCATCAATCCACCCCCATGGGCTTCTTTTACAAGCAAATCTCTTATAGAGCATTGAGGAACACAAAGCTTACTTTTCTTAAACAGAAATTCATGAAACACATAAAAATCATTCATAGCTTTTCCAACAAGACAAGATGCATAAATGGTTCCAAAATCTTGGTCATCTCTATATAACTCTTTAGGGGCTGTTTGGGGCAAGGAGTTGCAGGGAGTAGTTAATATGTCTGGGGAGTTAGAAAGTCTGTGTTTGGGGTGCAGAGTTGTTTAGTTTGGAGTTAGGAAGTCTGTGTTTGGGGCAAGGAGTTGCAGGGAGTAGGAGTTCTGAAGTCTGTGTTTGGGGTGCAGATTTGTTAAACCTAGAGTTCTGAAGTCTAAGTTGATTTTATATAGTTTTTTTCTACAATTTCTCAAAATTTCATTATTAAGAATTTGTTCCCATGAATTCTAAGATTGAGATTTTTTGTTTTTATTAATTTATGTATATTTTACAAATTTCTTTAAAGTAAAAAAAATAATTTTGAACAAAATACCCCACATTCTTTTTTTCAATATATCTCACATTAATTATTCATTTATCTTGGATAGTTTTCAAATAAAAGAGTCTTACAATACTTTTTAAAATATTACATGTGATTTGGAAATATTTCAATCCATTAATTTAAAGGAATTCAAATAAACTTCAAGATTTTTACGTTTTTATTCTTTCAATTCTAGAAATAATATAGATTTGTTTCCGTCAATCCTAAAATTGAGATTTTAAATTATATTATTTTATGAATATTTTACAATTTTATTAGAGACTTGTTTTCGTCAATTTTAAAATTTTAATTTAAGATTTCTTTTTCAAGCTTAATAAAATAATTTTTTTTTACATAATTTAAGATTTTATTTTCCTAACTAACCAATGTAATGAATTATCTAAAGTTTGATTAATTTGAAAATAATATATTCTTTGAAGTTTTAAAATAACTAAGTTAAAAATAAAATATCAAATATTTATGCTATTTTAAAATAATTAAGTTCAAAATGAATATATATATTTTTTAACATCATTCAAAATGAATATCATACATACTTTTGTTCAAAATACTATATATTTATGTTATTTATTGTAATAATTTTATTTTATTAAGTTTAGAATGAGAAATTGTTTATCTTTTTACTTTGAATATGATTAGTTTGAAAATCAAAATTTTTTAATACGTTAATCTTTTTTAATACTAATTTTCTAAAATGTAATACGGGTTAGTTTAAAATATGTTTTTCTTATCTTCAAATCATAAAATTATATATACTTTTGAGCTATTAATAAAAAAAAATAAGCTTAGAAAAGATGAGATTGTTATTTGTTATAAGTAATTTTAGTTGAAACTTAAAAAAAAAATTGTAGATGACAAATGGAGGAAGTGAAATAGGAAGATTTTTATCAATTAAAAAAATTGCTATGTAGTACTCTAATTTATATTAAAATTTCAATTTAAATAATAGTATCATGTCTAAAATATTCTTATATAATTTATATTTAAAAAATAAAATTATAGAATAAAAAGAAAAATATTTTTGTTAAAAAATTGATTAAAATTATAGAATAAAAAATAATTATTTATATTTAATTAGTAATTAGTAACAATGATGAGAAAATTTATATAAAAAATAAAGAAAATTTTTCAAATTAAGAAATTAAAAAAAATAATGTAAAAAAAATAGAGAGAGAAAGGAGAGGGGAGAAGAGAGAGAGGTATGAGTGAGGTGAGGTGAAGAAAAAATGAGATAGGAAAGTTGTGGTGCTCACAATGAGGAGTTGAAGAATGAGTTAATAAGTTTGTGGGACCCACAATGGGGAGTTGGAGAAGGAGTTAATAAATCTGTGGGGTCCACAATAGGAGTAAAATTATCCTTGGGCCAAACAAGGAGTTGAGGGGAGTTATTAACTCCTCCCAACTTTACTCCCCCAACTCCTCAATCCAAACACCCCCTTAATATGCTCAAATACAAGAATTTTTGCACTAAGAGAAGTAAAGAGATTGTACCTTCTTGATAATGCATTAGCCACCACATTGTCCTTACCTTGCTTATATTTGATGACATAGGGAAATGTTTCAATAAACTCTACCCACTTTGCATGCCTACGGTTTAGTTTGCTTTGACCCCTTAAGATGTTTCAAGCTTTCATGATCAAAATGGATCACAAACTCTTTCGGCCACAAGTAATGTTGCCATACATGCAAACAATTCTTTAGCATAGATAGGATAATTCAATGCTACCCCATTTAGTTTTTCACTAAAATACATTAAGGGTTTCCCATCTTGCATCAAAACATCACCTATGCCAAAACCACTTGCATCACACTCAATTTCAAAAGTTTTATCAAAGTTAGGCAAAACAAATAATGGTGCATTGGTTAATTTTCCCTTAAGTTCAGTGAAGGCTCTCTCTTGCATTTCCCCCCATTCAAAAACAACATTCTTTTTCACTAAATCATTCAATGGTGCAGCTATGGTACTAAAGTCTTTTATAAACCTCCTATAGAAGCTAGCTAAACCATGAAAACTCCTAACCTCACTTGCATTTTTTGGTGTTGGCCAATCCCTAATTGCCTTAACTTTCTCTTCATCTACTTCCACTCCATCTTTACCAACTATGAAGCCCAGAAAGTCAACCTTTTCCATGCAAAAACTACACTTACTAAAATTAGCATAAATCCTCTCTTTTCTAAGCGTAATCAAAACTGACCTAACATGCTCTACATGCTCAAGCAAAGTCTTTGAATAAATCAAAATACACAACAACGTACTTTCCCAAGTATTCTCTCAAAATATGATTCATTAAACGCATAAATGTACTAGGAGCATTGATTAACCCAAAAGGCATAATAAGTCATTCATACAATCCAAACTTTGTTTTGAAAGCAGTTTACCATTCATCTCCTATATGCATTCTAATTTGATGATATCCAAATTTCAAATCAATCTTTGTAAATAGACATGAACCATGCAATTCATCAAGCATATCATCTAACCTAGGAATATGATGACGATACTTTATAGTGATTTTGTTGATGGCTCTACAGTCCACACACATGCGCCAAGTTCCATCCTTCTTTGGCACCAATATGACAAGTACAGAACACAGACTTGAACTTTCTCGTACATAACCCTTCTCCATGAGCTCCTCCACTTGCCTCTGAATTTCTTTGGTTTAGGTTGGATTTGCTCTATATGCGGGCCTATTAGGAATGGCAGCCCCTGGGATGAAGTATATTTTATGTTCAATACCTCGAATCGGAGGTAATCCTTTAGGTACTTCATCTTGGAACACATCTTCAAATTCCTGCAAAAGAAATTGAAACAAACTAGGCTAAGACAAGTTGTTATGGTTAGAAGCCAAATACCCTTCCTTGTACATAAGCACAAAGATTGGTTTTTGGGAATACATTTCCCTTCTCACCTCTCCCACTCGAGCAAACAACTCACTTTCTTTCCTTTTTTTTTCAATTTCATCTCTTTTTTCACTCTTTTTTTCTCTCTGATTTTTCTCTAATTTTTCACTCACTTCTTTCTTTTCTTTCAATTCTTTTTCTTCAAACTCTTTCATTTTTTTCTCCAACTTCAATTGATCAGCAAATACATCTTCAAAACTCAAAGGTACAAGAGTTGTTTTTCTTCCATCTTTTCTAAAAGAATACCTATTCAAATAACCATCATACAAGACCTTCCTATCAAATTGACAAGGTCGGCCAAGTAATATATCTCCAACATGCATGGGTAACACATCACATAGAATCTCATCTTTATACTTTCCTAAGGTAAAAGAAATCAAAGCTTGAGAAACTACCTTCATTATTCCACTATCATTGAGCCATTGAAGCTTGTAAGGTTTAGGATGGTGTTGAGTTGGAATTTGCAACCTTTTGATTAAAAATGTACTTACTACATTGGTGCAACTTCCACTATCAATAACCAGACTACAAGGAGTCTCATTAACTAAACACCTTGTGTGGAATAGGTTGTCTCTTTGGTCATCAACATCATTCTCCTTAACTTGAGTGTTAAGAAGTCTCCTTGTAACAAGTGTTAAACGACTCCCATATTCCAATTCCTCATCATCCTCCTGGACTTCTTCTTCAACTAGCTCATCTTGGTCACTTTCCTCTCCATCTGTAACAACTTCTCCATCCTTAATGATCATGACCATCTTGTTAGGACAATCACGACTAATATGACCAATCCCTTGACATTTCCAGCATTTGATGTCTCTATTTCTCTCTCAAACCTCCACTTTTTCCTTGCCTTTAAAACTCTCGGCCTTGTCCTTCTTGTCAAACTTAGACTTTCCTCTAGGCTTGAAATCTACTTTCTCACTATTTGCATTCTTTTTTCCAAATGTTAGTAGAAAAAGAAGTAGATTTAGAAGAAGTATACCTCTTGGAGTTCTCCTTCTCCCAAGCTAACCGACCTTCAATTTTGACAGCAAGGTGTAGCAATTCTTTCATATCAAAGTAAGGTAGCCTATCCACTTGATGAGCCAATTGTCGGTTTAACCCTCCAAGGAATCTAGCCATTGTATCCTCTTCATCTTCATCAATGCATGCTCTATTCATAAGGGCATCCATTTCTTTATAATAGTCTTCCACACTATTTTATCCTTGTTGCAAAGAATAGAGCTTTTGCTTGAGTGCTCGAGAATAATGCTTAGGAATGTACCTCTTCCTCATTAAGACCTTCAATTTCTCCCAAGTTTCAATTGGTTCTTCATAATTTCTCCTCCATTCTGATTTCAACGACGTCCACCAAATATTGGCATAATCAACAAATTCAGCCACAGGAAGCTTCAACTTCTTTTCTTCACTAAAATTGTTGCAATAAAAAATATGCTCAATTTTGCTCTCATATTGCAAATACTCCTCCGAATAAGATCTCCCATGAAAGGTAGGAATTTTAAGCTTCACTCCCCCGACTCCTCCTTCTCCTATCTCATGTTGGTACTCCCTCTCAACCCTTCTTGGTGGTAATATTTCTCGTCCCCCTCTTCTTCCTCTTCCTCTCCCTCGACCTACATCTTTCCCACCCCTTGGATTGTATCCAGCTAAAAGGGTTACATTGTCATCTTCTTCATTTTCAACTCCTTCATAATTCATAACTTCCCTTCCTTGAGGATTACCTAAAGCTACTTCAATTCGCTCCATCCGATCTGCCAAGGTGCTAATTACTTGGTTTAAACGAGTAATAGCCCCAGTTTGTGTTTCTCTCCACCTAGCTTCACTAATTTCCCCTCCATTTCCCTCTTCTTGATTCATGGTTGTACAAACAGTAGCTAAATATGTATAGGTCCTCACACACTCAACTCACTGATTTTACACTCGAGACACTCGTGTTTACACACAAAGGTAGGCTATTTGTGAAAACTGACTAATTGATGAATTTGGGTAGGCTAATATGGATCAAGCAATTCTTGTAATAGTGAGCTATTCAAGGCAACCAAGACAAGATAATTATTAAATAACAACAATTTAGAACAAAGAAAACAAAGAGGACAAAGAAAGGAACAAATAATAAAGTTGCTGGAATTTTCGAGTAAAACTGCACACAGAATTAGAATTTCAAAAACGAACATACTATGTTACAAATTTGTCAAAACTCCCTTCTTAACTTTGAAAGATACCAGACAGATCTAACTTTTCACTTCATAACAATTAATCAAATTCGAACGTTATCAAGGAGTTTAACATGAACATATGAGCATTAACTGCAACAGTTATAAAATTGGACAGTTTTAGCAAAATGTGTTTGGAAGCTAATTAGACCTTCAAATAAACGTGCAATTGGTCTAATAATTGATAGAAAATAATGATAACTGATGTTATATCACTATTATCTCAGATTGAATTAGAATTCAAAGATCAAACACAAAATTTGCATGAACAATTCAAGATCTCAACAAGAACAATTTCTGGATGCTTTTTTTTTCTTCTTTTTTTTTTTTTCCTTTCAAGATCAAAATATGAACTTTAAGATGGAAATGAGAACAGAATCAAAAGATGAAGAATAGTGGATGAAATGGAAGGCATGAAATGAATGGACAAAATTTAAAGAAAAAATAAACAAGCTAAAATGAAAGATAGAATCAATTCTAGAGTAAGCCACAAAGATGCAACCTATGCTCTGATACCAAAATGATAAGGCAATCCTAAATCTCAACCCAAAGATCCAAGCTTTTGAAGCAAGAACCTTTGAATCAAAGAGTTTAACACCTCCTTATATAAATTTTAGATCAACCAAGAGACAAGGCTAGAAATAGATTACCTCTTATGATCAAAGATCTAGAAGCAGGATTTGGAAATCTTGTCCTAGATTGAGTCACTCCACAATCAAACTTGATCAAGGCTTGATTGAATGGCTCACATGCATTCTACCACAAGAATTGCAAGAAAATGGTATCAAATTTGAGAGTTTATCTCATTCAATCATCATCATCTATCTTTACAAGACAAATCCCGTAGGTATCTATAGCTGATGACTTGCTAGAGTGATGTGAATAATTATGCAATATTATGTTGTCTATGCGCAAGTGTACACATACTTTTGTAGCAAGCGATAAGTAAATTATCGTATCCACAGAGACTATTAATTCTTCTATTTACCCTAAATTAATTCCTAGTAGCTCAATTTGTAACCATTCAAATTCATCAAGGAAATGAAATTAAAAAAAAAATCACAATTGCTGAAACAAATTACTTGCTGGAACAGGAAAAATAGAGGAATCGTAACTGAACAAATAACAACTGGTCTAAATACTTTTAGCTAAAACAAGGCTCGGATTAGAGGTAAATCATGCTTTAATTAAGTTACGAATTGAGTACATATTCATTCCATTCGACCCACTACAGATTTCACGATATTTTCCCGAATCACCTAAGTATACTGTTTCATTTCCATTACTTCAGCACATTGAACCCACTATTTTTTGTGTGCGTTAGTTGAGTGATTATCCCTAACCTACTCACTTAGCTAGCTACTAACCCTAACAAGGGGCTAACATGGTTTTTAAGTTTTCAGCCCTTCCTATTCTTCCCAGAAATCAGAGGAACACTGCTCACATCGGTTGGCCAAACGGACATGAGCTAATAAATACAACCTCTTAAGAACCAAATCGATGGAAATGAAATATACTCATCTATAACATTAACAAAAAACAACCATCCTCTAATCCTTACCTATGGTGATTAGTTCATAATGTAAAAACAACAGCAGAAAAGTCGAAATGTAAACATAATGGAAATGATGCAGAAAATAAACTAAATGAAAACAGAAAATGTAGAAGAAGAAATTGGAAAGCTGCCCCAAAATGTTTGACTCAGCACCCGCGTTGATCCCCTGGAGAAACATTCCTTTTATGGAAAACTTCCGTCCATGGCCTCCCAAAATCGGAGTTCTCTACCTCTCCTTCTCTCTTTCTGTTATTTCGGGATCTCCAACCTCCTTTTTGGCTCTAAAACGGTGCCCCTTTTCATATATCTCCAAGTATGTGCAAATAAGGACTGATTAGACAGGACTAGTGACGTGGCGGGCTCTGGATGGTTGAAAACGCTGACTGTACTGTCGTTTGCCAACTCATTTAATGAATAGTAATTCCTACGTGCAAAATTCGTATTGGCTTGTATTGCAAAGTTTGCTCCAGCAAACAGTTGTAAAACTGCTGCTCTTATCTTCAGGGCTCCTTCCTCATTCAAACCCTAAATCAATCACATAAAGCTCCTTAATTAGGATAATATTGCTTTAATAATAATGTTACTATATAAAAATTAATCATAGAGCAAAATACATCAAAGCTAGGAGTTTTCCATAACATAATGAGAGAAAATATGACAATTAAGTCCTAATTTGCTAGCTTATAACTATAAATTTTAGAGTTATCAATAGCCTCACAAAAGTAACCCAAAACCCTTCAAATGCCCATAAAATAGTTACAAAAGTAGTGGCCGTGATTAACTTGTTTAGTAACTCCCTTTCTTAACTATCTAAACTTGAAACTGAAATTTAAAAGCTCAAAATTAGATTCAAGAGTTTATGAAACTAAAATGACAAATGAAGTATTCAAAATGATTGCCAAACTCAAATGCAATTTATGGCAACTTCATGCTGAACTTCAAACTTGCAAATGTTGACCTCCGAAGCTCCAAATGGTCCATCCTCACTTGAATCAACTTGTAACACATGAAATTGAGGTTGAGCCAAGCCTATCCAATTTTGTAGATGAAAAATGAATGCTTGTTGAAGCTTCTTAGCCTTGGATCTTGTAATAGGTCCGGTTGGAACTTGTGGAACACCATGATTCTTATCAATTGGGCCTATGCTAAGGAGAGGGATGATGTCATCCATAGGACCCTCCCTAAGTTCACTAAGGGAAAGGCTCCAACACTACCAGACTTTCCAGACATTCTCATGGAAGAAGAGCCTCTAGTGGACAAGTGATAGCACTCAAAAGTGTGCTATTTCTAGGCTTAGATTTATGTCAGTTCCATATGTTTAGATTAATCTTTCATTCATTTATTTATTTATTTTGTAGGATTCGAGCAAACATGGCGAAATAGAGCTTGTGAGGACAATATGGGTGTTTTTGGAGCTTAAAGGCATGATTTGGAGGCTTGGAATTGAAAAGAGAACAAGATAAAGCTTCATAACCCGAGAGGATAGTGTCAAGATGCTGTCCATAGCGTCTCAACGCTATAGGTGCAACTATCCAAATTCGATTTCACGCAAAAGTGGTAGCGTATCGGCGCCAAAAACGCGCACGCGCCAGAAGAATTTCTTCCATAGCGTTGAAATGCTACGTACAGCGTCTCAACGCTACCCCAATTTTCCATCTTTAATCTGCGAATTAGGTCACAGCGTCTCGACGCTGTCCCGAGGATTATAAATATAACATTATGGCTTCGATTTTGGGGAGACCATTTGGAGAGTGACCAGTCTAAAGTCGAATTCAACCTCATATTTGGGACCAAGGAAGCATTCTTGAGAGCCGAGGAAGACATTCAAGGCTTGGGATCGCGGCGTTTAACGACGGGAACGAGTTTGGCACGCGTCAGAGAGTTCTTTCTCTTATTCCTATTTAAATTGTAGTTTTGATTTTTAGACTTTTGTATGAGCTTAGCATTGGAATTGTGGATTTTTAGGATTGAACTTATGTGTCTAAACTTGGTTGTTTTTATTCTGAGATTTATAAATTTCAATTCTTATTTATGCATGGTCGTTGTTTGATTAATTCTTTGGCCAGGAGTTGATTTGAATTATAGCTTGGGAGAGTAAATTTTGAATCTAGATTAGCATGCATAACTATTAGTAATCGTGAGCATGAGAATGATTTGTTTGCTAATAGGAGCTGTTTAAGAAATCTTGCAGTGCTATGTTTAATTATGAATTTTAGACTGGAAAGTTAATTTAATAATTAAGCATGAATTTTAGTTGGGCTTGAGAAAGCCAATTGATTGTATATGAAATATCTTGGCTCATAAGAGTTGAACATTCGACTAATCTCATAATTGGGTTAACTTGGATATATTTGGTAAAAAAATCAATGTTTAGAAAAAGGTTCCCTCTAAGTGTCTCCAACACTGTAAATACATAGATTAGTTTATTTTTATCTATCTCTTAAATTTGGGTTTTCTAGATAAAATTGAGCATTGGTAATTGTAGTACTTAATTAAGCTAAGAACTTTAATTCCTGAGATCGACCCTGGCCATTACTACTGCAAATTGTAAAGGTCTGGTTAACAATTTTATTTAATAGAGCCTTCGACAAGCTCTTTATCAATGAGATCGGCTCATCTATAGTTTAGGGGAGTATTTGTTTTCACTAACACCATTCTATCTTTATTTGCTTTCTTAAATATAGGTTTAATTGCTTTCAGTATTTGATTTGATAGAATAGATTTTATTTGTTTTCTTAGCATTGTTATATTTTTTTTGTTTGTTGTTTGTGAGAACTTTCTGAGAAAAGAAAAAAATGATTTCATTCCTTTTACACATTGCACAAGTATGACAAAAATCATATTTTTCAGCAAGTTTTAATATTGTTTTCCTTCGTTGTGATGATAAAAAGCATTTTATGATGAAATTAGAGTTCTCTTCAACTGTCATGTACTTTATATAACTTTGAGTTCTCAAAATCATGTACTTTGTCAATTACTTTTCTTCATAACACATTCAAGTCTAAATTCACCTTCTGTTTAGACTATCTAAAGGACATAAGAGAGTTTAGTTTCAATGGTTGACAAGCCTAGTTACCTAAATTTGTGCACCCAACCCTTTGTTTTATAGTTCATTGTCAATGGAGACATTGACCAATTTAAGTTTGGGGGGTGAGTTATGTTTGTACTACTATTGTATCTTGCCATATCTTGTATCATGTACTACATTGCTACTAGGACCCATGAAAAAAACACAAAAGAAAGGGAGATACTCGTCCTTCCCAAAGTTAACTAAGTAACTAGCGGTGGTCATGACACCTATGATCTCCTTTACATGAAAGGTTGACTAAGGAAGTGAGTATGTGAAAACAGTCTTAGTAGTAAATTGTGCTCGTAGTCAGCTACTTCCACCACAAAGTGTCAGTAGTTGATACAAGTAACAACAAGGCTCTTCCTAGGAAAAGAAAAGAAAAAGAAACAAAAAGTAGAAAGAAGAGGCCTAATAGTAGTTTTCAACAAGTTTGGGGAAGTAAGAATGTTTATATAATTAGTAAACTTAGCTTGTTAATCAAAGAAAATCACCCTAGACTTTATGACTAAGACTTAGGTTGTAGAAGTATGATAGGTGGATTTGTATAAGAAAGTTTTGTCTTGAAAAGTGAAATTAAGCGTCCATGTAAGTAAAATTCTATGTTGTGTAAGTACTGGAAATTGAGATCTCTCCTTATAGGCATTTTTTTTTTCAAAACTCCCTTTGGAAAGCATTTTGTACTTGTTTGCTTGTTGTTTTTGCTTAAAATTACTTGAGGACAAGCAATAGGTTAAGCTTGAGGGTGCAATAACACTCATTTATGAATATTGTTTAGCTCTAAAAACTAAACTTATTGTTAAGAAAGCAAATGCTTATTGTTATATTTGATGCTAATTAGAGTGATTTTGAGTAAAAACAAGCTTTGCATGAATTTGAAGACATGATTTGTGAAGTATAAAGGCTTAGGTGTAAATAGAATAAATTTTTTTAAGAAAGTGTTAATTTTTGTTGTTTTTGTGCAGAGGCTAGAAATGGGCAAAATTGCGCTAGGCTTGCGACAACAATCTGAAAATAAGTGTAGAAATTTTTCTAAGTGTTGAAGCAGCAAGATTGGACCATCCTTGCAGCTGCAATTGGACCTAACTCTACATAATCTCCTAGATTTGCAGGATTGGCAGATTTTCAGAAGATCAAATCTCCTCAAATTAAAGAATCTTGTTGTCCAAGCCTTATCACACTGATCTCAGCAGCAAACCCTAGACCTTGAGGTTTATAAAAGGTGACTCAAGTTTCAATTTCGAGGGAGCTCAGATCCCTACACTCCCAACATTCTGCCACCTCTTTATTTTATTTTACTGCCGCCACTTTGAGTTCCTTCTAGGTCTTTGACAATTCTCATTTGTGAGGATTATTTGACCCTTATACTTCAGTTATTCTTGCTATTTTGTGTATTTTATTGTCTAAAAGGCGAGTAAAAGATGGTTTTATTAGAAATATTCAAGAAACCTTGTTGAAATAATGAAGAAGAGAAAAAAAAGTTGAAAAGAGATAGAAAAATGTTGATTTGGTAATTTTTGTGTTGGATTTTAGACAACGCAGAATTGCAATTGCAATTGTAATTCTTCACAGATCTGGGCAATGCAGGAATAGGCGACAGTGAAAATGCAATTGCAATTGCAATTCTGGGCAGAAATAGAAAAACAGAAATTTCGAGATTTGAGCGATTTTGAAGATATTCTCTCTGATTCTCAACATTAATGGCATGGGTCTTTCCATACACTAAAGTTGACAAAAATTCTAGCTTATGGAGGCCTATACAAGGGGACAAAGAAGCCGAAACAAGGAAGGTCTTCCTCACGAAGCTGCTATTTTCGTTTCAGTTTTCTATTGTTTTTCTTCTTGTTTCTATCACCTTCAAGTTCCGATAATCAATCCAATCTAGACGAAAATCTCATATTGTAAAGACCTGATTCCCTTTGAAAGAAGTGGGATCGAGTTCGATTGATGAAAGGGGAGAGAATAGTGTTTTATTGCATTGTATTTCCTATTTTTCTTTTAGCATTTAGTTTCAATTTTTTTCTTCAAGTTTTATCTCAGTTCTAGTGTTGTATTCTCAGCTTTAAGTTATTGTTCTTTTTCTCTTTTCATTTCAGTAGGTACTTCAATCTTAGTTATTGTTCTTTTACTCTTTTCATGTTGTATTTCTCTTTCCTTTGCTAGTTATTTTACAAAATAGTTAATAAGATTGATTTAGTTATCTCAATTCTTGTCTCCTTCAAGTTTTGACTTCTTTACAATATTTTGTACTTCCTTTATCTATGAGTTTTCTCTTGAATAAATTATTATTTTTCTCTTTTTCACTTATGAGCTAAGTCATTCTTTGGGATTCAAGCATGTGAATGCCCTAGAGAAAGAAATAAAGGCCTAATTGTGAGAGCAACCTTACCTACTTTATAGCTTGTTTGCTTTTATTGACTTTTAATTCTCATTATTAATCTAGATTGATCACCTAGATTAGTATACATAAATTGAGTCTAATACTGAAAAGATCAGATAAAGTTGGGATTTCATAAAAGCAATAAAGGAAAAAGACATAGGAATTTCTTTTTGACCCTAGACATAATGCAAAACCTTTAAAACCAATAGGATTGTGTTTTTATTTAACTAAGTACGTATTAGCCATAGAAATATTGGTTTAATCACTTAGCCTCCTAAAGATACTTCATAGAAGGTTGAATAGGTGTTGAATTCGGTTTACAAAGCTTAAGTGTTGAGTCAAAGGATTGCAATTAGGTTGCAATTCCAATCAAAAGGGCATAGCATGTTTGGATCCCTTTCTTTTATTCTTGACATTTATTTTCTTGTTCACAAAAAACCCATCACAATCTTTGATTACTTTAGTTACCACAATTGTAATTTGCGAACAATCTTTGTGCTATCTTTGAACTCTGTTGTATCCGTTCCCTGTGAGATCAATACTTTAGAGTACTTCTAATTTTATTACTTGCATCGACAGTGTGCACTTGCACTAGACTAGAGCTTCTTTCAAAACTAAAAATTGTTGGGTTTTATGTCCTAAAACTCGTGGTTTTGTAAACTGAATGTATATTCTATTTTACTATAAAGATGTTATTGAGATTTATTCAATAAATGTGTTATTGAATAAAGTGGATTGTGTATTCTATAACCCAAATCCAATGAACTAAGTACCCTTGGCTATAGTATGTATACTTGAACTTTATGTATGACATCAAAGTGGATCAAGTTTTAGTTATAGCCAGAACGGTCTATAGTATAGATATCAGAGCTGGTTAGTTATCCTGTAGAGACAGGGTCGCTGCGTGATTGGGGGTTCTCGAGTTGTGAGAGCTCAGAAGCGAGTGCACAATCGAAGCAACTGTTCTTACCCCAACACGTCCTATGAGGTTGGCGAGGGTCGAAAGGCCTGCCGTAAAATCTGCTCTGAGGGATCCTTGGATGATTCAAGCACTCAAACATAGAAATGCATACAAACCTAGGGTTTAATTATTTAGTTTTAAAATGGTTTTAGAATTAAAATAATTAGACCATAGGTTATCTAGTTCTAATAAGATTAGAATTAGGCAACCAATAATTTATAAACTATGATTAAAGAGGGACTCTGTCTAAAGAAGGTTCTGGCTAGGCTGGGGTATTTAAGATGACGGAAACGGAACACCCCTACCTGGGAACCGACCTGGGAGTGAATTTAATCCAGAGGTTTATAAATTATTCCTCGTGAGCGACGTTAATTAAAAAGTTTAATTAAACTCGTAGACCTAAGTTTTTTAAAGGGTTAATAGACTTAGGTAATATCGATATAATCGTTATATTAATAGACTTAGGTATATTAATAGCCGGAATATGCCTAAGTAAAATTATACCAAAACCGTCTAAAATACTTAGTGGGAGTGAAAAGGTATATATGATATATCAATTTCCTCTTACGTTCTCCGCAAAGTTCACACCGTGAAATTTATGCTCGGCCTTGTGATGTCAATAGGGCATCCCCATTCGGATGGTGTTTGCATAAATCAAGAGCAAGGTGAATGGAGAAAGTATTTATAGTAAGTGGGAGAAGGAAGTGTATCAACACATCCTACGGTCTCCTCCATTAGGTTGGACCGTGAGATTCCCATGTTCCGCCTGCAGGTTGCCCGAAGTAGCACCATCCATTCGGAGGGATGTAACATGGGAGTCAGAACAACTCAAACTCCAGAAATGGATAGGGTCTCCTAGGTCCATTCCCATCTTTGACTTTCCAATTCGGTAGCATTGTTGGGGCCGACCTCTGAGGTCTGAAAATGGCGGGTCACACTTACAAGAATTACTAAGTGTTAGTGAATTCTTGACCAAAGTAGCGATAACTAGAATGCTATAGGAATAAGAGTTATTCCGGTATTAGCATTTAGTCAAGAATGTCTTGGTTCAGTGAAGGAGTGATTGACTGCCCCTCGGTAGCGGTTGCTCTGACTCACTGAAGTATTGTTGCAAAAACAATAATGAGTTTATGGGTACATTATTACTTTTGCTAAAATTTTTAATTGGATGCATGTAATGGGTTAGAAGCAATTCACTAATAGAATATGTTCTATTTTTCAGCATGTCGAGCTCTTTAATTCAGTTACTAACCTCCGATAAATTAAACGGCGATAACTACGCAACCTAGAAATCGAACTTGAATACGATTCTAGTTATCGATGATCTAAGGTTTGTCTTAACAGAGGAATGTCCTCTCCCTCCCGGCTTATCTGCAAACCAAATTGTTCGGGATGCATTTGACAGATGGACTAGGGCTAATGATAAAGCCCGAGTCTATATCTTAGCCAGCATATCTGATGTGCTATCTAAGAAACATGAGAGCATGATTACCGCTAAGGAGATCATGGGATCATTACAGGCGATGTTTGGACAACCGTCCTCATCGATCCGTCATCATGCTCTCAAGAATGTTTACAACTCCCGTATGAAGGAGGGAACTTCTGTTAGGGAGCATGTCTTTAACATGATGGTCCACTTCAACGTGGCGAAGTAAACGGAGCTGTCATTGATGAGAATAGTCAGGTTAGCTTTATAATGGAATCTCTTCCGAAGAGCTTCCTACAGTTCTGCACCAATGCGGTGATGAACAAGATAGAGTATAATCTGACTACTCTCCTCAACGAGCTACAGACTTTCGATTTCCTGATGAAAACAAAGGGAAAAGAGAATGAGGCAAATGTTGTCACTTCGAAGAAATTCCCAAGAGGATCATCCTCTAGGACTAAGTCTGGTTCTTCTTTTTCTAAGAACAAGGGTATTCAAAAGAAGAAGAAAGATAAAGGGAAGGGAAAAGCTCCCGTCATGAGTAAACGCAAGGCTAAAGCCGCAGATAAAGGAAAATGTTTCCACTGTGGTGAATATGGGCACTGGAAAAGGAATTGCCCAAAGTACCTTGCGGAAAAGAAAGCTGAGAAAGCAAGACAAGGTAAATATGATTTACTTGTTGTTGAAACATGTTTAGTGGAACATGATGATTCCGCCTGGATATTAGATTCAGGAGCCACTAACCATGTTTGTTCTTCTTTTCATGAAACTAGTTCCTGGAGGCAGCTAGCAGATGGTGAGATAACTCTCAAGGTTGGAACTGGAGAGGTTGTCTCAGCCAGAGCAGTGGGAGCGATGAAGTTGTTGTTTAGAGATAGATTCATTTTACTAGAAAATGTACTTTTGGTTCCTGGAATCAAAAGAAATCTTGTATCTATCTCTTGTTTGCTTGAACATATGTATAAAGTATCTTTTGATTATAATGAAGTGTTCATTTGCAAAAGAGGTGTACAAATATGTTCTGCTAAACTTGAAAACAACTTATATGTGTTAAGACCAACAGAGGTAAAAGCTATTTTGAACACTGAGATGTTTAAAACAGCTGATACTCAAAATAAGAGGCAGAAACATTCTCCAAGTACCTATCTTTGGCACTTGAGACTAGGCCACATTAATCTCAATAGGATTGGGAGATTGGTTAAGAGTGGTCTCCTAAGTCAGTTAGAAGACAACTCCTTACCACCATGTGAGTCGTGTCTTGAGGGAAAAATGACCAAACGACCTTTTTCTGAAAAAGGTTATAGGGCCAAAGAACCCTTAGAACTTGTACATTCGGATCTCTGTGGTCCAATGAATGTCAAAGCTCGAGGAGGGTATGAATACTTCATCGGTTTCATCGATGATTATTCGAGGTACGACTATCTTTACCTAATGCATCATAAGTCCGAAGCCCTTGAAAAGTTCAAGGAGTATAAGACAGAGGTTGAGAACATATTAGGTAAGACGATTAAAACACTTCGATCAGATCGAGGTGGAAAGTATATGGATTTGAGATTCCAGGACTATATGATAGAACATGGAATTGTATCCCAACTCTCAGCGCTCGGTACACCTCAGCAGAATGGTGTATCCGAGAGGAGAAACATAACCCTGTTAGACATGGTTCGATCTATGATGAGCTATGCTCAACTGCCTAGTTCGTTTTGGGGATATGCAGTAGAGGCTGCTGAATATATTTTGAACATGGTTCCCTCTAAGAGTGTTTCAGAAACACCTTATGAGTTATGGAGAGGGCGTAAAGGAAGTTTACGTCACTTCAGGATTTGGGGGTGCCCGGCACATGTGCTAGTGCCCAATCCAAAGAAATTGGAACGACGTTCAAAATTATGCCTATTCATAGGATACCCCAAGGAAACGAAAGCTGGTATGTTTTACGATCCTCAAGAGGACAAGGTGCTTGTGTCGACAAACACCACGTTCTTAGAGGAAGACCACATAAGAGATCATCGGCCTCGAAGTAGAATTGTATTGAGCGAATTTTCTGGGAAAGCTACAGATAAATCAACAAAAGTTGTTGATCAAGCTGGTCATTCTCAAGAGTTGAGAATGCCTCGACGTAGTGGGAGGGATGTTAGACAACCCGACCGTTACATGGGTTTGACTGAAACCCAGGTCGTCATACCTGATGATGGCATTGAGGATCCATTGACCTATAAACAGGCAATGAATGACATAGATAAGGACCAGTGGATTAAAGCCATGGACCTCGAAATGGAGTCAATGTACTTCAATTCAGTTTGGGAACTTGTAGACCAATCAGATGGTGAAAGATCTATCGGTTGTAAGTGGATCTACAAGAGGAAACGAGACTAAGCTGGTAAGGTGCAAATCTTTAAAGCTTGACTTGTGGCAAAGGGTTATTCCCAACGGGAAGGGGTGGACTATGAAGAAACCTTCTCCCCTGTTGCCATGCTTAAGTCGATTAGAATACTCTTGTCCATTGCCACGTTTTATGATTATGAAATTTGGCAAATGGATGTCAAGACAGCCTTTTTGCATGGCAATCTTGAAGAGAGTATCTATTTGGTTCAACCAGAGGGGTTCATAATTAAGGGTCAAGAGCAAAAGGTTTGCAAGCTTAAACGATCCATCTATGGATTGAAGCAAGCATCTAGATCCTGGAATATAAGATTTAATACTGCGATTAAATCTTATGGCTTTGAACAGAATATTGACGAACATTGTGTTTACAAGAAAATAGTCAATACTACTGTAGCTTTCTTAGTCTTATACGTAGATGATATCCTACTCATTGGAAATGATGTAGGATTCTTGACTGACGTAAAGCAATGGCTAGCGACCCAATTTCAAATGAAAGATTTGGGAGAGGCTCAGTTTGTCCTTGGAATCCAAATTGTTCGGAATCGCAAGAACAAAACGCTAGCATTGTCTCATGCATCTTATATTGACAAAATGTTGGTTAGATATAAGATGCAGAATTCCAAGAAGGGTTCATTACCTTTCAGACATGGAATACATTTGTCGAAGGAACAGTGTCCTAAGACACCTCAAGAAGTTGAGGATATGAGACGCATTCCCTATGCATCAGCTGTCGGTAGTCTGATGTATGTCATGCTGTGTACTCGACCTGACATATGCTATGCAGTGGGAATTGTCAGCAGGTATCAGTCCAATCCAGGATATGATCATTGGACTGTCGTTAAAAACATCCTCAAGTATCTTAGGAGAACGAGGGACTATATGCTTGTGTATGGCGCGAAGGATCTGATCCTTGTAGGATACACTGACTCTGATTTTCAGACCGATGTAGATTCGAGGAAATCCACATCGGGATCAGTGTTCACTCTTAATGGAGGAGCAATAATTTGGAGGAGTATAAAGCAAAGTTGTATTGCTGACTCCACCATGGAGGCTGAGTATGTCGCAGCTTGCGAAGCAGCGAAATAGGCTGTATGGCTTAGGAAATTCTTTACTCATTTGGAAGTTGTTCCAAATATGAATTTGCCTATCACCCTTTATTGTGATAATAGTGGTGCAGTGGCAAATTCTAAAGAACCTAGAAGCCATAAGCGCGGAAAGCATATAGAGCGCAAATATCATCTCATCGGGGAGATTGTGCAACGAGGAGACGTGATCGTCACACAGATCCCTTCAGAGCACAACATTGCTGATCCGTTTATAAAGCCCCTCACGGCTAAAGTGTTTGAGGGACACCTAGAGAGTCTAGGACTACGGGTTGTAAATTAGGGCAGTTTTTTACCTCAGCATGTTTTGACTCCACTGACGTTTTAGTCCAAGTGGGAGTTTGTTGGGTTTTATGTCCTAAAACTCGTGGTTTTGTAAACTGAATGTATATTCTATTTTACTATAAAGATGTTATTGAGGTTTATTCAGTAAATGTGTTATTGAATAAAGTGAATTGTGTATTCTATAACCCAAATCCAATGAACTAAGTACCCTTGGCTATAGTATGTATACTTGAACTTTATGTATGACATCAAAGTGGATCAAATTCGAGTTATAGCCAGAACGGTCTATAGTATAGGGATAGGGCTGGGTACCTTATCCTGGAGACACTATGGACGCGGCCCACTTTGTATAGTACTAACGATGTGATCCTGAATCGTTCATGTGGAGACATGAAAGTTGGGGCGTCCTATGCAATGAGTTTGCATAAGACTGGACCGCGAAATAGTCACTTAGACTTTATAACTCCGTTTACTGTCTTAACTGACTATATTCATACGATGACCTAGGTAACTCAATCTTAATCCTGAGCGTGCTATGAACTCCTGTTTATTCGGGATTATCCTTAGATTTGCATGGGTGAGAGTGGCCTGAGATCGCCGACTCAATAAGCCTCCCATTTTGGGGATAAGACCAGGTAGATAGTTGGGAACATAGTCATGCGAGATGGAATTCACTCCTACCCGCTTTAGGGTTTAGTAGAGAGGTTGTTCCCTTAAATACTGACTCCGGGTCTTGAACAATGGGCCCACCCTCTCGTTGGCTCGAGAGGGATACGGTTTGTTGGTTGGACCACAAACCAAATTGTTCATTAGAGGATCAGTGGGACTTAAAGAACAAAAAGTAATTACAGGGGTAAAACGGTTTATTTGACCCAGCTGTAATTATAAACGACCTGTGAAGGATCGACTTACTAATCATGGTTATATCGAGTGGACAGAAATATATCTACAGTGAGGAGAGTGCAACCACTGGGCTTTAGTGGAGTGTCCCGGTGGTTAACGAATGTTGATTAGCTAGGCTAAAGATTTTGACCGGTTAATCTCGTATCGTTGGAGCTCATGATCTGTAGGTCCATTAGGTTCTCCTTACTAGCTCGGACTAAGCCTTGTAACAATTTGAGAGAAAATAATTTGAATTGTTCAAATTCGAATTTGGGAGAAAAAGTTAATTATATGCGATATACTTAACGTTTCATAGCTTAATTATGAATTAAACTATGATATAGAAGAGTTGGAAATATTTAAATATAATTTAAATATTGGTTCAGTTTAAAACATGAATAGGGATTCATGTTCGAATGTTCGTTTTGAGAAATTGGGATTGGTCCAATTATTTAATTTGATATTTGATATTAAATTAAATATTTATTTAAAATTAATTAAATTTTTTAATTAATTAAAAAATTGATTTTAATTTAAAATTAATTTTATATTAATTTTGAATTAAAATTAAAAGATAATTCAAATTCATTTAGAAATGAAATATGGACCAAATTCATTACTTAATGAACAAGCTTCTTGTTTGAAGCTTATCTTCTAAGTGTTGGCTTCTTCACTAAGTAAAAATAGAAGCTTGTGGTTTTTCTATATATAGAGAAGAAACACAATAAAATAGAAGGAGAAAGAGAAGAGATTTTTTTAAGAAAATTCTCTAGCCTTTTGTTATTAAACCTTTACTCATTCTTCTCCCAAATTCTCTCAATCAAAGATCACACAATCTGTTCCAAGGCCTGAGGATAGTAGGGAATACTCTAGAGGAGGTCCACAACTGGTTTGTGTTCAAAGAAAGCCCACGGATTAAGAGAATTTTGAGCTACAAAGGTTTGTGTTCTTATTCTCTGTTTTTCCAGTTTTGAGCATGTTTTTGTATGATAAAATTGATCAAATTAGAGTGCTTAAGATCCAAAATTGCTTCCGCATTCTTAATATTAACTCCATCAAAAATCTTTATTCTAAGCCACACATTTTAGTCGATCAATCTTGTTCATACTCCATTTAGACACTAACTTCGAAAGAAGGAGGTGTAAAGTCTTGATCTCCTTGAAAAATGTTGACTAATATAGAAAGGAGGATCAAGCCTAGGATTCTTTGCCTTTCAATTTTTGTATTTTCTGTTTTGTTACAGCTTTTAGTTGCTGGTTTTTATTTATAATTCAAGTTCTAGTTTATGTTTTAAGTCTTTGAATTCAAGGTTAAGTTGTAGTTTTTCTTCTGTTCTCCAATAAAGTTTTACTTTTCATTTACAAGGATTAAGTTGTGCTCCCATTCTTTAAATTCAATGAAGTGTTGTCATTTACTTTCAAGTTTCGTTTATTTCTTCTCTACTTTTCGTTTCTCTATCACTATGAGCTAAACTCCTTAGAAGGGATTCAATGATGTGGGTATCCTAAAAGGATGAAAGCCCCACCGTAAGCTTTAAGTATCTTTGCTCAACATTTAGCATAGTTTACTTTTATTTAAGTTTAAGTTTCATTGTTAGCTTAAACTAGCCATTTAAGTTAGTATAGGTTGTTGTGTGAGGTTCAATACTAAAAAGGTTGGATTAAACACGCATTTTCATAAAAGTAATCTAGGAAAAGATTCTAGAAATAGAACTTTGCTTTTTGTATAAGGTAAAAACCTTTAAAGTCTTAAAGTTGTGTTCATGTTTCACCTACGTCAATTCAGCCATAGACATATGTGTTTGAGTTACTTAGTCTCCTAAAATAGGGAAAAGGGGTTGAATAGGTGTTGAACTTGATTCACTATGCTAAGTGTCGATTAGGGTAGGTTGCAGGCACAATTCAGTAGCATTCTATTGGAACTGTACTGAGCTAAAAGAGATTGATGTAGACACATATAGGTAGCAATCTCTGGAAAGCCGAAGCCTAATTGGGCAAGTTGTGGGTGCATGGTGGGCGCATTTTCCTTGGAGTTGAACCAGAATTGAATCTCTAGTGTCTCATCAGTGTTTTCATTATCTTTTTATCAATTCAATGTCTTTACTTTTTCACTTACCTCATAAAATTATTGTTTTTGGTTACTTTCAATTGCAAGTTTTGAGGTTTTTATTGATTTAATTGGAAAAATTTGTTAATCGTTCCCTTGGGTTCGATACTTGGAGTATTCCATATATTACTTTTTTTGACAGCGTGCACTTGCGCTCTTGCATAGCCTGTTCATCACCCGTGCAAATCTTTTTACCTCAAGAAATCAAAAACAAGAAACGTGAACGTTACCAAGCATGCGCCAATTGTTACATGAGTAGTAAGAAAAAGAAATCGAGATTAGTTGAATACCATCAGGGGTAAAATCATCGCAAGTAACACTAACACCGTGACCAAAAAATATATTAAGATAGACACCTTTATCAGCACTCCACATCCAAGTAATGGAATTTGATAGGAATGAACACTTCATCCCGTAGTGGAAGCATTGGATTGTCTTTGATTTTACTTAGAATTAAACAAAAACTAAGGTTAAGCAATAAATACATTTGTATATTATAGAGATATTTCTAGCGGGTCTTTAATCTTCGTGCTCCAACTCCAACGAGGTTGAAACTTCAATTCCATAAAGTCTATTTGCTATGACTCAAACACAGGACCAAGGCTTGTGGGAGCCTCTTGAAAGAAAATCCTTAAGGGATTGGAAAGGAAGAGATATAGAGAGAATTCTCTAATTTTCTATTGAGGAGATGTGTGTCGTGTCTAATGGCTCAACCTAAGGGTCCTATTTATAGAAACCAAGGGCAAGTCTTTGTCATAATTAAAATATTATATTTTAATATCTAATATATTAAAATATATCTTATACTTATTTGAATTTCATTCACATCTCCTACAATATTTATTTATTTGAATCTTATTCAAATTTTATAACTATTTTTTCTTTAATGTATCTAATATACATTAATTATTTTAATATTTAATGTATCAAATACAATAAATATATTTTCCTCTTTTATATTTAATATATCTAATATATTAAATATTAACTTGAACACTTCAAATTAAATATTAATTTGAACATTTCAAATTTTTCTTTCAACTAAATTGATCTTTTAGTGTTACTATGAGCTAGCATGGGGACCTTATGGACCTACAGATTATAAGCTTTATTGATATAAAATTAATTAATTAAACTCTTTAATTAATCAATTTTCATTCATTAACTTTAGGTCACACCACTATAAACCTAGAGTTGCACTCTTATGCACTGTAGGACAAGTTGTGTCCATGGATATAACCATTTACATGCAATTCGATCATTCACGAATTGTTCGTAATTACAGCTGGGTCAAAAGTCTATTTTACCCCTGTAATTACATCTTGCACCCTAAGTTTCATTGTTCATCTAATGAACAATTTGTTTATGATCAAACCATAAACTAAGTCCCTCTCGGGCCAACGAGAGCGTGGAGCTCCATTGTTCAAGTCCCGAAATCAACACTTAAGGGAACTACTCATTTGTTTACCCTATATGGGAAGGAGTGAATTCCAACTTGTGAGATTATGTTCCCAGCTCCCTGTTTGGTCAAGTCTACAAAATGGTAGGCTTATTGAATTGGCTACAAAAACTACTCTCACCCATGAAAATCAAAGGACAAGCCCTCACATGCAGGAGTTCATAACTCACTTAAGATTAAGATCGAGTCGCATATGATCATCTTGATGAAATATTAATCTTCTAAATTAACAGATTTATAAAGAGAGATTAAATATTTCGTGGTCAAGACTTATACAAACTCATTATATAAGATACCCCCACTCACATGTCTCCACATGAACGATTTGGATTAAATCATTTATGACTATTACAAAGTGGGTCGCATCAATAAGGTTACTAGGATAAGGCACCTAACCTTATTCATATACTATCACCCTTTACGTTATTTCTTGAACATGATCCTCTCGTATGTCGTCCACATACGTTTCAAGATTTCACTAATAACCTTGAATTTTTCATATAATGGATAATATTATATTGCAAATAAAATAATCAAAATTATTATTAATTATTAAATAAAGGTTCAAATACCATTTTGGTCCTTGTACTTTGAGCTTTATTCCATTTTGGTCCCTGTACTTTCAAATGTCCAATTTTAATCCCTGTACTTTCAATAAAGCTTAAAATTGGTCCCTACTATTAGTTTATGGTTAATTTTTCTTTAAAAAAAGTTAGTCTCTATTAGCTTTTCCTCTATAAATTTTGGAAGTATGTTCACATGGTGTATTTTCTTGTATTAAAATTATTATTATTATTTAACCAACTTTGATAAATATTAACTTCAAACTTGTCATAGGGACCAATTTTAAGCTTTATTGAAAGTATAGGGACTAAAATTGGACATTTAAAAGTACAAGGACCAAAATGGAACAAAGCCCAAAGTACAGGGACCGAAATGGTATTCTAACCTTAAATAAATCATTAATTACGAGGCTTTAGGGCATAAATCCTAACAGAATCCACAGAACCAACCAAAACCAGATGTCCTCTCAGATGCCATGTTACCCACTAAGATATCAAATGGTTATTATTGCTGAATCTAAACCACGATGATCCTAAAGAATGAATGGCTTGGTTAAATTAAAGATTATATCAAAAATAAATATAACTTCACCTCAATTCCCTTTCCAAGTGTGCATTTAAGATTCCCTGATGAAAAATCCCAAATTTGGATAAGTCCATCAAAACTCCCTGATGCAAGTAATTGTCCATCAACACTAAATTTAGCCAAGGGGAAGGAAGTGAAATTGGTACTTTGCAAGCATAATATAATACTTTTGGAATTGAAAAATAAATGAAAAGGATATATATAGATTTACAGTATCATTGCACACACCAGTAAGCTCATGAGCAAAATTTGCTCTGCCAATCTTCCTCATAAATCCTTTGTCGTCTCCACTGCCTGTTGAAACTAACACGACATTGACTACAGGCTACCGTGCAAACCACACTTAAGGAAAAGGGGTACACCAATATGAACTTCCATCAATATGAAGTGGTGTGGTAGATAATCCAATTAATTAAGTTTCTATCTTTTATATATATATAAGGGTATTTTTGTAAAAGGCTGGGAGTTTATAACCTGTTGTTAGTTGTTTTGGTTAACTGTTGTAAGTTAGTTGTAACCGGATTAATAAGTTACCAGTTATTGTTTGAGTTATCCTATTTAAAAGGCCTTTGTACATTCTGAAAGACATTGGTTTTTGAATAAAAATCCCTTCAAGAGGTGAGTTTACTTATTTACATTAGTGTTTGGTATCAGAGCACCCTCATGGAAGGGACCTGATGGCTGGAAAAAAGAACCCACATTCGACTGGATATGACACAGCTCAAACCAGTCTTGAAACCTCAACATCTCAAACTCCTTTATCCCCTCGATCTTTAACCCAACGAATGTTGGCAATTGAAGGTTCATCGAAGAGATAAAATCCAATATGCTTGATATGCAACAATTTATGGGACCAATAGCAAAACATCTGGAGAAAACAAGTCTTTCATATCAGCAAAATATTAGACAATAAGAAAAGAAAAATGAAGGAAGCTCCACGATTCAATTTGATATTCATCATCAAGATCCAAGAAAGGTGCAAGATAGACAATTTTATTATCAAGAACTTCCAAGAAACTTTCCTCCACAGTTTAAAAGACCTGAATCTCAGTTAGAAGGGTTGCGACAATCAGAATGAGATAGTTCTAGTGGGGAAGACGAGAGTTTACTACAAAAAAATCTTCCAAATCAACAAAAAAATGAGGGACCTTGGCCTCGTCGGTATCAAATGCAAGGACAATGGCAACCACAGTACCAACCCTTTGGAATGAATGACTACAAGATGAAAATTGATTTACCTTCCTTTAGTGGAAAACTTGATCTTGAAGCCTTCCTTGATTGGGTAAAATATGTCAAGAACTTCTTTGAATATACGAACAAACCAGAAGATAAGGTCAAATTGGAAAGAGGGGCAACTGCTTGGTGGGAGCAACAAAAAACAAACCGGCGAAGATATGGAAAGAAGCCTATAAGAACTTGGCCTAAGATGTTACAGTTGATGAGATACAATTTCTTCCAACCGATTATGAATAACTGTTGTACAATCAATTCCAACACTGTCAACAAGGACTACGAATAGTGGATGAATATACAGAGGAGTTTAATCGACTGAGTGCACGAAATAACCTAGTGGAATCCGATAACCAACAAATTGCAAGATATGTAGATGGGTTGAGAAAGACATTCGAAAAAAGGTTAGACTACAATCTATACTATTTGTCTGATGCTATTTCTTTATCTTACAGGGCAGAACAACAATGAGAAGAAAAGATGAAACGCCAAGCCAGAAAGAAGACTGTGGGGAGGAACCAGTTTGAAGAAGAGCATTAACGAGTCACAAAGAACTTTTCAACAAGGGTTCACTTCTTCAAATACAAATAGAGTAAAAAAAGATTTAAACAATAAGGCTAATACCAGTAAACCAATGGAAAATCCACCAAGGAAGACAAACAATGCATATAGCCGACCCATGTTGGGAAAGTGTTTTAGATGTTAACAACATGGGCACCTATCTAATGAATGTCCACAAAGAAGAACACCGATAATAAGGGAACCAGAAGGAGATGAATTTGAAGATAAAGAGAATATTGAAGAAGATATCGCCTATTAGAGGCTGATGATGGAGAACAAATCTCTTGTGTATTCCAAAGGGTATTACTAACTCCTACATCTGAAACCCACTTACAAAGACATCTCATTTTCAGGACTCGCTGCACAATTAATGGAAAAACATGCAATGTGATAATAGATAATGGAAGCAATGAGAACATTGTTTCTCGAAAATTGGTACAAGCCTTAAAACTGAAGGTTGATCCTCATCCTACACCTTATAAGGTCAGTTTGATAAAGAAAGGAAGTGAAGCAACAGTTAATGAAATATGTATTGTACCCCTTTCAATAGGTACTAACTACAAGGATCAAATCATTTGTGACATACTAGAGATGGATGCTTGCCACATACTATTGGAAAGACCATGGAAATATGATACACAAGCCATACATAAGGGACGAGAGAATACATACGAATTCTACTGGATGGGCCAGAAGATTGTGTTATTACATTAATAAACGCTGAGGAAAAGGGAAAAAAGGAAGAGGGAAAGATACCAAATCCCCTGTTTATAATAATCAATGAAAAGAGATTCATTCTAGGACCAAAAGAAGAAATATGGGCTATTGTTAACACCAATATCACCTATCTCCTGAAGACTTTGAACCTGAAGTTTGGGAAATCTTAAATGAATTTCCTAACCTAACCAAAGAACTTGAAGCTTTACCACCCCACTCAGAGAAATTCAACATCAAATTGACCTCATTCCAGGATCCACATTGCCAAACCTATCACATTACAGGATGAGCCCGAAAGAATATAGCATTCTACAATAAAGTATGCAAGAACTTTTAGACTAAGGGCATATACAACTGAGCTAAGCCCATATGCAATACCAGCCCTATTAACACCAAAAAAGGATGAAAGTTGGAGGATGTGCGTTGATAGCAGGGCCATAAACAAATTACGATAAAATATAGGTTTCCAATCCCTAGAATTTCTGACTTATTTGATCAATTAATAGGGGCAACGCTATTTTCTAGGATTGATTTAAAAAGTGGATACCACCAAATACGGATCAGACCTGGGGATGAGTGCAAGACAGTATTTAAGACAAACTTTTGACTTTTTGAATGGTCAGTCATGCCATTTGGGCTTTCCAATGCACGAAGCACCTTCATGAGACTTATGACCTAGGTTTTGCAACCTTATCTCAATAAATTTTTGGTTGTATACTTTGATGATATCCTTGTATATAGTAGGACTGAAGAAGAACACAAAGTGCACCTCCAAATACTTTTTAAAACCTTGACTGAACATGAACTATATATAAATCTAAAAAAATGTTCTTTCCTAATGCAAAAGATACACTTTTTAGGATTCATAATTAGTCATCAAGGAATTGAAATGGATCCATGTAAAGTGAAAGCAATCCTAGAATGGCCTACACCCAAGAGAGAAAAGGATATCCAATTTTTTCTCGGATTAGTTCATAAGAGATTTTAGTTCAATAGCTGCACCTATAACCAAATGTCCAAAAAAAGGAAATTTTGCTTGGTTGAAAGAACAAGAACAAAGCTTCTGTTTATTAAAAGAAAAATTAAGTATAGCCCCAGTCTTAACATTTCCTGATTTTAACAAGCCATTTGAAGTAGTTGTAGATGCTTTGGGAATAAGAGTTAAAGCTGTCCTATCTTAAGAAAATCATCCCATAGAGTATTACAGTAAAAAATTGAGTGATTCTAGGAAGAAATGGAGCACATATGAACAAGAACTCTATTCCCTCATCAAAGCCCTTAAACAATGGAAACATTATTTGCTAGGAAAAGAGTTCATATTATTTATAGATCATTTCTCCCTGAAATTCCTACGCACACAAAATAACATAAACATAATGCATGCACGTTGGATATCATTTATGCAGAGGTTTGATTTTGTAATCAAGCATAGGGCTGGAAGTACCAATCGAGCAGCTGATGCTTTGAGCAGAAAACATAACTTACTCACACAGTTAGAATGAGAAATAACAACCTTTAAAAGCATACCAAAAAGTTACAAAAGTGACCAAGATTTTCATAAGATTTGGACAAATTGCTCACAACACATCTCAACTAATGACTTTCATTTAGTCAATGGGTTTTTATTTTTATTTTTTTGCAAAATAAATAATGGGTTTTTATTTAAGAACAATGCATTATGCATCCCTCATACTTCACTCCGAGAAGCATTGATACAAGAACTTGGTGGCGGACTAGCAGGGCATTTTGGCCAAGATAAGACTTTCGAACTCCTCTCTTCTAAATTTTATTAGCCATAGCTACGTAAGGATGTTTCTAATTATGCTAAATGATCACTAAAAATGTTTCAGTTTTTCCCGATGCAATTATGCTTCGGGAAAACCCTTATATACGTCGGAAATGCTCATTGCCGACGCAACTGTGCGTCGTACAAAACTGTCGGTATAACCAAGTTGGGACAAAGCTTTCCCGACTCAAATTCATAGCGTCGGGAATATAATAAGCTATCCTGACGCATGTAGCGTCTGCAAAACACTAAATATCCCGACGCAAATGTAAGCGTCGGGAATATTGAACTCTATCCCGACGCGTTATGCGTTGGGATAGCTTCCAATATAGTTATTTATTTGTTTATTATTCTTTAATTTTTTGTAGCTTTTTACCTGTGCTTTTTAGCTATCCCGACGCAAATTTGAGTCGACATAGCTTGATATTTTTAAAAAAAATATATTATTTTTAAAAATTTAAAATTTTTAGTTTTTGTAATTACCTGTTCATTTCAATAGAAAACAATGATACCATTTTATTTTTAACATGAATGTAACATAATAAAAGTTAATATATTGAAACATAATATTGTTCATATAAAAGTATCATCCAAAGTTCGATCTAATTACAAAAAAAGTAAAAAATAAATATCCATGTTAATATAATCAAAAATAAAAAGTCCAATTAAAGTCTTCGGCATTTTTTGTCTTCTTCTATGTTTCCAATAGTAACCTTCAACATAGTTACAAACCTGAAAGGAAAAAAATAAATAATATGAAAATTTTTAAACATAAACCAAAAAATTAAATAAGGAAAAAAAATGCACAAAAGTTTTCCAAAAGAAATTCCAAGTTTCATTTGACCTTAAAGCATTAAAGAAGTAAAAACCCAACTCTAGAAAAGCTTAAAATGTCTAACCCGCCACCCAAAATTTTTAAAGTTGCCTAAATGTGTCTAAGTGGCCTAAAAGTGTCCAAAAAGTGCCTAAGTGTCCAAAGGAGGTGAAAATGAACTTAAACGTTTTCTTAAGAATCCTCATACGCTTCTCCGCCCCTCCCAAACCTATGCAAGCGTCCTAAAGATGCAAAAATGCCCTAAGAAGCAAACATATAATTTGAAACGAGCTTTAAGAGTCTACCTCACCCCTCGAACCTACAAAGTAATCCAAAAGTGGCAAAAAAGTGCAGAAGTTTATTTTAAAGACCCAAAAATAGACTTCAACACACTTCGAACAAGCCTAATGTTTTCACCCCTCCCAAACCTACACAAGTATCCTAATGATGCAAAAGTGGCCTAGGAAGAAAAAACCTAACTCAGAAACTTGCTTAAAAAGTCTACCCCACCCCCTGAACCTACAAATTATCTCAAAAGTGGAAAAAAATGCATGAGTTTATTTTGAAGGCCAAAATGAACTTCAACGCATCTCGAGTTAGCCTAATGCACTTTTCTGCCCCTCCTGAATCTACCCAAGTGTCCTAAAAGAGAAAAAGTACCCTAGGAAGAAAAAACCTAACTCAAAATGTGCTCAAACACTCTACCCTGCCCCCCAAACCTACAAAGTATCCCAAAAGTGGCCAAAAAGTATACAAGTGTATTTTGAAGGCCAAAATAGACTTCAATGCACCCCAAGTGAGCCTAATGCATTTTTCTGCCCCTCCCTAACCTACCCAAGTGTCCTAAAGGAGGAAAAGTGCCTTAGGAAGAAAAAATCTAACTCGAAACTTGCTTAAACAGTCTACCATGCCCAAACCTACAAAGTATTCCAAAAGTAACTAAAAAATGAACAAATTTATTTTGAAGGCCGAAATGGACTACAACGCACCACAAGTTAGCCTAATGCACTTTTCCACCCCTCTCGAACCTACCCAAGTGTCCTAAAGGAGAAAAAGTTCCCTAGGAAGAAAAAATCTAACTTGAAATTTGCTTAAACAGTTTATCTCGCCCTCAATCCTACAAAGTATCCCAAGGTGGCCAAAAAGTGCACGAGTATGTTTTGAAGGCCAAAATGAACTTCAATGCACCCCGAGCGAGCCTAATGACTTTTCTGCCCCCTCCCAAACCTTCTCAAGTGTCTTAAAGGAGCAAAAGTGCCATAGGAAGAAAAAATCTAACTCGAAACTTGCTTAAACAGTTTACCCCATGATCGGTGTTACACGCAAGCGCACGCGATCGAAGTAATATAAAATGGTATCTGAGTACCAAGTATCGAATCCCACAGGGAACGGTGTAACAAAAATATTGTAAAGCAAAGTGTAAGGAAAATTGCAACGTTGGAAACTAAATTGCAAAAATAATGTTGGGTTGGTGTGTTGGTAAAAAGAAAAATTGCAGAATCTAATTGTAAAATCTAGAAATGACAATAATTGAAATAAGAAAAATTGCAGAATCTAATTGTAAAATCTAGAAATGACAATAATCGAAATAAGAAAAATTGCAGAATGGAATTGCAGAATCTAGAATTGGCAATAATTGAGAGCAACTAGATAAGCTTAATAAACGAAATTTGCAAAAGAATTTTTGATAAAAATGGGGCTCAAGAGTGTCATTGCCCTAAGTTGTAATTGCAAGCCAAAATTACAATTTCAACCTACTCCACACTCAATTGTAAACCAAAATTGCATCTCCTATTCACCTTGAATTTAGGATTTTATGAGGCTAAGTGAGAGACTTATATGTCTATAGTCCCTCTATCTTAGATCAATTGGCTCAACAAATTTATGGGATTTGGAGTCCTTAATCCCTATGTCTAGGGTAAGGATTGGCTTATGTCTAAGCTCTTTTTCTCCATCACTTGTGCGAAATCCGCTTATCACTAACCCCGTCGGTATTAGATCTAAGCTTGAGTTGACACCCTAGTTGATCAATCTAGGATCTCGACAGAAATTTATTCAACAGAAGCAAACAATTGAGATGTAGGCTTGGTTTTTATTGAAATTTTGGCTACAATTACTTCTTAGGGAATTCACATCCTTGAACCCCCTAAGAAGCTTTAGCTCATATTAAAAATAAAAATCTTAAAACTAAATTTTGAAAAAAAAAAATTCATATTAAAAATTTTGTAAATTAAATAATAATGAATTGCAGTGTTCTTCTCGGCAAAACTATAATGAATTCAAGAAAAGGTTCTCAATGGGAATTAAAGCAAATAATCAAAGGAAACTAAATGAATTTTCATTATTTTTCCTTCTGCCCTTGGATCTGATGAGCTTAAACATTCCCAAAGAAACTAATCTTGAATAAAAACAACATTCCCACAAAAACTGAACTTAATGAAAACAGAGGATAGAATCATGGAACCAAATTTTAATTGAACAAAAATGTAACGCAAATGAAGAAATCACAACAACAACGAATTGGTATTGCTAACACTCTCGGAATTACAAGAAAAGTTCGAAGAGATTGAAAAACAGAAGCTGCACTCTTTGGCAAAACGAAATTTCCAGAAAAGTCCGAAAAACAGAGCGTTATTGTTGAAATAAACCCACAAGCAAAGACTGAATCAAAACTTAAACTTAACGCAAGAAGAAATCAAATGAAGAGCATCGATTATACTCTCCGTAATACAAGTAGAAGTTGCAGAAAAATAAGATAGAATCGGTTAAAAACAGAGAAAAAATTGCAAAAAAATAGAGTTTCTAAAATGACGAAAACCCACGAAATTCACTCATCAAAACGCCTCTAAATCCCTATCAATAGCTCCTCCTCTTCTTCCCCATTTATAGGCCTTCATTAGGTTTGAAGATTGCCCAAAAATCGTGCTCCAATTCCACCAATTTAGGCGGTAATTTGGTTTTCCATATATGGGTTTCTTTACTTGCGACGAGTCTTTTTTTTTCTTTCAATTTTCATACTTTCCTTGCCATTCCTTGCTGCCCAGAATTGCAGAATCTGATTTTGCAATTTGATTTTGTAATTTCCATAATTTCTGCAAACAAGATCAATTTACTTAGAATTATATTCCAAATGCCATCACATTCATTTCTTCCTTAAATTCAATCCATCTTCCACTATTTTCAAATGATCTTAAGTCAAAACAAGAATATTTTAAGCAATTGGGAGTTAAATAAGCCTTAATACTAAGGCTTATCACCCCACCCCCCAATTGTACAAAGTATCGCAAAAGTGGCCTTAAAGTGCAAAAGTGTGTTTTGAAGGCCACAACAAGATTTAAAGAAAATTACCTCGTAAGAAAAGAAAAGGATCAGAGAGCGAAAATAGCTAGATCAAAAGAAAAGCTCCAACAGGGCTAGAGTTTTGTTTCTGAACTAAGCTTTTAGCTTTGGGGACTAAGGAGGGGGAAAGGGGATGGAGAAAGGGGATGGGGAAAAGGGATGGGTGTTCGAGAATAAGGAAGGGGAAAGGTCTGGGATGGGCATTCGGGAATAAGGAAATAGGGTTTAAGGGAATGGGTGTCGGGCTTAAGTGGAAAGGGCCAAAACACGTGTTTTATTTTTTTTTTATTTGTACTTCTACAATACCGACGCAAGTTGCGTCGGGATTAATTTAAAACTCCCAACGTCAATCACTACGTCGAGATAATTAAGCATTGTCGACGCATTTTGCTGCATCGGGGAAACTAGCCATCGGGAAAAACAAAAATTCTTGTAGTGGATGTTTTGTTTGTCAGACTTCAAAGGGCCAAAGGCAAAACATGGGATTGTATCAACCATTACCAATACCTTAAACTATATGGAAGGACCTTTCCATGGACTTTGTTTTGGGTCTCCCTCTTACTCAAAGAGGATACGATTAAGTTTTGGTTGTAGTTGATTGATTTAGTAAAATGTCCCATTTCATAGCATGTAAAAAGATTTCTGATGCAGTCTACATTGCAAATTTGTTTTTCCAAGAGATTGTGAGACTTCATGGAATACCAAAAATCATAGTCTCTGACCACGATGTTAAATTTAGCTCCATTGCTCACCCTCAGACAGATGGACAAACAGAAGTCACAAACAGAATACTTGGAAATTTAATTCGATGCCTAAGTGGAGACAAACCTAAACAATGGGACTTACACCTTGCTCAAGCCAAATTTGTTTATAATCATATGAAGAATCGGTCTACAGGGAAGTCACCATTTGAAATAGTATATACTAATCTCCCTAGATTAACTGTGGATTTAACTAACTTAACACCTTCTATTGATCTGATTCAGGAAGCAGAAAGAATGGTTTAATGGATTACTAACTGGCATAAAGAGGTTCATGACCATCTAGAGCAGGCTACCTCAAAATACAAAGAACAAGCCGATAAACATAAAAGAGAAAAAAAAATTAGTGTCGGAGACCTTGTCATGGTACATCTACATAAGGATCACCTCCCTAGAGGCATTCATTCTAAAATACTCCCTAAGAAGATTAGACCATATGCCATAGTTTAGATGATTGGGGATAATGCATACCGAGTTAATTTACCTCCAAAATACAAAGTTTCACCTATCTTCAATGTTGTTGACTTATTTGACTACCATGCTCCTGACAAATTTCAGCTTGCTTCTTAGTTCAACTCGAGGACGAGTTTTATCTTTCTGGAGGGATGGAATTGGTGTGGTTGATAATCCAATTAATTGAGTCTTTGTCTTATATATATATATCGGGTATTTTTGTAAAAGGCTGGGAGTTTATAACCAGTTGTTGGTTGTTTTGGTTAACTGTTGTATGTTAGTTGTAATAGGATTAGTAAGTTACTGGTTATTGTTTGAGTAAGCCTATTTAAAAGGCCCTTGTACATTATAAAAGACAGATTGATTTTTGAATAAAAATTCCTTCAAGAAGTGAGTTTACTAATTTACATCATGAAGAGGCATGTTCGATAATCACATTAACTTTGACATATCCATGAAAAGTAAAAACACACCACCACTTATAAGATGAATAAAGATAAGCTTCACATTGTTAGATTAGGCAAATTTCATAGAGCTAATACTACTCTACTTTGATTCAAACATTTTAAACATGAATTATCATTGTTGTCAATTGATTCATCAAATAAATATATGAACCTTGTAGAAAGAGCAAAAGAAGGAAAAGAAACCACTATATATACATATATAACTTGCCCACATAAATTGAAAAACAATTAGAATAGTTCTTGATTGAATTCCGATACTTTCAAAGTTAGCAATTGAAATATCCTCTCTTTCATGTCTCTCATTTCACTCTCAACATCCTCCCACCCCTCCCATGTTGACTGTCCTCCCCTCCAACCCACTAGCCATGTTTCTCCACGGTATTGATCGAAATCCACGACACGATCCTAGGGGATAAGATGGTATCTCAAAACCACTCCTTCAAGATTGAAAGGAAATGGTTTTCCATCGAAAATGACCCCAAGGTACCAAGCCATTTTCACTTCACATAAGCCTCCAGCGAATGGAGTTTCACCCTTACCTTAGCCAAAGAAGTTTTGTTGTGGCTCCATGCTTATTTTACAAGACTTTGCAATCTCCCCTTGACACATAAGTTTTTCAATGAAACAAGGACAGAGGAAACTATCATTCGGATGGAAAAGATATCTAACAAAAAGAGTCGTTGTGCTGAAATAGCCAGGCTTTGAAAGAATGGTGGCTTAAATAAGCCTATTTTACCAGTGGGCAATGACAAAAAAAGCTAGCACAGTCTCATTTCCAGCATTAACTCCTTCACCAACACCAACCCACAAGTAGAAAAAGGAACTTCATCCTACAAAGAGGCTTTAAGGAGGAATCAAAAAGAACCCACCAACCATACCGGCCAAGAGATTGGGATTACTGATAATGAATCCTCCTCCACATAGTTTACGACCCTCTATCTGCCCTCTATTGTCATTGTGCAAAAAGAGCATTTCCATGACAATTAGCATGACATCATGCGAGCCCTTCAACAATACCTCTAAACTTTCTCATCGATCAGCCCCCTACAACCTGACAAGGCTCTTCTCCCTTGTGAAGACAATGAACAAGCTCGAGTCATTGCAAACATCAAAGATTGGTATAAGGTTGGAAAGTACCAAGTCCGTTTTTACCCTTGGAGTGCTAAAAATATGCTTGGAGAACCAAAAGTCCCCGTCTTATGGTGGATGGATAAAGGTTAGAAACCTTCCTTTAGACAAGTGATCTATCAAAAATTTCAAGAAGATTGGCAATGAGTGTGGTGAATTCCTAGAAATAGCCAACAAAATCTTGTCTAGAATGGATATGGTAGAGGTTAGTATTAAGGTGAAAGAGAATCATATTGGGTTCATTCCAGCTGAAGTTCATTTGCCATCATCCTCACTTGCACCAATAGTTGTTAAGATCGACCCTTTCTTTATGGAAGATTACAACTTTGGTTATTCAGCTGGAATCCATGGCAAAATCCCCTCTACAACGATGATGAGAGTTAAACCACACGACACCCATGGAAAAGATGTTGATTGTATCGAGAATCCCCAAAAACTATACCATCAAGCAACCCTACTTGACCCTATCTAGGTACTTGTTACAGAGCCCTTACAGACATCCTTTTCCCTTTTGGCTTCCACAGAATCAGGCCCACTGATTTCACATTCTCACACACAATCCCAATCCCCAAAATCCTCTCCCCATATTAACTAAGTTGGGCTCCACTTGTCCTATCCCTAATCCTTGGTTATTAAAGCCAAATTTGCAAAAGATACTTCTCCCTAAAAGTGCCCTACCCAGCGACAAAAGCCCATTGACCATTCACCCAATTTTTTCCCCACTATTCCACCCACTATCAATCCCCAAATTTCACCCACTATCAATTACCATTTTTCACCCACCGTCATTCCCCCAACCACCCAATTTTTCTATACAACGAAGCCCATCCCCTTCTCAACCAAACCAACGTGGAGGCAAAAAAAACCCATTATCATAAACGATAAAGAAACCTTGCTCCTCACTGGTACCAAATTTTCAACTAATACCGAGTTTCTTCTCTCTGATTTGAAAGGGGCTCTTTCTTCTCCTTGTACACAATCTATGGAAGGTTCACCCTCCCCGGGCCGATCCTTAGCTTTACCTCCCATTGATTCCCCTCCCACTTTATCAGTTTTTTTTTATTTGCCTCATGATCAATAGCTCCATGTTGATAGCCTTATTCCATTAATGATTGAAAAACCCTCAATCAATATAAATGGACCTTTGATATTGAATCAATCTTTTGGTATTGAGGAAAATTCTATATAAATGTTGAAAAGGCTAGTGATATGGACAAAGATGATAACTATCAAAATTGAAACTCATGTTCTGTATTTACCTATTATCTTTCCCATGTTAGCTGAGCATGGTATGTGCATAATGCCCATGCCTAGCAAACAAAAGACATCCAATGCTGTTAAGAAGAAAATCATACCAGTGAGACAAATACATAATTTACATTCCCCTATCAATTGCAACAAGAACTCTGTTAGCAAATAGACTGAGGGGCCGACTGTTTCCAAATGATTTTAATCTCTTGGAATGTTCAGGGTCTCAACTCTTGGAAAAAAAGAGCCCTCATAAAGGATTTCCTTTATAGTCCAAACTTCAGCATTTTACAAGAGGCCAAACAGACAACCATTGACAGAAGCTTCATTAAATCCATTTGGAGCTTTAGGAACCTTGCTTGGGCATTAGTTAATGCGTTTCGTGCTTTTGGAGGGATTTCCATCCTTTGGAATGAATCCATGTTCAACGTTCTGGAGGTTGTGGAAGGTATTTACTCCCTTTCTATTCATCTTTCTCTTACTGATAGCTTTCCTTTCTGGATCAAAGGGGTCTATGGACCTAATTCTTCAGCTGAAATGAAGTATTTATGGAAAGAGCTCACGACTTGCATGCTTTATACAAACCAAATTGGATTTTGGGAGGAGATTTTTATATCACTAGATGGACATGGGAGAAATCAACCCTTTCTGCTCCTACTCGTGGAATGAGGAAATTCAACAAATTCATTTATTCATCTGAGTTATTGGATATTCCCCTATCTAATGGTAAGTTCTCTTGGTCTAACTTTTGTTCGGCCCCCACTATGACTCTCATGGATAGATTTTTTATCATCGAAAGTATCCTCAGCAAGTTTGTTTCTGCCAAAGCTCGTAGACTTGAAAGAATTACATCAAACCATTATCCAATATGTCTCACGTTGGGTAAGGAATCATTGGGCCCTACCCCTTTCAGATTTATAAACGCATGGCTATCTCACCATTCTTTTTTGCATGCGATGGAATCTTGGCGGACAGCTACCCCTTCCCAAGGATGGCCAGGCCATGGTTTTATCCAAAAGCTCACGAGATTGAAAAAAGAATTGAAGCTTTGGAACCAACACACTTTTGGACATCAAAAGGAGCTAAAATTTCAACCTTAACAATGAGCTCATGGACATTGATACTAAAGAAGAGAACGGCCAATTATCTGAGCAAGATATCCAAAGAAGAATTAGTATGAAAGCAGAATTGACCACTATATCAACAAACGAGGAAATTATGTGGCACCAAATGTGTAAGTCCAAATGGCTTCTTGAGGGCGACGGACCACGGTAATACAACTTTTTTTTCATCGAATTATGGCAGCTAATAGAAGAAGAAGTACTATCGTGGAAATTTTGTCAACCACTAGTAGCAGCCTTGTACTTGACAAAGAGATAGAGGGGGAATTCATTGACTTTAATAGGAAACTCTTCATTAAAAATGATGGTAGGAATCCTTTGCCTGATATTGATGATTACAGTCCTATCACTACTGAACAGAAAGCCTTTTTGGAATCTCCTTTTACAGAAGCTGAGATTTATAGAGCAATGAATGATTTGGGAATTATCAGTTGCGTACACGAAAGCGCACGTGATCAAAGTAATAATAAAATGGCACAAGAGTACCGAGTATGGTATCTACTGGGATTGGTTTTTAATTCAATTAATTACTGCGAATAATCTCACTTTACTTTATTTAGAGAATGGAAAGTAAGAGAAAATAGGAAAATAAACACTAATCCTAGAAAGCAAAATAAATGGGAGGAGGTACCAATGAAGGAGAATTTAGGGAAATCGAGCACTCTTAGGTTGCTTTTATGAGAATTTTAACCCGCAATTTAATTATGTCTTGCCAATTTCTTAGACCTAGAGCTAAACATGTCGAAATCTCCTGTCGGTCTCATTCGAACACGCTTAACTAATCACTTACCTAAGTGTCCTTAGTGTTAATTGGATTAACCCCGCTCATATTAAGCTTCACCCTTTGATTGTTGTTCCTATGTCACTTCGGCAGTCTAGGGTCGTTAATTGGACTAGGTCTACCCTAAACATCCTCTGTCGAGCTCAATTTAGGACTAATTCATCATATTAATCGCCACTTAATACGAAGCATTAACCATAACCCAACTAAATGAAATATAACAAGTGAATTAAAATGCTAAAGTGTCGATTACAACATAAAACCAAACCTAATCGTGCCCTAACTCCCTAAATACAAATTTCGCCCAACATATTGAAATAACAGCACAAGATCTTATGATTAATAGCAAGTAAATACATGGAAAGAAAGAAGAGAAACATATATAAGACTGTCGACGATGAAATCTCGATTTCCACCTTGAAATCTAGACTCTCGAGTCTCAAACTTTGCTCTCGAACACCTCCAATCCATATCTACAAGTCCCAAGAGAGTAACAATCTAAATTGGAGTCTAAAACCCTAAATGGCCTCCATTATTTCGAAAAGAAAACAATGAATTAATAGGCTGCAGTCGCGACATCATTGCAATGCTAGGGATAGTGTTGCAACGCTATCCAAAACGTTGGCATTTTGGCATGTGCACAGGCGTAGCGTTGCAACGCTACACTACAGACGTTGACTTTTGCGTGCGTTTCTAGCGTTGCAATGCCACAAGGCAGCGTTGTAATGCTAGCTTTCGGATCCAAATGCTTAATTCTTCATCTCCACTCTACTTGGCTCTCCAAAATGACCAAAATGCCACCGAACACTCCAACTTTTGTCTTTTAGATCGATTTCTGCAATTTATACAAAAATAGGCGTCAAAGCACACAAAAACATAGCAAAACTAGCTAAAATAATAGGAAATAAGATAGCATAAATGCATGCTATCAAATACCCTCACACTAAAATGATAAATGTTTCAGAACTCTCACTAAAATGATAAATGTTTCAGAAGACTGCATGCTAGAGTGACTCGATTCTCAATGTACTCAAAAGTGGAATTAGAGAACAATAACAATGGAATGAGAACATGCCTAAATCATGAGCAATTTAAAAGAAACTCTAAACTCTTTGCACGTGTGTGTGCAAAGCCTAAGTATTGACTCGTTTACTAATTCAGAGTAATCTTATGCCTTCCTCCATTCGTCTTTCCCCTACACTGGCTCAAAAGACTCAATTCAGCTCCCTCACAGTCAAGAAAGTAATAAAAAGCTAGGTGCATGAACTCACTATGGGGTAGCACTCCCCCATACTTGTTTTTTACCACAATCAGAGGCACTAGCTGTCACTCAACTATCGTAAAGACCCTTATCCAGATCACTCGCTTGATAGATGGCCTAACTGATCACGACAGAAGTAGCTCTTTCTACCCCTGAACACTTAAAGCTCATGCAAGACACTTTATTCTTTTTCTTTCATCCTTCTTCTTTTTTTTTCTTCTGAGTTCAACACAATTTATTATTATTTTTTTCACAGGCAAATAACATCTTTTTTTTATTCCTAAGCTCAACATTATTAACTATCTTGCAAGTTCACTTACAAACCAAGCCTTAAGCCTATCAGAGTAACAACAAACTTCTAGAAAACATAATACTCCTCTAAATTCTCAATTTATCACAACTAGGCAACGTGTTCAACATATGCAAAGAATTCAAAGAATTTTTTTGTTAAATTACTCAGATTTAAGCATGCTCAAATTCCACAAGACATATGCAAAAACAATCTATTAAAGAGAACAAATCATGGAATTTCATCATCACTTCAGCATGCAAAATCCTAAAACAACACTATAACACACAATCTCCATCAAACACAAAAAAAATTCAATTAAGCCCAAATTCTCAAAATTCAACAAAATATCGTAATCTCAACAACAGCCTAGCCCATTCCCCCCACACTTAAATCAAACATTGTCCTCAATGGTTAGATAAACAACTGATCATGCAAAATTGCCTCCCAAGAAGATCTTGTTTAATGTCATTACCTTGATGTGGTATCGTGTAGGCTTTCAAGGTACATAGATGTAATGCCCCCAAATTTTAACTTAACTCAAGAAACATTACTAAACCAACAACCATTATGCCCCAAAAATTTCGGCAGCTTAACGACGTAACTACAACAATACCAAAATTTTCCTAGTACCTATTAGACAACAAAACACACTTCTATATTCATAATCACCCAACTACCGTTCTAACTTCAATTCAATAACCACTAGAGAGTCAGAATAAAACAACATCCCAACTCCAACTCGGACGACTATTAGGGAACCAGAAACAACCCATCACACTAAATATGTAAAGAACACGACTACTTTATTAACTTCATGCAAACTCATTCCATAAAGGTAAAGTATCCTAACAAAGGCCTATTACCAACCTTCCACATGAGACAAAATTCATAACCTAAACCAACTCACTAATGGTAACAAAATTGCCTTCATATGTAATCGACTACAATAAAAAGAAAACTCTAACTAAAAGAATAAAGCATCTGCACCAAGTCCACAAACTAGATGTCACAACAGAAGTTAGACTAACAAAACCAACTAAGGAAATGAAATGCCAACAACTAGCCTGCAACAGAACACAATCAACTTTACAAGTAATTCAACTAAATAAAGCTTAACAAAGACAACTACTAAATAAAAAGCAACTAGCTATGGTTTTTCTCCTCTAATGTCTCCTCTTCAGCATCACCAGGGTCGTAGTATTCGACATCACCTGCAAAATCTGATGGTGGGTCGGTACATAACACGTACTGGTAAGTAGTTCACACCTGAAGAGCCACCAAGCAGTATACAAGGAAAAACAACATGCTTACAAATATCATGCTTTCCATAACGAGCTAGTCATACATCTCATATAAGTATCACATATAGCACGCTTAATTTACGAATCATATTCACACATGTACCATGTTCGTCTCATGCATATGGAACCACCGCCCAAGCTCAACAAGCTCACTCAAACTCCACTGAATCACTCAATCCACTCATGTTTAGCCCTCACAAGCTATCTGAGACTGATTCCTTCGAGACACGCTGACCCCTGACCATTTTTATCCAGGGCCTCGACGATTTTCTATGGCGCTCAACGTTCGACCCTTGACCATTTTTACCCAAGGCCTCAAATTGTGCATCGCCCCTTGACCATTTTTACTTAAGGCGCAATGATGACTTAACCACATCGACCCTTGACCATCTTTACCCAAGGCCTCAATGTTTCTCTGGATTCAACGGTGAAATACTACCCCTCGACCATTTTTACCCGAGGCGCACTAGTATTCACCCTACTTTTCTTTTTCTCATACAAGGTTCACAAACCTCCCTCAATCTCACTAGACTACATGAATCCTATGCATCATGCTTCTAGACCGTACTCATGCCCAAAACTACATATTCACCCAGGACATGCTTTTGGACCCAATGCTAACAACTCGTCATGCATTCACATCATAAGATTACAAAAACTTCAACAAGTCAACATGCTTATCACAAAGGAATATCACAGCACGATATAGGTCACCAATTCACAACATGCTAAACATGTTCAACTCAAAGAACAACACAATTCGATAAGATATACATAAATAAGCAATTAAGACACACAACATACTAGAAAACAACAAACAAGCCCAACTAGTAGAATTCTACTTACCTATAAAGTTCCTAAGATATTCCAAGATATTCCTAAACAACAAGTTAAAGATTTAGAAGTTAGAAAACAACTCAAAATACTAGATTGAAACTAAATGAGTGTTTAGGAGGATTTTCTTACCTAAAAAGAGCTTAATTCGGGGTCGATTTAGCATAGGTCACAGCCAAAACTCACCTAGAATGAGGAAACGTTGCTAGTCGAACACCCACACCGGAGATAAATCACCGTCGTTCGTTTGTTGGGTCACCAGAAGCACGCCGCTCGCAAGCCCTGTAAAAAATGCACACCCACGTTGTTGTCATTGTCAGAGGACGATGGGGAGGAAGAGCTTCGGTGCCTGAGTTGTCTTGTCGCTCAAGCTTCGCCCTTGCTCACTGGTCTCGCATTGCCGAAGCACGAACAGAAAAAGAGAGAAGTTGTCGGTGGTGAAGGGAGAGGAAGAAGAAGAAGAAGAAAAAGAAGTTGAAGAAGATGATGGATGGGGTGGGGCTGCGCTCGTACGGAGTGAATGAGAGGGAGAAAGAAAAGAAATTGGAGACTAGGGTTGTTTTAAAAAAAAAGGTCTTCCTTCTTTGTCACTTATACAAAATGCCCAAATTTAAAAGGAAAAGACTTAGGGCTATTTAAATTTCAACCTCCAATTATATACCTAAATTCTCTATAAAATTTAGGGTAAATCTTTGGGTAAAAGTGAGTTTCCAAAATTAAGAAATTTGATCTAAGTCGAAATCCTTTCACTAAAATTATATAAACTTAATTACCTAAATTGACCCACTAAATTCCAATACTCCCCGAATCGACCTCAAACAATAAATTCAAAGATTCACAACAAATACAAATAAAAGATGGAAATTAATTGCACCTGAAGATGCAGGGCATCACAATAGAAATCCTCCCATTTCTTCAGGCTCCTTTTTCTAGAATCTACAAAACAAACCAAAGTTAGTAGAAACACTAGTTCTAGTGAGACCTTGAAGAAGATATATTTTTTGTATTTTTGCATAATAAAAGCTTAAAAGGAGAAAGATCAAAAAACAAAGACTTGGACATGGACTCATGGGAA
Organism: Trichosanthes truncata; assembly: GCA_033996785.1. Lineage (NCBI taxonomy): Eukaryota > Viridiplantae > Streptophyta > Magnoliopsida > Cucurbitales > Cucurbitaceae > Trichosanthes > Trichosanthes truncata. The sequence goes on along the minus strand of JAWPNB010000003.1, from coordinate 28,271,763 downwards.
TAAGAAGAAGAACACTCAAGAATAAGAGAAGAATTAGAAGATAAAATAGACAAAGGCACTATAGCCTCAAACTCTACCTCCTGAACCTCCTCAACTAAGATAGACTCATCTCCTCTCTCATCCTCACTGACTCAATTCTTGTGTGTGCTAAAACTCTCTAATTATTCCCCTATATCTGTAATCCACTCCCTCAACTGCCCAACCTCAATAGAATCGAAAGAATTATGCTCCTGAAGGGATTCAAGTAAATCAACAGTCAGTTGATTCACTGTTCTACCCATTCTACTAATTCTCTCCCCTTTGGTCTGAAGACTCTCATTTAATTTTTCTAAGCTCGCATGAAGAGCTCTAGACTCCTCTATACACTCTCTCACCATTCTTTCCAAGGAAGATTATTCCTCTACTTAGGCTTCCTGAAAATAACTAGGATATGGTTCATGGGTCCAAATGCATTCATCATTACCATACATGGGATTTTCATAACTCATAGATTCAGTATGATAATAATTAGCATTTGATAACCATAAAACCCATAATCCACACTAAGATGCTCATAATTAACTGAGGGATAACTATAAAATAAAAACTAGAAGGTGGTGTTTGCTCTTCGGACTCAGATTCCCTAAAGGGCCACCCAAATCTATTAGAAGCCATCTAAAAATAATAAGACAAATATAAGCACGTTCAATCAAACACACGATGAAACACAACCAGAAACAAAGGACCAAGATTCAAAGAAAAAATAAAAACAAGCAAGAAAGTAAAGATAAATCTCTAAATTAAAGCAAGTAATTTTTCTACAATACTAATCAAATTAAAAGAGAACAATCCTCGGCAACGGCGCCAAAAACTTGATCAGTTGTGTACACTCAAGTGCACGTGATTGAAGTAATAATAAAACGACACAAGAGTACCGAGTATCGTATCCACTAGGATTGGTTCTTAATTCAATTAATTACCGCGAATAATCTCACTTTACTTTATTTAGAGAATGGAAAGTAAGAGAAAATAGGGAAATAAATACTAATCCTAGAAAGAAAAAAATGAGAGGTACCAATGAAGGGGAATTTAGGGAAATCGAGCACACTTAAGTTGCTTTTATGAGAATTTTAATCTGCCATGTAATTACGCCTTGCCAATTACTTAGACCTAGAGCTAAACCGGTCGAAATCTTCTGTCGATCTAATTCGAACACGCTTAACTAATCGCTTACCTAAGTGTCCTTAGCGTTAATTGATTAGTTAATTAGATTAAGCCAGCTCATATTAAGCCTCACCCTTCCATTGTTGTTCCAACGTCACTTCAGCAATCTAGGGGCATTAATTGGACTAAGTCTACCCTAAACATCCTCTGTCGAGCTCAATATAGGACTAATTCAGAATATTAATGGCCACTTAATACGAAGCATTAAGCACAACCCAACTATAAGAAACATAACAAGTGAATTAAAAAGCTAAAGTGTCGATTAAAACATAAAACCAAACCTAATTGTGCTCTAACTCCCTAAATACAAATTTAGCCTAACATATTCAGATAACAACACAAGATCCTCTAATTAACAACAAGTAAATACATGCAAAGAGGGAAGAAAAACAGAGATAAGACCGTCGACGCTGAAATCTCGACTTTTTTCTTGAAATCCACACTCTCGAGCCTCGAACTTTGCTCCCGAACACCTCCAATCCGTATCTACATGTCCCAAGAGGGTAGGAATCAAAATTGGGGCCTAACACCCTAAATGGCCTCCCCTAATTCGGAAAGAAAACAATGAATTAATAGGCTGCAGCCACAACAGCGTTGCAACTCTAGGGACAGCTTTGCAACGCTGGCATTTTGGCATGTGCACAGAGGTAGCATTGTAACGCTACGGACGGAGACTTCTTCTTGCACACGTTTCTAGCGTTGGTGTTGCAACGCTAGCTCTCTGGTCCAAATGCTTAATTCTTCATCTCCACTCTACTTGGCTCTCCAAAATGACCCAAAATAGCTCCAAAATGACCAAAATACCTCCCAAACACTCTGACTTTGCTCTTTTAGCTCGGTTTATGCAATATATACAAAAATAGGCGTCAAAGCACACAAAATCATTTCAAAACTAGTGAAAATAATAGGAAATAAGATAGCATAATTGCATGCTATCAGGGAACTAATAAGACCCTCGGACCTGATGGTTTTACTGCCGAATTCTTTAAAAAATCATGGAACATCCCTAAGGAAGACATTGAGGGGCTGTTCAGTAATTTTTTCAGAAATGGATTCATTAATGCTAGCCTCAATGAAACATATCTTTGCCTCATTCCAAAAAAGAATGTAGCAAGAACAGTGGGTGACTTTAGGCCAATCAGTCTCACTACTTGCCTCTACAAAGTCATTGCTAGAGTGCTTTCGGAAAGATTGAAGAAAGTTCTTTCCTCCATGATCATGAAATACCAATCGGCCTTTGTGACCAACACAAAAATCCTGGATGCCTCTTTAATTGCAAATGAGTTCATTGATGAGTGGAATAGAAGAAAAATAAAGGAGGTTGTTATAAAACTCTATATTGAGAAGGCCTTTGACATGCTTGATTGGGACTTTCTTGAGGAAATCCTTAGAGTAAAAGGATTTGGTCAAACTTAGAGAAAATGGATCAGAGGCTGCATCTCCTCAGCAAAATATTCTATTATCATCAATGGTAAACCTTGAGATAAAATACATACTTCTAGAGGTCTTCGCCATGGGGACTCCCTTTCGCCTTTCTTATTCATCCTTGTGATTGATTGCCTTAGTAGGATGCTCCTTATGGCTGAACGGACAAGCTTCATAGAAGGTTTCCATGTGGGCACGACTTCACAGTCTTTATCTATTACCCATTTACAATTTGCCGATGACACCATGCTAGTTTCCTCCACAAATGAGACTCATATTGGTAACCTCTTTCAAACTATCCAAACTTTTGAACAAGTATCGAATTTGAATATCAACTCTCACAAAACTGAATTTTTCGGTATTGGGATAGATTCATAGCATGCTACTCATCTTGTATCAACCTTTGGTTGTAAGCTTGGTCAATGGTCGATTCTCTATTTGGGTCTTCCTCTTAATGGGAAACCTTAATCAACAAATTTTTGGACACTGGTGATTGAAAAAGTGGATAAGCGATTGCACAATTGGAGGTCATCAAATATATCTAAAGGGGGTAGACACACGCTTATTCAAGCTACTCTTGGTAATCTTCCTATTTATTACTTCTGGCTTGTTCTTGCACCTACAAAGATTACAAAGGCCATTGAAAAACTATATAGGATCTTTCTTTGGAGGGGAGGTCAAGGGAAAAAAGACAGTCACCTTCTAAAGTGGTCCCTTATCCAAGTCCCCATCGAGAAAGGAGTTTGGAGATTTATGACATTCATAAGAAAAATGTTTCCCTCTTAACCAAATGGATTTGGCAATTTTATCAAGAAAATGATGCTCTTTGGAGAAGACTTATTGCAATCAAATATGGTGTTTCTCAATTAAATATCAAACTAGGTAGATGCACCCTTCAAACATCCAAAGGTCCTTGGAAATCTATTGAAAAGTTGCAACATTTGGTCTACAACAACACGGAAGCAAAGGTTGGGAAGGGAGATAAGACTCTATTTTAGGAGGATGTTTGGCTGGGAACTACAAATTTCCAATCTAAATATCCATCTCTTTATCATATTTCTCTAAAAAAGGAGGTCCTCGTTGTTGATTTATGGAACCCAACATCAGGGGCTTGGAATCTTTCTTTGAGAAGAAATTTAAATGACGTGGAAACAAGGGAATGGGCATCTTTGTTGCATCTTCTATCGACAGTAACCTTCAATGAATAAGAGGACAAATGGATTTGGTCTTTAGAAAAGAATGGAGCTTTTTCTACTGGTTCTTTAACCAAAAAGCTAGCTTCCACGGCTAATTTGACAAATTTTGATTTCTATGGTCGGTTATGGAAGGGCCTTCTACCCAAAAAAGTTAAATTCTTTATTTGGGAGCTTAGCCATACTTAAACCAATACATCTTACATTCTACAGTGTAAGTCTCCATGGATTGTTTTATCTCCTAGTTGCTGCTACATGTGTTTTATGAATCTAGAATCCCAGATTCACCTTTTTAGCAATTGTTCCTTTGCTTCATCTTTTTGGGTCTTCCTACAACAAGCATTTGGTTGGCACATCACTAGACCAGGTGACATTTTTACTCTCCTCGAATTCTCTCTGATTGGACATCCTTTCAAGAAGGAAAAGAAGATATTATGGTGTAACTTTCTTTGTGCATTTTATTAGAATCTTTAGCTAGAAATGAACGCTTGTATCTTCTCAGATAAGCATCAAAACATTCCCTCTTTCACTGAATCTTCATCTTATCTTGCTTTGTACTGGAGTTACCATTTTCTTCTTTTTTGTAATTATAACTTATCTACCCTCTTATCTCATTAGAGATGTTTTTTGTAATTGTTTTTGATAGGACCTTCTTTTGTATCTATTTCATACATCAATGAAAATGTTTATGTTTCCTAACCAAAAAAAAAAAAAAACAATTAGAATAGATTCTTACCAGTATGGCCAGTAAAAGGATGAATTGAATCATCAGCCTCATATGAAAACCACACAATAAATGCGACAAATTTACACAGCAGAATACTCGAATAAATTTCTAAAAAATCTTCAAACATAACAAAGAAAGTTATAAACCAATGTAGTAGAAACGTTCTTCAGGAACATCGAGCATTAAGCAAGCAAGATTACTGAAAATAACATTTCATACCAACAAATTCATCATCAGAGCCTTCTTCATCGACAGCATCAGGAAGATCTTAAATTGACATAATAAATCTAATAATTAGTAAATCAAACTTCACAAAAATACGCACGCAAACACTCAAAATCAACAAGAGGAAAACGAGACCTGCATCGTCAACCACAACTTCTTGGATTATGTCAGATTCATCAAGGAAGACCTCACCATGATCATCTCCCTCCTCATGTGAAACTGGAATATTCATAGCTCTATATGCGGTGGAGCAGTAGGAATTGCTGTGAAAGAGAGGAAAAGATAATTTGAGAGTCAGAAAGCAACTATTTGTTCTCAATAATGCTTTTCCTTTTTCTTTGTATTTACTTGTTGAAGAAAATCACTACATAATGAATTATAGCCTAACCCCAACCCTCAATAATTTTTAAACACAGTGCAACATGCGTCAATGATTTTTTTTATAAAAAATAAAATAAAATTGTTTAAAAGAAATAGGAATATTTACTACATAGTAGTAAAACACCCTCTTGAGACTTGTTTTTTAATAATAAATCGAGAGATAAATATATTCAAAAGAATGCACAAAAAGGAACAACCTAGGGGCCCAAGGATGAGGGTCCCCTCAAAAAGTCGAAAACTACAAAAAGAAACAAGGGGACAGGGACCAACAAAAGAAGAGTTCCAATCTAAAAGAGTCATGAGAAAACTGTAATTACAAAAAAAATTCATATGGTTAGAACACCACAAAAAAGAAGCGTGTTGTACACTATTACAAAAAAACTTCATATGAATACGACTTATCTTTGAAAGTTCTTTGGTTTCTCTCCTTTCATATATTCCAAAGGAGAGCTCTAATTGTGTAGCTCCACAAAATCTTAGCCTTTCCTCTAAAGCTCCAGCCAGCATGTAAGGGCTTCCACAAGCCAATCATCCACCTATCTAGGTAAGCATAATGATAAACCAATCTACTTAAAAATGAAGGACCGCCATCATGGGTAAAAGGACAATGCACAAAGAGATGGTCTAAAGACTCCCCCTCCTTAGAACATGAGCAACAAATTGAGGGGGAAAGGGACCAATTAAGAAATTTCCTTTGAAGCCTCCCATGAGTATTGAGGCTCATGTATGTCAACGACCATAAAAGGAATTTTACCTCTTTTGGAATCTTAAAACTTCAAACTAGTTGAATAAGGAGAGTTTGCAGCTTTATTGGCGTGGTAGCGAGCTTCCAAAAAGCAGATTTGAAGAAAACTTTTCCAAAAGAGTCAAGGGTCAAACGTAGCCTGTCATGACCCTTGCCCAACTAAATGGGTCAATTTTCTCAATAATAGTTGTCCAACTCCCAATTTTCTATCAAATAATATTCTTCTAACCCCCAAAATCCCAAGCCAACTAATCATTAACCCAACAATCTAAGATTAAAGCCCCTTCCTTTAAGGGAATCAAACATATGTCCAGATATAATTGAGAAAGCGAGGCTAACTCGGCCCAAGGTTGCCTCCCAAAAATGAATTATTTTGCCATTCTCAACTTTAAACTCCAAAAAAGAAAGGAAGAAAGCATTAACCTTAACAATGTTGAACCAATGCCTACCCCCGCAAGTGCCTTTGAGAGGTTTAGTGATCCACCCTAAGACTCAAAGAGTCAAGACCCTATGGCAAAAATAAATCTTCTCCACAAAGACATTCCTCTGCTTGAAGGAACCTACCCCTAGACCCCATATTAGATAGGCAAAGAAGTCCTATTGTAACTAACCAAATTAGAACTCGAGTTATAAACACCACAATTCCAAATGGTCTCTAGTCAACTTCTCCATAGTCTTAATGACTATAATAGGGCCAACCCATTATAACAACCTCTTAAGACTTAATTCAATCTTCATAGACTTATCAAGAATATGTTAGGATACCACCAAATAGGAATTAAGAACTAAAATATGTTGAAATGTAATGGATCAAGAACTACAAGATAAACCAAGTATAAGGCATTTGGAACCTCCCCACTCTTGAGTATGCTAACTCCCTACCAATAAACCCCCTATTAGTTCCCTTACATTACCCCGCCTTTCAACGATACATTGTCCTCAAGGCGTGCTTTCAAAACACACTCCCAAAATTGGGTAATGATCAACAAGCTTCTTTTTTTTTTTCCTTTTTTTTTTTAAACACAGGACGCAACCCAGCTGGTCGGTGCTTCATCAACCCTATTTCGCTGCAACAACACAAGTGGTGGTAGTTGGTGAAGTACAACAGCAGCTGTTTGGGCTTTCTTCGCGTGGGTAGGACCTTGTAGCAACTGGTCAATTTCTAGTTTTGAAAATAAAGGCAATCTGACCCAAAACTCATACACTCACACTGTACAATAATGGGCCTCAACTATTGCCTTTAAACTAAACCCACTCCACACTATCTAGCCCACATAATTAGGGTTAGCCACTTTTTCCCTTGTTTCTTCTTTTTTCCTATGACTGCCTCCCACCTTTGCCGCCCATTCACCATAATTCAATCGGCACTTAACCACGTCTTTATCTCCAATTGTACCAGTCCTCGCCGCCAGCAATGGCCTCCGTTGGCAACCGATTTCCTTCTATTCTCAACAAATCGATTATTTTCTTCAATTTTTCTTCCTCTACTAGAAGAACTCCTTTGTCGTCGACGCCTTCCCCGATTTTTCTGCTTCAGTAGTATTCGCCAACGACTTCTCCCTTGAAACTCTGATTTCACCGCCCCGAGTATTATTCCAACCCTCTTGTGCACGTTCTTTGAACTCTGGCAGAAATAGATCGGCCTCCCCTCCATTGCTTCTCTTCATATTCCTTGCAGATTTTTCGTTGTCGACTCGCTCATTCTGCCACCCTCATCTTTCTCTTCCTTTTGGCCACTCTCCTTTTGAATACTGATAGTTCTTGTACATGCCCACAGTTTCCTTGCACGAAAACACTTTTAGAATTTGCTTTTTCAGAGGTGCCCTCATGTAAGCTCGACGGCTTTCCACCACTCTTTGACTACAAACTGATAATTTTTGGTTGATTTTGCTACCCAACCTTGATCTACTCTGATTTTTCTTGCTCTTTTTTTTCTTCATTGCTTCTTTGATTTCTCCAATCTGACTACTGTCATCATTCTTCCTTCGTCGTTTCTGTTCTCTCTTCATCTTTCGTTTTTGTTCTCTCTCCATCTTTTGGCGATCGAGTTCCACAAAACGCTCTCACATTTTTCTCACAATTTGTTGTCTTTCCTCGCATCTCTGCTAAGCTGCCAACACCAACTCTATCAAACAATCCAAACGGTCTAAGTTGAACTGTTCCATGGCCAAAATCAATGCTCTAATACCAGTTGTTAAGATACCACGTAACAGGAATTAAGAACTAAAATATATTGAAATGTAATAGATCAAGAACTACAAGATAAACCAAGTATAAGGCACTTGGAACCTCCCCTCCCTTGAGTATGCTAACTTAAGCCCTAAATCACTCAATAATTGCTTGCATTCCCTCAATCTCCCTCCCTCTATGTATAACCAAATACACTAACTAACTCCCTAACTAATTACCCTTATGCCCTTACTAATACCATACTACTCCTACCAATAAACCCCCTATTAGTTCCCTTACAGAATACTATGAAGTTTTGTTATAGAATCTATAACAACTTCAAGTTTAGACCAATTAACCAGATGGTTGCTTTGCTCCCAATAAGAAGTCCCTAAAGACTCTTTCCATCTTACTAATCTCCCAGGGGATTCTAATAAGTAAATAATAGGAGGGATATTTCAAATTAGTAAGCACTGAATTAATGAGAGTAGATCTAACTCCTTTAGAGATATAAAAGCCCTTCCATTTAGCTAATCTACTTATGATTTTGTCACAAACTAGGTCTCAAACATTTCGGTCTTGGACCCTTTTCACGAACCCATTTCACTCAAACACCTCGATATCTATATTAACAAACAAGTTTAGTTCCTTAGTCCCTCATACACAACATAACCACAACTTGCCCAACCACAAGAACAAAACATGAACCTAAACTTCATGCTTTCTCACATACCCATTCAAAGCAGCATGCTACTAACTCAACTACAACACTAAACCATAATGAAACAACCTTCTCTCAACAACATTTCAGCATGCTATCCTTATTAAAATCAATTAGCAGATAAATCAAATATAATGCGTTCAACATGCATTGAGCAACAAGTCCAATATCAATTAAAAAAATTGAACAAGCACAATTTCACATGAGTAAGAACTACTTACCTTGGGTCTTTAATGCACTTAAATTGCTATTGGTTCAAATTTCCTTATTAATCAAACATGGTTAATTAGGATTAGAACCAATTCTAGTCTGAACCGATTGAATCAACCCTAGGGGATTGTTCAGTAAAGTTTTACCGATTGGTTGGCTTGAGTCCTTGTTGATTCATGTTCGAAGGAAGCTAACGCACCGGGTTAGTCACCTTGGTTCCCGATCGCTGCAAGGGAAAACTCGTTGTTCTGCGTGGGTGCGTTCGTTGTGGTCTGAGAGTTGCCAGAGTCCTAGTCTCACCACCAGCGTGAGGGCAGGGGGTGCAACTGAGAGGGACATATTAATTCAAAAGAAACGTTTGATTTCAAAATTTGTTAAAGTACACGAATTAATGCCTTAATTAAGTTCTTTTTAGAGCACGTTTATCTACCTAAAATCATAATCAACATGATTATGATTGATGATCTTTACTGTAATCTCCAATATGAATCATGTGGGCCCCACGTAATTCTATTCTGACAGTATGTGATCTGATTACTATTGAATATTATGCGGGACCCACCCATATTTTTGGCTTACTTCCCACCATTTGTCCTTTTTCTCTCTTCTAATCTCCACGATTATTTTTTCATTCTCCTTCGTCCTCTTTCCTTTTTCTTCCTTCTTCTTTCTTTTTCTAGAATTTCTTCACGTTGATAAAGAGCATTAAAATTCATAATTATTTTTATGGCCTTATTAAAAAATTTCTTATCCATTTTCTGGACCATCGTTTTGCCCATGACGAAAAGCTTTTGTTCATAAATTTCTAATATCACATTTTTAGTTTAATGAAACGCACAGAGAAGAAGTGATTCGTTCTCCACAGTTATTGTCAGTGATTTTTTGCCATATTTTTTAGATCAATAAAATAATTTTTTTAATGTGTGAGTTTTGGTCAGGTCATATTTATGAGAATTGCGTTTTATCGAGATCGATATTTAGATGAGATCGAGAGATTTTTTATCTATAGTTTCAATCGAGATCGATATTTTTTTATGCGTGAGTTTTGGGTTGGCCATATTTTGATCGAGATCGATATCTGGCACAATATTTACAAATGAGAATGATGATCTATTATGATTTTTGGATCATTTTTTATACGTTTTTTTTATTTGGTCTGTTACAAAAAATCATTTTAGAATAAATTAAATAATATTATCTTATTAAATCAAAATAACTGTATATTTTGTTTTTTTTTAAATATTTATATCAAGATTGTGTGTTTTTCCATATTGAAATTTGAATTTGAATTAGATGAGCGAAATTTAGGATAATTACTATTTTATTTTATAAAATCCTACATTTTTTAAATTTAAATTTAGATATTAAATTTTTTTCAAGTATAAAAATTTGAATAAGTAAATAAAATTGAAAAAGCACATCTTAATTGCATATTTGCATTTAATTAATTACAAATATAAAAGGCCATTATGGTAATCATATCAATTTCATTCCAATTCCAGAGGTACTTAAAGTAAACACAATCAATCGTAATTCCATTGTGTTTCATCCCATTTCATTCTAATTACGTTTGGGCCACAATCTCATTACGATTGTGTCCAAATTCATTACGGTTTAGTAAACGCGCCCTTAGTTCATATTGCATGTAAGGGTGAGCTATGTTGCCGTTTCTGATAGGAATAGACATTTCACTCCTCAGCGGAAGCATTAGATCATCTTTTATTTATTTAGAATTAAAGATAAACATACACGATTAAGCAAACTTGCATAATTTGAAAATTCAACTACTAATGTACAGTCGCATAATTTGAAAATTATGTATAATGACATATGAAATGAGACATAGTAAGAAAGTAATACTCATAATGTAATAACCAGTGAGAAAGTGATACACGGTGAGGATGTAATACAAGTATTGAATATGTCAATTATCAATCAAAGTTTTGTGATTAAATTGTAATTTAGTATTTATACTTTAAACATAGCATTCGTTTTAACCGATTAGTTCATTTTAAATTGTAGTTTGAAAAATAAATCCACTGAATAAATTTAGAATCGATATACCAATAATTAATACACAAATTTGGAACTTAAATTAAAAAAAAAAAAAGTAAAGAAAAAAGGAATTGGACCGGCTATTGTTGTGCTTTGATCAAATGTGAAATAAAGTAAAATAATGTTTGGTAAATTTTAATTTTAAACAAAAAAAAAAAAAAAAAAAACAAACAAACACACAAATTACCGTGTTTGTTATATGAATACTAAATTGTTTTTTTTTTTGCAAAGACTTAATACTAAATTGTTGATTTAGTTATTATGACCAAAGTAGATACTATTTTATATTAATATTTAATTTCAAATTTTATTAAAGATAATCATTTAAATATTTATATGATTTAAATTGCAAGTAATTTTATTTAATCTAAATTATTTAATAAACGTTTAAGAAAAGTAATTGTTATAAAAAATTAAATCAATCAAAATTCTGTTGATATAAGAGAAAATAGATGTAAAAAAGATATATATGAAAGGATAGAATTGGAATTGGTAAACAATTAGAGAATATGAAAAGCTTTTAGGAAAGTTGAATTCAAAAGCTGATATAAGCTTGATTTTACATGTTAGAGTAAATTAAAAAGTGATTCAAGATAAACTAATAAATAATTTATTTTACCAAATAGACCAGACGATTAAGATTCTTTCATAATTGCTTTTTACTCTTGTAAAAGCAAAATCCCAAATGTGACATCAGTTAGGAGCACTAATTCTTCCTTCCTCAAAACCAAATAAAGATCGCATTTAGTCTAGTAAAGAAGCAAAATACTAATAAGACTACAATGTAGGGAACTACAACATTTTCCGTTTGTAAATGCAAACTTTGTGACTAAAACAAACTATCTCTTTCCACTTTCCCACTTGGGCAAAAAGAAAGACATTTACCAAACCAATTGTGTGGAACAAATATCATGCTCTTAGTAGAATTCATGTGATACAAATACATGGGGACAAGTTCATGCTCATTAACTTATGTCTGCAAATATTGCACAAAAGAGGAATCACAATAGAGAGGTGTACATAATTTTCAGTGTGCAACCATTCTAAAGTTGTTTGGCATGACAAGGAAAAGTTCTATCCTTCTTTCCTTGGTAATCTCTCTCTCATATCTGATTATATAGAGACTTGATAGATATCAAACTAAACTCTAGCATGTGGCAATGGAGAGATTTATAGGCAAATGCTTATCTTTTACAAAGATAATCATCCTTCCAGAAGCACTAAAGTGTATCTCTCTCACCCATTTACTGGTGGCTGCAACTATTTTCACTATTCTACTTAGCTTAGTCTATTTCAGATCCAGTTGTGTTTACCTTATTGATTTCGTCTGTTATTTGCCACCGAATCATTTGAGAACTGCTGCCAAGTTCGTCGAACACTTAGAGCTTTGCAACATGTTCGATAAGGAGAGCTTGGATTTCCAAGAGAAAGTCCTTGAGAGGTCAGGAATCGGCCCTGATGCTTGTATGCCACTTCCTCTGCATCAAATCCCACCAAATACTTCCTTCGAAAGTACAAGAGAAGAGATCGAAACAGTTCTTTTCACAGTTGTCGACAACCTTCTCTCTAAACACAAAGTTGATCCACAGAGCATCGACTTTCTGGTGTCTAATTGCAGCCTCTTTTGCCCCACCCCTTCCATCACTTCTATGATAACAAACAAATTTGGATTTAGAAACAATATAAAGAGCTTTAACTTGAGTGGAATGGGTTGCAGTGCTGGAATGGTGTCTATAAGCTTGGCTAGAGATCTCCTGAGAGTTCACAAAAACTCAACAGCTTTAGTTCTCAGCATGGAGGCTGTAACACCAAATGGATATAGAGGAAAAACAAAGTCAATGCTTATATCTAACATTCTATTTCGAATGGGTGGAGCAGCTATATTGTTATCCAACATGAAGAAAGACAAGCAGAGAGCAAAATATAAGCTTCAGCACCTTGTTCGAACCCATATGGGATCCAATCATCAAGCTTATCAATCTGTTTTTCAGAAACCTGATGAAGATGGGAATGTTGGGGTTTCACTATCTCGAGATCTTCTTCAGGTAGCAGCAAAGGCACTTACAACAAACATATCAGCTTTAGGCCCGCTTGTGCTGCCATACTCTGAGCAGCTCCGATACGGATGGTCTTGGATCACCAAGAAAATTTGGCCACCAGCAGAGGAGAAAGAAGTGTATGTGCCAAATTTCAAGAAGGCTTTCGAGCATTTCTGCATACACGCCGGTGGTAAGGCAGTTATTGATGCTGTAGAGAAGAGTCTCAAGCTGCAAAAGGAGGATGGAGAAGCTTCAAGAATGACCTTATACAGGTTTGGCAATACTTCATCTTCTTCTGTATGGTATGAACTCAACTATCTTGAGGCAAAGGGAAAGGTGAAAAGGGGAGATAGAGTTTGGCAACTTGCATTTGGAAGTGGGTTCAAGTGTAACAGTGCAGTCTGGAAATGCATTTCTGAGATTGATCCAAAAGCAAAAAGTGCATGGTCAGATAGAATCCATCTATATCCTATTGACACTGCCATCCCTGATGTTTCTTCTTGAGATATTGTCCTAAAGAAATCCAACTATAGGATTTATCTACACAGGCATGGTCAATATTTAAATGGCAGATGAGTACCTTCTTAATTACTTCTAGTCTAAAAGGGGTTCATCCATTGTGTGACAACTAGAATTACATAGAATTTGTCTACAAGACCGTGCACGTAACAAGGCCAATAAGACCATAATCTTGTTTGATTCAGATTAACATATTTCTTTTTCATGTAAGCACACACACTACTGTTTCTACATAGTGTGTTGTTGCAGTCAAATCCTTCTCCTGGCAGTAAAAGTTTCCATTGGCTTCAATATTTGGAATATTTGTTGTGGGTGCAAATGAGATAGATCCTCTGCCCTTTACTAATGAATCAATTTCTATCAAAAAGGTCCAGTCTCCAACATCATGACAAATACACTACATATATTTGAATCAATGTAAGGGTTGACCAGTCATACTAACAAAGAACCCTATCTTTGATCTCCACATTATCCAACCCAAAAATCTAATGTCAAATCAGATCTGCACTCATTGGAGAACACTCAATAATCTCCTTGGCCTAAACTTTGTTTGAGACTCCTACTCTGCCCTCTCCATTTGTCTATATTTACTCATCAATACAATTGTTTCTTATTAATTTAAAAGAAAAGTGTTCTCATGAGATCTTTTAGCTTTTGACACTAGATGCTGCCTTGACAGAATCTCTGCAATAAGCTGGCGACCAAATAAATGTGAGTTCTTTAAGATAAGGTTTCTTGTTGATGAGTCAACAACATAACCCTGACCAGGCATCCATTGTAGCAATTGAAGAAATAAATCCTTCTTTTCAGGTAGCTCAATGTAGCGTGACGTAGCCATCATAAATAGATCCTGAGAAGAAAGAAGAAGAAACTTAGTCATGGAACCCAAAAGTAAAAAGGTATATAGATTGAAGTCAAGTATAAATATTTGATCAGTCTCAAGTCAACATATCTATGGGCATTCAACCACCTAAAACAAAAATTAGTAACTTAGCCACCTCATAATATTATATTGACAGATTCTGTATAATGTGAAGCTAAAGACAAGCTAAAACTACAACCAGTTGAACTCCTCATGCATGTAATCTATGTCCATTGATCATTTACCTGATCAATCTTATATCCAGAACCATGGATTGCCTTCATTACGTCATTTATCAAGTTGACATTACCAAACTTCATAAATCCGAAAGCGAACTTCCTTATGGCAGGTTTAGAAATTAGTCCAGCATTGTCCTACAAGGAAACAATTTTTTCAGCATATGGAAATAGATAATATACATTATACGAAGTATAGAGTTGAAAATTAAATATAGATAAATAAATAATTATTAAATACCTTGACAACGACATAAGCATCTTTGAGAAGTCGACCCGCAATTAGAATGTGCAAAATCTTCTCATGGAGTGCCTTGCACATTGTTCTTTTACTATATTTCAATATATTGTAAACTGAAAATGCTTCTGAATAAGCCCTTATCTTCCCAAGAGACGATATTAAAGATGAACAGAGTTCCTGCATAATGTTGCATTTGGAGTGAATAAACCAATTCTGACCAAGAAAAGCTAATGCATTTTTTCCAAATTTAAATATGAAATGTAGAAACCAGGCATGCAATCTCCCACACTTGTAAAAAATAAAATAAAACAAGTCCACTGCTCCAACTTTATACTGGAAACTCCTAATCTCTGTATGGATAAAGTTCTGTGTGTGCCACCATCAGTTAGGAAAATACAACACACGTTTCTTCAGGGGACCAAAAAATTTATAAAGGTTATTTTTTGATATAAGAGACATTTCAAAAAACATTTAGAAAGGTTATATTAATTGCTTTAAGATGGAATGGACCAAAGAATAAGGAATCGTACTTTTTCTATCCATTCCTTTGGGTTAAAATTTGAATTGAAGTGCTAGATAATTTTACAGGTGACATGCATCAGATTAAATTATCGACCCAAGAAAAAGTAATGATGGCCCAAATACTCAGCCTGCAGTTACAAATCCAACTCAAATACAAGATTAGTTGAAGTATTGTCATGATATTATAGAGCTCTTTAAAATATCAACATTAGTATGTTTAACATCGGAAGATTTTCTAATATTCTCATTCATTCCTCAACTATACAGACATGAGTATAAATACAATATACAAGATAAAACATAAAAGGAAAGAATATTCTACCCTAATCAAATCTTCAATAAACTTAAAAGTAATATAAACTAAAAGAGGAAATGATAACCTAAGATACAAAAATATACTATTGCCCTAACTTTGACTATAATTAACAACACTCCCCCTCAAGGTGGGTTGTATATATTATACAATCCCAACTTGCAATTCAAATCTTCAAAGTTAGATCTCAGTAAAGGCTTGGTAAGGATATCTGCTAACTGTTGTTTGGTAGGCACATAGTTGAGTTGAACTACTTCATTATTGACCTTTTCTGAGATAAAATGTCGATCAATTTCAACATGTTTTGTCCTATCGTGATGAACTAGATTCTTAGCAATACTTATTGCGGCTTGATTATCACACATCATCTGTATTGGTGATGAACAATCCTTTCTTAATTCACTTAGGACTCTCTTAATCCATATGCCTTCACATATGCCATGAGCAAGTGCTCTAAATTCAGCTTCTGCACTGCTTCTTGCTACCACAGACTGCTTTTTGCTTCTCCATGTAACAAGATTACCCCATACCAATGAACAATAACCTGAGGTAGATCTTCTATCTGTAATGTCACCTGCCCAATCTGCATCAGAATATACCTCAATGTTTCTCTTGTCTATTTTCTGAAATAATAGTCCTTTTCCAAGAGTCATTTTTAGATATCTGAGGATTCGGTACATAGCATTCATATGTTCTTCATTGGGACTATGCATAAACTGACTAACCATACTGACGGCAAATCCAATATCAGGGCGTGTATGAGAAAGATATATAAGACGCCCTACAAGACGTTGGTATCTCCCCCTATCCACTGGTGTGCCATCGTGATTAAGTCCAAATTTCTTTTGAGGGTCCATAGGAGAGTCTGTTGGTTTACATCATAACATGCCAGTCTCATTGAGAAGATCCAACACGTACTTCCTTTGGGATACAATTATACCCTTTTTCGACCGAGCAACCTCCATACCTAGAAAATATTTGAGATTTCCTAGATCTTTGACTTCAAATTCTTGAGCCAAGTGTTTTTTCAGCATTTGTAATTCCAGTTCATCATTTCCTGAAAGGATGATATCATCAACATATACTATTAAGAGGACAAGTAAATTTCTAGACTTCCTTTTAACAAACAAGGTATGGTCTGACTGGCATTGTGAGTATCCAAGACTGAGAATAAAGTTTGTAAATCTACCAAACCAAGCACGAGGGGATTGCTTAAGTCCATAGAGAGATTTTTTTTAATTTACAAACCTTTGTTGGATCAACATTCTCTTTACATCCGGGAGGAATATCCATGTATACTTCTTCTTCTAGGTCACCATTCAGAAAAGCATTTTTAATATCTAACTGTTGGAGACCCCAATCAAGATTAGCTGCTAGTGATAAGATAATTCTTATGGTGTTGAGTTTAGCAACTGGTGCAAAGGTTTCCTAGTAGTCAATCCCATAAAATTGAGTGAATCCTCTAGCAACAACTCTGGCCTTCAATCTCTCAATGCTCCCATCTGCCTTATGTTTCACTGTAAATAACCACTTACATCCAACAGTTCGTTTTCCACTAGGTAGATTTGTCACTGTCCACGTGTCATTTTTCTCAAGAGCTTCAATAATCTCATCTTGTATAGCTTTTCTCCAACCAGGATGCTTCAGCGCTTCATGAATATTGTTTGGTACCTGAACATTATCAAGAATAGAAACAAATGCTCAATATGATTCAGATAACCCATCATATGACACGTAGTTCCCTATAGGGTGAATGGTACAACTCCTAACTCCTTTCCTTACTGCAATTGGTAAGTCTAAATCATCAACTTCTGGAATTACAACTTCTTCTAGCTCACCTTTATCCTCACTTATGGGTTCATTGGAAGTAAGAACCGGTTCAGACGTTTGGGAGGGTTGATTTGTTCTAGAATCTATTTTCTCAACTTGTTTGTTTCTTCTTGTGTATGTAATGAGACGTTCACTAGCATTTGGAGGGACGACACTTGGATTTTTTTCAAGAGATACTGGAAGAGACACAGGAACAACTTGAGAATGAGGGTGAAGTATGGATTCGGATTCAGTTTCAAGTAATGAGGTCCACAACTGATTGTCACTCATGTTCTCCCCCTGACAAGAAGTTTTGGTATAGTGTGGTAGATGTTCAAAGAATGTGACATCCATAGTGACATATACCCGTTTTGTGAAAGGAGAGTAACATTTGTAACCCCTTTGATTTGGTGAGTATCCCAAGAAAATGCATTTATGGGCTCGAGGATCCAATTTGCTACGATGTTGGGAATAGATGTGGACAAAGGCACTACACTCGAAAACTTTAGGGACCAAATCAAGAGACTGAACACGAAGGTGGGGAAATGATTGGAGGAAGACTTGACGAGGAGTAGAGAATCCAAGAACCCGAGAAGGCATACGATTGATCAAGTATGTGGCAGTGAGAATGGCTTCACCCCAATAGAATTTTGGAACATGAGTAGAAAACATCAAACACCGAGTGACTTCAAGGAGATGACGATTCTTGCGTTCAGCCACTCCATTTTGTTGGGGAGTGTCAACACAAGTGCTAAGATGGAGAATCCCTTGAGCGGATAAGTAATCCCCAAGACAGGAACTAAAGAACTCTTTTGCATTGTCTGTTTTGAGGACACGAATTTTGGTTTGGTATTGAGTTTGAATCATATTGTGGAAATATATGAAATGTTGGTGAACTTCAGATTTTTCTTTCATAAGAAAGATCCAAGTAACTCGTGTATGATCATCAACAAAAGAGACAAACCATCGAGCCCCAGAGATATTTTTTATTTTTGAAGGGCCCCACACATCACTATGAATCAATGAAAACGGACTTGACGGTTTATAAGCAATGCGAGGATAGGGGTTTCGAGTATGCTTGGCAATCTGACAAATCTCACAATTGAACAATGCAGGATTTTTATTATGAAAAAGATTTGGAAACAATTTGGACAGATACAAAAAATTTGGATGACCTAACTGAGAGTGTAATAACATAATTTCACTATCTTTGTTGACATAAGAAGAAGAAGACTGACTACTACTACTAGAAGTAAAAGAAAAGAACGAAGACTTGTCTCCAATTGTTAGTGAGCCATGATCATAGTTGAGAAGATAGAGTCCAGAACAAAGTTTAGCACTGCCAATCGTCTTCCCCGATTCCAAGTCCTGAAAAACACGTAAGTTTGGATAGAATTTAGTCACACATTTAAGATCACGAGTCAATTTACTAATAGAAAGTAAATTACAATCCAAATCTAGCACATGTAATACAGAGTCTAGATATAAATTCTGAGTAACTCGAATGGAACTTATCCCAGCCACTTTGGAGTATGACCCATCTGCAATTTTCACAGAGGAGCTAGAGGTGTCAGCTTGATAGTTCTGAAACAGAGATGCATTCCCTGTCATATGATCTGAAGCTCCAGTGTCTACAATCCAGGGTTGTATCCCTCCTTTACTAGCTGTCAAGGCAGTAGGTATAACTTTCTATGCCACCAGTCCTGCGCCCTGAATTGTGTGACCGATGATCTTTTGCAATGCATCTATTTGTTCTTTGCTAAATGGTGCTGCCTCTGAATGAACAGAATTATCAGGAGCTACATTAGCAACATATGCCCTGCCATCACAATCATTGCGATTCTTAGGTTTCCAATTAGCAGGCTTCCCATGGATCTTCCAGCACGTGTCTTTTATATGACCCACCCTTTTACAATGTTCACACCAAGGTCTTTCTCGTTTCTGCTTAGTGTCACCAAGCACTGTTGGATTAAAAGTACGGGTAACAAGTGCAGATGTTTCCGAAACTGTAGAGACTGAGTCTGATATGTCTATCATTACACTTTTCCTATTTTCTTCTCGCCTTACCTGAGAAACGACTTCATGAAGAGTTGGCAGTAGATTGGTTCCCATGATTCGACCTCGAACTTCATCAAGATTGTGATTAAGGCCAAGAAGGAATTTGAATGTCCTCTTTTGCTCAAGGATTTTCATGTATTGGGCGGTATCGTCGACGCACTTCCAAGTATAAACTTCAAACAAATCCAGTTGTTGCCAATAACGAGAGAGTGTATTAAAGTACTCAGTGACAGATTTATCACCTTGGCGAATATCATAAAGAATTGATTCTATTCGAAACAATTCTGAGGGGTTCTCCTTACTGGAGTAAGTTTCCTTGACAGCGTCCCAAATCTAATGTGCTATTCCATACAACAGAAAATTTTCGCCTATCTCATTGGTCATGGAATTAATCAACCATGACATGACCATGTTATTTTCGACTTTCCACTTCCTGAAGTCCGGATCAGTTGCTTTAGGCTGCACATTCTCCTTTGAGAGATACTCGTCTTTACCCTTGCCACATATGAACATCATGACTGATTGTGACCATTGGATATAATTGTGTCCATTCAGTTTGTGACTCGTGATATAGGTGGGTGATGATGAATCATATCCCCCTTGACCATTCGAGATTAGGTCGATTGATTTTGAAGAAGACATCTCAAAGAAAACTGCAGATCAAAAGGATGTTAAAAAAAAATAAAACAAATATTCATGCTGTGGTTAACAACCGCCGGTCATTGGGAGTAGTCGGCAGCGATGGAGTAGTTGGTAGTGTCGTTGAGAGTGGGTACTGCACAGACACGAGGAAACAGACGATGTCAAAGCTGAGCGAGTTGCCGTTGAAGGCGCGAGTTGTCGTTGAAGTGAACGACGGCAAACCCGTGTAGTCGCGAGTTGCCGTTGAAGAAGACAGACGGTGGTGGGACGGCGAACGCTTAAGAAGAAAAAAAAAATTGAAGAGGGATTTGGAGTTCGCGAGTTGAAAAAAAAAACGTTCGCGATATTCTGGAGTTCACGATTTGAAAAGGGAGCGGTTTTCACGATCATAGTTCACCATCATCTTCTTGATGTAGCTCGTTCCCTCATGCTTACTTCAAATGTTCCAAAAACTTTTTGGGGTGAAGCCATTCTAGCAGCTACTTATCTTATCAATCGTATGCCATCTCGCACTCTCAATTTCAAAACACCTTTACAAACTTTACTTACCATATCCTACATCCCATCTCGTGTCTCAGCTACCACTAAAGATATTTGGATGCACTGCATTTGTTCATATCTACCCTCAGCACCGTAGTAAACTCGATGCCCGATCCATGAAATGTATCTTTCTAGGTTACTCACCAAATAAGAAGGGATATAAATGCTATTATCCTCAAACTCATCAATTCTTTCATACCATGGATGTAACCTTCTTTGAAGATCAATCATATTTCTCCAATTCTGCGCTTCAGGGGGAGCATTATGACATTGAATCACAGAATTGGGATTGCATACCTTATTTTCCTCCTAGCTCATCTAAAAATCCTTTTGAATCCTCCTCTGAGTCAATCCCTCAGACTGAATTACAAGTTTATTCACGAAGAACAAGGCAACCTGTGCAACCTTCACATGTTTAGCAGAACCAAGATCTAAACCAAAATCCTAATGTCCCTCAAATAGTACACGAGACTACAGAAGATGATACAGACAGACCTATTGCTGTAAGAAAAGGTGTTCGCTCATGTACTCAACATCCCATACGGTACCATTTATCTTACACTAATCTATCACCAATGTTTAAAGCGTTTGTGACTTCACTAGATCAGATACAAACCCCAAACACAGTACAGGAAGCCTTACAGAGACCTGAATGGAAAGCAGCCACCCTAGAGGAGTTGCGAGCACTTGAAAAAAATGGGACATGGATCCTAACAGATTTGCCTCCAGGCAAGCGCACAGTTGGATGTAGATGGATTTTCTCTACCAAACACAAACCAGATGGCAGTAAAGAACGATTCAAAGCTCGTCTTGTGGCCAAGGGATTCACTCAAGCTTATGGGATTGACTATCAGGAAACATTTGCTCCAGTCGCCAAGTTAAACACTATTCGGGTACTTCTCTCTATTGCAACTAATCTAGACTGGCCATTGTTTCAACTTGATGTAAAAAATGCATTTCTGAATGGTGACCTAGTTGAGGAAGTGTATATGGATATACCTCCTGGATTTGAAGACCGATATACTAGAGGAAAGGTATGTAAACTCAAGAAATCTCTTTATGGGCTAAAACAATCGCCTCGGGCGTGGTTTGAAAAATTTACAAATGTGTTGAAGCAAGATGGCTATACTCAATGTCAATCCGATCACACCTTGTTCATCAAGCATTTCTCACCAAGTAATATTACTGTGTTAATAGTATATGTCGATGATATTATTCTCACAGGGAATGTTTCTAAAGAAATGGCTCGACTTAAGCAACTTCTCTCAAGGGAATTTGAAATAAAAGACTTAGGGCACCTACGATATTTCCTAGGAATGGAAGTAGCAAGATCCAGCAAAGGAATTTCTGTCACTCAACGAAAATACACTTTAGATCTCTTAAGAGAAACTGGGATGAGTGGTTGCAAACCAGCAGATACACCTATGGATGCAAATACAAAACTTGGAGCTAACCCTGGAGGTGAAGTAGTCGATCGAGGCAGGTATCAACGACTAGTTGGAAAGTTAATATACTTAACTCATACTCGACCAGATATTAGCTTTGCTGTCAGTGTGGTAAGCCAATTTCTGAACAAACCTTCTAAAGAACATATGGAAGCTGTGTATAGAATATTGAGATATCTAAAAAATGATCCTGGAAAGGGACTTATGTTCAGGAAGAACACAAATCGATCTTTGGAAGTTTACACTGATGCAGATTGGGCTGGCTCTCCTATTGATCGTAAGTCAACTTCAGGGTATTGTTCCTATGTATGGGGAAACTTAGTTACTTGGCGCAGCAAGAAACAACAAGTTGTAGCTCGAAGTAGTGCTGAAGCCGAGTTTCGATCACTAGCTCATGGGATTTGTGAGGGAATTTGGTTAAAACGCCTTCTCACTGAACTCAAGGTCAAGACAGAAGGTGCCATAGAAGTACTGTGTGATAATCAATCAGCCATAGCTATTGCAAAGAATCCAATACATCATGATAGGATGAAGCATGTCGAGATAGATCGTCACTTTATTAGTGAGAAAATTGAGACAAACACAATTGCATTAAGATATGTGTCGTCCCAACAAGAAGTTGCAGATATATTAACCAAAGCTCTACATCGAACCAACCTTGGTGGTTTAGTCTCCAAACTTGGTATGACAAGCATATATCATCCAGCTTGAGGGGGAGTGTAGAAAATCAAGCTGTAAATTGAGGCTTAATTGTTGGGATTGTTTCCTTGTATATAGCTGTATTTTTCTTTTCCATATAGGTCTAGATTGATTGCATATTTTCAGCTTATTAGATTGAGAGTCTCTTGTATAAATATATCTCTTCCATACTCAATGAAATACAGAAAAATATTATCCTTATACATAGCTTCACAAATCTTCAATAAACTTAAAGTAATATAAACTAAAAGAGGAAATGATAACCTAAGATACAAATATATACTTTGCCCTAACTTTGACTATAATTAACAACAACATGCATTCACCCTCCACTTTTAACAAAAAGTAGTTCAGCATATGTACCAATTTCCAAGTGAAACAATTGGGCAGAGAGCTACTAGCTGGCATTAAAATGCAGTCAGTTCTTGTTCTTTTCTTTTTATTTCCTATTCTCTCTCTGTCTCTCTCTCCCTCTCTCTCTGATATTGTTCTACATAAGTACAAAAATAGTAATTAATGACACTAAATTCCTTCAGGAAAATTAATTGATAGAATATAACAAAACCTTACCTCCTCTGGTTGGTGGCCTTTACGATGCATGTCCTCCAAGGTCCTATAACCAAGTAGATACAGTTTCTCCTTACAGAAATATTTGATTAAGATATGAAAGGTATTATAATCTGGACTGATTGCTAAGTCATCCATTTTCCTAAGCATTTGCATGACACTCTCCATTTCCCCTGCTCTGCAGTAGGCACAGAGCATTGTATTCAATATTACAATGTCATATTTGTCATATGTGGCTTCAAAATCTTTTGCCAACTGTTTTGCCTCTTCTAGAAGCCCACCTCGACAAAAAGCTGATATCATGATGCTGTGGGCATAGCCATCTGTGAGAAGAAAAAAGATTATTGCCCTCGCGGTTCATAAGAAAAGATTGTAAATAAATTTTAGACGGGCATGACTTCTACAAAGAGCAATTTGAGACAGATATCTCAAGAATCAGCCAGAAATGAAGTTTGACCACTTTAGATGGTGTTAGAAAATAGTCAACACAATGTTTATGACAATATGAACTCTAACATGCAAAGATAGTCCTTAAACTAAATTGATTAGGGCATAGTAACTGAAGTTTATGTTACTAAGTGGTGTACTACCAACGAAGAAAATTATCTTTTATTCAATAATTGAAAGTATACATCAACACTAGTATTTATACTAGTGAATGTAAACTGAACAAACTAACAAACACTCACCAACTAATGATTCAGCTAACAAACTATAACCTAATAACAATAAAAAGAACTAACAGAAATAGCCCAACGGCTATATGTAGAAATGGAAATGGCAGAAACATAGAGAGGAATGACTGCATCACTGAGATTGGGCTTACTGGCCAGTACTACTTTTCTTTCTATGTGAACTCTACTGGCTAGTACATTTTACTTACGGTTTATAACTTCAACTCTAAAAGGAGAAAACATACCAGATTTAACGTTTTTTTCTTTCATTTCATCAAAAACTTCCTTTGCTTCTCTAATAGAACCTGCCTTGGCAAGGCCATCCATCAACAAACAATATGGCATCTACAAAATAAATCACTGTTATCAGTATCAGAAGTACTTTTGTTTTACAAGGAAACAATACTTTTCTGTGAAGTTATGAAAAGTTACATGCATGAGTTACAAAGAACTCCTTGGAAAGAAAATCAAATAAACTTCCCAACAGAAAATCCAAACCAACTCCTGATAAGAAACACCACAACAAAGAACCCAAAAAAGGAATATAAAAACTCCACATTCCATACCAAGGATACATTACGAAAAATAGAGTTTTCAATCTTGATTGGGGAGAGTCCATCTTTAGGGCCTTGGGACCGAAAATTTAAGGTCTATTGTAATGGGCTTTTTGTGGGTGATTTGGTTTGGCTAGCTCTAAAAAGACTTGGAAATCTAATCTTCGGGTGAGCTTAATAAGAAAAGCCCTTGATGTCTCCAAATTCTAGACCTCGGGATGGACATTTGTTTAAAAAAAGAAGGTTAAATTATTAAAATACCCCTAAACTGTAGGATTGGTTTCAATTATACCCCCAAACTTTGAAAAGTCTCATTTTAGCCCTTGAAGTTTGAAATTTGTTTTAGAACGACCTTTGAAGGTTTTTTTTTTTTGGTTAAATTCATGCATGAAAAATGAAGTTTGAAATTTGTTTTAGAACGACCCTTGAAGGTTTTTTTTTTGGTTAAATTCATGCATGAAAAATGACGTGTTTGCATGTGTATTTTTTTTCCACATGTAGGTTCAAATTTGTTCACATAAGCAACAATACATATGCAAACACATCATTTTCCATCCATGAATTTAATGAAAAAAGCCTTCAAGGGTCATTTTGAAACAAACTTCAAACTTCAAGGGCTAAAATGAAACTTTTCGAAGTTTGGGGGTATAATTGAAACCAACCCCCATAGTTTTGGGGGTATTTTGAATAATTTAACCAAAAAAAACTAGGAAATCCGACTCTTTAATGAAGCTCTCCACCCAAATGTCTTTCCAAAAAATAGATCTTTTCCCATCTCCTGATTTCATAACAAAAAGTTTCCACCAGCCCCCCAAAATTTAGAAATACTACTCCAGGGACTTCTACAATTTTCATTTGTAAGTTTCATATGCCACCCAAAATAGTTTTTCCTATAAATGCAAACAATCACTTTGTGCTACAACTCACTTGATTCTTCAAAAAATTCTCCCTTCCTATTTGGCCAGAAGAGCCTTTTTTTTTTAAAAAAAAACTTCAAACCACTAGTTCCTAAACCCCTTTTATCCAAAGGTTTGGACACTCTATCCCAACTTACAAGATGTTTCAAGCCTTTGGGTCCTTGGGTTGTTGAATTCTCATTAGGTTAAGTAGGAGTTGTGGAAGTACATAGATAATTTGTTCTACTTCGACACCTTCCTCATAAAGTTTCTCTTCTTTATTGGATACTTGTTCACCACTATCACTATTTGCTGCGAATGCAATCTTTTTCTATGGAGGTATTTGCTTGATAATGCCCAATTTGCCCATATCTAAAGTATTTCC
The DNA here is from genome assembly GCA_033996785.1 of Trichosanthes truncata. Taxonomy (NCBI): domain Eukaryota; kingdom Viridiplantae; phylum Streptophyta; class Magnoliopsida; order Cucurbitales; family Cucurbitaceae; genus Trichosanthes; species Trichosanthes truncata. The sequence continues at coordinate 28,245,708 of JAWPNB010000003.1, read as the reverse complement.
CACTGGTTCGACATATGTAAGGATTCTAGTTTTTCTTTTTATAATGAAATTGTTTCCTATACCTCTAGCTGGCAGCAGATTGCAATCCCTTTACCCAAATATACTTGAAAAACAAGAACGCTAAACTAAACTAGAATCCCAACTAGAGAAACAAAAGTCCAAAGTTCAAACTTTGCAAAAGCTTGTTAGGCTTTGCATGTGGAGACAAAAGCTACAACATATGCTCCTCACCAAATGACGTGGTTTTCTTTTCTTACGAAAAAACTTGCTTGGGCCCAATTGCCATTTAAGGCCCATTCATGGGCTTAGGTCTCTGTTTGTGAGACTTGCGGGAGAGTTTTTGAGAAACCGAGAGAGTGCCTTTTTTATAAATCACATTAAGTGATTATTGATGATGCGGCAGTGAGTTTTTGTGAGAGAAAGAGTTTTTTCTCTTGTGGGTTTGAGGGTTTATTCTTCGTTGTTTATCCCAAGTTATCGGATTGTGATACTTGGAAGTCAATAGCCATTGTTGGGCTATTAAGGGTTGGTTTGTAGCGCGAGTTTTGAAGCTTATTGTAATCTCCCATTTAGTAGAACCTGCAGTTGCAGAAACTGGACGTAGTCTCGAGTTTCGGGCGAACCAGTATAAACTTCAGTCTCGTTCTCTTTTCCCTATCTCTCTTTAAATTATTATTGTGACTTTTGTTTAGTTGGCTTATCATGTGGAAGGAGAGAATTAATATTGTAGTAATTTTATATTATTATTATATTATTATTTTTCTCCCAACAAAGCTTTCCATCTTCTACTTCTCTGATTCAATAAAAAGTAAAGGTCTTGGATTTTCAGCTCTCATTTTTGCCTCCCAGCCATCTGAAGTATCCTGCCAATTTGAGCAAGTTTTCCTTCTGTTATTTGCACTAAACTAAACTAGAATCCCAACTAGAGAAAAAAGAGTCCAAAGTTCAAACTTTGCAAAAGTTTTCCATCTTCTACTTCTCTGATTCAATAAAAAGCAAAGGTCTTGAATTTTCAGCTCTCATTTTTTCCTCCCAGCCATCTGAACTATCCTGCAAATTTGAGCAAGCTTTCCCTCTGTTATTTGATTCCTCTCTCTAATTCGACTGATTTTTGCTCCAATTTGATTACACTTTTTTTTTTTCCTTGACCCAAGGTCTTCAATCATTCTACTTTCTTCTTTAAATGTGTCTCAATTCCTTGGGCTTGGGCAATAGCTCAGCTTCATCAATTCCTATTGGAGGAAACAAAACCAGCCAGAGAGGAACACTCCATAGCATCCAAGTAGTGATCTTTTAGAAATGGCAAGTCACCAAGTCAATGTTATGACATGTTTGCATCCTTTATTCGTATTCATGCTTACCAAACTAGAAATTAATAAAATTTGAAAAGTACAAACATAAAAACCAACAATATGACCATCTTCCTTGTAACACCCTACGTTACAAAATTAGCCTATTTTAGAGTAAATAGGATATTTGTTAGAGTTCTAATTTGAAAAATTAGGATTCAAGTTTAGCCCTAAGTTCGATAAATTGAATTTCTATAATTTTGGGAAAAAATATTTTTAATTAAATCCTTAATTCCATGATTTGGAAATTTAATTTTTAGATTATATTGTTTCCAAGTCCAAAAAGGAACCCAAATTTCCTTTTAATTAGATTTTATTCCAAACATTTTAGGTTCTTTATTTGGAGCTTTATTTTTGGTTTAGGGTTTAGGGTTTAGGTGTTTGAGGCGGCAATGGCAGAGGAAGCCGAAGTAAGTCCTCGGATTAACACCTGCAGGGGTTACCGCCTAAATCTCGAGATATTAAAACATAACAATACTGATGTCATAAAGCAATCAGTTCAGGCCATTCAGGATAAACATTGGGTGACATCATCACCACGTCAAAAGAAGACGAAGACGATTGACGATCGAGAATTGCAGACATATCTTATCAAGCTTTTGTAAAGCAGCTTTATTATTTTGTCATTTTCTTTCTTTTTCTAAAAAGCATATTTTGCTTTTACTTTGTGTAAAGTATTTTGTTTTATTGAGAATTGTGAGATTCCAAAGAGATAAGGCAAAGCAGGGGCATGTCCTGTCGGCCACTCTTGGATTTCCTGTATAACTGTTGTGAGATCTGGAATATCTTGTATAGTATTCTAAGTCAGTGTGAAGTCACTGAGGGAATTCTATATAAAGACCACCTCTCCAACCCTTAATGGTATCAGAGCCATGAGCTCGAAAATTCTCTCTTACCTCTCTTCTTTCTCTATGGAGTAAACTCTTTGTTAGAGTTCTTATATTAGTATAATTGTATTTTTGTAAATATAATAGTTGAGTTGTCCTTTATTGTCTTTTCACTTTCTCCTAATTAGGTTAACCTTGTACACTTGTATATATATATCTCTTTAGTGAATGGAATGGAATATACTCATTCTCTCAAACCTTTAGCATTCACATGGTATCAGAGCCCTAGGGTTCTCTAGGAAAATTTTTGTCCTTAGGGATTTGTGACCACTAGGGTTTGAGGTTTAGAAGTTTGTGACCATTAGGGTTTGAGGTTTAGAACACCTTCTTTGAGGGTTTTGGTCTTGCTGTGAGCTTTGTGCATCAACTCAACTAGGTCTGTCGCCGGAATCTGTCGCCGGAATTCGCCGGAAGTCGTCGGAATCCGCAGCCGCCGCCACCAACGAGGTCTGTCCACGGCCTAATTTTTCGTCACCGCCCGGTTTTTTGGAAAGCCCAGTCGCCGATCAGCCGATCCGGAAATTTTGGTCGAAAACTAACCGGCGCGTGAACCACACGCGCCGCCGGAATTTTTTGTCGCCCGTTTCACGCGCCGGCGCGTGGAGGCGCGTGAGCCGCCGGATTTTGCTCCGTTTTGCGTGGGTCAGTTTGCCGTGGTCTCCTCTTTCGTGTTCTGTGTTGGTTTAGTTCATTGGGTGTTCGGTTTATAGTGTTTTGAGCCATATCTTGCTTGAAACCTTTAGGGTTTGCTGTGATTTAGATCTCACATCTTGTTTATCTGTTTTTTTTAAACTTATGGCTGAAAAGAAAGGTATAGTGATGTCGGAGATGATTCCTATGGTGTTAAAGGTTACGGAACATAAGCTTAATGGATCTAACTTCTATGCATGGCGAACAAATATTCGTCATTATCTTTGGAGTCTTGATATGGATGATCACGTCACCGCCGATTCCCCACCGACTGATGATACTAGGAAGAATTGGTTACGAGATGATTCTAGACTTATTCTCCAGATAAAGAACTCCATTGAGAGCGAGATCGTTGGGTTGGTTAATCATTGTGAATCTGTCAAGGAACTCTTAGAGTATTTGGAATTTCTTTACTCTGGGAAAGGGAACATCAGTAAAGTGTTCGATGTGTGTAAGAATCTCTTTCAACCAGATCAAGGTGACAAATCTCTAACGAGTTATTTTATGGAGTGCAAAACTAAGTATGAAGAATTTAATGCTCTGTTGCCCGTGAGTACTGATGTGAAAGTTCAGACTGCCCAACGTGAACAATTATTCATTATGAGTTTTTTGGTTGGTCTTGCCTCTAAATATGATATGGCCAAAGATCAAGTTCTGTCTAGCTCAGAAATCTCTTCGCTGGAAGATGCTTATACTAGAATACTTCGTACTGAAAAGTCGCAAGCGATCTTGCCATTTGAGTCTAATAGCGCCTTGGTTGGTCAGGCAGGTGAGTATAAAGGAAATAGAGGGGTTGGACCCAACACGTTCAGAGGAAATCCGAACACTCAGAGAGCAAATTCAGGAGATATTGTTTGCCACTATTGTCATAAGCCTGGACATATGAAACGTGATTGCAGAAAATTGCTGAATAAGGGCCAGAGGTTCCCATCTGCGCATGTTGCCTCTATTCCTGATAACAGTGACAAGTCTATTTCGATTTCTGCTGAGAAGTTTGCTAAATTTCGACAGTATCAAGAGTCATTAAAAGCGTCATCTTCTACTCCCATTACTGCCATTGCCGACACAGGTAACACATCTACATGTCTCCTTTCCTCCTCTTCAAAATGGGTCATAGACTCTGGCGCTTCTGATCACATGACAGGTAATCCCAATTTATTCTCTAACATTCGTTCGTCTACATCTTCCCCTAATGTTACTATAGCCGACGGCACCACCTCTCCTGTTTTAGGATCAGGCACTATCAATCTTACCTCCTCAATTTCGTTGTCTTCTGTTTTAAGTTTGCCACAGTTCTCTTTTAACTTAATTTCGGTTAGTAAACTCACTCGCGATCTTAATTGTTGTGTCTTATTCTTTCCTGGTTATTGCTTATTTCAGGATCTTTTGACGAAGAGGACTATTGGTAAAGGGCGTGAATCTGGAGGTCTCTACATTTTTGAACCACAAGTATCCACAACTGTTACATGCTCTAAAGTGTCCTCTCTCTTTGAAGAACATTGTCGTTTGGGTCATCCATCTCTTTCTGTCTTGAAGAGTCTTCGTCCTCAGTTTAATCATTTGTCTTCTTTAGATTGCGAGTCCTGTCAGTTTGCTAAATTTCATCGTCTGAGTTTGTATCCCAGAGTCAATAAACGAGCTAGTGCTCCATTTGATTTAGTTCATTCTGATGTTTGGGGTCCGTGTCCTGTTGAGTCTAAGAGGGGGTTTCGGTATTTCGTTACATTTGTCGACGATTTTTCTCGTGTAACTTGGTTATATTTAATGAAAGATCGTTCTGAGTTGCTTTCTCATTTTCGTAACTTTCATGCTGAAATTCGAACTCAATTTAGCGGTTCTCTTAAAGTTCTAAGAAGTGATAATGCTAAAGAATACTTCTCCCATGCTCTTAGTTCCTATTTAAGTGAACATGGAATTCTCCATCAATCCTCGTGTGTTTATACTCCATCTCAAAATGGGGTTGCAGAACGCAAAAATCGACATCTCCTTGAAACAGCGAGAGCCTTAATGTTTCAGATGAATGTCCCAAAATACTTTTGGGCTGATGCTGTATCGACGGCTTGTTTCTTAATAAATCGCATGCCCTCTTCAGTTTTAAAGGGTGCGATACTTTATAGTATTTTGTGCCCCAAACTTCCTTCATTTCCTCTTACACCCAAAATCTTTGGTTGTACTTGCTTTGTTCGGGATGTTCGCCCTCAACTCACCAAACTAGACCCAAAGTCCTTAAAATGCATATTCCTTGGTTATTCTCGTGTCCAAAAAGGGTATCGGTGTTATTGTCCTAGTCTCGATCGTTACTTTGTCTCTCCTGATGTCACATTCTTTGAAGACTCTTCTTTCTTTTCTCCTTCTTCGAGTCAGAGTAAGGGGGAGCATAAAGAGAACGATGATGATTTTCTTGTTTACACAATTCTCTCCTCCTGTGAGTCCTCTCGAACTTCATCTCCAGTTGTTCCTGTTTCTTCTCACCCACCTATCACTCAGGTTTATTCTCGACGACCACCGCCTTCAGTTTCATGCCCTGAACCAGAGGCTTCTTCATCAGTGGATCCAGGCACAAGCGATGATCTTCCTATTGCTCTTCGTAAAGGTAAGCGCCAGTGCACATATCCTCTATCCTCTTTTGTTTCTTATAACCATTTGTCATCTTCTACCTGTTCTTTCATTGCATCCCTACAGTCTTTGTCTGTTCCTAAGACTGTTCATGAAGCTTTGTCTCAACCTGGTTGGCGTGCTGCAATGGTAGAGGAGATGACTGCTTTAGATGGCAATTGTACTTGGGATTTAGTTTCTCTTCCTGCAGGAAAGAAGCCTATTCGTTGTAAGTGGGTCTTTGCGGTTAAAGTCAATCCAGATGGGTCTGTAGCTCGGTTGAAAGCTCGCCTTGTTGCTAAAGGCTACGCCCAAACTTATGGGGTTGACTATTCTGACACTTTTTCTCCTGTTGCTAAAATGGCTTCTGTCAGATTATTTATTTCGTTAGCATCCATTCATCACTGGCCGTTGCATCAGCTTGATATTAAAAACGCCTTTCTTCACGGTGATCTTGAGGAAGAGGTGTATATGGAGCAACCTCCAGGATTTGTTGCTCAGGGGGAGAATGGAAAGGTATGTCGCCTTCGTAAATCCTTGTATGGATTAAAACAGAGTCCACGGGCATGGTTTGGAAAATTCACTCAGGTGATTGAAGGCTTTGGAATGAGAAAGAGCGAGTTCGATCATTCTGTCTTTTATAAGCGATCTGAGAGTGGGGTCATCTTGTTGGTTGTGTATGTCGATGATATTGTTATTACAGGTGATGACGCATTGGGCATCCAATCTCTTAAGACCTTTCTCCATAGTCAATTCCACACAAAAGATTTGGGAATGCTGAAATATTTTCTAGGAATTGAGGTAATGAGAAGCAAGAAGGGAATCATGTTATCACAGAGAAAATATGTAATTGACTTGTTGACTGAAACAGGGAAATTAGGAGCTAAGCCATGTAGTACCCCGATGATGCCTAATTTACAGCTCACAAAAGAGGGAGAATTACTGAAAGATCCTGAACGATATAGGAGGTTAGTGGGAAAAATCAATTATCTTACAGTAACTCGACCAGACATAGCTTATTCAGTGAGTATTGTGAGCCAATATATGTCTTCTCCTACTGTTGATCATTGGGATGCAGTTGAACAAATTTTGTGTTATTTAAAGGCAGCTCCTGGGCGTGGTTTATTATATAAGAGTCATGGGCATATTAACATTGAATGTTTCTCAGATGCTGATTGGGCAGGATCTAAGGAAGATAGAAGATCAACTTCAGGATATTGTGTATTCGTAGGTGGAAATTTGGTTTCTTGGAAGAGTAAGAAACAAAATGTGGTATCACGGTCAAGTGCTGAATCAGAATATAGAGCAATGGCACAATCTGTATGTGAACTAGTCTGGATACGTCAACTTCTTATTGAATTAGGATTTGATATTACAACACCAACAAAATTATGGTGTGATAATCAAGCAGCTCTGCATATAGCATCTAATCCAGTATTTCATGAGCGAACTAAACACATTGAGGTTGACTGCCATTTTGTACGTGAGAAGATACAACAAGGTTTGGTATCGACAGGATTCGTGAAGACTGGAGAGCAATTAGGAGATATCTTCACCAAGGCATTGAATGGAGCACGAATAGATTACCTCTCTAACAAGTTGGGCATGATGAATATATATGCTCCAACTTGAGGGGGAGTGTTAGAGTTCTTATATTAGTATAATTGTATTTTTGTAAATATAATAGTTGAGTTGTCCTTTATTGTCTTTTCACTTTCTCCTAATTAGGTTAACCTTGTACACTTGTATATATATATCTCTTTAGTGAATGGAATGGAATATACTCATTCTCTCAAACCTTTAGCATTCACACTCTTCAAGGGCTTAAGATAAGTAATAACTTCTCTCTATAATTCTTTCTTTGGTTCTTATCAATGTTCTTAATTACTTCTTCTAATTTGTCAGTCAGTTGTCTCTCTAAATTCAAAAGGTTTTGAAAGATGAAATTATTCTTTTCTAAATAACTTGATAAAGGCATGGTTAACCTTCAAGTTTGAATAAGAATAATTTTAACATTATAATCTTTCTAATTTAGATTGATTGATATAAACTGATAAAAATTAGAAGTAATTAAATCAAAGCTAAGAATCAATTAAAGTTTATAGATTATTGTTATTATGCATCTTAAGTTCACCTTCTTCATCCTTTTTCTCCCATGTTTTCTAAATTAAAGAAAAAGATCTTTTACTCTCTTGTTGTAGTAGATACTACTACATCATCAAATGATCCTGCAAAGGATATCGAAAAAGCTCTGTCAAAAATAAACAAAACAGAGAATCAAATAGCCCAAATTGAAGAAAAACTTCAAAATTGGTCTGTACCAAAGCTAGATGTTGGAACCATTTATAGGATTCCTGTATTTGGCTATAAAGAACGGGATGTTATACACATTTCTGAATCAAATATTTCAACAGAAAATGATATTACCAAATATCGTCTGCTTGAAAATGAAGAACTTAACACCTATCGGCAGTATTACAAATATTTGCATATAGGATGTGTTCAAATTGCTATCAAACCTCTCTTTAGGACTGGCTTAGACTCTCCCGTCTATGTCGCTTTAAGAGATAAAAGACATCTGAATTTCTCAGACTCTATTCTGGGAATTATTCAGTCCAATTTAGAGAACGGTCCAGTATACTTTTCTTGTAAACCTGGATTTAACGTTTCTCTTCAAGATCGTAAGTCTAGATGTTAGAGGTCAAGGTTTACGCATGAAAGATGGTTCTTATCCTTATGCTATCATCTTCAGGCTATATTACAAAGTGATGGAAACCAATCTATCACCGAAAGCCTTAGGAGTTTCTCCTAAGAATTATACTATGCTTATGGAAGTCAATATTGGAAAAACCTCTATGACTATTCCCAAGCAACTCAATTGGCGAGAACTAACGTCTAATCCTATTTGGAGTATAGAAAATGCTACTATTCCAAGTAATAGACAGAGTTCTAACGCTCATATATCTGAATTCGCAGATGGTCATGTGGAAGTCCAATTTCAGGATGACCCAAAACCTCCGCTAATTCAAGAATATTTAAGTAGCCGACCAAGCACCAGTTCGACTGTACGCTCCGCTACTAATCAAAAATTTGTTGGTAAATCTAGATCCCTTAGAGTGGATTATGATTTTCCAGTTCCAGATATTCAACAAGAAAAGTCTGAAGGATCTTTATCTCCTACTCAAACTGATATGGAAAGAAAATCTGGTTATGTTTATGATCAGATTAATACTCTCACGATTGATGAAAAACAACTATCAACCGATGAGAAAAAATCACTTGATAAAAGATATGATGATTATCTCACCATAGCTTTCAATGAAGTCAAAACTAGTAAAAGAGCTGACTTTTCAGCTGTTCTTACAAAACAAAAATTCATTGACTTGTGGACTCACCAAGTTAATGTTATAAAAAAGCCAACTATTTGGCTAACAACTACTGGAAAAAAAATAGTTTCTGACTATCCTCCGGAAGAAGAAGCTAGTTTCCCTCATCCTTTAGTTCCATCTACAAAATTACCTCTTCCCCTTATAAGATTATTGATGAAGAGAAAACAAAAGCTGTTGGAGTTAGAGAAATCAAGAACATCCAACAACAACTCAACTATTCTAATAAGGTCCTTACGACTTTATCTAAATCAGTTGAAGAAATAAAGACCGCTGACAATTCTGTCAAAACGGTTTCAATAACGGAACGTGTTGGTTTACCAAAAATCGACCCACTCCGTCCTACAGTCCAACCAAACCCGAGTCATACCGGACTAAAGTTTGGAAATAAGGGCATCGAAGAATTTCTTGAAAAAATCGACAGGAAATTATCAAATGTAGAACATACTGCAAGTGCTAAAGCAGAAAGTTCTAAGAAAAAGGGTCAGGCTTTCGGACTCTCCAAAAGAGACGAAAACTTGAACATGATCAAAAGGATTGATCTCTCTGAATCAACCTAAAAAATTCTTCCCATCAGAAATTTTACTGATATGAAGAATCATTACAAAAGGCCATCACCACCCGATCTTGGATGGGATAACATCAAACCAGAATCTCGTAATTATGACGGGAATTCTTTAGTTACTTGGAACATTGATGGCTGCTCTGAAGGGAAAATGCTCACAATATTCCAGGAAATGTTTATAGCTAGTACGGCTTATTCCAAAAGCTTTACACAGCCAGAAATATTAAACTGCTTACTTTTTGGATTAACAGGTAATCTGAGAAGCTGGTGGTATAATCAACTAACTGAGGAGTCACGAAACTCGGTTAAAGAATCAGTCTTAGAAACTACTAAGACTAGAACAAATGCCGATGGCCTAGAAGAACGATATGTGGCCACGGAACCAAATTGAGACCTCTGCTATGGTGGTTGAGGCTAATGCAAATAAGGTTTCTGCTCTGATCACTAAACCTCGAGTATGGTGTGACTACTGTAATAAACCCCGACACACTCGTGAGACCTGTTGGAAAATCCATGGAAAGCCTGCAAACTAGAAGAGTACCAAGAAAAATGAGAAGAGTAACAATCAGTCTGCTTCCATTGCCAATGTTGTTGACACCAGTCCCTTCAATCAAGAGCAAATTGATCAACTCCTGAAACTGCTAAAGGTCACTTCGTCATCTGGTAATCCTAGTGTTTCCTTGGCACAAACAGGTAATTATCCCTTAGCTTTATCTTGCCTTAATTCATCTCCGTGGGTTATAGATTCCGGAGCATCTGACCATATGACTAGTTCCTCTTAAGTTTTTTTCCTCATACTCTCCTTTGTATTGCAATGAAAAAATTCGAATTGCCGATGGTAGTTTTACTTCTATTGCAGGAAAAGGAACTATCGGTTTGACTGAAAAAATAACCTTAAAATCTGTTCTTCATGTCCCTAAATTAGCCTGTAATTTGTTATTTGTCAGTAAACTTTCTAAAGATGCTAACTGTCGTGTTACTTTCTTTGAAACTCATTTCATCTTTCAGGATCAGGACTCGGGGGAGATGATTGGGCGTGCTAGGATGCTTGATGGTCTCTATTTTTTTGATGAACCTCCTACTAGTTATAAACAAGCTCAGGGCTTGAGTAGTGTTAGTTCTTCTTCTGTTAAAGAGACAATCATGCTTTGGCATCGTAGACTAGGATATCCCAGTTTTTTTATTTAAAGTATTTGTTTCCAAACTTATTCAAAGGGATTGATTGTTCGGTTTTTTATTGTGAAAGTTGCATCTTTGCCAAGAATCATCGTGCTACATATTTGCCAAAACCTTACAAGGCTTCCAAACCTTTTTACTTAATTCATAGTGATGTTTGGGGTCCGTCTAAAGTTTTGACTTATAGTGGAAAACGTTGGTTTGTTACCTTTATTGATGATCATACTCGTTTAACTTGGGTTTATTTGTTGACAAAAAAATCTGAGGTCAAAGATATCTTTATCCGTTTTTACAATATGATTGAGAATCACTTTCAAACTAAAATCAGTATTTTACATTCTGATAATGGGACTGAATATTTTAATGAATATTTAGATGATTTTTTGAAGGATAAAGGAATTTCTCATCAGTCTACTTGTCGAGATACTCCCCAACAAAATGGAATTGCTGAACGAAAAAATAGACATTTACTTGATGTTGCTCGTGCTATTATGTTCTCTATGCATGTTCCTAATTATTTGTGGGGAGACGCAGTCCTTACAGCTGCCTATCTCATAAGCCGGATGCCTTCTAAGATTTTGGCCTTTAAAACACCTCTTGATCACTTTAAGAATGTTTTCCCTACTGTTCGCTTGTATTCTGATTTACCGATCAAAATTTTTGGGTGTGTTGCATATGTTCACCTTCCTAGTCTTTCTCGGTCTAAACTTGATCCTCGCGCTGTTAAATGTATTTTTTTAGGATATGCTTCCAACAAAAAAGGTTATCGGTGTTTTGATCCTCTAACAAAAAAATACGACGAAAGTATGGATGTTTTGTTTCTGAAGAATGAATCATTTTTTAGCCAAAATTCTCTTCAGGGGGAGATATCCAACTTGAAAGAAAATTTTTGGGACACTTCTCCTCTCCCTAATATTATATGTCCTGAGATTACTAGTCTATCTATGCCAAACATGGAAAATTCTGTTTCAGGGGGAGAAATGCTACTAAATAATCTCACTGATCGAAACCCTGAACTTCAGGTTTATACTAGAAGGGCATTAAATCAAAAGAACCGGGATCAGATAGTGGACTTGTCACAAAACCAATCTAATGCTCCGACGAGTGATACTGAAGTTTCAGGTAACCAATCTTTATCTGATGTATCTGATCTTGATATTCCAATAGCCCATAGGAAAGGTGTTCGTAATTGTACCAAATATCCTATTGCAAACTACCTTTCTTACCACAGATTGTCTGATAATCATAAAGCCTTTACCTCTAGGATAACCAACCTATTTATTCCAAGGAATATACAGGAGGCCCAAAATGATCAGAATTGGAATTTAGCAGTTATGGAAGAGATGAATGCGCTCAAACAGAATTGCACTTGGGATATAGTAGAACTACCAAAAGATAAGAAAACAGTAGGGTGCAAATGGGTGTTCACTATAAAGTGCAAAGCTAATGGTGACATTGAACGATACAAAGCCAGATTAGTTGCTAAAGGCTTTACACAGACCTATGGAATTGATTATCAAGAAACGTTTGCTCCTGTTGCTAAGATTAACTCTATTAGAGTGCTTGTATCTATTGCTGTTAATTCAGATTGGCCACTTTATCAACTTGATGTGAAAAATGCATTCCTTAATGGTGACCTTGAAGAGGAGGTATTTATGGACTTACCACCAGGTTCGAAGTGGATCTCGGAGTTAACAAAGTATGCAGGTTAAAGAAATCTCTATATGGCCTTAAACAGTCTCCTAGAGCGTGGTTTGAACGTTTTGGAAAAGCTGTTACAAGCTATGGTTTTCTTCAAAATCAAGCAGATCATACCATTTTCTATAAACACACTGGTAATGACAAGATGGTTGTTTTAATAGTGTATGTTGATGATATCATTCTTACAGGTAATGATGAGGCTGGACTGAATAGTGTGAAGAAAAAACTAGCAAATGAATTCCAAATCAAAGACTTGGGAATTTTGAAGTATTTCCTAGGAATGGAATTTGCCAGATCAAAAAAGGGTATCCTTGTCAATCAAAGGAAATATATTATTGATTTGCTTGAAGAGACAGGCTTACTTGGTTGTAGGACAGCAGAAACTCCTATTGAACCAAATTTAAAATTGCTAGCAGCAACAAAGGAAGAAGTAAAAGATAAGGAAAAATACCAAAGACTTGTAGGAAGACTTATTTACTTATCTCACACTCGCCCTGATATTGCCTTTGCAGTTAGTATGGTAAACCAATTTATGCATGCTCCAGGGCCAACTCACTTTGAGGCAGTTTACAGGATCCTAAGATATTTGCAAGGATCTCCAAGAAAAGGCATACTGTTTAAGAAACATGATCACTTACATGTTGAAATTTACACTGATGCTGACTGGGCAGGTAGCACAACAGATAGAAGATCTTCTTCTGGTTATTGCTCCTTTGTTGGAGGCAATCTAGTTACCTGGAGAAGTAAAAAACAAAGTGTGGTAGCCAGAAGTAGTGCTGAAGCAGAATTCAGGGCTTTAGCCCATGGCATTTGTGAAGGTATTTGGATAAAAAGACTACTGAAAAATTGAAATTCGTTCAGATGGTGCCTATGCGTGTTTACTGTGACAATAAGGCAGCCATCTCCATAGCTCATAATCCAGTCCTTCATGATAGGACAAAACATATCGAAGTTGATAAACACTTTATAAAGGAGAAGATTGACACTGGAGTGATATGTATTCCCTATCTTCCTACAACCGAGCAAATTGCTAATGTGCTTACTAAGGGACTTCCAAAGCTACAATTTGACAAGTTGATTGACAAGCTGGCAATGGAAGATATTTTCATACCAGCTTGAGGGGGAGTGTTGGTTTATATTATTGATATTTTCCTTAATTAGATTTATTAGCTGTAATTATATTGTAATTACTCTTGTAAGTTTTTTCCTTTTTTGTATTAGGCCTTTTCTTCTACTTAAGAAAGGTCTCTTGTAACTATTTTAAGGTTAAGAGAGGAAAAGAATAGACAATTATTTCTATTCAGTAGAAAATAATATTTAGCAGGTATCTTTACCCAAGATTAAATTATTTCAAACAAAGATTCGTTTCCTTGGATACGATATCGATCAAGGAATTATCAAACCTATCCAACGGTCATTAGACTTCGTGGATAAGTTTCTAGATATTATTCAAGATAAGACCCAACTACAGAGATTTCTGGGTTGTGTTAATTATATCGGAGACTTTATTAAAGATCTCCGTATCATATGTCTGCCACTCTTTGACAGACTGAAGAAAAATCCAAAGCCATGGAAAGACGAGCATACTAGTGCTGTCAGGTCTATCAAGGCTTTATCAAAAGGCATCCCATGCTTATCACTTGTGGATGAGTCAGCAAAGATGATCGTTGAAACCGATGCCTCTAATCTCGGTTACGGCGGTGTTCTCAAACAGGAAGTTAAGGGAAAAGAATCAATTATTCGTTACCATTCCGGCATATGGAATAGTGCTCAAAAGAACTATTCCACTGTCAAAAAGGAAGTGCTAGCAATAGTACTTTCCGTTCAGAAGTTCCAAGGAGATCTTATCAACAAAGATTTTCTTGTCCGAACCGATTCAAAAGCAAGTAAATACATCTTTGAAAAAGATGTAAAGAATCTTGTTTCAAAACAAATCTTTGCAAGATGGCAAGCAATCTTATCTTGCTTTGATTTCTCAATCGTGCCTATAAAAGGCAGTGAAAATAGCTTAGCTGATTACCTCTCGAGGGAACACCTCTCGAAATCAATCTCTAAGCTTTCTTCTCAATGCACCACGGTCATCCAAGACCACCGTCAACGGGAAGGCCCCCAGGGCCAAACCACTCAAACAACCCTAACCAAGGGATAACTCAATCAATAGCTAGTTCCTCTGGGACTAGTTCTCAAAGGGGTAAACGCCCTATATCTCAAACATCTGCTCTCACTCCAATGAATGCAGACCATTATGCGATGGATCTCGATTTCACAACGATATCCAGACGACGTCAAGGGTCCTCTCATAGGAATTTATCAATTAGGGAAGGAGAAAGTCCTATTCAGACGGCCTCTTCTCCTAACTCAAATAGACCAGCATCAGGTTCGATTTCTCGAAATCAATCCTATGCTCGGACTCTACGACCTGCTATCTTTCAGGCAATACCTCAGATAACGGGTTATCATACAAAAACTTCATTAGAAGAAATAATCATCGAACCAGAATTCGATGGTCCTTCTCCTAAGGAAGTCTGTATTCAAATATATCCTTCTGGCTTTCTTTTCATGCCTGAGGATACTTCAAAAACGAGATTATTCTACGAGTTTATTTTCGTTGATACAAAATCAATTAAAATAACTCATGTGCCGGACAGAAATGATCCGTCACGAATAATTTTTTCAAAACTGAGAATTTTAAGGGTTCTTACGCCATCTCACTGATGTCGGTTCCTAAAAGATTCTCAAGAAGTTTCAAACCACAAACATATTGTTACCATGACTATATCATGGCTTGGAACAATATATTTCACTCAGACCTATGGAATTGATTGTCAGGAAACATTTGCTCCTGTTGCTAAAATTAACTCCATTAGAGTTCTATTATCTATCGCTGTTAATGCAGACTGGCCTCTTTATCAACTTGATGTCAAGAATGCTTTTCTCAATGGGGATCTTGAAGAAAAGGTATTTATGAACTTACCACCTGGTTTGGAGGTAGAACTGGGGATTACAAAGTGTGCAGGTTAAAGAAATCTCTATATGGCCTTAAACAATCTCCTAGAGCATGTTTGAATGTTTTGGAAAAGTAGTCACGAGCTATAGATATCTTCAAAGTCAAGCAGATCATATCATTTTCTATAAAAATACTAGAAATGACATGGTTGTTGTTTTAATAGTGTATGTTGATGACATTATTCTCACAGGGAATAACGAGGAAAGAATAACTATCTTGAAGAAAAAACTAGCTAATGAATTCCAAATCAAAGACTTGGGAATCTTGAAGCATTTCCTAGGAATGGAATTTGCTACGTCAAGAGAGGGTATTCTTGTCAATCAAAGGAAGTATATCATTGATTTACTTGAAGAGACAGGATTATTTGGTTGCAGAGCAGCAGAAACTCCTATTGAGACAAATTTGAAAGTGCAAACTGCAATAGAAAAAGAGGTAAAAGACAGAGAAAAATATCAAAGACTTGTGGGAAGACTCATTTATTTGTCTCAAACACGTCCTAATATTGCTTTTGCAGTGAGTATGGTAAGTCAGTTTATGCATGCCCCAGGACCGACTCACTTTGAAGCAGTCTATAGAATCCTAAGATACTTGAAAGGTACTCCAGGAAAAGGTACACTGTTGAAGAAGCATGGTCATCTACAAGTTGAAGTTTACACTGATGCTAACTGGGCAGTAGTACAACAGATAGAAGATATACTTCTGGTTACTGCTCCTTCTGGTTACTGCTCCTTTGTTGGAAGGAATCTAATTACCTGGTGAAGCAAAAAACAGTAGTGGCCAGAAGTAGCACTGAAGCTGAATTTAAGGCTTTAGCCCATAGGATTTGTGAGGGCATATGGATAAAGAGACTATTGGAAGAATTAAAATTCTTCCAGATGACACCAATGCGTATTTACTGTGACAACAAGGCAGCAATTTCCATTGCCCACATTCCAGTCCTTCACGATAGGACAAAACACATCGAGGTGGATAAACATTTCATAAAAGAGAAGATTGATGTGCGAGTAATATGTATTCCCTATCTTCCTACATCAGAGCAAAGAGCTGATGTGTTGACAAAGGGGCTCCTAAAGTTATAGTTTGACAAGATGATCAACAAGCTGGCAATGGAAGATATCTTCAAACCACCTTGAGGGGGAGTGTTGGTTATTTCCTTTTTTTTTTAATAAGTATTTTCTGTATTTTGTATTAATTGTATTATATGTGCCGGAAGATTATTTCCTTATCTGTAAATGGGTGTTTCTTCTACTTAAGAAACTCTCCTTCTCATAGTAAAATATACAGAAATATATTCTCCTATTGATATTTTATACAATAATATTACCAACAAAGCATTGGCACATACCTCATTTTCACCATAGCCAAGGGCTTCCAATTCTAACAACAATTTCCTTGATTTCTCAAACAAGCCTCCCCTGACATAAACCTTCAGCAATGTTGTTAAAATCACCTGCACGTAGATTTTTTTTTATATAAGAAACAAACACCAGCAAGTTAGATAGAAAACTTGAATACCAACAATATAAAATTTTATAGAAACAAAACAAATTTTCCATTAAAAGTATGAAAATTACAAAGTAAACATATATATCTAAATAAATCAGAGAGGTCATACATTTTAACCACATGTACTTTTCAAGCCTAAGCCATCAGAGGTGTAAGTTAATAGGGCAAGTTATAGAAAACTGTCCTTGGAAAATTGGGTTATTGTTAGGAACAACAAGCTCAAAATAATATAGTGATGACATACCGATAAATAAGGAATAAATTAATTTTTGAAGGAAAAGTTACTGATATCCAGATACTCCAGAGTAACATGGACAGTAGAACCCCAAGCACGATTTATTTCTTTTCTTCTCTCTTTCTTATGTGAACACTGTGATACATTAGTAATCCATGCATTGCCGATGAGCAAGCTTTTGGAGGATGTCACTTACTACACATAGTGGGACATAAAATCTAAGGCATGTTGCAATTATCCCTTTCTTTATGTTATGATAATTCACTAGCACGGGTTCCTAAAAGCTCCTGAATAGTGTACCCACTTTCTCCTTTCATCAATGAAATCTTCCATTTCCTATCAATAATAATAATAACAATAATGCATGCTGACGTAAGACTTGACTAAAAAATATAACCATAAAATATTTTAAGGTTTATTTCTCATTTCAGTTTATTTTGATCTACAAAATATGTAGATCAAATACTGTTATGGAATAAAGATAAGGACTTTTAATTCTATCAAGTAATTATGATTGATGATAATAAAGATTAATAGGAAATTCTCTGGTGCATCTACAGAGGATAACAGAACTTTGAAGAAAGTAGAGAGACATAATTACAAAGTGGTTGAAAGTTCAAATGTTAGCTTCCTTATAATGCTCTTGGACTAATCCATTTTTCAGGATGAAGCAAGATCCAATTTCTTTTCATACTTTCGTAGTTTTACAATTGGTAGGAATTTTAATCATATAACGTTATATATTCTCCTAACTAATTATTATGTTTTCTTTTCGATTCTTCTCATTAAAATTATTCGTATATATATACAAAATCCTTAAGTTTCTAAGGCACCATAAACAAGAAAACAAACCTTATTTGGTACTAACCCGGTCAATTTCATATCTTGAATAAGCTCATCACCCTTTTTATAGTCCCCACTCATTGAATAAGCATTGAGTAGAGAGCCATAATGAAACATATTTGGTGAATGACCTTCGTTTTTCATCTGGTTGAAGAAGCTCTCTGCATCTTCCAATCTATTATGTGAAGCACAAACAGCCATCAATGTCCCATACGATACACTATCCATGCATAGTCCATTGTTTTGCAGCTCCTTAAGAAGCTCCAATGCTTTGGCATAACCATGTTTAACCTTGATGCAACCAGTAAGCATCTGTGGAAAGTAGACAAGGCGATAATTTTTACTTTTCATTATATTTTTTTTATTAGAACTTTTCACTATATTAATAATAGGACATATCAATTAAAAGTATAACTAGCCCCTCTCTCCACTCCTAAATAGATCAAGATGCCTATTAATATGTAAATCACAAAATTCTTGGCGTAGAATATATCCTTTAGGTTAGAGTTCTTATATTAGTATTGTACTCAGTATAGAGAGAAGAATACGCCCCGTATTATTCATAAGAAAGACTAGCATATATATAGGTACACAAGGAAACCCTAACTAAAGAATGTACAATTACTATAAAGGACATATATACAAAATAATATATATATCATAACACTCCCCCTCAAGCTGGAGCAAATATGTCAAACATGCCCAGCTTGTTGCAGAGATAATTTATTCTTGCTCCATTTAAAGCTTTAGTAAGATATCTCCCAGTTGTTCTCCAGTCTTTACATATCTCGTGGACACCAACCCTTGTTGAATTTTCTCACGAATGAAATGACAATCTACTTCAATGTGTTTAGTCCTCTCATGAAACACTGGATTAGATGCAATTTGAAGTGCAGCTTGATTATCACACAACAATTTAGCTGGCATAGTAATATTGAAACCCATCTCAGTCAAAAATTGATGTATCCACACTATCTCACACACAGATTGTGCCATAGCTCTGTACTCTGACTCAGCACTTGAACGTGAAACCACATTATGCTTCTTACTCTTCCATGACACCAAATTGCCTCCTACAAAGACACAATATCCAGACGTTGATCTTCTATCTTCTTTAGATCCTGCCCAATCAGCATCTGAAAAACATTCAACTTTTGTATGACCATGATCTTTATATAAGATTCCACGCCCAGGTGCAGCTTTTAGGTAGCATAAAATTTGTTCTACTGCAGCCCAATGATCCACGGTAGGTGAAGACATATATTGACTTACAACACTTACTGAATAAGCAATGTCTGGTCATGTCACTGTCAGATAATTCAACTTCCCAACCAATCTTCTGTATCTCTCAGGATCTTTAAATGTTTCTCCTTCTTTAGTGAGTTGCAAATTAGGTATCATCGGAGTACTACATGGTTTAACTCCTAGTTTTCCTGTCTCAGATAACAAATCGAGTACATATTTCCGTTGCGACAAAAAGATACCTTTCTTGCTTCTCATCACTTCAATACCCAGAAAATATTTCAGTGCTCCCAGATCCTTAGTGTGGAATTGACCCTGAAGGAAAGTTTTCAAAGAAGATATACCTGATGTATCATTCCCAGTGATAACGATATCATCGACGTACACAACCAGTAGAGTTATACCCTTCTCAGATCGTCGATAGAAAACAGAATGATCAGATGTACTTTTCTTCATGCCAAATTGCTCAAGTGCTTGACTAAACTTACCAAACCATGCTCGTGGGCTCTGTTTCAATCCATACAACGATTTTCGAAGACGACAAATTTTATCACTCTCCCCCTGAGCAACAAACCCAGGTGGTTGCTCCATATATACTTCCTCTTGAAGATCACCATGGAGAAAAGCATTCTTAATGTCAAGTTGATGCAAATGCCAGCCTTCAGTAGCAGCCATGGAAATAAGTAAGCGAATAGAAGTGAATTTAGCAACCGGAGAAAACGTGTCAGAATAATCTATCCCATAAGTCTGAGCATAGCCTTTAGCAACAAGACGTGCTTTCAAACGAGCAACTGATCCGTCAGGGTTAACCTTAATTGTAAACACCCATTTACACCCAATGGCCTTCTTTCCTGCAGGACGAGATACTAAATCCCAAGTACCATTACCATCTAGAGCATTCATCTCTTCGATCATTGCATTACGCCAACCAGAATGGGATAAAGCTTCAGAAACAGAGTTAGGGATAGAGGTAGAATCAAGTGATGTAAGAAAAGAATATGTTGGTTGTGACAACTGGTGATAAGAAACAAATGAGGCAATAGGATAAGTACAAGAGCATTTACCTTTACGAAGGGCAATGGGAAGCTCATCACGTGATCCTAGATCAGATGTCGAAGAATCTTCTGGTACAGGACATGTGTCTGAAGGTAATGGTGATGGCCGTCTGGAGTAAACCTGAGTAATGGGTGGACGATGAGGAATAGATACTGAAGGAGATGGAGTAGGAAGGGAGGATGGAGAGACGATCTCATAGATAAGTAGGTCATCCTCCCCCTAACACGGACTTGACATGGATGGGCTAAAGGGCATATCTTCAAAAAACGTAACATCTGGAGAGACAAGATACTTGTTAAGACTAGGGCAATAACAACGATATCCCTTTTGAACTCGAGAATAACCAAGAAATATGCATTTTAAGGATTTTGGATCTAACTTAGTACGATGAGGGCTGACATCCCGAGCAAAACAAGTGCAACCAAATATCTTTGGTGTAATAGGAAACAAGGCTTTTGTTGGACAAAGAACACGATAAGGGATTTCACCATTAAGAACAGAGGAAGGCATTCTATTAATCAAAAAACAAGCTGTGGAAACTGCGTCGGCCCAAAAATGTTTCAGAACCTGCATTTGAAAGGATAATGCTCGAGCAGTTTCAAGTAAATGCCGGTTTTTTCGTTCAGCGACCCCATTTTGGGATGGAGTGTCAGCACAAGAAGATTGATGAATAATCCCATTTTTACACAAGTAAGATCCAAGCATATGAGAAAAATATTCACCAGCATTATCCGTTTGAAGAGTTTTAAGAGAGGCATTAAACTGATTTTGAATTTCAGCATGAAAGGTACAAAAATGAGTAAGTAACTCAGAACGATTTTTCATTAAATATAACCAAGTCATACGAGAATAATCGTCAACAAAAGTAACAAAGTATCGAAATCCAGTTTTGGACACTACAGGACAGGGACCCCAAACATCAGAATGAACTAATTCAAACGGAGCACTAGCTCGTTTATGGACTCTAGGTCTCGAACTAAGACGATGAAATTTGGCAAACTGACAAAACTCACAATTCAACGAAGACAAAGAGTGAAATTCTGGATGAATTTTCTTTAACACTGACAAAGACGGATGACCTAAACGACAATGGACTTCAAATGGAGATGCAACACCAGAACATGCCATAGCTTTTGGTATCTGCTGATCAAAAGTGTAAAGGCCTTCAGACTCATATCCTTTACCAATAATCTTCTTCGTCATACGATCCTGAAACAAGCAATAGCCAGGAAAAAATGAGACAAAACAATTAAGGTCACGAATAAGTTTACTAACAGAGATCAAGTTAAACGAAAGTCGAGGCAAATGCAAAACAGAAGACAAAGGGAGAGACGGGGTGAGATTAATGGTGCCTGATCCAAGAACAGAGGATGTGGATCCATCTGCTAAAGTGACAGTGGGAAAAGGTGCAGGTGACAAAGAGGTAGAAAATAAGCTAGAATTACCTGTCATATGAGCTGTGGCACCAGAGTCTATGACCCATTTAGTGGAGGATGTAAGGAGACAATGATTCGTATTACCTGATTCAGCAAGAGTGGCAATAGGATTCGAAGAAGAAGATGCTTGCAATGATTCCTGATACATCTGGAATTTAGCAAACTCGTCTGCAGAAATAGTAACCGACTTCTCAGATGTATCATTGGTGGAGGCAAGCTGAGCAACTTGAGGCCATCGACCTTTATTCAACAATTTTCGACAGTCACGTTTCATGTGACCTGGCTTACGACAATAGTGACATATTATATCCTGTGAATCTTGTCGTCGATTATCAGAACCCGGTCTCTGAGTGTTGATGTTCATCCCTTTAGTGACCTTAGAATCATTCCGACTAAAGAAAGCACTATTAGACTGAGGAACAGATGGACCAGATGAAAGATTTTCTGTACGGAGGACTCTACTAAAGGCTTCGTCTAGAGAAGGGATCTCGGATCCAGATAGAATTTGGGATTTAGCCATCTCAAATTCTGGAGAAAGTCCATTCAGAAAGCTCATGACACCCATCTTCTCTCGCTGAGCTTGTTGAACCTTTATATCCGTACTAAATGGAAGTAATGTATTAAGTTCTGCACACGCTTTCTTAACTTGCATAAAATAGTTCGTAACAGACTGTTCTTTCTGTTCTGCATGAAAGAAGGCTGTGCAAACTTCGTACATTCTATTAACTTGCTCTTTTCCTGAGTATAAGAACTCTAAAAACTGGAGCAGTTCCTTCACAGAATCACAATGATTCACCAAGACAACAACCTCCGTCTCGATCGAATTCTTGATTAGAATATACAATCTAGCATCATCTCGAAGCCAAGCCTTCCTTGTGTCATCCTCTGGTGCATCCTGATCAATATGATCATCCATCTCTGTACTTCGCAGATAAAACCGAATTGTTCGACTCCAATCATAGTAATTAGAGTCATTTAATTTGTGTTCCGTGATTTTGGACGAAAGAGGGACCATATTAGAGACCACCACAGGTTTCATCTCAGCCATTAGTTACCAAATAGAGGCAGCAGATAAACCCAATAGACAAAAAAAAACATATCTGGACAGCAAGAAACAGTACCTAATCCCACAAAAATCGTCAAACCCGAGACCAAAACAGTGTGTATCGTCAAAACAAACTACACAGATCGGCCGGAAATAGCAACCCGAACAAAACCCAAGCGGCGGAAGATGGAACGGCGGTGTCACACGCCTTCACGCGCCGGCGCGTGGTGGCGGAGTCAGTAGCTTTCGGCGGCGCGTGGGGCTCACGCGCGGACTTTTCCGACGAACGGCGACGGCGCTTCGACTCTTCTGACAACGGCGCTCCTCCTGAGGTAGGTGGTGTTGACAAACGGCCACTCTAACGTGATGACCCAAACTTCAAACCCTAACCTCAAAGAGAAAACCCTAATCGCCAAAAACCTTCTAAAACCCTAGGGGTGCTCTAATACCATGTACTCAGTATAGAGAGAAGAATACGCCCCGTATTATTCATAAGAAAGACTAGCATATATATAGGTACACAAGGAAACCCTAACTAAAGAATGTACAATTACTATAAAGGACATATATACAAAATAATATATATATCATAACAAGTATAATTGTATTTTTGTAAATATATTAATTAGGTTGTCCTTTATTGTCTTTTCACTTTCTCCTACTTAGGTTAACCTTGTGCACTTGTATATATATCTCTTTAGTGAATGGAATAGAGTATTCTAATTCTCTCAAACCTTTAGCATTAACACTTGTATAGATATTGTTATATTAGTATAATTGTATTTTCATATGTTGGTTGTGTATGTTGATAATATTGTTATTACAGGCGATGACACATTGGGCATCCAATCACTCAAGACCTTTTTCCAAAGTCAATTCCACACAAAAGATTTGGGAATGTTGAAATACTTTCTAGGAATTGAGGTAATGAGAAGCAATAAAGGAATCATGTTATCACAGAGAAAATATGTAATTGATTTGTTGAATGAAACAGGGAAGTTAGGGGCTAAGCCATGTAGTACCCCAATGATGCCTAATTTACAGCTCACAAAAGAGGGAGAATTACTAAAACATTCTGAACAATATAGGAAGTCAGTGGAAAAACTCAATTATCCTACAGTAACTCGACCAGACATAGCTTATTCAGTGAGTATTGTGAGCCAGTATATGTCTTCTCCTACCGTTGATCATTGGGTTGCATGTCTTCTCCTAGCGTTGATCATTGGGCTGCAGTGGAACAGATTTTGTGTTATTTGAAGGCAGCTTCTGGGCGTGGTTTATTATATAAGAGTTATGGGCATATTAACATTGAATGTTTCTCAGATGCTGATTGAGCAAGGTCTAAGGAAGATAGAAGATCAACTTCAGGATATTGTGTATTCGTAAGTGGCAATTTGGTTTCTTGGAAGAGTAAGAAACAAAATGTAATGTCATGGTCAAGTGTTGAGTCAGAATATAGAGCAATGGCACAATCTGTATGTGAATTAGTCTGGATACGTTAACTTCTTATTGAATTGGGATTTGATATCCAACACCAACCAAATTATGGTGTGATAATCAAGCAACTCTGCATATAGCATCTAATCCGGTATTTCATGAGCGAACTAAACACATTGAGGTTGATTGTCATTTTGTACGTGAGAAGATACAACAAGGTTTGGTATCAACAGGATATGTGAAGACTGGAGAGCAATTAGGAGATATCTTCACCAAGGCATTGAATGGAGCACGAATAGATTACCTCTCTAACAAGTTGGGCATGATGAATATATATGCTCCAACTTGAGGGGGAGTGTTAGAGTTCTTTTATTAGTATAATTGTATTTTTGTAAATATATTAATTGATTGTCCTTTATTGTCTTTTCATTTTCTCCTACTTAGGTTAACCTTGTACACTTGTATATATATCTCTTTAGTGAATGGAATAGAGTATTATGATTCTCTTAAACCTTAGAATTAACACCTTAATTAAGGGATAATATAGCAGACTTTGTTAGAACAAGAAAATAATAATAATAAACAAGGACAATCTGTTAGGTTCCCACCTTCAATATTCCCGGCAAATATCAATAAAACACACAAAATAGCAATAGGCAAGAACCACACTGTTCTGTTGAGAAATTTCAGCAAGTTTCTCAACACTAAAATCACAGCAAACAGAGATAACAAGTAGAAAGCAATAAAGATAACTCCCAGCTATTTAAGAGAGCTGGTTCCTCTCTTCCAGGTGTTGCTCCAAAATTCCACAATACCCTCTAAGTTCCTTTTTCCCCTGCAAAACCCATAAAACGACCTTTTCCGTACCACACATGATCCTCCTTGCCCACTAACTAACTGTCTTGTGTCAATTTCCACTCTTACCCCTCCTATGGTAAGTTTGCACGATCGGAGGCCTCATACAATCCAACACGACAAAGAAAAGCATACAATTCAATATAAAAATCTGAGAATGAAATCTTTATATACGCATTTTAATTACAGAAACAATTAAAATTCCCTTATTCTTTCTCCACAATATGATAAGCTCTCAATATTATTTATCAATAATGACAACAGCCAAGTGAAGAATCATAGATTGGGCGTTGGCCAAGACAGCCAAGACAACTACATCAGCAAATGTAATCACACTAGTATCCCCTTGAAGCTATGTATAAGGATAATATTTTTCTATATTTCATTGAGTATGGAAGAGATATATTTATACAAGAGACTCTCAATCTAATAAGCTGAAAATATGCAATCAATCTAGACCTATATGGAAAAGAAAAATACAGCTATATACAAGGAAACAATCCCAACAATTAAGCCTTAATTTACAGCTTGATTTTCTACATTACCAACTAATTACATTCCCAAACCCCCTTTGCTCTCCTCACACACCTCCTTAGAACTCAAGGACACAGTTGTACAACCTATAGGACAGATCTTGTTCAAGTACGATCGTCACATGCCTCCTTTAATATGCATTTCTAATAGGAGGCCTGTCACAATATTGTTGTAACTTTTATGACATAGTAGCGAGCCACGGAACTAAATAACTACATCATTGAAATAAGATGTGTATACAAATTGAGCAACTAACAAAACAACATAAAAACTTTTAATACAATGACCATGCTGAAAAGGCCAGAGAGATTAAATGAAAGAATAGAAGAAACTTTTTTTTTTTGGATAGGAAACAATAATCATTTATTGATATATGAAATAAATTACAAGAAGCATCTCCAATGAGATAAGAGTGTTGATAAGCTGTAATTACAAAAAGGAGGAGAATGGTAGTTCCAATATAAAGCAAGATAGGATGTAGATTCTATGAAAGTGTGGATGTTTTGAGACCTATTAGAGAAGATGCAAGCGTTCCTTTCCAACCATAAATTCCAGTAAAATGCATATAAGAAGTTACACCACAAAATCTTCTTCTCCTTCTTGAACGAGTGCCCAATAAGAGACAAATTGATAAGAGAAAAGATGTCACCCGGTCTGGTAATGTGCCATCCAAAAGTTTACTGGAGGAAAGCCTAAAAAGCTGAAGCAAAGGAACAATTACTAAAAAGATGTATCTGTGACTCTTGATTTTTTAAACACATGTGGCAGTAGCTAGGAGATAAAGCGACCCAGGGAGACTTGTGTTGGATGATGTCAGATGTGTTGATACAAGCATGGCTAAGCTCCCAAATAAAGAATTTAACTTTTTTTGGCATGGGACCCTTCCATAACCGATTATAGAAAACATAATTTGTCAAATTTCCAGTGGATGCCAACTTTCTGATTAATGATGCAGTAGAGAAAACGCCACTTTTTTCAAGAGTCCAAATCCAATTGTCCTCTTCATTATTAAAAGCGAAGGATGAAAGACAATGTGATAAAGATGTCCATTCCTCTGTTTCTTCTTCATTCAAATTCCTTCTCAAGTGTAGGTTCCAAGCTCCAAAAGTTGGGTTCCAAAGGTCGGCGACAAAGGCCTTCTTTGTTAGAGAAAGATGATAAAGAGAAGGATAACTTGTTTGGAATTTTGCTGATCCAAGCCAAACATCCTCCCAAAACAATGTCTTATCCCCCTTCCCGACCTTTGATACAATGTTTGTGTAAACCAAGTATTGCATCTTGTCAATTGCTTTCCAAGGACCTTTGGATGTGCGAAGGGTACGCCTACCCGGCTTGAGATTTGAGGGAGAAACGTCATATTTAATAGCATTAAGTCTTCTCCAAAGAGCATCCTTTTCTTGGGAAAAGAGTCATATCCATTTAGCCAAAAGGGAGATATTCTTCTTGTGTATGTCATATATCCCCAAACCTCCTTCCTCGGTGGGAGCTTGAATTAGAGACCACTTTAGAAGGTGACTGCCTTTGTTAGCTTGTTCTCCCCTCCAAAGAAAGTTCCTGTAGAGCTTTTCAATTGCCTTGTGTAGGAGCAAGAAAAAGAGAGAAGAATTATATAGGCAAATTTGCAAGAGTGGCATGAATAAGGGTGTGCCTTCCCCCTTTTGACATGTTCGATGAGCCCCAATTATGCAAATGCTTCTCAACTTTTTCAATAACCGGAGTCCAAAAACAAGATGAACGAGGATTACCATTTAAAGGGAGACCCAAATAGCTAGTCGGCCATGTGCCAAGTTTACATCCAAAAGATGGTGCAAGATAAGAAGCTTGCTACAAGTCTATGTCAATACCCAAAAATTCAATTTTGTGGCAATTGATATTTAACCCCGAAACCTCTTCAAAGGCATGGATAGTGTGAAAGAGATTACCAATAAGGACTTCATTCAGAGAGGAGAACAGCAAAGTGTCATTGGCAAATTGTAAATGGGTTATAGATAAAGACTGTTGATCTTTTCGCACATAGAAACCTTCAATGGATCTTGTCCGTTCAGCCAAAAGGAGCATTCTACTAAGGCAGTCAACCATGAGGAAGAATAAAAAAGGCGAAAAGGGATCCCCCTAACGGAGACCTCTAGATGCATGGACTTTGCCTCTGGGCTTACCATTGATGATAATTGAATAATTTGCAGAGGAGATGCAACCTCTGATCCATTTCTTCCAAGTTTGCCCAAATCCTTTGACTCTAAGGATATCCTCAAGGAAATCCCAATCAACCATGTCAAAAGCTTTCTCAATGTCTAGTTTTATGACAACCCCTTTCCTTTTTTTGTCCGATTCCATTCGTCAATAATCTCATTGGCAATTAAAGAAGCATCTAGGATTTGGCGATTGGCCACAAAGGCCGATTGGTATTCGGTGACCGTGGAGGGGAGAACTTGCTTGAGTCTTTCTGAGAGCACTCTTGCAATAATTTTGTAGAGAATAGAAGAAACATCATAATTAAAAAATGAAAACAAAAACAAAACAAAACTTTGTACTAGAGCTCCAAGGCGAGGCAGTGAAAAGAATGAAGTCCCATAGGACACTTCTTGGACATAGAATCTTCAAAGTTGGTCTTAACTTTGGATGGAAAAATGGCTAAGGAAATGCAAGAGGGTTTGGAAAAATGAGACCTTTTATTTCTAAAGAGAGGGAAATATACATCTTAGATTTCTAAATGAACAGAGGAGAATAAAAACTCCTTATATAGGCCTCAACTTCCTGCTCTAATACCATGTTAGATCACCATTGAACTTAAAAACTTAAGCTTATGGTATATGGTATATTTAATCTATATTCATATTCTTAACACTCTTCCTCACTCGTGGACTTGAAAATTAGCATAAGACTCAACACATAATTATCAATGTTAATTGGGAAAAAAAATGATATTACAGGAGTTCAAAGCGAACATAGGACCTCCTACTCTTATACTATGTTAAGTCACCACTAACCCAAAAGCTTAAGCTAATGGGTTACAGTAAATTTCATATTCTTAATAGATTCACAACACCTTTCAAACGGAGTTGTTCAAGTTCCAACCTTAATATTTCTTTTAAGTTATCACCCTTAAACAAATGATCAATTAGAGAATAGCTTACTTGAAGATAGAAAAATTAGGGTTTAGTTGCTACTGACAACTTGATAATCATCCATCCTAATGTCAGTGGTCCTATCTAGAATTCCTTAGCAAACATTACTAGAATTCCTCATCTATACATTACAAGCAATCCCAGGGATGGCTTTGGCAATAGAGCTGACAACCTTATTAGACAACTTCTGTCAATGTTGTGATGCCCAATCAATTCACCTCCGCTAATGAAACACAATCGTGTGTAGCACCAATGGACATGAACCATAAACAACAAAATAAGCAAACATTAACCCTCATTTTTTTGGCTTAGGAGTTTTTTCCACATCCTAAAAAGTTATGGCATTCCAAAATTTCATGGAACCATATGCATCTTCCTTTTCCCCATGTTGAGAAGCCAAGGCACTATAGGCTTTCTTTTGGGGGTATGTGAATGAGGTCCATTACATATAAAGCACCCACTTTAAGCTTATCACCCATCCACTCAAAATATATATGTTAGAGTGTTGATATAATTAAATTTACCATAACCCATCAGTTTAAGCTTTTGGGTTGATTGGTGACTTAACATGGTATCAGAGCAGGAGGTCCTGAGTTCAAACCCCTGTAATGTCATTTCCTCCCCAATTAATATTGATTTCCACTTGTTGGGCTTCTTACAAATTTTCAAGCCCACAAGTGAGGGGGAGTGTTAGAGTGTTGATATAATTAAATTTACCATAACCCATCAGTTTAAGCTTTTGGGTTGATTGGTGACTTAACAATATATATATATATAAATTTTAAAAATGAAGAATAAAAAATAAGGTTTATCACCCACGTTGTTGAGGTTCACACCTTTTCTATTGTCATTACGGGGCTTGACATTGGAATCATGCTCCTTGGCTCTACCTTGCAAGAATTGTTTCCTTTGTTATAGGATTTATCTCCATTACCATTCCCATTATTGATTTCCTTCTCCTTCAAAGGACGTAGGAGGTTGTCGTTCAAGTAGAGTTTTCTTTTCCCAAACAAGAAACAAAATTTCTCATCAAGAGTTAAAAAGTTACAAGTGTTCAAAGATACAAACTCCCTAAAGAGTATAGAGAAATCTAGGGGTGCACAAACCATTCCAAAAAACCGATCTGAATGGCGAAACTGACCAAACTGTTGTCAGTCGATTGGTGTAGATTAAACCTCAGTCGGCGTCAGTTTTGCATAGGTTGGTCAATCAGAGTGGTCGGAGAAGAAGTTTTCAACCGACCGATCGATATTTATCTATCAATATAAAAAAAATTCATGTTATTGCTGCAACAGTTTGCCAATAGTAGCGTGCAATCTCCAAAGTTCTTTTGAGAAACCAGTTGTGGTTTCTCAAAACTAATCATTATCTTTTTTTTTAAAAGGTTATTTCTTTTCTCTTTTCCCTTTTTCTTTCTCCCATCCTCCCTTCTCTCCTTCTCTTGCTCCCCTTCTCCTCCCGACTTCAATCTTATCCCCTACTCTCTCTCTCTTTCTCTTTATCTCTTCTTTTCTTTCAACGTTCCTCTCTATCTCTTCTTCTCCCTCAACATTCCGCCTATCCCTTTCTTTTACGTCGAGCTTGTTCATCTTCTCCTTCAACTGCTAGTTCACCAGAGTGTGATTTTTTCTAAGGTTGGTCGTCTCCCTGCTAAAACAACTCCTCTCACTCTATCTTCATCTATTTCAACCAAAACACGATCGGTCATTTCATATAGCAATCCAAAATTGCCAACCACCGACCAACAAAACTAATAGGTTGGTTCTCGATGTCAATCTCTGCTCAAAACCAACACCGACCAACCAATGTTCACCCCTAGAGAGATCCCCCCATCCCAAAATAACAAAGAGGATTACAAAAAAGCCCCTACTTAGACAAGTATCATAATAGCAAAATACCAACTAAAAACTAGCAAACTTACTAAAAAGATAACAAGAAAGGCCCCAACTGGAATTAATTACATTATAGGAATAACTCGAAAAAAACCTAAATTGAAAGCACTGAAGAGAAGCACAATTTAACCTCTTGATCATTGTCTTTTTTTTATGTTCCTCAAAAAAAAAAAAAGTTTTAGAATCTCTTTTTTGTATTGAATGAGTTCAAACATAATTGCTTATTACAAAGTGGCTAATTTGTCTGCTTACATCTAACAGCTGCCTGGAAAAATGTACAACACAAAAAAAAAAGGTGGGTCATTTCGAAAATTAGGTATGATGCTATGAATTAAAAATGTCATACCGTGCTGTATGTAACTGTATCTGGACATAAACCATCATGCTTCATTTGATGAAACAGCTTTACACTGGTATCAAACTTGCCATTTCTCACCAGACAATTGAGGATAGAATTACAAATAAAAATATTATTCTTTATTGATACTTCTTGAATATTATTGTATATTTCTAGTCCCTTCAAAGGATTAAGACCTCTCCCCATGAACTTTATATAACTGCTGTAAGAAGAAACATTGGTCTTTCCAGTCTGCTGCATCCACTCAAAGAGCTGCAATAACACAAATGTAGATAACAAATGTCAAATGACAGGCATTTAGAAAGTTCTCAAAGCCACTGGTGAAGACAACAATAACAGTATGTAACAGCTTCAATTCAGCAAAAAATGGTAAGGTTGAAAATGAGCGAAAATGGTTTTGACAAGATTTGAGGAATTCTTTCTCTCTTTTAAGCAAAGAGAACTTTTCATTGATAATAGAAAGGTTAAAATAGTAGCACAAGATAACAAATCCCGATAAGGAGTATAAACATATTTCCCGGGAATAACACGACATTACAAAAAAGATCCTTAGTTAAGAAGAAATCCTGTGTGTAATTGTGAAAAATTCTTGTTGACACTACACTTCACTTCTTTGTGCCCCGGATCTTCCCATCAAAGTTAAATTATTATGGATTAATGCTTCAAATGTGATTCTTTCGGAGATTTGGTTCGAAAGAAATCAGAGAATTTTTTAAGATAATTGTTTCTCATGGTTAGATCGTTTCGAGATTATCAAGATTAAGGCTTCTCGTTGGTGTTCTTTATTGAAGTCTTTTTCGTGGTTACTCTTTCCAAGCTATTTGCAACAACCGGGAAGCCTTCTTATAGTTCTTTTCTGTTTCTTGTACCTTTTATTGGCTCTCTGTTTCTTTTGTTAGCTTCTGCTTTATTTTGCTTTCTCTATTTTCTATAGTCTACTCTTTGTAGGTTGAATCCTTTATTGCTTTGTATTTCTCCTTTATTTATCTTATCAACATTATTGTCTCCTTTTCAGGAAAAAAAAAAAACTTCACTGGGCCCAGCTTGATCCTCATTCAACAATACATAATTCAAAGCAGATTAATGTTCCTAGACGAACCTGAGATAAATCCTGCCACCTACTTAACATCCCAAAGTGCCGCAATATCACATTCAAATCTTGCGCTTTTAGTATTCCACCATATCTGCACAAGAAAAATAAGTTAATCCAGCTTAATGTTTCAGCCAGTAAAGGATCTTCTATTTTGAATGATAAAGAGAAGCATGACTTCTGGCAGAATCCCATCTTTTGAAGCAAAATAAGAAAAAATTTATCAAACACATTTTTGTTTCTCCAACAAAAATAAAAACATGAAACATGAAACACTATCACCCACAAAAAATTACACATTTCTTCAATGTTGATTAGTTTATTTCTACATTATGGCCTGTTAGGTCGAGTTGGAGTTTAAGGTCTTTTAAGGGCTGAGCATGTTCCTGTAATTGTTGATTAAGGGCAGAGTTTGGTGTCTTTTGATGCCCATGATGAACTAGAGGAGGTTGTGGCCTTTCGTAGACTACATGGAAGGGTGTAGTTTTGCTGGAGAGGTCTCCAAACTACAATTGAAGGTGGTATATCGTGCTTCTCCTCAAGTGTACCTAGAAGCCTAAACAACTTAGTCCAAAAATGGCTCGTCCTGATCCGAGATAATTGACCTCAAATCAAAATTCATAGTTTTCAAAGGGCGACTCAAGCCACATCTTGCATCCATTCTCAATACAATTCCATCTAAGATCTTGCACTAGAAATCTACTACACACAGTTCTTTACAAAATCAGTAATTAACTAACATTGACTAAGTAGCAAACACCTTTCAGACGCAGTAAAAGAAGAAGCAAGTGAATTCCCAGAATTCAAAGTCCAAATACACATTGCAAAAAGCAAAAGAAGAACCTGGCAAGAGCCGGAGCCAACTCGGAACAGTCTTTAACTTGAGCAATAGCGGCCTGTCTCTCTAGGTATGACTTCGAGTGGCGCTTCTGGGCGCCAGCGCCATTGAAGAGTTTACCATTTCGAGAGTCGGGGAGAAATTGAGGCTCTTTAGGGACAGTTGCGATGGAGTTGGAGCGATGGTTCTTGAGGCTGGGGACAGCATGCGGTGCAGAAGCCATTACAAAAGAAGGAGTGGGCAACCGAGTCTGACGGACATGGTAATGATATCCATTACCAACAACAGAGAGTTCCATTTCCAGACAGTTCGCCCGTGGATGACACTAGATATTTGAAGCAACCAGTGTCCGTCGCCCATCAAAATATAAAAGCAAAATAAAACTTTTAAAAACTGTCCATTTTAATTTTTGTTGTTAATACTCTGTTTATAAGTTAACATAGTGGTGATATGGCATATAGTTTGAAATAGATAAATATTCATGTGGCTTATGCGTTGCCAAATAAGAAGGTAGAGAATTTTATTCGAGTCGCCTATGCTCTTCATCTGTCTTCTTCTTCTTCACTGTTTTGCCTCCTATCCTCAGGTGAATCGTGGAATTGTTCGCTGCCCAAATAGTGTTCTACGAAGCAAACTAATCTGGAGAAAAAGGGTTACTAGGCCTTTTCACGATTGCTGAATGTCGATTCTGGTGGAAGATTCCTTTCGTTTG
Source organism: Trichosanthes truncata (assembly GCA_033996785.1). Lineage (NCBI taxonomy): Eukaryota > Viridiplantae > Streptophyta > Magnoliopsida > Cucurbitales > Cucurbitaceae > Trichosanthes > Trichosanthes truncata. Next base: position 28,212,148 of record JAWPNB010000003.1, on the reverse strand, counting down.
TGTATTTGTGGATATTTATTCAAGCATTTTCATAATTGTTATTGTTTTTTTTTAGTTCAACAATATGAAGTAGGTGAATTATGTTAATAAATTAACATGTTTTATGTCAGTTGAGCTATGCTCATGTCGGTCATTTTCATAATTGTTGTAGAGTTTAGTAATGTCGTGTGTTATGCCTTGCAGTAAGGTATTTGCACTGTAGATATATTGATAATATGATAAAATTATGGATAGAAACATACAATAAGCACACAATATTGCCACGTAAAGCACTAGTGCAAACTAGGCTTTGTGATATGAATTCCCTTGACAATCAAGATCACATCACAAAAGTCAAAGTCAACCAAAATGATAAGGATCATGGAGATCAAACCATTATCATGAAGACTAAATATTTATGGTTTTAGTATTCAAATTTGGTTTCCATTATATTCATTAAAAGTCCAACCACATCTTGTAATCCATTTAATTAGGTTGTTAGACTACTTTAATGAGGTAGTTGGGAAGCTTATTAGGTGGTTGGGAAGTTTAATTAATGAGGGTAGTTGGGAAGCCCATTAATGAGGTGGTTGGGTTGTTAATGTACTCATTCCTTGCCTATAAAAGGAAGTTGTATTGCTTGTAAAAATGAGAACTTGGAAAATGTAGTAAAAAGAGCATTTATGCTTTCTTTTAGCCTAGAGCTATGTTTCTTTGCAATTCTATGTAGTTTTAGGTTGCATGCTTAGAATCATTCGAGCTTGAATTGATCAATCTTGCTTGTGGAGTGATTCGAATCTCAAACAAGTTTTCTTGCCTTGAGATATTTGATCAACAAGGTAATCCGGTTCTTACTTTCCTTGAGTTGATTTTCAAAATTGGTTTTGGGGTGTTTGAGGTTGAGTTCTAGAGGTCTTGTTTCTTAGCAAGGTTGTTAGAACCAATTATCAAAGGTTACTTAACATTTTGGCATCAGAATCTTTGGCATCTTTGATTTCATCGAGATTTGGGAGTTTTTGGGTTTTAGTTCTAAAAGTCTTGTTCTTCAACAAGGTTGTTAGATCTAATTCTTGGGAATTACTTATCACTTTGACAAGTAATACATGGAAAGTATTCCAAGATCGAATCACAATGATTGATATTGTTGACAAGTAACCAAATGCTTTAATAAAAATACGGAACAAATAACAAAATGTTGGTGAACTTGCAGTAATGTAAAAAGAAACAAAATAATAAAACAAATAATAAAGCAGAGACAGAATTAGCAAATCCTAAAATCAATAACAGCACAACAAATTCTTAGACAAAAAGAATAGATTTGGCTCATGATTACACTAATGACGCAACTACTGCTTTAATATTGTATATGTATAGTCAGTTTGTAAAACTGTTATTTTCTGTTATAGGTTGTTCATATTTGTGAATATTGTTTATATTGTTTGATATTTCTCCTCTGTATTATTTCCTATAAATAGTCTTTAGTGCTCATTAATAAAATTAGGAGAATTCATTAAGAAAATTCTAAATATTGCTATGGTATTAGAACTGAGAGACTAGCGTCGTGTGATACTTTCTCCACACTTCAACAATTTTCATCATTTTTTTCTCCTTTGTTCATCATGCAAGTCACTGAGCAAAATCAGAATTCTTCTATGTTCCTTCTTATGAATATTTGTAATCTAGTTTTTGTATAACTTGATTCCATAAATTATGTATTGTGGAAATTTCAGATTTCGCCAATTCTCAAAGCACACAAGCCTCATTAGTTTGTTGATGGCACTTTTCTTACTCTAAATCCAATTCTTCCCATTGAAGGACAACCACCTAAAGTAAATCCTAGAGTATCTTGAAGAAATCAAGTGAATCAATTGAATACATACATTCAGCGAATCAAAGTTATTGTCAACAAATTAGCAATAGTTCCAATCATCATTGATTCTGAAGACTTGATTATCTACATTGTTAATGGTCTTCCGTCTGTTTATAACATCTTCAAGACTTCTCTTCGTACTAGATCTTAGACCTTATCTTTCGATGAATTACATGTCATGTTAAAGACTGAGGAATTAGCCATTGAGAAACAATCCAAAGTTGATGTTGTTGCTTCTATTCCTTTTCTTGCGATGGTAGCGAATTATGATGGTCGTAACCAAGGAAATTGGCGCAGTAATGGTCGAGGACAAGGTAAACGATCTGATAATGGTCGTAATAGCGACAATGGAAATCAAGGTCGAGGAGGAGGTCGTGGTAACTTTTTTCCTTTTGTTTCCTCTTCTACCTTTAATCATGGACCAGGTCAATCTTCTTTTTCCTCCTCTGATGCGAATCAAAGTTTAACAAGGTCGTGTTAAATTTGTCAAAAGTATGGCCACAATATATTAGACTGCTATAATCAAATGAACTATTCGTATCAAGGATGATATCCGTCTGCTAAACTCTCTGTTATGGCGGCTTCGACTGCCTCTTCGCCTGTTATTTATGGATCTTTATTGCAAGTTCTCATGTTTGGTTAATTGACACATGCATCAATGCTCACCTCATTAATGATCTTACTAATCTCAGCATTTCTTCTACATATAATGAGGAAGAGAATATCACTATGGGAAATGGCCAGTCACTTCCAATTACTTATCAAGGTTATGGTAAACTTTCTACTTCCGATTCATCTTTTGTCCTTTCCAATCTTTTTTGTGTTACATATATTTTGGCCAATCTTCTTTCCGTTCACTAATTATGTCTTGATAACAAATGTCATTTCATTTTTTTATGATTCTTCCTTCACTATTTAGGACAAAGCCTCGAGCAGAACTCTCCTCCACGGACCTAGTATAAATGGTCTTTATCCTTTCACTACATCACATTTACAACACAAGTACATCTTACAGCTCAAGTGGGTGCTAATGTCTCTATTATTGTGTGGCATAATAGGTTAGGCCATCCAAGCTCTTTTGTTCTTAAACATGTCTTACAAAATCCTCTGTTATTCCTTTACCTAGAACTGAGTCTACTATTTGTAAACATTTACTTGATGGAAAAATGTCTAAACTTCCATTTTCCTTGTCTTGTACTTCTTCTAATGTACCTTTGGCAATTGTTCATAGTGATGTGTGGGGCCCTACTCTTGAAATTTCAATTGGTCATCATTACTATGTTTCTTTTGTTGATGACTATTCTCATTATACTTGGATTTTCCCTCTTTGTTATAAATCTGATGTTTTTCCTGTTATATCTAGTTGCTACCATTTGTTGAGAATTTCTTGTCTGCTAAACTCAAAAATTTTCGTAATGATGGTGATGGCGAGTATGTTAATAATAATCTTTGTAATTTCTTTGATTCTCATGGTGTATTACATCAAAAATCATACCCCTATACCCCTGAACAAAATGGTGTTGTTGATTGTTGAAATAACTTTGTCTATGCTTTCTAAATCTTCTATTCCTTTACACTTTTAGTACTTTGCCTTGCAATGACTGTCTTTTTGATCAATCATTTGCTAACTCTTGTCTAGGGTAATAAATCTCCTTTTGAAATTTTTTTCTCCTCCCCACCTGACTATTCTTTTCTTCGTGCGTTCGGGTGCGCTTGTTACCCTCTTCTTCGTCTTGATTCTTCTCATAAACTCCAATCTTATTCTACATAGTGTGTTTTTCTTGGTTATCCACTTTGCTATAAGGGATACTTGTGCTATGATCCTATCACTGAAAAACTTTATATTTCATGTTGTCTTCGATGAGACCATTTTCCCTTTTACTCACATTAATTTTGTTTCTACACCTTCTTCATCTTCTTCCACCACACGTATTGATAGCACTAATTTAGTGCTATATTTATGCCTATTATTTAGCTAGTTTTGGTGTGAATTGGTGATCTTTGATATTTATTTCTTTTATATTTTAGGAAACTGAGCAATTCAAGGTAAATTGATGAATTTGAGAGATTATAGATATTTTGGAGCAAGAAGAGAGTCAATTGTGAGGCTAAGGACGGAAAATGAGTTATATAGAGCTTTTGGACCCGAGAGGATGGCGTCAAGACGCCAACGTTTTAGTGTAAACCCAAGAGCTAGCGTCGAGACGCTGCCCTATGGTGTCTTTATGCCACAAAAACATGGAGTTTGGAGTTTCCATCTTCAGTGTCTTGACGCTATCCTCGCGCGCTTCAGTAGAATGGCACCGTTTGGCACAACGTAGAGACGTTGTCCCTAGCGTCTCAATGTTGTGTCGATTACAGGTATATATTCATCACATTCTTGCTCGAAAAGGGGAGACCAACTTTAGGGTTTTTGGCCAAGTCTCGATTTCATGTCATCTTGGGGCATGAGGAGCTCAGTTTGGAATGTTGATGAGTGATTTTTGAGGCTTGAGATCATGAAATTCGAGGCAAAAGTCGAGGATTCGAGGTCGACGGTCTATCTACTGCTTTCTTTACTTTTTTTTTATGTTCTTTAGGGTTGTATTTAGAGATTTAATGTACTATTTTATTAAGGATGGTTGGCTGAATTTTACTTGTTTAGGGTTTAGAGCACTTTTAGACTTTTAATTATGCTTTAATTGATACTATTGCCTCTTAATTACTCTTTATGAATTCATTTAAATGAGTAATGCTTAATGCTTCTAATTCATTGGCCAACTAATTAGTTGAGGATTTTCCTAAACTGAGCTTGAAAAAGAGAATTTATAATAGAACTAATTCATTCAATGCCTATAATTTGCCTAAGTGACATAAGGTTAGCAAAAGATAGGTAAGGCTAGTAATGAGTGGGCTTAGTTTAATTAATTAACTAATTAACGCTAAGGACATTTAGGTTAATGGTTAATTAAGCATGTTTGAATGAGACCGATAGGAGATTTCAACCGTGTTAGCTCTAGGTCTATGAATTAATGAGAGTTAATTAATTGGCAAAATTAGTTAAGCATAATTATGGTCCAAAGTGTGCTCAATCTCCTAAACATCCCTAAACCTTGTTGTCTTCACCACTTTAATTGTATGTTTTTTAGTTTAATTTCCTTTCCAAAGCATCTTTTAGTTATTTTTCCTTAAATAATTCAAGTAATCGGTATTTCTAATAATTATTCAATTCGAAAGCAATTTTACACTTCCTGAGGTTTCGATACTCAATACTCAAATACCATTTTATACTACTTGATCACATGCACTTGCGTGACATCGAACACCTACTTCTTCGTTTATTTTTCTCCTCTAACTCATGTTCTTCTTCACCAAACCTTACTTCTCCTTTCGCTTCTAATTCTTCCATTGTTTCGATTTCTATGATTCTTCACATTTTGTTCTTGAGGCTATACCTTTTGTTATTAACGTCTCTTCTCAACCCACAACTTCTTCTATTTTTGTTCCTCATGTGACTGTCAATTCCCATGTGCATAATCTCCACCATATGCAAACGCATTCGAAGGTTGGAATTTTTAAGAAAAAAGTGTTTGTGGCCAATGTTATGTCCTCTCCTCTCAGTACTAAGCCCACTTCTTTTACTCAGGCATCCAAGCATTATGAATGGCAAGTAGTAGCTATGAATGATGAGTTTGATGCTTTAGTTAAACAAGGTACATGGACACTAACACTCCTTCCACTTAACAAGCATGCCATTGGCTGTAAGTGAGTGTATCGAATAAAAAGAAATTTGGATGGTAGTATTGCTTGTTATAAAGTTCGCCTGGTCGCCAAGGGTTTTCATCAAGAGGAAGGAGTTGATTATTTTAAGACATTTAGTCTTGTTGTCAAGAAACCTACAGTTCACATAGTCTTGTCTTTAGCGACTCACTTTGATTGGTCTTTGCACCAATTAGATGTTAAGAATGCAGTATGGTGAATTACAGGAAAAAGTTTATACGCAGCAGCCTCAGGGCTAAGGATTTTCCTTCCTATATGTGTAAATTGAGGAAGTCGCTCTATGGTTTGAAGCAAGCTCGACATGCGTGGTTTGAGTGTTTTACCAACTCATCTTTTGCAATATGGCTTTGTAACTTCTTGCGTTGATCCATCTTTGTTTGTTTGGAATTGTGGTGGCTCCTTGACTTATCTACTTCTTTATGTAGATGATATAATTCTAACAGGGAATGATATAGCTTATGTTGATTCTCTTGTTTGTCAGTTAAAGAATTCTTTTGATATGACTAATGTTTGAGTACTTACTTTCTTGGTCTTGAGGTGCATTGTAAGTCTACTGGTATTCATGTAAGTCGGGTTAAATATGCCTCTAATATGCTTCATCGTTTTGGCATGGCTACTGTTAAATCATGTGTTACTCCATCTTCTGTTGCTTCTTTACATACTTTTTCTCATTTGTGTAATATTGATGATGCTAAGGCTTATTGATATCTATGGTGGGTGCTTTTTATTATTTGACTTCTACAAGGCTAGATATTTCATTTGTTGTGAGTCATGTGTCACAATTTATGCATTCACCTACTTATATTCAGCTTGCTTGTAATGACTCGACTTCTTAAACTGGATTTCGGAGGGTCGCTACTTCATGCATGCAAAATATAAACTTTTGAAAGAAAAGCGGAAGCTCAAGTAACCCAAACAAAAACATTTCATTGTTAAAAAAAACTGATTGAAATTCAAGATACTTTGAATTCAAGATCCCAATAAAATATTTATTTACAAAACTTAACGAATAAAGAGCATTTAAATAATTACAAATAAATGAATAGTAATCAGAGCATAAAACATAAAACTAGGAATTTCCTACGATCCTAAGAGACTATGGTCTGACACTGTTTCCATAACCTCACCAAACTAAACACCCTCGCCACCTGCCTCGTAAGTTCATGTACCATCTGAAAAGAAGATAAAGATAACATGAGTGAGTATAAAAATATACTCAGTAGGTAGCCCCACTTGAGGGGCTAAAGCTACAAACACTTATAATATTCATGATACTTGAAAACATGTGAGGTTCTGACTAAAGTACACATTCGTGTTCTGATACATTAAGGGCTTTAACTGAAAACTTAAAAACATTATGTCTAAGTGAACAATTATCATTTTCTAAAAATGAACCAACTATGGTGCCTGTGTGGGTCAGTCTTGTAAGGTCAAGCTCCACTATAGGTTAGTTGGCCTCATGAAAACATTCTGACTAAAATTAATAATAATTTTAATTATTTTATTTGCAATATAACATTATCTATTATATGAAAAATTCAAGGTTTACAATGTAATCTTGAACAGTATGTGGTTGACATACGGGAGGATCATGTTCAAGAAATAACCTAAAGGGTCTATAGTATATGGATAAGGTTGAGTGCTTAATCTTGGTAACACTATTGATACGACCCATTTTGTAATGGTTATAAATGATTTAATCCAAATCTTTCATGTGGAGACATGTGAGTTGGGGTATCCTATACAATGAGTTTGTATAAGACTGGACCACGAAATATTTAATTTCTCTTTATAAATCTGTTAATCGAGAATATTAATATTTCACAAGATGATCATATGCGACTCGATCTTAATCTTGAGTGAGTTATGAACTCCTGTCTGTAACGGCTTGTCCTTTGATTTGCATAGGTGAGAGTGGATTTTGTAGCCGATTCAATAAGCCTACCATTTTGGAGACTTGACTAAATAGGGAGCTGAGATGGAATTCACTCATTCTCATATATGGTAAGTAGATGAATATAGTTCCCTTAAGTGCTAATTTTGAGACTTGAACAATAGGGCCCCACCCTCTCTGATGAGACCTAAAACATCTCCATTATGGCATGCCTATATCATGTTTGTTCCTTTAATTTTGTGAGTTTATTGTCTATTTTTTAAGGTAATTTGGGTGTGAGGCACGTTTTTGAAAAATACGCGAAATCAGGGTGAAAAGAGCAAAATTGAAGGTCAATCGAACATCCAAACGAAAAGATCTGGCAAAATTGACCAAAATTTCCTTGATGAGCATCGCAACACCATGAAAAACGCTTGCTCAACGTTGTATACAGAATGCTCAGATGCAGGATAGCATTGCAACGTTGTCAAAAGTCCCATCCGCGCAAGAGCTGCAGGACAGCGTTGCAACACTGTCAACAGAGTTGCAATGCTACCCACATCATTGCAACACTGTCGCGACATCTATAAAAGCGTCTTTTTCAATTTTAGGGTTATCCAATCCATTGTACAACCCCTTTTTACGATTTCTCTCCCCCTTAAACTCTGTTTTAGATAGATTTTAGCTTCTTTTGGTATTTTTGGCTTGTATTTTGGAATGATGATTGATGCAAACCATCTCCAGCTATGAAGGGAATGCCAATTCTGAGGAGATCATCGGGATTCACATTGTAACGCTGATAATTCTCATTTTTTAGGATTATTAATCCTCGTTTGACTTAAGTTATGCTTAAAATTTCATGAAATTATGTGTATGAGGTTAGAAAATCTTAGCAATATTTAGTGAAAGTTAGTAAGCATGTTAGAGATGAACCAAATGAAGAAAAAAAAGAAGGAAAAAATGGCTAAAATTGAGTTTTGATGCAGGGCATTAGAGAATTGCAATATTAGATTGCAATTGCAATCGCATTTGGCAATCGATTTTTGAATAAGGCAGAATTGAAATTGCAATCTAGAATGGCAATTGGAAATGAAAATTCTTCACATATCTAGAAAATGCAGAATTTTCGAGATTTTCGAAATTTTTGGGATATTTTCAAGATTCTCCTCTATGATTCTAGGGAGATCAATTGGCCATATTTGTGCGAAGTCAAGGAATGAAACCCTAGCCACCATACTCTATAAAATGGAAGAAAACACAAAGAATGTGAAATTCCTCCAATGGAATAAAACCCATTTTCTGCTGTATTTTTTCTCAGTTTTTCTACTCTTATTTTCTTCTCTTTTTTCAGCTACTGTCCGTTGATTTCAGAGAGCAAGTTGATCTTCTTTAGCTCCCAATCCAATCCAAATGAAGGTCTGGGTTGTGAAGATTAACTTTCTCTTGAAAAAGAAGAGTTAATCGATTAAGGACTAGAGGAAAAGCAATGGGTTTTTATTCATAAGTCTAGTTCTATTCTTTAGCATTTAGTTTTCGATGTTGTTTTTGTTTTGTTTAAGATTTGGATGAAGTACTTTGTTCAATTTCATTTGGAAGCACCCTAGGCGATTTTATTGAAGAACTACTTTATGAAAGTTGAATTTTATTTTTCCAGCAAGATTGTTCATGGGTTTCTTTTTCAATTGGGATCTTTATTCGATAGAGTTATCAATAGTGCTCCACATTTTCAATCCCTTACTCTTAGTATTGCTTTGTAGGCAGCACTTAATTTAAACCCTTATAATTTTATTTTAAGTCACTGTTTTTAACACTTTTGCTAGCATGAAGAATAGCCATTTTTATTACTTTGTGTCTTTTAAATTAATTATGAGCTAAGTCCTTTTTAGGAGTTCAAGGATGTGAATTCCCTAAGGAGTGAATTGAGCTTAAATTGAAAAAACAACCAAGCCTATACCCTAATTGTTTGCTTGTGTTGAGTTGATTGACTTTGTAATTCTAGAGTGATCGACTAGGTTGCATACAAAGCTTGGATCTAATACTAAAAAGGTTAGTGAAGAGCAGATTTCACACAAGCAATGGAGAAAAGAGCTTAGACATAAGCCATTCTTGAACCTAGACATAGGGCTAGACTCCAAACCACTAGAATTGTGTTCTAAATTTATCTAAGTACGATTGGCCATAGACATATAGGTCCAATTACTTAGCCTCCTAAAGATTTTGAAATCAAGGTCGAATAGGAGTTACAATTTAGTTTACAATTGTCTGTGTAAGTAAGAATTGCAATTGCAATTTAAGTAACAATTCATGTCTTAAGGGCAATGAACATTCTTGAGTATTGCTAGCACAGCTATGTGTTTCCGCAAGTGTACGGGCCCAAGTAGTAAAATGGTATGAGTATACCAAGTATCGTATCCACAAGGAAGCGAGATTGAAGTTCTTTTTTTAGCTAATTAATTACTAAGAATATGTGTGATTGGAATTATTTTGGGAACAAAACTAATGGAAAGATGCTTGGGAAAATAAACTAAACTAGAAAGCAATTAAAAGGTAGGAGATACCAATTAAGGAAAATTTCTTTTATCAGAATCTAACCCACCATTTAATTACACCTTGTCGATTTCATAGACCTAGAGCTAAACTGGTCGAACTATCCCGTCGGCCACATCCGAACACGCTTAACTAATCGCTTACCTAAGTGTCGTTAGCGTTAATTGATTAGCTAATTAGATTAAGTTCACTCATCTTAAGCCTCAACCTTCAGTTGTTGTTCCTATGTCACTTAGGCAATCTAGGGGCGTTAATTGGATTAAGTTTAACCTAAACATCCTCTATTGAGCTCAATTTAGGACAAGATCAACTTATTAATGGCTAGTTAATAAGGAGCATTAAGCACAATCCAACTAAATGAAATATAACAAGTAAATTAAATGGCAATAGTATCGATTACAATATAAATGCAAACTTAATCGTGCTCTAATCCCCTAAATACAAATTTAGCCCAATATAGTCTTTAAACAAAACAGAACCCTCTGTAACACAACCAATAGATACATGAAAAGAGAGAATGAAATTGATACAAGACCCCTTGAAGCCGAAATTCTGACTTCTGCCTTGAAATCCGCTCTCTTGAGCCTCAAGATCCACTCCCAAACACCTCCAAGCAGCATCTACAAGTCCCAAAAGGGTAGAGAATTGATATTGGGTGTTTAAAACCCTAAATGGTCTCCCATAATTCGGACAAAGCGAAGAATAAATAGGCTGCATCGCAACAACATTGCAACATTGTCCCAAAACAGTGGCGTTTACGTTGCACGCGCAGAGGCAATGTTACAACACCATTAGTAGCATTGCAATGCTTCTGACAGAGCTTTTCTTCCCAGTGTGATTCTAGGGTTACAACACCGTAGGGCAGAGTTGCAACGCTAGCTCTCGAGTTTGCACACTAAATTGTGGCGTTGCAACGCCGTCCTCACGGCCACAACAACTTGTGCACCATCTCATCTTCTCCTTAGCTCCTCCAATTGTTCTAATTAAGCCCCATTTTCATCACAAAGCTCCAAATTTCACATTTCCTCTCCCAATTGCTTGGATTCCTAAAATTAACAAATAATCAACGTAAAAGCTCACTATTATGGCACAAAACTAGCTAAATTAAGTAATAAATATAGCACTAAATTAGTGCTATCATTGAGCCCCCTTTTTATTCTTGCAAATTTACCACTTAGCCTTCTATATTTATTTGCTTTTCACACAACCACAATCCTATTTTGCAATTGAGTTACCAAAGTTACAATTTTTGAACGACCTTTGCTATTTCCAATCTTTTTGTAAAAATTTGTTCCCTTAGGAGATGATACTCAAGAATACTCCTATTTATTACTTGCATCGATAGTGTGCACTTGCATTGGGCTAAAATTCTTTCTTTTATTTTAACCCACAAGTTTCACCCGAACAAATGCCATGACGTTCTGTGTTTAATACATTTAAATTATTTCTTAGAATGTCTTTTGCTTCTTTGTTTTCACTCTTTAGCATATTCGTAGGTAGGCCTGACAGCCCTATACGCGTCGAGCAAGCTTAGCCTAGCTATGTGTAATCTTGAGTTTGTTTGAACATATCGAGAGAGCGCTTAATTTGAGTAACAATAGGACCTAGGTTCGATGAGTTTGTGAACTTAATGCCGTCATGAATGACTTAGGGAATCTAGTTCTAAAGAAGTAAAAAAGTGTAAAGGTTAATCTATATTCGCTACTTAGATTAGTTTGAGCATCCCACTAAATCTAGTAATTACTAGGGTTTAAACGATTAGTCTTGAGCATGGCATATTGCGACCTATGGCTCGAGTTAGTATCGTCTCTAGTTTAAGATTAGTTTGGGGTTTAATTAGCATCTTGTTTAATTAAACTGTGCTAGAGGTTGCTAGAAGCTCTCTCGGGTGTCCCATTGGGCATGTGGGTGCATTCAAAGCGCAATTTATTCCTTAGTTATCAGTGATTGGCATTATTGAATTTTATCCCGACGTGACCCCCTCTGAATTGGTGCATAGTTTGTTTGTTTACCTCTATCTATAGTTTAATTTTATGCAATTTACATTTTCAAGCATGTTATAAATTATTGCATCAAACCCCCCGGTTACCTTATAATCCAAATTTAGCAAATTAAATGCCAAATAACTCGCCTCTTCGTGGTTCGACCTGGCCACTTCTTACTGCAAGTTTGTGGTTGGTTTATAAATTCATTTGATTGTGTGTGACGAGCACGTTCATTCTTACTGGTCTGAGAGGAACTTAGTTTATGATTATATCATAAATAAATCAATGGTACTTAAAGTATAAGATTTAATTACAAGGGTAAAATAGACTTTTGACCTAGCTGTAATAACGAACAACTTGTGAAGGATTGACTTGCATGTAATGGTTACATCCATGGACACAACTTGTCTTACAGTGCATAAGAGTGCAACTCTAAGTCTATAGTGGAGTGGCCTGGAGTTAATGAATGAAAATTAATTGATGAAAAAATTTAATTAATTAATTTTGTATCATTGGAACTTATAATCTGTAAGTCTATAAGGTCCCCTTGCTAGCCCATAGTAACACTAAAAAGATCAATTTAATTGAAAGAAAAAAAATTGAAATGTTCAAATTAATATTTAATATATTAGATATATTAAATGAGGAAAATATCTATTTATTGTATTTGATACATTCAATATTATTAAGAATAATATATTATGTATTAGATACATTATATTAAAGTAAACAATTTATATTAAATTTTAATGAGATTCAAATAAGTAAATATATGTTGTAGGACATTTTAAGAGATTTGAATAAGATTTAAATATGTCAAATATATATATGAGAAATTTGAATGTGATTCAGATAGGTAAATATATATTGTAGGAGATTGAAATGAGATTCAAATATGTTAAATATATATTTTTTAATATAATGATATTAAAATATATTATTTGATTTTATGGCAAAGATTCTACCCTAAATCCCTATAAATATGACCTTTGGGTTAAGCCAATTCGAGAGATCTCCAACACACATAATTATCTACGAATTTTTCCTCCCCATAAGTTTTCTTTTAGGAGGCTCCCACAAACCTTGGCCTATGTTCGAGTTATAGTAAGGAAGACTTTGTGGAAGCCTTGAAGATTCAACCTCGTTGGAGTTGGAGCAAAAAGATTAAAGACTTGCCATAACATTCTCCATATTTACTCCAATGTCAGTTTGCTTAACCTTATTATTTTGTTTAATTTTAAATAAAATCAAAGTCAATCCCAAACTTGATTTCTAAATTGTTTAGAAATCATAGTCTTTCGCTGCAAGGGTGAAGTGTTCATGCCTATCAAAGAAAACCTCATACTTAAGAAAATCACAGTTTATCCTCAGCAAATCTTCTCATAACTGACAAGCTAGGTCACATACTTAAGAGAAAATATAGATCATATCATCCAGTCATACATGCATTCCAAATTCTATGTAGTCCATATCGAAGACTTTAAGGAGTTGTTCCAATTTGGCTACTTGCCTTAAAAGGTGTTTACAAGTAAAACTGGTCCTGTCTATAGTAGTTCCTACCCAAACCTAACCAAATTTCCCAACAATCCTTATTAAACCAACATTCAATCTAAAGACTTAATTCTTTAAGGTTAAAGAAATTACCCAAAGCTATTAGGATGTGGTGATGTTCATTCATGTGCCTCTCGTGAACTCGAGTGTCACATGCCCACTGCTTCCCCCTTAGTTTGTCCATGTACCTCATTGTATTAGGAGAGGTTCTTCTCTGACACCATTTGCAGAGCCCTAAGCCTAAGATTCAGACAAAGATTCAAAATTTGAATTCAACACCTGATGGCCCCAACATTCCCCTTTGATTTGGATGTGGTGTCGATTCATTATGTACCCCCTCCTATACTCGAGCGTTACATGCCTACCAACTTTCGCCTTAGTTCATCTATGAACCACATCTTACTAGGGAGGTTTTCGTTCTAATACCATCTGTAACACCTTAGGGAGTATCACATGCCCACTGCTTCTGCCTTAGTTCGTCCATGTACCACATTGTACTAGGAGAGGTTCTGCTCTGACACCATTTGCAGCGCTCTAGGCCTAAGATTCAGACAAAGATTCAAAATTTGAATTCAACACATGATGGTCCCAACATTCTCCTTTGATTTGGATGTGGTGTCGATTCATTATGTACCCCATCCTATACTTGAGCGTTACATGCCTACCAACTTCTGCCTTAGTTCGTCCATGAACCACATCTTACTAGGGAGGTTTTCGCTTTGATACCATCTGTAACACCTTAGGCCCAGGATTCAGACTAAGATTCGGAATCCAGATTCGGCACCTGATGGCCTCGGCATTCCTCTCTCATTCAGATGTGGTGTGATAATACCTAAAATGTGCTATTTGTAGTCCTCATTTAAATGTTAGTTACGTTACTTTCACACTATTATCTGTCCATTTTTTAGGATTTGAGCAATTTAGAGCTAACGAGAGTATTACAGAAGAATCGAAGTAAAAAAAGAGCTATTTGGACTTAAATTTAGCAACCGATTCAAGAAAAGATGAAGTCCAAGCCAAAATACCCAAGCTGATAGCGTCGAGATGCTTGAAACATGCGAGGCCAAGGTGTTCTGTTCATAGCATCTTGACTCTACCCCTTGAAGGAATGAACGTTTCACTGTGCAGTGGAAGCATTGGATCATCTTTGATTTTATTTAAAATTAAACTAAAAATTAAAGTTAAGCAAACTTGGAGTAAATATGGAGATATTTCTGGCGGATCTTTATCTCCTCCATAAAATCTTCCTGGCTATAACTCGAACACAGGACCAAGGCTTGTGGGAGCCTCTTGAAAGAAAATTCACAAGGGATTGGAGAGGAAAATGATTAGAGAGAATTCTCTAATTCTCTATTAAGGAGATATGTGTTATGTCTAATGGCTCAACCCAATGGTCCTATTTATAGAGATCAAAGGTAAATCTTTACCATGATTAAAATATTATATTTTAATATCTAACATATTAAAATATATCTTATACTTATTTGAATCTCATTCAAATCTCCTATGATATTTATTTATTTGAATCTTATTCAAATTTTATAAATATCTTTTATTTGATGTATCAAATATACATTAATTACTTTAATATTTAATGTATCAAATACAATAAATATATTTTCCTCTTTTATATTTAATATATCTAATATATTAAATATTAATTTGAACACTTCAAATTAAATATTAAATTTGAACATTTCAAATTTTAATATTTAATGTATCAAATACAATAAATATATTTTCCTCTTTTATATTTAATATATCTAATATATTAAATATTAATATGAACACTTCAAATTAATATTAATTTGAACATTTCAAAATTTTCTTTCAACTAAATTGATCTTTTAGTGTTACTATGAGCTAGCAAGAAGACCTTATAGACATACAGATTATAAGCTCCAATGATACAAAATAATTAATTAAACTCTTTAATTAATTAATTTTCATTCATTAACTATAAGTTACTCCATTATAGACCTAGAGTTGCACTCTTATGCACTGTAGGACAAGTTGTGCCCATAGATATAATCATTACATGCAAGTTGATCCTTCACGAGTTGTTCGTAATTATAGCTGGGTCAGAAATCTGTTTTACCCCTATAATTACATTTTGCACCTTAAGTACCACTGATCCTCTAATGAACAATATGTTTATAATTTAATTATAAACTAAGTCCCTCTCGGGCTAGTGAGAGGGTGGGGCCCCATTGTTCAAGTCCCTAAACTAGCACTTAAGGGAACTACTCATCTACTTACCCTATATGGGAAGAAGTGAATTCCATCTTGTGAGATTATGTTCCTAGCTTCCTATTTGATCAAGTCCCCAAAATGGTAGGCATATTGAATCGACTATAAAAACCACTCTCACCCATGCAAATCAAAGGACAAGCTCTCACATGCAGGAGTTTATAACTCACTCAGGATTAAGATCAAGTTGCATATGATCATCTTGATGAAATATTAATCTTCTCAATTAACAGATTTATAAAGATAAATTAAATATTTCATGGTCTAGTCTTACATAAACTCATTGTATAAGATACCCCCACTCACATGTCTCTACATGAACGATTTGGATCAAATCATTTGTAACTGTTACAAAGTAGGCCGTATCAATAGTGTTACCAAACTAAGGCACCAACCTTATCCATATATTATGACCCTTTAGGTTATTTCTTGAACATGATCCTCCCATATGTCAACCACATACTGTTCAAGATTACAGTAATAACCTTGGATTTTTCATATAATGGATAATATTATATTGCAAATAAAATAATCAAAATTATTATTAATTATTAAATAAATCATTAATTACGAGGCTTTAGGGCATAAATCTTAACACCTCTAGCATCTCGACAATACATCAAATATAATTCACCCGCGCATTTTGAAGGACAGCGTCGAGCGATACTCTAGCGTCTCGATGCAACGACAATAGCTTTTTATCTTTGGACAATTTTTTGGGGTATTTTTCTAAATGTTTTGGGATTCCTAATTCAAATAGATTTATGGATTCCCAATTCATCTAGGATTTGGATTGGCCTACTATAAATACATTCATTCTCTTCATTCCAAGGATCTCATCCATTAGCAGATCAAGCATCTAGTTTTGATAAAACAGTTCTACTTTTAGTTTTAAAGAATTTATTTTAGTTATTTTCTTTTGTATCAATCAAACTCATGTGGAATTTTGGTATTCTCAGCACAATGAGTGACTAAACTTCACATTTTTTATTCAAGGGTCGGATCTATTCCAATTGTAATATTGTGAGGCCCTGAACTATTTTGTTATTTTTTTTTCTAATACAAGTGTTATTTATTTTCCATTATATTTTATAAGCATGCAATTTCAATTAAATTGAAGCCGTAATTGTTATTGAATGTTTATCTGCTATGCATGATTTTATGATCCGTAATTGTCATGAATGAATGAAACAAGTAGCAATAGGGTTGGCTCATGTGTGTGTATTTATGACTTTTTGATATAAGGATGAAATATTAGATAATTAGTTTAGTTAGTTAATATTAGTCTAGTTGTTAATTTTAGTTTAATTAGTACTTATATTTCATCCTACATCACCTTTCCATATTACATAGATTGCATTATAGACTCTAGAAAATAAAAGAAGTGGAATTAATTAGGTTGTAGCTATCTCACCTTATTGGTCTTGTCTTAGTCATCCAATTATTCTTAATGTTGTTGAATTAATATAGAATGCTATTGTGCTCAATTAACTTGATAACAAGATTTGATTATTGAGTTAGAATCAATTAAATTAGGGGAATTTACACTAATCACGGTTATTCCAAATAAGTAGAATAAGCAATTGGATAGAAAAATATAATTTACTTTTGCGAGCCTAGGATCAATATTACAATTGGATGCGACTGGACCTTTGAATTGGAAATTGGTAAGATTGATTTTTTCCTATCATTTATTTGTTCTTGTTATTATTTTTTACAAAATCTAAATCTCTCCCCCTTTTTATTTTTTCTATTTTAAATTTAACATTGAGAAATTAATCCTTTGGTTCTCTTGGGATTCAACTTGGTTCCAGTATTCTTAAAAGTTAGGGCAGTCAAATCAGTTTTTAATTTTGGTGGGCCTCGACATCTTGACCAAAATTTGGCGTCGTTGTTGGAGAACCATATTTAGTTTCTCACTATTGATTTTTTTGTTATAAAAAAGTAAAAATAATATCTATTAATGACCTGTTCTCTCAAGGTATAAAATTGCAGTACATCCCTTAAATTTAGAAGGAAACACACATATTAAGGGAGGAGGTAGGAGAAAGAAACTATGGGCTTAAAGAGGACTCCAATATTGATTAGACCATAGACGAATCTTCCATATTTGCTGAACCTGAAGAAAAGATGGCAGAATGAACTTTGAGACAGTTGTTAGCAACAAATTTAAATCAATAACCCCTTTGCATAACTTTTCCTAATATTACTAGTATTGTTTAATTTAAATCTAGATTAATTCACTTACTGCATATTTTTCGTGGATCTGCAGGTGTGGATCCACATAAACATATGAAGGAGTTTCATATTGTATGCTTTGGAATGAAACCTCATGGGGTTACAGAAGAACAAATCAATCATATGGCCTTTTTATTCTCTTTGAAGGATCATGCTAAAGATTGGCTCTACTATCTACCTTCAAGGTCAATCATAACATGGAACGAGATGAAAAGACTTTTCCTAGAAGAGTTCTTTCCTGCCTCATGAGTTGTCAACAACAGCATGGAGATTTATGGCATCATGCAGATTACTGGGGAAATGATGTACGAATACTGGGAACGCTTTAAGCATTTATGTGCCAGTTTCCCCCACCATCAGATTCCTGATCAACTCCCATCCAATACTTTTATGAGGGATTACTACAAATCGATCTTATGATAGATGCAGCAGCAGAAGGAGCATTAGTAAACAAGACTGCTACAGAGGCTAGGCAGCTGATCTCCAGCATGGCAGAGAACTCCTAACAATTTGGGACTAGAGCTGGAGGATGTGTAAAATAGGTCAACAAGGTAAGTGATGTAAAAAGTCAAATTTCTGATCTAACTACTTTAGTTCGTCAATTGGCTATAGGACACCCTACAGAGGCGTGCCCACAATTGCAACAGACTCCCATGTATCAAGTTAATGCCATTGGAGGAATTCCTAGGCAACCATAGATAAAGTATGATCCCTATTCGAACCACTCTAAGGGATCATCCAAACTTCAGTTATGGGAATCAAGGATGTCAATAGAGACAACCTTTATAGAACTTCAATAGACCATCTCAAGCTCAGACTTTGAGTTCAAGTATGCCTCTAGAGGATATTGTTAAAATCTAGCTGATAGTAACCTTAAATTTCAATAGGAAACAAGAGTTGGGATGCAGAATTTGAGAAACCAAATTACTTAACTAGCCATGTCAGTTAGAAAGTTGGAAGCCCAAAATTTAGGAAAACTACCTTCACAGCCTGAGGTGAACTCAAGGGAGAATGTTAATGCCATTATGATGATAAGTGAGACAGAAACTCCTTCAAGATCTATCACATCCCAAAAAAGGGAATTGAGCAAAGAGACAAAAGGATAACAACCTTCTCCTAAATCATCATGTGGGGTGCATTTTGATCTTCCTCTATCTGTTAATTCTTATATTCTAGTAGCTCATTTTCCTGGCAGGTTAGCGAAACCCAAGGAAGATGAACAAGAAAAGGAGATCTTTGAGACATTTAGAAAGGTGGAGGTCAACATCCCACTTTTGGATGCAGTTAAGAAATTTCTCAAGTATACAAAATTTCTAAAGAATTGGTGTACAAAGAAAGGGAAGATGAAAGAGAAGAAAAAGGTAATAGTAAGTGAGAATGTGTTACCTATAAATTTACCAGAAAAGTGGAAGGACCTAGGTATGTTTTACTACACTGTGTAATTGGTAAAAAGAAGATTAAGCATGCTATGTTAGACTTAGGAGCTTCAATTAATGTCATGCCTTTTTCTATTTACCAAGAGCTCAAATTGAATGATTTGTATGAAACTGGTGTGACAATTCAACTAGTTGACCGCTCTTATGTTCATCCCTTAGGAGTTGTTGAGGATGTCTTAGTGAAGGTTAATGAGTTAGTCTTTCTTGTTGATTTTTATATACTGCAAATGGATGCTAATTTTTCACCCTCATTTACTTCAATTTTATTAGGAAGACCCTTCATGAAAATTGCAAAGACAAAAATAGATGTTGATAAGGGTACTCTTTTTGTGGAGAGAGTGAAGTTGTTAAATTCAATATTGAGCCATGAGATCTGCTAAAAATGTGTCTGCTCTATGCCAAATTGAGTTAATTAATTTACAGGATGTTCTAGCCAAGAGGAGAATCTTGGGAGTGGATGGTCAGAAATTGAAGAAACTCCATATATACGCAATGGTTTCACATCATTTGGATTTTGGATAATGGAGATGGGTTCTTCGTCAAGCAAAACGACGTTAAACAATTGCGCTTTATTAGGAGGCAACCAAGTGTTTTCTTTCTTTTCTTTAATTTCCTTTCGGTTGTTTATTTTCCTTTACTTAGTTTGTTTTATTTTTCTTGTAGGAGTTTGAAATAAAGAAGTAGAATTGAACAAAATATGCACCACCACTCATAGATCATAAAAAAAACAAGGGGAGTTTTCTATTTCCCTTACTTTTTTTTTTGTTGATAAGACTCTTTTAGTTATACATTGAGGACAATGTATTTTTTAAGGTTGGGGGTGGATAGATGTTTGATATTTGATGAATATTGACTATGTGTAGAGTTTTGAGCATAAATTTTTGAAAATTTTGAGCATGAATTGAATGATGAATTAGTTGCATCTTTTAAGATTAGGACAACCTTGGATATGTTTTAAACGACGATGCTTCGATGCAAGCTATTGAGACTCATCAAAATTAATATTTGTTTACTGATCCTAGCTACCTGGAGTACTAGTGGACCAAGTTGATCACAGAGAACCGACTATCAATTTCTCTCGTTAGAATTCTTATTACTGGAATGGGGAGAGGGGGTTTGGAATAAAACTAAAATCAACTGAAATTAAAGCAAGGAAATAAAAGGATCTTACCAAGGGAACCAATTCAGAGTATGTCAGGTTTAATTGCAATGTTAATCATTGAAAATGTTGCAATTTATGCTCTAAAGCCTCGCAATTAATGATTTATTTAATAATTAATAATAATTTTGATTATTTTATTTGCAATATATTATTATCCATTATATGAAAAATTCAAAGTTATTAGTGTAATCTTGAACAATATGTGGTTGACATACAAGAGGATCATGTTCAAGAAATAACCTAAAGGGTCATAGTATGTGGATAAGATTAGGTGCCTTATCTTGGTAACACTATTGATATGCCCACTTTGTAATAATTACAAATGATGTGATCCAAATCGTTCATGTAGAGTGAATGGGGGTATCTTATACAATGTGTTTGTATAAGACAGAACCACGAAATATTCAATTTCTCTTTATAAATTCGTTAATTGATAAGGTTAATATTTCATTAGGATGATCATATACGACTCGATCTTAATCTTGAGTGAGTTAAGAATTATTGCCTACGAGGGCTTGTCCTTTGATTTGCATGGGTGAGAGTGGCTTTTGTAGCCGATTCAATAAGCCTACCATTTTGGGAAATTGACCAAATAGAGAGCTGAGAACATAATCTTATAAGATAGAATTCACTCCTTCCCATATAGGGTAAGTAAATGAGTAGTTCCCTTAAGCGTTGATTTTGGGACTTGAACAATGGGGTCCCACCCTCTCACTTGCCCAAGAGGGACTTAGTTTATGGTTGGATCATAAACAAATTGTTCATTAGAGGATCAGTGGTACTTAAGGTATAAGATGTAATTACAAGGGAAAAACGGACTTTTGACCTAGCTGTACTTACGAACAACTACAGTTGTTCTATAGTGCGTAAGAGTGCAACTCTAGGTCTATAGTAGAGTGACCTAAAGTTAATGAATGAAAATTGATTAATTAAAGAGTTTAATTAATTAATTTTGTATCATTGGAGCTTATAATCTGTAGGTCCATAAGGTCTCATGCTAGCTCATAGTAACACTAAAAAAATCAATTTAGTTGAAAGAAAATTTTGAAATGTTCAAATTAATATTTAATTTGAACATTTCAAATTAATATTTAATTTGAACATTTTAAATTAATATTTAATATATTAAATATATTAAATATAAAATAATAAAATATATTTATTGTATTTGATACATTAAATATTAAAATAATTAATGTATATTGGATACATTAAAAAATAGATATTTATAAAATTTGAATAAGATTCAAATAAAGAAAGAAATATCGTAGGAGAATTTAAAAGATTTGAATAAGATTCAATTAGATTAAATATATGTATTTTAATATATTAGATATTAGAATATATATTATTTCATTATGGCAAAAATTTGCCCCAGGTCTCTATAAATAGGACATTTGGATTGAGCCATTAGAGCACACATCTCCTCAATAGAGAATTAGATAATTCTCTCTAGACTTCTTCCTCTCAAATCCCTTGTAGATTTTTTTTCAAGAGGCTCCCACAAGCATTGGTTCTGTATTCGAGTCATAGCAAGGAAGACGTTATGGAATTTTTGGAACACAAAAAGTAAAAAACTGCCAGAATTTTATCTCCATATTTAAGTCAAGGTATGTTTTGCTTAGCATAAATTATTTTTCATTTAATTCTAAAATGAAATCAAAGTCGATTACAATGCTTCTGTTGTAGGTTTAATTTGATTATTCCCTTCAGAAAACTCATGTTAAGCTCAATTTCTTAACTAATTACCTAATCGACTTAATTGGAACAACCAGAATAGCCCCTTAAGGTCCCCTAATTATATTAATTCAACCTAGCATCAAATTAATTCTAAACAAACCAACTAACTGGGCACAATAGTGTTCCTTACTAATTGATTAATTGCATTATGCTCTAGGGATTGATTAGGACACATTAACTAAATTGGATAGCCGAATTTAATTAACACATTATCTTGATTCTAAGGCCTATCATGCAAGTTATGAACAGAGGTGCACTTTCCATATCACACGCACAAGCAAGTTTATTCACTACTACAATTAAACATGTGTCCTTTGAATGGAATAATCGAATTAAACCCACAATAGAAGTGTTGAAATCGACTTCGATTTTATTTTAGAATTAAATGAAAAAATAATTTTAGGCTAAGCAAAACATACCTTGACATAAATATGGAGAAAGTTCTAGGGGGTCTTTATCTCCTCTTCGTGTGCTCCAACTCCAATGTTGTTTAAAATCCAATTCCACGAAACCTACTTGCTATGACTCAAACACAAGACCAAAGCTTGTAAGAGACTCTTGAAGGAGAGAGGGAATGGATAGGAGAATCGAGAGAACTCCTTTCTCTCAAGGGAGGAGGCAACTTTTGCTTAACCGATAAAGGTCTTATTTATACTAACCACCTAAGGCAAAACTTTGCCCTGATTAATACATTTTAATATTTAATATTAAAATATATATTTAAACTATTTGAACCTTATTACAATATTTTAAATTCTCCTAATATATATTTTCTTATTTGAATCTCATTCAAATTTTATATATTTGTATCTTAATACATTAATAATTTTATTTTATATTTAATGTATCAAATACAATAAATATGTTTTCCCTCATTTAATATATCAAATATATTAAATACACATTTAAATATTTCAAAATTTCTTTCAACAAAGTTGATCCTTAATTGTTCGTATGAGCTAGTAAGGGGATCTTATGGACCTACAGATTATAAGCTCCAATGATATAAAATTAATTAATTAAACTCTTTAATTAATCAATTTTTATTCCTTAACTCTAGGGTCACTCCACTATAGACCTAGAGTTGCACTCTCACTGTAGGACAAGTTGTCCATGGATATAATCACTACATGCAAGTCGATCCTTCACGAGTTGTTTGTAATTACAGTTCGATCAAAAGTCCATTTTACCCTTGTAATTATATAAGGCACCTTAAGTACCACTAATCCTCTAATGAACAATTTGTTTATGATCCAACCATAAACTAAGTCTATCTTAGGCAAGTGAGAGGGTGGGGCCCCATTGTTCAAGTCCCAAAATCAGCAGTTAAGGGAACTACTCATCTACTTATCCTATATAAGAATGAGTGAATTCCATCTTGTGAGATTATGTTCTCAGCTCCCTATTTGGTGAAGTCCCCAAAATGGTAAGCATATTGAATCGGCTATAAAAACCACTCTCACCCATACAAATCAAAGGAAAAACCCTCATAGGCAGGAGTTCATAACTCACTCAGGATTAAGATTGAGTCGCATATGATCATCCTAATGAAATATTAATATTCTCAATTAACGGATTTATAAAGAGAAATTAAATATTTCGTGGTCCAGTCTTATACAAACTTATTGTATAAGATAATCCCACTCACATGTCTCCAAATGAACGATTTTGATTAAATCATTTGTAACTATTACAAAATAGGTCGTATCAATAGTATTACTAGGATAAGGCACCCAACCTTATCTATATACTATGATCATTTAGGTTATTTCTTGAACATGATTCTCTCATATGTCAACCACATACTGTTCAAAATTACACTAATAAACTTGGATTTTTCATATAATGAATAATATTATACTGCAACTAAAATAATCAAAATCATTATTAATTATTAAATAAATCATTAATTACGAGGCTTTAGAGCATAAATCCCAACAATCTCCCACTTGCACTAAAGCCGGTGAGACATGTATCCTAGGGCATACTCTATACTCAACATGTTCTCCCACTTGACCTAGCAAGACGAGACATGTCTCATAATCCTAGACTTTCTAAGTGACCCTCAAACACTTTAGCTTGAAGAGTCTTTTTATATCGATCAAACGACTATCATTAAAAGTCATCTTAGTCACTACCATGATGCTTTCTCTCTCTCAATATGATTCCCTATACATTGGTGTTTTCTAATTTTCTTAATATTAGTCTTTGCACCACTATAATCATAATAAAGAAGATAGATTAAATCATATTTAAAATACATTTTAGATCTTATTATAGTCATACAAGTTCTTTTGTTGCTTCAAAAGCAAAGACATTAAACTTGTATATCTTATCCTACCACTTAGGGCAAAATTTATCTTAACATAGATTTCCCTAAATCTTTGTAAGAACTAGTGAATATTGTAAAGATTAAATCTTTAACTCCATACACAAAATTTTCTCATTATCCATAGATAATTTGAGAAAGTTTTTAATTTTATACACAATGGTCATACCATTTGTTTAATTGATATATGGTAACCAACTGTATATTAAATGTCAAGTCTCATTTATGCATTAATTGTCTCTCATTTAGAGTAGACAATTAATCATATGCTCTCAACATTTAAAGTGTCTTAGGATACTCTTCCTTACACATAAATATCAAATATTTGATAACAATTTTATCAATATAAAATGTTTGAGACAAAGTTAACATTTTGTCCTTAAAATCTCCATTTTGGACATATAAAATATACCGAATGATTGGGCGTACATGCAAGCGCACGTGATCAAAGTAATAATAAAACGACATTAGAGTACCGAGTATCGTATCCTACGAGGAAGAGAAAATAGAAGCTTTTTCTTTAGTTAATTAATTACTAAGAATACTCACAATTGGAATTATTTTAGGCAAGAGCTAAAGTAAAAGATGCTTGAAATGAAATTCTAAACTAGAAAGTAAGTAAAGTTAGAGATACCAAATTAAGGGAGAGTTTAGGGGATCGAGCACTAATTAGGTTGCAGTTATGGAAATTGTATAGACAATTAATTAATCTTGCTAATTTCATAAACCTAGAGCTAAACCGGTCGAATTCTCCTGTCAGTCTCATTCGAACACCCTAATTAATCACTTGCCTAAGTGTCCTTAGTGCTAATTGATTAATTGATTAGGATTAAGCCCACGCATATTAAGTCTCACTCGTCAATTGTTAATCTTATGTCACTTAGGAAATTTTAGGGTGTTAATTGGATTAGTTCGGTCCTACATTTCCTCTGTCGAGCTCAATTTAAGACTAGGATTAACTAATTAATGGCCAATTAATTAGAGGCAATAAGAACAGTCCAATTAAGTGAAATTAAACAAGTAATTAAATGTCAATAAATACAATTAAACCATAATTACAAACATAAAGTGCTCTTAACCCCTAAACAACTAGAATTAGCCCATAAAAGACATTAAACAATACATCAAACACTGTTTTACATCCTTATGATACATGAATTAAAGATAGGAAACATAAAACTTGACCCTTTGTTGCCTTAATCTCAACTCCTGCCTCGATTCTTGCAATCTCGAGCCTTGAAATCTACTCTCGAGTACCTCCAATCACGCTCCACAAGTCCCAAGAAGGTAAGTTATCAGAGTTTTGGGCAAAAACCCTAACTTGGTCCTCCCAAATCAGTTCGAAATGATAAATATATAGTTGGCCTCGACACAACATCGAGATGAGACGTTGTGCGGAACGTACCGTTTAACAACGCATGCTTCCTTCAGCATCTCGACGCTCTGCACTCAAATAGTCGCGCACACCTTTCTCTAGCGTCGAGACGCTACAGGACAACATATCGATGCTAGCTCTCGTGTTTTCAACATAATAGACAGCGTTTCAACGCTATTTTGAGCGTCAAGACGCCGTCCCCTCGGCCAAACAAGCTTATGCAGCTCTTCTTCTCCATACTTAGCTCCATTTTGAATACTTTTAAGCATCACAATACACCCGATGCTTCAAATTCATTATTTTTAGTCTGAATTGCCCGAGTTCCTGAAATATAGAAAATATCCATGTCAAAAGCTCACAATTATATGCAAAACTAGCAATTAAATAGACATAAATATAATACTAAATTAGTGCTATCACCGAATCATTCCAAATCACTCATTTGAAACTGGTTACTGATTCAACTTTTTATATCATATAGAAATCTTACATTATTCATAATCAATAAAATATCATCAACATAAAACATAAGAAAAATTCACTAAGTAATTAATGATTTTCTTGCCTATACAAGTTTCACTAATATTTATTCAAAGTCATAGATTTTGCTACTTTTATCGAACCTTATATTCAAAGATCTAATAGTAAAATTCATTTGTAAGTAAACATTTACTATTTTGTAAAATTTTTTGCTTTTGATCTTTGAAAATAAACTTCTCTGATTGATTTGTGTAAATGCATAATCTAAGATTTCTTTTCATAAAAGAATTCTAAACATTAATTTTTCATATCTCATATGCAACAATGAATTAAATAATGCTTATAGACTCTAATATGACAACAAGTGAGAAAGTTTACTCGCAGTCTACTTTCTCCTATTAGGTTTAACCCCTTGCCATTAGTCTCATTTTGAGGGCAATAAGCCTTCATCTTTGTCATCTAACATGATAACTTGGGCTTCAATTAAGTCCTTGTAAAGGTTGAGTCATCTCATAACTCTCCCACTATGATGAGGCTTATCAAATTCATGACTAGGATCTATTTGACTTTCAAATGTAATTAAAATGATAAAAACTTTTGTTAACTATTTAGTGGCTTAACTTGGGATCAAATTATTAACACTATCTCACCTTATTAAAGGTTTGTAGTCTTTTATTTGACATCCCTTATAGAGAAATGATATTTGTCATACAAATACCTTAGTCTTTTTAGGACTAGATAAAAGGCCATTTTCTACTCTTTAGGGATGGCCTACACTTAGACATATCTTTGAATATATATAGCCTTTTTGGACTTGTTTCATCATGTATGGTTAACATTCCTAAATGGTGAAGTGTTGTAAACTAGCTTTACTACTCTTCTATAATCTCAAAATTGTCTTATAGATACTTTTGGAGGTAATCATATTACCAAGTAATCTTTGTTGCATATCCTAACAAGAGTCTTGTAATGGAGTGTAACTCACTATTGATTTGACTATGTCCAACACGGTTTTGTTTCTCCTATCGCAGTCCAATTTCACATCAATGTACTTGGTATTTAAAATAATTGGGATAAAAACCCATTTTCTATCAATTAGTCTTAGTATATAAGGTTCATGTACTTTCTATTATGATCTGATCATAATGTCTTGATAGATTTGCCTAATTGATTTTCAACTTTAGTCTTACTTTTCTTGAACTTTAAAAAATTTAGACTTATGTTGTATTAGGTAAAAATACTTATACCTTAAATGATCATCAACTAGAGTGATGAAATATCATGACTTTATTTGATCTTTACATTCACCCGACCACTTGGGTCAGAATGTGTAAGCCCAAAGTATTCTTTGATTTTGTAGCCTTATCCAAAAAAGACTCAATGATTATCTTACATGAAAGACAAGATCAACGGACAATTAAAGTAATTAACTCTAACTTTTAGAGAACTAACTCTTTAGTCTTTTCATTATATTCAAGTTGATGTTAATCAATCTTAACTACCAAAGTCAAGTATCTTTTAGAAGAAAACAATTTGTCTTTCCATTTTGGATTCTATAATCTGAATACCCCAGTATTTTTTTGTATAGTACATGTTGACATTTTAATATATACAAATTGTTCTTATTTTCTGATGAATGTATTTTTAAACAATTTTGAAAATATAAACTTTAAAACTTCAAAATAATTCATACTATATGAACTTTTTAGTAATAAAGTTTGAGACATCTTATTATTTAATGACATCTTAATGTCTCCCCACATTCATCATTAAGTAACAATTTTTATTTAATGACATCTTAATGTCTCCCATTACACTAACTGAGATGGGCTTCCTGGTGCCAACCTGTAGAAACTATTTTACATATTATGTATTTTTCAAGACTTACAACCTTATTATGACTATCATTATGATTGTCTAGGCTAATTTGGAAACTATTTTCTCTTATAGCTTCAGTCGTTTATTTTCTTTTCTTAGATTTTTGTAATACTTAATTTCGAGATCATTTAGACAATTTTCTAAATGTAGCTTTTGTTGAGTTCAACATCTCATATGTTGTTGTCATTTTCTTTATCTTCTAAGCTTGACATCTAACATGTCAACTGGGAGATGTGTACAAGTTATCTCATTTACTTTTGATTCATTAATCATGTGCTTCATAAACAATTCGATTAGCATTGGGAACAGGTTTTGAGAACATTTCTCAATAAAGACAAATTCAAAATTTTACATTGTCATTATAGTGTTGACGTTACTTTTTTAAGTAATAAAATTTTCTCAATTTTGACTTATTAGTAATAAGATTAAAATTGAGATAGATAGTCATAATATTGAAATATTAAAAAATATTATTTAACATCATGCAAACAATTATCCATTCAATTTTAGCATAGAAATCAAAAAAATTTGAAGAATGAACCCTAAAAATCATTTCTAATGTTATGATACTTTAGTGAGTTAGAACAAGTGTCACTGTAGGGTAGATCAAGTGAAGGAGATCAAGTGTTCCTTCACTAAATTGAGACAATTTCAACCAAGTATTACACCAGAATAACTCTTACTCCTATAATATTTAGTTGGCACTAGTTTGTTCAAGGATATTATTAACAACCTTAACAAGCCCTTTGTAAGTGTGACCCATAATTTTAAATTCCATAGTTTTATCCCAACAAGTGTCGTCGTAGGGTAGATCAAGTATTGGAAATAAAACTACAACCTTATCCTTCTTAGAAGTTCATCTTGATATTGACCCATGCAAACACCTTCCGTAGGGGGACAGTCCAAAAGCCACCGCAAGGCTCCACATGGATCTCATGTTGTGAATCAATGATGGAGACCATAGGATATGTTGACACATTTCATTCTCCCACTTACTGTAAAACTTTCTTAAGAGATTCACCATGATATTGACCCATCCAAACACCTTCTGTAGGGAGGACGATCCAAAAACTACCACGAGGCCCTGCATGAATCTCACGTTGTGATTAAATGATAGAGATCACATGATATCTTGACATATGTCTTTCTCCCACTAAGTGTTTTTTAAATAGGGATTTCTATTACTTAGACAAATTAGGCTAATCTCATTTATCTAAGTTTCCCAATCTACCCTTCCATATGTTGGTTAGATTGATTTTAATGTGAATTACCAAGTTTATTAAACTATTTGAAAAGCTAATCACGTTATGAGCTTGTTTAATGAATTAAAATAAAATTTGACTAATTCAACTCCCAGATCAGTTTTCAATTAGATGTGTTTTCTTTCGATCAACTTATATACCCTAGTCTAGACAGAACCTTCCATAGTTAGAGTTTCTTTATAGTCAATTTTTATTTCAAAATTCATTAATTTTTAATTAACTATTAATTACTAGATAGTTAATTAAATATGAATGAACCTATGTGAATTTATGCAATGTTTTTAATCCTATTAAAAACTAATTCACTTTATGGTTAATCTTGAAATTCTACCATTTAAAACAAAATTAAAAGATTATCCTAAGTTCTAATCTCATTAGAAACAAATAAAGATTAAATTAAATTCAAAAATTAAACTATTTAAAGTATGAATTAAATTATCTTTATTTTAAGAAAATTTACTCTCATTAGGAATAGCCTAATCCTATTAGGAAACATGGATTCCAATTATGAAAGGAAATATCCTAATTTAATTTTCCAAATATAACAATTATATTCAAAGATGTGGAAAATATAAACGTATTAGGAAAGCATCTCAATTCTATTAGGAAACAACCTAATCAAGATTTCAAATATAACAATTATATTAAAAAAAATTAATTAAGATGCATGATCATGCTTAACCTATGGTGGGATTTTAATCTAAACGACATACTTTATGCAACAATCAAACAATTTAAAGCATACATTAATATGTATAATTAAATTGAAACAAATTAGCAAAATTGTCTGACATATTTGGCATATCCTAGAAATTAAAAATTAAATTCAAAATTACCAATTTGAATTTCCAAGATATATCTTGGCCTTCAATTTCTTTCCTTTGTTGGTCATCCAAAATTAGAAACCACCAAAATTAGGGTTTGAGAACCCTAATTTTACTTTTCTTTGAGAGTTGCAATTACCACCAAAAGAGATCAACCTTTATCGCCGACAACTTTGTCCCCGTGTGAAAAATTGATCTACCGCCAATTAATTCAATGCCGCCAGCAGCTTGAAATCTTTGACTTGAAATTCTGGACCTATATGCCAATTGAAGTCCTTAACTAATGTCTGACAGCAACTTATCAGGTTTGAAATTCTTCATCGTCGGCAGAACATGCGTACAAGGCTTTCATATGTTGCAAATTTATATATAATATACACAAGAATTATAACAAACTCATTTGTGTGTTGCAGGCTTATAGCTTCATATATATGATATATATATTATAAATATGCACACACACTTGGATCAAACGAGGCAACAAATTAGACTTTGGTTGCACATTAACACACCAAGCCTTTCAACATGTTTGCACTGTTAGATGTTCATACTAAAGTGGACCGCAACACTGAATCTATGGTTGGATAAAGACGGAAGTTACCGCTGGTTACCAAATGCTTTCATTTAATTACAAAGAACCCTAACCCATTGGATTTTACAATTGATCTAATCAAAAGCAATTAAATCTAATGTCACACAAATATGCCAAAACAGTCAATTTGCAAACCACATATTACATATATGAAAAATTTAAATACCAACCATACACAAATTTAATTCTAAATAAAAATTCAAAAATCGCTTTGATACCTATTGAAGGGAATAATCGAATTAAACCCACAGCGGAAGCGTTGGAATCGACTTCGATTTTATTTTAGAACTAAATGAAAAATAATTTTAAACTAAGCAAAACATACCTTGACATAAATATAGAAAAAGTTATGGCGGGTCTTTATCTCCTCTTCATATGCTCTAACTCCAACGTTGTTTAAAACCCAAATCCACAAAGCTTCCTTACTATGACTCGAACACAGGACCAAGGCTTGTGGGAGTCTCTTGAAGGAGAGAGGGAGTGTATAGGAGAATTGAGAGAACTCCTTTCTCTCAAGGGAGGAGACACCTTTTGTTAATTCGTAAAGGTCATGTTTATAGTGACCGCCTAGGGCAAAACTTTGCCGTAATTAAATAATATATTTAAACTATTTGAACCTCATTCAAATATTTTAAATTCTCCTAATATATATTTTCTTATTTGAATCTCATTTAAATTATATATATATATATATATATATATTTGTATCTTAATACATTAATAATTTTCCTTTATATTTAATACATCAAATACAATAAATATTTTTTCCACATTTAATATATCAAATATATTAAATATTCATTTGAATGTTTCAAAATTTCTTTCAACAAAGTTGATCCCTAATTGTTTGTATGAGCTAGCAAGGGGACCTTATTAACCTACATATTATAAGCTCCAATGATACAAAATTAATTAATTAAACTCTTTAATTAATCAATTTTCATTCATTAACTCTAAGGTCACTCCACTATAGACCTAGAGCTGCACTCTTATGTATTGTAGAACAAGT
This sequence comes from Trichosanthes truncata, assembly GCA_033996785.1. Taxonomy (NCBI): domain Eukaryota; kingdom Viridiplantae; phylum Streptophyta; class Magnoliopsida; order Cucurbitales; family Cucurbitaceae; genus Trichosanthes; species Trichosanthes truncata. Next base: position 28,180,009 of record JAWPNB010000003.1, on the reverse strand, counting down.
TGTGTCCATGGATATAATCACTACATGCAAGTCGATCCTTCACGAGTTGTTTGGATTTTTCATATAATGGATAATATTATACTGTAAATAAAATAATCAAAAGCATTATTAATTATTAAATATTAAATAAATCATTAATTACAAGGCTTTGGGGAATAATCCCAACATCCTTGACAATTACGGATCTCAAACAACATGCACAGCAGAATGAACATACATGCTACGATTAAGGCATCAATTTAATCTACAAGCATGCTCATAAATTATACAAGAATTATGAGATAATTAATACTAAAATTGATAGAAATTCATAACCAAATCTCACAACATTACAAAATACAACCCAACAAACCTCCCAATTGAAGTTGATAGTCTAGCTGGCCACCAAAATAGCGAAGCGCATCACCATTGCTCTATCAAAACTCCTAAAACTAAGCTAAAACTACTAAAAACAGTAAGAAAATGCATAAAGAGGTCTCAAGACGGTTGTACAACTCAAGACAAATGACTTAATTGCAGAAAAGATGTATTTATAGTGCACACGATAGCGTTGAGACTCCAAGAGCAACGTAGAGGTAGGTTCCCCGCAGCGTTAAGGGTTGTTGCTAGATGTTGTCCCCTTGTCGTGTCGAGACGTTAGAAGTAACATCTCAATACTACCATGTTCTTGCGCAATCTGTCCATCTCTAGTGTCTTGAAGCTCTCTATGGCGTTGAGACGCTCTCGCTTGGGATCAAATAGCTTATGCTTCACTTCCTCATCCTTCAGTTGTTCAATTATTACTCAATTAACTCCAAATTGATCCTGGTTTGCCACAATTGCTCTGAAACACTCCATTGGCTTGATTTCCTATGAAATAACCAATTCAACACATAAACTCCATCGAACTAGCATTAATTAACAAGATAAATATAACACTCTTATAGTGTTATCATGCTTTTATAAATTTTTGGAAACATGAGAACATCTACCTAATTCGAGTTAAATTTAATTTTTTTCTTTTATTCCTTTGCACATCTATAACACATAGCTTACCTATTTGTGGTTTTGAAGGCTTAGAATTGGGTTATATGATCTATATGTTTGTTGTCACTTCGAAAGGACTTGGAACTGATTAGAGAGTTAACTTGCATGATGGTTAGTAATGTTACACTTAGGAGAAAATTATTGCCTTCTTTAAATCTACTGTTAATTTCTTTATTTCCTGCTAAAAAAATTAACTTACTAGCTAATGATAACAAGAAATACCTCTATTGTGATCAATTAGGACCACATATGAGTAAAATTTTCATGGGTAAAAGTCCCTGCAGTGGATGTGTGAAAGCTAGTGCCACCAAATTAAAGAAAAATTCAAGTTTGGGGGAATTTCCCCTTAAGTTACATGCACCGTAATGGCATATTACATCTGATAAGCCTTAAAATTAAGGCTTATTTAACTCCCAATTACTTATAATATTATTGTTTTGTCTTAAGATCATTTGGAAATAGTTGCAAGTTGCTTAAAAATAAGAAGGAAATAAGAATGAAGGCAATTAGGGTGAGATTCTTAAAAACTAAACTTGTGTGCAGGAATTGTGGAAATTGCAGAACTGAAATTGCAAGATGAAGTTGCAATTACAAGGACTGTGGAAATTGCAGAATCGAAATTGCAAGATGAAGCTGCAATTCTGGAGTAGTAGAAAAAATCCAAAAAAGGAAAAAAAAAATGCATTTAACTCATATAAAAAAATCCTCAATTATTGCACGATTTGAGGGATTTTGAGCATGAATTTTGGGTATTATTCAACCCTAATGAAGGCCTACAAAAGGAGAGAAGAGGAGTGAAGAAAGGGATCGATTTTTGGAGGCGAATTTCCTTGGAATTCTTTGTGGGTTTTCTTCAAGTTTTTCTTTTTTTTTTCCTTCCAGCCGAGAGTTTCTATTTTGTTTTAGCTTCCTCGAAATCTCCAATCCGATGCAAGCAAACACTTGGGTTGTTAAGATTCAATATTTTCCTAAGAGCAAGTGGGAGAATTGAATCGATTGGTGAATGAGGAAAAACTTATGAACATCAAAACCAATAGCTTTTGTATTGCTCTGTTATTTTATTTAATTTTCTGTTTTTAGCCAAGTGGATGGTAGAATTTCAGTTACTGCATTCCATTCTTTCTATAAGTTGGTCAAATTCGATTGAGAAGGAAGAGAAATTGAATTTCATCTCATTTTGAAGGTTTATGTTCAAGGGTTTTTGTCTAGAAGCCAATTTGAGTTTTATTTCTTTGAAAATTCTCTTCCGTTGCTCATGGGTGTTGGGATGAAAATTTTCATTGTTTACTACAGTACTTGCTTTTAAAATTAAAATCTAATTGGACAGCAACTCCCTTCAATTTCCTTTAGTTTTAATTGCAATAATACTTAGCCTTAAGAAATTTCTTTTCCAATATGAATTTTGTTTCTAGAAATTGTTTTGAATTTTGTGAGCTAAATATGAGCTAAACTTCTTAGGGGGTTCAAAGATGTGAATTCCCTAAGAAGTAATTGTAGCCAAAATTCCAACAAAACCAAGCCTACTACATCTCAATTGTTTGCTTGTGTTGAATAAAATTCCGTTGAGATCTTAGATTGATCAACTAGGGTAGCAACTTAAGCTTAGATCTAATACTAACGAGGTTTGTGACAAGCGGATTTCGCACAAGTGATGGAGAAAAGAGCTTAGACATAAGCCAATTCTTTACCCTAGACATAAGAATTAAAGACCCCAAAACTCATAAAATTGTTGGGCCAAATTATCTAAGATAGAGGGAATATAGACATATAAGTCACTCACTTAGTCTCCTAAAACCTAATTTCAAGGTGAATAGGAGTGGCAATTTTGGTTTACAATTGTGTGTAGAATAGGTTGGAATTGCAATTTTGGTTTGCAATTACAACTTAGGGCAATGACATTCTTGAGCCCCCCATTTCTCTAAAGAATTCCTTTGCAATTTTCATTTCTTTTATCAAGTTTGTTTAGTTTTCTATTCAATCTTGCAATTCTTGATTATGCAATTCAGTTATGCAATCTTTGTCACTTTAACTTGCAATTAGATTATGCAATTATTTTGTTTTTAACAAACACACTAAACCCAACCTTGTTTTTGCAATTTTTAATTTCCAAGTTGCAATTCTCCTTACATTTTGCTTAGCAATAATTTTGGTTACACCGTTTCCTGTGGGATCGATAATCAGAAATACTCTTGTTTTAATACTTGCATTGGCAGTGTGCACTTGCACTGGGGTTGAACGTATGTACTTACTTTTCTTCACCCAAAGTTGCAATTCTCCTTACATTTTGCTTAGAAATAATTTTTGTTACACCGTTTCCTGTGGGATCGATACTCAGGAATACTCCTGTTTTAATACTTGCATTAGCAGTATGTACTTGCACTGGGGTTAAATGTATTTACTTACTTTTCTTCACCCAAAGTTCACCCAATCAACATCCTTGATTGTAGAAAGGCCTAATAGTTGAAACTTAGGGCCAGAGTAGGGGAAAAACGAATTGAGGGTTGTATAAAATTATTTTGGGCTTATAAAGACTAAGATAGGAAAAGCTAAGCGCACACACGTGTAAAGGATGAAAAATATTAAATTTAAATTTCTTAAAGAATGGTTGTGGTCTAGCGTTTCCTTATATTGTAAATAATTTGTTGTTTAGAACATTGAGGTTCTAGGCATTTGTATGCAGCTAAAGATTTAGAGGATGGTTTAGTTCTACCTTGTTCGAGGACTAGCAAAATTTAAGTTTGGGGGTATTTGATAACACCTGAAATGTGCTATATGTAGTCCTTATTTAAATGCTAATTCTGTTACTTTCATGCTATTATTTGTCCATTGTGTAGGATTTGAGCAATTTAGAGCTAATGAGAGCATTACGAAGAATCGGTGTAAAAAAACGAGCTATTTGGACTTAAATTTAGCAACCGAGTCAAGAGAAGCCGAAGTCCAAGCTAAAATACTCGAGCTGATAGCGTCTCAAATATTATTCACTCGTGCATTTTGAAGGACAACATTGAGACGTTGCCCTTAGTGTCTCGATGTTGCGATGATAGCTTTTTATCTTTGGATGATTTTTTTTGGGTATTTTCCTAAATGGTTTGGAATTTCTAATTCAAATAGATTTATGGATTTCCAATTCATTTAGGATTTGGATTGGTCTACTATAAATACACCAATTCTCTTCCTTCAAAGGATCCCATCCACTAGCAGATCAAGTACCTAATTTTGAGAGAACAGTTCTATTGTTAGTTTTAAAGAGTTTATTTTAGTTCTTTTCTTTTGTATCAATCAAACTCATGTTGAATTTTGGTCTTCTCATCACAATGAGTGGCTAAACTTCACGTTTCTGATTTAAGAGTTGGCTCTATTCAGATTGTAATATTGTGAGGCCTTGAACTATTTTGTTATTTCTTTTTCTAATGCAAAGTGTTATTTATTTCCTATTACATTTTATAAGCATGCAATTTTAATTAAATTGACGCCTTAATTGTTATTGAATGTTTATTTGCTATGTATGATTTTATGATCCATAATTGTCATGAATGAATGAAACAAGTAGTAATAAGGTTGACTCATGTGTGTGTATTTATGACTGAAATATTAGATAATTAGTTTAGTTTAGTTAATATTAGTTAAGTTATTAATTTTAGTTTAATTAGTGCTTATATTTCATCCTACATCATCTTTCCATATTACATATTTTGCATGACAGACTCTAGGAAATAAAAGAAGCGAAATTAATTAGATTGTGGCTATCTCACCTAATTGGTCTTGTCTTAGTCATCCCATTATTCTTAATGCTGTTATTGAATTAATATGGAACGTTATCATGCCTAGTTAACTAGATAACAAGATTTGATTATAATGTTGGGTTAGAATCAATTAAATTAGGAGAATTTATACTTATCGTGGATATTTTGAATAAGTAGACTAAGCACTTGGACAGAAAAAGATAATTTACTTTTGAGAGCCTATGATCAATATTACAATTGGATGCAACCGTACATTTGAATTGGAATTTGGGAAGATTGATTTTTTCAAGCATTTATTTGTTCTTGTTTAATTTAACTTTTATAAAATCTAAACTCCTCCCCCCACCCTTCCCTCCTTTTATTTTTTCAATTTTAAATTTAACATTGAAAAATTAATCATTTGGTTCCCTTTGGATTTGACCTGGTTCCAATATTCCTATAAGTTAGGGTAGTCAAATCAGTTTTTAATTTTGGCGGGTCTTGACAACCCAACCATGGTGTCGGTTCATTCATGTACGCCTCATATACTTGGATGTTACAAAAGGGTTTGGTTGAGCACGATTTTCATAAAAGCAATTTAGGAAAAGAGCCTAGACATAGAACTTTGCTTTTGACCCTAGACATAGGGCAAAACCTATAGAGTCAATAGAATTATTGATAAGCCTTAGAATTAATACTTATTTAACTCCCAATTACTTAAAATATTCTTGTGTTGTCTTAAGATCATTTGAAATAGTTGAAAGTTGCTTGAAAATAAGAAAGAAATAAGAATGAAGGCAATTATGACAAGATTATAAAAAAGCTATGCTTGTTTGTGGGGAATGTGAAAATTGCAAAATCAAAATTGCAATTTCGGGATTCTGCAATTTTTCTGGAGCAATAGAAAAGTTCAAAAAAGGAAAAAAAAATTTCATTTAACCCATTCCAAAAATCCTCAATTATTGTACGATTTGGGGGATTTTGAGCACGAAATTTGGGCATTATTCAACCCTAATGAAAGCCTATAAAAGGAGAGAAGATGATTGAAGAAAGAGATCGGTTTTGGGAGGCGTTTTCTTGAAGAATTTCGTGGGTTTTTATTTCCTCTGTTTTTTTTTGTTTTCCTCTATTTTTTCCAGTTTTTATTTTTTCTCTGTTTTACCGAGGTTACTGCAAGTTTTTTGTTTCTGTTTAGCTTCATTTTTTTCCAATTCGATTCAAGTAACATTTGGGTTGTTTAGTTTCTGTTGATTTAAGTTCTGTTTTAGTGAAGATTTGAGTTGTTTGGTTTTTGTATTAGTTTTTGTTTTAAGACTCAACCTTGTTTTAATATAGTTATGTTTTAATATACTTTAGTTTCTGTTTTTGTCTCAATTCTAGTTTATGTTTCTGTTTTTGGTTTTAGTTTTCTTAGCTTATTAATGAATTTCTTTTTGTCTAGTACACATTATCATTTTTATGAATCTTAATTAGTGAATTTGTTGGCCTTGCATTTGGTTTTGTTTACTGTATGGCAGAAAAATAAGTTTCATTTCCCTTAAGTTAGTAAAATAATATTTTCTTGTTTCCCTTAAGCTTTATTCCTAAAATTATTCAGTAGTCTAACCTTAATTTTACATGAAGGTTATTTTAATTTTTAGCTTAGTTTCTTATAGATTTTAATATGAGCTAAACTTCTTAGGGGGTTCAAGGATGAGAATTCCCTAAGAATGTAATTGTAGCCAAAATTCCAACAAAAACCAAGCCTACATCTCAATTGTTTGCTTGTGTTGAATAAATTTCTGTTGAGACCGTAGATTGATCAACTAGGGTAGTGACTCAATTATATACATTCTATATCTAAGTTTAAAGTCATAGATATATGTGTTTAATTACTTAGGCTCCTAAAAGCACTTAGAAAAAGGTTGAATAGGTGTTGAACTTAATTAGGTAGTATTCTATACTCGACAAGGTAAGATGTGGGCGCATATAGGTAGCAGTCCCTTATGAGCTTCACTTAGTTGAGATAAGTTTCGGACGCATAGGTGGGAGCAAATTCCATAGGGATCGAAACAACTTTGGATCCCTCTTCTTTTATTAACTTTTCAGTAACTATTTTCATTCCTCTTTATTTACTTTTTGATTTTGCAACCAAACATATCCCCAATTACTTTCTTGGTTATCTTGATCACAAACTTAGAGGAGGTCTTTGACGTGGTGTGACTTAATACTATGTGACTCTATGTGAAATATCAGGAAAATGTATGAAAAAGGGATAGAAATGATGTAATAGTGACGCGATGAAAAGAAATTTGCACACAAAATCTTCTTGTCACCCAACACATTGGCTCAAGTATAAACCAACACACTTGCAAGTAATACCTAGAGTATTCTAGGGTCGAATCCTCAGGGATATGTGTTTACAAACAATGCATTCAAAAATCATACAACTAATAACAATGTGCTGAAAGGTAACTAGGTCAATCAAAAATATTTTTGGTTTTTGAGAGCAAAAGTAAAATGATGTTGTGTAAATAAACAGTGCAAGGCAATGAAAAGAAATAACGATTGCAAAAGGTCAAGACTCGACTATTGGCTACCTAATGTTACACTTGTTTCCACGCATTGAACATAAAGGGAATAAACTAATTAAACCCTAGCGGAAGCGTTGAAATCAATTTGAGTTTATTTAAAATTAAATAATAATAATAAGGTCAAACATAAACCGTACCTTGAAAATATGGAGATTCCTTTAGTGTTCTTAATCTCTTCCATAAACCCTTCCTAGCTATGGCTTGAACAAAAGACCAAAGAAGTTTGTGGGAACCTCTTTGAAAAATAGAGAGAGGGAATGAAAGGAGAATTTCTCACTAGTATAAATTTGGGTTTTAATGACGGGCATTGCCCGTCATTAAAGGGAAACGATGACGGACATGTGTCGGTCATTTTTCGAGTGTCATCGTAGCCTACAATGACGGACGCTTTTTAATGACAAACATTACCCGTCATTAAAAGGTGTCTGTCATCGTAGCCTACAATGACGGTCAACTTTTAATGTCGGTCAATGTATGACATTAAAAGTCAATGTCTGTCATTAAATGTCTATTTTGAATGTTTTAATGACAGACAATGTCCGTCATCATTTCATCAATAATTTAATAAAAAAAATTATTGGTTGCACACATAGCTAACAAAAATATTTATCTTTCTCAACTTATGCACAAAATAAAATATCAATAATATTATTATTTTTACAAAATAATTAACTCAATAAAAAACCTTAATTAATAAAATATACAATATGTAATACAATAAGAAAATTAACAAATCGTTTAACTAATAACGTATCAATTAATTAAAAATATCAACTATCCTACTAAATGAAAATTTAAACAAAAGTACTTGCATAAAGTATACAAAATTAACAAATTCATAAGTCTACACATATATCTTCCAACAAATTCTGTCCTTTCTATTCGAACCTCGTCAATTTCTTCTTGTTGATATATGCATTTCTCGTATATACTTTTGTACATAGTACTTGCACCCTACAAAATCCAAAAATCATTGCTGTAAAAGCACCCAAAGACACAAAAAGACCTCTCAACAGCTGAAATGCAGTAAACAAAATTTATTTCTTTGTGGCTAACTTAAAGCTTCAAGATTGACACAAAACAAATAAAACCAAAACAAATGAAGAAGATAAAACCATAAGCTCAATCACTTTAAAAGCGCTATAAGAAAGTTAAATTGAAAGTTCAAGATAATAGATTCAAATAAATGGGTCAAGCATGCAATTCAACAATGAAAAGCAAGCCATCTATTAACAAGAATTCACAAGCCTGTATAACAACATAAAAGCCATCTATAGACTTAAATAATCTAAAAAATAGGAGAGAGGGAGCATAATAATGAAAAAGTTAAAAACCAAACAATAATAAAAAAGTTAAAAGTCAAACACACAGCAAAAATGCTTCCAATAAAATGTCATAACAACTATTTTCCTGAAATCAATGTAACAAAGGATGCACAGCAACACAGTAAGTAAAACTTTACTCAGCAGAAATGCTTCCAAAGTCATGGATGTTTTCAATATCATATTCTGTAAAGTTTCCTTACAATATGATCAACACACCTTTTGAATAGATAAACAAAAATAAAGTTAAGCTCAAGCCAAGCTACTCTCAGTTGTATACAAGTATTGGGTTAAAAAAACAATCAAGAACTAAAATGCTTAAACTGAATTTAACATTATTCAATCCATTTGATAACTTGCATTTATGCTTGACTTAAATAATCTAGAAAAAGCCATCTGTTGACTTAAATAATCTAGAAAAAGAGGAGAGAGAGAGCACAAAAATGGACTAGATTTCCTAAAACTAACTAAATGATTAAGAAAGGACAAAATCAATAGTTTACCTTTCTACAAGAAAAGGAATGCACAAAAGATGTTTGAGTTTCTTCAGATTCTTTCTTTTCTAACACAAAGACTTTTCATGAGGAATACCTTAGGAGTCTTAGGATCCAATGCCTCAAGCATTTTCAATAAAACATATGCTAATCCTTGTGCATTTTGAATTTCTAGCAAGCTGTTTAAGTTCAAATTATAATCAGAGCCGAATACAGAGAGGCAATGACAAATAAAAATAATAAAATACTAGACTTGAGCAAGACGAATGAAGTAGATAGACACATTGGATTGAAATTCATGATGAAGACGAGCAAGTTAGTGAGAAACTTAATTAGCCCCTTACTTTTTCAAAAAGAAAAGGCCAAAAAGTAAAATAGGTTGAACATGAATTAAAACTTTACCTTAAAACAATTGGTTAGAGGCATTAACATTAAAACAATTATTGCCAAACAAGAAAAGGAAAACAACAACGATACTATCACAGTCATCCTATAGCAAAATCAATGGAAGAAGAATTAGAGGAACCAAACCAGAGGATTCAAACAAGCTATCGGCAACAACAAACTGACCTCCAACGGACCAAATAATGTTTGACAAAGATATAACATTATCATGCAAAACACTCAGTTTTGGTCAACTTTGTTGCCTAACATCAGTTGTTGACAACTTCTTCCAACATTGTGATGAGAGTTCAATATGCTGAAATAATCCAGAACCCTAACAAAAAGATTAAAAAGTAGTTTCATAGACTTGTGTTTTATTGTGTGCTTGACTGTATAAAATATGACCAACTTATCCTAATGAAATAAAAATGGGACTTAGATGCTTTTGAATTGCACAAATCTAAATCGTTGTCAAGCTTTCCATATGAACAGCGCCTCCAACTCAAGCACCGAAAAGTGAATCTCCTTTAAATTGAATGCACAAGAATTCTATTAAACAATAGGAACTAAAGCTCAAATCTAAGACACAAAACTTACGAGCTTTTCAAGAACTTGAAGCAGCCGAATATATCTAACTCAATTGAGCAAATACCTTATTACAAAGCTTTATAGGAAAAAAATTAGCATTAAATTATTTTATATCAGATGTAGTTGCAATGTAATTCAATATAGTAAAAGCTTGATAGGCAAGTGAAAGTGACAATGTACTTCAATATAGAGAAAGATGATTGAGATGCATTGAGCTTAACCTGTCGAAATTTGTCCAGATGGAATCATGGCAACATATTTTGCAGCCACCTGTGAGTAAAACACCATAACTATTAGAAAGTGAATTAAGCCTGAAATTTATATAAAAAAAAAAAAATTGAACTCAAAGATAACAGCATCAACTGCTATTTTGATACCAATGCATAAATCCATCACACTTACACCTGCAAATGGTTCAGGGGGAGAGCTCCATTTCGGTGCTTTTATGAGCTTTTTGCTATAAGAACACCAATGATTGACATGACCATGGTTTAACTTCTTTTTCTGCTGCCATTGATATACCAAATACAACCATAAAATCTGGTGGTGGGTTTGTTTCACTTCTAATTAGACTGTGAGATATGTGTTTCGTGATCTCTAATTGGGGTATCTGGTGCTATCAAATTATATCACCCAACTAATTTACTATTTCAATTTCAAAGGGAAAAAAAGCATAAAGGTGAAGAAATATAAGCAATACTTTTTCCATTTTTGTTGTGTTCATACAAGGTTGTGACCTTCATCATTATACTATAGACAAATCAACATGCATTCTTCTCTCTCACCTACATTAGGTTAGTTTAAACATCTTAATCAAGTACATGGCTTCTAGTCTTTCAACTTTGCATTTGTGTGTTAAAAATACCATTGGAGGTTTAGAGAGATAGAGTAATAAATGTAGCAGATGGACAATAAATACTAACTTTACTTAATGCACCATTTACCAAGTTAATATCTCAAGACATAACAAATTGGCAAAATTAGAAATGGATGTTTAAGATACAAAATTGCTAACATATACCTGCAATCCTAAACTCAATACTTCCAATCCTAGAGCCTTCAAGTGGATGTTCAATCTAAAGTTCATGCATCTTACCTACAAAAAAATTATCAAGAAAGAAATGAAAATCAACTTGAAAAATAGACTATTCGTGTTGTTATGTGCAAGCATTTGTGTAGAAATCAACTAAACTATTTTCCAATCGCTCAAAAAAGTTTGTTATTGTCAGAGATTTAGATTCTATGCATGCCAATCTCTACAGTCCCTAGAGAAAAATAAAGAAAAATAGACCAAGGAAGTAGAAACATGGTAATAAGAAAAAGTTGACATATTGAGAGAAAAATGTACTTGTGTTTATAAAATTAATGGTGTATAAGAATGTGGTTTAGCAAAAACTAGGTTTCAAATTTATACTAAATTTTCTCATCAAGATCATGAGAACCAACAAGATCAATCTATGCAAGTCGAGTTGTATTGTAAAACAAAATGCATGCAGAAGCTCCATGTAGGTAGATACAATACAATATAACCCCCTGAGACACCCAATTCATTAGTTCAAGCTAACAAGAATATATACTTCACAAGCCAAAGTACCTTCTAAAAGGTTTCTTGTATAATCTTATAAAGAGAATGAATTACGTGTTCGAGTTAGAGTTGCCATTAGATTGAACTCTAAGTCCAAACCTAGAACAACAATCTCAAAAACCCAGTATCCTATATTGAATTGAATGGTGTAAAACAACAACAGAGGATCCAACCTAATAACCATAAGAAGATGCATTCACCAAACAAAAAAAATGAAAAATGGGGTCAAAGAAATTTTTGGTAATTTAATTTGGGGGGGGAAACGTTACCAAAAGTAATGCAATTCCTAGATGATACAACAACAACAACTCCAAGGTTAAGCCTTTTGTCATCGATAAAATTAAAGTCCTAATTGTATTGTTTAGATCTATGATCAATATCCTGTCTTCTTACTTTTTGATGCGAGCATGTAAAGCAAAAACTGTTGTTCATTTCAGAAAATCCAGTGAAGTTAGTGCTAAAACACAACCTAGTGAAGTTTTACATTCCTAAAACTAAAAAGAAAACTGGAAATCGCAATAGAGTTAATTAACATGTCAATCGGATATGTAGCAATGGAAGCATCTAACCAATAGCAGCAAACCTATATGCTTCCATTCTCCATCGCCTGTGATAAATTGAGTATGTTCAGAGCCCTAATTTTACCTCAATCAAAGAGCTCCTCAGCCAACAAAGAAGTCCTCTCCAACTGTCCAATAAAATCGAATTCAAAATCCTCATCAGCAGCACTGCTACAACCATCGCCTCCATATTTCGCAATTCCAGGAATCTCCTCCCACAAGAAGGGGGTTTCTAAGTCCGATGAGCTTCTTTCGTTGCCGTCGCCATAACCAAACTCATTGAAGTTGTAGTAGAATGTGGTGGCGCATGAGGGAGAAGTCGAAGCACTGGAGAAGAAGAAGTTGCCGAAACGCTGATGACTGGAAGGGCGGTCATGTAAGGGGAAGAGCAGGCGCTGTCGAAGTGTAAGTCGATGGGAGGAATCGCCATTGTGAACGGTGATAAGGAATCTCCAAGGTCCGTCTATGGAAGTGGTTTAGGGTTAGCTGGAGAATATCACACAGTGAGAGGAAGATCAAGGGTTTGAGTGAAAGGAAGATTGGGGTTTGAGAGAAGTGAGGTTTTCTTCGGTAAGTGTGAGAGATTTTCAATTTTTTATTTAGCACTTTTTTTTCCAAATTGGCGCGCCTTTATTTTCAATATCATAAAGAAATAATGTCGGTCATTGACCGACATTATAGCTTTAATTTTGTTTTTTTTTTTTGCATGTTTTTTCTTTTGTGCGTCATTGTTTCTAAGCAGGAATTTTTTATACTGTCATTAAAACCCAAATTTGTACTAGTGTCTAGAGTTCTTTTCTCTTGTATAGAATTACCCAATGGCTCATCCCTATGGTCCTATTTATAGTGGTCTAGGGCAAATCTTTGCCATAATTAAATAATATATTTTAATATCTAATATATTAAAATACATTTATCTAACTAATTTGAATATTATTCAAATCTTTTAGAATTCTCCTACGACATTTATTTCCTTATTTGAATCTTATTCAAGTTTTATAAATATATTTTCCTTAATGTATCTTAATACATTAATAATTTCTTTGATATTTAATAAATCATATACGATAAACATGTTTTTCCTAATTTAATATATAAAATATTAATTTGAACATTTCATATCTTTTTTTAACGAAATTGTTCTCTTATGGTTCGTATGAGCTAGCAAGGGGACCTTATGGACCTACAGATTATAAGTTCAAATGATACAAAATCAATTAATTAAACTCTTTAATTAATTAATTTTCATTCATTAACTATAGGTCACTCCACTATAGACCTAAAGTTGAACTCTTATGCACTGTAGGACAAGTTGCGTCCATCAATCTAATCATTACATGCAAGTCGATCATTCACAAGTTGTTCGTAATTATAGCTGAGTCAAAAGTATGGTTTACCCACATAATTATGTTTTACCCCTATAATTACATTTTATACCTTAAGTACCATTGATTCTCAAATGAACAATTTGTTTATAATCCAAATGAACAATTTGTTTATGATCCAACCATAAACTAAGTCCCTCTCGGGCCAATGAGAGGGTAGAGCACCATTGTTCAAGTCTCGAAATCAATACTTAAGGGAACTACTCATATACTTTCCCTATATGGGAAGGAGTGAATTCCATCTCGTGAAATTATGTTCCCAGCTCCCTATTTGGTCAAGTCTCCAAAATGGTAGACTTATTAAATTGACTACAAAAGCCATTCTCACCCATGCAAATCAAAGGATGAGCCCTCATAGGCAGGAGTTCATAACTCACTCTGGATTAAGACCGAGTCGCATATAATCATCTTATGAAATATTAATCTTCTCAATTATCGGATTTATAAAGAGAGATTAAATATTTTGTGGTCTAGTCTTATACAAATGCATTGTATAGGATACCCCCACTCACATGTCTCCACATGAATGATTTGGATCAAATCATTTGTAACAATTACAAAATGAGCCATATCAATAGTGTTACCATGAAGATACATAACCTTATCATATATTATAGACACTTTAGGTTATTACTTGAACATGATCCTCCTATATGTCAACTACAAAATATTCAAGATTACAATAATAACCTTGGATTTTACACAATATTGGATAATGTTATACACAATATAAAATAATAAATTATTTTATTTAATAAATGAGAAAATATTTAATTACAAAACTACGAGCTTTAGGGCACAAATCCTAACAGAACATGAAAAGAAATTAATCATCCTAATGTATCTAAGCAGGAGGTCAGATGTGTGTTACTCTTCTAGTGCAATGGCTTGCAAACAAACATAGTTATATTCCTAGGTGCTACATTTATTCTTTTTTTTACACTGCCCTTTTTTATGCTTGTAAGTGGTTGGATTATCCCTAAAACAACCTAGGAAACTATGTTCACTCTTACTATTCTTGAGTCTTTTCACACACCTTGACCTTTCCAGAGCCTAAAGCATGATACTACTTGTTATCGGTTGGCCAACCGGACAAAAGCAACTTAGGGCCTATTTGGATTTACTTTCTAAGTGCTTAAAAATACTTTATTTGCACTTCAAAACACCTTTTTAAGCACTTAGAAAGTCAATCCAAACAAGCCCTTAAATAAACTCTCTCAAGAAGAAGACTCAAAGGAATACTTCATTAAATCTTGTACTAACTCATGGAAGTAGTTGCAACAAAAGGACCCAAGCCAAGTTTCGACTATAAAAATAGCTCATTCTAGAAATAAAAAGACATTACAACTTGAGATGAAAGCATAATGAAAAGAAATACAGCAAAAGCAAGGAAATGAACTAAGGTAGTCAAAAAAGTAAAGAGGAAGATGGCTGGTGAGGTGAAGAAAAGCTTCTTCTCTGCTTCCTTCAGCTCTCTAATGGTGGATTGTCACGAAGAAAATGGAGAGAATGGTTACTGCCAAATGAATGGTGAACTGTTTAATTGATTTCTTGCTCGATGCCCTCTCTAACCTAAAATTCATGATAGGAAGCCTTTATATGGGAAGGCGCTCACGCGGTTGACTGGGACTACATGTATCAGAGATGTCCTTCTCGCTCAGGTACAAATTGGCTCAACGAGCGGTGGTCCCCTGTCTTTTTTTTTTTCTTTTTGGTCGGCCTTAACCCCTTCAGTTGTACTATTGCGCCACTTCATTATGCATTTCTGACAAGGGGATATGCATGACTCTCTTGCATGTCTCTTTTCGTTCTTTCTTCTCACCGTGGCAAGCTTTCAGCATGCAGACTAGCATTTACCTAATACAAACATTTGTTAAGAATGACACATTCATAAAGGCATTTCAAATGTTTTTAACAGAATTAATCCGTTAAACATATAATGCACCCATTGTGTGCAGTATACAAATATCGCTCAATTCTCTTCTACTTAAGCATTCTTTCAACGCACTGAGGTAAACAATAGCCAAATTTAGGCACCCAAATAACTTGTTATCACATGTTATCATTATTTGTCTTTAAAATTGAATCTTTGTTTAACACCATTCCCTTGGGATTCAATACTTGGAGTACTCTCCACTTTATTACTTGGTAGACAGTGTACACTTGCACTAGACTCTAAAGTTGTCATAAGAAGGAACAACTCAAGAAAGGAAGAGAAGCTGATCTCTAGAAGAATTCAACAACTAGACCTTATTTTTGTTTTTACAACTCTTCAAAACCACCCTAGAAGAACTCTAGGGAAAGATTCCCTTTTTGTTTTATGACTCTTCAATACTACCCACGTTAGTACTTATAAAGGAAAAAAAAAAAAAAAGCTTAGGTCTGACACACTAGACCAAGTCAAGATTATGCTATCCTTTTCTTTTATCTATAATTCAAATAAAAAAAAAAAGATATTTATCTAAATCTAAACTTTTTTTCTAAAAAAAATAATTAACTAAAATAATATCAAAATTTTTGGGTATTACAAGATTCAAATAGAATGGACAGATTTTGCTAGAAGATTTGTGTAAGACTACTTGTGGATTTGTTAATTTTGTATATTTGATATAAATACTTGGTTTACTTTATGTCTTGTTAGTAAAATGAAAGTACTAATTTATAAATATATTGGAAGTGTATACAATTGGATGTTGCTGAATTTAATTTCTGGAGGGACAAGTGGTCCTATTGTTTGTTGTGTAATTGCATATATAAAGAAGGTTGTTGTTTATATGTACATGCATTTCTTTAGAAACTTCTTTTGAATATTGTTGGATATAGTTTGTGTAGGGATGAGTAGTCTCATACGTATTATGTGTATGATACATAAGTGTGTTATATTTGCAATTTAGGTTAGTTTTGGGTTATTTTAGCAGAGGTCAGGCCGAGATTTTTACTTTTTTTGTTTGATTTAATTTTAGTGAATGAGTGTATAGAATCTTTGTAGTGGATTAGGTATATTAAGTTAGTTTTATCGTAAAGAGAGATGAGTGATATTATTTGTTTTGAATAAGTAATTGTATTGCTTTTTGTTTATAATTCATGAACAATTATGTTATTATTGTATTTTAGGTTAGTTTTGTTAAGTTTTAGCAAAGATCAACTATTGTTCCATTGTTTGTTGTGTAACTGCATGTATAAAGAAGGTTGTTGTTTATATGTGTACATGCATTATTCTAAAACTTCTTTTGAATATTGTTGAATAATGTAGTTTGTGGAGGGACAGGTGATCTCATACATACTATGTATATGATATAGAAGTGTTATATATATATATATATATATATATATATATATATATATATATATATATATATATATATATATATATATATATGTTATTGTATTTCAAGTTAGTTTTGTTTATTCTAGTAAAGTTATGTTTGATTTAGTTTTGGTAAATAAACACTATAGAATATTTGTAGTGAATTAGTTATTGATTATTGTGTTTGTTGAAAGTTATGTTTGTTGAGTTATACGATACAATTGAGATTTTATTTTGTGCATAGGTTGACAAAGGAAAAATATTGTTGGTTAGCTCCGTGTGCAACCAACAATTTTTTTTTATTACATTATGAAGAAACTAATGACAGACATTGCGTATCATTGAAAACTACTATTTTTGAAATGTGATCGCATCATTAAAACATTCAAAATGGACATTCTATGACAAACATTTAATGACAAACACACTAGTATGACACCCGTATAGGATGTCGGTCAATGACTGACATTAAAAGGCGACTGTCATGTAACCTACAATAACAATTGAAATGATATCAGGTGCACAACCGACATCATTTACTTTAGTTAGTGTATCACAAATTTATAGAATATATAAAAGCAGCACCATGCATGTGTATATGACATAAATAGATTATGTGTAAATACTTATGGTTTAAACTTTTAGACCCCGTTTGATAACCATTTGGTTTTTTGTTTTTGGTTTTTCAAAATTAAGCCTATAAATAATACTCCCACCTATGGCTTCCATATTTTCTCATCTACTTTTTACATGTGTTTTAAAAAACCAAGCCAAGTTTTGAAAACTAAAAATAAAAAAGTTTTCAAAAACTTGTTTTTGTTTTTGGAATTTGGTTAGAAATTCAAGTGTTTCCTTAAGAAGATGGAAATGATTGTAGAGAAGATGAAAACCATTGTAGAGAAATTGTGAGAAAACAAGCACAATTTTCAAAAACCAAAAACTAAAAACCAAATGGTTATCAAACGGGGCCTAAAGTTTACGATTTGAGTATTTTTCTGTTTATGGTTTAGGTTTTTAGAGTTTGGGATTTGAGTTTTTAGAGTTTTTAGGATTTAGGATTTTAGAGTTAAAGCTTTTACGATTTTTATGGTTTTAGAGTTTTAGAGTTAGGGTTTCTAGGGTTTCAAGCTTGGGGTTTAGGATTTTTAGGGTTTATGTTTAGGTTCTCATTAATTTCTCGCCACCCAACTTCTTAATCAATACATTTATTTCAATTGAGTAAAATTTATTAATAAAAATATATGTAGATATTTTAATGTTCTTTTTTAATTTTAGAATTTATCGCTTCATAGTTCATATATATATATATATATATATATATATATATATATATATATAGATAGATACATACATACATACATATATACATACATACATTTTGAAAACTTCTTTAGGATTCTCGTAAAAAAAATTATTCAAAATTTATACACTTCTTATATAATTTTTTTAACAAATTCTTTTTTTATGGAGCAAGAATTCTTTGCTTTATTATTATTATTATTATTTCTTAATTCAATAACAATAATAACTTATATGTTTACAAACTATTACTCTTTTTGTTTTTTTCAAAATGATTGTATATATCCATATATTACAACATATCAAATCAAAACAGAGGAGAAAAATCACAAATGTACTAACAAAATTAGCACCATTGCATGTGTAGATGACAAAAAAAAGGTATGAAATCAAACATACCAACAAGGTCATTCATACTAACAAAATCATACATACCTTGTGATAAAGGAACTACTTCAATTATGCAGAGAACTCTCCTTAATCTAGTTGAACTCTCACAACAATAATAAGGATAATTCCAATAACTAAATGATAAAATAATCCCTAGAAAGTTTGTAAGGCCCTGTGTTTTCAAGTACGACTAAATTTGTCATTTGGAATTATTTTTGGAATTTGGAATTAAGTGATTAAATTGAGTTAATTAAGTTCTTTATGGATTTTTGAATGAAGTTTATTTTAAAAACCCAAATTCAATAATTTGAAAAATCTTGAAGAGTAAATTTTGGGTTTTAAATCTCAAAATTTTAGATCTTCCCTTCCTTATTTATTAGAGTTATTTGGGTTTTGGTTAGTTTAATTAAAAGATGAAAGTTTTAAGAAGGAAACAAAAGGGAAAAAAAGCCTTGGCCATCTATTTTCATCATCTTCTTCCTATCCTTCACGTTTCAACCGCAACCCCCATTCCCCTATCATTTTCTTCTTCATCTCCGGCTAGCCCACCTTCACGTCGTCTCCCCCCAGCCCGGTGGCAACGCATAGTGATTTTCGGCGACATTAGAGTATACGCACGAGACCCACTCGATTGCTTCGTCTTTGATGCAACCCGGTAGCATTTTGAGCATGGCGTGTTCCTCTTGCCAGTGTTGGATAGATGCAACCTGTAAATCAGGGCATCGGTGACTAAGGATTCATGGATTACAGCGTTTTGGTGCGTTTCCTAGCAGACTCGGGTTATTTCAACATGTTTTTCTCCGATTCGACAAGGTTTTCCACATACCCATGCCCAATCGACCTCGATTTTGGATTAACCACTTTAATTGTCTTTGTTATTGCGATTTTAGGCGTTTTCGAGCACTGACCAACCCTCATTCGAGTTTTTTGGGAGTCAGTTTGTGAGTTCTAGCCATACCCACTTGATTTCAAACCTCGAACCACTTCGATTTCAACACTCACACTCCAATTGACCTTAAATTGGACTACCCATGTACTGTTAGGCCCTTTTCAGCCAGATCGAATCCTTTCAGACACTAAACAGTGGTTATTTGAGTCCTTTTGGTACTGATTGGTAATTTTCAGCACACTTTTAGTCTTTTTCGAATACCTATTGAGCGCTATATTTGGATCTTAATCATTGGATACTCGCTCCTTGTAGTTTTAAATCAATTCAGAGCCAATTCGAACACCTTCGAACTCGACCAACAAGGTGCAAGGCTTGTTTTGGTAAGTTTTAATGCTTTTTAGACCTTTCGCAAATCACTTTAGGTGTTATAGCTTAGGTTCAAACCAATTCGATCCTATTTGAACACTCTCGAACTAGAACCCATAGGGTGTTGAGCCTATTCTGGCAAGCTTAGTGCGCTTTAAACTCACTCAAACTCGATTAAAGCACTTTGGATGAATCTCTAACCCTTGGATAGTTTCTACTTGTAGTTTCGAACTAATTCAGAGTCCCTTCGAACACCTTGCAGCAAGTATTTGAGTCTGTTTTTGTGAATTTAAGTTGTAAGACCTAGTTTAGGCCCTTTTAAATCAAGTGTTAGGTGTTGTTCAATTAGTGTTAACCATTTGATACTCTTGTCTGTAGTTGGGGTGAATTGTGGGGGGCTTGTTTTAGCTCTTAACGTTGTATCCAAGTAAGTTAACTTTTCCTTGAGCCCATTGTAATTGTTTAAGAGATTTTTGAACTAAGTATAGCCTCTAAAGATTATTCTCTTGGTTTAGGAACTCTTGTAATAATTTTAGGAGCGCTCTAGGTAAGTAGTTTCTACCTTTTGAGTCTGTTTGATGCATGCTTTATGTTTCTCTTGATTTATGCATGATATATCTATTTTATGCTCTTATGCCTTTTGATGAGCATGCTTGGTTGTTGACTTGTGAAAATTGTGTGAAGTTAGCATGATGATTTATTGAGTTTGAAACATATGTATAAGCATGTTTTGTTTGGGCATGAGACATGGTCTAGTAGCATGCTTAGGTAACATGCATTTGGTGAGTTTTGAGGAGGTCAACAGACCTTGTGAGTTTGCTAAGGTTTATAGGGTGAGTACCAGCGCACCTCAGGTACAAATGGTCGAAGGGTGGTATTGTCACCATTAGAATAAGATGAGCATCGAGGCCTTGGGTACAAATGGTCAAGGGTCAATGTGATGAGACTAAAAAACATGTGTTAGGCACTTGAGAAATAACCAATGCATTGTTAAGTCATTAGTGCACATTGGGTACAAATGATCAAAGGCGATGCCCAGTTCGAGGCCTTGGTAATATTGGTCAATGGTCAAACATCAAGTTCCATAGAGAACTGTTGAGGCACTGATAACAGAGGTCAGGGGTCAGTGCTTCTCAAAGGCTCAATCTTGGAGAGCCTTGGTGAGGGATAAACATGAGTGTTGAGTAAAAAACTGAGCAAGCATGGCATGATGCGGGAATTCATGCGTTAGTTGCACAATAGGGTGCGGAATTCATATGTTAAGCGAGTCGTATCCATAGTTTACTTGTTTATATATGCATAGGATAATGTGGGTGATATTACTTTGAATAAGCATGTTTGGGTGCGTGTGAATAGCATATTGTTTGTTGTTTGATGTTTGGTGGCTCACTAGGTGTGAGCTACTTATTGTGTACTTTTGTACTAACTTTTCCCCCCTCCAACCAAAAGATTTTGTAGGTGATGAGGAGCTTTACAAAACTAGTGATACAGGCGAGGAGACATGATGGGTAGACACCATTAGTATTATGTGCTTTCTTAGTAGGAGTTTTCTTTAAATTGCGTAGATAGGATTCCAGTTGTTTTGAATAGGTGCTTGGCATAGGCCTTATCATTCTGTATTGTTTCTTTCATTTGGTTTTTGAAGTGTACATAGGTTCTTTTGGTAGAAGTTAAGTTAAGAAATAAAAGCTTTGTGGTTAGAAACTCCTTCTTGCTCCTACTAATTTAGTTGAATTAAGTATGCTTTGTGTTTATGTGACTCTATTTATTTTGGGAGTTTGGTAGTGTTGTGTTGCTGCCAGAAGGTGTGGAGTTTGTTGTTGTGCTGTTGCTAGTTATAGAAGTGTGATCCTTTGTCTAACAGGTACTAGAAAATTTGGTTAGCTTGTAGTTATGACGTTATGCTGCCGAAATTTTCGAAGCATATTGGTTGTAAGTTTAGTAATGTCCCTAAGTTAGGCTAAAATTTGGGGGCGTTACAAAGTTAAAAAGATTTACTTGAAAAAATGATTGATGATTAAGAATAAAGGAAAACTTGCTCCTATCTTCAGATTTCAAACTCTCCATAATCTAATCGATCAAACTAGATTGAAAGTTCTAAAACATGTATTCTAAACACAAGAATACAAAGAAAGCATAAAGCTTGAGAGAGATCAAACTCAAAATGAGATTTCATTCAACTTGTGTTGAAATGACACAATGACACCCCTATTTATAGTAATTCAATAGACACAAGGAAAGGACACAATCCTTCACCTATGTAGTCTAAATTCAGCACACCTCTTCAAATCCATACATGAACCTTCTTAAAAGTAAATACATAAATTAAATAGGTACATAATGTGCCAAACTGAGCATAGCTCAATTGACATAAAGTATGTACCATCGACCAAGAGGTCAGAGGTTCAAATCTCCCAACCTCACCTGTTAAACACAAAAAAAAAAAAGAAAAAGAAAAGAAAAAAGGTACATAATGCATGAAAATGTGAATGAATCTGAATGTTTAGATTCATTAAGTCTCTTGGATGAATAGTACCTTATCAATCTTGAAAGGATGCAACTCTTCATAATGTATAGATACCTTAGTTTGGAGGTGAGCATTCAATGTTTCTTGAAGTCTTTTAGCTCTATAGCTCTTGTCATTGGACCTTGTGACTGGGGTGTGAACGGTTCGGTTCGGTCCGATTTTGGTCGAAATCGATGACCAAACTGAATCCCACAGTTCTGAAATGTAATGAACCGTGAGAACCGATGCTGTCCTCGATTTTAGTTTAAAATTGTACCAGTCGATTTCGATTTCCTGTTTCAGTTCGATTTATACTGATTTTGAATTTTTTTTTCCTTTCTTTTACTTTACTTTTTTGTTCCTGCAATCTTCAGATCATTAGATCAAGTCTAAAAAAAATCTTCATATCAAGTAGGAATGAGGGTAGGGAAGAAGTGAAACGTGTCTAATATGAACATGCAAGGGCGGCTGAGAAAGTGAAGAGTGAGGGTCGGAGAGAAAAAGAAAAGAGAATTAACTACTATTGTTCAAATGAGAGATGAGATGTGAGGTGAGGGAGGCGATCTACCATGAGCGACATTGACAGAGGATGAATGATCTGACAAAGACAATAACGTGACTAATAGGGACGGTGAGCCAATAACGTGACGCCAACAACAGGAGAAGTGAGACTGCAATTGACTATGGTGGTGGGTGTGACCTTTACTGAGATGAGAGAAGATAAGATAAGAGGTGAGAGAGGGAGAGGAAATTGTGAAATTGAAAATGGAGGAGGAAAGGGAAGATATGACATAATGGAATTGGAAAGGGATTAGGGTTAGAAAATGATAAAATCCTAATTAGTTGGGCTTGATTTAAATGGTGGGCTTTTGTGTTTATTGGGCTAGATTTAAAGTTTTTGTTAGATTATTAATATTTTCGGTTCAATTCGATTTATATGGTTTTACAATAAACCAAACTGCAGACCGAATCGAAAATATCGATTTTTTAAAAGGATAAACTGAAAATTCCATAAATTTAAAAATAACTGAGCTGAACTAGGGTTTCTCGGTTTGGTCCAGTTCCTGCACACCCCTACTTGTGACACAATGATTGTCTCATGATTGAGTTGAATTGGAGTTGACTTCCATTGACTTTGAGTATGAGTTTTGATTGAGTTGGTTGAGCTTGGTTTTCATTTTGTAGACTTCCCTCATAGTCTTCATGATTGCTCATTTCCTTATCACCGTGTATTTGTATAACAAAATTATTTCTTTGCAAGTATTAGTTTCCAACTTCCTTTTTATGAACTTTTTTACTGTCAAAATTATAAAAAAAAAATTATTAGTTCTAATAAAAAATCAGTAGGAAATTTAAAAAAAAAAAAAAAAAAAAGAAAAAAAAAAAGAAAAAAAAAAGCCCCAAAATGGAAGAAAAATGAGGATAAAAAACATAACCTTTAGAGATGAACACGCCATTGTAAGAAAAATCAATGCTAAAGGCTGGAGAAACAAAATCAATGGGTTTCAACTCTTTTTTTTCCCTTTTACGGTTGTCTCCTACCTTCTTCTCCTCCCTGTCTTCAATGAGTTTCAGCTCTTTTTGCCGTTTTTTACAGTAAATCTCAGCTTCTTTCTCTTCTTTTCTTTGGGTTTCTTCATTTAGTTTCTTTAAGGGTTGATTTGGTCCCCTATTCTCACGTGGCTGCTAAGTTGCTAACTAAGTGTATTTTCTTTAAAAAAAAAAAGAAAAAGAAAAAGAAAAAAGGCTACTGGACTAATGTAAGCGAACTTTTTCGCATAGGAGATCAGTTTCGGCATTACGGCCGTGAGCTATAGCATTGTTACTAGCAATATTGCTTCAGCTCACAAAATGGTCCAATAAGCCCACAGGCCCAAATACTCAATTCAGCCCAACTTCATGCTAGGAATAATCTGCCCAAGTAAGAAGGAACTCAATTGATGTGGAAAAAATAGATGACTTCTTGTTCCTAGACCCTCAGGCTTGTTTACTAAACAAATGAGAGTCATAAAATTGACGAAAGATTGTGTTTTACTCGACGATTAGATAGTTCTAAGAACGAAAATGTAACAAAATACCAAAGTTTAAAATGTCGATGTCGACGGAAATGTCGAAGTCTCAATTTTATAGAAATGTCTATAAAAATATCGATAAAATGTCGATGTCGATGGATATTTCTAGAAAAATTTTAAAAACAAAAACTTCAAAAAAAAAATTAAATTAATAAATAAACATTTTACATTTTTTAAATGAGTTAAAATACTTGTTACATTATTATATTCACATTAAGTTACATTTTCTTGCTATTTTTTTTTAATATTTAGACAATTTTGTACGGTATAGTGGAAATGTCGATTCCCTTCTTATGTCGATGTCGAACCCATGGACATGTGGAAATTTCGATGGAAATGTCGACATGTCGACGGAAATTTAATACCCTACAAAATACTCTCATTTTCTGGGATTATCAATAGATTTTTTTTTAAAAGTACATTCTTATGTTTATTTTATTTTTCATTCTAAATAAATTTAATGTCGATCTCAAAATTGATTTCTAAATTGCTTAGAAATTATACACTTTCGCTATATGGGGAATAATTCATTTCTATCAGTCTCACTGTTAGCTTCTAAGCTTTCCTCACTTGAGTGCATCTATAGGCGTTGAGAAGCTTCAAATAATATCTCAATGCTATACCCTTAAATATTAGACTTCAATTGACTCCTGCAGCTACTTAATGTGGTCCAATTTGACTTAATTTCTTTGTGTATCTCTTGAAATTCTTTATTTTATTTGAATGGCTTGATTCCTACCTAATGAAATATACACGTGAAAATAGCTTGAAAATCACAAAGACTAACAATAATTAAAATATAAAAATAGCTCAAAAAATATGCCATCATATCCTTATCGTCTAACCCATCTCAATATCTATTATAAAATACAAAATAGAGTTGAACTTTAAAAAAAAGCTAGAAATTTCTCTCTCAACTTGGACTCTCAGAGTAATATGCAAAACCAATCTTTTATTTTATAACATAATAATTGACGGTAAAATTGTTTAGGAGCATATTTGAATCAATTTTAAAGATCAAAAGTGCAGTGAAACTTTTAAACAAGGTGTATAAATGAAACTCTCTCTTTTTACATTAGGGTATAATTGAAACTAAAGTTTAGGACATTTTGAAGAATTTAGTCAAAAGAATAAATAAAACATCATAATTTTGTGAAATTACAAGTTTGGTCCCTTGATTTGAGCATAGTTTCAATTTAGTTTCTATGATTTTAAAAGTTTCAATTTCGTCTCCATAGTTTAGGCTTTGTTTCAATTTGGTCCTTATAGTTTTAAAAGTTTCAATTTGGTCCCTTGGTTTAGTCAAACCTCACAACATGTCCTTGCAATTAACATATTGACACTTTTTTCACGTGGCAATGAACTAATATTTTATATTTGACTAACTATGTTAATTAACTGTAATAAAGTTACTGAGTAAAAATTAATAGGGAATATGTGAGTTTTTTTGAGTGGATAAAAAATAGTTCAAAGATGATTTGAGATTTAACCAAATTTGGGATCAAATTGAAACTTTTAGAACCATAGGAATCAAATTGGAAAAGATCTCAAACTATAGGAACTAAATATCAAAACTTTAAAACCATTGAGTCAATCCGAGCATAACTCATTGAATAGATAAGACACCAATTACCATCTCAAAGGTCTGGTTTGATATCCAGCCCCAATTGTTGAACTAAAAAAAGTATATTGAAAAAATATTTTTCATGAAAAATTTTAACTTTTGTTTTCTAATTTGAAATTTGGAAAAGGAAAAGAAAAGAAACTGTTAACAAATGCATCCTTTAAATAAAGAAAGATCCTTTGACTTAGCCTTATTCGAGCTTTTTTTTTAGTCCATTTGGTTGGGGCGTAACTCTCATATCTTCTTAGACAAGGAACATGATCCACAGACTCTTCTCTCATCAATTACTTTCCGTTCTCTTTCTTGGTGTAAATTGAGGCCCTTATGGCCCATTGAAATAGCTTCCTTTTTTTTTTTTTTTTTTTTTTTTTTGTAACTCATTGGATATGATTTTATCATTTTGTAATTTTATTTTATCAATGAAATGATTCAATTTCCTATTAAAAGGAAAAAAACAATAACAAATTCACTTCAATCTCATTTTTCAATAGAAAAGAAAAAAAAAGTAAGAAATAACTAATAAAAAAACAATTACTATAAACCCTTTTTTATTCATTTCTGAAGAAACATAAAACAAGGAAAAATGAGGAGAGAAAAAAACCAAGAAAAGAGAAGGTGCCAAATGGCCATAAATAACTAAAAAGAAAAAAAGAAAGAAAAAAAGAAAAGTATATACACACAATTTCTATTGCAAGAGTTCCGGACAAGCTAGAGCCAAAGAATGCTATTCAGCTTGTATGAACTTCTTCGGCTTCACACAAATTTGATGAACATAATATAATGACGAAGGGTAGGAATTGCAGAAGACCGATTGTTCATCCTCTCTAATCCATTGACGGAAGTCGAACCGACGTTCTTCGAAGCCATAACTGATACATAACCATGTGAAAAGTATCGTAATCAACAGGAGAAGAATGCCATTTGAAGTGTTTGCGCACCTTCCACACATTGCTTTGCAGCATTGCATATTCTTCATCACTGATTCCCTTGAGGATTTCCTTCAGCCTCGGGATATCTGATGTTGTTACGACGACTGAGAAGCTCTTCCAGTTCAAAATATCACCAAACGGGAGGTCATAGTAGTTGGCAATGATCACAGGGACACATCCATAGAAGATCGAGTCTCCAACTCGTGCAGTGTTTACTTCGAAGCCTTTGACATGAAGGCAGAACTTGCTCTTGAGTAGCTCATCAGCATAAGGTGTCTTAAGACGGCCTGAATGAGCAAAGATCTCCGAGTCCTTACCCCACACTCGAACAAGCTCTTGACGCGTTGGGGAGTTCATTGCTCCTGCAAAAAATGCCAGCCTCGTCCTGAAAGAGAGAACAATTAATCATCACATCAAAACACATTCACAACAACAAACTAACTAAACTAAGCTAAAGGGAGGAAGGAGAACAGAAGATCCATAATTTTTCATTAGCCATTAATTCACCTCTTTGAAGAAGTAAGATTTGGGGGGTCTTGTTTCCTAGGCCAAATTTGGGGCAGAGCTGCATCCTTATGTGAAATATAGCCTGGTAAGAAGTAGCTAGAAGAGCAAACAACTTGGACAACACTTGACTTAGCTTCACTCGATTTATCCATGGCTGATCGTCCAACCGAATGGCATGCAACGTAGAAATGATCCGCCCCACCAGTTCGATTCCAATACGGATACTTGTGGCTAACACTAAAGATGTAATCTCGAATGAAATCAGGGATACCGCGAACACTGACCCGACGGTCGTTGCGGAGGCCAGTGATCGAGAACGGCAGGAAGAAGAAGTCGGCCTCCTTGGGATCGTTTGTGATGAAATGGCTTTTGATGAGAGATTTCTTGAAGTAACTCTCACTGGCATAGTTGCCCTTAGGCTCAAAATCCTCTGGCAACAGAGAACGTGCAAAGGGATCATTGCGTTTGTGAGGATAAACGTAGATCTTGAAGCTCTTGTTCATTTCTTTGTAGTCTTCAAGAAATAACTCTTCATCATGGAACACTCCCTTCGCTTGCTCATGCATTCTTCTTCCTAAAACACACACACACACATACAGGCATCCATTAAAGCAAGTTCGAGCTTGCATTAGATAAATGGAAAAGTGATTGTCCCTTGTAACAAGGAAAAGACAGAGGAGCTCAGCTCAAAACCGTTAAGAAATGACTTAATCTATCAACTTAAGCTTTCAAGTTCAACGAACAATTCAACCAATGCTACACAGGTTCTGTTTTCAAAACTCTGTAATGTCATTTTCTCTCTAATCAACAAAGATAATCATTGATTGAGTCTTGTACTAATTTTTAAGCACATAAACAAGCAAGGAGAATGTTACGAACATAAATAAAAGATCAAACATACCGTAACCTAGCTTAAGCATTTTAGATTCAATGGTATTTCTTTCTCCTCTGTTTTGAAAGCAACCAAACAAACCCCACATAAAAATCCAAAAGTAGCTCAGCTTTGAAGAGATTTAGAAACCATTGACAATTCCAATCGACCCAGAACACCACAGATTTTATTGATCACCCAATCCAATAATCCCCAAGAAAAAACAGAAAACAGAAAAAGAAACGAGGGTTTTACCAAATAAGGGAAGAGGAGAAGAGGGTTGAGTGTGAGGCAGAGCAGGTCCGCCATTGCCGTCTTGTAAACTGACCTTCTGAGGCTTCTGAGGAACCAGAAGGGTTGTAATGGAAACATTGAGAGTAGAAGAAGAAAGGAGTGGAAAAGAGGAGTCGTAAAACTGAGTGGGGATTTGACCGAATTGAGATTGAGAAGGGGAGGAGAAGAAATTAGGGGTGGAACTGGAAGAGATGTAGAAGAGGATGAAGAAAAGAGTGTTGAGAGCCAAACAAGTGGGGATGAAGAAAAGGCCTCGAAAGGAGCTCCATGGAGATTGAGCCATGGAGAAAGAAAAATGGCGTGTTGAGGAATTAGGATTGTTGTTATATTGTATGGGGAAATTTGGTAGCAAAGACGAAACCCATTTCTTCAATTCCAATTTCCGTAAGAGAGGGGTTTGTGGAATTTTCAATTCCATGGTGATGAGAGAGACAGTTGAATCTGTTTCTGTCCAAAGTCATGTTGCCGTTTCTTTTGGGTTATTTTTTTTTTTAATTATTATTTTAAAATCTAAATGCGGAGCTCGTGGAAATGGGAAAAAATAAACTCTTTTTTTTTTTTTTTTTGAAGATTCGGATTTTTTAGTCTTCCCAGGGGAATTAATGAATGATCAAAGTTGGCTGAAAGAAAAGGTTTTTTTAATCACACGATACCATGGATGATGGATCCAAAATTATTCGACTTTTGTTTTGATTGTGTTCATTTAATGTTAGGCTAAATATATATTTTACTATTTCATGTTTGAGTTTTTTTTTTAATTAAATTTAGTCTCTATTTTAAAAGTCCCAATTTAATCCTTTATGTATTAATATTTTTCAATGAGCCCTTTACTATGGGTGAATGTTAAAATTGGTTGATGATATGACATAATATATAATGAATTAGCTGAAATCTAGAGGGCATTTGTCGCACAGAGTTGAGTTGAGTTGTGCAGAGTTAATTTGTCTGTGAGTTAATATGTCTGTGTTTGGGATGCAAAGTTGAGTTTAGTCAGTAAGTCTGTGTTTGGGGTGCAGAATTGAGTTATTAAGTCAGAGGTATCTGGTGCAGTTTCTCGTAAACTGAATAAGTCTGATTTTTTACTGGCTTTTTTTGTTTGCTTAATTTTTTTTTCCAACCATTCAATTGCAAACACATTTTCCCAACTTTTCAACACTCAATTGAGATGTCAACTTCAAAATAAAAATATATTTCAACGTTAGTAGAATCTATGAGTAGAATATTCACAAAAGTAATGTTTCAATGCATTGATGAAATCAGAGTATTTAATTTTTCAAGATGACAAGAAAACGACAATATATTTCAACATTAGTGTCATATAGGAGTAGAATATTCACAAAATATTAGTAGGCCATCAATGACATATTGACATGATTCACAAAAAATAACTAAGGTTTACAAAAAATAATTATGGTTCACAAAAAAAAGTAATGGCCAACAATGTGCCGAGTTCGTAAGTCCAAAGAAAGATTGTTGAAGCAGAGAGTTAGGCCAATTAAGTACATATGCATTTCATATTATTTTGAACCATGGGAGTGCCATCGGTCGCAAGAAATTGTCGCTGGAGACGGTCGTAGGCTGTGGATGTCGGTTGCCAGATATAGTTGCCAACGATTGCTGCTAATCGTCAGAGAGGGTAGCCGGCAGTGGCCATCGGTCACGGGAGAAGGTCGCCAGCGGTGAATGCTGGTTGCCGAATATGGTCATAGACGATGGTTGTCGGTTGTCAAATATGGTCGTCGGAGAAGATCACCAACAGTGGACGTTGGTCTTCGGAGAAGGTTGCTGGTGGTGGCAATCGTTCACGGGAAAAGGTCGCCGGCAGTGGCCATCGATGGCGCGAAGAAACGGTGATAAAATATGTTAGTAGGGTTATTGTTCTCCCCATTGAGTTGGTAAATTAAACTGGTGATAAAATATGTTAATGAGCTGAACATTGGGTTGGCTTAAAAACTCAATCCAACTCAACGAGTCAAACAACCCCTAGATGAGAAGACATGTCATCTCAAAGAGAAAAACTTGACATTCTTAAAAAATTTGAGAATGAATTAGAAAGTTTTTCTCTTAGTGCTTGTTTTCCCATCATTTCTCTATATTGGTTTCATTTTTCTAAAGAAAACATTTGAATTCTTAGTCAAATTTCAAAAACAAAAATACTTTTTTAAATACTTTTTTTTTTAAATTTTCAAAACATGGCATGATTTTTGAAAACATATGTAAAAAGTAGATAACTAAACAAAGAAATCCATGTTAGTATTTACAGGCTTAATTTTCAAAAATCAAAAACAAAAAACTAAATGGTTATTACAACGGGGCCTTAAATGCTTTTTTTCATCCTCTAAATTGCTACCAATTATTACTAAGCATTTTGTCAGATAAGTTTATCATCAACTATGAGGGATGATTATATTGAACTTTTTAAACAATAGGGACTAAATTGAAAAAAAACATCTAAACATTAAGGACTAAAACATATATTTAACGTTTAATTTATCAATTTTAAACCGTTTATTTACATTCTTAAACAGTTGACACAAATAAATACTTACCATTAATATTGTTGCTGAGATGTTAATGTAATACATTGATTGGACTCGTGAGTAACAATTTGATACAACATAACACAATGAAGCAGCTAGCTTGATAAAATAAATTAAAAGGCTATGGTCCAAAAAGTTTAGTTTAAAATGTATTTTGTTCACTTGCTTCATCAATTTTTTAGCTCGTATGCATCTATCCTATCTAATTGGACAATTCTTTTGTATTATATTGTGCTAAACCATTGCTTGTTAACCCAAGCAACTTATCAGGTCAACATTTAAGTAATTTAGGTTAATATTAGGGACTTGCTAGAATCACAATAAAAAGTTTAAAGATACAATTAAAACTTTTTAAAGTTTAGTGACTAAATAAATATCATTATCAAAATTAAGGGACTAAATTTGTAATTTAACTTATAAATTGAGTAGTATCATCTCAATAGAAGTTTTTAATAACGTTTTTTGAAATGTAGATTATTAAAGAAAGAAATTATTATAAAATGTTAATGAATACGCTGATTATCATAATTCAAAACCATTTGGTAATTAATTAATTTTCATAAATGTTATAAATATATTTATATTTATAAAAATAAAAATAAAGTTACTTGTTTTAACATTATAAAATATTAAATAATTGAATTGGCTAACTTAGGTCCATTTCAACCAGGGACTTAACTACCAAGTATTGTTTATTTCTTTTAGAACATGACATTTCAAATGTAGAGGTTTTTTTTTTTTTTTTGGTGCAACAAATATAAGGATAGAGGTTTGAACCTCTAATTAAAGGGATAAGTACATGTCAATTACCGCTTATAAATGTAGAGTTAATGCATTTTTATATTCAACTTTTAAATAATATTAGAGTTAATGCATTTTTATATGCAACTTTTAAATAATATTATTTCCTTTACTATACAGATTGACAAGTGCAATTATTTGTGTTTGGACACATTGCAAATAGTGAGCAACCAACATTGTAATAAGCTTATTTTTATGATAGAAAAAATAACTCGACTTTTGTTATTTCATGAAATAAATATCATTAATATAAATAAGAAGATCAATAAGGAAATTAATGATATCATTAAAATAAACCTACCAATGAGATTGCGACATTTTTTTTATTATTGAAAATAAAAGATTGTGACATTTTAACTAAATGATATAATAAGCGTGAAATTACAAATTTAGTTTTCGTACTTCAATGATGGGTCTATTGTCTATTTAGTCCTTAAAGCTTCATACCATTAATATTAGGACAAAAATCAATTTATACTCCTAAATTTTGGATTTGTATCAATAAAAACTTTAAACTAATACTTGTATCAACTTAAACCTTGAACTTTCATGAATATATCGATTTACACCCTCCATTAAACTCCGTTTGAAAAACGTTAGTTTACACGTGTAAAAATTTATAATTATATCAATTAAACTCTTGAACTATTAAAAGTGAATCAATTTAGGCATTCAAATTGAAAATCATTCATGCATCAATTCTCACACGTGTGTAGATTTTTTAAAAAATCTAGATCCTCCATTTAAAAATCGTCAATTATTTGAAGTAGAATGGTATAAATTGATTCACGTATGAAAGTTTAAGATTTTAATTGATATAATTATAAGTTTGCACACTTGTAAACTAATGTTTTTCAAACGAAATCTAACAGAGTGTAAATTGATACACTTATGAAAGTTCGGGATTTTAATTGATACAAATATTAGTTTAAAGTTTTTATTGATACAATCCTCAAAGTTTAGGAGTATAAATTGATTTTTTCCTTTAATATTATTACTTAGACTTGGAGTAATGATTAGATTAACAAATTGTGATTTGACAGGATAATATAAGAAAAGTAGATTGACTCGATAAAATAAAGGTGAATCGAGCTCATTGGGTATATGACCAAATACATTTAAATTTTTTTTGGATTGTTGCACTTTATTTTATCCAATTTCTCAATTTTATTGTGCCACTTGCTATACATCTTATCAAATTATCATTTGTTAATCTAATTGATTTGTTATATTAATATTTAAATAATAAATAATGATGTTAATGACAACTGAACTGACCAGTATTAAAATTAAAATTAAAAGTTTCGATATATAATGAAAAATGTTTAAAGTAAAAATAACAAAATTTGTTTATAATTTAACTTATTATAATTGAAAAAACCAATCTCGATTGGATGGAATGAAGTCAAACATCGTATGTCATTTATGAATTCTTTATAGTATTCGAAGGCGACGTCGCTGTCCATGTATCGCTATTAAAAAATTAAATTTTTATTAGCTGACAATTGGGACTCTTCTTTTGGGATTTGGAGGCTGCTGCTTCTCCTTTTTGCAATTATTGTGCCTATAAATCAAGGTTGGTTGTTTGTATTGTAAATATGACAAGTAAATGCCCATTTCACATGCCCATTTATATCCATGTTAAGTAGCTTTTTCTCTATAGCCAAAGTGTCCTCCATGTGTCCAACAAAGGCCATAGATTGGTGTCCAAATGGACCACATCATGCTCTCCAAATAACCTATAAATAGTGGTTCATTTTGGATAAATGAGATATGCATTTTTGGTAAAAAAAACTCTCCAATTCTCTCTTTTCTCTTCCACTTTCTCTAATTTATTTGTTTATTTAATTTGCCATAAATCTCCATTTTCTTTTATTTATATTATCTATATATAATCCATTTATCTTTTAACACTTGTATTATTATTATTATTATTATTATTATTATATATTATTATTATTATATATTTTGGTAAAGTTTTGGTGCCCGGTTTCGCCTCTCATTTTACAACACGTTATCAGCACGAGACTCTATCATTTTTCCCGCTAAAGGTAAGTCTTATGGGTAAGTTTTTTTTTACACATTTGGTTTATGTTAAATTTCTAATATAAATATATATTATTATTTTGATAGTGTTATTATGGCAAACCTTACAAAGCTAGAATTTGCGGCCCTGGATATTAATGGAAATAACTACTTGTCATGGGTCCTTGACGCTGAGATCCATTTAGATTCTATGAATCTTGGAGAAACAATTAAAGAAGGAAATGATGCATCAAATCAAGAAAAAGCAAAAGCCCTGATCTTCCTTCGCCATCATCTTCACGAGGGATTGAAAATGGAGTATCTTACAATAAAAAATCCCTACGTTCTATGGCAAGGTTTGAAAGAAAGGTACGATCATCAAAAAACAGTTATTCTTCCAAAAGCTCGTTATGATTGGATGCACCTGAGGTTGCAGGACTTTAAATCAGTAAGTGAGTATAATTCCGCACTCTTCAGAATTAGTTCAAAATTAAAATTATGCGGAGAAAAGATTACTGATGTTGATATGTTAGAGAAGACATTTTCCACTTTTCATGTCTCGAATATGCTCCTGCAGCAGCAATATCGAGAGAAGAGTTTTGCAAAATATTCTGAACTTATCTCATGTCTTCTCGTTGCTGAACAAAATAACGAGTTATTGATGAAAAATCACGAATCCCGACCAACTGGAGCAACACCATTCCCTGAAGTGAATGCTGTGAATTTTAATAACCGTGGTCGAGGTCGTGGTCGTGGTCGAGGTCGGGACCGCGGTAGAGGAAGAAATACCTATTTTCGTGGTGGACATTATAATTTTAAGAAACCCACACGAAGTGATGATCATAAAGGAAAGGCTCCACAAGATAGAAGTTCGAAAGGTGATGAACATAAATGTTTCCGGTGCGGAATGACTGGGCACTGGTCACGTACCTGTCGTACATCAAAACACCTTGTTGATCTCTATCAAGCTTCCCTGAAGGAAAAAGGAAAAGGAAAGAATGTGGAGGTAAATCTTGCCATTCAAGAAGATGATGTGTTTGACCCCTCCAATATGATGCATCTTGATGTAGCTGATTATTTTGAATCTCCTGGAGAGAGACTTGATGCAATCAAACAAGTAGAGGATGATTTGTATGAAAATATATAATTAAGTACTGTTTAGTATGTTTTTGTTGTTGTTTTGTTTGTATATATATTTAAGACTCTTTGTAATCGTTTTTCTTTTCTTTTCAATGAAGAAATATGAACAATTTCAATATGTTGAGTAACTCGAAAATGAGCAATGAGGATTTATGTCTGGCAGACTGCGCAACTACGCACACGATACTCATAAATAGAAAATATTTTACTAGATTGACAATGCTGGAAGCAAAAGTCAATACTATATCAGGTTCTGCAAATCTGATTGAAGGTTTTGGAAAAGCAAACTTTATTTTGCCTAGAGGAACAAGATTTACAATTAATAATGCTCTGTTCTCTAGCAAATCGAAAAGAAACTTATTAAGTTTTAAAGATATACGTGAAAATAATTATCATGTTGAAACTGATTGTAAAAATAATATAGAGTGTCTCTATATAACATCTATTGTTTCACATGAAAAACGTATATTAGAAACACTGCTTGCTTTTTCTTCTGGATTATACTATACTCATATACGAGTAATCGAAAGTTATGCAATAATGAACCCGAAGTTCATGAATCCAGAAATATTCAGTGTTTGGCATGATCGATTGGGTCATCCAGGGTCGATAATGATGAGGAAAATTATTGAGAATTCACATGGACATCCTTTAAAGAGCCAGAAGATTCTTCAATCCAATGAATTGTCATGTGATGCTTGTTCTCAAGGAAAATTAATTATTAGACCATCACCAGCTAAAGTGGGGATTGAATCACCTGCATTTTTAGAGCGAATTCAAGGTGATATTTGTGGACCTATTAACCCACCAAGTGGTCCATTTAGATATTTTATGGTATTAATTGACGCATCCAGCAGATGGTCACATGTATGCTTATTATCAAGTCGAAATCTTGCATTTGCAAGATTACTTGCTCAAATAATTAAGTTAAAAGCACAATTTCCTGATAATACAATTAAGACCATTCGACTTGATAATGCTGGTGAATTTACATCCCAAACTTTTAATAATTATTGTATGTCAATTGGGATAAGTGTTGAACATCCTGTAGCTCACGTTCATACACAAAATGGTCTAGCAGAATCATTTATAAAACGTATGCAACTAATTGCAAGACCATTGCTTATGAGAGCTAAACTTCCTACATCAGTATGGGGTCATGCTATTTTGCATGCTGCATCACTGGCACGTATTAGGCCAGTAGCTTATAATAAATACTCCCCAATGCAATTAGCTTATGGCCAGCAGCCAAATATTTCCCATCTAAGAATTTTTGGATGTGCAGTATATGTACCAATTGCTCCACCACAACGTACTAAGATGGGTCCTCAAAGGAGGTTAGGAATATATGTTGGTTTTGATTCCCCATCAATTATTAAATATCTTGAACCCCTGACGGGTGATGTATTTACTGCACGATTTGCTGATTGTCATTTTAATGAGACAAATTTTCCAACATTAGGGGGAGGAATTAAGAAGTTGGAAAAAGAAATTACATGGAATGCATCGTTATTATCTCATTTAGATTCTCGTAGAGATCAATGTGAACTTGAAGTTCAAAAGATAATTCATTTGCAAAATATAGCAAATCAACTACCAGATGCATTCACATATACTAAAAGTGTGACTAAATCATATATACCAGCTGCAAATGCTCCATCAAAAATTGATATCCCAAAGGAACAAGTTGTCAATAATGAGTCTGGAGCACGCCAGAAGCGTGGTAGACCAATAGGTTCTAAAGATAAAAATCCTCGGAAAAGAAAAGTAGTTGAGAATCAAAATGATTCAATAAAAGGTATGGATGTTCCAGAAGAAATCCAGAATACAACTACTCAAAAGAGTATTGGTGAAAATCAAACGCTTAAGGATAATAATGAAATTTCTATAAACTATGTTACAACAGGAAAGAGATGGAACCGAAATGATATCATTATTGACAACATTTTTTCTTATAATGTTGCTCACGATATTATTCATGAAAGTGATGATTTTGACCCAAAATCTATCAAAGAATGTCAACGTAGAAAGGATTGGCCGAAATGGAAAGAAGCAATCCAAGCAGAGTTGAACTCACTTTCAAAACGTGAGGTTTTTGGACCAGTAGTCCCAACACCGGAAAACGTCAAACCTGTGGGATATAAATGGGTATTTGTAAGGAAAAGAAATGAAAAGAATGAAGTCACAAGATATAAAGCGAGACTTGTTGCACAAGGATTCTCGCAAAGGCCTGGTATTGATTATGAGGAGACATATTCTCCTGTGGTGGATGCAATAACGCTAAGATATTTGATTGGTCTGACTGTATATGAAAAGCTTGATATGCATCTAATGGATGTAGTCACGGCGTATTTATATGGATCTCTGGATAATGACATTTATATGAAAATCCCGGAAGGATTTAAAATACCAGAAACATATGAATCAAGTTCTCGAGAATTGTATTCAATAAAGTTACAGAGATCATTATATGGATTAAA
Source organism: Trichosanthes truncata (assembly GCA_033996785.1). Taxonomy (NCBI): domain Eukaryota; kingdom Viridiplantae; phylum Streptophyta; class Magnoliopsida; order Cucurbitales; family Cucurbitaceae; genus Trichosanthes; species Trichosanthes truncata. The sequence goes on along the minus strand of JAWPNB010000003.1, from coordinate 28,142,330 downwards.
ACAATCAGGACGAATGTGGTATAATCGCCTGAGTGAATATCTGTTGAAAGAAGGATACCAAAATAATCCAATATGTCCGTGCGTTTTTATAAAGAAATCTCAGTCAGGATTTGCTATTATAACTGTATATGTTGATGACTTAAATATAATCGGAACTCCTGAAGAGTTATCCAAGGCAATAGAATATCTTAAGAAAGAATTCGAGATGAAAGATCTTGGAAAAACAAAATTTTGCCTTGGTTTGCAAATTGAACATTTAGCAGATGGGATATTTGTTCATCAATCAACTTATACAGAGAAAATCTTAAAAAGATTCTATATGGATAAAGCACATCCATTGAACATTCCAATGGAAGTTCGTTCACTGGATGTAAAGAAAGATATATTTCGACCTCGAGATGACAGTGAAGAACTACTTGGTCCTGAAGTACCATATCTTAGTGCAATTGGTGCACTTATGTATTTGGCTAATAACACAAGACCAGATATTGCATTTTCAGTAAATTTATTAGCTAGATATAGTTCATATCCTACAAAAAGACATTGGAACGGAGTTAAGCATGTACTCCGATATCTTCGAGGGACAATTGATATGGGTTTATTTTATTCTAACAAATCAAAATATGATCTAGTTGGTTATGCAGATTCTGGTTATCTATCTGATCCACACAAAGCTAGATCTCAGACAGGTTATCTATTCACATGTGGAGGAACTGCTATATCGTGGCGATCAGTGAAACAGACTATAACGGCCACTTCTTCAAATCATGCTGAAATCCTCGTGATAAGCCGTGAAATTAAGGCTTATTTAAATCCTAAATTGCTCGAAAGAACGCTTGTTTGTCCTAATATTAATGGAAAAATGGTGAAAAATTGTTGAAAGAAGGAAATAATGAAATATGGTAGCAATTGGAAAAGATTTCTAAAAATTGTGATTATTTTGCAGGAATTGCCAAACTAATTGCCAATTCGCCGGTTTAGCAATCTGATTGGCAATCTGTTTTCTGGGCAGAAATGTTAATGGAATTGCCAAACCAATTGTCAATTCGCCGGTTTAGCAATCTGACTGGCAATCTGTTTTCTGGGCAGAAATGTTAAGCGCGAACGAAGCAAAGATTTTGCACGAATCAAGGGAATTGAAGCACGATTTTTGGGCAATCTTCAACCCTAATGAATGCCTACAAATAAGGAAGAAGAAGAGGAGCCATTAATTGGATTTTGAGGGCGATTTGAAGGACCAATTTTCGTGGGTTTTTGAGTTTTAAAAAAGGAAAGAATTTTGCATTAAACCCATTTTGAGATTCTTCAATTAAAGCCCGATTTGGAGGAAATTAAGCACGATTTTTGGGCACTCTTCAACCCTAATGAAATCCTATAAATAGGGAAGAAGAGGAGGAGCAAAAGAGGCGAATTGGGGAGGCATTTTTGGGAGTTTTGCTCGTGGGTTTTCGTCACAGTTTTGGCCTCTGTTTTCTGCATTTTTCTGCTATTTTTTTTTACCAAAATTCTGATGCAATGTAGCTCCAATTGTCCTTCAATCCTTCTAGTCCAATTCAAGTGAAAAAGAGTAAATTTGGAGGCGAATTGGAGGACGTGTTGGAGCCCGTTTTTGTTCTGTTTTCTGCACTTTTAAGCACTTTTTCGTTTCTGTTTTTGTGTTGTTATTGCTGCAATGTAGTTGTGTTTTCCTTCAATTTATCCCATCCAATTCAAGTGAAGAAGTTAAAGTTTTAATTCAGTTTTTTTTTGGCATTTTCTTGAATTAATTTCATGGTTTTTTTTTATATAGTTTCCTTCCTCTGTTTTTCTTTTTTCTGTTTTTTTTTTTTCTCTTCTTCATTTTTAGCTACTGTAAGCATGTTTTATTTTAAGTTGGTAGAAAGTCAAGGCAAAAAGGGAGAAGACAAAACAAAAATTCTTAAATACCCTTGCCACTTTGATTTAATTTCAATTATGCACTTGTGTTTGAATTTCTAGGAAAATCCAAGTTACATTTCATAAGTTAGTATTTTATTCAATTTCATTATGAAATCTTTCTTTAAAATTAGTTTTATGTTTTTCATTAAAAATATGAGCTAAACCTTCTTAGGGGGTTCAATGATGTGAATTCCCTAAGAAGTAATTGTAGCCAAAATTTCAACAAAAACCAAGCCTACATCTCAATTGTTTGCTTGTGTTGATTTAATTTCCGTTGAGATCCTAAATTGATCAACTAGGGTTTCAACTCAAGCTTAGATCTAATACCGACAGGGTTAGTGATACGCGGATTTCACACAAGTAATGGAGTAAAAGAGCTTAGACATAAGCCATTCCTTACCCTAGACATAGGGATTAAGGACTCCAAGACCCATAAAATTGTGAGCCAAAAATCATCTATGATGGAGGGACTATAGACATATAGAGCCCCCACTTAGCCTCCTAAAAAACCCAATTTTGAGGTAATAGGAGATGCAATTTTGGTTTACAATTGAGTGTGGAGTAGGTTGGAATTGCAATTTTGGTTTGCAATTACGACTTAGGGCAATGACATTCTTGAGCCCCATCTTTTATCTTTTCATTCGTAAGTTTATTTATATTGCCATTTCATATTGCCAATTTAGATTAGCAATTTAATTCTGCAATTTTAGTCTTTTCGCACATTGCCATTCTGGATTAGCAATTGGAGTAGCAATTTCTGTTATTTCCAACATTGCCATTCTGGATTGGCAATTGGATTAGCAATTTCGATTTTCCACCAACAACTTGATTTTTGCATTTTTACTTTTCAAACTTGCAATTTTCCTTACACTTTTGCAAAACAAAATCTTTGTTACTCCGTTCCCTGTGGGATTCGATACTTGGTACTCAGATACCATTTTATATTACTTCGATCGCGTGCGCTTGCGTGAACACCGATCAAGTTTTTGGCGCCGTTGCCGGGGAATGGCAATTTAACAAAAATTTTGTTTTAGCAAAAATTGTAAGAAAATATTGCAACAATTTCTCCTATCTGCAGGAGGAGCTCGATTTCATTTATTGAGGGAGAGAAATTGCAAGAGCAGAAAGCCACAACGTAGGGTTGATTGCTTGAGAGAATCCACAAGATGGAAGGAGACATCATTGCAGCATTAAGCGCACAAGCTTCATCTTTAAGCTACATGATGGAAACATTGATGATGAGAAATCCTATAGCTTCTTTTAACCCTATCTCTTCTATTTCTTGTGTTTATTGCAAAGGAAGTCATTCATTTGATAATTGTCCTTACAATCCTGATTCTTTGTGTTATGGATTTCTACCCAGGTTTACAAATCAACATCAGTACCAATGCTTCCAGCAAGGGAAGATGATTCCAAAAGAGCCAAGCATCGAAGAACTCGCGAGGGAATATAGAGCAAAGAACGATGTTGTAATGCAAAGTCAAGCTACATCTCTACGAAGTTTGGAAATCCATGAGGAACAAATTGCAGATGAATTGCAGAACAGGTTTGAAGGAAACATGCTCAAGGATATAGAGACTTCAAAACAAGAAGAAAAAGAAGAATGCGAGGTGGTGTCACTTAGAACAGAAGTGGAACATAAAGACCTTGAACTCCCAATAGAAGCAAGAAGCGCTCCAACAATTGACGACATTAAGGAACCAAAAGGGAGAGAAGAGATCAAAGAAAAACCACCTCAAGAAGAAAAGGAAGAACAAAAGGAAGTTGTAGTGAGCGATACAGTTGCAATTCCACTGCAATTGACATCCAAAGTGCTCCCGATACTAGAGTGCCCTATTTTCGCTTATTATAGGTTGCAGGAAATGCAAAATCAAGAAGAATGCAGAAATGAGAGCATAAAGGATGGCAATATGCAGTCTCTGACACAAATTGCAACTGCAATCTCTACCTTCAGAAATATATGTAAATCTCTTGAGTCATCAAGGCCTGTTGTGATCAAAGCACCACAATTACGACTGAAATCGCGTCCAACATCGAGACCTAGGTGCAAAATGAAAGAACACAATTGCGGTCTCCCTGCTGGAATTGGATAAGTCACCTTGTCTTTCTTTTACCTTAAAATTAAAAAAAAAAAAAAAAAAAAAAGAAAAAGGAAAAAAGAAAAAAAAAAAGAAAAGAGAAACTTTCAACTTTTGAAATTCCAATATGAATAAAGAAGTTAATTCAGAAAAGCTCTGTCTAAGGAAAATCCTGTCTAGGCTGAGGTACTTAAGTTGACCGCTAAGGGAACACCTCTACCTGGGGATTTACCTGGGAGTTTGATGAATCAACTTTGAGTTCAAAAATTGGAATTTCCAAAAGGTAAATTTGCATTGAGATAAACTGTGTGAACTTTTTGATGCTCTACTTTTGAGTTGTAGGAAAATATAAGAAGAAAGAGCGGGAGGAAGAAATTGTAGTCGCAATTGTAAAAGCAAAATTGCAATTGCCATTTCAGGAGAATTCTTTGCAAGATTTCCAACAACCCCGAGGACAGTAATTGCAACAACACACATTTTTCTCTGCATAGGGGAGTCTCTCTTTAACCTATCTTTCCAGCTTTGTTAATTGTTATGTTTTTAGTTTGAGGTTTAGTTAAGATCTTTTATGCTTATTTAGTTTATTTGCTTCATGAATTCTGAAAAAAAAAAAAAAGAAAAAAAAAATTTGCTCCTCACACAAACATGCCATAAAAATCATGTTTCAAATCAAATTTACAAATTGTTTTCTTTGGTGTTTTGTTAAAAAGCTCTTAATGATGTTACATAGAGTTTTCTCAACTTTCAAGTGCTTTCACACACAACTTCAAGTTTTCAAAATCATAAAACTTGATAAATTCTTTTTCTCTATAAAACATTCGAACCCAAACTTCCCTTGTGTTTATCCCATCTAATGGACTTAGGAGAGTTTAGTTTCGATGTGTAGCATGTTAAGTGGCCCAACTATGTACCCCAACCCCTGTTCTTCTAGTTCTTAGTCAATGAGGACATTGACCCATTTAAGTTTGGGGGGGTGAGTTTTGTAATACTATTGTTGTAATATTATATTGTTGTAACAGTATGTCGTTGTAATAGTATGTCGTTGTAACAGTATGTTGTTGTAATATTATGTTGTCGTTGTAACAGCTGCTAGGACTAAAAAAAAAAAAAAAACCTTTGATACTCCTCCTTCTAGAGTTAATTGAGTAACCAGAGGCAGTCATGACACCCATGATTTCCTTTGCATGAAAGGTTAACTCAGGAAGTGAGTATGTGAAAACGGTCTTAGTAGTGATTTGTGCTCGTAGTCAACTACTTTCACCACAAAGTGTTAGTAAGTTGGAACGAAGGTACAAGTGACAGTAAGACTCAAAAAAAAAAGTTCAAAAAAAAAAAAAGGAAAGAAAATGAAGCCTAGCAGCAACTTTACATAAGTTTGGGGGAGAAAGAAAAATGTTTGTAATGTGAGTGAGCTTAGCATGTTGAACAAAGAATATCACCCTAGACTCTATGACTATGACTTAGGTAGGATAAGCATAATAGGTGAGTTTGCATAAGAATGTTTTATCTTGAAAAAGAAAAGTAAAACTTTTATGTGAGAAAATCTTGGAATTGTGTAAAGTGTTAAAAGTTTGAGACCTCTCATGAACAATATTTTCCTTTTCACAAACACCATTTGAAATCATTTTGTGAAGTGTTTGCTTGTGTTTGTTGCTATTTGTTTCTAATTGCTTGAGGACAAGCAATATCTTAAGTTTGGGGGTGTGATAAGCCGTGAAATTAAGGCTTATTTAAATCCTAAATTGCTCGAAAGAACGCTTGTTTGTCCTAATATTAATGGAAAAATGGTGAAAAATTGTTGAAAGAAGGAAATAATGAAATATGGTAGCAATTGGAAAAGATTTCTAAAAATTGTGATTATTTTGCAGGAATTGCCAAACTAATTGCCAATTCGCCGGTTTAGCAATCTGATTGGCAATCTGTTTTCTGGGCAGAAATGTTAATGGAATTGCCAAACCAATTGTCAATTTGCCGGTTTAGCAATCTGACTGGCAATCTGTTTTCTGGGCAGAAATGTTAAGCGCGAACGAAGCAAAGATTTTGCACGAATCAAGGGAATTGAAGCACGATTTTTGGGCAATCTTCAACCCTAATGAATGCCTACAAATAAGGAAGAAGAAGAGGAGCCATTAATTGGATTTTGAGGGCGATTTGAAGGACCAATTTTCGTGGGTTTTTGAGTTTTAAAAAAGGAAAGAATTTTGCATTAAACCCATTTTGAGATTCTTCAATTAAAGCCCGATTTGGAGGAAATTAAGCACGATTTTTGGGCACTCTTCAACCCTAATGAAATCCTATAAATAGGGAAGAAGAGGAGGAGCAAAAGAGGCGAATTGGGGAGGCATTTTTGGGAGTTTTGCTCGTGGGTTTTCGTCACAGTTTTGGCCTCTGTTTTCTGCATTTTTCTGCTATTTTTTTTTACCAAAATTCTGATGCAATGTAGCTCCAATTGTCCTTCAATCCTTCTAGTCCAATTCAAGTGAAAAAGAGTAAATTTGGAGGCGAATTGGAGGACGTGTTGGAGCCCGTTTTTGTTCTGTTTTCTGCACTTTTAAGCACTTTTTCGTTTCTGTTTTTGTGTTGTTATTGCTGCAATGTAGTTGTGTTTTCCTTCAATTTATCCCATCCAATTCAAGTGAAGAAGTTAAAGTTTTAATTCAGTTTTTTTTTGGCATTTTCTTGAATTAATTTCATGGTTTTTTTTATATAGTTTCCTTCCTCTGTTTTTCTTTTTTCTGTTTTTTTTTTTTCTCTTCTTCATTTTTAGCTACTGTAAGCATGTTTTATTTTAAGTTGGTAGAAAGTCAAGGCAAAAAGGGAGAAGACAAAACAAAAATACTTAAATACCCTTGCCACTTTGATTTAATTTCAATTATGCACTTGTGTTTGAATTTCTAGGAAAATCCAAGTTACATTTCATAAGTTAGTATTTTATTCAATTTCATTATGAAATCTTTCTTTAAAATTAGTTTTATGTTTTTCATTAAAAATATGAGCTAAACCTTCTTAGGGGGTTCAATGATGTGAATTCCCTAAGAAGTAATTGTAGCCAAAATTTCAACAAAAACCAAGCCTACATCTCAATTGTTTGCTTGTGTTGATTTAATTTCCGTTGAGATCCTAAATTGATCAACTAGGGTTTCAACTCAAGCTTAGATCTAATACCGACAGGGTTAGTGATACGCGGATTTCACACAAGTAATGGAGTAAAAGAGCTTAGACATAAGCCATTCCTTACCCTAGACATAGGGATTAAGGACTCCAAGACCCATAAAATTGTGAGCCAAAAATCATCTATGATGGAGGGACTATAGACATATAGAGCCCCCACTTAGCCTCCTAAAAAACCCAATTTTGAGGTAATAGGAGATGCAATTTTGGTTTACAATTGAGTGTGGAGTAGGTTGGAATTGCAATTTTGGTTTGCAATTACGACTTAGGGCAATGACATTCTTGAGCCCCATCTTTTATCTTTTCATTCGTAAGTTTATTTATATTGCCATTTCATATTGCCAATTTAGATTAGCAATTTAATTCTGCAATTTTAGTCTTTTCGCACATTGCCATTCTGGATTAGCAATTGGAGTAGCAATTGGAGTAGCAATTTCTGTTATTTCCAACATTGCCATTCTGGATTGGCAATTGGATTAGCAATTTCGATTTTCCACCAACAACTTGATTTTTGCATTTTTACTTTTCAAACTTGCAATTTTCCTTACACTTTTGCAAAACAAAATCTTTGTTACTCCGTTCCCTGTGGGATTCGATACTTGGTACTCAGATACCATTTTATATTACTTCGATCGCGTGCGCTTGCGTGAACACCGATCACCTCGCTATTCATGAAGCAAGTCGAGAATGTGTATGGCTAAGATCGATGACACAACACATTCATGAGACATGTGGCTTATCTTCAAGTAAACCTCTTCCAACGATGTTATACGAAGATAACACAGCATGTATAGCTCAAATCAAGGGAGGATATATCAAAGGAGATAGAACAAAGCATATCTCACCAAAACTCTTCTATACTCATGATCTTGAAGAAAATGGCGATATCACTGTACAACAAATTTGTTCGAAAGATAACTTGGCTGACTTATTTACGAAGGCATTACCAACTGCAACCTTCGATAAATTAGTATATAGCATTGGAATGCGACGATTCAAAGACTTTAAGTGATGTCTCCATGAGGGGGAGTGAATGTATTATAGTAAACTATATAAAATATGTACTCTTTTTCCTTCACTAGGGTTTTTCTTCCCATTGGGTTTTTCCCTAGTAAGGTTTTAACGAGGCATATTTTATATAAATTGACATTTAAGGGGGAGTATTGTAAATATGACAAGTAAATGCCCATTCCACATGCCCATTTATATCCATGCCAAGTGGCTTTTTCTCCATAGCCAAAGTGTCCTCCATGTGTCCAACAAAGGCCATAGATTGGTGTCCAAATGGACCACATCATGCTCTCCAAATTGCCTATAAATAGTGGTTCATTTTGGATAAATGAGATATGCATTTTTGGTAAAAAAAAACTCTCCAATTCTCTCTTTTCTCTTCCACTTTCTCTAATTTATTTGTTTATTTAATTTGCCATAAATCTCCATTTTCTTTTATTTATATTATCTATATATAATCCATTTATCTTTTAACACTTGTATTATTATTATTATTATTATTATTATATATTATTATTATTATATATTTTGGTAAAGTTTTGGTGCCCGGTTTCGCCTCTCATTTTACAACAGTTTGTGATATAACAAAAGTGTGAGTTTTTTTATTTATTAATATTGTAGTTTTTAAAATTTATTATAAAAATATTGTAGTTTTTAAACTATTTAATATCAATATTATAGTTTTAATTTGTTGGCAGATGACATTTCTCGACCAAGTGTAGATAGCAGATGGTATTTTTATTTAAAAAAACACAAATAGATGGTCATCTCTTGAAGAGACGACCATCGTCTGCATTTAAAAAAAAAAGACGGTTAGATGGTCATCTCTTGAAGAGACGACCATCCTCCGATTTTTTTTTTTTTTTTTTGGTTTTTTCTTCATTCTTGTTGATAGTTTTTTTTTCTTCTAATTTTCGTAATTCATTTTTTTCTTTTTCATAATACTATTTCATAATATGAATTTCTTCTTTTTTAATTTAAACACAAATATTTTAATTGCTAATTAGTGAAATAGTAGATAAAATATTAAACCAAAGTGAATGTTCTTTTTTTTTTTTTTTAGTGTTTTGTGAATGTTCTTTTTAAGATAATAGTGATTTTTTCTTTTCTAATTGTCTTAATTTTTTTTCAATTTCTCTGTTTTTAATTTAAACAAAAACAATTTAATTGCTAAGTAGTGGAATAATAGATAAAATATTAACCAAAGTTAATGTTTACTTTACATATAAGAATAAAAAAAAAAATCTAGTGTGTGCCACATGGTGGAGGTCATCAATTAATCTGATTCTTCTTGTGCTCCAGTAGGGTACAAATAATTATCATGTTCTCCACGTCCACGTCCGTAGTTCTCGAATTTGTCTGAAACACGACCTCTGTGAATGATAAGAAAAATTAGACAATATTGATAAATGAATTTATAATTAAAGTAAATATAACTTTAGAATTTAATTGAAACTTGTATCGCTTGACCATAGGACGCTCCCTCACGAGTGATGTAGCGCCTAGTAATATTCATATACCAATCAATGTAATATGGAGTGGTATGTCCATATGCATAAACTGGAGGAGCATCGGCTACAAACTCTCGACGTGAATGCCATCTCTCTACATATGGTGTCGTGCGATCGACCAATCTTGTTGTCAAAGGTCTATGTCATGCAGCTTTGGCTCCGTCTGACACACTTCTAGGATATCTTGTTTCATCCCAAATTGTCTTATCACTCTATTCGGCAGATGCCACTCAATAATATGAAAACATACGAGTGGACTCATCGTACGCCAAATATCTTGACCATTTCTATAATAGTCAGGCAATGTGGCCATGACATTTGTGTACGGCTCCCAAATCATCTAAAATTTCAAAATATAGACAATTAGTGCTTGTAAAACAAATCAAAAGTATATAAGTTCTTTTAGTAAGCACATACCAAGTCGGGTTTAAGGAGGTCAAACATATATATGTACTGGACAAGTACATGAGTAGCTGACCCAGTGACACAAAATTGGTCTCTCCACTTACATTAATATTAAATTTTAAATTTCAACAAAAGTCATTCACAAAAAAATATAATAAATTAAATTAGAAATTTGTTGACATACCGAGAATTAAGTGCACGCCTAACTAATACAGCGTAGGTGATGTGGCGACGTTGAGGAGCCATCGTTGGGAATCGTTCCCAACCCAAAGCTGTAGAAGAATCATAGGGTCAGTAATCTTGCGAGTATCTGATCGACTCGCCTTACAAAGTTGCCTATATAACCATGCTAGGCAAGCTCTACCCCAAGCATATCTTCCTGCAACCCCAAAGTCCGACAAAAGTGGCAGGAACATTAGGTGCACTTTTGTAACGACCCGACTTTTCCTATTAGACTTTCTAGGGACGTTACTACATGCATGCTGAAGAAATTTCAAAATCTTTGGTAAAAGGCAGAAAGAATTAAACTTTTTGTTAAACAATAAAAAATCTTTATGCTCGGGATCCCTTTAAAAATCATTTCAAAACATAATATGAATTATAACGTTCAATTAGTTAAAATAGTTTCACAGTACATTATTTACTAAACAAAATATGTTTTAACTAACACACTATCTAAATGCAGAAGTCATGATCCTCAAAGTCACCCATGACCCTTTCAGCAAACTGCCTTGTCAATCGCCTAAGATATGTCTTTATCTTTGCCTGAAAAGAAAAATATTTTTGAAAAATGTGAGTATTTAAAATACTCAGTATGTGACCTCACTACCGGGGTCAGGATATGCAAACACATACAAAGTGATTTTTAAAACCCTTTTCCTCTAATGGGACCTAAAACATTTTCATAGTGGAAACGTTTTCCTTTAATTTTTCTCTTCGGCTTAATGTGGACAATTATCCCAACCTAACCTTTCCTTTTCATTTAACCTTTTCAGGTTCCTTTTCATTTAACCTTTTCAGGTTCCTTTTCATTTAACCCTTTCAGGTTCCTTTTCATTTAACCTTTTTACGTTCATTTTCATTTTGATGAACATCTATAATTTTAGGAGGGTAATTGCCACAGCCTTCGAAATCATTTCAGCATGAAAATACACATGTATGCATGAGGTCCCAAAGCATTTTAAATTTTCATTCAATGATGCAACACAAGGCAACATTCTCATATCATTCATCATAAATCATAAACCATAACTCATGCATCACATTCACAAGAATATTTGGCAATCAACAAGTGAAAATCCATTTTCATATATAATAAAGCATTTTAAAATTCATCAAAAATCATAATAAAACATTTATAAAAGCTTTTCATTTCAAATGTAGTTTTTCAATTCAGTTCCTAACTTGCATTTAAGCATACCGGCATAATGTCCCTTACCTTGGCTCCATTAGTTCGCTTTCTCCTTTTATGGAGTTCTTTCACCTCAACCTATAATGATTTAAAAGAACTTATTACTTGACCTACTCAACTCATGAACCTTAGGCAAACTACTCAAATTACTGTATACGCACATGAACCCACCATGAATTTGACTACATTAAATTCTTCAACAAGAATATTCACCCACCTAGGTAGCTAAGTTTACCCCCAACTAGTTACCAAGATAACATAATTTCATTCATCTATTATTTCAAGTAAGTCCTTTTGATAATACACATGATTCTCCAAATCTTTAAGCCCTCTATTCCAACATAGCCATCAACTTAGTCAAAATTTAATTCTAATTTACCCATAGTAAGATTTCTCTAAATATGGCATGCTTCCTAATTATGAATTTCATGTTTTCCTTCTAAAATTCATAATAATAATCAAGTCACAAGTAACTTAAAAGACTTAATCCAAAATTGAATCGGAGTCGGAATTTACCAAAATCATAACGCAATCGTGGCACTGTTCGAGATTCGAAACGCTGATCGGGAGACTGCGGCACGTGAACAGTGACGGCGGTGTGAACAGTACGCGAAGCGTGAACAGTGCTCGCGATGTGAACAGTACCCCCCCCCCCCCCCCCCCGCCCGGCATGAAGGATAAATCTGGTGATGGATGTTTGTTGAAGAAGAAGAAGCTTTCGAATGGATGGGTCTCTTGGTAGTGAAAGGGAGAGAGAGAGGGATTGATGGTGGAGGCTGTTTTTCATGGAGGAAGATGAGAAGGTTGTAGAAGATGACGGCTTGGCTTGACCTAGGGCTGCGTGTAGTATAAAAATAATAGAGAGGGATATTTGAGCTTGGCTTCTCCTTGGGCTTGGGCTTGACTCAAAGTCACCTAATTAACAAAAATTGCCCCCAAACCAATTAATTCTCTTTTTCCTTTCTTTCTTCCCAATTCACCCTCCAATTTCTCAAATTTCAATTATGCAAATCTCTAAAATTAACTTTCAACACAGCTTTAAACATGAAATTGACCTTACAATTAATTCAAATCTCAAAATTAAGACTTTAATTAATACCTGAAAATGTCGGCCATTACAACTTTGTCCCTAGATTTGTCGCAGAATAAGCTCCCACCAAATAGCTTTAAAATGTATGCTCGAGCATACCTCGCTATGGTCACCTCATTTGTATCATTATTTAGACCTGGAAATTGAGATGTTAACCAAGGCAAGCTTAATCTGGAACCCCTGATCTAGTTAGGGCCTAGAGTCACCTCGAGCAATCGTTGACAGGTCTGCCTCCAATTGTAGGTCATCGTTTCAGTGACAGGCTCGTCGTCCATTAGTAATCTAAGTAAAACTGCTACATCCTATAGAGTAACAGTGCACTCCCCTCCAGGCACATGAAACGTATGTGTTTCCTGCCTCCACCTCTCTACGAGTGCAATGATGAAGTGCCAGTCTAACTGAATGAATCCTAATTTGGCCACCCCATCCAACCCTACTGCACGAAGATGAGGCAATATATGGCGGTGCAGTGGGATGTTGTGAGAGACAACTGTTTCTCGGCGTCTACAGTGTAGCTCTTCTAAATTTTGATCCTGTCAAACAAGCTCTGATCTATGAGACTGTTAAGCATATAAAATTGATGGATCAATTGGCCCTAGGTTAATATCCATAACCTAAAAAATCAACACATTGAAATTCAATTCATGTTGAATATAAATAAAAAAATTTAACATAAACTTATAAATTAAAGAAATAAAAAACATGAAATTGAATTTAAACGATGTCATTAAGTACCAAATGACAACAAAAGTCAACAAAGAAATATAACTTATGTCATTACGAACAAAAATTACAACAAACGACAACAAAAGATAATAGAAGACAACAAAAAAAAAATACTACAAGGATACTTCTCTTTGTCTCGAAGGACAACTCCTTCAATTGTGACCCAATTGATTGCACAGCCCACAACGTTGTTGAGTACTTGGCTCTCTCTAGTCTATTTCATTGTGGTAGCAAGAACTCTTTGGTCTACCAGGTTCTCTCAACAACTTTGGAGTAGCATATAGAACAAGTATGTTAGGAGGTGTGATTCAATAGTCTTCATAAGGGATCGGTTGAAATTGAATAGAATAGCATGCAGTGTATGTTGAAAACTAATAAGTATCCTCAATGAAATCTTCAAAGTTCAACTTCAAGTGCGAACAAACAACCATGAAATGTGAGCATGGAATTGAAGGAATGAACGTTTCACTCTGCAGCGGAAACATTGGATCGTCTTTGATTTTATTTAAAATTAAACTAAAAATTAAGGTTAAGCAAACTTACATGAAGTAAATATGGAGATATTTCTAGGGGATCTTTATCTCTTCCATAAAATCTTCTTGGCTATGACTCGAACACAGAACCAAGGCTTGTGGGAGCCTCTTGAAAGAAAATCTACAAGAGATTGGAGAGGAAGAGGTCTAGAGAGAATTCTCTAATTCTCTATTGAAGAGATATGTGTTATGTCTATTGGCTTAACCCAAATGTCCTATTTATAGAGACCAAAGGAAAATCTTTGCCATAATTAAAATATTATATTTTAATATCTAATATATTAAAATATATCCTATATTTATTTGAATCTTATTCAACTTCTATAAATATCTTTTATTTAATGTATCTAATATACATTAATTATTTTAATATTTAATGTATCAAATACAATAAATATATTTTCCTCTTATATATTTAATATATATAATATATTAAATATTAATTTGAACATTTCAAATTTTTTCTTTCTACTAAATTGATCTTTTAGTGTTACTATGAGCTAGCAAGGGGACCTTATGGACCTACAGATTATAAGCTCCAATCATAAAAAATCAATTAATTAAACTTTTTAATTAATTAATTTTCATTTATTAACTTTATGTTACTCCACTATAGACCTGGAGATGCACTATTATGCACTGTAGGACAAGTTGTATCCATAGATATAATCATTACATGCAAATCGATCATTCACGAGTTGTTCGTAATTACAACTGGGTCAAAAGTTCGTTTTGCCCCTATAATTACATATTGCACCTTAAGTACCACTGATCCTCTAATCAACAATCTGTTTATACTCTAATTATAAACTAAGTCCCTCTCGAGCCAGTGAGAGTGTGGGGGCCCCATTGTTCAAGTACTGAAATCAACATTTAAGGGAACTACTCATCTACTTACCCTATATAGGAAGGATTGAATTTCATCTTGTGAGATTATGTTCCCAGCTCTCTATTTGGTCAAGTCCCTAAAATGGTAGGCATATTGAATCAGCTACAAAAGCCATTCTCACCCATGCAAATCAAAGGACAAGCCCTCACAGGTAGGAGTTCATAACTTACTTAGGATTAAGATCGAGTTGCATATGATCATCTTGATGAAATATTAATCTTCTCAATTAACGGATTTATAAAGAGAGATTATATATTTCGTGGTCTAGTCTTACACAAACTTATTGTATAAGATACCCTCACTCACATGTCTCCACATGAACGATTTGGATCAAATCATTTGTAACTATTACAAAATGGGTCATATCAATAATGTTACCAAGATAAGGCATTCAACCTTATCCATATATTATGACTCATTAGATTATTTCTTGAACATGATCCTCTCGTATGTCAACCACATACTGTTCAAGATTACACTAATAACCTTGGATTTTTCATATAATGGATAATATTATATTGCAAATAAAATAATCAAAATAATTATTAATTTTAAATAAATAATTAATTACGAAGCTTTAAGGCATAAATCCCAACAACTCCCACTTGCCCTAAAGCCGACGAGACATGTATTCTAGGGCATACTCTATACCCAACATGTTCTCCCACTTGCCTTAGCAAAGATGAGACATGTTTCGTAATCTTAGACATTCTAGGTGACCCTCAAACACTTTAGCCTAGAGAGTCGTTTTATATAGATCTAAACGACTGCCATTAAAAGCCATCTTGGTCACTACCATGATGCTTTCTCTCTCTCAAGATGATTCCCTGTACGTTGGTGTTTTCTAATTTCCTTAATATTATTCTTTGCACCACTATTATCATAATAAATAAGATAAACTAAATTCTATTTGCAACACATTTCAGATCTTTAAGGAACTATTTGAGTCATACAAGTCCTTTTATTGCTTCACAAGTAAAACAATTTAACTTGTATACCATACTCCACCACCTAGGTTAAAATTTATCTTTACATAGATTTCCTAAATCTTTGTAAGAACTAGTGTATCTTGTAAAGATTAAATTTGTAACTCCATACACAAAAATTTCTCATTATCCATAGATAATTTGAGAAAGTTTTTAATTTTCTACTCAATGGTCATATCATTCGTTTAACTAATATATGTTAACGAATTGTATATTAAATATTCAGTCTCATTTATGCATATCATATACTTTCAACATTTGAGGTGTCTTAGGATACTCTTCCTTAGACATAAATATCAAATATTTGACAACAATTTTGTCAATATAAGATGTTTGGAATTAGTTACTTAATCAACTTTTTATGTTAGATATCTTACATCATTCATAATGAGTAAAAATATCATCAACATAAAACATGAGAAAAATCCAATAAGGAATTAATGATTTTTTTGTCTATACAAGCTTCATTAATATTTATCAAAAGTCATAGATTTTGATAATTTTATCAAACCTTATATTCACAGATCTAATGGTAAAATTCATTTAATAAATGATCCTTTACTATTTCGCAAATCTTTTGCTTTTGATCTTTGAAAATAAACATATCTGATTGATTTGTGTAGATTCATTATCTAAGATTTCTTTTCATAAAAGAATTCTAAACATTTTTTTTATATCACATATGCAACAATGAATTAAATAATGCTTACAGACTTCAGTATGGAAACAAGTGAGAAAGTTTACTAGCAGTCTACTTTCTTCTATTAAGTTTAACCATTTGCCATTAGTCTCACTTTGAGGGCAATATGCCTTCAACTTTGTCATATATCATGACAATTTGGACTTCAATTAAGTCCTTGTAAAGGTTGAGTAATCTCATAACTCTCCCACTACGATGAGGCTTATCCAATTCATGACTAGGATCCATTTGACTTTCAAATATAATTAAATTGTTACCAACTTTTGTTAACTATTTAGTGGTTTCACTTGGAACCAATTTATTAACACTATCTCACCTTATTAAATGTTTGTAGTATTTTATTTGACATTTCTTATAAAAATGATATTTGTCATACAAATACCTTATTCGTTTTAGGACTACATAAAAGACTATTTTATACTCCTTAGGGGTGGCCTACACTTAGGCTTATCTTTGAACATATACAAGCTTTTTAGGCTTGTTTCAGCACGTGAGCTTAACATTCCCAAATGGTAAAGTGTTGTAAACTAGCTTTACTACTCTTCTATAATCTTTAAAATTGTCTCATAGACACTTTTGGAGGGAATAATGTTCACCATGCAATCTCTATTGCATTTTCTAACCGGAGTATGGTAATGGTGTGTAATTCATTATTGATGTGACCATGTCTAACAAAGTCATGTTTCTCCTCTGGCAGCACAATTTCACAAAATTGTACTTGGTATTAAGATAATTGGGATAAAAATCCATTTTCTATCAATTAGTTTTAGTACGTAAGGTTCATGTACTTTCTATTATGATATGATCATAATGTCTTGATAGATTTAATTACCTAATTGATTTTTAACTTTAGTCTTAATTTTCTTAAACCTTTCAAAAAATTTAGACTTATGTTTATTAGGTAAAGATACTTGTACCTTGAATGATCATCAACTAGAGTGACGAAAATATTCATGACTTTATTTGGCCTTTACATTCACCACACTACTTGGGTCATAATGTGTAAGCCCAAAGTATTATTTGGCGTTCTAGCCTTATCTAATAAAGCCCCACTGATTATCTTGCATGAAAGGCAAGATCAACATACAAGTAAAGTAATAAATTTTAACTTTTAGAGAATTACCTCTCACTAGTCTTTTCATTTCATGCAAGTTGATGTTAATCAACCTTAAATGCCAAAGTCAAGTATCGTCTTTTGGGAAGAAACGATATGTCTTTCTATTATGGATTATATAATCCTGAATATCTCAATATTTTGTAGTATGATATATGTCAACATTTTAACATATACAAATTGTTCTTATTTTCAGTTGAATGTATTTTCAAACAATTTTGAAAAAAATAATTCATACTATATGAACCTTTTCGTAATAAAGTTTGAGAAATTGAATTTCTCTTATGGTAATAAAATACCACATTCAACATTAATTAACAATTATTACTTAATGACATCTTAATGTCTCTCACTATGCTAACTGAGATGGGCTTCCTAGTGCTAACTTGTAGAAACTATGCTACATGTTAAGTATTTTCCAAGAATTACATATTAAATGTAATGAAGAATAAATCTTGATAGTAGATCTTATATCAACTATCTAGGTGGCGTTGTTTATATTCCACCAAAAATCTAGTAAATCAAATTTACTTTCATTCATATTTTTCTTCCTAGAGAGATATTTCAAAAATTTCTCTCACTATGAATGTCCTGACTAATGTAGAAACTATTTACTTTTATATAGCTTCAGTCATTTGGTTTCTTTTCTTGGATTTTTGTAATACTTAATCTTCGAGATGATTTAGACAATTTTCTAAATTTAGCTTTTGTTGACTTCAACATCTCATATGTTGTTGTCATTTTCTTTATCTTCTAAGCTTGACATCTAACATATCAATTAGGAGATACGTACAAACTATCTCGTTTACTTTTTATTCATTAATCATGTGTTTCACGAACAATTCGAATAACATTAGCAACAGGTTTTAAGAACATTTCTCAATAAAGACAAATTCAAAATTTTACACTGCCATTATAGTGTTAACATTATTTTTCCAAGTAATAAAATTTTTCAATTTTGACTTATCAGTAATAAACTTAAAAATTATGAGAGAAACTGACATAATATTGAAATATATATATAATTTAACATCATGCAAACAATTATACATTCAATTTTAGCATAGAAATCAAACAATTTGAAAAATGAACCCTATAAATCATTTCTAATGCTATGGTAATTTAGTGAGTTAGAACAAGTGCCACCATAAGGTAGGTCAAGTATTCCTTCACTAAACTGAGACAATCTCAACTAAGTATTATACCAGAATAACTCTTATTCCTATAATATTTAGTTACCATTAGTTTGGTCAAGGACATCATTAACAACTTTAATGAACCCTTTGTAAGTGTGACCCATAATTTTAGATCTCGTAGTTTTATCCCAACAAGAGTAGTAGGTCAAGTATTGGAAACAAACTACAATCCTATCCTTCTCAAGAATTCACCCTGATATTGACCCATGCAAACACCTTCCGTAGGGGGACGGTCCAAAAGCTGCCACGAGGCACCGCATGAATCTCACGATGTGAACCAATGATGGAGACCATAGGATATGTTGACACATTTCTTTGTCCCACTTACTATTTTGAAATAGGGCTTTCTCTTACTTAGACAAGTTAGGCTAATCTCATTTATCTAAGTTCCTCAATCTACCTTTCATAACTCTTATGTTGGTTAAATTGATTTTAATTACCAAGTTTTTAAATTATTTAAAAAAAATTAATCACATTATGAGCATGCTTAGTGAAATTAAATAAAATTTGACTAATTCAACTCCCAGGTCGGTTCCCAGTTAGAGATGTTCCCTTTTGGTCAGTTTAAATACCCCAGTGTAGACAAAACCTTCCATAGACAAAGTTCCCTTATAGTCAATTTTTATTTCAAATTCATTAATCTTTAATTAACTATTAATTATTAGATTAATGAACATAAGTGAATTTATAAATAAATGTTTTTAATCCTATTAAAAAATAATTCACTTGGACAATCTTAAAAATCCATCATTTTAAACCCTTTAAAACAAATTAAAAGATCATCTTGGATATTTTATTCTAATTCTATTAGAAAAAATAAAAGATAAATTAAATTCAAAATTTTAAAATATGGATAATCTTGAAATTCTACCATTTTAAACCCTTTAAAACTAAATTAAAAGATTATCCTAAATTCTAATCTTATTAGAAACAAATAAAGATATATTAAATTCAAAATTTAAACTATTTAAAGCATGAATTAGAAATATCTTTATTTTAAGGAAATCCTAATCTCATTAGGATATATCCTAATCCTATTAGGAAAACATGAATTTTATTTATGAAAGAAAATATCCTAATTTAATTTTCTAAATATAACAATTATATTAAAAGATATGGAAAATATAAACTTATTAGGAAAATATCTTAATTCTATTAGGAAACATCCTAATCAAATTTTTCAATATAACAATTATATTAAAAAATTAATCTTAATTCTATTAGGAAACAAACTAATCAAAATTTTCAAATATAACAATTATATTCAAAAATAAGATAAGATGCATGATCATGCTTAACCTATGGTGAGATTTTAAATTTAAATGACATACTTTATGCAACAATCAAACAATTTAAAACATACATCTCATGCATAATTAAATTAAAAATAGCAAAATTGACCGGCATATTTGGCATATCCTAAGAAATTGAAAATAATTTAAATTACAATAATTTAATTAAATCCAAGACATATCTTGGTCTTCAATATCTTCCTTATTTGGCCATCCAAATTTAGAGTTTAGAAACCTAAATCTTGTCTTCCAATTATAGCACTAGCCGCCGCAAAAATAAATTAAAAAAAAAACCGTACTACGTAGGTTTCAAACCTTGGACCAAGAGTATACCAGCAAACATACCTTCACTTATGAACCATCGCAGATTCTTGAATCTTGTTATGAACTTTTTAGTAGAAATATTGACTTCGATTCATGTTATTTATTATTTTTTTTTCATGAACCTTTTTCGCCGTTGACTTCTTCAGCCCATATAATCGAGATTTGCAGCAATCGTAGTCATTTAAGTAAAATACATGAAATCCTAACCCTTATGGGTTTTACAATGATCTAATCAAAGCAATAAATCTAATGTCAAATAACCTAAATAATCAATTTGCAAATCACAATATATCACATATATGAGAAATTAAAATACCCACCATCACAAAACTTTAATTCTAAATAAAACTCAAAGATTGCTCTGATACCAATTGAAGGAATGAACGTTTCACTCTGCAGCTGAAGCATTGGATCGTCTTTGATTTTATTTAAAATTAAACTAAAAATTAAGGTTAAGCAAACTTACTTGAAGTAAATATGGAGGTATTTCTGGCAGATCTATACCTCATCCATAAAATCTTCCTAGCTATGACTCGAACACAAGACCAAGGCTTGTGAGAGCCTCTTGAAAGAAAATCCACAAGGGATTGGAGAGGAAGAGGTCAAAAGAGAATTATCTAATTCTCTATTGAAGAGATATGTGTTATGTCTAATGACTCAACTTAAGGTTCCTATTTATAGAGACCAAGGAAAATTTTTTGTCATAATTAAAATATTATATTTTAATATATAATATATTAAAATATATCATATATTTATTTGAATCTCATTCAAATTTCCTACGATATTTATTTATTTGAATCTTATTCAAATTCTATAAATATCTTTTATTTAATGTATCTAATATACATTAATTATTTTAATATTTAATGTATCAAATAAAATAAATATATTTTCCTTTTATATATTTAATATATCTAATATATAAATATTAATTTGAACATTTCAAATTTTTTCTTTCAACTAAATTGATCTTTTAGTGTTACTATGAGCTAGCAAGGGGACCTTATGGACCTACAGCTTATAAGCTCCAATGATACAAAATCAATTAATTAAATTCTTTAATTAATTAATTTTCATTTATTAACTATATGTCACTCCACTATAGACTTGGAGTTGTACTCTTAGGCACTGTAGGACAAGTTGTGTCCATAGATATAATCATTATATGCAAGTTGATCCTTCATGAGTTGTTCGTAATTACAACTAGGTCAAAAGTTCATTTTACCCATATAATTACATATTGCACCTTAAGTACCACTGATCTTCTAATGAACAATCTGTTTATAATCTAATTATAAACTAAGTCCTTCTTGGGCTAGTGAGAGGGTGAGGGCCTCATTGTTCAAGTCCCGAAATCAGCACTTAAGGGAACTACTCATCTACTTCTCCTATATGGGAATGATTGAATTTCATCTTATGAAATTATGTTCCCAGCTCCCTATTTGGTCAAGTCCCTAAATGGTAGGCATATTGAATCAGCTACAAAAGCCATTCTCACCCATGCAAATCAAAGGACAAGCCCTCACAGGCAGGAGTTCATCACTCACTTAGGATTAAGATCGAGTCGCATATGATCATCTTGATGAAATATTAATCTTCTCAATTAACGAATTTATAAAAAGAGATTAAATATTTTGTGGTCCAGTTTTACATAAACTCATTGTATAAGATATCCCCACTCACATGTCTCCACATGAACGATTTGGATTAAATCATTTGTAACTATTACAAAGTGGGTCGTATCAATAGTGTTACCAAGATAAGGCACCCAACCTTATCCATATACTATGACTCTTTATGTTATTTCTTGAACATGATCCCCTCGTATGTCAACCACATACTGTTCAAGATTACACTTATAACCTTGGATTTTTCATATAACAGATAATATTATATTACAAATAAAATAATCAAAATTATTATTAATTATTAAATAAATCATTAATTACGAAGCTTTAGGGCATAAATCCCAACAAGAATGCCATAGGATTGCCATTTATTGCAAGAACAATAATGAACTGAACCATTTTCTCCTCTAATTAACCTCAAAGATTGAATATTCCCTCCTTTAGCATTGAAGTAATGGAGTCTAGTATTTACGGGAAATACACTAGTTTCTTGATCATAGGATACCACTTCATGCTTACTGGATCGTGATGCCCACTTCACAATCTTATCAAGAGCATACCTGATATATATTTCATTTAGTATGATTATATTGAAATATAGTAATTTGACTAATATGAAAATACGTAGCATAATTATATGGTATATTTCTCTCGTTGCTCTAAAGCTGTTCTTATTTCTGCTTTTCTATTCTCAAAATACACTACACACTTATAGAATGTAAGTTGAGCAAGTGCAGTGGTTGGCAGCATCCGACCTCCTTTGAGAAATCCATTTACGCTCTCTGCCAAGTTAGTGGTCATCCACCAATATCTAAACCCTCCATCGTGCGATTGCGTCCATTTCTCAATACTAATGTTGTTGAAAAAGCTTATACAAGAGCTGTTCATTAATTTAATCTCTTCAACAACTTTGTTGTACTTACAGACTTGGTGTTGACAACTAGCACGATAAACCAAGGTTCTCAACTTTTGACACCTATATTTTGAATTGAAGTTGCTGGCAATGTTTCGTAAGCAAAACCTGTGATGAGAGTTACCATCCGTCCAGCCATTTTGTGGAGTGTTAACAACATAAATTATACCACCATGTCGGTTTGAAATCAAACATACATCTTTCTGTGTAATAATTTGTCTAAGGTGTTTCAAAAACCAGCCCCAAGTTTCGTAATGCTCATTGTCCACAACTTCAATGCAAGTGGAAGTAATTTGCCATTAGAATCAACTTCTGTTTCAATTAATATCTTCCCTCTATATTTCTCATATCGGTGAGTACCATCAATTTGAATTATGAGTCGACATTTTTTGAAAGCATCAATGCAAGGACCAAAAGCCCAAAACACCGAAGTAAGGATGGCATGACCTGCATTTTCACCAAAATATTTTGCTTTCCACTCTATACTTGTGTTGGGATTGGTATGCTTCACCATGTACATCCACTTGGGCAGAAGCTTATATGAATCATCCCAATCACCAAACACTCTAATCAAAGCCTTCTTTTTCCCTTCCCACACCCTCTGATAGGGAACGTGGTACCCATACTTTTCTTTTATGTCAATTTGTAATTTTGATACACTGATAGAAGGCTTATTTTTCACAATTTCACATACTTCAATGACAATCATTGTAGAAACCAACTGCACATGACTCTGATTTAATTCTGAATAAAAATAGATATGTTGCTCACCATACTGAGTTATCTAGAAAAAACCATGTGATTTTTTTTATGGCACGAAGCCGCCATTTACAACCATCTTCCCATTTTTGACACCGTACTGCTCATATCGCAGGTGTTGACTCCACAACCTTATATGGTGTGTGACACCTAACAGCAAAACATTTTACCAAATGTTGAAGAATCTCTTTGTGGTTACAAATTAACCCCTTATATAATAGGTTCCCTTCAATAACCACTGGTTCTTGGATGAGATCATGTTCCATAGTGCTATTTATTACATTGTTATCCAACTCACTGAATGTATTTGAAGGGATAACATGTTCATTACCACCAAAGTCTAGTTCTTCAAACTCATCATCTGTTTCAGTTCTGAAATCCTTATATGTATTATCCACCACCATATCTTCACCATCACATGGTGGGGCAACTGATGCAGGCTCGGGGTCAATACATTGGCTTGGGTCAATACATTGGCTAGAGGTTTCTCCCAAGTTTTGAACATTCATGTCGACCCTTCTCACACTGATGTATAAATGCACTAAAGTCAGAACTGGCATCGCAATTGAAAACATTAAGTTCATTGCTTGTTGGTTAGGAATTGGTATTTATGTATATCTTACTGATCCAGATAGTGTTAACTCAAGGTGTCTATATACTATCTCTAACTAATTTGTCCTCACATCTACACCAAGTGATAATCCTACAATTTCAACAAATTGTTCAAAGATGACCCCACTATTCACAATAATAGAAAAACCTCCACATGCTGGTTGGACATAATCAACTCCATCTACCCCATCAATCATAGAACCACTTGTATGCAAAACAAATCCCAAACATTTGTCTCCCATCTTCTATATGGAAATAAACAAGATATAGATTAGAACTAATCTAACTAATATATGCTTCAGTAGTTTTCTAATTCTAAAATTTAATCAAAATCTAGAACATTTTCTAATAATCAATTACAAAAAAAATTATCTAACTCAATTTATAGTTTAAAAAGAAAAAGAAAACTAATTTTTTCCTATATTAAATTCAATTTCTAAAACTTAATCAAAATCTAGAACATTTTCTAATCAAACAAAAAATCATCTAACTCAATTTCTAGTTTAAAAAACAAAAAACAAATTTCTTTTTACATTAAACTCAATTTCTAAAATTTATTAAATCTAGAACATTTTTTAATCAAACAAAAAATTATCTAACTCAATTTCTGGTTTAAAAAACAAAAAACTAATTTCTTTCTATAAATTTCTAAAATTTATTAAATCTAGAACATTTTCTAATCAAACAAAGAATTATCTAACTTAATTTCTAGTTTTTTAAAAAAACTAATTTCTTTTTATATTAACCTCAATTTCTAAAATTTAACTATCCAATTTTTAAACCCTAAACCCTAAAAATAACATAAGTCCAACAAATCTTTGAAAAAAATTAAATCCAATGAATTATTAAAAAAAAAAAAAATCAATCCTACCATGTTTTAAAAAATTAAATCTAACATATCTTAAAAAAAATATGTAAAACTAACAAATCTTATAACAAAAAATATATCCAACAATGATCAAATTCAACAATTCTAACCAAATTCATATTCATTCAACAGATCCACAATAAAAATAAGTCAAATCATAACAAAATTGTGAGAAAGATTTAATAAAACTCACAAATCCGACAAATTTTGTACTTCTTCGATATGGTGGATGTTTTTGCTATTTAGACCTTCCAATACCCACAAAATGCTCCTCTTTACTCCAATGCTGACAAAGATCAACTTTGTTTATTGAGATGGCGACAAAAAATTCAAGTGGGATCGAGAACGAGTAGAAAACGAGAGAGGAAAGTGGGGCTGAGGAGGTGTGGGGCTGCTTTTTCGATTTCAAAAGTCGAATGTGGAGCTTTTGTTTTATTTTGAAGAAGATAGGGGAATTTTGTTCTCTGTTATGGTCGTCTCTTTAAGAGACGACCGTCTTTAGTGATGGTTGTCTCTTCAAGAGACGACCATCTAACTGTCTTTTTTTTAAAAAAAAATGCGAGGCATGGTCCTCTCTTGAAGAGACAACCATCTGCCGCGTACACTTGGTCGTCTCTTCAAGAGATGACCATCTGCCAGCGAATTAAAACTACAATATTAATATAAATAGTTTGAAAACTACAATATTTTTATAATAAGTTTTAAAAATTACAATATTAATAAAAAAAAAAGTCCTAATAAAGTGAGGGTTAATTATGTCTTTACTTATTTAAAAGTTTGGAAAAAACATACTTTTTGATATATAAAGTTTAGGTTTTGTTGCATTTGGGTCCTTAAGTTTTATAACACAATCATTTTACCTTTGAAGTTTGCATTTGGTTCCATTTTAGTCATTTCGTTAGCTTTTTAGTTAATTACTAACGGAAAGTTGACGTGAGATTTGTTTTTAATTTTTTAAAATAAAAATATTTTTATTTTTTTATTTTTCTCTCTTTTTTCTCGTTTTCCCTCCTCCTCCCATCCTTCTCCTTCCTCCATATATGGTTGTTGCTGTTGTCCGTCGTCGTCTTCTGCTGGCTTTTTTTTCCTTCTCTTATTCTCTCTCATTCCCTTTTTATTCTCTTTTCCCTTCTCCTTCTTTCTCCCCTTCTTCGCCAAAGTTTTTTTTTTTTTTTTTTTTTTTTTTTTTTTAAAGTTGTAAGATGAAGGGAATTTCTCATTTGTTTCAGATCTAGAAAGAACTCAGGTCTGGCTTTATTCTCGATCTTTCTCCTTCGTTTCAATCTGAATGTAAGGGGAATCTCTTTCGATTCAATGGTAGGAATACAGGGGGGGGGAGAATACTTTAGCATTTTTCACAGCCATGGATGGAGAGAATAAAATAAAGAAAAAAGGTCTCAAATGGGGCAATAGGTTTTTGTTTTATGTGCGATTGAATTCCATTTGCAAAGAAAAGAAGAAAGGGTCAAAGAAATGGGTCACAGAGACAGAGACCAAAGATTGGTCAGAACTAAGAAAGAAGGAAAAGGGCATTGGGAGTGGAACCAAGGATGTGACTCTGGACGTGGGTTTTCAATTAAAATTTCCATATTCAAAGCTTGAAGAAGAGTTTGCAAATAAGATGGAGAAGATGAAGGGAGATTAATTTGATATTTGGTAATTAACTTGATTTGAATGGCTAAGATTGGTGAAGAGGGGAGTGGGTTTTGCGTTCATCTATAGCAGAGACTGCAGACGATGGTGGCAGTGCCCATGGATGGAGGAAGGAGAAGGATGGAAGGAGGAGAGAGAAATGAGAGGGAAAGAGGAGAAAGAAGAGAGAGAAAAAGAAAAAAAATATTTTTTTATTTAAAAAAATTAACATATATATATATTAATAAGAAACAAATGCCACATCAGCTATTCATTAGTAATTAATGGAAAAACTAATGCAGGGACCAAAATAGAACTAAATGCAAACCTCAGGGGTAAACTTGTTGAGTTTGGAAATTCAGGGACCCAAATTCAACCAAACCAAAACCTAAGGGACCATAGTTTCATGAAATTTTTATTCATACCCTTAGCTTCTAAAATTGTTTCAAAACAACTTTTCTGCCAAACTTTTCATTAAAATGAAGATGAAAAAATGTGACGTGGTGTTGACTTGTAAAAATAAATGTACATGTGGACGTATGAGGCTGGTTTAGATTATGCCTCTTTACTTTGAATAATTTTCAATTAAGCCCTTATCATTTCAAAGTTTCAAACATATACAATTGTTTTAAAGCAACCATTCTCATAACTTTCCATTTAAAATAGAGACAAAAATGTAATGTGGTGGTGAGGTTGTAAAAAATGAAGGTTATATGTGAGCGCACATGAGTAAGTTGTAAAAAAAAGTTGAAGGATTTTAGTCAAATTGAACATGTCAATTAGTAGGCATAGAGCAAAGAAGGAAGGAAGGGGAAGGAGCAGTTGTCCCTCCTCTAAGCTAATCTTAAGTTAAAAAAATTGTTCTTAAAAGTTAAAGATTTTAAAGTGTAATCTCCAATCCCCTCCCAAATTGAAAAATTATACATATAAAAAAATTAATTTTGGGTTAGAGTTTTAGTAAAAAAAAGTATACATATAAAAAAATTGTTTCTTAAGAAAATTTATGGCTCAACCCTATTGATTAGGGAGAGAAGCAGAATTATTGGAAGTTAGAGTTTTAGTCAAAATGATGTTGTTTAGAGAGGGAAACCACACACAATGAGAAAAGTCACTAATAACTTGTAGAA
Source organism: Trichosanthes truncata (assembly GCA_033996785.1). Taxonomy (NCBI): domain Eukaryota; kingdom Viridiplantae; phylum Streptophyta; class Magnoliopsida; order Cucurbitales; family Cucurbitaceae; genus Trichosanthes; species Trichosanthes truncata. The sequence continues at coordinate 28,114,434 of JAWPNB010000003.1, read as the reverse complement.
ATACAAGTTATTATGTCTTAGAATTAGATTATTCTTGCTTCGAAAGCAGCTTATTGTCCGTTTATTGACCATTATAGTAAGGAATTATGCCAAGTTAAGAGAAGAGATTCTATGCGCTGAACATTTAGAAATGGAAGAATTCATGCTAAAATGTTTTGAAAGTTATTGATTTTCTGACTTATGATCACAGGGCTATGCGTGCAAAAAGGAAAGGCACAAGCAATCCTAGATGTACCTTGTGATGAAAAAGTCTTATAAGCTTCAATGCATCAGAAGTTGTTAGAGCAAGAAGAATTAGTTATCAAGTGGGGACCACAGTTGGTTATAACATGTAACAAATTCTGGTTCATAACCTGAAGGAATCTAATTGGCCATGTGGCACCACTCTGATTGGCTGAAGTTCTCTATTTAAGATGAAGTTCCAGATGATTGAGGGCTAGCTTCTGACTTCTAGAATTTTCAATTCTCGTGGATTTATTTTTCTCTCTTCTCTCTAGAATTCGTTCCTAGAACTCTTTTTCCAGATTTAGTTTTCCTTGTGTTTAGTTTTTGTAAGTTCTCTTTTGATTTGTAATCTGTTCATTAGTGCGTGGAGAAGAAGAAGCTGTTGTCGTCGAACTCATCTTCCTTACTGGTTTTAAGTTTAATTTATGTTTTTACTTTAGATCTAAGAATTTCTACATTTAATTTATTTTTTATACTGAATTTCTGCATTTAATTTATTTTTTATACTTTTTGGAACTATGTTCATTAGCTTCACCTCTTCTTCTATTTTATTTTTGTCTTTCATGACCACGAGTGACTAGATCTTTATAGTTTGTCTTTGGTGAACTTTATATTGTAACTCTGATGAATTAAGCAATAAATGATGGATAATTTCTCAATTTTCTCTTGATCTCTTTAATATGTTGAAATTGTTGGGATTTATGCCCTAAAGCCTCGTAATTAATAATTTATTTAATAATTAATAATAATTTTGATTATTTTATTTTCAATATAATATTATCCATTATATGAAAAATCCAAGGTTATTAGTGTAATCTTGAACAGTATGTGGTTGACATACGAGAGGATCATGTTCAAGAAATAACCTAAAGGGTCATAGTATATGGATAAGGTTGGGTGCCTTATCCTGGTAACACTATTGATACGGCCCACTTTGTAATAGTTACAAATGATTTGATCCAAATCATTCATGTGGAGACATGTGAGTGGGGGTATCTTATACAATGAGTTTGTATAAGACTGGACCACGAAATATTTAATCTCTCTTTATAAATCCGTTAATTGAGAAGATTAATATTTCATCATGATGATCATATGCGACTCGATCTTAATCTTGAGTGAGTTATGAACTCCTGCCTGTGAGAGCTTGTCCTTTGATTTGCATGGGTGAGAGTGGCTTTTGTAGCCGATTCAATATGCCTACCATTTTGGGGACTTGACCAAATAGGGAGTTGGGAACATAATCTCACAAGATGGAATTCACTCCTTCCCATATAGGGTAAGTAGATGAGTAGTTCCCTTAAATGCTGATTTCGGGACTTGAACAATGGGGCCCCACCCTCTCATTGGCCCGAGAGGGACTTAGTTTATAATTAGATTATAAACATATTGTTCATTAGAGAATCAGTGGTATTTAAGGTGCAAGATGTAATTATAGGGGTAAAACGGACTTTTGACCTAGCTGTAATTACGAACAACTCGTGAAGGATCGACTTGCATGTAATGATTATATCTATGGACACAACTTGTCCTACAGTGCATAAGAGTGCAACTTTAGGTCTATAGTGGAGTGACCTATAGTTAATGAATGAAAATTAATTAATTAAAGAGTTTAATTAATTGATTTTGTATCATTGGAGCTTATAATCTATAGGTCCATAAGGTCCCCTTGCTAGCTCACAGTAACACTAAAAGATCAATTTAGTTGAAAGAGAAATTTGAAATGTTCAAATTAATATTTAATTTGAAGTGTTCAAATTAATATTTAATATATTAGATATATTAAATATAAAAGAGGAAAATATATTTATGTATATTTGATACATTAAATATTAAAATAATTAATATATATTTGATATATTAAATAAAAGATATTTATAGAATTTGAATAAGATTCAAATAAATAAATATCGTAGGAGATTTGAATGAGATTCAAATAAATATAAGATATATTTTAATATATTAGATATTAAAATATAATATTTTAATTATGGCAAAGATTTTCCCTTGGTCTCTATAAATAGGACCCTTGGGTTGAGCCATTCTGAACAACACATATCTCCTCAAAGAGAGAATTAGAGAATTCTCTCTAAACCTCTCTCTCTTTAATCCCTTGAGGATTTTCTTTCAAGAGGCTCCCACAAGCCTTGATCTTTTGTTAGAGTCATAGCAAGGAAGACTTTGTGGAGGAGATAAAGACCCGCCAGAAGAATCTCCATTATTTCAAGGTATGTATTGCTTAAACCTTAATTTATTGTTTAATTCTAAATAAAATCAAAGAAGATCCAATGCTTCCGCTGCGGGATGAAGAGTTCATTCCTATCAGAAATCTCAAGAGGAATGAGAGTAATAATTTTCTAGGGTATTTTCAACATAAAATATCTTATTGTAGAATGTAATAGGTCATTTTCATGTATTGAATCTGCTGTAGACATAGGGTTTCATTGTTCTTAACATCATTATCAAAAGAATTAGGGTAAGTAGGTATCTAGTTCTAATTCAAGAAGAATCCACAATTTCATTGCTAATTCAGAAGGAAGAACAACATAGGGGGATCTAAAGCCAAGCTTGTTTAATCTTCTTATTTTTAAAGTGTTGATAAAGTTGTGTTTATAGTGTCGTCGCATAACTTCTTAATTTTGTCCTAAATTCTGCTACTTTAGAGTCAAATTAGTCTGATGAGAATGACATTTACCTGAGGATCGATCTCTGTAATACATTAAGTGTATTACTTGCTTGTTATTAGTGTATACTTGCATTGATAATAGGAGTGGATAGTAGTTTTGTGCATGCGTTCAAAAAGAGTTGAGCAGATATTTAGATTCATTTAGTTCATGGTCGAGTTGTCAAAGCCAGCAAAATTAAACTGGTTTCCTACTCTAGCTTGTAGAAATAGTGGACCAGGTCGATTTTCCAAGGGAACTAGAAAGTTCAATTTCTCAAAATTAAATTTCGATGAAAAGGTAAAACAGGGGAGTTTTGGATTTTTGCTAAAGGAAAATAACAAATAACAAGTAAATTACAAGGGAGAAATAAAATCTTACCAAATTTCATTCAAAGGTACAGTTGTATCCAATTGCAATAACGATCACAGGCATTCAAAACATGATAACTTAATTATGCAAGTACTTAGTCAACTTATTAGGAAAAGTCTAAACAAGCAATGAATTCCCTAGAGTAATTGACTCTAACAAAGCATCACAGTCAATAATAAATACCTATATGATAGCATGTAATTATGCTATCTTATTTCCTGTTATTTATGCTAGTTTTGTTATGATTTTGTATGCTTTGATGTCTATTTGTGGTTAAAATTACAAAAATCGAGCTAAAGAGCAAAATCGGAGTGTTCGAGGGTATTTTGGACATTATGGAGCTATTTTGGGCCATTTTGGAGAGTCAAGAAGAGAAAAGAGGATGCATTAGCAATTGGGGCTGAGAGGACGGCGTTGCGATGCTTGAAATTGTAGGATCGATATGGCAACCCTAGAGGGGGGTGAATAGGGTTTATTTAAACTTTATAAAAAAATCTCTAATGTGGGCCCAATTAAACTAATTAATACATTTTTTGCAACAATTAATTTAAACAAGAAATCATGCAAATAAATTCACCTCAAATTAAATAATAAATTTAACACTAACAATTTCAAACTCCCTATTTAGTTCTAAAAACAAGATTGGTAAAGAATATGTAAAAGTAAAATTATACCAACCAAGATAGACATACAAGAACACTTAATTTTATGCAATATAATATAACAACAAATTAATTGCAAAAATGAAATAAGATAGGGATAGAAAAATTGACACCGTAAATTTATAGTGGTTCGACACAATCCGGCCGACTCCACTCCCCAAGCACCTCTTGGGTATTTTACTAGAACAACAACTCTTTCAACGGCTTAGAGTCTAACCGTTACAACATTCCTTTTCTGGGCGCAAGAACAAACCCAATCCTTTCCACGGTTTAGGATCAAACCGTTACAAACTCTCTTTTTTGGGATCAAGAGAAACCCTTACAATGGATAGAAAGTGAAGAACAAGATGGGGAAACTTTCTCAAAGAGTGGATACACAAATTTAAGCTCACACACTTTGTAAGAAAGAATTATTACAAATTAGAGCCCTCAAATGACTATGAAAATTAAAGAAAATGAAGCTAAAAAATTGCTTTAAAATGGTGAAAATGATCTCCAAGAGAAGTAGAATTTTTCAAAATTTTCTCCAATTTTTTTTCTAGCCTTAAATAGAGGAGAAGAGCCAAAACTAGCCATTGGTTGCCACGTGTCAAACTATTATTGGTCCATGTAATCTACCACGTCAGCAATTATGATCGTTTGAAGTGTCACGTCATTAGCCACGTCGACGCCACGTCACTGCCAGGTCATCAAGGTTAACTGTTAACCATCCACGTCATCTGCCACATCATCAATGTATGCCACGTGTCATGCCATGTAGGATTTCTCCTTCAATTTTATTTTTCCCATAACTTCTTCGTTTGAGCTCCAATTGGAATTGTCTTTTCGAGATCTATGCTATGGATACTTCATAACACTAAAATTGGTAATAAATAAAATCAAGTTTGTAATTAATTAATATTTTGATGAATGGCCAAAAAGCCAATAGAAATGGTGTTGCAATGCTGAATTAAATGGTGCAAACATGAGAGATAGCGTTGCAACGCTAGAAACGCACGGAGAATTGATGTTCCGTCTGTAGCGTTGCAACGCTACTTATAGCGTTGCAACGTTGCTCGTGTGCTGAAGGCAAAATGTTACCGTTTTGGACAGGATTGCAACGCTGTCTCGTTAGACAGTATAAGTTATTCGCTTTCTCTTGGTCCAGAGGGAGGCCATTTCGAGGGTTGAAACCCTAATCTCGACTCCAGGCGTATTTGAGGGTATTTGGGAGGATTTGTGAGCATTTTGGAGCAGAATTGAAGACTTTGGAGCTCGGGTTTGGGATTGATCACCTCAGGAATGTGAGATCATCCTTCGTTTGAATTTTCTTTCCCTTTTCTTTTCAATTATTGTTACTTTAAAGGCTGTAATTAGGGAATTATGAGTTGTATTTGATGAACATCATTAGCTAAATCCCTAAATTCTATGGGTTGTTGTAATTTTTGGATCATTGCACTTCATTTGCTTTATTAATTAGTAATTGCAGCTTGATTAAGTATTTATGTTCATTTATGCATTTTAGGCTTAATGCCCTTAGGTTGTGTTCGTAAATTAATTGAGGTAGGACTAGGAGGAGACTGACAGGAGATTCCTAGTTAGCTTAATGCACAATTAGTTAATTACTCGAGTGACAGTAGGATAAACAATTAATTAATTGTAGTTAGTGCTGAAGATTAATTAATTGGGCATCGTCTAATTGATTAGTTACTAAGTGGATGCTCGACAGAGATAAGCTTAGACTAGAACTGAATGCATGACTATAGATTAATTACCCAAGTGACAGTAGGAGTAATCATTAGTCTATAGAGGTCAGGTGAGAATTAATTAATGAGACGGACATGAGATTTAATTAATTACACCCGAGGTTTGGAGGAGGCCGACATGAGAGTCCATAATTTTAGGCTTCTAGATTTATGAATCGAACATTTGGTTATGCCTAATTGCTAGCTAAATTAAGTAAATTAAGGTCCACGAATGCAATCAACACCCATAGAATTACCCATCGACTTGTGTCTCCCATTTATTTTTCTTTCTAGGATTTAGAATTTATTTTTCTCATCTGCTTTTGCATACTATTCTCTAAATAAAGTAAAGTGAGATTATTCGCGGTAGTTAATCGAATTAAAAACCAATCCCAGTGGATACGATACTCAGTAGGAATACTGTCTTATTATTACTTTGATCGCGTGCTCTTGCGTGTACTCTCGATCACTAAACAACTGGGCACGATAGCATGCCATATTACTTAGATAAAAGCATCAAGCACTTGGAAAAGACCAAGACAAACTAGTTAAGTGAGATAGCTACGACCTAACAAAATTGTTTCTTTAACTCCTAGAATTAAACATGCAAACTATGTAATTATGGAAAAGCCACAAAGACACACACATGTGATAATCCTAATGCTAGTAGATTCAATCAAGCACGGCAATTACGGATTATGCATCATGAATAGAAACCAAGCATACACAATGATCAAGGCGTCAATTTAATCAAAGATACATGCTCATAAATCAAGAATAGGAATCAAATAATACTTGCATTAAAAAGAAAGCTACAATAAGGTTCAAGCCTCACAAATTCACAATTGGACTACAATCGACCTCTAAATTAGAAACATGAAGTGTAGCTGCACATAGTGACGATATCTTTAGAGTTCAACATAGGTTCCATTGATTCCAAGGGAATGTAAAATAAAAGAAGAAAAGCTCTAAAAAACACTTTCTAAAAGTCTACACACTAAAGGCATAAAAAATCCTAACCCTACAGAAAAAAGGGCTATAAATAGGCAGGGTAGAATCTAGACGCTAGGGGTAGCGTTGAGACGCTGCTCTCGCAACTAAGGAAAAACTATTGGAGTATATATGTAGCGTCGATATGCCCAAAGTATCGTCTCAACGTCGAGTGAGCCCTTATTCTTTACTTTGGCCACGCTTGAAATAGCGTCTAGACATTACTCCTTCGGGTCTCTAAAGCTTGAACTCAACATGCAGCAATGTCTTGACACCCCAAGTGGCGTTTAGACGCTATCCTCTCAGTTCATTTGACTTGAGATTCATCTTTTCTCGACTTGATCGCTCAAATTAGATCCAATTAGCTCTCTTTTAAGCTCGATTCAACTAAAGCCCTCCAAATGGTTTTGATTTTCTCAATCCCTACAAAGTAGACAAATAAGCGCATGAGGGTAATGAAACTAGCATAAAATAAAGCCATTAAAACAACACTTTTACAGTGCTATCAAAATGCCCCCAACTTAAATATTTGCTATTCCTCAAGCAAAACAAACAAAAACAATCTCTCTGAATATCTAGAATGAAATGTGTAAATGACTCAAGCCTCAAAAATTTTGAAATTAGAGAAATCATAAGGAAACAATATTTGTGACTAAAGTGAAGGGAATAATAGAATTAAACCAAAGCGGAACTGTTGGATCGTCTTTGATTTTATTTAAAATTAAACTAAAAAAAAAGATTAAGCAAACTTACTTGGAGCAAATATTATGAAGATTTTCGGCAGGTATTTAATCTTCCTGTACTCCAACTTCAATGAGTTTGAACTCCAAGACTTCCACAAAGTCTTCCCTGCTATGCTCGAACAAAGCACCAAAGAGGTTAATGGGAACCTTCTTGAAAATAGAGAGAGGGAATGAGAGGAGAATTTCAAGAGTTATTTTCTCTTGTGAAGAATGCACACAATGATTCACTCCTAGGGTCCTATTTATAGTGGTCTAGGGTAAATAATTAAATAATATAATTTACTATCTAGTATAATAAAATACATTTATCTAACCAGTTTGAATCTTATTCAAATCTTTCCAAATTCTCCTACGACATCTATTTCCTTATTTGAATCTAATTCAAATTTAATAAATATATTTTCTTTACTGTATCTCAATACATTAATAATTTCTTTGATATTTAATGTATCATATACAATAAATATGTTTTCCTTTATTGAATATATTAAATATATTAAATTTGAATTTGAACATTTCAAAATTTTCTTTCAACGAAATTGATCCCTATTTGTTCATATGAGCTAGCAAGGGAACCTTATGAACCTACAAATTATAAGCTCCAACGATACAAAATTAATTAATTAAACTCTTTAATTAATCAATTTTCATTCATTAACTTTAGGTTACTTCACTATAGACCTAGAGTTGCACTCTTATGCACTGTGGGACAAGCTGTGTCCATGGATATAACCATTACATGCAAGTCGATCCTTCATGAGTTGTTCGTAATTACAACTAGGTTAAAAGTCCATTTTACCCCTGTAATTACATCTTGCACCTTAAGTACCACTGATCCTCTAATGAACAATTTGTTTATGATCCAGCCATAAACTAAGTCCCTCTCAGGCCAGTGAGAGGGTGGGGCTCCATTGTTCAAGTCTTGAAATCAGCACTAAAGGGAACTACTCATATACATACGAATGAGTGAATTCCATCTTGTGAGATTCCTCAGAATGGTAGGCATATTAAGTCGGCTACAAAAGTCACTCTCTCCTATGCAAATCAAAGGACAAGCCCTCACAAGCAGAAGTTCATAACTCACTCAGTATTAAGATCGAGTCGCATATGATTATCCTAATGAAATATTAATCTTCTCAATTAACGAATTTATAAAGATAGATTAAATATTTCGTGGTCTAGTCTTATACAAACTCATTGTATAAGATACCCCCACTCACATGTCTCCACATGAACGATTTGGATCAAATCATTTGTAACTATTACAAAGTGGGTCGTATCAATAGTGTTACTAGGATAAGGCACCCAACCTTATCCATCATTTAGGTTATTTCTTAAACATGATCCTCCCGTATGTCAACCACATATTGTTTAAGATTACACTAATAACCTTGAGTTTTTCATATAATGGATAATATTATATTGCAAATAAAATAATCAAAATTATTATTAATTATTAAATAAATCATTAATTACGAGGTTTTATGGCATAGATCCCAACAATCTCCTACTTGCACTAAAGCCAACGAGACATGTATTCTAGAGTATACTCTATACCAACATGCTCTCCCACTTGCCCTAGCAAAGATGAGATATGTCTTGTAATTCTAGACATTCTAGATAACCCTCAAACACTTTATCCTAGAGAGTCTTTTTATACAAATCCAAACAACTGCCATTAAAAGCCATCTTGGTCACTACCATGATGCTTTCTCTCTCTCGATATGATTCCCTATACATTGGTGTTTTCTAATTTTCTTAATATTAGTATTTGCACTACTATTATCATAATAAAGAGGATAGACTAAATCATATATGAAACACCTTTTAGATCTTCAAGGAACTATTTGAGTCATATAAGTCCTTTTGTTGCTTCACAAGAAAAACTATTTAGCTTTGTATATCATACTCCACCACCTAAGGTAAAATTTATCTTAACATAGATTTCCTAAATATTTGTAAGAACTAGTGTATTTTGTAAAGATCAAATTTTTTACTCCATACACAAAAAATTCTCGTTATCCATAGATAATTTGAGAAAGTTTTTAATTTTCTACTCAATGGTCATACCATTTGTTTTACTGATATATGCTAACCAACTGTATATTAATTGTTAAGTCTCATTTATGCATTAATGATCTCCCACTTAGAGTAGGTAATTAATCATATACTATCAACATTTGAGGTGTCTTAGGATATTCTTCCTTAGACATAAATATATAATATTTGACAACAATTTTGTCAATATAAGATGTTTGAGACAAAGTTAACATTTTGTCCTTAAAATCTCTATTTTGGACATGTAAAATATATCGAGTCATTCCAAATCACTCATTTGGAATTGGTTACTTAGTTTGTTAGATAGACATCTTACATCATTCATAATGAGTGAAATATCATCAATATAAAACATGAGAAAAATCCACTAAGCAATTAATGATTTTCTTGTCTATACAAGCTTCATTAATATTTATTCAAAGTCATAGATTTTGATACTTTTATCAAACCTTATATTCAAAGATCTAATGGTAAAATTCATTTCATAAATAAACGTTTATTATTTTACAAACCTGTTTGCTTTTGATCTTTGGTAGTAAACCTCTATGATTAATGCATTATCTAAGATTTCTTTTCACAAAAGAATTCTAAACATTCATTTTTCATATCTCATATGCAATAATGAATTAAATAATGCTTACAGATTTCAATATGGAAACATGTGAGAAAATTTACTCGCAGTCTACTTTCTCGTATTAGGTTTAACCCTTTGTCATTAGTCTCACTTTGAGGGTAAAAAGCCTTTCTACTTTGTCATTTAACATGATAAATTGAGCTTTAATTAAGTCCTTGTAAATGTTGAGTCATCTCATAACTCTCCCACTACGATGAGGTTTATCCAATTCATGACTAGGATCTATTTGACTTTCAAATGTAATTAAATTGTTAACAACTTTTGTTAACTATTTAGTGGCTTCACATGACACCAATCTATTAACACTATCTCACCTTATTAAAGGTTTGTGATATTTTATTTGACATTCCTTATAAAAAAAATGATATTTGTCATACAAATACCTTATTCTTTTTAGGACTAGATAAAAGACCATTTTGTACTACTTAGGGGTGGCCTACACTTAGGCTTATCCTTGAAAATATACAGCCTTTTTAGGCTTGTTACAGCATGTAAATTTAACATTATCAAATAGTGAAGTGTTGTAAACTAGCTTTACTACTTTTTTATAATCTCAAAATTGTCTCGTAGACATTTTTGGAGGGAATAATGTTCACTATGCAATCTTTATTGCATATCCTAACTAGAGTTTTGTAATGGCGTGTAACTCAATATTGATGTGACCATGTCCAACAAGGTTTTGTTTCTCCTCTTACAGTACAATTTCACATAAATGTACTTGGTATTTAAAATAATTAGGATAAAAACCCATTTTCTATCAATTAGTCTTAGTACGTAAGGTTCTTGTACTTTACACTATGATCTAATCATAATATCTTGATAGACTTTCCTAATCGATTTTCAACTTTAGCCTTAATTTTCTTGAACTTTTAAAAAATTTAGACTTATGTTGTATTTGGTAGAGATACTTGTACCTGAATGGTCATCAACTAGAGTGATGAAATATTCATGATTTTATTTGACCTTTACATTAGCCAAACCACTTGGGCCAGAATGTGTAAGCCCAAAGTATTCTTTGGCCTTGTAGCCTTATCCAATAAAGGCCCAATGATTATCTTGCATGAAAGGTAAGATCTACAGACAGGTAAAGTAATTAACTCTAACTTTTAGAGAATTACCTCTTACTAGTCTTTTCATTCGATTCAAGTTAATGTCAATCAACTTAAAATGCCAAAGTCAAGTATCATCTTTTAAGAGAAAACAATGTCTTTCTATTATGGATTCTATAATCATGAATATCTCAATATTTTGTACTATAGTATATGTCAATATTTTAACATATACAAATTGTTCTTATTTTCAGCTGAATGTATTTTCAAATAATTTTGAAAATATAACCTTTAATACTTCAAAGTAATTCATACCATATGAACTTTTTAGTAATAATGTTCGAGAAATTGAATTTCTCTTATGGTTACTAAAAACACCATATTCAGCATTAAGTAACAATTATTATTTAATGACATCTTAATGTCTCCCACTACACTAACTGAGATGGACTTTTTGGTGCCAACTTATAGAAACTATTCTATATTTTAAGTATCTTCCAAGAATTACATATTAAATGTAATGAAGAATAAATCATGATAGTAGATCTTATATCAGCTATCTAGGTGGCGTTATTTATATTCCATAAAAAATATAGTAAATCAAATTTACTTTTATTTATATTTTTCTTTCCATAGAGGTATATAAAAATTTTTCCTCATTATGATTGTCTTGGCTAATTTATGTACTATTTCCTTATATATAGCTTCTGTCATTTGGTTTATTTTCTTTGATTTTTGTAATAGTTAAATTCAGTTATATTCGAGATCATTTAGACAATTATCTAAATTTAGCTTCTGTTGACTTCAATGTCTCATATGTTGTTGTCATTTTTTTTAATCTTCTAAGCTTGACATCTCACATGTCAACTAAGAGATACGTCCAAGCTATATCGTTTACTTTTGATTCGTTAATCATGTGCTTCACGAACAATTCAATTAGCATTGACAACAGGTTTTGAGAACATTTCTCAATAAAGACAAATAAATATTTTACACCGCTATTATAATGTTAATGTTATTTTTTTAAGTAATAAAATTTTCTCAATTTTGACTTATCAGTAATAAAATTAAAAATTATGAGAGAAACTGACATAATATTGAAATATATATGTAACGACTAGACTTTTCATATTAGACTTTCTAGGGGCGTTACTACATGCATGCTAATATAATTTAAAAATCTTTAATAATAGACAAAAAGAATTATACTTTTTGCTAAACAATAAAAAACTTTAGGTTCGGGATCCCTTTAAAATCATTACAAAACATAATATGAATTAAAACGTTAAATCAACTGAAATAATTTCACAACATATCGTTTACTAACAAAATATTTTTAAATAATACACAATCTAAATGCAGAAATCTTGTTCCTCTAAGTCACCCATGACCGTTTCAGTAAACTGCTCTGTCAATCACCTAGGATATGTCTTTGTCTTTACTTGAAAAGAAAAATATTTTTGAAAAAGGATGAGTATTTAAAATACTCAATAAGTGACCCCACTACCAGTGTCGGGATATGCAAACACATACAAAATGATTTTTAAAAACTTTTCCTCTAGTGGGTCCTAAAACATCTTCCTATAACTTTTCTCTTCGGCTTAATGTGGACAATTAACCCAACCTAACATTGCCTTTTCATTTAACTTTTTTCAGGTTCCTTTTCATTTAACATTTTCAGGTTCATTTTCATTTAGATGTACATCTATAATTTTAGGAGGGTAATTGCCACAACCTTTGAGCATTTTATCATGAAAACACATATGTATGCATGAGATCCCAAAACATTTTCAATTTTCATTCAGTGATGCAACATAAAGTAACATTAACTCATAATTCATCAAAAATCATATATTATGCATTGCAATCATAAATAAAACATTTATGAAAACTTTTCATTTGAAATGTAGCTTTTCAATTCAGTTCCCAACTTGCATTTAAGCACACCGGCATAAAGTCCCTTGCCTGATTAGCACTCCAAATATTAACTTGGCTCACCTACGAGTCCTTTATCAACCCATGGTCATCTTAATTGTTTGATCAAGCGAAAACTAGTCCAAGACTATGAACGAAAGGAACTCAATAGTTAAAATCTTAACTACTTTAATTGAATTTGAAAGGCTTAAGGGTAAGTGTTACTCACTAATTCTTACCAAAGAAGCCTGATTTCTTGCTGGTTCGTGTTCGAATGAGTTCGAACTTGCAGATTTGAGCTCTTTAGACTATGGGTATTTAAATCTAAGGCCGCTTGGAGCATGGGTACCACCCAAATATCAGTAACCGATAAAAAAACCGTTGGAGAACGATAGAACTCATCTAGGCATTCAAATCTGACCCAAGTCGACATGGGTCGTTCATCGGAGTGAACGATACAGTCGACGCAGACCTGTGCAGGCATTGAAGGTAGCAAATTGCTCGAAACCTGTGGGCCCGCTTCCAAACACACATGTCTCACGCCAAAGGGGGCTTGTCGATGTTGCAGGTTGACGGAATCAGCCACCTCAAGTCTGTTGGCACTAGAAAAATGTGAGAGGATGAAGGAGATAATCGACAGAACCACATAGGTATCTCACTGTTTGACTGTTGTCGCTGCATCGTGCTACAATCGACTGAAGATACATACCGAAGGTCAAGTAGGAGAGGGAAAGTTGTTGGAATCGCGTGGCTGCTGGACCTTTGCACGAGTTCAACGTCGAAAAAAGGAGACTTGCTTGCATTTTGTTTGCTGGAGTCGCAGCTTGGTCATCGTTGGAGATTTGAGGCCACGTCGAAGAAGATGAAGGAGAGAAGGGGCAGCTGGCTGGGCTTCACGAAGTGGAAGATGAGAAGGAGAGAGAAACCTAGGTTTGGGGTTCTAATTTTCTTTTCCTTCCCCCTTCCCCTTTTTTTAACTCCCTTTTCTTTTTCGTTTCCCTCTTCTTTCTTTTTCTCCAAAATTTTGAAATTCCAAATAATTTGGATACACACCATGAGGGATTAAAAAGAAAAAAAAACAGGCTTTTCAATCTTGAATTAAAAAAAAAAATCCAAAGAAAGACTTAATTTTAAAAATTAAGAATTTGAAACTCAATTAAAAACACTCTCATTCAAAAATTCGAAAATTAAATTACTTCAACCAATTCACTAAAGTCCAATTTCTCAAATTTAACTACAACCAATAATCCCAATGAATCCAATCAAAATCAAATGAAATCAAAATCAATTAAATAGGGATTAAGGCCAAAATATACTTCAAAATTGGAAAATCAATTTATATATTGCCTAAAACGTTGGATGTTACAATATAAAATATATAATTTAACATCATGCAAACAATTATCTATTCAATTTTAACATAGAAATGAAAGGGAATAATTGAATTAAACCCACAGCTGATGCGTTGGAATCGACTTTGATTTTATTTTAGAATTATACAAAAAAAAAACATTTTTGGCTATGCAAAATATACCTTAGTGATAAATATGGAGATATTTTAGGCGGGTCTTTAATCTTTTTGCTCCAACTCCAATAAAGGTTAAAACTCTAATTCTATAAAGCCTACTTGCTATGACTCGAACACATGATCAAGGCTTGTGGGAGCCTCTTGAAAGAAAAGGAGAGAGGAGAAGTTCAGAGATAATTCTATAATTCTCTGTAGAGAATATGTGTTTCTTATGAAGAATACACACAATGACTCAATCCTAGGGTTCTATTTATAGTGGCCTAGGGATAATATATAAATAATATATTTTAATATCTAATATATTAAAATATATTTATTTAACTAATTTGAATTTTATTCAAACCTTTTAAAATTCTCCTACGACGTCTATTTCCTAATTTGAATCTAATTCAAATTTAATAAATATATTTTCTTTAATGTATCTTAATACATTAATAATTTCTTTGATACTTAATGTATCATATACATTAAATATGTTTTCCCTCATTTAATATATCAAGTATATTAAATTTTAATTTGAGCATTTCAAAATTTTCTCTCAACTAAGTTGATATTTTAGTGTTATTACGAGCTAGCAAGCGGACCTTATGGACCTACAGATTACAAGCTCCAATGATATAAAATTAATCAATTAAACTCTTTAACTAATAAATTTTCATTCATTAACTTTAGGTCACTCCACTATAATCCTAGAGTTGCAGAGTATGCACTGTAGGACAAGTTGTGTCCATGGATATAACCAGTACATGCAAGTCGATCATTCACGAGTTGTTCGTAATTACAGTTGGGTCAAAAGCCCGTTTTACTCTTATGATTACATCTTGCACCTTAAGTATCATTGATCCTCTAATGAATAATTTGTTTATGATCCAACCAAAAAGTAAGTCCTTCTCGGGGTAGTGAAAAAGTGGGGCCCCATTGTTCGTCCCGAAATCAGCACTTAAGGGAACTACTCATCTACTTACCCTATAAGGGAAGGAGTGAATTCCATCTTGTGAGATTATGATCCCAGCTCCCCATTTGGTCAAGTCCTCAAAATGGTAGACATATTGAATCTGCTACAAAAGCCACTCTCACCAATGCAAATCAAAGGACAAGCCCTCACAGGCAAGAGTTCATAACTCACTCAGGATTAAGATTAAGTCGCACATGATCATCTTGATGAAATATTAATCTTCTCAATTAACGGATTTATAAAGAGAGATTAAATATTTCGTGGTCCAATCTTACACAAACTAATTGTATAAGAGGGACTCACATGTCTCCACATGAATGATTTGGATCAAATCATTTGTTACTATTACAAAGTGGGCCATATCAATAGTGTTACCAGGATAAGACACCCAACCTTATCCATATACTATGACCTTTTAGGTTATTTCTTCAACATGATCCTCCTGTATGTAGACCACATATTGTTCAAGATTATACTAATAACCTTGGATTTTTCATATAATGGATAATATTATATTGCAAATAAAATAATCAAAATTATTATTAATTATTAAATAAATCATTAATTACAAGGCTTTAGAGCATAAATCCCAATAAGAAATAAAATATTTTAAAAAATGAACCAAATAAATCATTTCTAATGCTATGGTAATTTAGTGAGTTAGAACAAGTGTCGTCGTAGGGTAGGTTACGTGTTCCTTCACTAAAATGAGACAATCTCACTTAAGTATTATACCATAATAACACTTATTCCTATAATATTTAGTTACAATTAGTTTGGTCAAGAACATCATTAACAACCTCAATGAGCCATTTGTAAGTGTGACCCATCATTTTAGACCCCATAGTTTTATCCCAACAAGTGCCATCGTAGGGTAGGTCAAGTATTGGAAACAAAACTACAATTTTATCATTCTCAGGAGTTCACCCTGATATTTACCCATGCAAACACCTTCAGTAGGGAGACGGTCCAAAAGCTGTCACAAGGCCCCACATGAATCTCACGATGTGAATCAATGATGGAGACTGTAGGATATGTTTACACATTTCCTTTTGCCAGTTACTATAATACTTTCTCAAAAAATTTACCCTAATATTGACCCATGCAAACACCTTCCGTAGGGAGGACGGTCCAAAAGCCACCACGAGGTCCTGCATGAATCTCACGATGTGAATCAATAATAGAGACCGTAGTATATCTTTACATATGTCCTTCTCCTACTAAGTATTTTGAAATAAGGTTTTCTATCACTTAGACAAATTAGGTTAATCTCATTTATCTAAGTTCCTCAATCAACTCTTCATAACCCTTATGTTGGTTAGATTGATTTTAATGTAAATTACTAAAATTTTAAACTATTAAAAAAATTAATCACATTATGAGCATGCTTAGTGAAATTAAATAAAACTTGACTAATTCAACTCCCAGGTCAATTTCCAGTTAGAGGTGTTCCCTTTCGGTCAGCTTAAATACCCCAGTCTAGATACAACCTTCCATAGACAGAGTTCCCTTATCGTCAATTTTTATTTCAAATTCATTAATATTTAATTAACTATTAATTATTAGATTAATGAACCCAAGTGAATTATTAAGCCATGTTTTAGTCCTCTCAAAAAACTAGCTCACTTATTGGATAATCTTAAAATTTCATCATTTTAAACCCTTTAAAACAAATTAACTGATCATCTTGGATATTTTATTCTAATTCGATTAGAAAAATTAAAAGATAAATTAAATTCAAAACTTAAACTATTTTATCTTTGAATTAAATTATCTTTATTTATGGAATACCTAATTTTATTAGGAAATTAAAAGATCTAATTTTATTAGGAAATTAAAAGATCTAATCTTATTTTGAAATTAAAAGATCTAATCTTATTAGAAAACAAATAAAGATAAATTAAATTCGAATTTTAAACTATTTAAAATAAGAATAAAAAAATATCTTTAATTAAAGGAAACTAATTCTCATTAGGAAATATCCTAATTTAATTTTCCAAATATAACGATTATCTTCAAAGATATGGAAAATATAAACTTATTCAGAAAGCATCTCAATTCTATTAGAAAACAATCTAATCAAATTTTAAAATATAACAATTATATTAAAAAATAATTAAAATGCATAATCATGCTTAACCTATGGTGGGATTTTAATCTAAATGGTATACTTTATGCAACAGTCAATTAATTTAAAACATACATCACATGCATAATTAAATTAAACTTAGCAAAATTGACTGATATATTTGACATATCCTAAGAAATTGAAAACAATTTAACTTACAATAATTTAAATCCAAGACATATCTTGGTAATATCTTTCATTGTTAAAACTATTCCAAATTTAGGATTTGGAAATCCTAAATTTTCAATTACAGCAGCCAGCTTCAAGAAACATATTTGAATTGAAGGATCTTTTCAACAATTACAACAAATCCTAACCCTTTTGGGTTTTACAATTGATCTAATCAAAGTAATAAAGCTAATGCCAAATAACATAAACAATCAATTTTGAAAGCATATATATCACATATATGAGATTAAAATACCCACTATACAAAACCTTAATTCTACATAAAATTCAAAGACCACTTTGATACCAATTGAAGGGAATAATCGAATTAAACCCAAAGCAGAAGCGTTAGATCGTTTTTGATTTTATTTAAAATTAAACTAAAAAAAAAGATTAGGCAAACTTACTTGGAGTAAATATTATGGAGATATTTATGGCAGATATTTAATCTTCTTGTACTCGAACTCTAATGAGGTTGAACTCCACTCCAAGGCTTCCATAAAGTCTTCCTTGCTATGACTAGAACAAAGGACCAAAGAGGTTTGTGAGAACCTTCTTGAAAATAGAGAGAGGGAATGAGAAGAGAATTTTAAGAGTTCTTTTCTCTTGTGAAGAATGCACACAATTGCTCACCCTTAGGGTTCTATTTATAGTGGTCTAGGGTAAATAATTAAATAATATATTTTAATATCTAATATATTAAAATATATTTATCTAACCAATTTGAATCTTATTCAAATCTTTCCAAATTCTCCTACGACATCTATTTCCTTATTTGAATCTAATTCAAATTTAATAAATATATTTTCTTTAATGTATCTTAATACATTAATAATTTCTTTGATATTTAATGTATCAAATACAATAAATATGTTTTCTCTTATTTAATATATCAAATATATTAAAGTTTAATTTTAACATTCCAAAATTTTTCTTTCAATGAAATTGATCCCTATTTGTTCATATGAGCTAGCAAGGGGACCTTATGGACCTACAAATTATAAACTCCAACGATACAAAATTAATTAATTAAACTCTTTAATTAATCAATTTTCATTCATTAACTTTAGATCACTCCACTATAGACCTAGAGTTGCACTCTTATGCACAGTGGCGGATCCAGAACTTTCTGTTAGGGGGGGCTTGAATTTGGTTAAGGATTAGTTTGAACATACTGATATTAGTTTGGTAAAAATACTATTTTAGTTCGTGTACTTTGAGTCTCATTCCATTTTATTCTTTTTACTCTCAGATGTCTAAATTTAATCTTTTTCGTATAAAGATTAGTTTAAACACATCAATATTAGCCCCTTTACTTAAAAAAAAAAAAAAAAAATCTAAAAACTAGTCATTATTGTAAGTTTTAGAGTTAATTTTTATTGAACTTGGTAAAATAATAATAATGATTATTTCATTTAAGAGAAAGATACAATGTGAATATGTTTACAAAATTTATAGATGGAAGGCTAATAGAGATTACTTTTTTTTTTTTGGAAAAGTTAACAATAAACCAACAGTGTGAACTAATTTTAGGATTTATTGAAAGTACAAAGACTAAATTTGGATATTTTAAAATATCAGAATTAGAATAGAATAGGCCACAAAGTATATAGACGAAAATGATATTTTTACTTATTAATCTTTATATTTTGATATTAGAAGTAGGACTAAATTTTTTATATAAGTATACAAAAAAAGTAAAGGAAACTTCAAATAATAAGATTTTTTTTCTTTTATAAGAATTCGTAGAATCATAGTTTCTTTTTATGTAATTAATTTTTTAAAATAATTTTCTAAAAAATAAAAAAATATTTGTAATCATTTTGATTTATATTGATACCAAGAAAAGAAATAAATTTAAGAATAAATTAAAACAGAAGGTATGATATTAAATATATTTTTACTATTTCATATTTGTAAATATTTTACAAATAGATTTAAATTATTTACAAGAAGTCAAGAAATATGATTTATAAGATTTTTTTAAAGAGAATTTAAATTATTTAGACCCTATTTGTAACCATTTAGTTTTTTTTTTTTTGTTTTTGAAAATTAAGCCAATAAATACTACTTTCACTTATTATCTACTTTTTACATATGTTTTCAAAAAACAAACGAAGTTTTGATAACAAAAAAAAAAAAAAACATGTTTTCAAAAACATGTTTTTGTTTTTGGAATTTAGCTAAAAATAAAAATATTTTCTTAAAAAATATGAAACCATTGTATAGAAATTAGGAGAAAACATGCACAATTTCTAAAAACCAAAAACCAAATTATTATCCAACATAATCTTAGAGTTTTTATTTTTTATTGGGTGATATATATATATATATATATTTCTAAAATACATATATATTCTAAAATTTGGGAGATTTTTTTGAAGAGAATTTAAATTATTTACATAAAAAACTGACTTTTTATTTTTATTGGGTGAAATATATGTATAAAATAAAACAATACATATCTATTCTAAAATTTGGGTTTTAAGTGAATTTAAATTATTTACCTACAAAATTGAGTTTTTATTTTAATTAGTTGAAATTGAAATATATGCATATATAATAAAAAATATATATATATTCTAAAACT
This sequence comes from Trichosanthes truncata, assembly GCA_033996785.1. Lineage (NCBI taxonomy): Eukaryota > Viridiplantae > Streptophyta > Magnoliopsida > Cucurbitales > Cucurbitaceae > Trichosanthes > Trichosanthes truncata. Next base: position 28,094,031 of record JAWPNB010000003.1, on the reverse strand, counting down.
TGTATTGAGCATGATTTGAACACTAGACGACTGAAGGCCTAAAGAAAAACAAGGGGGGCTTGCCACTAGGCCAAATGAGTATTTATGAAACTTGACTGACATTTTATATATAAAACCTAAACACTTCAGAAGTTGAGGGGCGACTTAAGCCCCCATGGGCCCTTCATAAATCTACCCCTGCAGTTATGCACTGTAGGACAAGTTGTGTTCATGGATATAACCATTACATGCAAGCCAATCCTTCACGATTTGTTCATAATTACAGTTGGGTCAAAAGTCCCTTTTATCTCTGTAATTACATCTTGCACCTTAAGTACCACTGATCTTCTAATGAACAATTTGTTTATGATCCAACCATAACTAAGTCCTTCTCGGGCCAGTGAGAGGGTGGGGCCCCATTGTTCAATTCTCAAAATCAGCACATAAGGGATCTACTCATTTACTTACCCTATATGGGAAGGAGTGAATTCCATCTTGTGAGATTATGTTTCCAATTCCCTAATTGGTCAAGTCTCCAAAATGGTAAGCTTATTGAATCGGCTACAAAAGCCACTCTCACCCATGAAAAATCAAAGGACAAGCCCTCATAGGTAGGAGTTCATAACTCACTCAGGATTAAAATCGAATCGCATATGATCATCCTAATAAAATATTAATCTTCTCAATTAACGGATTTATAAAGAGAGATTAATTATTTCGTGGTCTAGTCTTATACAAACTCATTGTATAAGATACCTCCACACACATGTCTCCACATAAACAATTTGGATCAAATCATTTGTAACTATTACAAAGTAGGTCGTATCAATAGTGTTAGCAAGATAAGACACCTAACCTTATCCATATACTATGATCCTTTAGGCTATTTCTTGAACATGATCATTGATCAAACTGAAACGTGGGGCTGAAAGAAAATATTTGTAAATTAAAACAAAGCTCCAGTTCAGTGCAAGTGCACACTGTCGATGCAAGTAATATAAAACTGGAAGTATTCCAGAGTATCGATCCCACAGGGAACGAATACAACAAAATTCAAGAGAATAACCTTATCCATATACTATGATCCTTTAGGCTATTTCTTGAACATGATCATTGATCGACTTGAAACGTGAGGCTTAAAGAAAATATTTGTAAATTAAAACAAAGCTCCAGTTCAATGCAAGTGCACACTGTCGATGCAAGTAATATAAAACTGGAAGTATTCTAGAGTATCGATCCCACAGGGAACGGATACAATAAAATTCAAGAGAATAAGCAAAGACGTTTTCAAATTGCAATTGTGGGTAACCAGTGTAAAACAATAGGTGAGATGATTTTTTGGTTTTTGAAAAGAATAAATAAAAATGATAAAAGAGGGATTCAAATATGCTTTTGCTCTATTGAAAGAAATTGCGGCCTAATTGCAATTGCAATCCTTTGACTCAACACTTAAGCTTTGTAAACCAAATTCAACACCTATTCGACCTTCTATGAAGTATCTTTAGGAGGCTAAGCGATTAAACCGATATTTCTATGGTTAATACCAACTTAGTTAATTTTGAAACACAATTCTTTTGGTTTTAAAGGTTTTGCCCTATGTCTAGGGTCAAAAACAAATTCCTATGTCTAGGCTATTTTCCTTTATTGCTTTTATGAAAACCCAATTTTTATCTAACCTTTTCAGAATTAGACTCAAATTGTTGTATACTAATCTAGGTGATCAATCTAAACTAGTAATGAAAATTTCAATCAATAAAAGCAAACAATGCTATAAGATTAAGCAAGGTTGCTCTTACATATTAGGCCTTTATTCCTTTCTCTAGGGCATTCACATGTTTGAATCCCAAAGAAAGACTTAGCTCATAATTAAAGAAAAGAAAAATAATGACTTAAAAGAATCAAAGTGCATAACTAAAATAGAATTAATAAATACTTGAATAACAATTCAACAATAATGAAAAAACAACTAAAATTTTATTAATCAAAATAAATTCAACAACTAATTAATTTCAACAAAAGGGAAGAAGAAAACAGTAGCTAAAACCTCAAAATTACAGCAACAATTAAGTTCTGAAAATAGAAGAAAATAACTTAAATAAAACAGAAAATAAATTCTAAGAACGGGAAGAACACAACCCCCTTTCTACTTCTTATTCAATCAACTCAACTCCACTTTTTTCAAAGGGAATTGAGCCTTCACTTCCTTCAATTTTCATTGAGGAAGGATTGAATTTCGAAGTTGAAAGGGGCTGGAAAACAGAAGAAAAATAGCAGCAAACAGAAATAAAAACAACAGAAAATTGACAGCATAAATTTTGACAGCTGAATTTGACAGCTAAAAATCGTGGACAGCAGCAACTATGGCAAAAAATGGCAGAAAACTTCTCTCTCTTTTGAGGCTTCTTCTCCAATATTTATAGAGGAATTGGGCTAGGGTTTCCTTCTTAATTGAATGATGCATAAATATGACTATAATCCCAACTAAAATCGTGGAGACAATATGACACAAAATTCCTAGATTTTAGGAGATTTGCAGATTTTTCTTTAATTTCCAGATCTCTCGAAATTGCAATATCATGCAGGTAGACTCTCTAATCAGTTCCTAAAACCTTTTGAGGTGACAACAAGCATATGAGTCACATAACCTATGTCTAAGCCTTCAAAACCCTAAATAAGTAGGCTAAGTACTTTTTTCAAGTTGCAAGGAAGTCAAAAATTAGATTTAACTTTACCTTGAATCATGCAAATTAGTCACATACCTAGAGAAGTTGCAATTGATTTTAATTCCAAAATCAGATATCATCACAAGCTGTCATAGTCACAACAACAACAAAGTACAAAAATGCAACTCTATTTCCAAATAAAACAGCCCGAAATAATATCCCCAAAATAATAGTGAAGTGGAGTGTTAGAATAAAGTGGTCCAAATGCAATTTAGAATTAAGTACAATTCAGTCATCAATCTTCGTTGGATGAGGCATATGGTAGCATCAGAGGCGGAAAGGTAGGGTTTCCACTAGCCATGTGGCGCAAACATGTGTACAGGTGCTAATGGTAGGCCTCGTTACGCAGCTGGTGGCACTCTATCCTATCACGTCATGCTGACAAGGTTGCCCAGTCGCCGATTGATCCTTGAGGTGTAGGTGGGGATGGAGAGTCTTGAAACTGCTTGTGCATATCCTCCTCATCCTCACCATGCTCTACGTCTCCTCCCTGTGGAGGATCCCAACTGCTTAATCCCATAATAAAACTTCGGTCCATGATCGTGTGTGACTATATCAACTTCTCATCTGGGGCCTAGGTGATCCCAGTGATCTGACATAGGTCTATGATCAATGAAGCATGGCCAAACCCCATTGTGGTGTCGCCATGTCGGATAGAATGCCAGATGAGCTTCCCAATGTCGACAGTCTTGCCCGTGGTAATAGCATATAAGATAATGGTTCTCTCATTCGTTACGTCTATCAATCGAAAAATGGGGAAGAGTTTTGTGCATATGAAACCATGCCACACTCTGTTGGTGACGCGAAGCTCAAAAGCGGATGAACTCGTCTCACGATATTGTGGTCCACTCAGCACGCAGTCTGCATAGTTGTTGGATGATCTGAGCGTAGTCGACTTGCCCGACTGCATAGTCAGTGTACTTATCCCTATCGTAGATGGGCAACTTGTAGTATCTATTTAGCATAGCTGCATCGAACGGGACTCAACATCCTATTACGTAGGAATGAGAATCATTGTCCAGTAGGTTGGTGTAGAACTCTCGGACTATGCTACGACGACAACATTAGGGTGCTAGACTAAGATACTCCATCATCGCTCCAAAATGAAGGCATCCAACTAGTGGTGGTTGGAGTCATCGGGGGAAATTCCTCGCTTTGCAACCTCCAATCACGAGACTACATGGCTCTGGTACCAGTCAGCGGCCTCCTGAAGAAAATTAGATGAATATGTTCAACCCTAGTGCAAGTGCACACTATCGATGCAAGTAATAAAACATGAGTACTCTTGAGTCTCGATCCCACAGGGAATGATGTAACAAAAATATTGTAAAAACAACAACGTAAGTAGAATTGCAACTTGGAAACTAAAAAGTGCAAAAATAGATTTTGGGTTGGTGTGAAATAATAATGGAAATAAAAGTCAAAATGCAAAAATAGCTTGCAGAATCAAAATTGCAAGAACAAATAGCAGATGCAGATTGCAGAAACAAATTTGCAAAATCAAAATTGCAAGAAATGTAAAATAGAAATAAAGCTACAAGGAAAATTACTCAATGAGGGAAGATGGGACTCAAGTATGTCATTGCCCTAAGTTGTAAATTGCAAAACCAAAATTTCCAACCTACTCTACACACAATTGTGAACCAAAATTGCTACTCCTATTCACTTTAAAATTAAGTTTTAGGAGACTAAGTGAGTGACTTATATATCTATAGTCCCTCTATCTTAGATAATTTAGCTCAAGAATTTTATGGGTTATGGAGTCTTTAATCCCTATGCTAGGGTCAAGAATTGTCTTATGTCTAAGCTCCGATCTCCATCACTTGTGCGAAATCCGCTTATCACTAACCTTGTCGGTATTAATGATAGCATGCAAAATAGTGTTATTTCTTGGCTTAGTTTTAGGCTAGTTTTGCTATGATTTTGTGTGCTTTCATGTATTTTTATGTTTATTTCTCAAAAACAGAGCTATTGGAGCAAAACAGGAGTTTTGAGAAGTATTTGGTTGAATTTGGAGCAAATTGGAACTATAATTGAGAATCCAAGTGTTGAAGAGGACACAAGCTTGTGAGCTTGAGAGTATAGCGTTGCAACGCCATTTGTAGCGTTGCAACGCTACATCATCAACCTTTCAGCCTTGGAGACCATCAAACATAGTGTTGCAACGCCAGACAAATCAAAATTTTTCCTTTTTTATAAACTTCGAGGGATAGCGTTGCAATGCTTCTCCTAGCGTTGCAATGCTGTCTCAACTCTATTTAAGGAACTTTTTCATTCGAGTAATGGGGAGCCATTTTTGAGAGACCAAAACCCTAAATCAATTCATATACTGTCTAAGGGCTTAGAGGAGACCTTTGGAGAGCTAAGGAAGAGATTTGAGGCTCAAGCTTGTGGACTTCAAGTCGGAAACAAATGTTGGCACGTGACCTTAGTTTATTCTCTTTTTCCTTTACTTGGTTTTTAGGAGTTTTGTTATGGACTATAATGTTGTTTATCTCTGTATTTAGACAAGAATGGTTGTATGTTTTAGACTTTTGTTGATTTTATAATTGAATGATTGTATTTACATCTTTTATGCATCTCGATTTTTATTGCTTAAATCTATGGCCATGGTTTTGCATGTTAGGCTCGATTTAGCTCGAGAGAGTAAATTTATCCATAGAACAATAGATGCATGACTAGATTTAGTTATTGCACGAGAGTGAGTAAAATAATTATAGAAGCCTTAAGAGAATTACCTAATGCCATGTTTAGTAATAGAAATAGACCGAGAGGTTGATTTATTGCTAGGCATGAGTTTAATTGAGCTCGAGAGAGAATATTGATCACTTAGTAATTATTGACTTAAGATTAATTGCATGAAATCAATTCTTTATCTGCAAAGATGTGCTTAATTTACTCAACCATTATGTTTCTTAAAAATTGGACTCCAACCCTGTAAATGAGAGTTTAGATTTTATTTGTCTTTTTGATCACTCTAAAGTTTTGTTTCTCTAAATTAAATCGGGCACAATTAACTATGGTACTTAATTAATCTAAGAACTCCAATCCATGTGATCGACCCTGGCCACTATTACTGCAAATTATTAGAGGTCTAGTTTATAAATATTATTTGATAAGGCCTTCAAGAAGCTCTTTTATCAATTAGATTTAAGCTTAAGTTGCTATCCTAGTTGATCAATCTAGGATCTCAATGACATTTTATTTAACACAAGTGAACAATTGAAATGTAGGCTCGATTTTCGTTGTACTTTTGGCTAGATTTACTTCTTAGGGAATTCACATCTTTGAACTCTTTAAGAAGTTTAGCTTATAATTAATTCAAAAAATTCAAACAAAACTTTGAATTAAATTTCATGCCAAGAAAAGTTAAGTAATAGCCCATTTGAAACCAAGAGAAATAGAAAGATGGAAATTTGCTGCTGTATTACTAAGAATTGAAGATGAATAAATAAAAAAAAACAATAATTAACAAATCTTCCTTGAACACAAAGCCCCTAGACAAAAACCCAAGAAGAAAAAAATTCCAAAAAAATGCTTTCAATTGCTTCATCTACCTCAACTCAATTCCAAAGCTTGATACAGTAGGTAAGGAACAAAAAAAAAAAAAGAAAAATTACAACCCAAAGAACTACAAAACATAAATTGAATTCAATTTACACTAAGAGCGAGCTGGAATGAAAAACACTTGAACAAAACTCATTGTTTCCCTTAGATTTCAATCAATTTAATCCCAACTATTTATAGGAAAGAATGAATCATTACAAACCAAACTTTTATTTGGATTGGATCGAAAAATCAAGGAACAATAGAGCTGGACATAATGAAGAAGAAGAAGAAAAGCCTAGAAATCGTTATTTCATTTTTTTGGAGAAAACCCCACGAAAATGGAATCCTTCTTTGAGCTCCAAAAATCCTTCTTCTCTCCTCATCTTCTTCTCTTTTAGTAGGCCTTCATTAGGGTTGAATATTGCTCAGAAATTGTGCTCAAGAACCTCCAAATTGTGCAACAAATAAAGATTTTCTTTATTTGGTTATGTGAAGATTCTTTCCTTTTTTGATTTTTTTTCTGCTGCTCCAGAATTGCAACTTCATCTTGCAATTTCGATTATGCAATTTCCACAATTCTTGCACAAAAGAAACTCTTAGTTTATCTTTCTTTTTTCCTCATTCTTTCTTTCACATGTACTTCTCACAAGTTATTGATGTTTTTCAAGCATTTACCAAATTTCACCTATGATTTCTAAAAGAAAAGCAAGCATAATTTAAGCTTATGAGCATTAAATAAGCCTTAATTCTAAGGCTTATCACCTCCCGATCAACAAATCTTTAGGAGTCAAAGGTGGGTCTAGAAGTAAAAACCTTGCAACTTCACTTTGGTGTTATGATATATTTCTAACTCAAGGGATACAAGATATTAGAAATGTTAGGATCTAAACCATTACCTAAGAAATAATGGGCTATAGGATTGTTGCGTGTATTTTAGTGCTCACAAATAACCGCAAGTGTACGATGTCAAGTTTTAATATAATGATAGAGTATAAAGTATCGTCTCCACAGGGATTAGTTTTATTTAGACTTAATTAAGTACCATAGTTACTTTTACCCAATTTTATTTAGAGAAAAAAAATTTGGAATTAAGAAGAAAAATAAATCTAAGCTACTGATAATGCTAATATTTTACATATTTATAGCCCTTTTTACTTAAGCTATTTGCACAAATGCATGCTTTTACATCTAATACATATAGCAAATTAATGAGAAAATAGCCAAAATTAGTTAAGGGATTGTTTTGAGCTAAGAAATAGGAAATAAGAGGAAAATAGTTTATTTTTAATGAGTTTTGATGTTTTTATGCAGAAAAGTGAAAACTACCAAAATTGCAACTGCAATTTCACCTGAGAGACAGAATTATGAGAATAAAGGAGAAAATCTGGAAGCACGATTTTATGATAATATTTGAAGATATTCTCCACGAATCAAGTTCATAAAGATTCGATTCTTGCCTTAAACATCCAAGGAGAAAATCCTAGCATTTGGAGGCTATAAATATGAAGATTCAAGCCACGAAAAAGGAGTCCACTGTCGGCCATACTCAATTGAAGACCATTATTTTTCTGCACTTTTGTTTTTCTGTTTTATAGACTAAAAGGAGAAGAAACGCCACTGAAACTTCAATCCATCCCTGTTGAAAGTCTAGGGTTGTGAAGATCTTACTTTCCTTGAAAGAGGTTGAGTTTAGATTAATTGAAAAGGTGATAATTATGTCCTTGAAGTTCGACTGTTCCCTTGTATTAGCAGTTTCTGTTTTTATGTTTTAAGTTTAATTTTCAGCAGTTTAGTTGGTTGTTTTAAGTTTAATTTCTAGCAACTTTATTTATGTTATTTCGACTTCGGTTACTTCTAGTTCTTGTCTCTAATTTAGTTCTTTCATTTACAACAAGATTACTTTAATAAAGTTCTTCATTCAAGTTATTCTTTCTTTTTAAGTTCACTACTTTATTTTTCAGTTTTTGTTTTTTTTTTCTTTCTTTTTACTTCTTAAATTAGTATGCATTTTCTTTCTTTTAATGTTTTGCTACTTATTTTCTCCATCATGAGCTAATTCCATTCTTGAGATTCGGATATGTGGATGCCCTAAGGATTGGAAGCTTGGCCTAAGATGTAAAAGTAACTTTGCTCAATTCCATAACATTATTTGCTTTTATTGATTACCATTCTTATTGTGAATCTAGCTTGATCACCTAGATGAACATACATAGATTGAGTTTAATACTGAAAGGGTTAAATGAGATTATGTGTTCATACAAAGCAATAGAGGAAAGAGGCTTAGACATAAGCACTTGTTTTTTACCCTAGACATAGGGCGAAGCCTCTAAGACCAAGGGTTGTGTTCTCATTAAACTAAGTTCGTATTAGCCATAGACATATGGTTTAATCACTTAGGCTTCTAAAGGTTTTTCCATTAAAATCGAATAGAAGTTGAACCCGGTTTACATTGCTTGGTGCTTGAGTAAAGATTGCAATTGCATTTTAGGTCACAATTCTTTTCTAAGGGGCAAAAGCATATTCGGATTCCATATTTTTATCATTTGATTTTTAGTACGCTTACAACCTTCCCAATTATTTAATATTGGCTACCGAGGTTGCTTTATGTTAATATCTTTGCCTTCATCTTGGATTTTGTGGTATCCGTTCTCTGTGGGATCGATACTTTGGAATATTTGTTTTACTATTTGTTTGACAGTGTGCACTTGCACTAGACTGGAGACTTTAAATTCAAAAGTTTTCTTCTAAAAGCCTACACGTTTTCAATCGACCAAGTTTTTGGCGTCGTTGTTGGGGAACGATATTTTCACAAAATTTAGATTGTAGCACGGATTGCAACACAAATTGCAACTGCAATTTTTCTGTTGCAGAGGGACCCGATATTTTTCATTTGCAGGTTAGGTTTTGGTGCATGCGAAGGGACTCTTATCTTCCAGAGCAAGATCCTAAAATAGAAAGAACTTTCCACCAACGTTGCAGATTGTAGCTAAGGAGGAAAGAGGAGGAAAGACAAGAGTTAAGTACCTAGGAAGATCTTTCAAGAACTGTTTTGCAGGAAAATCAAATGGATCAACTTGTTGACGATCCTTGAGTTAATCCCCATGAAAGGAGGAATCAGCAACCAAATGCAGGGCAAAATGATGGCCAGAATGCTGCTCAACTACCACAAGCAATTTCTCTACAAAATCCTATCTTCATTGCAGAAGAACGGGATAGAGCGATCAGAGATTATGCAGCCGCCACTTTCCATAACCTTAATACAAGAATTGCAGAACCAGCTATTGAGGCTAATCACTTCGAGTTAAAGCCCGTGATGTTTCAAATGCTTTAAACAATAGGCCAATTTGTAGGACTACCAAGCGAAGATTCACATAAGCATCTCAAGATGTTTCGCAGAATTTGCAATTCTTTCAAACAGAATGGAGTCACAAATGACACATTGCGCTTGAAATTATTTCCTTTCTCTTTGCATGGAAATGCAGAAGCTTGGTTGGATTATTTTCCCCCAGATTCAATTGTATCATGGGATGACTTAGCATAGAAATTTCTCTTGAAGTATTTTCCACCCACAAAGAAGGCACAAATCTGTGGGGAGATCATTACTTTTAAACAGGGACCAAATGAAGGAGTAGACTCTGCATGGGTGCATTTCAAGAAGCTAGTATGAGATGCCCACATCATGGCTTACCAACTTGTTTTCTCATAGAGTACTTTTACAATGGGTTGACTCAGGCCTCAAAAACCTTAGTCGATGCATCAACTAATGGATCCTTGTTAAAAAAGACAGTGAATGAGGCAAATGAAATTGGTCTCCAACAACAGTCAATGGGGAGGAGATGAATCAGAGGCTGCAAAAAGCGTTGCAGGAATATATGAAGTCGATACATTGGCAGCACTAAGTGCGCAGATTTCTGCCATGAACAATACTTTAAAGAATCTTACTTTAAGAAACCAGGCCCCTGTTGCTGCTGTCAATCAGATTTCAACTCCAACTTGTGTCTATTGTCATGATAATTATGTCTTTGACACTTGTCCTTACAATCCTGCCTCTGTGTATTATATAGGGCAAAATCGATTTAATCCATATTCCAACACATACAATCCAGGTTGGAGGCAGCGTCCTAACTTCTCTTGGGGAAGATAGAATGTAGGTACATCAAATGCTAATCAGTATGCGAAGCAAGGAATCCCACCAGGATTTGGAAATCAGCCACAACAGCAGTACACGCAGAAAAATGCTACTCAATTGCAATCGCAATCAGTAGAACAGAGTCCTTCCATGGAAACTCTGATGAAAGAATTCATGGCTAAAAATGTTGCACTCATTCAAAGCCAAGCTGCATCTTTGGTAATCTTGAAATACAAGTTGGAGTTGGCCAATGAAATGAAGAACATACTGCAAGGAATGTTGCCAAGCAATACAGAGCTCCACAACGAGAAGGAAAAGAGCATTGCAAAGCCGTTACATTAAGAAGTGGACTAAAGTATGAAGGCTCTGAAATGCCAAAGGAACAGAAAAGTGGTTCAAAAATTAACAATGAAGGTGAAGGAAAAATGGATTGCATAGAAGACGAAGTAATCAGTAAAAGAAAAATCAGGTGAAGCAATCGAGGAAGCCATCTAAAAGCACCAAGAACCGGAAAACAAAGATGCCAGAACCAGTAATTCAGAGTTACAGACCACCACCTCATTTTCCCCAAAGATTTAAAAAGAAGAATCAAGACGCACAGTTTAACAAGTTTTAGACATTCTCAAACAACTCCACATTAACATTCCGTTAGTGGAAGCACTTGAGAAGATGCCTAACTATGTTAAATTCTTGAAGGACATATTAACAAAGAAGAGAAGGCTAGGAGAATTTGAGACTGTGGCACTGATTGAGAATTACAGCGCAATGTTAAAAAGTAAAGTACCACCAAAGCTGTGAGATCCAGGAAGTTTCACAATTCCATGCATAATTGGAGGAACGGATGTCGAATGTGCATTATGTGATCTTGGGGAAAGCATCAACTTGATGCCTTTGTCAGTTTTTAAACAGTTAGAGATTGGTGAAGCAAAACCTACTACAGTCACATTGCAACTGGCAAACAGGTCTATAGCTCGCCCAACATGGAAAATTGAAGACGTGTTGGTCAAAGTAGACAAATTTGTTTTCCCTACTTACTTCATCATCTTAGATTGTGAAGTTGACCAAGATGTTCCTATCATTTTAGGAAGACCGTTCCTAGCCCAAGGTCGCACCTTAATAGATGTCCAGAAAGGAGAACTCACAATGCGGGTGAATGATCAAGAAATAAAGTTTAATGTACTTCACGCATTGCGGTATCCAGGGGAAACAGAAGATTGTTCGAGACTTAAAATTGTGAAATCTTGGCAACTGCAATCAGACGAAGAAGACGACTTTGAAAAGAAGAAGTTGAAGATCAATGGGAAGAATCAACATACATTAGTCCTCTAAGGACTTCAAAAGACAAGATGGCGCCCATTCAACCATCTATAGTGGACCCACCTGAACTGGAACTCAAACCATTGCCATCCCACTTAAAATATATCTTTCGTGGGAAAGATAAGACCCTACCTGTGATCATTTCAGCAACACTCTTTGATCAAGATGAATCTTCTTTGTTTCAGGTACTATCAAAGCATAAACGAGCGATTGGTTGGACAATTGCAGATATTCAAGGAATTACCCCATCATTTTGCATGCACAAAATCAACGTAGAAGAAGAAGCAAAGAATTCAGTAGAGATGCAGAGGAGGCTGAACCTTGTGATGAAAGAGGTAGTGTGCAAAGAAATCATCAAGTGGATGGATGCAGGTGTGTTCTATCCAATTACAAATAGCAAATGGGTGAGTCCGGTCCAATGTGTCCCTATGAAGGGAGGAATGACAGTAGTAACCAACGAGAATAATGAATTACTTCCAACCCGTACAGTTACAGGATGGAGAGTTTACATGGACTATAAACAACTGAATAAGGCGACCCCCTCTACCCTTTATCGATCAAATGCATGATCGACTTACAAGAAAAGAGTACTATTGTTTCTTGGATGGCTACTCAGGCTACAACCAGATAACAATTGCGCCAGAAGATCAAGACAAGACAACATTCACATGTCCTTATGGAACCTTGACTTTTAGAAGGATGCCATTCAGATTATGTAATGCACCTGCAGCTTTTCAAAGATGTATGATGGCGATCATCTCGGATATGGTAGGGTGGACTGTAGAAATTTTCATGGATGACTTCTCCGTCTTTGGAGAAACGTACCATTGTTGTCTAGAAACTCTTGAACAAGTTCTACAAAGATGCGAGGAAGCAAATTTAGTGCTCAATTGGAAGAAATGCCATTTCATGGTGCATGAAGGAATAGTTCTTGGACACCAAATCTCCAAAAAGGGCATTGAAGCTGACAAAGCCAAGGTGGAGCTGATTTCAAAGTTACCTTCACCAACATCAGTTAAGGAAGTTCGAAGTTTCCTAAGTCATGCAGGATTCTATAGACGATTCATTAGGAATTTCTCACAGATCTCTAAACCATTATGCAGGTTATTGGAAAAAGATAGATATTTCATGTTTGACCAAGAATGCTTGATTGCGTTTGAAACACTAAAGAAGGCACTTAGTTCGACACCAATTATGATTGAACCAGATTGGACCAAGTTGTTCAAGTTGACATGTGACGCGAGTGATTTTGCAGTTGGAGTAGTGTTGGCACATAAAAGAGACAAGGTTATACATCCAATCTATTATGCCAGCAAGACGATGAACGAGGCACATGTCAATTATACCACCACAGAAAAAGAACTACTTGCAGTGGTGTTTGCCTTTGATAAGTTCAGATCCTACTTGGTCGGGACTAAGGTCATTTTTCACATAGATCATTCTGCCTTGAAGTATCTATTATCAAAGAAAGATGCAAAAGCCAGATTGATAAGATGGATACTACTTCAAGAATTCGACTTAGAGATACAAGATAGAAAAGGGACCGAGAACTAGGTTGCTGATCATATGTCCAGGTTAGGACAAGAAGCCCAAAAAGAGGAAAAAGATGATATCAAAGATGTTTTTGCAGATGAAATGCTATTGGCAGTAGAGATGGAAACAACCCCATGGTATGCTGATGTAGCTACCTACTTGGTGAGTGGATTAGCTCCTCCAAACGCAAACCCACACCAATTGAAGAAATTCTTCCATGACATCAAAAACTACTATTGGGATGAACCTTATCTCTACAGGATAGGCCCAGATCAGATTTGGAGAAGATGCATAGAAGAGGAAGATACGTGGAAAGTGTTGGAAGCTTGTCATCAGCTCCCTATGGAGGACATTTCGTTGGGACCAAGACAGCTGCAAAAGTATTCCAGTGTGGGTATTTTTGGCCAACATTGTTCAAAGATGCATAGGAATTTGCAAGACGTTGTGACAAGTGCTAAAGAACAGGGAATCTATCAGCAAGGAACAAGGTGCCAATGCAGTACATGCTAGAAGTAGAGATATTTGATGTGTGGGAAATTGACTTCATGGGGAATTGACTCAAGAATACAACCATACGAATGTTTAGAACATAAATAAATAGTACATACTCAGTCCACAAAAAGTCATAAAACCAAAAGATAAAGTGAAGGGAAAAAAAAGAATAAACTGAGGATGTGTGCCAACACTCGTTTTTGTCGTGATGTCTATGATCTCAAGCTTCGAGTCTCCTGCTTAGCTCTCTAAAGGTCTCCTCTAGGTCCCAAGACACTGATGGAATCGAGTTTAGGGTTTTTGGTCTCTCAAAACTGATCCACTATCATGAATGAGAAGTTTTCCTTTTATACATCGAGACAACGTTGCAACACTAGAGGCAGCATTGCAACACTATACTCTCGAGCTCACAAGTTTGATTCCTTCTCTCCAGCACTTGGATCCTCAAATATAGCTCCCATTTGCTCTAGATTCACCCAAATACTTCTCAAAACTTCGATTTTTCCAGTTGCTCGGTTTCTACAAAATATATATAAAAACACATCAAAGCACAGATATCCATAGCAAAACTAGCACTAAACTAAGCCTAGAAATAGCACACTTATGCATGCTATTAAATAACCTCCAAACTTTGATTTTTGTAGTCCTCGAGCAAAATAGGACCAAATAATAATTCACAAGATTCAATGCAAGATTAATGACTCTAGCCTTAGTATTCTAAGTGACATAAAACAACAAAAAAAACCTTAACACACCCCTACATCAAGCAATATAAATTCTATCTATTTTTTTCCTTGCGTGTGTGTATGTTTAACCTTCTTTCTATTAGTTTCTACTAACTTAAGATACTTTTACCTAGATTTCCTTTGTTTTCTCCCTACATTGGCCATAAGTTCCAATCTCAAGCCTTCCCACACTACAGTAAGAAATCTACTTAAGTTTGAGGTTACTAACCCCCAAACTTATCTTTTTCTTTCTTCCAGAGACCCTAGCCTTCACACTTCCATTGTAGGGACCCTTATCCAGAGCACTCGCTCAATGGATGACCTAACTGATCACAAGGGAGGTAGCTCTTTTGATCCCCACACATTAAGCACACATTCTTGATGAAACATGTTTTGGTTGTCTTTAAACATGCCAAAAAATCAATAAAGACAAAAAAAAAAAATTCTTAATTCAACAAATTTCAATAACCAACTTTCATACAAGTCAACTATCAATCAGTTCTTAGGACTATCGGGGTGACAACAACATCTAGACTCAACAAAAGTATCCTAACATTCGAACATAATAGAAAGTCAGATATTTGCTCATGTGTTGCAAGAAAATTAAAGATAAAATTCAAATATACTTAATTCAGAACATGCTTCAAAAATCACTCTATTGCAAGAAATTCACTTAGATTACTTCCTAGGCTTTCCTAATCAATCATCATGCATTTCAATTCATTCCAAACATGCTTACGATCGAAAAAATTTATGCTCAAAAGATATCAGGCTACAAAGTACTGCCCACCCCCAAACTTAAAGCTTACATTGCCCTCAATGTAACATAAACAATGAAGTATATAAGGACAAAGATGAAGTTGAGTGAATAGTACT
Source organism: Trichosanthes truncata (assembly GCA_033996785.1). NCBI lineage: Eukaryota > Viridiplantae > Streptophyta > Magnoliopsida > Cucurbitales > Cucurbitaceae > Trichosanthes > Trichosanthes truncata. Next base: position 28,078,708 of record JAWPNB010000003.1, on the reverse strand, counting down.
AGCCTAATAAAAAAAGACCTATTCTATGGAAAATCTTGAATTAGGACTAAGAGATCACCTAATACGATCGAGGTCTTGCAAAACGGGAACGAGATTAACTTGGCACTCTCAAACAACATATTCCAGATGAAGAAAAAAGAAGGAAAAAAAAATCAAGAAAATTAAATAAGGGAAAGAAAACTTGGGTTGGCTCCCAAGAAGCGCTTTCTTTAACGTCAGGCTCATGTGGTATATTCTTTTGGATCATTCAAGAAGATGCTCTCCATTTGTCATTCCATATCCCCATAGTAATTCTTTACTTGTTGGCCATTGGTTTGTAATTCTAATGCTCCATGTGGGAAAACTTCCTTGATTACAAATGGCCCCGACCAACGAGTCTTTACTTACCTAGAAACAACCGTAAACGTGAGTTAAAAAGAAGTAATTGCTGACCAGGTAAAAATGTTCTTTTGTTTAATTGCTGATCACGCCACCAAGTTGTTCTTTCTTTATATAATTTAGCATTCTCATACACCTGAGCTCGAAATTCCTCCATTTCATTTAACTGCAGTAACCTTTGCTCCCCTGCCTTTTGGAGATCGAAGTTTAATTTCTTGATGGCCCAATAAGCTATGTTCTAACTCCATAGGAAGATGACACTCCTTTCCAAACACCAATCGACAAGGTGATGTACCAATTAGAGTTTTGAATGCGATGTGATGTGCCCATAATGCCTCATCCAACTTCAAATCTCAATCTTTCCTGTTGGTTCTTATTGTTTTCTCCAAAATCTGCTTGATTTCTCTATTTGAGATCTCAGCTTGACCATTAGTTTGAGGGTGATGTGCTAAAGAAATCTTATGCTTAACACCATACCTAGAAAGTATTGACTCAAACAATTTATTGCAAATATGTGACCCCTCATCACTAATTATTGCCCTAGGAGTGCCAAACAGTGTGAAAATATTTTTGTGCAAAAATTTCAAGACTACACGTGCATCATTGTTTTTAGTAGCAACAACCTCAATCCATGTAGAAACATAGTCTACAACAACCAAAATGTATAAATAATCATGGAAAGAGGGAAAAGGACCCAAAAAATCAATACCTCAAACATCAAATTAACATAATCAGCAAACCATGGTACAGTAACTTCTACCTGATACAGCTTTTTATTAGAGAAGTCCTCTATGATGGGAGTGGTTTGTTGATTTCTTTCATGTTCCATCTTGGGCAGGTAGTCAACAACTACATTCTCACACCATTTCCTGTCTTTTACCTCAAAATCAAACTCATACAAAAGAAGAATCCATCTTATTAATTGAGGCTTAGCATCCTTCTTATTGAACAAGTACCAAAGAGCTACATGATTAGTGTGAACAATTACTCTAGTTCCTAACAAGTGTTGATCGATTTCGCAAGCGCACGAATCGTTACAAGTAATACAGTGATTGAAATCAAAGTTCGTTCTCCACAGGGACTGAAAGCTACCAATTACCAAATTATCTAGCCTTAATTTTATCTAAGTACCAAATTGTCAAGGATGAATGGATAATTTAAATTTGCTGGATGAATAAATTTGATAAAGCTCTATAAATGAAAGTGCAAAAAAAAAAAAGGAATAAGAATTAATTTGTAAAAACTCTAGAGCAATGATTTCATCGAATACTTCCTCCTACTCTTTGTTCATTAATAGTTAATGTTTTCTTCTATTTCAAAATTGTTGGCAAGCTCTACCCTATAGACTCGATATTCTTTCTCAAGCAATAACGATGTTCATTGAAGTGTAAATTGCCTATATCTCTATGACAATTCAAACAAATCAATTATTAAGCCCGTAGAACCTAAAATTGCCACAAAACCCAAAAGGATATCTCTATCGCATGTGTAAATTAGGGAAAATACTTTAGTTCATCAATGATTCTTGTTTCTCAACCTCAAATCATGACATAGGAATAATGTGAAGAATGGCCAAATCTAAACATACTTTAGGTACCAAATCATTCTCACAACCACAAGTGAAATAGAAACATCATCTATTAACTAAGGGAGAGTAGGATTCAATATTCGATTACATCAAAGCCCTAGAAAGAAAAACTTAGTTCATAATATAAATCTTAACAAAAACAGCAAAAATCATCATTTGGGTCTCTACAAACAGCAAAAAGAGAAAGAAGAAGTGAAATAGAAACAAATTAAGCTTAGCTCCACTCCTTTTTGGTTGCTAAAGACCTCCAAGATGAGCAATCTCTTCTCCTTTTGTCGTTCTCCCTTTTTGCCTCTCTTTTTCGCCCCTTTTTGCCCTCAAAAAGCCCTAAAAATCGACCCCTTGAATGATTAAAATCGACCCTTTTTAAGTTAGGGTCGCGACGTAATGCTTAGGCGTCATGGACAGCGCCTAGGCACTGGTTCTCTGCATTCCTGCTCGGGTTTGGGCGCCTGGGATCCGTAATTTTTTTATTTTTTATTTTTTATTTTTATTTTATTTTTATTTTTTAAGACTTCAACCTAAAAGTCCTTCTAAAAGTCCTCAAACATGACCTTCAAAATACCAACATTGATCACCTATAAAAATAAAAGCAAATCAAGAGTTAAAAATTAAAAACTAAATGAAAACTAACTAAAAACAACATAAACAAGATAGAAAACATATATATATAATGAACTTATTAACAGGTATGGTCTAAACTTGTCAAAAGAGAACACAACCACAAGCATTTCCTTTTCAGTGGTAGTATAATTTTGTTGTGCAACATCTAAGGTCCTACTTGCATAATAGATGGCTCTAAAAATTTTATCCCTATGCTGACCTAAGACTACCCCTACTGCATAATCACTAGCATCACACATAACTTCAAAGGGATGATTCCAATCAGATGTAACAATAACGGGTGCAGAAGTCAATTTTTCTTTCAGTAAATTAAAAGCTAGCATGCATTCATCAGAAAATGCAAACACATAGTCATTTTCAAGCAAATTGCATAATGGTTTCACAATTTTTAAAAAATCCTTTATACAATGCCTATAAAACCCTACATGACCTAGAAAACTATAGACTCCCTTCACATTTACTAGAGGTGGAAGCTGCTCAATTACAGAAAATTTTGCTTGATCCACCTCTAGCCCCTTTTCTAATACTTTATGCCCTAAAACTTCCTTTAACATAAAATGGCATTTCTCCCAGTTCAGTACAAGATTAGTTTCTTGGCACCTCTGCAACACAAGAGAAAGGTTATGCAAACAAGTATCAAAAGAATATCCAAAAACTGGAAAATCATCCATAAAAACCTTCATAATCTCCTCTATCATGTCATGAAAGATGGTCATCATGCAACACTGGAAAGTGGCAGGTGCCTTGCATAGTCCAAAGGGCATCATTCTGAACGTGTACGTCCCATAAGGGCATGTAAATGTGGTCTTTTCCTGGTCCTCTAGAGTAATGGTAATCTGATTATATCCTAAGTAACCATCAAGAAAACAATAGTAAGGAAAGCCAGCTAATCTATCAAGCATCTGATCAATAAAAAGAAAAGGGAAGTGACCTTTAATATTAGTCTTATTCAACTTCTTGTAGTCGATGCACACACGCCAATCTATCACTATCTTGGTGGAGATGGATTTATCTTTGTTATTTTTCGCCGCCATCATGCCTCCTTTCTTGAAAATTACCTACGCAGGACTCACCCAAGAACTGTCAAATATTGCATGTTGAGTTCCTTTTTGCATATTTGGCCTTCTACTTCCTTTATATTTCAAAATTGTCCTCATGATCAAATTTTACCCATAACATTAGCCACCACTCTTTGATTGGAGTTCATGGTGTGGCTTATTGCTTATGAGACTAAAATATGGGGTCTAATTTGAGAGTATAATCCTTTTATCGGTTTTAAATATAAAGCTCTTGAGCGCTCTAAAGTTGTGCTTCGAATTATCCTTAGGATTTGCATGTCGAACCCCATGCGATTGGACTCAGTCTTCTATAGGTCAAAGATTCTCTTATGAGAATATTAATATCAATTCCACTGGAGAAAATTTTAGGGCTCCAAAGTCTTGCTTCATATTATCCTTAGGATTTGCAGGTCGAACCCCGTGAGGTTGGACTCAGTCTTACATAGATTTAAGATTCTGCTTTAGGAAGATGAATATCGATCCACTGGAGAAAATTTAGGGCTCCAAAGTCTTACTTCGGATTATCCTTAGGATTTGCATGTCGAACCTTATAAGGTTGGACTCAATCTTCCATATGTCTAAAATTCTCCTCTGGGAAGATGAATATCGATTCCACTTGAGAAAATTTTAGGTTTAAAGCTTATCTCTTAGAAAGATTAAAATTAATTTCTTGGGAGGCTGTTTAATACTCTTCTCTTAGAAAGATGAAGATCGATTTCTAAGGAGTAATTCATTCATCATCCCCCTCTTAGAAAGATAAAATTCAATTTCTAGAGAGGTCATTCTTTTTTACCATCAAGTGGTATTCCCTTTGTAGCTTCCTAGCCTCTCGTGATAAAAAATTCACCTCGGCCTTAGCCTCACAAGCTGAGGCTGATGTGGGAGAATTGGATATTTGGCTTCATTTCTTCGTTCTTCTGGATCTATCAGGGTCTTAAGTTTCTTTTATGACTGAACTCTTTCTTTTTTGGGACAACCATAATCATCTTGTAGCTTTCAAGAAGCCCCCTGTCCATGTTCCTTAGCTCAAAAAGTCCATGCAGCCTTGTTTGGTACGGTCGCCTCGACTTCTCTGTATTTTTTTGATTTCTGGGTTGCTTTTGTACTTTAGGTATTTTTTTGTTCAATAGGGAAGCATATCCCCTAAGTAGCTCCTTAGTCAAGGAGGACGTTGTTGTAACAATCTCATGCTTGAGTACACACATTTTTTCTATTTGAAAAAAAGAAACTTTTTGTGATCTAATACTCAAATAAAGTATATTCTGCATGAATTGAAAAGAAAGAAAAGAAAACTTTCCTATCTACTTGAAAAACCAAATTGAACTTCTAGAATTCCATTGGAAAAGAGTTAGACTTGATCATGTTAGGGTCGGCCTCAGCCATGTGGTGAAGAGGAGCAATTTCTTTCGTCTGTTTGGCTACCTTTAATGATGTAAAGTAGCATTCTCTTGAGACCTTTTGCTCCCTTTACACTATTCCAATCCCATTTGAAGTTGAAAATTTTAGCAATCGATGGAAAGTTGAAGCCACATCTTTGAGCTCGTGCAAGGTGGGTCTTCCTAGTATGGCATTATACTCTGTCATGCAATCTACAACTAGGAAGTAAATCATTTTGGTTATTGTAATCTGTCCACTTCCAAAGGTCACTAGAAGTTCTATGGTACCTTTTGAAGTTACCTTTTCTCCACCAAATCCTTCTAATGGTGTTAGGCTTAACTTTGCTAGTTCTCTTCCTAACTTCATTGCATTGAATGCATTGAGGGATAAAACATTACCTGAGCTCCCACAATCAATAAAGATCCTATGGACTTTCACATTTGCAATTGGTAAGGTAACTACTAGGGCATCATTATGGGGCTGAAGTATGCTTGCTACTTCAGCCTTTGTGAACTCCAGACTTTGGCTTACATCTCCTACATGGACAGAAGACATACATTTATGCTCAGGCTCAAATCTGACTTCTCTGGCGATTGCTTTTCTTTTTCGGCTCGAGTCTCCTCCATTTGGACCTCCAAAGATGGTTCTGATCTCCCGTGGCGGCTTGTCATCTGGTCGGCCTCGGCCTCTTCTAGTTATCATTTGGAAGATACTCTTTCAAGTATCCTTTTCTGATCAGCATCTCAATCTCATCCTTTAACTAAAAACAGTGTCGAGTTGTATGTCCATGATCTCGATGGAAAAGGCAGTATTTGTTTGGGTTCTCCTTTTCTGCAATAGTTCTCATCTTCTTTGGATACTTGACCAGGTATGAGTTTCAAATTTCTACAGAATCTTCTCGGGAGGGATCGTGGTAGGAGTATATTTGTCCAATTTTTCAAAGTGGTCGACACTGGGGTCTGGTCGGCTCGGCCTTCTTCCCGATCCTCCCTCTCTCTTTTCTTTGATTCAGAATGTGAGCTCTCTCCGATCCTTTCTAGGTCATAGGACTTGCCAATCTTTGATCTACCTTCTGTAGTTGTTGCTTTCGATCTCAGCAACTCCCTAACATTCTTATACTTTTGTGCTCTTGTTATGAATTCTACATATGAGGTCGGTTCCTTCTTACCTATAGAGCAAAGGAGCCTTTTTTCTTGCAGTCCAGTTGCAATGGCAATCAAGGTTGCCGCCTCAGTGTCTCCTTCGATTTGTAGAGCCTCATTATTGAATCTAGCAATGTATTCCCTCAGGCTCTCTTTGGGTCCCTGCTTAATGGTCAGTAGGTGCACCTTTGGCTTATGTTGATCTCGAGCCCCCAGAAACTGTGTAACAAAGGCTCGAGCTAGATCTTGGAAGGAGGCAACTGACTTCCTCTTCAATTTTCTGAACCATTCCTTTGTTTGTTCAGTAAGGGTGAAAGAGAAAGCATGACATCGAATTACATCTGCAACTCCATGGAGCTCCATCCATGATCGATAAGTGTCTAAGTGTCCTACTAGATCACTCTTACCATCATAAAGCTTCATAGTAGGTACCTTGAATTTCTCAGATACCTTGTATTTCATTATCCTGTCAGTGAATGGTGGATCTATTTGTTCAATTAAGGCTTCTAGGTCAAAACCCTCAACTTCTCAAGGTCTTTGAACATTTTCTTGGATAGCCTCCAACTCTTTTTGAATCTTAAGAAGCTCGACTTTCCACAATGGAGTCTCGACTCTAGCCTTAGCCTCAGCCTTGACCTTGTCCTTCAACCTCTATTTTTCTTTGATTAAGCTCCGTAGATCAAAGTTTGTTGTTCTGTATTTTTCCTTGGATGGCCGACCACAAGGTTGGCCTCGGCTAGGATTTCCTGCTACAACCTGAATCACGAATTTCAATCTGCTCACCTTGCTTGTCCTGGTGTGCTCATTAGGTTGTGGTTTTCTTGACTGGTTTAGGATAGGAGAATTTGTTTTACCCACTTCCTCATTCGCCATTGGGGCTTTTCCTTTAGTAGGGTCTCTCACCAGTATATCTTCTTGAGCCTTCGTTGCTGGATTCTGTTTGTCTAGAATGTCCAGAATCCTAGTAAGATTTTGGTCCATGTCGTCCACTTACTTTTCTAAATCCTCGAATTGGCGACCATCGAATCTAAAAGTTTGTGTCTAAACTTTGACGACACAAATCTAAAAGTTTAGAGACTAAAATTGTAATTTAACCTTGTATGAATTTATGCCCCTCTAACATAAGGTTCTAGATTTGTCATTGTATACTTATGTAGTAAGTTTTTGTACATCACGGTGTTGGAAAAAACGCAGTATATAATAACTGAGTAACACCAGCAAACTGATTATGCCCTAACTAGTACAAACAATTATAGTGTAAATAACAGTATAGACACTATATACAACAATTTCTAAACTAGAAGTAAACTAGATGATAAGAACATAAGTTACAAAGGTTGTAAAAAGTAATATTGACTAGCAATAACCACAAACAAACAAACAAAATCTCAAGAACTCATGATAAAGATGATAAGTAGTCGAGGCATGCTTACAAAGTGTTGTCCTAAAGACGATTATTCACTCTGCATGAATTGCAAGCAGACTACAGTGATTATCTCAGCATGATACAACGACTAATTCTGGTTCAACAACCTTGAACTACACAGATTTTACAGAACTCTTAGATACTTGCTCTCAACTCAAAATCAAAAGAAAGAAATAGAGAAGAACATGACTTCAAATGAGATGATCCAAATGAAGAAACAAGTTGCTATTTATAGGCAAGCAAATTAGTAACTCTCCAAAAATAAAATAAAAATAAACATTAAAACATATGTCCAGGGGCAGATCCAACATAGGCCCAGGGGGGCTTGAGCCCCTGAACTTTAAAATATTATATATTAATAGTATAATAGTTGGTTCATCATATAAACTTTGGTGTTTGGCTCAGTGGTATATGCACCCATGCCCTAGGCCCCCTCAATGAGTTTGAGTTGGTGTAGAAGCGTTTTAAAAAAAAAACAATTATTGCAGCCAAGTACATCAATTACTGCTTCAAGTCTTCCCAGGGGCACTTTTGTGAAAATTTTCTTACTATTATTTCTAATAATACCCAATTTTTGTTGAAATTTTTTTTCAACAAAAAAAAAAGTTATTATTTTTATTTATTTAAATAAAAAATCAATTATACTTCTTATTAAATAAACTAATATCAAGATATATAAACAAATATCGACATATATCAATGCATTTAAAATTCTCCTTATAGAATCCCTCCCTGACATAAAGTTTTGATTTCGCATCCAGTAGTGGATGCACCATGGGCCCAAGGGGGTCTGCTCTCTTGATCTTCAAGAATTTAAAATATACCTATTTAAAACATACCTACTATATTTTATTTAATGTTTAAAAAGATTTATTTGATCAGATATACAATTTTAGTCTTAAAGCATACATTCAAAAAATATATATTTGATAAAATAGATAATGAAGTTATTATGCAAAGATTTTATAATATAAAAATTCGTAGAAAACAATTACAATGTATTGAGTTAATAGTTCAGTTTCATTTAATAATTTTTTAGATTGATTGCTTGCTTAAAAATATTTTTACAAAATTTTAAATGAAGCCCCCTAAATAAAAATTCTGGATTCGCCACTGCATATGTCAAATGCAACTTAATTGAGTAATTACTTGCAAACTCAAAAATACATAACTCATCAAATTAGAAGTAACAACAAATTTTATTTCCATATGTTAAATTTGTAAATTAAACATTGGCATGTTTGGGAGTGATTTTGAAATAGTTAAAATCACTTTTGTCGTATTCAAAATAACTCTGAAACATGTTTTTAATTATTCAAATTCAATTTTTATGGAATGAAAATCATGTTTAAAAGTGTAAAATCAAACATTAATTAAGTTGATTTTGAATAATTAAAGGCATGTTTTAGAGTAATTTTGAACATGACAAAAGTGATTTTTACCATTTTAAAATCACTCTCAAACATGCCCTAATCCATTTAGAATCTCAAGATTGCAAAACTCAAAAGACATAAAAGCCAACAAATTATATGTAAAGACGACTTTAATTTACATATATTAAAATCGTAAAATAAAAATCCGTTTTTCACTATATTTCACACATTTGTAACAACATTCAACACACGGAACTAAGACGCACATGCTATACCTTATAAAAAAACACACTTGGTGGCATGGAAACGGAATTTATGTTGTTGATAGGATATTAGATAGGAATTTTTCTTCTAAGGTGGTCATTGGTAGGTGACATAAATTGAAGTTGGAAAAGACTCAAACTAGTATTTAAAAGCGATTAAAGTTTGGACAGTTAAAGTGAATCCAGTTTCAACAATATGTTTTTGTTTTCTTTCTACTCTTCCATTTCGAGTTGAAGTATAAAGGCACGAGTATCAAACTCAATGCCATTTGTTTGAGCAAAATCAGAAAAGGGGTATATTTGTTGTAATTAAATTGGAAGAATAATTATTACGTAGCCTTGATTAGGTGGAAGTGCAGCCATACACAAAGTCTGCATTTTGAATGCCACAATTTCCAATAATAATTATAAAAAAAAAAAAAAAAAAAAGAAACTTTAGCCAATTACGTGACTAGGAGATTTAGAAACAAGCAGATGGGAAATAAATAGATTAATTATACCAAATACATAAATAAAAGCAACCACACAATGAAATAGAAATTTCCAGAATCGTGTATATTCTGGGACTACATTATTTTTAAAAAGTTAAAATATCATTTTAGTCCTTGTACTTTGGGACTTGTTCTATTTTAGTCCATATACTTTCAAATGTCCAAATTTAGTTCATGTACTTTCAATAAATCTTTAAATTAGTCCCTTCAATTAATTTATTGTTAACTTTTCCAAAAAAAATGATCTCATTAATCTTCCTTCTATAAATTTTAGAAACATATTCAATTTTTTCTTCTTAAATGAATTTTTTTTTTGAGTTCAACAACATTTGAAGGTGAGGGGGATTCGAATCTTTGACCACTTGGTCGAAGGTACATGTCAATTACCATTGAGCTATGCTCACTTTGGCTTCTTAAATGAAAATTATTATTATTATTTTACCAAGTTTGATAAAAATTAATTTCAAATTAATAATAAGGACTAATTTTAAGATTTATTAAAAGTGTAGAAACTAAATTTAAACATTTGAAAGTACAGAAGCTAAAATAGAATAAGATCCAAAATATAAAGATCAATAGTATTGTAACCTTTTTAAAATGTTGCCTCAAGCATAGAATGGAAGGAGTATGAGTATCCAAGCTCGGAGTACTAGAAATTTTCTCTTTTAGTTGTTTGGCCCGTTGAGTTGAGTTTTGAAGCCCACTCCACATTTGGTCCATCAACATCCCAAACCCATGTTTATTTACCTAACTCAATGGAGTTCAACAGTGGGTTACTGTTGAACTCCACGCATTTTTGGGGTTCACGCTTGACTTCACGCCTTCCACTTCTCACACATCTATTTGTTCTCTCAAGCCCTCTCATGCCTCAGGCTCTCTTGTTCTTTGTTCTCTCTCTTCATTCCTTCAATGGAGATTGTTTTATTTGGGAGATTTTTTGGTTTTTTTCCTTCAAGCTCTATTGATTCTATTGTGTTCTTCATCTTCTCTGAATCCATCACTTCCCACTACTGTTTTTTTCTCTCGAATTGTCCTCTTTTTTTTTTTTTTTTTGCAGAACCAGAACCAGAACCCTAAGGCCTCTATGGGCGACGATTTGTTTTCTTGTTACCAGATTCGTAACCCTAAGGCTCCTACTTCTCCTTTTTTACTCTCGAATCATCATCATCATCTTCTTTTTTTTTTTTGTAGAACCATGAACTTAAGGCCCCCATGGACGTCGATCTATTTTCTTCTTACTAGATCAGTAACCTTAAGGCCCATACTTCTTCATTTTTCCCTTCGAATTGTCCTCTTATTGATTGTTGTTTCCAGATCTGTAACCCTAATGAGTGCCTCCACATTTGTGTTCATTTTTTTTCCAGATCCATAACCCTAACCACCTCACTCTCTTTGCTGCTTCAATAACAACCTCATGTCAGTCCCTTGCCGATTTTCTTGCTTTTTCCTTATGTATTGGAGCTTCCTCTCATTCACGCACAACAGATTCTTTGTTTGAGTCTGTGAGGTTGAATGCACATTCGATTTGAGTAAAACAACAAGGAAAATACGTGGTAGGGGACTCGGCTACGAAATTGGAGCTTGGTGGGGGGAGTCGATTGCACTTAATCACAGGTTTGTTCTCTCAACTCTTACCAATCGATGATGAACCAAGTCCTTTGAATTTTGAGTACCTTATTTTTTATTACAAATTACATTCCCACCTCTATATGAATTAATTATTTTGGAAACATTAATTTGAGGTTCGTGATTTTAAAGTTTTGAATGAGTTTTCATGTACTTCTATGATACATTGGATCTATTTTAAGTTTTCATTTTGTGCTTTTTTATTATTTATTTATTGCACATTCTTTTGTTTATACACTTTAGACATATTGATAACTCTTTATTGAAGAGTTATTTTTACTTGAATTGTCTTGCTAAACCTTGCTTGTTTAAGGTATTTTGGTAGTTTTTGGTTGTTCAAGTCCCTAAGTTATTGTATTTTTGCTTGTTTGGTTGACCTAAGCTAACAATATTAATAAATGGCTTAATTCTAGTTAATTGAGAGCTTAATCTTACAATTTATGCCTCAGGTGAAAGCAGACTTAATTATTGAAGAGCTGGAAGCTACAGTGTGGCTAATAGAGCAGGATTGCTGAAGCATTTCTCTATTGAGAGGCCACTTGACTCACATGTGCAAGGATTTTCATTAATTGAGTTGTCCAATTTAAGCCAGCTGGAAAGACGTGGACAATTAGAATGCTGCCATATTTTATTCCATGTCTATTCAGCCCTGATTTTGATGAAAATGATGGGGTATTTTAAGCTTGGCATTTTGGAATTGAAGAAGAAGGCTAGAAAGAGGAGTTCTACGAAAAGGAGAAGAGGAGGAGCTGAAAAGGAAGCTGTCTACCTAGGGAAAGGAGCTGAGGAAGAAGGAGGGAGTCCTTTAGAAGCTTCACCTAAGAATTTCTCTTCTCTTCTTATTGTTATTCTTCCTTTTATTGCTTTTCCATTTTTCTTGATTGTTGTAATGGAGTTTCCAGTAGCTTTTAGGAGTTTTATTTCTGTCATTATGAACTACATAGCCTAAGGCAAGGATTAGGGAACTTTTATATTGTAGAGAGGTTCAAGCTAAGTGGTTTTATGTTGTTGAACATTGATTTGAAGTGCTTTTAATGTTTATTATGAATTATGCTTGGCCAACCTTTTTCATCTACTGTTTTCTTGACTTTTGGGAAGAAGAATAGAAAACTGATTGCTTCAATTCTCACTAGGACTGATTACAAGTTACGCTTGCAGTGAAATGGGTAGGTTAGGGATAATCACCCATTTAGTGCACACAAGTAATGAGCTTATTTTGAGTAGTTCAAATGGGAATTTAGCTACAATTTAAGGAAATCTAGGAAGATTCCGTGTTGGAATGTTGTGTGGTGTGATTGAGCATAAGTTTTGTTATAGCATTGAGTCCTCAAAACAGTATAAGAAACCTTTAATCCAAGCCTGCTTTTATCACTAAAAGTAAGCTCAAGCTTGGTAAAATTCATGGACTAATCCCTAAGGAGAACGATATAAATATACTTATCACTTCCTGCATTAGACTGTGTATACTTGCACATTAGGAGTGCTTAATTGCAAAATTAATACCACTCTAGCTAAAACAAGTTTTTAGCACCGTTGTTGGGGATTAGTGAGATTTTTACTTCGTTTGACTTGTTTTTAGTGATTTTGAGCTGAAAGAAAGATCTAACTAAAGTGATTTATCTGTTTTTCAAGTGATGTAACTGTGCATGAATGACTTTCCAGGGTTAGAATTTTTTTTGGATCTTAAGCCTGAGAGAACATTTCATAGAAGAATGAGGGTTCAAAGGGAAAGAATGGAAGATTTACGTGGAGGTCACTTAGATCCTAACAATCCTCAAAATAACCCTGAAAACCATCAACAAGATCCTGGAAGATTTAAACCACCTTTATTTGAACCTCATGCAATGGTTCCTGCTAATGTTATTGTTTTAAGAGATGACATAGATGATAGGAATGAACTCTTCATCCCGCAGCGGAAGCATTGGATCATCTTTGATTTTATTTAAAATTAAACTAAAAATAATAAGGTTAAGCAAAACATACCTTGAAAATAATATTATGGAGAATATTCTGGCGGGTCTTTATCTCCTCCATAAAGTCTTCCTAGCGATGACTCGAACACAGGACCAAGGCTTGTAGGAGCCTCTTGAAAGAAAATCCACAAGGGATTGGAGAGGAAGAGGTTTAGAGAGAATTCTTTAATTCTCTCTTTTGAGCAGATGTGTGTTGTATGAAGAATGCCCAATGGCTCACCCCTAGGGTCATATTTATAGTGGTCTAGGGAAAATAATTAAATAATATATTTTAATATCTAATATATTAAAATATATTTATCTAACCAATTTGAATCGTATTCAAACCTTTTAAAATTCTCCTACGACATTTATTTCCTAATTTGAAGCCAATTCAAATTTAATAAATATCTTTTCTTTAATGTATCTAATATACATTAATTATTTTAATATTTAATGTATCAAATACAATAAATATATTTTTCTCTTTTATATTTAATATATCTAATATATTAAATATTAATTTGAACACTTCAAATTAAATATTAATTTGAACATTTCAAATTTTTCTTTCAACTAAATTGATCTTTTAGTGTTACTATGAGCTAGCAAGGGGATCTTATGGACCTACAGATTATAAGCTCCAATGATACAAAATTAATTAATTAAACTCTTTAATTAATTAATTTTCATTCATTAACTATAGGTCACTCCACTATAGACCTAGAGTTGCACTCTTATGCACTGTATGACAAGTTGTGTCCATAGATATAATCATTACATGCAAGTCGATCCTTCACGAGTTGTTCGTAATTACAGTTGGGTCAAAAGTCCGTTTTACCCCTATAATTACATCTTGCACCTTAAGTACCACTGATTCTCTAATGAACAATATGTTTATAATCTAATTATAAACTAAATCCCTCTAGGGCCAATGAGAGGGTGGGGCCCCATTGTTCAAGTCCCGAAATCAACACTTAAGGGAACTACTCATCTACTTACCCTATATAGGAATGAGTGAATTCCATGTTGTGAGATTATGTTCCCAACTCCTTATTTGGTCAAGTCCCCAAAATGGTAGGTATATTGAATCGACTATAAAAGTCACTCTCACCCATGCAAATCAAAGGACAAGCCCTCACAAGTAGGAGTTCATAACTCACTCAGGATTAAGATCGAGTCGCATATGATCATCCTGATGAAATATTAATCTTCTCAATTAACGGATTTATAAAGAGAGATTAAATATTTCGTGGTCCAGTCTTATACAAACTCATTGTATAAGATACTCCCACTCACATGTCTCCACATGAATGATTTGGATCAAATCATTTGTAACTATTACAAAGTGGGCCGTATCAATAGTGTTACCAGGATAAGACACCCAACCTTATCCATATACTATGACCCTTTAGGTTATTTCTTGAACATGATCCTCTCGTATGTCAACCACATATTATTCAAGATTACAATAATAACCTTGGATTTTTCATATAATGGATAATATTATATTGTAAATAAAATAATCAAAATTATTATTAATAAATTATTAATTACGAGGCTTTAAGGCATAAATCCCAACAAGAGAGAGAGCCATTAAAACATACGCCAATCCCTTGGTTGATGAGTTAAATCCAGGGATAATTAGATCTGAAATTCAAGCCTCTACTTTTGAGCTTATACCATTCATGTTTCAAATGCTCCAAACCATAGGTCAATTCCATGGATTACCATTTGAGGATCCTCATTTTCATTTGAAACCCTTCCTAGGGGTTAATGATTCTTTTATAATGGCATAAGTGTCTAAGGATGCCCTAAGGTTGAGTTTGCTTCCTTACTCCCTTAGAGATGCAGCCAAGACATGGTTGAATGCACTTCCTCCAGGGGCAGTAGATTCTTGGAACACTCTTGCTGAAATATTCCTCATTAAATACTTCCCATCTACTATGAATGTTAGATTCATAAATGAAATTGTGGCTTTTCAACAGTTTGATGATGAGACCTTGAGTGAGGCATGAGAGAGATTCAAAGAATTGCTTAGAAAATGTCCTCACCATGGACTCCCTCATTGTATTCAAATGGAGACATTCTACCATGGGTTAAATACAACCACTAAGCAAGTTGTGGATACTTCAGCTAAAGGGGCTCTTTTATCAAAGACCTATAATGAAGCCCATGAAATTCTTGAAAGGATATCATCAAACAACTGTCAAGTGGATGATTCAAGGAGTAACCCAGGTAAGAAAAACAAAGGCGTTTTAGAATTGGATGCCTTAACTACTATAAATGCCCAAATCTCATCCATGGCCAACATGTTGAAGAATTTGACTGTGGGAAATGTGGTTTAGAATGCTTCTATTGTACAGAATGCAGTTGTTGTAAACCAGGTAAGTACAGACTCTTGTGTTTACTGTGGTGAGGGCCATACTTTTAAATTTTGCCCCAGCAATCCTGCTTCAGCCTGCTATATAGGAAACCAAAACCAACAGAGAAACAATCCCTACTCCAATACCTATAACCTAGGTTGGAGGAATCACCCAAACTTTGCTTGGGGAGGCCAAGGAAGTAATTCTCAAGCCCCTCAAGTACAGAAAAAGGTAAATTATTCACCAGGTTTTGGGCATCAAGGTTACCAAGCCTTTGGAAATCACCCACCTATGCCTCAATAGCAGCAAAAAATAATGCCGGCAACATGTTCCAGGTACATCTCTTGAGAGCTTGATGAAGGAATATATGGCAAAAAATGATGTTGTTATTCAAAGTCAGCAAGCCTCATTGAGAAATCTGGAATTGCAAATGGGTCAACTAGCTAATGAGCTAAGGGCAAGGCCTTGAGGTAAGCTACCCTCTGATACTGGAATTCCAAAAAGATAGAGGAAAGAGCAAGTGCAAGCCATAGAGTTGAGAAGTGGAAAGTTATTAGTTGAGGAAGTAGAGGCTCACAAGAGAAAACATAAAGTAAAAAACACTGTTGTCCAAGTTGAAGAGGAAAAGAAAGAAAAGCAAAATGAGAATGAAGGAAAGAAAGAGGAGGAAGTTGATATACTATCTAGAGCTGAATTTTCTAAAGAAAAACAGTGTGTAGCTATCCCTATTCCTGAGTTTAAACCACATTCTCCACCCTTTCCTCAAAGGTTGAGAAAGAGAAAAGAAGAAGCTCACTTTGAGAAGTTCATGGACATTTTAAAGGAAATTCATATAAACATACCATTTGTGGATGCTTTGAGGCAAATGCCTAATTATATAAAGTTTCTGAAAGATGTCTTGACAGGAAGAGAAAAATTTGAGGAATTTAAGGTAGTTTCTTTAAATGAGGAGTGTAGTGCCATTTTGAGAAAGAAAATCCCAAACAAAGAGAAAGACCCTGGATCCTTCACCATACCTGTTTCTATTGGAGGAAAGGAATTGAGACGAGCTTTGTGTGACTTAGGAGCTAGTATAAACCTTATGCACTTGTCCATTTACAATAAATTAGGCATAGGTGAAGCTAGACCCACAACTGTCACTCTTCAACTAGCTAATAGGTCCATAACCCACCCTGAAGGAAAGATAGAGGACATTCTAGTTCAGGTGGACAAATTCATTTTTCCTGCTGATTTCATAATTTTAGATTATGAAGCAGACAAAGAAATGCTTATAATCCTAGAGAGACCTTTCCTTAAGACAGAGAGAATAGTGGTGGATGTGTATAAGGGAACAATCACTTTGAAAATGAATGACCAGCAAGTGAAATTCAGCATCTATGACACAATGAAATACCTAACTAATATGGATGTGTGTTCTGTAATTCAAGTGCTGGAAGAAGTTATTAAAAAGAATACTGAAAAGGCATTGCTACATCATCATGTTCAATCTTTTGGAGGAATAACAGTAGAGGATTTGGAAAAAGGCAGTTTTGAAGGAGATTGAGAGAGTGTGGCTGAAGTTTCCTGTTTTGGGAGATTGTTTGAATGTCTAGAGTTAAGAGATAGGAAAACACCACCTATGCAGCCTTCCATTAAAGAACCTTCTACCCTTGAGCTGAAACCATTACCAATCACTTGAAATATGCCTATTTAGGTGAGGAAAAGACTCTTCCCATTATTATTTCAGCAAGCTTACTACCTGAAAATGAGTTGATGTTACTGGAATTGTTGAAACAGTACAAGAGAGATATAAGGTGGACTTTGGCTGATATCCAGGGTATAAGTCCTTCTTTTTGCATGCATAAAATCCATTTGGAAGAAGAAAATTTCAAATCTGTTGAGCAGTAAAGAAGGCTTAATTCAGCTATGAAGGAGGTTGTGAAGAAGGAAATCATTAAATGGTTGGATGCTAGAATCATATACCCTATTTCAGATAGCAATTAGGTTAGTCCTATCCAATGTGTGCCGAAAAAAGGTGGCATGACAGTGGTGGTGAATGAGGCCAATGAGTTAGTTCCAACTAGGGCAGTGATAGGTTGGAGGGTATGTCTGGATTATAGGAGGCTGAACAAAGCCACTCGTAAAGTCCATTTCCCTCTACCCTTCATTGACCAAATGTTGGATAAACTAGCTGGTCAGGATTACTATTGCTTCTTAGATGGGTATTCTGGTTATAACCAGATCACCATAGCCCCACAGGATCAAGAAAATACCACTTTTACCTGACCCTATGGAATTTTTGCCTTTAGGAGAATGCCCTATGGCCTTTGTAATGCCCCTGCCACTTTTTAGAGATGTATGATGGCCATATTCTCTGATATGGTGGAGTTTATCATGGAAGTCTTCATGGATGACTTCTCAGTCTTTGGGGATTCATTTGAAGCTTGTCTAGGAAATTTAAGGTATTAAAGAGGTGTGAGGAAACAAATTTGGTCTTAAACTGGGAGAAATGTCACTTTATGGTGAGAGAGGGCATAGTGTTAGGCCATAAGATTTCCAAAGAATGGATTGAGGTTGATAGAGCTAAAATTGAGATCATTGAGAAATTAGAACCACCTACCAATGTTAAGGGTGTGAGGAGGTTCTTAGGACATGCTGGTTTTTATAGGAGGTTTATAAAGGACTTTTCTAAAATCTCAAAACCCTTGTGCTCATTGCTGGAGGTAAACAGACCATTTGAATTCACTACTGACTGCCTTAGAGCCTTTAATATTCTGAAAACAACTTTAGTTACTGCTTCTATCATGTCTTCTCCAAATTGGCAATTGCCATTTAAGTTGATGTGTGATGCAAGTGACTATGTTATAGGTGCTTTGTTAGGACAAAGGCAAGATAAGGTCATTCACCCAATCTATTATGCTAGCAAAACTCTCAATGGAGCACAACTAAACTACACCACAACAAAAAAAGAGTTGTTGGCAGTAGTTTTTGCTTTTGAGAAGTTTAGGTCTTATTTAGTAGGGTCTAAGGTAGTTATCTACATGGACCATGCTGCTATTAAGTACCTACTAGCTAAGAAAGAAGCTAAGCCAAGATTAATTAGGTGGGTGTTGCTCTTACAAGAATTTGATTTGGAAATTAAGGACAAGAAAGATTCTGAAAATCTAGTAGCATATCTCCATAATTAAAAATTCAAAAATTTTGCTACAGCAATCTGATATCAGAGATGACTTTCCTGATGAACAGCTTCTCACAGTGGCTAAAATTCAGGAAGTTAAGATCCCTTGGTTTGTTGATTTTGTAAATTACCTGGCCAGCAATTTTTTCCCTCTGACTTTTCCAAACAACAGCTCAAGAGATTCTTTCATGAAGCTAAATTTTATCTGTGGGATGAGCCATTTTTGTATAGGCAGTGTGCTGATGGTATTTTAAGAAGATGTGTGGCAGAAAGTGAAGTTCATTCTATTTTGGAGTATTGTCATTCCTCACCTTATGGAGGCCATTTTGGTGGCCAAAGAACAACAACCAAAGTATTTCAATTAGGATTCTATTGGCCTTATATTTTCAAGGATGTCTATATCTTTAGCAAAGCTTGTGACAAATGTCAAAGGAAGGGAAACATTGGAAAAAGGGGTGAAATGCCCCTCACTTATATCTTAGAAGTTGAACTCTTTGATGTTTGGGTAATCAATTTCATGGGACCATTCCCTCCTTCAAAAGGTAATTTGTACATTTTAGTGGTTGTGGATTATGTCTCAAAGTGGGTTGAGGCTCTTGCTTGTCCTTTAAATGATGTTAAGACAATAATGAAGTTTCTGCACAAGTTTATTTTCACTAGATTTGGAACTCCTAGAGTTCTAATTAGTGATGAGGGCTCTCACTTTGTGAATAGATCAATGACTTCATTATTGGCTAAGTATAATGTCAAACACAAGGTCTCCAGTCCTTATCACCCACAAGCTAATGGCCAAGCTGAAATTTCAAATAGAGAAATTAAGGAAATTTTTGAGAAAGTGGTAAAGCCGAATAGGAAAGATTGGTCCAGCAGGTTAGAAGACTCTCTATGGGTTATAGAACAGCTTTTAAAACTCCCTTAGGCATGTCCCCATATAGGCTAGTGTTTGGTAAAGCATGTCACTTGCCTTTGGAGTTAGAACACAAGGCTTTTTGGGCATTAAAGGAGTTGAACTTAGACTTGCAAGCTGCTAGAAATTTAAGAATGTTGCAGATTAATGACCTTGATGAATTTAGGAGGTTCTCTTATGAAAATTCCAAGTTGTATAAGGAAAAAACCAAGGCATGGCATGATAAAAGGATTTTGCCTAGACAGTTTGAAGTTGGCCAAAAGGTGCTGTTATACAATTCAAGGCTGAAGTTATTCCCTAGTAAATTAAGATAAAAATGGTTTGGACCATTTTTGGTAACCAAAGTCTCTCCTTTTGGTGCAATTAAAATAAAAGATTAAAAAGATGGGAGAGAGTTTAAGGTAAATGGTCAAAGACTAAAACACTATTGGGGAGAGGAATTCCAGAGAGGCATAACCTAGGTCAAATTGAAGGACAATTGAGGAAAGTGTTGTGTTAGGGAGCTAGAATCGAATTGCTTAATCTGTGTGCTCCATTTAATTTAATTGTAGTTAGTTGGTTTAGTTTAATGTTTTATTTCCTTAGACTAACTTAGTTTCTTTATTGATAAATTAGTTTGCTTTTAAAGTTTTGTAGGTGCACCTAAAAGCTACATTAATCAGCAATCACGGTAGGCTTTGCAGAAAAAGGATGAAATTTGTTGCTGTGATATGACAGCCTTGAAAAAAAAGAGATATACAGAGAAAGAATTCTAGTTTCGGCTGGCTCAACAGTTGTTGATCAGAAATTTTGCAGCATTTAGGGGTGAAAACTGACATAGATTGTCATAGCAGTCTGAAATTTTGACAGAAATGACACTGAGAAAAGATTGAAGCTGATTTTCCTTGATCCAACCCACATGCAACTTTGAATTCTCAGCCTTTATGGTTTTAAATTTGAAGCCTCCCTTTTGTTTTTAAACTACAAGTGTTAAGACACATTTGAGACTCTCCCTCATCTTTCAAAGACCATCCCTAGTCTTTCTTTCTTTTGTAACTCGAGAGTGTTGTTAACGAAAACAATGCCTCCAAAAACAAGAGGAAAAATGGCCAGAGAGGTTGAAAGCATTGAAGATCATATTTTTGAAGAGGAGAGAGTTACACCTGAGGTAAAGACCAAGACAAAATCCTCCAAATCTTCTAAGTCCAAAGGGAAGCAAGTCCTTACAATTGTAGAACCATCCAGTGACCATGGGGTGAGTCCATGTACATCTCCTCTTGTTAAAAAAGTCTCAAAGAAGAAAACAAAAGGGAAAGGTAAGGTTATGGAAGAAGAAGCAGAAGTGGAGAGATTTATCAATGATGCAGCAAGGAAAAAGTTTGAGGAGTACAAGTCCAAAGCTCTCCTTTTCAAGAAAGGCTTCTCATCTCCCATTAGTGAACTCCCTCATTTTCTAATTGCTGGAATCATTAATTTGGGTTGGGAAATCTTTTGCCAAGAACCCGAGCCAGTGATTGTACCTTTGGTCAAGGAATTTTATGCAAATATTGACATTCCAGTTGAAAATCAGTCTATAGTAAGGGGTAAGCTAATGGACTGGAGCCCTGAGGCCATAAATGATGCATTGAGCTTAGAGTCCTTCCCTCATGCAACCTATAATAAGATGGTTGTAGCACCTTCTGACTCCCAACTAAATTCAGCTCTAAATACATTAGGAATAGAAGGGGCTCAATGGAGGGTGAGTAGAACTGGGGCCAGAATCATGCTTGCTTCCTACCTCAAGCCTGAAGCTCATGTGTGGTTGTCTTTCATCAAGGTTAAGTTGCTTCCAACCACTCATGACACAACAGTCTCAAGGGATAGGGTGCTTCTGTTATTTGCAATAATGAGGAGTTTGAGCATTAATGTGGGGCGAATCATTGCACAACAGATTGAAGGTTGTTGCAAGAGAAATTCAGGAAGTTGTTCTTTCCAAACCTTATCACCATGATGTGCTTGAAGGCTGGGGTGCAGTATTCAAATGATGAGGAGATGGTTTTAAGCAAGGGACCATTGGATACTTCCACTGAAGCTCAAATTAAAAATCTGAAGGGATCCAAGTAAGTAAGTGGTTTGGCTGTAGGAATTGATCACCTACTAAGTCAACAGGAGACAATGTTGCAAATGATGTAGCATTCTGAATTCCAGACCATATCATATTGGGAGTATGCTTAGAGAAGAGATCACGCGATGAAGAAGGCCATGCAAGCTAACTTCTCAAAGCCTTATGCAGCTTTTCCTAAGTTCCCTAATCATCTTCTGCAAGCTTGGCATCCATCATCTCCTTCCAGTGAAGAAGAAGAAGAGTAAGACCATATCCCTGGTGATGAAGACTGAAATGCGCAAGGACAATGCTAAGGAGGAGAATCTGATCTTTTCTAACTTTCTACTTTCTGAATTATGTTGTTGTTGGTTAATCTTTATTTCCGCCTTATTGTTATCTATTTTTTGGAACTTGTAGGATGTAGTAAGTTCCATTTCTTTCTGCTTTTATTGACTGTTTGTAATCTTATGTCTGGCTGTTATCTGTGCAAAGTATAAAATCAAAAGCAAGTTGTTGTTGTGATAGGAGAAATTTTCTTATGTGGTTGTGCTCGGGTTGTTCTAAATCATTCCAAATGAGCTCAATTTATTCTAATTCAGTCTTTAATTTATATAAAGTTCAGGTTTAAGCATAAGTCTAGCAACTACTCTTTTAGTTTGCTCTTTAGTTCTTCAAGAGAGTTTGCTCTTCACACTTTATAGACTGAAAAAATCTTAAGATTCTTTGCTCTTTAGTCCACCTCTGTGCCATTCAAGTTTGGGGGTTTAGTCTTATTTCCAAACTCATTGAGGACAATGAGTAGTTCAAGTTTGGGGGTAAGGCAAACCTAGAAAGAAAGAAAAAAAATGATGAATAAAAAGTTTAAAAAGGGCATTCCTCTTTTCCTAGAAAGCTCAAATAAAAAAAATATCTTAATAAAAATAATTCATGCTCAAAGATTTGGGTTGTGCTTGTTGTTAGGCAATTCTCATCACAAATGAGGGTGCTTAAATCAAAGGTACAATACAAAGCTTTGTTTCCCTTGCTGCTTAGGTGAGTGACATAACAAATGATGACATTCTGAGAACTTTGGGAAAAGAGTTGTGAAGGTGAGCTTTGGGAAAATGAGTGTGAGGCCTTGTAGATATGAGCCTTGGAGCTAGAGTGATCTGCATCACAAATGTGGGCATTCCAATTCTAAGGGCCATAGTCTTAAGGATCCTTTGAGAACTTCAAAAAAAGAAAAAAAAAAAAAAAGAAAGAAAGGTTAGTTAGCATAAAGAGTCTGAAAATAAAGGATGTGATGAGGTGAGTAAAGAATAAATGTTTCTAAAAGGCTTTTGATGAAGTGAAGAATGGAGCTGCATAGTGAGCTTTAGGACTAAGGTATTAATGCAATAAGCTTAAGAGCAGTGTGAGCTGAAGCTTAAGTTGGACGAAGTGTAACTTTGGAAAGTGTAATGGAATTAGTTGAGCTCTGACGAATGTTTTTAGAGAGCCACTTGCACATAAGCTAATTTCTGAATATTAATGAGAACTCCTTGCTGTTTGATAGTGATTTGGTGATGAAATTCTAAATTTTTCAGCAAGGGTATGTGTTCATAGTTTGGGGGTTTGGGGGTTTGAGTAATGGTTTAAGTTTGGGGGCTCAGGGACGAGTAATGGTTTAAGTTTGGGGTTTTGATAGCTCTTTATAGAAGATTTATTTTTACTTGAATTCTCTTGCTAAACCTTGCTTGTTTAAGGTATTTTAGTAGTTTTTGGTTGGTCAAGTCCCTAATTTAGTGTATGTTTGCTTGTTTGATTGAGCTAAGCTAACAATATTAATAAATGGCTTAATTCTAGTTAATTGGGAGCTTAATCTTACAATTTATGCCTCAGGTGAAAGCAGACTTAATTATTGAAGAGCTGGAAGCTATAGTGTGGCTAATAGAGCAGGATTGCTGAAGCATTTCTTCACTGAGAGGCCACTTGACTCACACGTGCAAGGATTTTCATTAATTAAGTTGTCCAATTTAAGCCAGCTATAAAGACGTGGACCAATAGAATGCTGCCATATTTTATTCCATGTCTATTCAGCCCTGATTTTGATGAAAAGAATGGGGTATTTTAAGCTTGGCATTTTGGAATTGAAGGAGAAGGCTAGAAAGAAGAGTTCTACGAAAAGGAGAAGAGGAAGAGCTGAAAAGGAAGCTGTTTACCTGGGGAAAGGAGCTGAGGAAGAAGGAGAGAGTCCTTTGAAGCTTCACCTAAGAACTTCTCTTCTCTTTTTATTGTTATTCTTCCTTTTATTGCTTTTTCATTTTTCTTGATTGTTGTAATGGAGTTTCTAGTAGCTTTTAGGAGTTTTATTTCTGTCATTATGAACTAAATAGACTAAGGCAAGGATTAGGGAACTTTTATATTGTAGAGAGGTTGAAGCTAAGTGGTTTTATGTTGTTGAACACTGATTTGAAGTGCTTTTAATGTTTATGATGAATTATGTTTGGCCAACCTTTTTCATCTACTGTTTTCTTGACTTTTGGGAAGAAGAATAGAAAACTGATTGCTTCAATTCTCACTAAGACTGATTACAAGTTAAGCTTTCAATGAAATGGGTAGGTTAGGGATAATCACCCACTTAGTGCACACAAGTAATGAGCTTATTTTGAGTAGTTCAAATGGAAATTTAGCTACAATTTAAGGAAATCTAGGAAGATTCCTTATTGGAATGCTGTGTGGTGTGATTTAGCATAAGTTTTGCTACAGCATTGAGTCCTCAAAACAGTATAAGAAACCTCTAATCCAAGCATGCTTTTAACTCTAAGTAATTTTACCTGTTGTTACTTGTTTTACTTATTTTGCCTGTTATTCTAAGCTTGTTATTGGTTAAGTTAGGTTTGTTTTATTTCTTTAAAAAACCCCTTGAATGTTGTTTTTGTTTGGTTACCCCTTTTATCACTAAAAGTAAGCTCAAGCTTGGTAAAATTCATGGACTAATTCCTGAGGAGAAAGATATAAATATACTTATCACTTGCTGCATTAGACTGTGTATACTTTCACATTAGGAGTGCTTAATTGCAAAATTAATACCACTCTAGCTAAAGCAACACATATATTTATACACTTCTGTTTTATTTTTTGCACATTACTTTATATTTTGAATGTATTATGGTTGTGTTATTTGGCCCATTGAGTTGAGTTAGGTGGATTTTAATTTTCCATTTACTGTCTTTATTTTTGCTTCCAGGATTGTTGTCTGTGGATAGACTATTCCTGTAAAATTTTGTTCACATGAATGAATATCATGTATCTTTGAGGCTGGTTTTAAATCCTTACTCTCATTGTTGTTTGTGTGCTCTAAACTGCAATTCTCTGACTCTGTTTCAATAAATTGGATCAATTTTAGTCCTTTTTTTTTAACTCTTGCTACAACTATTTTTGTCTATTCCTTTGATAAATTTGAATGAAGAATCAAATGAAAGAAGAATGATTTATTACAATTTCTTTGGTTGTTACATGGTGTTATGTTTAGTTGGTGTGTTTTTAATGTAAGTACTTAATTAAATTCTTTATATATTTATTTATTTTAAATAATGTCATTTCACCGACATTCATTAATTACATTGTTTCTATTAATCTCAACAACCTCTTCTTTGGTTGATGTGTGTTCTTTAGTGGTCATTACTTCCCCACTATTTGAATTAATTATGTTAGGTGCATTTATGTGCACCCATATCCATTTGCTAACAACCACCTCTTCTATTCCTATATCTATATCTATATATATATATATATGGTATCACATGTTCAAACTCTTAAGAACAACTCCACTGCCTCTCTTCTCTCTTGCAGTCGATGAGAAATTTCTTACCTTCGGTTTATTATGTTGTTCATTTTCCTATTCACTCACATTTTCCTAACACTTTTTAATAGGTGGTAGGTGGTTTCTCTAGAACAAAAGTCTCTTGGTGCAAAGGTAATTTATATTCTAATGTTTACTTCTGTACTTTTTTATTATTTTTATTATTATTATTAATGTAACTTTCTTTTTCTTCTATTGCTCTACTTCCCTCCAACTACAGTTGGACAACATTCATCTTTGCATCTTCTACGATTGAAGGATTTCTTGTAAACCATTATGATCTATCCAAGATATGTTATTTTAGTCTTAATGTACCTTTCCTTTTGTTTTATTCACAAGTTTGTACTTGGCTTAGTATCTAATTAGGACTGTTTGTATTATTTGCAGGACCCAAACTAATACTTTCGAACACATTAGTTTGAGATACTTGAGTTTAAAGTTCATAATGTTTTTTTCGTGTACTTATATGACACATTGAATCCATTCTGATTTTTGGTTATGTGATTTTTTTTATTTTTTTGTTTTTTGCACATTCTTCTATATATACACTTTGGACATATTTTTAGTATGGTTTATGTGTTTTTTTGTTGCACATTGTTGGGGTGCTCCATAAAGAATGTTTTTTTTTATTCAAAACTTGCCTTCAAATATTTGAACACATGTTCTACATTTTTAGTATTCTTTGAAGTTTAGAATAACATGAGCAAAAAAGGAAAGGATAAATCTTTATTATATTGGTAGAAATTGATTTAAATTTGAACCTCACAAATAAATGAAAAGTGATTTAGAAAAATTAATCAACCTGTTTTTTGTTTTTATCAATCAAATTAGTATTAGGATTAACTATTTCCAAATTTAGAAAAATGAATCAAGCTACGTATAAAAATAGTTTTGCTCATATCCAAAGTTGAAGTAGTTTTGCATGCATTTTGTAAATTTACATAAAATGTGAACTTTGTAAAAAAAATATCAAAGTTCTGTACCTTTTACTCTACAAAATAATACGTGTATTTTTTAAAATGACAGCAAATATAAATGTAGTTAAAAAAAACAATAACATTACCTATTTATAAAAAAGTTTGTTTCTTATCTTTTTAAATATGTACAAAATAATACATTCACTTTTCAAAATTATAACAAATATATATGTAGTTAAAAAAAAAAAACAATAACATTACCTATTTATAAAAAGTTTCTTTTTTATCTTTTTAAATATATATAAAATAATACGTGCATTTTTCAAAATAATAGCAAATATATATGTAGTTAAAAAAAACAATAACATTACCTATTTAAAAGAAAAATATATGAACTTTACCTATTTTGCAATAATTTATTATCTTTGAAAATTTCTTATGTAAATATTGAAAATAATAGAACAAATCTTTTTGGTACCCACAAAAAAAAAAAAAAAAATAGCACATGCACCATTAAGACAAACAAATCTAAACAAATGCATATTTTGTTCTTACAAAATTATTAACTTTATATATTTATAAACCCCAATAATACCCCTAACTCCTAAAATACCCTATAAAACCTGACCACTAAAATACCCCCAAAAATCCTAAAATAACCCAACCCCCAAATTACCCTAACCCCAAAATACTCTAAGACCCCATAAACAGGAAAAAAAAAATTGACTCCCAAACTTTACCTATTCAAAAAAAAATTTGTAACTTCGAGACTGAAAAAATAAATGTATATGTACATACATGTATCATTTCTATTTTCATGTTGGCACAGATGATATCACAATAACTAGTTATCTTTTGAATATTAGGATTATAGGAAAAACGAAGTTGTTCTATGTGGTATTTGTTGATCTTAAGCTAGGGATTTCCACGTCCTGACATGAATGCCATATACAAGTCAATGAATTTAGGGAAGTGGTTCACAAGTCATATGTAACTTTTGCGGAAGCAAAGCATGCATATATCAAATATTGATGGCACTTAAAGTGTGCTATTTCTAGGCTTAGATTTGTGTCAGTTTTGTATGTTTAGATTGAGCTTTCATGCATTTATTTATTTATTTTGTAGGATTCGAGCAAACATGGCGAAATAGAGCTTGTGAGGACGATATGGGTGTTTTTGGAGCTTAAAGGCATGATTTGGAGGCTTGGAATTGAAAAGAGAACAAGATAAAACTTCATGACTCGAGAGGATAGCATTGAGACGCTATCCATAGCGTCTCAACACTATAGCTGCAGCTATCCAAATTCGATTTCTCGCAGAAGTGGCTTCGAGACACTACTTTATAGCGTCTCAACACCAGAAACGCGAGCGCTAGAAGATTTCCGTCCGTAGCACTGAACGCTAATTTTCCATCTTTAATCTGCAAATTAGGTCACAACGTCGAGACACTGTCCCGAGGATTATAAATATAATATTATGGCTTCGATTTTAGGGGGGCCATTTGGAGAGGGACCAGTCTAAAATCGAATTCTACCTCATATTTGGGACCAAGGAAGCATTCTTGAGAGCCGAGGAAGACATTCAAGGCTCGAGATCGCGGTGTTTAACGACGGGAATGAGTTTGGCAAGCGTCAGAGAGTTCTTTCTCTTCTCCTATTTAATTTGTAGTTTTGATTTTCAGACTTTCATATGAGTTTAGCATTGTAATTGTGGATTTTTAAGGATTAGACTCATGTGTTTAAACTTGATTGTGATAGATAGTTAATTTTAGTTCGAGATTTATAAATTTCAATTCTTGTTTATGCATGTTCGTCGTTTGATTAATTCTTTGACCAGGAGTTAATTATGTATGATTTGAATTATAGTTTGGGAGAGTAAAATTTGAATCTAGATTAGCATGCATAACTATTAGTAATCGTGAGCATGAGAATGAACTGTTTGCTAATAGAAGTTGTCAAAGAAATCTTGCAATGCCATGTTTAATTATGAAATTTAGATTGGAAAGTTAATTTAATAATTAAACATGAAATTTAGTTGGTCTTGAGAAAGCCAATTGAATGTATCTGCAATTTCTTGGCTTATAAGAGTTGAGCATTTGACTAATCTTGTAATTGATTTAACTTGGTTTTAATTGGTAAAAATCAATGTTTTAAAAAGGGTTCCCTCTAAGTGTCTCCAACACTGTAAATACATAGATTAGTTTATTTTGTCATCTATCTCTTAAATTTGGGGTCTCTAGATAACATTGAGCATTGGTAATTGTAGTACTTAATTAAGCTAAGAAATCCAATTCCTGAGATCGACCCTGGCCATTACTACTGCAAATTGTAAAGGTCTAGTTAACAATTTTATTTGATAGAGCCTTCGACAAGCTTTTTATCAAATTGGCACCGTTGTCGAAGATTGGCGTATTTTAGTTTAATTAATATTGTGGTGAAAATGCTTAGTTTTAATTTAGAGTGTAATTAGTGTAGATAATTTATATTTGGAAAATTGTATAACTCTTCTTTTGTGTTTTATTCTTATTTTTCTTATTTTTATTCTTAATTTTGTCTTTTATTTACATTTTACTTTGGTCTTGTTGTATTTTGTTCAGGTTCACTTGGTTTATGCCCAGAGCTAGGGAGAATTTGGAGCCTTTTGATCTAAAAATTGAGCGCAGCTGCAGACGGAGCCACCAAATTCAAAGAGAAACGCAAAATCAACATATGGCGAGTGAACAAGCAGAAGAGAAAAAGGCTATCAAGGATTATTTCAAACCTATTTTCCTTGCTAAAAGCTCAAGGATAGTCCATGAACCCATCGCCGCAAATAATATCTAGTTAAAAGCGGGCCTAATTTAGATGGTGAGGGATAGCGCTTTTTGAGGACATCCTATGGAGGACAAAGCTAGAGATTGGTTGGAGAACTTAGAGCCTCAAAGTATTGCCACTTGAGACGAGCTGGCCCAAGCTTTCCTTACTAAATTTTTCCCACCAGCCAAGACTGCCAGACTTAGAACAGAGATTGGGACATTCAGGCAGTTTGAAGGTTAGCAGATGTTCGAGGCTTGGGAACGGTACAAGGAGCTGCTCAGAAGATTCCCACAGCACGGTTACCCTGACTGGTTACAAATTCAGTTGTTTTATAATGGACTGAACGAAAATACGAAAACTATCTTGGATGCAGCAGCTGGAGGAACAATTTTGTCAAAGACAATCATGGAGGCAAAGAACCTGCTTGAGGATATGGCTGCCACTAGCTATCAGTGGCCCACCGAGCGCTCAATTACAAAGCCAGTGGCTGGAATCTAAGAAATCAATGATGTAAATGCTTTAAAAGCACAGATGGCTTCTTTGACTAACTCTTTGTCTCAATTATCAGGTTTAGGCAACAATTCTTCAATTGGATCATTAGCAGCTGCCCAACATCCACAATATGGAGTAGATTCGAGCATGGAGCAAGTCAACTACTTAAACAACTGGGGGTACAACCAGGGCGGCAATCACATACATAACTCATTACCTACACATTACCACCCAGGTTTGAGGAATCATGAGAATTTTTCTTATGCTAACAATAGGAATGTTTTGCAGCCCTCTTCGAACTATGCTTCCACATCTCAATCAGTAGAAAAGAAGCCATCTTTGGAGGACATGATAGGAGCTTTCATTGCTAAATCAGGATGACTCAGTTGGAAGAGAAGATGAAAGGCATTGCTTCTGGACATGGGAAGGCTATACAGAACCTTGAAGTTCAGATGAGTTAGATAGCCACTTCCCTGAATGCACTGCATAAAGGGAAACTTCCCAGTGACACAAAACTTAATCCTAGGGAGCAATGTAAAGCTATAAGTGTAAAATGCAATTTTCCTTAAGAATTTGTTTAAAATTAGAAAGAAAAGAAAAATAAAAGAAAAAGATCTTTTATTATTAAAAAAAATGGATTATTTCAAAAAAAAAAAAAAGAGAAAAGGAAAAAAAAATGAATGAATTGGTAGGACACGTGTGTGTTGGGTTGGAAAAGTGGTGGTTTGATAAGTATTAGTTTTAAAAAAAACAAAACAAAAAGAAAGAATAAAGGAATAAAAAAAAATGAGAAGGAGAAAGGGGAAGCAGTTTTCGAAAAAGAGAGAGAGAGAGAAAGAAGGAGAGATAAGTTTCACAAAGGGTGAGAGAGGGAAGAAGAAGAATCTTTATCATTGATTCAGAAATTTGAAGCTTGAAGATTGAATTTGAAGGTTGAATAACTCGGGGTTAAGCTCAGAAATAGAATTTGGTAAGTTTTTTTTTAGGAAATTCATGAAGAGAAATGAGTTTTAAGAGATGATTTATATGGGTTTTCTTTTGTTTGTTTGTAAATCTGTAATAGATACTTTAAAATCAAATCAAAGTGAGGTTAAGGTTCTATTATGGAATTAATTGGTTATGTAGGAAATGGAAGAAATGAAACTTGGGTTTTTGTAATATTGATTTGTTAATTGGGGTTTCGATTTGCTCAAGGAGGGGAAAAAGAGAGATTAGAAGTTGTAATCAAAAAATATTTTCTTAGATGTTTTATAAGGAACACAAATGGGTCACAAAATTAAAAGAAAAGAAGAAGATGAGTTGTTGATAAGAAGAAAAAAAAAACACAGAGAGTTTGGGAAGATGAAGATGAAGAGAAGGAGAAAAGGAGAAGAAAGAGAAAATAAATAAATAAAAATAGAGAAATGATGATATGGTACATTTGAGTTTAAATGAAGAGAGAGAAAGTTGATGGTGAATGAGTATGATACGTGGGAGAGTTGTTTTGGAAAAGAAAAAAAAAACATTATTTTATCATGGAAAAGAAAGTTATGCATGAGGAGAGAGGAAGAAATATTATTTGTATTTAATTGAAGAAAAGGACAAAGTGTACTTAGTAATAAATGAAGGAGAGAGAATGAGTAATTTAAAGTTATGGACTTAATTGATGATGTTTAAGGGTGATAAATTGGATTAGTTGTTACTTAATAAATGTTATGGTTTTTCAATTTGGAGAGTTAGTATTCATATGATTATTGGAATTTCAGGTGAAACAAATTGGAGTAGTTTACGATCTGATGTGCTAACGACAATAGTTTTGTGAGTGGTTTATTTTAAGAATTGTTTTCATTATTTGATTATTATTATAGATTTTTAAGAATTCTATAATTATGTGTGAATTTAGAGAAATTGCAAAGAGATTTTTAGAGAATTGTTATGAATTTCCAAAAATGGTATTGAAATTCCAATATTTTATGCTTTTAGTATAAATTATTATTTGAGAAATATTTGAGATATTTTATGATTATTGAGATGTTTGAAGAGTTTAAATGTTTGTTGAGAAATGTATGAATTTCATGAGATGTAGTTTAAGAAAAAATATGACTTTGGAAATGTTTTATATTATTTGAGAGATTTGATGATCATTTGAGGAATTATAAATGTTTGATGTTATTTTAGAAATCTCTCAAGTTTATGAAAAGTTGTTTAGTGCAAGAGAACACGATTTTAAGAAAGAGTTTGAGAATTAAGAATTTTATGTTAAAAGTGGATTTTTAAACCACTAGATTTTTGTACCCATGGTGATTACCCATATGCTATGAGAATGCGTTTCCATAGTATGCAGCGTGCTCAGGTCGCAGGGGATGCAGGGGAATGCCGGGGCCATTAGGTGCCGAATCCGGATTCCAAATTCTGGTCCAAATCCTGGTCCTGAAGCATTACAGATGATAGAGTTTGCTTTGCGTGCACGTATGACAGAGATATGCTCTGCGTGCACGTATGACAGAGATATGCTCTGCTATGTATCTGGAGATTACTCGATACATAATATGACAGAGATTGCTCTACTGTGCGTATTGAGATTGCTCAACGCCAGTATGACAGAGTTTTTGGTACATATTTAGTGATGAATTTTACTAGTTATGTTTATGCTTTCAAGAGTTGTAACCTTTGATGTGTTACTCATATTTTCAAGAGTTGTTTTATTTACAGATTTTAATGTCTTAAAATGATCTCAAAAGTTTCTAAATTGTTCGTGATTTGTATTATTTCACAGAGTTGTGAACTTCTGTTTAGTAAGAGAATAATTTCCTTGAAAATGTATTTTCTTATGAAACACCACTCACTGGGCTTTTTAGCTCATTCTTTTGTTTTTAATTTTTCTACCAGGTTGCTCTTGAGTTTCAATCAGAGTTAGCTAATCAGAATCTGCCACCAGTCTATCAAGTCATTGCATATCATCTAGTGTAAGTAAAGGGAATTTTTTTTTACTGTGATGTTTATGGGATATCCATAGATAAAGTTAGATAATGAAAGAAGAGATAAAGACTTGGCAATAGATTCCATTGCACACATTTGGGGTCTACTGCCGTCACAGCTCATCCTAGGTTTGGTAGAGTTAATCTGGGGCGGGTTGTGACAATAAGTCTAAGGAGTGGAAAGAATTGGGGAGGACCTGTAAGGCACCACAACGACGAGGATGAAGAATCACTAGAGAATGAAGACAAAGAAGATACACCTGAACATGAGGCTACAAAGCCATCTAGTCCAATTCGTCCATCTGTTCTGAATCAGATTCCTTACCCCCAATGTTTCAAGAAGAAAAATTTGAATGTTGAGTTCTCTAAATTTCTCGAAATATTTAAAAATCTTCAAATAACCATTCCTTTTGCAGATGCCTTGGAGAAAATACCGAGCTACTCAAAGTTCATGAAGGAGATCTTAACAAACAAAAGGAAGTTTGGGGACTCTGAAACTATATGCATGACAGAAGAGTGCAGTAACGCACTCCACAAGAAGCTACCACCCAAGCTAAAGGATCCAGGGAGTTTTACTATTCCCTGCACTATTGGTAGTTCTTATTTTCATCAAGCATTATGCGATCTAGGTGCTTCTATTAATTTGATGCCTTATTCTGTGTATAGGACATTGGGTCTCAAAGAACTGAAGCCCACAAGAATCTCTCTACAATTGGCAGATCGCTCCATCACCCACCCTAGAGGTATAGTAGAGGATGTCGTGGTAAAGGTAGATAATTTTTTAATTCCTACAGACTTTGTGGTGCTCGATATGGAGGGCGATGATGACATCCCCATCATCCTGGGACGACCTTTCCTGGCTACAGGGGAAGCATCCATTAAGGTGAAGGAAGGAAAGATATCATTTCAGGTAAATGATGAAAAGGTAACTTTCGACATGTGCAAAACAATGAAATACCCCTGCGAAATGAGCCAAGGTATGTTTGTGGATGATACTGATAATTTGACTTATGATTTTCAAGAAGTGATTTTGAATAGGGATCCTTTGGAGTGGGTGCTCACCAAGGATGTTGGCATAGAGTTGTGCAAGAACTGATTCACCATTTGAGCCTCGTCTAGCTAAAGACGTTAAAGAAAGCGCTTCTTGGTAGGCAACCCAAGTTTCCTTTCCCTTTCTTCTGAGTTGTGTTTTGTTATGTTTTTTTTCTATCGATTTAACCTAGAATTTTGGAGTGCCATTAAAGCTCGTTCCCGTTTTGCAGGACCTCAATCATTTAGGTGATTCTCTTTCTCCCATTCATTGAGGGCATTACGCAGACCCTCTTATATCAAGGCAATATTGTTCACTCTTCTTTCTTTTCTATTGTTTTTATATGTTCTGGATTCAATTTAAATCATTTTGTTTACATTGAAGACAATATAGATTCTAAGTTTGGGGGTGGGCAGTACTTAATAGTCTTGATAATTTTGAGCATAATTTTTTCGATTCTGGAGCATGTTCTAGATGAATTCTATTGCATAATCATGACTATGACAACTTAGGAAATGGTCTAGATGATAGTTTTTGCAATTTTCCTTAATTCTGAAACCATGCCCTGAATTGAGTATATTTAAATTTAACACATTGAGCACATATCCGACTGTCTATTATGATCGAATGCTTAGGATAATATTATTGAGTCTAGAGGTTATTGTCACCTCGTTAGGCTTAAGAACTGATTACAAGTTGACTTGCATGATGATTTGTGATTGAAATCTTTGAATGAAAAATATATTTGTCTTTATTGATTTTTTTGCATGTTTAAAGAAAATTTTTGCACGTTTCATCAATAAGTTGTGTTTAAAGTATGAGGATCAAAAGAGCTACCTCCACTGTGATCAGTTAGGCCATCCATTGAGTAAAAGCTCTGGGTAAGGGTCCCTGCAGTGGAAGTGTGAAAGCTAAGGTCCTTAGGAAAGAAAAAGATAAGTGTGGGAGTTAGTAACCCCTAAGTAAAATGTGCTTAAGTAGATTGCTTGACATCCTATGTGAGAGTAGGGGATGGATAAAAGATGTTTTACAATACTGTGGTATGCTTAGAACAACAAGAGGTTTGGTACCGACCCAATGTGTTGATATCGAGGAAATGGTCACTATATTCTTGCACATATTAGCCTAGGACGTTAAGAACCAAGTAGTTCGTAGACATTTTTCAAGGTCTGGTGCGACAGTTTCCAGGCATTTCAATTTCATCCTTAACACAGTATTACAACTCCATGATATTTTTGTAAAAACACCAGAGCCAATCATAAACTCCGACACTAATGAGAGATGGAAATGGTTTGAGGTATAGAAAAAGTTTATATCCGTTCATGGTCATGGATAGGGGTCAGGTGCCTTAGAATGACCTAGTTAACGTAAGTACGATGTCTTGTCTCGAAATAGAATTGTTTGGGTGCGTTGGACGACACTTACACCAAAGTCAATGTTAGTGTCGCTAATCGACCAAGATACAAGACGAGGAAGGGTAACATCGCTACGAACGTGCTTACAGTTTGCTCTCTGAATGGAGAACTCATATTCGTAATGCCAAGATGGGGAGGATCGGTTGTCGATTCCAAGGTTTTCAGGGATGCCATATCACAACCTAATGGGTTAAAGTTTTCTTCAAAAACTTGATCGAACTGAAACGTGGGGGCTTTAAGAAAAGATTTTTAGTTTAAAAATAAAGCTCCAGTTCAATGCAAGTGCAAACTATTGATGCAAGTAATATAAAACTAGAAGTATTCCAGAGTATCGATCCCACAGGGAATGGATACAAAAAAATTCAAATGATAGCAAAAATTGTTTTCAAATTGCAAGTTCGGTAACCGAAGTTATAAAAATATATGAGGTTGGTTTGTTAACGAAAAATGGGTGAAAAATCAATGAGTGAAAATAAGGGATTTCAAGTGGTTCAAGCACCTTTTAGAAGAATGCTATCAAAAATGCAATTGCAATCGTAGCTAACATGTGAAAACTAAGCAAACCAAATTCGACTCCTATTCAATTTTGATTCAATATCTTTAGGAGGCTAAATGATTAAACCTATATGTCTATGACTAATCTAACTTAGATATTTTTACACACAACTCTAGTGGTTTTGGAGTCTTGCCCTATGTTTAGGGTTGATGTTTCAGAACTTATTTCTAAGTCATTTCCTCCATTAATTTTTTGACATCCACCTTTCCTTAACCCTTTCAGTATTAAGTTCGAGCTTGACAAGCAACACTAGTTGGCCGACTAGGTTTACCCAAATCTAAACTCAACAAAAACAAACTAAGTTCACATGCAAGCTAGATTGGTTATGCTTTTACATTTTTCCTTGGGGCTTTCACCAACTTGAACCCCTAAAGAAAATTTAGCTCATTATGATGGAGATGAAAAACAACAAATGAATGGATACAAAACTCATTATTAAATAGTTGAATAAAAGGGAAGAAAATTCCAAAACAAGAAGGAAAACCAATCTAAAATTTTATTAAGAAAGCTTGATGTAAAACCAATCCAGCAAACTCAAAATACTCACAAAAAAAATTCACGGACAGTAGCAATACTTAATAGAAAATTCATAATCTTATGGAGATGCAATCCCCACGAACGAATTGTCTTTTTATTAAAGAGAAGAACGAAAATCAAAGGACTCAACACCAAACTAAAATTCAACAAACTTACGAGATTGAAGATTAAAACAAAGACTAGCTAGAAAATAAAAATGCACAGAAACATAAAAACAACAATAAACCAGTGTTCTCCTTGCTTTTATCGAACCAAATAAACCTTCAAAGGCAATTGCATCTTTACCTTCTCGAACTTTCGTTAAGGAGGGATCAAACTCGAAAATTACTAAGCACCACGAAGCACGAACTACTGAAAAATGACAGACAAATGAAGAACTAAGAACTTTGGGTGAGTAGAAAAATCCAGTTGCATTTTTGTTCATTCTTCCTTCTTTTATAGGTGTCGGGGGCTAGGGTTTCCATCTTTTCTCTTCTTCAACCTTGGGTCAATTTGTAGGCATGAAATCGAACTGAAAAATCTCCTAAATCTCGCAAAAATCTACATGAATCTCGTGTTTTCTGTCATTCTCGCATTTTCCAGATTTTCCAGAAAATGCAATTGCATTTCAAAAATAGAATGCAATTGCATTTTTCCCTTTGTTCATCATCTTGTTTTCCCACTGAAATGCAATTGCATTTTAAAAGTTGAATGCAATTGCATTTTCTTACTTACTCTAAATCTACACAAAAACAACAAATTAGCTTAATTTTCATTCTCTTTTCAACTTCTTTCCTCTTTTTCAATACTCCGACAAGCTTTCATGAATTTATCTCATAAACACTATTTTTAGCTAGCTCGTTATTCAACAAAACATACAAAAATGACAAGAACAACCTAGTTTAGGGTTAAATAATCCTCATAAATAAGAATTATCAAGGGGTATACAAAATTTAACATTGTTCATGTTATGAGTTAAACTACTCATAAGCTTATAAATTAATCTGTGCTACATTGTATAGGATACTATTATCTACGTGATGCTGGGTATCTAATGTTGAAGGATTTTTGGCACCATATAGAGGAGAACGATATCATCTATTTGAATGGCATGAAGTAGGGAATACACTAACTAATCTGAGAGAATTTTTTTAATATGAAACATTTTTCTACAAGGAACGTTATTGAGAGGACATTCGGTGTGCTAAAAGGGAGGTTGGCCATTAGTCGGAGAAAATCCTTCTACTCAATTCAAGTCCAATGTCAAACAATAATGACATGTTGCCTCATTCACAACCTCATCACTAGGGAGATGGGTCCAAGTACAACGTTCGACGAATGTGAGAAAGTTGACTCAGCTTCTAGTGGTATTGGTAAGGATAATATAAATTTCATTGAAAGTTTCGACGAATGGACCAAATATAGGGATGACTTGGCCAAGGGAATGTTTATGCTAACTGGGTACAATCATGGTCATTGACAACTCTAATATTTCTTCTTTCTCCAATTGAACACATACTTTTATATGTATTTTTCGTTTTTAAGAGTACTTATGTTTTATTTCCTTCATGGACAACTTTAATATTTGTTATTTCCTACATTTCTGTGTTATTGCATGTCATAATTCATATATTTTCTGTAATATGCACCCCCGAATCTTTACATTCTAAACGTAACATTATTTCGATATATGCATGCATGTAGCATAATGGCAAATGTTGATAAGAACAAAAAACACACTTGGATGAAGGTGGAAGACGCGAAGTTAGTGGAATCACTCGTGTCCTTAGTTGAAAGGGGTTGGAGATCAAACAACGGGACGTTCAGGCCCAAGTATTTACAACATCTACAACAGTTTATGGAAAAGAAATTACTAAGTTGTGGTTTAGGGACAACAACTATAGACTGTAAGGTCAGAAGTCTCAAGAAACAGTACACAACGATTGCTAAGATATTGGGTCCAGCTTGTAGCATATTGGAATAGAACAAGGAGTTCACATGCATCGAAGCAAATAAAGAAGTGTTTGATGCATGGGTTAAGGTAAGATCATAGAGTCACACTAAAGTTATTATTCTTGTGTGTCTACTAATATATTTTTTTTAACATGTAGGGTCATCCCAATGTGAAAGGAATGCGAAACAAGACCTTCCCTCACTACGATGACCTACCAATTGTGTTTGGAAAGGATAGAGCCACAGGGACAAGTGCAGAGACCCCTATAGAGATGACAGCAAATGTTGTCGAACAGGTGGAGGAGGAGGTTCATTTAGGATCACAAGAGTATTACATCCCACTTGAACCAAGACCATTTGAGGCCACAGAGGACGTGTTAGAGGATGAGTTGTTGGATACGCTAACCAGTAGGCCTAGTGGAAAAGGAATGTCATCACAAGGAAGCAAGATGAAAAGAACTTCCTTACACTTAAAAATGATTGACGTGGTGCAGAGGGTAATGGACATGTAAACAACTCACATGGAGAAAGGAAGTAGTGGACCAGCTTTATCAAATAGAGGACTTGGACAAGGGTGATCAAGTCCTGCTTATAGACATTTTGTTCACTAATATCCAGAAGACCAATTATTTATTATCCATCCCCACGCAATTGAAAAGAAGATATTACATGCATATGTTCGATAGGAACACATGACTACTTCTTCAATGACCCTTTCTTTTTAGGAATGATGGATTCAGCCTCTTATTGCCCATTTGCTAATTTTGGGAAGCATGTATTTGGCCCCTTGTTGGCCATTCAATATATTTTGAGAACCATGTACTTAGCCACTTATTGGCCTTTTTATATTTTGTACATATACCACTCATACTATGCATAATGTAAATTTTTTGTTGTTACTAATGCAAATTATTTTGTCTTTTTCAATCAAAATTGATACGTAAACAAAATTGTAAAATTATTGAATGAGTGTTATTTAGCCCTAAAAACTAAGCTTATTGTTAAGAAAGCAAGTGTTTATTGTTATATTTTATGCTATTTAGAGTGATTTTAAGTAAAAACAAGTTTTGCATGTGTCTAAAGGCATGATTTGTAAAAAGTAGTAAAATAGGTGTAAATAGAATCATTTTTGTTAAGAAAATGTCGAGTTTTGTTGTTTTTGTGCATAGCCTGGAAATGGACCAATATGCTCTAGGATTGCGACCGCAATTGAACAACAAGTGTAGAAATTTTTCTATGTGCTGAAGTAGAAAAATTGTGCCAGCCTTGCGATCGCATCTGAACCTAATTCAACAAATCTTCCCAGAATCTCAGATTTGGCAGATTTTCTGTAGATTTTCAACCAAATCTCCTCAAATCAAGAAATCTTGTCGACCAAGCCTTCACAAACTGATCTCAGCAGCAAAGTAGACTTTGAAGTCTATAAAAGGTGGCTCAAGCATCAATTTCAAGAAAGCTCAGAGACCTATATTCTCCAACATTCTGTCAATTTTTCTATTCATTCAAGTAGTCACTCTGAGTCTCTCCCAGGTGTTGTTCATACTCCATTGAGTTGTATTTTATGTTTTTCTTTAGAAGTTTAGTTGTTGGTTTTGTTTTTAGTTCAAGTTGAAAGTTTTGTTTTCGTATTCTAATTCAAGTTTTTAGTTGTAGTTTAAATTATGTTCTTCATTCTAGTTGTATCTTTTCATTTACAAACGTCAAGGTGTATTTTAGTTTATTCTTTTCAATGAAGTATTATTTTTTACTTTCACATTTCTCTTCTTACTTTTCTACTTTTGTTTTCTTTAACACTATGAGTTAAACTCCTTCAAGGGGATTCAATGAAGTGTATACCCTAAAGAGGAAGAAAGCCCCACCATATGTTTAAGTAACTTTGCTCAACACTTAGCATTGTTTGCTTTTATTGAGGTTTAAGTTTCATTGTTAGCTTAAACTGGTCATTTATGTTAGCATAGTTTATGTTAGATTCAATATTGAAAAGGTTGGATCGAACATGCATTTTCATAAAAGCAATCTATGAAAAGAGTCCAGAAATAGAACTTTATTTTTTGTACCTAGAAATAAGGCAAAAACCTTTAGAGTCAATTAAGTTGTGTTCTTGATTAATCTAAGTAAATTTAGCCATAGACATATGTGTTTAAATTTCTTAGTCTCCTAAAAGCACTTAGAAAAGAGCTAAATAGGTGTTGAACTTAATTCACTGTGTTAAGTGTCGTTTAGGGTAGATTGTGGATGCAATTCAGTAGCACTATACTTGAATCGAACAGAATTCAAAATAGGCAAGATGCGAGCCCATATGGGTAGCAATCTCTGAATAAGCTGGGCCTAGTTGAGCAAGTTGAAGGTGCATGGTGGGCACATATTCGTTCGGGTTGACCAGATTTGAATCTCCTATTCTCATTAGTATTTTTATCATTTTTTTAACATTCCAGTGTCTTTTACTCTTTCACTCATCCCACAAAATCATTGTTTTTGGTTACCTTCTGTTGCAAGTTTTGAGAAGGTCATTATTGTTAAATTGAAAGAATTGTTAACCATTCCCTTGGGTTTAATACTTGGAGTACTTCCATATATTACTTGTGAAACAGTATGCACTTAAGCTTTTTGCAGCCAGCTCATCAATTATATAAGTTGGCATCTTAATTAAATTTTGAAAATTTGTTGAAATTTATCTCTAATTGAATGGCTGAACAAGAAAATTAGAAGAAAAAAACAATCAATTGAAAACCAGACTTTAGTACTCCATGTTAAACAAATCTACACTACAAACACAGACTTAATAACCCTAGGTTAAATAACTATGCACCCCAAACACAGACTTCCAAAACCCAGACTAAACAACTCTGCACCCCAAACACATATTAATTAACTCCACAGACTAATTAACACTAAACAACTCCATACTTCATACAACTCTACGCCTCAAACAGCCCCTTAAAGAATCTCCCTTTAATTTTGAAGCTACATGCTTTCAGTTGTCAAACCTTTGATCGAAATAGTGATATCAAATAAAGCATATCATACACACTTGCATATCTTTAAGGGTTATTTGGCACAAGGAGGAGTTGGGGGGAGTATACATATTAAACCCACTCCTCATTTGGGTCAACAAGTTAAGAAACTTGGAGTTAAATGACCTAATTCCACGGACTTCAACAATTTTCACTATTGAAGTCCGTATGCCACCCAAAAAAATCATTCCTTATTCCACAGACTTCACACGTTCGATCATTCTCTCTTTCCAACCCTCTCACTTTTCTCATGTTCTCTCCTCCTTCTCATTGATGGTGCGAGGTTTGTTTCCTTCCCCTTCTCTGAATGCTCTGTGATTCGTTTGCTTCATCTTCCTCGTTTTTCCTCGTTTTTCTGTTTTTCCCCTTGTTTCATCTTTCACCTTCTCGAAAACTCTTATGGTGCGAGGTCTGTTTGCTTCATCTCTTATTTTTTTTGTTCATCTATTAACCACGGTAGAAACCCTAACCATATACCTAATCTCTGAAGGGAATAATCAAATTAAACTCACAGCGAAAGCATTTGATCACATTTGATTTATTTAGAATTAAACTAAAATACAATTTTAGGCTAAGGCAAACATACCTTTGAGATAATATGGAGAATATTCTGGAGGGTCTTTTTCTCTTTGTACTCCAACTCCAATGAGGTTGAACTCCAAGACTTCCACAAAGTCTTCCTTGCTATGACTAGAACAAATGACTAAAAAAGTTTGTGGGAACCTCCTTGAAAATAGAAAGAGGGAATGAGAAGAGAATTTCAAGAGTTCTTTTATCTTGTGAAGCATTCACACAATGGCTCACCCCTAGAGTTCTATTTATAGTAGTCTAGGGTAAATAATTAAATAATATATTTTAATATGTAATATAATAAAATACATTTATCTAACTAGTTTGAATCTTATTCAAATCTTTCCAAATTCTCCTACGACATTTATTTCCTTATTTGAATATATTTCAAATTTAATAAATGTCTTTTCTTTAATGTATCTTAATACATTAATAATTTCTTTGATATTTAATGTATCAAATACAATAAATATGTTTTTCCTTATTTAATATATCAAATATATTAAATTTTAATTTGAACATTTCAAAATTTTCTTTCAACGAAATTGATCCCTATTTGTTCATATGAGCTAGCAATGGGACCTTATGGACCTACAAATTATAAATTCCAATGATACAAAATTAATTAAGTAAACTCTTTAATTAATCAATTTTTATTCATTAACTTTATGTCACTCCACTATAGACCTAGAGTCTAGAGTTACACTTTTATACACTGTAAGACAAGTTGTGTCCATGAATATAATCACTACATGCAAGTCGATCCTTCATGAATTGTTTGTAATTACAGTTGGGTAAAAAATCTGTTTTATCCTTGTAATTACATCTTGCACCTTAAGTACCATTGATCCTCTAATGAACAATTTTTTTATCATCCAACCATAAACTAAGTCCCTCTGGGGCCAGTGAGAGGGTGGGGCCCCATTGTTCAAGTCTCGAAATCAGCACTTAAGGGAACTTCTCATCTGCTTACCCTATATGGGAATGAATGAATTCCATCTTGTGAGATTATGTTCCCAACTCCCTATTTGGTCAAGTCCCCAAAATGGTAGGCATATTGAATCGGCTACAAAAGCCACTCTCATCCATGCAAATCAAAGGACAAGTCCTGACAGTCAGGAGTTCATAATTCACTCAAGATTAAGATCGAGTTACATATGGTCATCCTGATGAAATATTAATCTTCTCAATTAACTGATATATAAAGAGAGATTAAATGTTTCGTGGTTCAGTCTTATACAAACTCATTGTATAAGATACCCCCACTCGCATGTTTCCACATGAATGATTTGGATCAAATCATCTTATCCATATACTATGACCTTTTTGGTTATTTCTTGAACATGATCCTCATGTATGTCAACCACATACTGCTCAAGATTACACTAATAACCTTGAATTTTTTATATAATGGATAATATGATATTGTAAATAAAATAATCAAAATTATTATTAATTATTAAATAAATCATTAATCACGAGGCTTTAGGGCATAAATCCCAACAATCTCTCTATCGCAACGTTTTTCCCCCAACAACTGAAACCCTAACCATCTTCAGATCTTGAACCCATCAAATCTGTGTTTTTTTTCAGATCTGAAACCCTAACTGCTCGTCAAATGCTACAAATTCACCTCTGTTTGGTCCTCTTTCTAGATCCATAATCCTAAAACCTCCTTCCTCATCTCTATTTTTTTATACGTAACCATAAACGCAACTTCACCTTCTGTATATTTTTTTTCCAGATCCATAACCCTAACCACTCCCCTTGCCACTTCAAGAACAACCCATATAGGAGTCTCTTGTCGCCTTTACGTTGCTATTCCCTCATCTATTGTATCTTCTTGGGTCTTTTGTTTGGGTTCGTAAGGTTGCATGTTTCACCTGAGTGACAATAGCAATGAGTTCTTGGTATGGGACTTCTCTATGCTTTTGGAATTTGGTGGGGGGAGCCTACTGATAAGATGTTTTTTCTCTATCCCTTTTTTGGCCAGCCGACGATGAGTCAAAAAATGTCCACTGTCTTTCTTTTAAAATCGATTTGTATAGGGCTTTTTTCTGTGATTGTTAGTTTTGTTTTTCTATTATCTATTGTCATATGAGTTTTATATTTGCTTTGTGATAAATTTCCCTCCTTTGTGCTCTCGATTTTTTGCTCAATTTTTGTTTGTGTTTCCTTTTGTTGTGCTATCTGTTTTTTGCTCATTATTTGTCTTTGCTTTTTCCTATATTATGCTATATGTTTTGTGTTCAGCTTGTTCAATTAAATTTCAATCCATGTCTCTAAGTTTTCATCTCTGGTCTTCGGTCTGTTTTGCTCTCTGTTTTTGCTCAATTTGTTCACTACAATTTCATTACGTGTCTTTCATATTTGATTCTTGCTTGTGGGTAGTCCACTCCTATGAATGAATCATGTATCTCTGAGGTCGATTTTACTTTGGTTTTGTTTAATTTATGTATGTTCTAACATTGGATCCATGATTTCTTTCCATTTTTGTTCAATTTTTTTCTTAATTTAGCCATATTACTAATCCTTCTTGTTTGAGAAATTCGAACCATTGATGGATTAATGTCTCTGCTATGTTATAACCTTGGTTGGTATGTAGTCGGTAGATGTCTTTAATGCTTTATAAAATATTTTATATATGTTGTACTTCTATTAAATATTCTCCATTTAATTCCAATACCTTTTATTTAATGGTTCTATATTTTCCTACTAGTTGAAATAAATTCAATATGTGCACTTATGATAACTAGTGTGTTACCACGAGCAATATATATATATATATTTGTAATTCTAACTATTAAACGATTTGGGTAAAATGTCACTAAGTATAGTTTTTTTTTTTTTTAATGTAATAAAAAATTATTTTAAAAATTAAGTAACATTTAT
Organism: Trichosanthes truncata; assembly: GCA_033996785.1. Taxonomy (NCBI): domain Eukaryota; kingdom Viridiplantae; phylum Streptophyta; class Magnoliopsida; order Cucurbitales; family Cucurbitaceae; genus Trichosanthes; species Trichosanthes truncata. The sequence continues at coordinate 28,033,988 of JAWPNB010000003.1, read as the reverse complement.
TTTTATGTCTATTTATTTTATAATAACACAACGTATGTATTCAACTAATAGTAAATGGTAAAATAATATATGTTGAACCTATATATATGGATGGTTGATGTATTATTATATATAAATTATATATAAATGTTATTTTAGCTTATTTGTAGGCAAAGTTAGTAACTTTATTTAGAAACATAAAATTAAATTTTTATGCATTGAATTAAATATAAGATCATTTAAGTCAATAATCAAGCAGAGCACAATTGATTAATATATTTGAAAAAATTTGTTAATACATTAATAACCTTCTTTAAAACAAAAATATTTTTTTAATCGTTTTTTAATTACTTACTTTTTTTAGTTGTGTTTAATTATTTACTAAGCATCTGTGTGACTTAAGCATAACATATTTATTTGTTTTTTAATGAAAAAATATTTGGTTGTGTTTAAATATCATATTTATGTAAATATATAATTAATAAATAATAACTCTTTTTTTAAAATCAAATAACAACTCCTTCAAAGTATCCATTTTCATTATTTAAAAAGAAAAAAAAAACCTTCTCATTGCCATTTTCACTTAATTAATGTGTGAATTATAAAAAGTTCATGAGTCACCTATGTATTATTATTAATTATTAATTTAAATGGCATGATTGTAAATCTAAAAATTAAAGTAAAGGTATAGTGGTCCGAAAATGTTTTTCAATCATCCTTGTTTTTTAATATAGTATAGATTATAGTATATGCTTTATTTAATAGATTTTCCGATGGAGCATCTTGAAGAAAAAAAGAAGATCAACTCTACTATTGTCATGAAGGATGTAAAAAATTGAGTCAATAGAAAATAAAATCAAACCAAAAGTTTAGTCATGTGTAATCATCTTGATCTATTCTAATTAAACTAAACTGTTTCAAGACAATTATTATTTTAAACTGAATGGAATGACCAATATACATTTTATTACTTATTAGTGCACTATTATTTTAATTATACAATATACATAAGAGAGGAAATTGTTTTAGTGGCTAATTGTTTTGATTCAAGTTTATAATAAAGCCAAACATTATTCAAGGGTATTTTTTAAATTGCAGCTAACATGTTTTATAAAACTGTAATAACCCCTACTATTCTTCTCCCATTAGGGTCTCTCTCATGTTGTTCATTCATCTCTTTTCGATTGTCATTCGTCTAATGTTGTTTGTCATTGCCACCATTCGCTGGCAATGTCATCACCATTCTCCATATGTTGAAGCTCAACGTCTTTCATCTTTATTGTTGGCCAGCCGTCGCACATAGGCTCTCTCTACATTTAACTTATTTACTAACCCTCCTTCCCCTAATCATTCTCTCTATTCATGCATTATGTTAGTTTGGTTCTCTCTCCTACACGTATATCGTTTGAAATTACATCGTTCCGTCAACCTCACTTTCGATCGCCAACATTCTATTGAGTACAACTAATCCAACAAACAAAAATTAATCAGTTGATTCTGTAACACCCGAGACTCTTTGGGTAAGTTTAAAATGTTGTTTTGGTAAAGTTTTATTATGAATTTAATTATTTTGAGGGTAATTTGGAGATTTTTGGAAAAGGAAAGGGTATTATGGTCTTTTAGGGAGAAGATATTTTGATTTTATTATTATTATTATTATTATTATTATTATTATTATTATTTAAAAAAAAAAAAAAAAAAGAAGAAGAAAATTTTCTTCTCTCTCCCTCGCGCAGCTCTCTCTCTCTCTCTCTCTCTCTCTCTCTCTCTTTCTCGGCCGAACACCCTCACCGCCGACTCTTTCTTCTTTTTCTTCCTCTCCGACCAAGCGCCGCCGTCTGTTCCTTCTTCGTTCGTGTCCGTTCAGCCTCCAGCCGCAGCTCGCCGGAGCCTCTCTCCCGACTGCCCAGATCCGCTCACACGAAGACCCACGCACCTCCGTTGTCGATCGCCGGTGAAGCCCACTGCAGCTCGCTGCCGAACGCCGCCGAGCGAGCGCCTCCTCGACGGTTCTGCAGCTCGTGAACCTCACTCCAACCGCCGCAGCTTCGCCGGAGTCCTTGAACGCGCCGGTGTTGCGGTTTCTGCCTCGCCGGAGTTCGTTTATTACAGGAAATCGTCGGTTTGCGAGTAGATTCGACCGAAAAGGGGCTGGATCTGTCTAAATTCAAAGTCCACGCGCCATTTGGAAGCCCCACGCGCCGCCGTCCGCCGCTGCACGCTCCGCCGTGCTCCGGTCACGCGCCGCCGTTCGCCGGAGTTGGGTAAAATTTGCCATTTGGTTCGTTTCGTCGAGTTATTAATGTTAGAATGTGTTTTAGCGTAATTCGGATGGTTTAAGACACGTTTAGGAAACTTTTTAGGTGATTTGTCGAGGACCTTGGATTGTACTTGGAGTGGGGACTCGAGAAGCTCATTACTATTGGAGAAAGGGTATTTTAGTAAGTAAAGATTTAAGGTAAGGGATCTCACAACGAAAGAAGTTTTCGAAACCTAAAGCTAGCTCTATATTTACTTTGAAGTTTATGTTTTCATGTTAAGTATTTAAGAAAGAAAGTGTTTTATATGTATATTCCTTTATACGCTAGTTCCATGAGTTCTATTTGAGTTTTCATGTTAAAAAGGAATGGAAATGATATGTATGTCTTTGAAATGCGATTGTCTTGATTCATGCATTCATAACTATGTTCTAAAACGAATGGGACCTCATGCATGTGTTGTGTGCTCATGAAAAGATTTATGTAAGGCCGTGACGATAATTCTCCCAAAAGTTTTATGTGGGTTATGAGGGAACCCGAGTCTTCGGACTCTCTATGCTCCCGCGGTTCGAGAGTGCCCCCACGATGGTAGCCGACGGGCTTGAGTCTTCGGACTCCACGATGGTAGCCTTCGGGCTGAGTCTTCGGACTCCACGATGGTAGCCTGCGGGCTGAGTCTTCGGACTCCACGATGTATGTTAGCTTTCTAGCTCAACTCTCAGAGTTAGGGAGGACTCTATTCGATGGAAAAACTATGTCTTCGGACTATTCACGAGGCCCTCGGGAGAATTTAATCGTTCACGAGAGCCGCGAGGAAAAGTACATGGTTTATAAAACGAATTTTAGGTCCCCAACTAAAGCAATGGTTTACGATGGTTTTATGATTTAAAATGACATGTTGCATGCGATTGAAACTCTTATTTGAAACTATGATTGACTTACTGAGTATTATTCGTTAATACTCACCCTTTTCCTTTTAAAAATGTTTTCAGGTAAGGCTAAGATCGGCCCTAGCGCGTGACCGGAGATCAGCTACTCAAGTCATGGGAGCCGACCGATCGCTATTCCGCTTCTTTTATGTTTCTGGATGTACATAGAACTCATGTCGAGTTTTTAAATGTTTAGGAGGATGTTTCAAAGTCTTTTAACCTTTCTTTGTAAATCGTGCACGTGTATTTGGTTTTCTATGTTTGAATTCACTTGGTTTCTGCTGTTGGAACCCTAGCATCATATTGAGAAGTTTGTTGGATGCTAGGAGGTTGTTTGAAAATCTTAGAAGTGCGTTTTTCTATGTCTTATCAGGTAAGGGTCAAATTTTTGGTTTTCGAGTAGTTACGTCGTTATGCTGTCGAAATTTTCGGTAATATAGCGACGTGACTTAGTAATGACTCTTAGGTAGCGTGTTGAGCCTATAGGGTCGTTACAGATTCTCCCTTGTTGATCAGTATGATTTGGTCTACAATAATGATATTAAACATGTGTACATTATTTTACAATGGGAAGCTTGATAAGTGTATTCTAAAAAAGTGTGAGCAGTATTATTAAATTAAATCTATAAAAAAATTACAAAAATAAAGAAAATAAGTTGTGAGCAGTGTATTTTAAATCTATATATAAAAAACAGGTGTGAGCAATGTATCCTAAATCTATAAATAACTAATAAATAAAATCATTTAAAAGAATTGAAAGGATTGAGCAATGCTAATCTGATGTAGCGCTTCTTGTTCTTGCACTATTCCAAATTCCAATTTCATAATCAAATTTGAGTTTGTTATTAAGGTAGTGGTATTTATACATTTTATGTGGAATTTCAGTAGTTTTCTATTTTCTATTATCATTATTTTAATAATAATGACAATTTAAAATTAATTTGTAACTATCCTTTTTTTTAAGGATGTAACTATCATTATTTAACTTGACGATTTTTCTTATGGAAAATTTTAATAGTTACTTGTTTTTTTTAATAATAGTTAAATTTTTATCTATAATTATGATTTTTCATGTTGTACCTGATTTTTCGGTTATAAACAATTCAAGTTTTCGTAGTCGATTTTAAGCCATTTTTTATTAAATAAATTATTAATAATTAAAAACAAAATGATTGGCTGGCTAAATAAAATGACATATATGTAATTATTGCAAAACAATATAATGGTCTTAAAGAAAACGACATTTTTGTAATTCACTAAAAATAGAAAGGGTAAAATAGTCAAAAAAATATTTTTAAAATATCTTTGCCTTTTAATATAGTATAGATAGATTATAGATTTAAAAAAATGAAAAAGCAAAAAAGTAAAAAGTAATAGTACTACCCCTTCTTGTGATTGAAAAGAAAAAGTGAAAATAAACCTAAGTTGATAAGATTAAAAAAAAAAACATTCAGAATTATATTAAAATATATATAGCTATGCACAAACTTTTAACATATAACTAATAACAATATTCATAGTAAAACAATTTTAGAACATCTATAGATAGAACTAATACATGTATTTAAAAGTTCTCTTAAAAGCATGTTTGCCTTTTATTTAGTGTTTAAGATTAAACCACTTTGTAAGATTCAACGATATCTAGTTACACATAACACAACTTTGCAACTCCTATAAGCTTAGATACTTAAGCGACACTAATTTAGAAACCTAGAGAAGAAGAAAAGCAAACTAAAAACAAACAATTAAAAACAAAATTTTTAAATAAAGTTGTTTTATTTATAAAAAATTAAATATATAGTTATATTTATAAAAATTCCCATACTATAGTTTTATTTATAAAAAACAAAAAAAAAAAGGAAAAAAAATCAAAAGCAACGTAAATTTATCACATATATAAATTTTAAAGCAAAACATATTTATTTGTTTTTTAATAAAAAAATATTTGTTTGTGTTTAAATATCCTATTTATGTAAATATAGAATTAATAAATAATAACTCCTCTTTTTTTAAAATCAAATAATAACTCCTTTGAAGTGTCCATTGTTGTTAATTAAAAGAAAAAAGAAAAAAAACTGCTCATTGCCATTTTCATTGAATCAATGTGTTTTAAGAATTACAAAAAGTTCATGAGTTACCTATGTATTATTATTAATTATTAATTTAAATGGTATGATTGTAAATCTAAAAATTAAAGTAAGGGTAATAAGTGCGGGCTAATTTTTTAGATAATGATGTTTAAATAAATAATGATAAAATTAGAGTAGTTTTGAAACTAAAAAAATTTTAAATGTAAAAAAAAAAAATTACAAATCTAGGGTAGAAAAGAAAAGTATTATTTAAAATAAGGTAGCTAAATCGTGTATCATGTACACGATTTACGTGTGGTGACACGTCGAGTGATGTGGAACTCGTGTACATGATACAAAATTTACGTGGAACTCATGTACATGGTAGACGTTTTACGTGGAACTCGTGTACCACGTACACGATTTATTTCTTTTTATTATTATTTTTTTCCTCCTAACTATTGTAGCTGAAATTTGAATAATTTCCTTTTTTTAATAAATGCATCCTATTAAAGAGATGCGACAAGTAAGTTTTTAGAATTAGAATGTTGCTTGGTTTTTTATTTCTTCATATTCATTTTGACTTTATGTTTGTCACTTTGGTTGTTCAAAATAAGTTTCTTTTTTGGACTCATCTGCTTTGTTTTCTTGTGCTTTGAACTACGAGATTCAATTAATGTTCAAAATTTTATGTTGGGACACTTAAGAGCTAACGTTGGAATTTATGAGATTCATCAGTCGATTATATTGAGGTTGTTTGTTTGATCTTATGTTTAGTGAACGCCTGAAATTTGGATGAAATTAAAGAGGGACAATTTTTTTTTTAATTAAGCTTATAAAATATATTGACAAAATTTGAAAAAAAAATGTTATCTAAGTATTTAAAAATACAATGCAAGTCTATTGAAACGAAATAAGAATTTTTTTTTTTTAAAATATTGAAATTAAATTGCACAAATGTCTAATAATTGATAAGTATTTTAGGTTTAATACATACAAATGGTAAATATTGCTAAAAAACTCATGTACCACACGGTGGTCTTCTTCTCCAACGGGCTCCGCGACAAGGTTGAGGAACATCAAAGTGTGGTTGATGGTGAATTATATCATCAATATCTTGTTGCACAATAGGTGGTAATGGATCTTGTGCATAATACTTTTGTTTATGACCAAAACTTGAAGCAGTGTCGGTATGAACATCTAGTGAGGGCATATGAAAAGCTAGAATTTGATCATCAACTACAGGAGGCTCTTGATTCACGTGTGCCTCTGGAATGTCTTTAGCTTGTTGTCGTCGGCGCCTACGATGAGCACGTGTCCTATCGGTGTCAGCAATAGTTAGTCTTCTTGTTTGTTAAACTATATCAGTTACCGTTGTGACATATTGCTCACACATAGAACCTAAAGCAGGCAAATTTTATTCTATTGAATATTGTTATACATTTCGAACAAAGTTATTCTGACAAAAAATATAATTTAATATATAGTATATAAAATTGAATTTAATAATAGTGAATTTAGTAGGTAGATTTTTTACCGTGCAAGCATAATAAGCACCATCGCGTGTGATATACCTCCTCGTGATAGAGTCATACCAAGTTATGTAATCATCAGATACAATCGACTGTTCTACTATGTCAGCTACTACACAGTGATCCTGACGTGCATGTCACAGTGATATAAATAATGCATAATGTCGTCGTCAATCGTGATCATGCTTATCTCATAAGTCTAACTGATGCAACTGTGTGCTTATGTCACAATATGGTGGCACTGTCTATCGCATTCCAAATTGTCTCAACACCCAATTAAATTGATGTCACTCTACAATATGAAAGCATATGAGAGGGCTTATAGTCAACCAAATGTCTTGCCCATTATGGCAATATTCAGGTAATAATGTCATAATTTCAGTTGTGTATGGCATCCAGATGATCTAAAATTTATAAATAATAATTAAAATTGATATTAAAATGTATGTCAAACAAAATAAACTAGATTTCTACCTGATTGTGCAAAAGACGATCAAATGCAATGCGGTATTGAATCAATAAGTTGAAAGTTTGTTCAGAGGTAGCTAAAATATCGCTCCAACTACACACATATAGAATAAAGTTAAAATATTGTATTATTTATAATTATAATAAAGAATATGTAAATAAACATACTGAGCACTAAGTGGTCAACCAACATACTGATCAAGGGTTTGTAGCTGGCGTTGTGGTGCAATTGTATAAAATTGATTAAATGCCCATACTTGTAGCAGTTTTAATGGACCTGCTATTTCTAAGACATTAGCACTGCTAGCTCGACATAGATCTCAATACAACCATGCGAGGCAAGCCCCACCCCATGAATATTGTCCAGCTATCTCGAAATCGCCTAAAAGAGGAAGAAACATGAGATGGACAAATGTATTTGACTTGTACGCGAAAACCATCCAAATGTAGGCTCTTGCATACCTCTGTATCATGATGTCATCAGCATTTGGAGGTAACTCTACAAATTGTGTTGCAAGCCACGGGATACTTAACCTAAACCCATTCAGTTCAGGAGGTCGAACTCCTAAGAAGTCTTCACATACTTGTCCCCAATTATATTGTAATGAACCAGTTACAGGCTCTCCATCGACAGGTAGTCCAAAGTAGACTCCAACATCTTGGAGTGTAATAGTACACTCTCCACTAGGCATGTGAAATGTATGTGTTTCATGTCTCCATCGCTCCACCAACCCAGTTATGAGATGCCAATCTAGTTGGATAAATCCAACTTGTGCAACCCCCCAAAACCCGGCCTGTTGTAAATAAGGAACAATACGTGGATCTAACTCAATGTTGCGATGGACTACTGTCTCCCTTCTTCGACATTGTAGAACAGTAGTAGATTGTGTATCCCATATTGATTGAGAACGATGTGTATGTTGTAAGTATAGCTGGGTTGGATTGGATGGTCTAGGATCCATATGTAATACTAAAATATTTAAAACATAAATAAGCTAATAAGATAATAAAGTTTATTACATTACCAATAAGAACCTAACAAGAAGTCCATTACATATAAGTTAATAAAATAATAAAGTTCATTACAAATAAGCCCATTACAAAAAAAAATCATTACAAATAACAATGTAGTAAGACAACAACGCCCATTATAAAAAAGAAAAAACAAGAAAAGATAATGAAGTAAATTGCAAAGAAGTCCATTACAAAAAAGTTCGTTACAATAAAAGAAAAAAACAAATAAAGATAATAAAGTCAATTACAAATCACAAATTCCATCACTCATTAGCTTCATCCATGTACATTGAAAAACAACAAAATCAATTTCAATTTCAATTAAATAACAATAAGTAAAAAAAAAAAACACAAAATCAAAATAGACCTCGTTCATCCATTATTTGAAGATGTGCTTAAGTTACGAGAGGGACAAGTACATTGTTATGTCCTTCTCTCTTACAAACTCCAAAACGCACTTTTGTACTAGCTTCTCGTCAATCCATCTCATTATGAATACGAAAACTTTTTGGCCGCCCATATTCCCTCAACAAATTTTTGTTTGGATGAAGTATATCAAATTTCACCTTTGGCCAATAATCTCTAAGTAGTATAGGATGAAATTAAACTTCGAAGCATCATTGGTATTGTGAGATTTTGTAAGCATCATCGACAAAAGGCAAATGTGCCAAATGAATGTGATGACATGTTGCAATTACATGAGAGCATGGGATCTTAAAAGACTGGCACTTGTTGCAAGTATATGTTTTATCTCTCAAACTCACAACTTGTGTTTGTTGACCTTTGTATGGAGAGATCATGTTAATTCCAGTTTCGATCTCAAAACTGTCTCTCTGTCAACAGACTTCACAGTATGTGAAGAAGCCCTTCTCTCCCATCTTCTGAGCTTTATCAAAGAAAATTTGATATATACATCACCACGATTTAGTGTCTCACTAACTATTTATCAGTGCTTTTCAAAATACATAATTGTACGATACCAAGTTAACTTAACAAATTTTATAATGGATAACATTCTAGCTCCTTCAACTAGATTTGTAGTCATCCATCCATAGCGATGCCCATTGTCGTGTGATTGTGTCCATTGCTCTAACTTTATACAAGAGAAAAATTCAAGACAATCAACGTTTAATCGCTTTAATTCTTTCATACATCACTCAAACTTGCGCCTTTGGTGCTAACGTCCTACTTTAGACACCAAATTTTTCGAAGTAAACACCAAATTTTTCAATTGCTTCGATTTGTACTTGTTATTGAAGTTACTAGCCACATGACGAAGACAATATCGATGGTATGCTAGGTTCACTCCAACCATTTTCTTCATTTTTCACAGCAGCTATGATTCCTCCATGTCTATCAAAAATTAAACATATAGCCTCTCGTTGGGTAACTAATGCTCGCAAGGCACATAAAAACCATGACCAACTAGAAGTATTTTCCTCTTCAACGATAGCAAAAGCAAAGGGAAATGATTGCCCATTTGTGTCCATGGATGTGGCTATCAATAATTTTCCTTTATACTTGCCATAAAGGTGTGTGCCATCTATCTGAATCATCAGTATACAGTATTTAAAGCCTTTTATTGTAGGAGCAAATGACCAAAAAACTCGACCGAAAATATGATGACCTGGTACGTTAGTTGGAATCAAATTTCATTGAGTTTGGGTTCCTACATTGTAGTACAAGAGCATTCAACCAATATGGAAGTTCTTCGTATGATTTCTCCCAATCACCAAAAACTTTAATTATAGCTTTTCGCTTAGCTTGCCATACACGTTTGTAGTTCACACAATACCCAAAGCCTTTTTTAATAGTTTCTTGTAGTATCGATATTTTCACACAGGATCACATCAAACAAGATTCTTAACTTCATTACACATTAAATCCGAGTCTAGTTGTGAATGATCTTGTGTGAGTTCTGGGTACAAACATGAATGTTCCCCTTCAAGTTTCGTAATTTCGAACATTCCATGGGTTTTACACCAACATGCAAGAAGCCTCCACCTGCAATCCTCATTCCATTGTTTGCATTTCACATACCAGATATCTCGATTTGATTCCATCACAGTAATCTGTTGGTGTTATTTTACACAATATTTTTTATGGCAAGTTGTAGATCCTCTTTACTCTCAAATAACAATCTTTTACTTATTATACATGAGTCCATTTCTACACATCTTGCCTCTTCTTCTAAAATAGACTCTTTTTCACATCTTGAATTAGTAATCTCCCAATTTATATTTGTAAAAAAATTTGAAGGTTCCTCTTCATTTTGACTTGGGGAAAGAAGATTCGAGTCATCTCCATATAGTTCATTAAGTTCTTCCTCTATATCACTATCTCTACCATTTCCAGGTCCAAGTATCACTAATTCCTCACAATGCAGTGATATATTTTTACCAATTTGATTACAACTGTACAAAATTTAAAAATATAAATGTTAACTAAATATTAATTAGTTTATATCAAAAACTTAATTAGTTTATAATATATAAATTTAATATTTCATAATTAGTTTACAACAAAGAGACTTAATTAGTATATACTATAAAATTTATTACTTTATAACAAAAACTTAATTAGTTTATAATATAAAATTTAATATTTCATAATTAATTTACAATAAAGAGACTTAATTAGTATACAATATAAAATTTATTACTTTATAATAAAGACTTAATTAGTTTTTAATATAAAATTTAATACTTCATAATTAGGTTACAACTAAGAGACTTAATTAGTATATAATATAAAATTTATTACTTTATAACAAAAGCTTAATTAGTTTATAATATAAAATTTAATATTTCATAATTAGTTTACAACAAAGAGACTTAATTAGTATACAATATAAAATTTATTACTTTATAATAAAGACTTAATTAGTTTATAATATAAAATTTAATACTTCATAATTAGTTTACAACAAAGAGACTTAATTAGTATATAATATAAATAACCATTTACTTTATAATTAATTTATAGCAAAGACTTAATGAGTTTATAATATAAAATTTAATACTTCATAATTAGTTTACAACAAAGAGACTTGATTAATATATAATAAAAATTTATTACTTTATAACAAAGACTTAATTAATTTATAATATAAAATTTAGTGTTATAATAAATACTTAATTTTTTTTTTTTTTTGAAACAGTAATGCATTAAAATCACCAAAACACTGCCTAATTATCACCAAAGACCCACCCACCATCGAATTACAAACTCAAAAAAAAACCATAATTTGTTTATAATATAAAAATGATTACTTTATAACACAGACTTAATTAGTTTATAATATAAAATTAATTATTCTCAATTTTAATTTACAAAAATAACCTTGTTCCAAAAATTAAATATAAACCATCAAAATTAGTCCAACAACTTCAAACATTGTATTGATTCAAATCAGCCCAATCCAAAACTAATATAAATAACCACAATCATAAATCAATCCTAAAACTATGTGGGCTATGAATCTGTCCAAAATCATACAATATAGTCCAAAATTCAAATCAGTCCAATCTAAACTAATAAAATACAACCAGAATTGTAAATCATATAAATCAGTCCAAAAAAACATACAAAATACTCCAAATCAGCCCAAAACTATAGCTAAAATTATATATCATATAAAAAACATGTAAATCGATTTAAAATCAGTCCCAAAACAAATAGATCGGTGCAAAAATATACAAAACACTCCAAAATAAGCCCAAAACTACAATTAAAATTATAGAACAAATAAAAAAAATAATAAGTAGATTGGTCTAAAATCAGTCCAACAAACAAGTAGATTGGTCTAAAATAATTCAAAAAACATGTAGATCAATCCAAAAACCATGTATATCGGTCCTAAAATAAGTCAAAAAAAAATACGTAGATTCATCCAAAATAAATCTAAAATGTAGATCTGACTAAAATAGAGCATAAACATGTAAAATATTCAAACAATAGTTAAAAGAAAGAAAGAAAAAACTTGAAACTGGCGACGAATAACGCAAATGTCCGAGGGGGCTAGTGACTGGGAGGCAAGAGTTAAACGCGGGGCGGTGGACGGACGAATTTTACAGAGAATCGGCGAGGAAAGAGAGAATCAGCAAGGAGAGAGAAAGGCGCGAAGGTTCTGAAAAATGGTGGGGTATTTAAAGGGACCACCAAATCGTGTACGTGGTACACGATATTCATATGGAAATCGTGTACATGGTACAGAAGATCCATATGGAAATCGTGTACCACGTACATGAGTTACATGTCAACCACCTGACAGCCACATGGCAGCCATGGCAACAAATGCCACCAGGTGGGGCGATGTGGCATGGAAAACGTGTACGTGGTACACGAGTTTGCCCTTCCACGTGGACGTGAGCTGCGTTTCATTAACCTATTCGTGAACACGAGCTGCGACTTAGCTAAATCGTGGCCCATCATCTACCCTAAATTTAACAATACTTTCAAAATGAGCATATTTTTGTTTTTTTTTTTTTAATTTACATTATTTTTAAAAAAATCCATAAGTGCACCCATCCTTTTGCTAACTACCACTTCTTCTTTCTTCTTTATATATGGGCTTACACTTTGTTAAACGTTGAGGACAACTCCACTTTCTCATCAATTGTATATATTCTATTTGGTGAGTATTTTTTTTTCACGCTTCTTTCCTTCCTTCATGTATATACTTTGGTGTTATCTATTCTTTCCTTATCTTACTAATGTATTCTCTCCCCTTGTTATAGGGTTGTTCTTCTTTGAAATTTAACCACCTCCTCTGCCATCTCGACCATTACCTTCTATGTCATCTTGATCATTACCTCCTAACTAAGGTGATATTGTTTTCCTTGTACGTTTTTTTGTTTACTTGTTTAAAGCTTTACTAATATGCCTTCCCTTGCACGTCTCTAAGTTTAGTTTAGTTAAAGATTTACTATGTTTTCCTTGTATATACTGTTCGCAGGATCAGAAGTACTACACTTTCAACCTTAGTGTGAGGTTCGTTTATTTAAAGATTGAAATGATTTGGTTATGTATTTGTATCATATATTTGACACATTATTTTTTCATGTATTCAATTGACACTTTTGAATCCATTATTTTCTTATGTATGGTTGACATTCATCATCTTTATAACATTATATTGGCATGATATTAGGGTTTATTGTGATTCTTGACCAACCCTTTCTCTGTATTTTTTAAGTTCAATATTTATAATGTTATACACTAGTTTCAGTTGTTGTCATGCTTGCATACTTCTCAATGAAGAGGACTTCAATTTTCAGATTATGAATTAAAAGAAAGGTTTCTACAATTGCCTGATTTTGGAATTAAAAGTAACAAAAAAAATTGAGATTGAATAGAAAGATTTGAAAAATATACTTCTTAATAAAACAACAATTTTAGAATTTCAATATTCTGATTTTTAATTTTCTTTTTAATTTTGAGATATACAATTGGTTGATTTTGGAATTAAAAGTAAAATTTTTTAAAAAAAACATATTCAATACAAAAATTTGAAATATATATTTTTTAATAAAACAACAATTTTAGAACAATAATCTGATTTTCAATTACAGGACAATTTTGAAATATGCAATTGGTTGATTTTGGAATTAAAATGGAAAAAGAAAGAATCAATACAAAATTTTGGAAAATATATTTCATAAAATAGCAATTTTAGAACTTCAGTATTCTGATTTTCAATTACAAGGACAATCTTGAGATATGTAATTGGCTCATTTTGAATTAAAATAGAACTACATCAACCCAACTCAAAACAACTTTTTTTTTCCAAAATAACCTAATCCATATCTCTTTTGAGACAACTTGTGTGAACAAGATTTTGAGTATACAAAAAAAAAAATTTGAAAAGCAAGTTTATTGATTTGTTTACCTTTGTTAAGTAATCTACTATTTAAAAACTGTATCTTTTTAATTTGAATTCAATTCTTAAGAACTACATACAAAAGTGGTTTTAAAAAATTGACCAAAAGTGAAAAATGAAAGTCACTAACAACTGGATCTTAGTTAAAGGTAAAAATTGACCAAAATTGTCCCATGTTTGGAAATGTTATGAATCTAACTTATTTTGTTCATTTTAATTAAATTTGATACTTAATAAATCTGTAAAATATACCTAAAATAATACAAATAAGAAATCTCAATTTTAGAATACATGTGAACAAATCTTTAGTAATGGAATTTTAAAAAATTGTATTAAAAAGAAACTAGAAAAAAAAAAGAAAAAGAAAAAAGGAACAACAACAACTAACATAAACCCAAACTTAAGAACTCCAAATTTAATAACTCTGCACCCCAAACACAAACTTATTAACTCCAAACTAAATAAATCTACATTCCAAACACATGCTTAATAACTTTCCAGACTAAACAACTCCAGGTTTAATAACTCCTACTCTATGCCTCAAACAGCCCCTAAAACACTTGACGTTTCTATTCTTTAATGTTCTCTACTATTATTATTCACATTGATACGCACTGCCATACAGTTTATTTGTACATCTTGCCTGTTTCTTCTCTTTAATTTACACATACTATTATTCATATTGATCCACCTCACAAAGAAAATGTCATAATAACTTTAGCCCACTACTCAACCCTGAACTCATAAGAACTAAAAGAAAAGAAAGAAAGAAAAAATCAAAACCTCATTCAAAATTTAATTCTGAACCAACGGTTACTACCAAACCAACATCTGAACATAAATATTCAATATCCAAGTAAAACCAAAAATGTTACAAAGCTAAAATAAAAATTAAGATATAAATTGATGGAAACGCACCTATCTACTCTCTCTTCAACAGGTTCATGGAGAAAATCAACAATCACTTGCTGGCACCATATATCAAAAAATTGCAGCATCATAATAAACGATGTGCACTTTCAAATCATATAAATACTATCCTAAATATAGTATAAATTGACAATTTGTTCAAACCATTCGTTTGGTCCTTTGCTTTAGATCTTCTCTCTTCTAGTCCCTACAAAGAGCATAAGATCGTAGTTAAAACATAAATGGTTTTATCAAACTCATGTTGCCAAGCATGGCCTTAGATTACCAAGATGATGTTTAGAAAAATAGCACAGAATGTTTGGGATATGTAAAGCACTTGAAAACATAAACCAACACGAAAAGTAAATATAACAGCAAACTGAATCATCACTTCTCTTTTTTTTTTAAATCAAACCCACCAGGTAGGGGAATCATCACATGTATTCTTCCCACAATTAGGATTACTCCTAATAAGATCATTTTAGATTTAACAAAATACAGCAGCCAACATCACAAGTTTTACATCTCATCACCCATCAACTCTATAATAGAAAGTATTCTGGCTTCTCTAGTTGTGGGGAGGGTCCCATGGCTTCACCTTATCATTAATGAGAAACAATGATAGTTTCAGACAGTCCTCTCTCTCTCTCTCTCTCTAAAAATAGGAAAAGAAAAAATGTAACTAACTATCAGTGTACTTAGTTCAAATTCACTAGCTTTAAGTCTTATTTCTTCTATTAGCAAATTGAAGCAACCACCTAAACCAAACAAAATGTTTTGAAGCCTAACTGTTGTTTCAATTAAAATTCAAATCCAGATGCGGGGCTTACATGAAAGTAAATAGATTGTCACTGGCACTTGCATTGCCCATGGCCGCCTGACCATTTAAAACGTTTCCAGAACTTTGCAATAAATCCATATCCCATAGCTGCACAAACAAAGCACAGAGATAGTGATAAGTCATAAACGTTAAAGTGAAAAACAAAGAGGAAGAAAACAGTTAAATTAAAGGCTTGAAGACATGTTGAAACCACGTGTGAGGCCTCCCTAATTCTACTGGCAATTTCCAATTTAAATAAATAAATTAATTAAAAAAAAAACAAACAAACAAGAAACTATTTTCTGTTAATTTTTATTCACCAAGAAATTTTAGAACTACTATAATTTGAACAAGAAAATTATCTTAAAAAAGTCATTCACTTGACTTTGCTCGGACAAAATCTAGCATTGCATAGAAATGTAAACGTTAAAGAATTTAAACTCTTACTTTGCCCCTGTTGTTGGAAGGGAGGACCCACATCATCAGGTAGATGCAGCACTACCACCCCCAATCAACTAGGCACACAACTATCGAAGTATATGAATACATATTAAAACTTCATGTCATTTTTAAATATATTTTTTTTAGTTCAATAACATGAGGGGAAAAAAATGCTAGCAAAAGTTTGGGAGTGCTGGACTGGTTAGTATTTCCCTTCAACCAAGTATGGGTAGTTTGATTGGGATTGGGCATGAAATCAACGGTCAAAAACAGTTGCAACGAGAGAGAGAGATGCTTACCTTTAACATATAATCATGTGAAATACTGCCGAGAAACTTTCTATCATGGGAAAAAGCTACAACACAAGACAAAACTGTTAAAATGTTATACTAAACATTTCCCCTAAATTTAAGTAACGCAATGATTGAGCAGAAAATGACCAAGAGAGAGAAGTAGATTATTGAGTGTTGACAGACCATAAAACACAAATCATATGCTGAATTAACAGTGAAGAAACTCAAGGTCATTAATCCATTCATAAAATGAATAATATCGGTTTTAAAAAGCTCACTGAGGTGCACGCCTCAGCGTATGTGGTGTGCTCAGTGCCTTAGCACCTTCCTCGTATTTTTTAAAATTTTTCTAAATTATAAGGAAGAAAAATCAAAGAATATTATGTGAGAGTGCTAGTAAGTGATATATTAGAAATATTAGTATATTATTAGTAAGGATAGTAGTAATTAGTTATTAGTGTCTTGGTTATAAATAGGAGAGTTAGTTCTTAGTGTAGGGACTTTGGGAGAGACATAGCCCTCTCGAAAGGCTATTAATATTGTAATTTCTATTGATATTGCATTATAGTTCTATTTCGTGTTTTCTTGTGGTGGTATCCTAACATATTCTTAAAAACTAATCTTTTTTCCTTGCAATCTGGAATAAAAGCTCTATTTTCTTAAACTTTTCATCATCTTATTACAGATTTGTAATAGTAATTTTTCTCGCTTAAGCCTCGGACGGCTATTGCGCTTTCACCACCTCGAGCTTTAAAAAACACTGCTTAAGATCAACCAAAACAGAAAAACATCTTACCAAGCCGCTCCACAGGATAGTCAGAGTGTTCTGCAATTGGTTGGATTATTCTGTTGGGTAATATGCCTACCAGACTAATAAAAATAAACATGAATAAGATAACTATAACGAAGGGAAGATTAAAAAAAAAAAAAAAATACATGATCCTCTGATATGTGGATGGAAATAGGATGACTCTATCCAAAGTTCTCACCTGATGAGTCCACTCTCAGATGCAGCAATGACGCGGTCTTCATCAAGCTAACAGGAAAGAAAGAACTGGAACTGTAATTGAAAGATTCCTTGACAATATTAAAAAATGACAACTAGACAATACACAAATGCTTACCTTTAGCAATGCATTCACAGGATTTTGAGAGAGATCGACAAAGCGATCACTGAAGAAGAATAAAGTTGAAACAAAAGAAACAAGAAATGAATCAATAAAGAAAAAGGAGATTGGTAGCATTAAAATTAATACATCTTATCACAAGGAATTCATGGTTTCATTAAAACGATCAGACCAATGCATTATACATATTCAAGAAAAATCATATATGTACACCTGCAGTCCTTGAAGCAACCCCATGAATACAGTAGTAGAGTTCCAGTTTGTGATCCACAGATGACTTTACGTCCATTCTGACCAAAAAACAAAAAATAAAAGAAATAAACAAAAATGAGAAAGCTAAAATTACATGTTATATATGTAATGGAGAATAAATGCTTATTTGCACTCAGCAAATTCTTTGAGGCAGTTCAGATACTTCCCCAGCACACATGAAGTTTCAAAGAATTTTCAATTATTTCCTTTCTCCCTCGCTAGGGGAGTGGAGGGTCATTGAGGAAGTGAGAGAAAATGACAGCAAATTAAGTATGGTATACTTTGAGGAAGAATTCTTTGCCTGATTTAATTGTTACATTAAAAAAATAGAGAGAAAAAATAAATTTATACCCTAAACTTTGCAAGTTTAAACAATTAAAACCCTAAACTTTCTTAAGTGAATCAATTTAGACCTTGTATTCGTGATTTAAAACTATTTTCACCCAAACTTTAGGGGTATAAATTGATTGTTTTCTCAAAAATAAAATGACCTATTGAAGCCCATGAGAGATAAAACAAATATCAATGGATACTCTGAGTTAGATTTGTTAGCCTGGTTTCAATCTTTGCATTGGAGAAACAAAATTTATAAAAGATGGGGGAGGGAATAAGATTTCTCCAAGCCCCACGAACTTTCAGAAGCAAATATGTAAATGCATGACTGAAATATGATCAATACTTCCATCATATGTAAAGCTACCTTCATGAGAACAACAGATAGCAGCTCAACTTCTGAAAACTCGGATCGTGCATGAACCTGAATTTAAATAAGACTAATCAACTAGAGAAGCAAAAGAGATTTTTAAAATCAACTTCAGAAAACTCAAATCAAGCTTAAATCTGCATCAGAACAGCATATAGAAATGAAAATAGTCAAAAGATATTAGTTAACACATTGTAGTCTAATTCAAAACAAACTCGTAAAGACTAACCTTGTTTCTCCTAAGATTGCAAACAGATAGAGTCCCATCTCCACTTTAAAACAAAAAACGAGAAAATCATGAGGAAAAGGCAATATAATAAAAGAATTGAAGTTGTTTACAACGGTATTGCCTAATGTATTAATATAATCCACGATGCATTCAATTTCTCATTTAAATTCTCCAAGCCGAAGAAAAGAGTAGTATCTAGAAGATGACAAACAGGAATTCATAAAGTTGTTTGTTGACTCTTCATAGATTTTTTTATAAGAACTTTTCATAGATAGAAACAACATTTTTTTGTTTCTAACTATAAGTGATCTCAAACCTGTATAAATTAGAAAGGAGAAATTTAAGCAAGAGATGACAAAATCATTCTCATACATCAGTCTACCTAAAAAAAATCCTATGGTTCAAGTTCAATAAACTTCAGAAATATTCCTAGTATTTAAGATAATAAAACTAGAGTGAAACAATAGTTACATCAAGGATTACCTTGTTGCCAAAAGCTTCATGGAATCGGACGAATAGGTCATATCTGAAATATAATCTTCATGAGCTTCAAATGAATTGCAGCAAGATCGTTGTCTGGTATCCCATACCTTGAAGGATACATCAGTCAGTCAAAAAGACATTGGAACGTCAAAAAAAACCGCAACATTTGACATGGAAAAAGTATAAAATAAAGCAGTATCAATGTGTTGAAACTCTTTCATCAGATATCCCATTGAGTAACTGTTATTGAGTTATCTTAGCCTACCTCAACAAACAAACCACTATAGCATGGCTAACTGCTCACGTGTTAAGTGAAATAATTTATGGTTGCAACTAATTAGTTTGAGTGAAGTTTAACACATAGAGTTCAGCTACTCTTGTGTTGGTATAATCTGCAATTGTATGATTTTTTGAAAAAAAAATATCTCACTGTCAAACTTTATCTTTTGAGAACAGTTAGCTGTTTGAATGATACTGAAGTGGAAGCCAGAAAGATGATTCAATGACAAGGCCTGCTTCTTTGAGTGGTACCATCTTCCCTCGTCTGGTGAATGTTTTTAATTTTTCACTTCCAAAAAGCCAAATTTGAAGAAACTACGTGCTGAAGGAGTCGCAAGGCCTCCCCATTAATGTATTGAAAAGCTAAAAAGAAAAAGAAAAGAGACAAAAAAGTCACAAGACCTGCCTACAATTTCCAGGCAAGCACTTAGGATTGACAAGTCTCAAACACCCTTATTAACTAACAATTGGTTTACTTCAGCGCAAGGCAGACAAATCTTTGTTCATTCACTACTTCAAAAGAGTCCAAGTAAATGAGCTAGCTTATGTTAATGATTTGTTCTGATCAGGAGGATAATGTTGTCCATCAATATCTCCAAGAAGGATGGTTGTAAGGTTACATTGTAAGTATGTTTTAGACTTACTTCAAGAGATAGGTTCCTAAGACAGCAAGCTATGACTATGAGTTACTTCTTTAGCAGCCAGGCAGTATTGAGATATTTGAAGAATTCTCAAGCTCAGGGTTTGCATATTACTCCTGTCACCTGTACTTGAAGTGCCCTACGTATGCAAAAAGGACAAATAATCCTGATTGTCACAGATTCATTGTCTATCACCCTGTGTCCTCCGTTCTACAACCATTTCCTGATGCTCAAACAATAAGTAGTGGCATGATACAATCTTAGTTGAGTCAAAATATAGAGCTTTAGCTCTAAGAACAACAAAGTTAATGCCGACTACAGAAGGTGTTGTACACATTAAGTGTTTCTCTTCAAAAGGGACTGGCAATCT
Source organism: Trichosanthes truncata (assembly GCA_033996785.1). Lineage (NCBI taxonomy): Eukaryota > Viridiplantae > Streptophyta > Magnoliopsida > Cucurbitales > Cucurbitaceae > Trichosanthes > Trichosanthes truncata. Next base: position 28,013,311 of record JAWPNB010000003.1, on the reverse strand, counting down.
AGTACATTGTATACCTTAGCGCAAGTTAAGGTTGCCAATCCAATAATTCATTCTTGCATTAAGCACATGGAGTTGGACAGACGCCATCTCATGCATTTGTAGTTCTATTTAATTTGTTAAGACCAAGTCAACCATACTAGAATGTCAAAGCTGTTCATACTCAGTGCCACGCCACTTCTACAGGCAATAATAATATTCTGCTGTTTAGTAACTCTTAGAAAATGAAAGATTCAGTTTCTCATCATGCTCAAATTCTCTCTCTCTCAATTTTTCCACTTTTCCAAGTCAGTTAGATCTTCAAAGTATTGAGGAAACGTAAAATTAGAAAACAGAGAAGAGAAGGACAAGGACAAAAAAAGGAACCTTGATGCACCCATTGTCATCTCCTGAAGCAATGGTTTCCGACGTTATGTTGATCAATCTATTGACTGCATCACTGCAGAATAAAGTGGACTATCTTATTACTCAATTTTATATTGCATTAAATATGCATGAAGAATTGAAGATGGACAACTTCAAACCAATAGGAAAGGAACCTACTCATGTGCATCTTCAAGACGAGCAATAACAGAACCAGTCTCCACATCTGTAGCGAGAATGGAATGGTCTGGAGACCCCGTCAAAATTGCTAATATACAGACCATAAACCAATCATTTGCAGGTCATAAACACCAATAATATCCTCCGAAAGAAAGTACTAAGTCGAAGGGAAATAAAAGCAAGCAAAAAAACACAATACCGCGTCCGTCATTGATGAACCGAACAGCTCTGCAAGATTCACTGTGTGCACGAACTTTCAAGAGCCTAAGATAGCCAGAAAAATTTAAGCGAGCATGAATACACTACTTGTACTGTAGATTCAAGGACTTTGATAAAACCACGTGAAGTGCATATTGAGAGGGGGGAGGAGGAGACAGAGATGACAAGATTTTCGTACCTTTGGGGTAAAGCATTTGCATTATAACGGTACCTGCAAAAATGAACGTAGAATTTGATAAGTGAATGAGGATAACTAAAATCAAATAAAATAGAAAACATGAAAGAGAGAGTACAAGAGAAGATGGCCGCCAATCAGACCAGCTGCAACCAACTGCTCAGATGGATGGAAGTCCAAGTCAAAAGGAATGCCTCCAAGGTTTATTTCCATGCCTGGAATTCTAACACTCGGATCCTATTAACGCCAAAGAAAACCTGTTATAAGAGAGATAAAGTTCAAAGGTGATAGATGCTACTGCAGCTATGAGAGGCGGCTAGAGAGTATACTGCAACAAAGAAAATTTGAGATGTAAGAGGCCCAAAAACAATTGTCGAAGACAAACAGTGAGATTAACAACTGATAAGACAACGACCCTCGACATATCTCCACAATGGTATGATATTGTCCACTTTGGGCATAAACCCTCATGACTTTGTTTTTTGTTCCCCCAAAAGGCCTCATATCAATGGAGATAATTGTCCTCACTTATATACCATAGATCTTTTCCTTTCCTAGCTAATGTGGGACTTTGTTAGCAATCCTAACAACCCTCCCCTCGAAAAAATTTGTCTACTCCAATAGATCACTCACATTGTGGGATATTCTTTGATGGTGGCGACCACCTATCACACCATCTACCAACTCTTCTCCCCTCGAACAAAGATCTACCTCCTCTATCAGGCTGACGTATGATAGAGTTATACTTGTTTGTCGCCACAAGCTCTTTTTGTTTGATTTGGAGATTCATCCACAATGTCGTATGAGGCTCGTTAATCTTTGTTCCACTTTGAGGATTTTTCTGACACACAGCTCGGTTTAAGACCATAGCTCTGATACCAATTAATAAAGACAACAACCCTCGACATATCTCCACAATGGTATGATATTGTCCACTTTAGGCATAAACTCTCATGACTTTGTTTTTGGTTCCCCTAAAAAGCCTCATACCAATGAAGATATTATCCTCACTCATATACCATAGATTTTTTCCTTCCCTAACCAATGTGGGACTTTGTTAGCACTTCTAACAGCAACTGTCCCCAAGGCCTTCAGGCTGTTCTTTCCTATTGTTTTGAATACATCAAGTGTGTTTCTCATAATTTTGAAAAAAAAATGGAGGAATGGGCTCATTCACATCCAGATCATGAATGTTTGGAATCTATATTATTCCAGGAGACATTGTTTTTGCTAATTCAAATTGAAGGGTGATATAAAGTTGATCAATTTCCGACATTATATCCATAGTTAGCTTATTCATCATAGTTAGGAAAAGTTTCAACCAGTTGTATTAAAACCTCAGTTAAATCCATTAATATCATATGCACATCTGTAGTTATCCATAGTTATCCATAGTTAGCTCATTCATCATAGTTAGAAGCTCCAAGTCCATATCGAGGTCATAATCGATAACCTCACTATCATTAATAAGAAAACTCTTAGGGCCTGTTTGAGATGCTAAGTGGGTTATAATAGTCTGTGGAATTAAATAACTCTACCCCCCAAACACAGACTATCATAACTCTACACCCCAAACACAGACTATTATAACCCAGACTAAACAACTCTGCATCCTAAACCCATATTATATAACTTTACATATTATTATAACCCGCAGACTATTATAACCCACTTAGCACCCAAAACAACCCCTTAGAGAAATACTATGATCGAAGGAAGATGGGAGTTGCTCTCCCATTTAATGAAAATCAAGACCTCCCATATAAAAGGCACAATAAAAGAGAAACTTTTTGAACTTGGGTCTTAATTTCTGCTCTTTTGTCTTAATTTCAGAAATTAAGTAGTTGAATTTTACATTAAAAGAAAAATAATCCACATTCATAGAACACAGTGATTGGTTCATTACCATTTAATTGAACGATTACTTCAAATGAATAATTGAAAAATATGTCTGGTCTCATGTTTTTAATCAGGTTTGAACTTCCCACAGTGATTGATTCGTATTCCAATAAAAAGATATATCTGCATTCATGCTCTTATTTCCATAAATTCAAAGTATCATTCGTTTATTTTATTGGTCAATTGAAGAAGAGAATTTCAATTTTCAAAAAGAAAAACTCATTGTCTTCTCCGAACTATAATCTACAAATATAAATAAGGTGAAGTTGTAGTAATTAAAGGAGAATTGGATGACTGATCAAGTCCGGATCAGAACAGCCAAACACAACCCACGTCCCAATTTGCCGCAAGGCTGTTTTTTTCGTTGTTATTCGGCTATTGTTGTTTTAAAAAAACAATAAATAAATAACAATAATAATAATAAATCAAACAACTCCTCCATTCTTTCATTAGACAAGTTCTAATTTGTGTTTTTCAATTGAGAAGAAAGTCATGGTTGGAGATTGGAAGCATACCAGTAACAAGAAGGGAGTAGAAAATCAGTGCAAAACAGCTACGAGGAAGGCTGAGGCGGCACGAACAGAAGAAAAACGATGGCGGCGGCAGAGTGAACGGGAGAGAGGCGGCGGCGACAATGAGCTCCTGAAACGGAGGAGGAGACGGCGTGAAGAAGAAGAACTGAGAAGTGGCGTGGAGCACAGATAGTTTGGGTTTTCCTCTTCCTTTTATTCAATTTTACTTTATTTTACAAAATGCGCTCGGTTCTGTTTTTCATATGAAAAAAGTGGCCGACCTTTAAAAAATAAAATAAAATAAAAAATTGTGATAAATGAGTCATTTAAAAAACTTGTTTACAAATATGTTTAAATTATTTAAAATTTACATATATGAATTTTAACCATTTTTAACTCATTAAAAAAAAAAAAAAAAAAGAATAGGACCATTTGGTCCCTTACGCCCGTGTATCTATTTTTTCTTTATATATAATTTTAAATTAGATTTTTCTTTTATATGTTTTTATAATAATTAAATTCAATTTTGTAATAAATGTTATGGACTTGTTGTTTTTCTCTCCCATTAATAGGATTCCATATTAGTAAAGACACTATTAATGTTGATTTTTATTTTTCAATTATATTCAAAATTCTATTTCCATTGATGTCGTCAACCTCATTCAAATTTGTTATTTCTTCTTCTTCTATCGGCAACCAATAACTTATTCGACACCCATTTCCGATGTGATCTATATTTTCCTACACTCATTTCCACTCTGATCTACATACTAATTAAATGTTTAATAAGTATTTGAATAAATTACTGCATTGATAACATTTAAATTTAGTATATCAACCTGTGTTAATTTAGGCCCTGTTTGATAACCATTTGGTTTTTAGTTTTTGGTTTTTTAAATTAAGTCTATAAATACTACTCCCACTTATGACTTTCCTTGTTTTGTTATCTTCTTTTGACATGTGTTTTAAAAAACTAAGCCAAGTTTTGAAAACTAAAAAAAGTAGTTTTCAAAATTTTGTTTTTGTTTTTGTTTTTGGAATTTTGCTAAGAACTTAAATGTTTTCTTAAGAAATATGAAACTTATTGTACAGAAATGCTAGAAAAACAAGCACAATTTTCAAAAACCAAAAACCAAATGGTTATCAAACAGAGACTTTTTTTTTATTAATATTGTAAGTTTGAAAACTTATTATAAAAATATTGCAAGTTTGAAACTATTTCGGAGAATATTGTAGTTTTAAATACATGGATCAAAGAGACGACATTCGTGTCGTGGAAGCAGGTCGTCTCTTGAAGAGACGACTTGCACTCACGTTTTAAAAAAAAAAATAGCAGATTAATGTCACGCGTGCGACAACGACCAACATTTTTAAAAAACTCTTCCATCGTGCTTTCGCTTCGTGATTTCCATTGAAGAGCCAACATTCACTCCGGTTTTAAAAAAAATAGTAGATGAAGGTCGCCTCTTGAAGAGACGACCTTTACTCGGGTTTTAAAAAAATAGCAAATGAATGTCGCAGATGAATGCCATGCGTACAGGACGACCATTGTTTTTAAAAAAAAAAATTATCGTGCACACTTCGTGATTTCCGCAAGAAGTTTAAATGAAGGTCGTTGTCTCTAAGAGACGACCTTCACAGAACCAAAAAACCCACTTCCTTCTCATTTTTGCATTTTAAAAACAAAACCCTCCCTCTTCCTTTCGTTCCTTTCGTTTTCAACTCTTTACAGCAGACAAAAAAAAATACAGCAACCCCACATTTGATTTCTCTCTTTTTGTAGTCCCCACTTGAAATATTTTGTCGCCATTTGAGGTAGCAAGCTTGATCTTTGTCGGCATTGGAGGAAAGAGAGCGTTTTGTGGCCATTGGATACACAAAGTCCATCACATTTGAGGACCAACAAATTTGTTCGGATTCGTGAGTTTTTTAACCTTTTCACTAGTTTCTTATGATTTTAGTTGTTTTTATTATAGATCTATTGAATGAGTATACGATTCATTAGATTTGTGTATTGAAATACAAACAACTTGTTGGATTTTTTTTTAAAGATTTGTTGGATGTATGTTTATTTTTCTAATATTTGTTGGATGTGTTTTTTTTTTTTTAAGATTTGTTGGATTTTTTTTTTTTTTTTTTTTTTTAAGATTGGTTGGTTTTAATTTTTATAAAGATTTTTTTGGATGTATTTTTTTTAAAAAAATTGATGGATGTATATTTTTTTTTCTAAGATTTGTTGGTTTTTTTTTAAGCACTTGTGTTTTTATTTTTTTTAAAAGATTTGTTGGTTTTAATTTTAATAAAGATTTTTTTGGATGTATTTTTTTAAAAGATTATTTTTTTTTCTTTTTATTATTATTATTTTTTAAGATGTAGAACATTATTTTATTAATTACATAGTTGAATTTTAGTTTACTTAATTGAATGGCAGTTTACATAATTGAAATTTAGTTCTAATGGTAGTTTACTTAATTGAATTATATAGTTGAATTTTAGTTTACTTAATTGAATGGTAGTTTACATAATTGAAATTTAGTTCTAATGGTAGTTTACTTAATTGAATTATATAGTTGAATTTTAGTTTACTTAGTTAGTTTAGTTCTAATTTATATCTTATTTATTTTTTCATAGAAAATGGGAGATAAGTGTTTGGGATTTGTCTTGCATACAAATGGTTGTATGATTGATGAGGTAAATGGAATCGATTATGACCGACCAGCCTATGGAGGTTTTTCTATTAATGTTAATAGTGGAATCATGTTTGAACAGTTTGTTGAAATGGTAGGATTGTCACTTGGTATAGATGTGAGGGCAAATCAGTTGGAGATAGTGTATAGACACCCTGAACTAACATTATCAAGATCGGTAAGGTATGTGACAATACCAATTCCTAACCATCAAGCAATGAATTTAATGTTTTCAATTGCAATGCCAGTTCCGAATTTAGTGCATTTATATGTCACTATGAGAAGGGTGGACATGAATGTACAAAACTTAAGAGAAACCCCTATCCAATGTGTTGACACTAGCCAGTGTATTGACCCTAGCCAATGTGTTGACCCCGACCCTAAATCAGTTGTCCCACCATGTGATGATGAAGATATGGTGGTAGATAATACATATAAGGATTTTAAAACTGAAACAGATGATGAATTTGAAGAACTGGACTTTGAGGGTAGTGTACATGTTATCCCTTCAAATACATTCAGAGAGTTAGATAACAATGTAGTTGATAGCACTATAGAACATGATCCTATCTAAGAACCAGTGGTCGTTTAAGGGATCCTATTATATAAAGGGTTAATATGCAACAACAAAGAAATTCTCCAACATGTGGTAAAATGTTTTGCTGTTAAGTGTCACGCACCATATGAGGTCATAGAATCAACACCTATGATATGGGCAATACGATGCAAAAAGTGGGAAGATGGGTATAGATGGCGATTTCGTGCCACTAAAAAAAATCTCATAGCTTTTTTTTAAATCACTCAGTACATTGGGCAACATACTTGTTTTTATTCAGAATTAAATCAGAGTCATGTGCAACTAGATTCTTCAATGATTACCATCGAATTCTGTGAAAAATAAGCCTTCTGTTAGTGTATCACAACTACAAACTGACATAAAAAGCAAGTTTGGTTACCATGTTCCTTACTCTAGGGTGTGGGAAGGAAAAAAAAAGCTTTGGCTAGAGTGTTTGGTGTTTGGGATGATTCCTATAAACTTTTACCTAAGCGGATGTACATGGTGAAGCATACCAATCCTGGCACATGTGTGGAGTGGAAAATAAAGTATTTTGGTAAAAGTGCAGGTCATGTCATCCTTACTTCTATGTTTTGGGTCTTTTGGTTCTTGTATAGAGGCTTTCAAAAGAATTTTACCCATCATTCAAATCGATGACACTCATTTGTATGGAAAGTATAGGGAAAGCTATTAATTGCAACAACAGTGGACTCTAATAGAAAGTTGTTTCCACTTGCATTTGCTGGTTTTTAAAACAATTGTGACAACTAGTTACACATGAATATGTGTGTTTGATCTCCGATTGACATAGTGACATAATTTCTGCTGTTAACACTCCATAAAATAGTTGGGTAGACGATAAATCTCATCACAGGTTTTGCTTACGACACATTGCTAGCAACTTCAATAATAAATATAAGTCTAAAAAGTTGAAAGACCTAGTTTATCATGTTGGGTGTCAACACTAAATTCGTAGGTACAACAAATGTGTTGAAGAGATTAAAGCAATAAATAGCTCTTGTATGAGCTTTTTCAACAACAGTAGTGCTGAGAAATGGACTCAATCCCATGATGGAGGATTTAGGATTGGGTGGATGACAACTAATATGTCAGAAAGCATAAATGGAGTTCTTAAAGGAGGTCGCATGTTGCCAATCACTGCACTTGCTCAACTTACCTTCTATAGGTGTATAGAATATTTTGGGAAGAGAATAGAAGAAACAAAAAGTGATTTGCAGCAACAAGCAAAATATACTAAGTAATCACACGACTTATTTTCATATTAGTCAAATTACTTTATTTCAACATACTCATCATCCTGAATCAAATATATATTAGGTATGCTCTTGATAAGATTATGAGGTGGGCATCAAGATACAATAAGCATGAGGTAGTGTCCTATGATCGAGAAAGCGGTGTGTTTCATGTGAAAATTGGGCTACATTACTTAATGCTAAAGGAGGAAATATTCAATCTTTGAGATTAACTCAAGAAGAAAATAGAGAAGTTCATTATTGTTCATGTAATAAGTGGCAATCTTATGGTATTCCTTGCTCACATTTCATAACAGTTTGCTCACACCTAAAATTGAACTTGGAAGATTTCATTGATGACACATATAAGCTTTCAGCATAAATTGCATGCTACTCTCCTCAATTTCAACCGATCTCACATGAAGATTATTGGATCGCACCTCTTAACATACCCATTCTATATGCTAACCCAAAGTTGTTGAGAGAACTTCGTAGACCAAAAAGTTCCCGCTACCATAATGAGATAGATTGGAGAGAACCAAGTACTCAACAATGTTGTGGTCTATGTAATCAATTGGATCACAATCAAAGGAGTTGTCCTTCGAGACAAAGAGAAGCACCTTAGGAAACTTTTTTTTTTGTAGTTTTTTATTTTATGCTTGTTTTTTTTGTTTTTGTTGTAATTTGGTATTTAATGATATTATATATATTCAATATGGATTGAAATTCAATTTGTTGTTTCTTTTTAATTATTTTATAATTAAAAAGTTTGTTTTCAATTTGTTATTTATATTCAATATGGATTGAAATTCAATTTGTTGTTTCTTTTTAATTATTTTAGAATTTCGAATTTTATTTTCAATTTTTTATTTATATTCAATATGGATTGAATTTTAATTTGTTGTTTTCTTTTAATTATTTTATAATTTAGAAGTTTATTTTCAATTTGTTATTTATATTCAATATGGATTGAATTTCAATTTTTTGTTTCCTTTTAATTATTTTATAATTTAGAAGTTTATTTTCAATTTGTTATTTATATTCAATATGGATCGAACCTCAATTTCTTGTTTCTTTAGATCATGAATGTCCATCGATGACCAATTGATACATCAGTCTTATATGCTCAACAGTCTAATCGATCAGAGCTTATTTGGTAAGATCGAAATTTGGAAGAGCTACACTGTGGACGTCAGGAAGCAGTTGTTCAACGCATCATCCCACTGCACCGTCTTATATTGCCTCATCTTTGAGCTAGAGGATTGGAGAGAGTAGCCAGATTAGGGTCATTCGATTAGACTAGCACTTCGTCACTGCACTCGTTGAGAGATGGAGGCCGAAAATACATACATTTCACGTGTTTGGGGGAGAATGCACTGTCACTTTAGAGGACATTGCAGTATTACTTGGATTACTAGTGGATGGCAAGCCTTTCACTAGATCAATGAGCTACAACTGAAAGCATTGTTGCTCGAGGTGACTCCATGCGACAACAATATTAAGGGCTCCATATTAAGCTTACCTTGGTTAGCATCTCAATTTTCAGGGTTGAACGATAATGCATATGAGGTTACTATAGCGAGGTATGCCTGAGCATATATTTTGCAGCTATGGTGGGAGCTTATTTTGTAATAAATCTAAGGACAATGTGCACTTAATATGCCTGCCACTCCTAACAGACTTTTAGGTTGTAGGATGATATTCTTGGGGTGGAACCTGTTTAGCATGGTTATATAGGCAGCTTTGTAAGGCAAGTCGATTAGATTCATACGAGATTACTGGGCCTATAATCCTTCTTCAGCTTTGGGTTGGGAGCGATTCCCAATGATGGTTCATCAGCATCACCACATCAACAATGTTGGATTAGTTGGACGAGCACTTGGTTCTCGATATGTGAATTGATTTCTATTTTAATGTTGTTTTCTATATGATTGACATAATTGAAATTTAATATTTTAATATTAATATAGGTGGAGAAACCAATGTTGCGTCACCAGATCAACTATGCATTGGCTCGTACAGTATAGATATATGTTTGACCTTTTTAGACCCGATATGGTATGAGTGTAGTAATTTATTTTACTTTTAATATATTTTATAAGACTCGTCGATATTTTGATATTTTAGATGATTTGGGTGTCGTACATTGATGACATTACCACATTACCTCATTATTGTAGAAATGGTCATGATATATGGCGTTCAGTAACTCTACTCATCTGTTTTCATATTATTGAGTGGCATCTACCAAATAGAGTGATAAGGCAATTTGGGATGAAACAAGCTATCCCAAAAGTGTGCAACACATACCCGAACCTACATACCCTATACCTTTGACATCAAGATTGGTTAGTTGTGCTAGCACCGTACGTGGAACGATGGCATATGCACCGACAACTTGTAGTTGATGCTTCTCCAGTTTATGCCTATGGACATATGATCGGATTGCTACACGCAATTGCACGTGATCGAAGTAATAAGAAACTGGAGTACTCCAGAGTATCGTACCCAAGGGAACGAGTTTTAATAAAATTTATTAAAATGACACACAATCATTCACAAATTGCGACTAAGTGTACCGTGGGTGAAAATGATTTGTGAGGTGTTTTGACTAAAAGAAAAATTGTTTGAAAAACAATGAAATTGAAAAAAGGATTCAAGATGCTAATGGCCCTTTGGAAAGAAAATGCAACAAGAAGGCAATTGCAATCGTAGCTAACTCAAGAACTAAGTAAACCGAATTCAACTCCTATTCGATCTTCTATGAAGTATCTTTATGAGACTAAGTGATTAAACCTATATTTCCATAGCTAATTTAACTTAGATATTTTTGCGCACAACTCTAGTGGTTTGGAGTCTCGCCCTATGTTTAGAGTCGATGTTTCAGGTCTTATGTCTAAGCCTTTTCCTCCATTGCTTTTGCCACATCCGCTTCCTTTAACCCTTTCGATATAAAGTTTAGCTTGTCAAGCAACACTAGATGGCCAACTAGTGTTTACCGAACATTTAACTCACCAAAAGAAAACAATAGTTCAAAAATTAGCTAGATTGTTTTTGCTATCGAGCCTTACGTCTTTCCTTTAGGGCATTCACAAACTTGAATCCCAAAGAAAATTTAGCTCTTCATAATTAAACTAACAAAAAATAGTAAGTTAACACTAAAGGAATTCATTGGTATGAAAGATAAGTGAAGATAAAAAACAACTAGTAATTCAAATTGGATGATAACCACTTTATCAAAAGGAGTAATCTAGATTCCAAAAAACCAAAAGAAATTCCAACTTCAATAAAAATGTTACAAAAGAAAGGCTAATAGTAGCTAGATCTCATAAATTAAATGACAAAATGGAAATTACAGTACTTGAAGAATTTGAAAGAACAAACTACACTAAAAACCCATTCCTTTTAGCTCAATCAAATAAGAAATTGCTCTTAACCACTACCAACTTTCATTGTTGTGGGATTGAAGAGAGTTTAGAGACTGAGATGTAGAAGAAATTACAACAAAACAACTAAAAATGGAAATAAAAAAAAATTGCAGTCGGTGAAGAAAACCCAAAAATAGAACAAGAAACTTCTTCCAAAATCGAGCTCTCCTTCACGGCCTTCTTCTCCAAAATATATATAGACTTTATGCTAGGGTTTCCCTCTTGGTTGATGGACAATTACAGCTCATAATCTAGCTGAAATCGTGGGTATATTCTCGCTCAAAATCCTGAAATTTACATTTTTTTTCTTACATTCCAGATCTGTCAAAATTGCAATTGTTATTCCGTAAAAATCATGCATCAAAACATTAAGTAAGTGTGAATTTTTTTTTCTTTTGTTTTCTTTTATCAACTTACTTAATTTAAAGGTCTTCCAACAATAATGTGATTAAATTCAACCATTTTTCTATTTTTCACTAAATAATATGAATAAAAATCACAAGTATAACTAAGTTTAAAGGCCAAATAATCCTCATGAATGAGAATTATCAACATACGACTCCAACTATATGAACATTTGAAGAGGTTATACTTCAGAAAAATTCGAGATCTCTCACAATTTAGAGATTCTTTATCTGTACCACAGTGGGGAACATAATATGAACTAGTTATATTATATGTATAACATTCCTATTGTTCCTCCTCCTAGTCCTAGATGGAACATTGCTCAACAAGAAGACATTGAAGAAGAGGAGCAGTTGCCCCGAGCTATACCAGCTGAGGTTGACCATGACGTTGATGCACATGCCTCCCATCACTTAGACGTAGGACGGTGCAGTGCCACTCTGATGATGATGATACCGACTCTTGGTTCACGATATCTTCATACACCAGATGTACATGCTTCTGAGGCTGGTCTCTCATCATCACATGATGGTCCTTCATCATCACATGCTCGCGTATGTGGACGTGGACGTGAAGAGCATGACCAATATTTGTATCCTACTGGAGCATAAGAGAAACCATATGAACTGGAAGCACAAGAGGAACATGATCAAGCATTAAGGGGTCGTCGTCGACAACCCCATCGTAATTGAGACGTCCACCTTGTGGCACACACTAGATTTTATATTTTTTAACTTGTATTCATTCATTAATTACTTTGGTTTTACGTTTTTTTTTTGTATTCATATGTTAATTACTTTGATTTCACGTTTTTTTTAATCTTATTTTCACACATTAATTACTTAAAAATTATGATTAAAAATTATATGGATAAAAATTTAAACCTCAATTATGATTAAAAATTAGATGGATAAAAGTTTTTTTTTAATCTTGTTTTCACACTTAATTGATTGCTTTTTTAAAGAAACAAAAAATTATTATCAAAATTTTAAACTTAAAAAAAAAAAAGCATGTCAAGGTCGTCTCTTCGACCTTATTTTTTTTGTTTAAAAAAAAACCATTGAAGGCCAAGAGACGATCTTCTACCATGTGAGTGCACATCGTCTCTTGATCCATGACACCAGAGATGATCTTGATCCACGTATTTAAAACTACAATATTCTCCAAAATAGTTTCAAACTTGCAATATTTTTATAATAAGTTTGCAAACTTACAATATTAATTAAAAAAAAAACTCCTATCCAACGGGGCCTTATCATTCTGTTTTAATTATACACATTCATATTATATTTCCCTATGTTAGTATTGTTGGGTTTTATGTCCTAAAACTCGTGGTTTTGTAAACTGAATGTATATTCTATTTTGCAATAAAGTTGTTATTGAGGTTTATTCAGTAAAGTTGTTATTGAATAAAGTGAATTGTGTATTCTATAACTCAAATCCAATGAACTAAAGAACCCTTGACTATAAGATGTAAACTTGAACTTTATGTATGACATAAAAGTGGATCAAGTTCGAGTAATAGTCAGAACGGTCTATAGTATAGGGATAGAGCTGGTTAGTTATCCTGTAGAGACAGGGTCGCTGCGTGATTGGGGGTTCTCGAGTTGTGAGAGCTCGGAAGCGAGTGCACAATCGAAGCAACTGCTCTTACCCCAACATGTCCTATGAGGTTGGTGAGGGTCGAGAGGCCTGCCGTAAAATCTGCTCTGAGGGATCATTGGATGATTGTAGACCGCTCCTTCAATTGGTATCAGAGAAATTTTGAGCACTCAATTTGATTCAATTTGAGCTTGGTGGGTATGATTTTGAAATCGAATTTTCTGGGTGTCTAAAGTGGTACTTTCTGTTTTGGCATCAAAATTGAGCTTTAATTTGTTGAATTTTTTGTAATTGCTCAAGAGTGTTTGAGCATTAATGTGTGATGAAGAGTCTGTAAAAGTTTCGAGTCGATCGGAGTCCGGGAAGGCCTTCAATTTGAAGAGAGAAGCATGAAAGGTCACTGAAACCGAAAACAGAGGAGGCTTTCTGCAAATCTTCTTCAGCTTCAGGACCTGCGCACGCATGAATGTCAATTTAAGAAGAAGGATGTCGTCAGCGGTTTGGTTGATGACATCAGCAAGCTGGTTCAGTCTTTTGAAGACCGGTTCAGCTCATTTTTGGCCCGGTTCGGGCGTTTTCAAACCGGTTCTGACTGGTTCAGGTCCGATTTTGCAACTTTGGAGGTCCGGTTCAGTTTTTGAAGTCCGATTCAGCCTTTTACAGCCCGGTTCAACCTTTTGAAGGTCCGGTTCACATATTTGCAAGCCAGTTCGGGGCGGTTCGAAGGGTTCGAAAGCGGCTCGGCCTAATTTCTAGATTATTATTGTAATAATTTAGTTGTTTGCTTGCTTCTGATGCCAAAACCGGTCCACTTTAGTGTGTTTAATTAATTATGCATTGTGAATGTATGTTTTAATTAAATCCCTGTTTGTATGTGCATAAAGTATGCCATATAGATTTTAAAATCCCACCATAGGAAGCATTCTCCATGCATTGAAAGTATGTTATAAGTGTTATAATATATAGTATGCATGTTTGGGGTTTCATGAAAATTAATATAAGAGTTATATTAATTTATGAAACAAATGTTATATGTTTTAATTATAAATTAATATAAGTGTTATGTTAATAAAAATTAAACATACAACAAATAGTTGCCTTGGTAGAATATAATTGTTATATTCATTGTTAAATGTATGTTATAGGTTGTCTTTATTTTATAAGTGTTATAAAATGAGATAGACACTGAAAATCTATAACAAAGATAAACGCATGCTCACTTAGGGTTGACAAAATTCCAATGTGATTAGGAATTAGGCCCCGATTTGTTTTAATAGTTAAAATAGGTCGATATCTTATAAAACTAAGGTTACAAGAGAACTCACCCGGTGAAATCCTGTCTAAGGCTGGGGGTATTTAAGTTGACGGTTTACGGAACACCTCCTACCTGGGGATCGATCTGGTTCTTGAGTTATGTTAACCCAGTTTTATGAGCATGCACGCGTGAGATGATAGGTTTTAAAGCGTTTATCACCTAGACATCGTAGGTAAAAATAGTTTTTACCTAGACTTAGGTTATATTGTTTTAGCCGGAATATGCCTAAGTAAATTTATACCCAAACCGTCTAAAATACTTAGTGGGAGTGAAAAGGTATATATGATATATCAATTTCCTCTTACGCTCTCCACGTAGTTCACACCGTGAGATTTATGCTCGGCCTCGTGATGTCAATAGGGCATCCCCATTCGGATGGTGTTTGCATAAATCAAGAGCAAGGTGAATGGAGAAAGTATTTATAGTAAGTGGGAGAAGGAAGTGTGTCAACACATCCTACGGTCTCCTCCATTAGATTGGACCGTGAGATTCCTATGTTCCGCCTGCAGGTTGCCCGTAGTAGCACCATCCATTCGGAGGGTCGTAACATAGGAATCGGAACAACTCAAACTCCAGAAATGGATAGGGTCTCCTAGGTCCATTCCCAACATTGTCTTTTCCATTCGGTAGCGTTGTTGGGGCCGACCTCTGAGGTCTGAAAATGGCGGGTCACACTTACAAGAATTACTAAGTGTTAGTAATTCTCGACCGAAGTAGCGATAACTAGAATGCTATAGGAATAAGAGTTATTCCGGTATTAGCATTTAGTCAAGAATGTCTTGGTTCAGTGAAGGAGTGATTGACTGCCCCTCGGTAGCGGTTGCTCTGACTCACTGAAGTATCGTTGCAAAAATAAATAATGAGTTTATGGGTACATTATTACTTTTGCTAAATTTCTTAATTGGATGCATGTATTGGGTTAGAAACAATTCACTCATAGAATATGTTCTATTTTTCAGCATGTCGAGCTCTTTAATTCAGCTATTAGCCTCCGATAAATTAAACGGCGATAATTACGCGACCTGGAAATCGAACTTGAATACGATTCTAGTTATCGATGATCTAAGGTTCGTCTTAACAGAGGAATGTCCTCCCCCTCCCGGCTCGTCTGCAGACCGAATTGTTCGGGATGCATTTGACAAATGGACTAGGGCTAATGATAAAGCCCGAGTCTATATCTTAGCCAGCATATCTGATGTGTTATCTAAGAAACATGAGAGCATGATCACCGCTAAGGAGATCATGGGATCATTACAGGCGATGTTTGGACAACCGTCCTCATCGATCCGTCATGATGCTCTCAAAAATGTTTACAACTCCCGTATGAAGGAAGGAACTTCTGTTAGGGAGCATGTCCTTAACATGATGGTCCACTTCAACGTGGCAGAGGTAAACGGAGCTGTCATTGATGAGAAAAGTCAGGTTAGCTTTATATTGGAGTCTCTTCCGAAGAGCTTCCTACAGTTCTGCACCAATGCGGTGATGAACAAGATAGAGTATAATCTGACTACTCTCCTCAACGAGCTACAGACTTTCGATTCCCTAATGAAAACAAAGGGAAAAGAGAAGGAGGCAAATGTTGTCACTTCGAAGAAGTTCCTAAGAGGATCGTCCTCTGGGACTAAGTCTGGTCCTTCTTTTTCTAAGAATAAAGGTATTCAAAAGAAGAAGGATAAAGGGAAGGGAAAAGCTCCCGCCATGGTTAAACGCAAGGCTAAAGCCGCAGATAAAGGAAAATGTTTCCACTGTGGTGAAGATGGGCACTGGAAGAGAAACTGCCCAAAGTACCTTGCAGAAAAGAAAGCTGAGAAGGCAAGACAAGGTAAATATGATTTACTTGTTGTTGAAACATGTTTAGTGGAACATGATGATTCCGCCTGGATATTAGATTCAGGAGCAACTAACCATGTGTGTTCTTCTTTTCAGGAAACTAGTTCCTGGAGGCAGCTTGCAGACGGTGAGATAACTCTCAGGGTTGGAACAGGAGAGGTTGTCTCAGCCAGCGCAGTGGGAGCGGTGAAGTTGTTGTTTAGAGATAGATTCATTTTACTAGAAAATGTACTTTTGGTTCCTGGAATCAAAAGAAATCTTGTATCTATCTCTTGTTTACTTGAACAAATGTATAAAGTATCTTTTGAATATAATGAAGTGTTCATTTACAAAAGAGGTGTACGAATATGTTCTGCTAAACTTGAAAACAACCTATATGTGTTAAGACCGACAGAGGTAAAAGCTATTTTGAACACCGAGATGTTTAAAACAGTTGATACTCAAAATAAAAGGCAGAAACTTTCTCCAAGTACCTATCTTTGGCACTTGAGACTAGGCCACATTAATCTCAATAGGATTGGGAGATTGGTTAAGAGTGGTCTCCTAAGTCAGTTAGAGGACAACTCCTTACCACCATGTGAGTCTTGTCTTGAGGGAAAAATGACCAAACGACCTTTTTCTGAAAAAGGTTATAGAGCCAAAGAACCCTTAGAACTCGTGCATTCGGATCTTTGTGGTCCTATAAATATCAAGGCACGAGGAGGGTATGAATACTTCATCGGTTTCATCGATGATTATTCGAGGTACGGCTATCTTTACCTAATACATCATAAGTCTAAAGCCCTTGAAAAGTTCAAGGAGTATAAGGCAGAAGTTGAGAACATATTAGGTAAAATAATTAAAACACTTCGATCAGATCGAGGTGGAGAGTATATGGATTTGAGATTTCAGGACTATATGATAGAACATGGAATCGTATCCCAACTCTCAGCGCCCGGTACACCTCAGCAGAATGGTGTATCTGAGAGGAGAAACAGAACCCTGTTAGACATGGTTCGGTCTATGATGAGCTATGCTCAGCTGCCTAGTTCGTTTTGGGGATATGCAGTAGAGGCTGCTGCATATATTTTGAACATGGTTCCCTCTAAAAGTGTTTCAGAAACACCTTATGAGTTATGGAGAGGGCGTAAAGGAAGTTTACGTCACTTCAGGATTTGGGGGTGCCCGGCACATGTGCTAGTGCCCAATCCAAAGAAATTGGAAGGACGTTCAAAATTATGCCTATTCGTAGGATACCCTAAGGAAACGAAAGGTGGTCTGTTTTACGATCCTCAAGAGGACAAGGTGCTTGTGTCGACAAACGCCACGTTCTTAGAGGAAGACCACATAAAAGATCATCGGCCTCGAAGTAGAATTGTTTTGAGCGAACTTTCTGGGGAAGCTACAGATAAATCAACAAAAGTTGTTGATCAAGCTGGTCCTTCTCAAGAGTTGAGAATGCCTCGACGTAGTGGGAGGGATGTTAGACAACCCGACCGTTACATGGGTTTGACTGAAACCCAGGTCGTCATACCTGATGATGGCATTGAGGATCCATTGACCTATAAACAGGCGATGAATGACATAGATAAGGACCAGTGGATTAAAGCCATGGACCTCGAAATGGAGTCTATGTACTTCAATTCAGTCTGGGAAATTGTAGACCAACCAGATGGTGAAAGACCTATCGGTTGTAAATGGATCTACAAGAGGAAACTAGACCAAGCTGGTAAGGTGCAAACCTTTAAGGCTCGACTTGTGGCAAAGGGTTATGCCCAGCGGGAAGGGGTGGACTATGAAGAAACCTTCTCCCCTGTTGCCATGCTTAAGTCGATTAGAATACTCTTGTCCATTGCCACGTTTTATGATTATGAAATTTGGCAAATGGATGTCAAGACAGCCTTTCTGAATGGTAATCTTGAAGAGAGTATCTATATGGTTCAACCAGAGGGGTTCATAATTCAGAGACAAGAGCAAAAGGTTTGCAAGCTTAAACGATCCATCTATGGATTAAAGCAACCATCTAGATCCTGGAATATAAGGTTTGATACTGCGATCAAATCTTATGGCTTTGAACAGAATATTGACGAACCTTGTGTTTACAAGAAGATAGTCAATACTATTGTAGCTTTCTTAGTCTTATACGTAGACGATATCCTACTCATTGGGAATGATGTAGGATTCCTGACTGACGTTAAGCAATGGCTAGCGACCCAATTCCAAATGAAAGATTTGGGAGAGGCTCAGTTTGTCCTTGGAATCCAAATTGTTCGGAATCGCAAGAACAAAACGCTAGCACTGTCTCAGGCATCTTATATTGACAAAATGTTGGTTAGATATAAAATGCAGAATTCCAAGAAGGGTTTATTACCTTTCAGGCATGGAATTCATTTGTCGAAGGAACAGTGTCCTAAGACACCTCAAGAAGTTGAGGATATGAGACGCATTCCCTATGCATCAGCTGTCGGTAGTTTGATGTATGCTATGCTATGTACTCGACCCGACATATGCTATGCAGTGGGAATAGTCAGCATGTATCAGTCCAATCCAGGATATGATCATTGGACTGCCGTTAAAAACATCCTCAAGTATCTTAGGAGAACGAGGGACTATATGCTTGTGTATGGTGCGAAGGATCTGATCCTTGCAGGATACACTGACTCTGATTTTCAGACCGATGTAGATTCGAGGAAATCCACATCGGGATCAGTGTTCACTCTTAACGGAGGAGCAATAGTTTGGAGAAGTATAAAGCAAAGTTGTATTGCTGACTCCACCATGGAGGCTGAGTATGTCGCAGCTTGCGAAGCAGCGAAAGAGGTTGTATGGCTTAGGAAATTCTTTACTCATTTGGAAGTTGTTCCAAATATGAATTTGCCTATCACCCTTTATTGTGATAATAGTGGTGCAGTGGCAAATTCTAAAGAACCTAGAAGCCATAAGCGCGGAAAGCATATAGAGCGCAAATATCATCTCATCAGGGAGATTGTGCAACGAGGAGACGTGATCGTCACACAGATCCCTTCAGAGCACAACATTGCTGATCCGTTTATAAAGCCCCTCACAGCTAAAGTGTTTGAGGGACACCTAGAGAGTCTAGGACTACGGGTTGTACAGTAGGGCAGTTTTTTTTTTACCTCAGCATGTTTGACTCCACTGACGTTTTAGTCCAAGTGGGAGTATGTTGGGTTTTATGTCCTAAAACTCGTGGTTTTGTAAACTGAATGTATATTCTATTTTGCAATAAAGTTGTTATTGAGGTTTATTCAGTAAAGTTGTTATTGAATAAAGTGAATTGTGTATTCTATAACTCAAATCCAATGAACTAAAGAACCCTTGACTATAAGATGTAAACTTGAACTTTATGTATGACATAAAAGTGGATCAAGTTCGAGTAATAGTCAGAACGGTCTATAGTATAGGGATAGGGTTGGGTACCTTATCCTGGGGACACTATGGATGCGGCCCACTTTGTATAGTACTAACGATGTGATCCTGAATCGTTCATGTGGAGACATGAAAGTGGGGGCGTCCTATGCAATGAGTTTGCATAAGAATGGACCGCGAAATAGTCACTTAGACTTTTTAACTCCGTCTATTGTTTTAACTGACTATTTTCATACGATGACCTAGGTAACTCGATCTTAATCCTGAGTGTGCTATGAACTCCTGTTTATTCGGAATTATCCTTAGATTTGCATGGGTGAGAGTGGCCCGAGATCGCCGACTCAATAAGCCTCCCATTTTGGGGATAAGACCTAGTAGATAGTTGAGAACATAGTCATGCGAGAAGGAATTCACTCCTACCCGCTTTAGGGTTTAGTAGAGAGGTTGTTCCCTTAAGTACTGACTCCGGGTCTTGAACAATGGGCCCACCCTCTCGTTGGGCCTAGAGGGATATGGTTTGTTGGTTGGACCACAAACCAAATTGTTCATTAGAGGATCAGTGGGACTTAAGGAACAAGAAGTAATTACAGGGGTAAAACAGTTTATTTGACCCAGCTGTAATTACGAACGACCTGTGAAGGATCGACTTACTAATCATGGTTATATCGAGTGGACAGAAATATATTTACAGTGAGGAGAGTGCAGCCACTGGGCTTTAGTGGAGTGTCCCGGTGGTTAACGAATGTTGATTAGCTAGGCTAAAGAGTTTGGCCGGTTAATCTCGTATCGTTGGAGCTCATGATCTGTAGGTCCATTAGGTTCTCCTTACTAGCTCGGACTATGCCTTGTAACAATTTGAGAGAAAAGAATTTGAATTGTTCAAATTCGAATTTGGGAGAAAAAGTTAATTATATGCGATATACTTAACGTATCATAGCTTAATTATGAATTAAACTATGATAAAGAAGAGTTGGAAATATTTAAATATGATTTAAATATTGGTTCGGTTTAAAACATGAATAGGGATTCATGTTCGAACGTTCGTTTTGAGAAATCGGGATTGGTCCAATTATTTAATTTGATATTTGATATTAAATTAAATAATTATTTAAAATTAATTAAATTATTTAATTAATTAAAATTTGATTTTAATTTAAAATTAATTTTATATTAATTTTGAATTAAAATTAAAAGAAATTCAAATTCATTAAGAATGAATTTTTGGACCAAATTCACATTTTGATGACTAAGCATTGTGCTTTTTCAAATTAACCAAAATTGGCCACCTCCTTCTTGTTTAATCCTCATCATTCATGTGTTGTCTTCTTCACAAAGCTTAATGAAGCTTTTGGTTTGCTTTAATTAGAGAAGAAACACAAGAATTTTAAGAATTTTGCAGAAAATTGTATAATTTTCGGTTTTAGACCTTTGTTCTCTCTCTCAAAAAATTCTCTCAATTAAGGATCCCACAATCCGTTCCAAGGCCTGAGGATAGTAGGGAAGATCCTAAGGGATGTCCACGAAGTGTTCGTGATCAGAAATTGGCCAAGGATTAGGAGAATTTTGAACAACAAAGGTAATGTTCTTATTCTCTGTTTTTCCAGCTTTGAGCATACTATTTGTTTGATCAAATTGATGTAATTAGAGTGCTCAAGATCCAAAATTGCTTCCGCTTTCTTAATATTCACCCCTTCAAGTATATGTTTTAATTATTTCGAATACAAATTTTATTCTTCAAGATAGATCATTCTACATAGAAAATATATACTATGTACACATCATTTAATATAAACTCTTGATTTTATAACATATATACATATCAATTAATATAATATCACATCTTTATAATTTTTTTTTCTTTAGCCCCTAATTGTTATTTAAATAAATCATATCTACAATTGTAATTTGGAGTATGCTTTGCTAGAAAAATAATGCATATCATCCAGGCTTTGTATTTCTAATATCAAAAGTTCATCTAACAAAAAACAAATCTAATATCATACGTTGTCTATATATAAAAAAAAGTACTAACAACTACATAGGAAATAAAACCAATGAAATTTCCAATCTAAAGCTGAGACATAAGTTTAAAGCTTGGGCAATCAAAATCTTCAGTATTGATGATCTTCTCTGTTTTATTTTTTTCTTCAATAGCACCAAACTTGGATATGAATGGTGAACGCAATATTTTTAACAAAACAATATCATCCTGCAACATAGTTTACAAACATTACAATTTTTCTAAAATACTAACTTTCAAAGATATATTGTACTTATTTTCTTCTCTTCTGCATCTTCCATATCCTCATCAGCATTTTGTTACTTTCTTATGGGTGTAATTGCACTAAGCATATGCCTCATCAATCTATTGAACAAATTTATCTGTGGTGTTGTTTCCTGTTACAACTTAGTTGAGTAATCAACGCTCTCATCCAAGCTATTTGTCTAAAAAGTTTAAAACAACATTCTAGTTAACGACCTTGTGAGATGAAATACATGTTGGGTTTTATGTCCTAAAACTCGTGGTTTTGTAAACTGAATGTATATTCTATTTTACTATAAAGATGTTATTGAGGTTTATTCAGTAAATGTGTTATTGAATAAAGTGAATTGTGTATTCTATAACCCAAATCCAATGAACTAAGAACCCTTGGCTATAGTATGTATACTTGAACTTTATGTATGACATCAAAGTGGATCAAGTTCGAGTTATAGCCAGAACGGTCTATAGTATAGGGATAGGGTTGGGTACCTTATCCTGGAGACACTATGGACGCGACCCATTTTGTATAGTACTAACGATGTGATCCTGAATCATTCATGTGGAGACATGAAATTGGGGGCGTCCTATGCAATGAGTTTGCATAAGACTGGACCGCGAAATAGTCACTTAAACTTTATAACTCCGTTTACTGTCTTAACTGACTATATTCATACGATGACCTAGGTAACTCGATCTTAATCCTGAGCGTGCTATGAACTCCTGTTTATTCGGGATTATCCTTAGATTTGCATGGGTGAGAGTGGCCCGAGATTGCCGACTCAATAAGCCTCCCATTTTGGGGATAAGACCAGGTAGATAGTTGGAAACATAGTCATGCGAGATGGAATTCACTCCTACCCGCTTTAGGGTTTAGTAGAGAGGTTGTTCCCTTAAGTACTGACTCCGGGTCTTGAACAATGGGCCCACCCTCTCGTTGGGCCTAGAGGGATATGGTTTGTTGGTTGGACCACAAACCAAATTGTTCATTAGAGGATCAGTGGGACTTAAGGAACAAGAAGTAATTACAGGGGTAAAACAGTTTATTTGACCCAGCTGTAATTACGAACGACCTGTGAAGGATCGACTTACTAATCATGGTTATATCGAGTGGACAGAAATATATTTACAGTGAGGAGAGTGCAGCCACTGGGCTTTAGTGGAGTGTCCCGGTGGTTAACGAATGTTGATTAGCTAGGCTAAAGAGTTTGGTCGGTTAATCTCGTATCGTTGGAGCTCATGATCTGTAGGTCCATTAGGTTCTCCTTACTAGCTCGGACTATGCCTTGTAACAATTTGAGAGAAAAGAATTTGAATTGTTCAAATTCGAATTTGGGAGAAAAAGTTAATTATATGCGATATACTTAACGTATCATAGCTTAATTATGAATTAAACTATGATAAAGAAGAGTTGGAAATATTTAAATATGATTTAAATATTGGTTCGGTTTAAAACATGAATAGGGATTCATGTTCGAACGTTCATTTTGAGAAATTGGAATTGGTCCAATTATTTAATTTGATATTTGATATTAAATTAAATATTTATTTAAAATTAATTAAATTGTTTAATTAATTATAAATTGATTTTAATTTAAAATTAATTTTATATTAATTTTGAATTAAAATTAAAAGATAATTCAAATTCATTTGGAAATGAAATATGGACCAAATTCATAACTTCATGACTAAGCTTCTTGTTTGAAGCTTATCTTCTTTCAATTGGCTTCTTCACTAAGCTTCTTGTTTGAAGCTTATCTTCTTTTAATTGGCTTCTTCACTAAGCTTGTGATTTTCTATAAATAGAGAAGAAACACAATGGGAAAGAAAGTATTAGTAAAAAAGAGATTTTTGAAGAAAATTCTCTAGCTATTTGTTTAAGACCTTTACTCATTCTTCTCCCAAATTCTCTCAATCAAAGATCCCACAATCTATTCCAAGGCCTGAGGATAGTAGGGAATACTCTAGAGGAGGTCCACAACTCGTTTGTGTTCAAAGAAAGCCCACGGATTAAGAGAATATTGAGCTACAAAGGTTTGTGTTCTTATTCTCTGTTTTTCCAGTTTTGAGCATGTTTTTTTGTTTGATAAAATTGATCAAATTAGAGTGCTTAAGATTTAAAATTTCTTCCGCATTCTTAATATTCACTCCATCAATACAAATAACACACCATATAATAAATATACCTCATCGACTGTCACTATCTCCATCTCATTTGTCTGTTTTTTTATGTCCTACTTGAGGAACCTAACAATCATTGACTCCGTCTTCTTTCTTCACTTCTAATCACCTTAATCTTCACCATTTTCTAAACATAGTAACTAGAACTCTGTTTACAATTGTTAAGTATACTTGCAATATTTACAAAATATACATTATAATTCCAGTCCCAAATTTATTTTGTATAATGTATATATTGTTTACCCACGATAAAGTACAAAAACACTAACATAATCATCCAAATCAGTATAATCCTATTTTGTTAATTATATTGTAAGAACTATGTACTTAATTATCAAACAAAGTATTTACACATATTTTCACCTTTTGTATGATCAATTAAATTCACAGAATCATCTAACAACAAATATATACTCCAGAACATATAATAATATATAAAAAACCCTCGAATCATTAATATCATATAAAAAGTTTAGACTAAAAAGATGTTAATCTAAAATGCATGAATCTGTTCTAACCAAATCCTTCCAAATTTCATTTTTTTTCATTTTTGCATTCTACCATATTCTTTTAAAATGAAATTTCTATTATTTTAAAACTGAAACGATTACTTCAAAACAATGTTTGTTTCTAAAATACTAAAAAACAGAAAACATTGTTAAAACTTCAAATATACATTCGACTGCACTAGTACCCCACAAAAAAAGTGCAACACGGTGTATATTTTCCTTCAACTACACTATTATATAGCAAAATAAGGGAGAAAGAAAGAGGTCCATGGACATAAAGAACTTACCTGATGCTATAGACAATGTATATTTTTCGATTTTGAGATGCACTATTTTTCGTTTATGGAGAGAAAGAAAAAACCCTAATCTTCCATTCAGAGGTTCCGTTTGTTGACTAAACTAGTTGAGAGAAATTTTGCGATTGGAAGAAATTTTGGGGAGGGATTGTGACGTTTTGGTGGTTGTTTAGGAGTATTTTACCCCTTTTTAGGAAATATTTTCAAATTGGTATTTGATAGTTGTTTATGAGTATTTTGCCCATTTTAGGAAAGGTTTTCAAATCGTAATGAATACGAATAATTTTTTCCATTTTTTATTATTTTATTGTTTTTTCTTAATTTTCGTATAAAGAATGAGCAATATTGTAAGTGTGCTTCAATTACAGCTTTTATCTATAATCAAGATATTAAAAAGCAAGGATCTTTGAAAAATATTTTTAGACCACTTTACCCTTTTTATTTTTAGTGAATTACAAATCTACTATTTCTCTAATACCATCTTATCCTTGAATTAAGTTTTGCATGAATTACAAGTAGACCATTTTTATTTAACTATCTAATTTCTTTTTACTCTTAATAATTAATAATTTATTTCTAGAATGCTTTAAATTCGAATAAGAAATGAACGAAAATAAACATTCTATAACTAACAATGTGTAGCACATTAAAAACAATTAGTTTACATAATGGTTTTTTAGTAGTATATAATAGCAATGTAACACCCAACAATTTTGAACTTAATTAACCCTTAATTTTAAGTTAATTTTGGGGTTAAAATCTTGTTCATTTGGTTGTTGGGCTAAATTAAAATTTAGAGAATTTGAAAGGGCAAAATTGGAATGAAAATGTGGTTTGAGGGTATTATTGGTTTTGATTAAAAAAAAGAAAATAAAAGGAAATAAAAATCTTTCTCTCCCACACTCTTTGATGTGAATCCAACCACTAATCCATTGCATGTACCTGAAGGAGCATTAACAAGAAGCAAGGCAAAGAAGATTCAGGAGGCTTTCACATTACATCTTCAAAAGCTAGCTAATGAATAAGCAGAGACAACAATTTTTTAGCCCAAATTTCTTTATAATGTTAGTTTGACCATGGAGTTCACTTAAGTAGGACAACCTATTTGAGTAATTCATTGTTACTTTAAGTTTCATGAACATTGACATTGTAATTTTAAGTTTCAAAGTTTAGACATTTAGTTGGGAAATTTAATAAGGTAGTTAGGAAGTTAATTAATGAGGTAGTTGGGAAAGTCATTAAATGAGTGGTTGGGAAGTTCATTTAATGAAGTAGTTGGGGAAGTAGAGTTCCTTGTCTATAAAAGGAATTTGTATTTCTATTGAAAAAAACAACAACCTTGATTATCAAAACTTGTGTTTTCTTGAAACCCATTTGGTGTTTTTTTCTTTCAAATCTTGCTTTAGGTTTGATGTTAAACCAATTCATTGGATTAGTCTTGGTCAAGCTAATTCTGGAGTGAGTTGTCTTAGGATCTAAGAGTGACCATCATAGATTCTAAGTTTGATCTTAGAGAGATTCATCTCTAACCAAACTCTTGGTTGGAATCAATTCGTTAAGTTAGCTTTTTTCGCGAATGTTTGCAAAGATCCTAGAAGGACCTTTAGCTTTGTAAATCCAGCATCTTGGGAGCTTATCATTTGGTATCAGAGCATTGGGTCGACAACCTTTGGCCGGCTCTAGAGGTGAAATATCTTCACTTTCATTCTGAAATTTTGTTCTTTTTTTGTTCATTTCGTCACATTCTGTCCAAAAATTTAAACAAAAAAAGTGTCATTTTCATTCTTCGTTTCGTGTTGACATCTTCTACAATGTTTTAGATCTGTGTCTGTTCTTCAACTTTGTCTTTTATGAGATCATGAAATTTGGTCTTTTTCTTGGTGAAAAGTATGCCTTTTAAAAGTATGTCCTGGAAAATCGAGAAAACCGAGATTGTGTATCAAAGAAGAATGTGAGGAAACTTTCTTGTCACTTTGCATTTTTTTTCTTTTTTCTATCAAGCATGTATCACAGAAGAAGTTCAACCAAAGCCATGTTTCATGAAGCACCAAGACGTTGTGAGAACGACGTCAATGATGATCCAATTTGGAAGAATTTTCAAAATATTTTGGCTGAGATTCGCCGATGCATATACATGGCTGAATTGGGTCAAAAGTTGAGGGCTCAAACCATGGAGAGAAAAGCTGAACAATCAATTCAAGAAGAGGAAGATTTTCTCATGCCTCAAGACGACGTTGCAAATGAAGGTGGTGATGGCATAGCGACCAACAAAGAAAGTGAGAAAATATATGTTGATCTATGTCCATTAGAAACAAAAAGTGAGGAAAGTGAAAGGGTGAAAGATAGTGAGGAAGAAACATTTGAGAATTGTATAGAGCTTAAAGAGAAAGAGGGTTCGGTTGTTAGAGTATGTGAGGAGAAAATTGTTTTGTATTCAAAACCACACATACAAGAACTTGTAACCGAAAAGACTTGCTTTCTAATGGGTGCACTTAAATCAAGTGTACCTACTTTTTCTATTGAATTCTTGCAGGAAATTAAAATGCTTATCAAAAAGCAAGGTTCAAAGCTACCTCCAAATATGAGCCAAAGCCGAGCATGTAGGAAGTACAATGCCAAAGAGCTACATAAGAAGCAACACTCTTATTTCACTTATATATACAGTCATGGCCGACGATCAAAAGAGAAGAATTTGAGGAAAGCAAGAGCACGAGATGCAAATG
This sequence comes from Trichosanthes truncata, assembly GCA_033996785.1. Lineage (NCBI taxonomy): Eukaryota > Viridiplantae > Streptophyta > Magnoliopsida > Cucurbitales > Cucurbitaceae > Trichosanthes > Trichosanthes truncata. The sequence continues at coordinate 27,985,555 of JAWPNB010000003.1, read as the reverse complement.
ATTTCAAGTTTTCTTTACAAGGGGAACTTTTTGATTCGAGGACGAATCCTTTTTAAAGAAAGGGGAGATTATGTGAATCCAACCACTAATCCATTGCATGTACTTGAAGGAGCATTAACAAGAAGCAAGGCAAAGAAGATTCAGGAGGCTTTCACATTACATCTTCAAAAGCTAGCTAATGAACAAGAAGAGACAACGATTTTTGAGCCCAAATTTCTTTATAATGTTAGTTTGACCATGGAGTTCACTTAAGTAGGACAACCTATTTGAGTAATTCATTGTTACTTTAAGTTTCATGAACATTGACATTGTAATTTTAAGTTTCAAAGTTTAGACATTTAGTTGGGGAATTTAATAAGGTAGTTAGGAAGTTAATTAATGAGGTAGTTGGGAAAGTCATTAAATGAGTGGTTGGGAAGTTCATTTAATGAAGTAGCTGAGGAAGTAGAGTTCCTTGTCTATAAAAAGAATTTGTATTGCTATTGAAAAAAATAACTGTTGGGGGAATTACAAATAACAGAGGAAAATGGAGTAAATATTGAGATAGATATTGAGAAAAAAATACGTACACAATTAGGTTGAGGCGCGGGTATCTCGCTCTCTTTAAGGAGATTCAAGCCCTCTGCGGTGTATATTTATTTATCAACCACCGGTGCAGCAGTTCTTCTCTGGCCTGTCCCCTCCAGGATACAACAACCCAACTGAAACGTTGTGTAGCTCAAACCACTATGCACTATGAGGTTGAGCTCAAAGCTCCACAACAAAGAACACCCTTTTTTTGGTCAATTGCTCTTAAAAGAGCAAAGTAGAGAAATATGAGAATTTAGAGAGAAGTGAAGATTGAAAATGTTGTGGGTTGAAAGTGTTTGTGAGAGTGGTATTTATAGTATTTTTTAGATCTAGAAAATAAATACATAACATCTTACAAATACGTTTTTTCTATTTAAAAGAATAAAAAACTCAAATAGCTATTAACTCAAAAGAAACTCATATTTAAAAAACTATTAAATATTAAAATGTTACAACAACAACAACCTTGATTATCAAAACTTGTGTTTTCTTGAAACCCATTTGGTGTTATTTTCTTTCAAATCTTGCTTTAGGTTTGATGTTAAATCAATTCATTGGATTAGTCTTGGTCAAGCTAATTCTGGAGTGAGTTGTCTTAGGATCTAAGAGTGACCATCATAGATTCTAAGTTTGATCTTAGAGTGATTCATCTCTAACCAAACTCTTGGTTGGAATCAATTCGTTAAGTTAGCCTTTTTCGCGAATGTTTGCAAAGATCCTAGAAGGACCTCTAGCTTTGTAAATCCAGCATCTTGGGCGCTTATCACTCTTATCTCTCCTCGAATTCTTCTTCTTCTTCTTCTTCTTCCCTTCCTCTTCTTGTCGACCCTCTCTTCCCGCCTACAGCACTTCAGCCTCATGCCCTACCGTTCGAGCAGCCACGCAGACAGCCCTTTGATCTTCCACAAACCGCATGTTTGGCCAAGCGCCGATTGGTCGCCGCTCGCGAACGCATCTCCTCCTCCAAGCCACACGAATCCGCTGACCGTTGCACCCCACACCGTGTGCCATCGTCGATTGCACACTGTCCAGCTCGCCAATAGTAAGTCTCACGCAGCAACAGCCACGTCGGATCCATCGCGTGAGCGCTAACCCCTATCACTCACCGCCTGCAGTCGAACGCCCAGATCTGCCTCTCGATCTCTCCCTTGCATTTGTTTAGCCATCAATAAGGGAGCATTTCAGACCCAATTTCTGACGAGCCCAGCTTCGTACGCCACAAACAACCCCAATTTTTGCTTGAGTAAGTATTCTCCGGTATTGGTTCTAAGATGCTTTTCGATTTATAAATATGATTTAAGGTACTGTGATGGTTTTGGAGATTAACCCATAAAGTTTTGGGCTTGGTTTTAGATTACCCATTGGTTGTGGAAGCTGGATTGTCGAAAGCAAATCAATTCCTCATTAAACCAGCAAGCTTTTGATTTGTTTCCGACGTGGGTAAGTGTTTCGAAAATGATTTAAAGTAGTTTCTGGGTTGTAAAACTTAATTGAAGGGTTGTTTTGATGTTTTAAAACTTACCCATGGCGTGTTGGACTTTGTTCAAAGTTACCCATTGTGTTTGGAGGCGTTTATAATTGAAAATTTTAATTGGGTAAGCTTTTGCCACTGTTTTAAGGCGAATTTATTAAGTTTTAAGGGTTGATTTGGTTAGTGAATGGCTATTTAAAATGACCCATTGATTGTATGATTCAATTACAAGACACCCATCACGTTTAAGGGTCGTTTTGGCGAGATTGGATTGATTCGAGTTGCTGTCTAGCAACTTCCATTACTTTTGGGGTTGTGCATGACCCTCTTTAGTAAGAGTTGGAGGTTCTTTGTTCTTGGAATCATAGCCAAGGTAAGTAGTCATTTGGATTTAAGCCCCTTTAAGTTATTATTTGATTTGGTTGATGTTTGAAAATTTTGAATTGTGAAAGCATGCCTGAAATTGTGTTTATGAAGCATGTAATAGTTAGTGGATCTGTTCGGAAGTTGTTTGAGCTAAAAGTGGCCTAAGTTTGTGGCTAGTATGGAAATAAGGGCTCAAGGTTTCGAGTTAATTGTGGTAAGCATGTGTAGTACCTTAAGGAATTGCCTAAGTTTGTAATTGGATAAGTTTGGCTTATGTTTGTGGAGATTTGTGAATAAACATGTGTGCCTAAATATGTGTATGTGGGACATGGAGTGTTTGTCTGAATTAATCTAATATTTATCGTGATGGGCTAAAGGTTGCCTAATCATGTAGCTATTCTAGTTAAGGATTCAAAGTTGCAAACTAATGGTTGGTGTATGTGATTTCGTGTGTAGAACCTTCGATGAGTTTGTGCTCGAGGTTTATGAATGACTTTGATTATAGTTTCTCTATAAGCGTAAATGTATGGATTGTTGACTTAAATTGAATGGTTGGGCTGGCTGAGATATTTGGTTAACTGTGGAATCCTGAGCGCTTGAGCTATTGGACTAGAATGTTGAGTAATGCTTGTTTAGGATGGTTGGATGTTGTCTAAGTACAGTATGCCTGAAATGCTTAGTTGGTTGACTGCATACAGGAAGCTTGACTTGTTAGGCTGGCTGGCTGATAATCTAGAACACCTTAAAGGCATACGAAGTTCAAGATCCTTGCTTATGGTTTTTGTGTTTAGAATAGTTCGGGACAACTTGTTACGCTTAACACGTTTTAGTCGGGCTAGGATGTAATTGGGAGAGTAGTGACCATTATGGTTCCTAGCAGGTTTAAGGGATTAGCATTGGAATGAGTTGCGTAGGGCTTTATGTCGCTGGTAACTTCCTAGAAGAAGGAGAATTTGGTTGCTTTCGTGCTGGCCTAAAAGGTAAATAGCCAATTGGACTAATCTGTTAAGGTCGTATATGAGAAGAATTTATATGGGGCATGCTTAGTTTGGTTATATGTGGAGCATGTTCGCTCTAGTGGTTATGTAGCATGTTTGCTTTAACGCGTATGGGCATTGGTGGCAAATGAATTGCTCTGAACTTATATTTGAGTCTTGTCTATCTAAGCATGCGTGGTGTTGAGTTCGTGTTTACGGTCATGCATACGATTCATGGGTCGAGGTGAGAGTGAGGTTTATGATCTCTTGGGTAGTATATCTCTTGACAATCTATGTGCATTATGGCTAAGCAAAAGCCCGTTAAGCTAGTGCCACTTACCTTTTTTCCCGTGCGAGCATGTATTCTTAGGATATTGTGATTGTTGTGCTAGTTTAGGGTGATTCCCCCATTGTGATTGTTGTGATTAGCGTGAGGATTGCTTTCCTTCACTACTTTGGACCTAGGTTACATGACTCGCAGGTATAGCACGAGGCAATACTAGAGAGGGATAGGCTTGGGGTAAGGTGGGTAGGCACTTAGCTAACTGAAGTGAATGTTTGAGACTGAGCTGGAGCGTGTGAGTTAGAGCAGAGCCCTTCCTTGTATGGTTTTGAACTTTGAAGCCTTAAGTGGGCTACTTACTGAGTATGTTTATACTCACTCTTGCTACTTTATTTGTGTTTTTGCATATGGTACACAACCACGAGGCAGGTGATGGAGGTGACAACTTGACGAGGCTATGGAGACACTACCGAAGTCATTCCCTATGTTTAGTGTTTAATTTTGTATCTTAGTTATTGTCGTGTGTTGGCTTTTAAATCCTAAAATTCTTTTGTTCCTGTTTCGATAGAGTTTCTTAGTTCTCGTGTCTGTTAGTTGAACTCAACATATTTTATCGTAGTCTAGTGGATGTTGAGTGGTTTCTCTGAGATATAGAAGTGTTTTTATTCGTATCAGGTCTTTGTAAATTTTGATTCTCGTAGTTATATCGTTATGCTACCAAAATTTCGAGCATGAATGGGGTAACTCAATTGTGCTTCTGTTGTAGCTTGTTTAGTTGTTAAGGTTGTTACAAGCATTTTTTTTAAAGTAATAAATAATGGTCGTTTTCTCTTAGTAATAAATCATGGAAGTTACAAATTTACTTTCATTGTCATTATTATTAAAATAAAAAGGGACAACTATTCAAATTTCATATCAAAATATAAATAGAATAGCCTGAAAAGGAAAACAAACCCTCAAAATCTAATAGTCGCCCGTCAATGAATAAGACAAAGCTAATCAGGTATGCTCACAATTTTACTTCTTTACTATTAATATATATATAATAGAGGTAGGACTACATCCCCTTTGAATGGATGGAACTTATTGACGGGAAAATATCATTTTGCAAACGAATTACAAGTATTGTAGACTCTATTCATGAAAAGCAACGAGGTGGATTGATCCAAAGGGTTCCTTTTAATCAATTGAAGTGCAATTCAAGTGCACATGAGATAGCTAGCCACGTGCAAAGAAATAAATTGTAGAAAATATGGATGCAGGACCACCCTCCATGGGTGACTTATGTTTTACATTTTAACTACCCATTTTCTTAAGTTTACTTATGTTTTTTTATATATGCTAAAAAAATAAAAAGAAAAATAAATTGTATAGATTTTAGAATACATTACTATTCACATTTATTTTTATTTATTTTGTTTAAAAAAAAAAAAGCAATCTGCCCCACTTTCAAATTGTTTTTTAGACCACTTTAATACCACCTTAATGGATGGATCTTTGAAAAACAACAAGGTAGATTGATCCAAAAGGTTCCTTTTAATCAACTGAAGTGCAATTTAAGTGCACATGAGATAGCTAGCCATGTGCGAAGAAATAAATCGTGAAAAATCTGGATGCAGGACCACCCTTCATGGGCGACTTTTGTTTTACGTTCTAACTACCCATTTTCTTAAGTTTACTTATGCTTTTTTATGTATGCTAATAAAATCAAAAGAAAAATAAATTGTATAGATTTTTGAATACATTACTGTTCACATTTTATTTTTATTTTTATTTTTATTTTAAAAAGCAATCTGTCCACTTTCAAATTGTGCACACAAGTTTAACATTACTTTGTAGATCATGTACTAATAGGAGAAGAAGCAAGAGAGAGAATGACATGTGTTTGTCAAAGTGAGAAAAAATGATGAGCATCTCATGAAATGAGATGTACAAAAGAAAAAGTATGAATTTTTAGGGGATTTGAAAATTTTTTAGTTGACATTTACAGAAATTTCCTTAGGTTTTCTTTATTAATTTTTGAGAAAGCACATAACTTGCTTCTGAATGACTAAAATACCACTAAAATAATTAAAATTTATTATTATTGTTTTTCAATTTATTATAATATTTCATTATTAAAATACATTTTAAAAAATTTACAGAATAATAAAAATTAGATTGGCCACTCAATGTAGCATTGAAACTATCTAATGGTTAATTAAATTCAATTTGAATAGACTGGCATAATTAAACGACTAAGCTCACTCGGTTCAATTTGGTTCATTAATGGCAATATTAGAATTGGGGTTATTTTTTAGAAAGAAAAAAATTTAGATGCGTCATTGGAAAATCCTACACAACGCACAAAATATAACCTTTTTTAAAACTTTTGAAACTACATTTTATAAAAAAAAATGTCAAAAACCAAATACATATCAAAATTTCTATTTCAATTACCATGTTTTGTAATTGTATAAGAAGCTCTCTTTCTACTTCATCATGAGCTTTGAAAAAGGCTTTCCTAGAATCCGTCCATATTGGACTTAGAAAATCTTTCTTTAGAGCTTCCAAAACAACGTGGAAGTCTCTCATGATGACATTTAGCTGATTAGCTTCCATGTCTGTTTGCGTCGGAGAAGGTTGTTTCTTGTAGTGAACTTCAGGAATTTCGGGATACAAATCTACTTTCTCAATTCTGAGAGAGTTTGATCTGCGAATTCCTGTAGATGTTGTTTCTCTACTACTTGAAGCACTATGCCTTGAAGGAGCAAAATGAGTAATCCTTGGTTTGGCAGGTTCTTCATCTTCAAATTCGATTCGAACTCTACCATCTGGTCTTTCTTCAATAAGAGTCAAAGTCTTTGGTTTGGGTTTAGGAGGAGTAAATGCTCTCTCAAGATCCCATGTTGATTTTTTGGTGATCTCTTCCCAAGTTAGAGTCTTAGGTACTTCGATCAATGAGTTTTTAGCATTTGCCTTGAATAAGATTGTCTTTCTTTCAAAATGGTTTTCAACAATACATCGAGGTTCAATTGTTGTCTTCATTAATTGATAATTGATCCTGAAGATTAATGTGAATCCTTTTACTTCTTCATCCACGTTTAATCCATTAAAACAGATATCAAGGATTAACGTATTAAGAATCTTGGCATCCGTCATGGATACTGGATAGTTTGGGTAGACATTGAAAGAAATAGGTCCTTTTGCCAGGTTTGCTTCAATGAGCCCTAGCATGGAGTTCTTGTAGTCAAAATGTCTCTTATCTCTTAAAGAGACAAGGATTGGAATATCAAGACAATGGAGAGCTTAGAAGAGAATATAACATTCTTTGAATGGTACGTTGACAAAGAAAAACATGAAGAGAAATCAATCAATACTTTAAAGGAAGTAAAGTGAAAAAAGGTGAGAGGAGCCACAGTAAGCTCTATTCATCCCCCACTGAAGGCTATACAGTTTGAAAGTTTTAATCAAACTGTTACAACAACACCTTTCAAGTTGATCGACCAGAAGGAGGAAGACAAAAATCCTTCCAAAGGAATAAGAAGTATTCAGATTCAAAATAACTATACAAATAAACTCCTCTCCACTATGTCTCAACAGATAGACATGATAGAAGAAAGGACGCTTGAAGAGCCACCCAAGTTGGCAAAATTCAAAAGCAACTTCAAAAGCGCTGAAACATCAGCACCATACTTTCGGACGGATATTGGAAGCCCAATACCTCGAATGAAATTCAAGACGGAGAAATTCTTAGAAGAAGTCGATAAAAGATTAGAAAAATTCTCCATCGGAGAACCAACTTCTTCATCACAGATTAATGTGCTGAAAGATGAAGAAATTACTCAAATGATCGAGCACATAAGTCAAATGGCACTCGAAGTAGAAAATCCAGAAGACCATATCACTGCAAGGAACTATAGCCTAGATGATATGTTCAAGATTCAAAATCAAAGGGGAAAGACCCAAAGCAATTCTCATAAGAGGAATTGGTATCCAAGACCTACACGACCGGATCTCCAATTTAAGGAAAGAAATTTCATGACGTACAAATTTTTTGATGGAGACTCAATCTATGAATGGAACATAGATGGTCTATCAGAATATTTGATCATGGGAGTCCTTCAAGAGATGCTAATGGAAAATACTGCTTACATCTCAAAAGGGCATTCAGACCATGAATCAACAAGGCTACTAGCCACCGGATTCTTAGGCATCCTCAAAGGATGGTGGGATCATAAATTCTCTAAAAATGAGCAAAAGAAAATACTCAAACACAAGTCTACAAAGCCAACAGGTTCTGTAACAGGGTCTGTTTTAGAAGGAGTTGCTGAGTCTTCAACGAAAGCATCCTCTACATCCAGAACAATAATAGAAGAAGAAGTCGAAGATGCGGTGGTTACACTTACCCACGCAATCGCCAAAAACCTTTATTGGGAACAACAACAATTTCAGAATTTTGTCAGGTATTTTCCTTCAAAATCTTAAGTGCCCAAAACTTCAAGATTTTATATGGTACAAAGATACTTTCCTGGCAGAAGTATACAAAAGAGAAGACGGTGACAATCAAGACTGGAAGGAAAGGTTCATAGTTGGACTTCCAAAACTGTTCTAATCTCAATTACTTCTTCACATGAAAGAGATCAATGGAGGAAATATCCCATCGGATAAACTCACCTATGGAGATTTGATTCTAAACGTCATCAATTTTGGCACCATTCAATGCCTTCAGTAGAAAGCTAATGAAAAGGCAAATACAAGTGCCAACAAGAAAAGAGAATTGGGACAATTTTGTGACATGTATAATCTAAATCCAACGTCACAAGCTCCCTCTCAACTCTAGAAGCATAAGGTTAGAAGAATAAAGAGATTCTCTAGACCTTCAAGAAGGCATACGAACCCTAACGTATACAGAGAATCAAAATGATACAAAAAGAAAATCTCTAGAGACTATCATAGAGATACCCAACACAAATCTGAAAGAAGACCAAAGAAATTTGGCAAGCAGATTCAGTGCTACAAATGCAAGAAGTTTGGGCACTATTCAAATAGATGTCCCTTAAAAGGAAGTTAATATACTGGATATCACGCCTATCACTATGGATGATATCTTCAGAGAAACCAAAGAAGTAACGGTTCAAGACTTACAACTTGAAATCAACAACCTCAAAGAGGAAGTATCGAAGTTAAAAAGGAATTTTCAGACAAATTTCTCAAAGCTCACTTCAGAAATAGCTATTTTGGAGAAAGGAAAACAAAAGATTGAGGAAACCCCAACAGATGTTACAGCTGAAGAAGAAATATTCCTCAACACAATTTCCAGAGTACATTATCAAAAATGGTATACTGAGGTAACTCTGAAGATTCAAGATTTTAAAATTAATCTCATTACTTTGATAGATTGAGGAGCAGATCAAAACTGCATCTATGAAGGTATTATTCCATCAAAGTATTTTGAGAAAATAATAGAAGTCCTAAGAGGAGCAAATGGTGTCCCATTGAGGATTAGCCACAAATTATCTGAAGCACATATCTGCAAGGAGAGTATCTACTTCGTAACATCATTTTTATTGGTGAAGAACCTAAGCCAAGCCATGGTTTTAGGAACACCATTTATTACTCAACTATATCCCCTAGAAGTTTCAGATGAGGGATTATCGACCTAGTTGTTGGGAAAAAGAATTGTCTTTGAATTCAAAAAGCCAATCCAAGCTCATAATGTATAGCTTATGAGTAAAGGAAAAGAGCTAAATGTGATTGATCTCAAGGAAAAGCAGATTGCATTCCTTAAGGAAGAGATTAATTACAAAAGAGTAGAAGAAAATCTTCAACAGAAGAAAGTTCATTCAAATTTTGAAGAAAAAATTTGAAGACGAAGTCTGTTCAAATCATCCCAATGCTTTTTGGGATAGAAGCAGCATGTGGTAGAATTGCCATATGTCAAAGATTTCAAAGAAGATCAAATCCCAACAAAGGCAAGGCCAATTCAAATGAACTCTGAATTATTAAAGCATTGTCGAAAGGAGATTGAAGATCTAACAAAAAAGAAGCTGATCATGTTGGGATTTATGCCCTAAAGCCTTGTAATTAATAATTTATTTAATAATGAATAATAATTTTGATTATTTTATTTGTAATATAATATTATCCATTATATGAAAAATCCAAGGTTATTAGTGTAATCTTGAACAGTATGTGGTTGACATACGAGAGGATCATGTTCAAGAAATAACCTAAAGGGTCATAGTATATAGATAAGATTGGGTGCCTTATCCTGGTAACACTATTGATACGACCCACTTTGTAATAGTTACATATGATTTGATCCAAATCATTCATGTGGAGACATGTGAGTGGGGGTATCTTATACAATGAGTTTCTATAAGACTGGACCACGAAATATTTAATCTCTCTTTATAAATCCGTTAATTGAGAAGATTAATATTTCATCAGGATGATCATATGTGACTCGATCTTAATCCTGAGTGAGTTATGAACTCCTGCCTGTGAGGGCTTGTCCTTTGATTTGCATGGGTGAGAGTGGCTTTTGTAGCCGATTCAATATGCCTACCATTTTGGGGACTTGACCAAATAGGGAGCTGGGAACATAATCTCATAAGATGGAATTCACTCATTCCCATATAGGGTAAGTAGATGAGTAGTTCCCTTAAGTACTGATTTTGGGACTTGAACAATGTGGCCCCACCCTCTCACTGGCCCGAGAGAGACTTAGTTTATAATTAGATTATAAACAGATTGTTCATTAGAGGATCAGTGGTACTTAAGGTGCAATATGTAATTATAGGGGTAAAACGGACTTTTGACCCAGCTGTAATTACGAACAACTCGTGAAGAATCGACTTGCTTGTAATGATTATATCTATGGACATAACTTGTCATACAGTACATAAGAGTGCAACTCTAGGTCTATAGTGGAGTGACTCTAGAGTTAATGAATGAAAATTGATTAATTAAAGAGTTTAATTAATTAATTTTGTATCATTGGAGCTTATAATCTGTAGGTCCATAAGGTCCCCTTGCTAGCTCATAGTAACACTAAAAGATCAATTTAGTTGAAAGAAAAATTTGAAATGTTCAAATTAATATTTAATTTGAAGTGTTCAAATTAATATTTAATATATTATATATATTAAATATAAAAGAGGAAAATATATTTATTGTATTTGATACATTGAATATTAAAATAATTAATGTATATTAGATACATTAAAGAAAAGATATTTATTAAATTTGAATTGGATTCAAATTAGGAAATAGATGTCGTAGGAGAATTTTAAAGGTTTGAATAAGATTCAAATTGGTTAGATAAATATATTTTAATATATTAGATATTAAAATATATTATTTAATTATGCTCCCTAGACCACTATAAATAGGACCCTAGGGGTGAACTATTGGGCATTCTGAACAACATACATCTCCTCAATAGAGAGAATTAGAGAATTCTCTCTAGACCTCTTCCTCTCCAATCCCTTGGGGATTTTCTTTCAAGAGGCTCCCACAAGCCTTGGTTCTGTGTTCGAGTCATAGCTAGGAATATTTTGTGGAAGAGATAAAGATCCGCCAGAAGAATCTCCATAATATTATTTTCAAGGTATTTATTGCTTAACCCTTGTATTTTAGTTTAATTCTAAATAAATCAAAGACGATTCTCATGCTTTCGCTGTGGGTTTAATTTGATTATTCCCTTCAATTCAGACCATCCAAAAGTTTGTGGTCATGCGCAACATTCTATGTCAACAACTAGGCAGAATAGGAACGTGGTGTGCCCTGATTGGTAATAAACTATTAGATATCTAATTCCCAACAAAATTGATTTACTCAAAAGAATTTCAAATTCAAACATATTTTCGAAATTTGATATGAAGTCAGGATTCTAGCAAATTCAAATTTTAGAAAAAGATAGATACAAGACTGCATTCAATGTTCCTTGAATGGAACGTCATGCCCTTTAGGCTAAAGAATGCTCCATCAGAATTCCAAAAGATCATGAATGATATTCTTGATTCTATCCAACATTTTTCAATAATCTATATTGATGATGTTTTGATTTTCTCATCAGGTATAAATCAACATTTTTCTCATTTAGAAAAATTTATCGATATTATTAAATGAAACAGTTTGGTAATATCTGTCTCAAAAATAAAATTGTTTCAAACAAAAATTTGATTTCTTGGATTTGAAATCTACATGGGCCAAATCAAACCTATTTAAAGGTCCATAGAATTTGTTGACAATTTTCCAGATCAAATTTTAAATAAAACCCAATTACAAAGGTTTTTGGGCTGTCTCAATTATGTTTCAGATTTATAAAGGATCTGAGACCCATTTGCAAACCCCTGTTTCAAAGACTTAGGAAGAATCCAAAACCTTGGACAGCTGAGCATACGCAAGCTGTAAAGAGGATAAAAACTTTAGTCAAATCAATTCCTTGTATGAGTCTTGTCAATCCAGAGGCAACTTTAATTGTGGAGTATGATGCATCCAATATAGGATATGGAGGAATCCTCAAACAGTCCATGGATAAACAAGAACAAATAGTGAGATTTTATTCTGGAGTATGGAACGATACCCAAAAAAATTATTCAACGGTAAAAAAAGAAATTTTGGGCATAGTTTTATGTGTTCAAAAATTTCAAGGAGATTTAATTAATAAAAAGTTTATAATCAAAACGGATTCTCGAGCATCAAAATTTGTTTTAGAAAAAGATGTCGAGAATTTAGTCTCAAAACAAATATTTGCAAGATGGCAAGCGATTTTATCCTGTTTCGATTTCGAAATTTTGCCTATCAAAGGCGTACAAAACCTGCTTGCAGATTATCTCTCAAGGGAGTTCCTAACTCCAAAACTCTATCCTCTCTCTCTCTTCTTCTTCCCTTTCCAAAAACGATCGAAAAAAAGATGTCCAGTAGAAAGGGCAAAGGCCCAGCTACTCTTGTCTCAAAAGAGAAGGATAGAGCATCCTCGTCTCAAATGGCTGCTCCGATGACAACATATCAATATGCTTTAGACACTGATTTCACGTCGGTGGTTAGATCTAGAACAAATCGATCCACTGGAATCATAATCCGTGATTCAATGGAATCTTCAACTCCACCACCAAGGCCTTCGGCCAACATTACCCGTCAGATAAGGCGAACTGTCTCTCCGACTTCTCAAAGTTCTAGAAGAACCCAAAATTCTTCTGAACAAGGATCATCGTCTACTAGACCGACTACCTTCGCTATTGTGTTCGTACCTCAATCTATGTTCGTCCCTAAACCATAGATTAGAACCTATTTCCAAAAATCGATTCAAATTTTCGAACCCTTGATAGAACCAGAGTTCGATGTTAACTCCATAGTGCAAGTTATCAAAAATATGTTTCCATCAGGCTTCCTGTTCATGCCGAAAGACCTTTCGAAAACTAGAAAATTCTACGAATTTATCCTCGTAAACACCAAATCGGTCGAGATAACTCATATCCCAAACCGTGATTATCCGACCAGGATCGCTTTTTCAAAAATCAAAACATTCAAAGTCCTGACTCCATCTCATTGGAATCAAAGTATTTTTACTGAGAGAACTATCTCAAAAACATTCAAGCCACAAACATATCTATACCGTGACTACATCAGGGAATGGTATAATGTGATTTGGTATATCAAATTTGAACACTCCTGGTTTATCCAATTTTTCCAGAGAGCTCACCATATGGATTACCCATATTGGTTCATACAATGGTTGAATTGTTAGGATTTGTGCCCTAAAGCTCGTTTTTTGTAATTAAACATTTTGCTCATTTATTAATAAAACAATTTATTAATTTACATTGTGTATAACATTATCCAATATTGTGTAAAATCCAAGGTTATTATTGTAATCTTGAACAGTATGTAGTTGACATACAGGAGGATAGTGTTCAAGTAATAACCTAAAGAGTCTATAGTATATAGATAAGATTGGGTGTCTTATCCTGGTAACACTATTGATACAGCCCACTTTGTAATTGTTATAAATGATTTGATCCAAATCATTCATGTGGAGACATGTGAGTGGGGGTATCTTATACAATGAGTTTGTATAAGACTAGACCACGAAATATTTAATCTCTCTTTATAAATTCGTTAATTGAGAAGATTAATATTTCACAGGATGATCATATGCGACTCGATCTTAATCTTAAGTGAGTTATGAACTCCTGCCTATGAGGGCTCGTCTTTTGATTTGCATGGGTGAGAATGGTTTTTGTAGTCGATTCAATAAGCCTACCATTTTGGGGATTTGACTAAATAGGGAGCTTAGAACATAGTTTCACGAGATGGAATTCACTATTTTCCATATAGGAAAAGTAGATAAGTAGTTCCCTTAAGTGCTGATTTCGAGACTTGAACAATGGGGCCCCACCTCACTGGCCCGAGAGGGACTTAGTTTATGATTGGATCATAAACAAATTGTTCATTAGAGGATTAATGGTACTTAAGGTATAAGATGTAATTATAGGGGTAAAATGGACTTTTGATCCAACTATAATTACAAATAACTTGTGAATGATCGACTTGCATGTAATGATTAGATCGATGGACACAACTTGTCCTACAGTGCATAGGAGTGCAACTCTAGGTCTATAGTGGAGTGACCTATAGTTAATGAATGAAAATTAATTGATTAAAGAGTTTAATCAATTGATTTTATATCATTGGAGCTTATAATCTATAGGTCCATAAGGTCTCCTTGCTAGCTGATGCGTTTGCTAGAGCAATGTGAAGAAATGTGCAAATTAGAGTGTCAATGCGCAAGTGTACACATCCTTTTTATAGCAAGTGGCAAGTAAAATTATCGTATCCACGGAGACTAGTAATTCCCTAATTTACCATAAATTAATTCTCAATAAACTCAATTTGTAACCATTAAACTCATCATGGAACACAATAAAATAATTCAGATTTGCTGGAACAAAATAAATGCTAAGGCAGAGTTAATAGAGTAAACTGCAAAAACAGAGAACAACTAAACTTGGACTTTGAATGAATTGGAAGGCTTGGATTAGGGATAATTGTCCGTTTTAATCTATTCTTCAGCTTAACACTTGATCAAAAACCTCAGTTCACTACAGCTCTCATGGTATTCTCCCGAATGACCAGAATTTGCTGTTTCATTTCCATTACTTCAGCATTGTCTATCCTGCTGTACTTATGTGCATTAGGCAAGAGATCATTCCTAATCCTCTTACTTAGTTAGCTACTAACCCTAACAATGGGGCTAATGTGGTTACCAAGCAATCAGTCTTCCTATTCTTTCCAGAAATCGGAAAAACGCTACACAACATGGTTGGCCAAACGAAGTTGTGATACTAAATAAAAGCACTTAATAACCAAACTGGGTGAAAGAAAATGTATTAAGCTGTGAGCATGATTAAAACGTGCACTCCCTAATCCTCACCTTATCGGTGATCAGTTCATAATGTAAAGAACAAAGATGATAAATCGGAAATGAAACATTATCCTAACAATGTGGCTAAATCAAGAAAACAAGCAGGGAAGAGAAGAAGAGGAAAACGAATTGTTGCCACAGGATGGTTGACCCAGCATTCAGCAGTAACTTTTACAACAGCTCCGTCTTCTTTGAGATTGCTCCGGCTGCCTCCTTCTCGTCGGAAAGAGTTGGACAGCTCCTCTGTTCTTCCCGAAAAGGAAAACTCTGCTCTCTATTTTTTTCTTTTCGTTTTTTCTCCCTCTCCTCAAAACGGCTACCACATAACCTTTAAATACCACAGGTATTTCGCGCAAAACGAGGGCTGACTGGGCATTGTTGACGACGTGGCGAGCTCCCATTGCTTCTAACAGGCTGAGTCATCTGACAAATGCCAACTCAATTAATGAATTGGTCTTCTCACGTGCGACATTGATATTAGTCCGTACTGCCTGATTTGCTCCAGCAAAATGTTGTACTCTGCTGCTTCAACTCTCCACAGGTCCTTCTTGAATTAATCCTATATAAATCATACAAATTTGTTAATTCAACTAACAATGCTCTCATGAAAAGTTTTACTTCCTCAAAATTAATCATAGAGCAAAAATGATTCAAAGTTAGGGAATTTCTACGGTATAATTAAATAAAATATCACAATTCATTCAAAAAATAATAGCATATAACTCTCCATTGAAGAGTTATCACTAGCTCATATGAATAAATAGGGATCAATTTCGTTGAGAGAAAATTTTGAAATGTTCAAATTAAAATTTAATATATGTGATATATTAAATGAAGAAAAATATATTTTTTGTATATGATACATTAAATATCAAATAAATTATTAATGTATTAAGATACATTAAAGAAAATATATTTATTAAATTTGAATTAGATTCAAATAAATAGATGTCGTAGGAGAATTTGGAAAGGTTTAAATTTGATTCAAATCGGTTAGATAAATATATTTTAATATATTAGGTATTAAAATATATTATTTAATTATTTTTCCTAGGCCACTAAAAATAGGATCCTAGTGATGAGCCATTGTATTCATTCCAAATAAGAGAAAGAGACTCTAGAAAAATTCTCCCCTCATTCTCTCATTATTTTTTCAAGAAGGTTCCCACAAACCTTTTGATCTTTTATTCGAGACATAACAAGGAAGACTTTTGTGGAATAGACCAAGTATACAAAAAGAACTTCTTTTATTCAAGGTATGTTTATGCATAACCCTAACTTTATTATTTTGTTCTAAATAAACTCAAACTGATTTCTACGCTTCAGCTTGGGTTTAATTTGATTATTCCCTTCAGGAATACATTCGGCATCACTGAAGAGATATTCCCAACTCCAATTCAAGAATCATACCATTTCTTTTTCCAAAATATACAAAGAAATGAGTTTCCATCGCTATTGTGATTCTGTATATACTTCAAAATCCCTTGGATTCTCTGCTGGAACTTCCAACTAGAAGAAAATGATGGTCTCAAAAGACTTTATAAAGTCATAAAAATCAAATGGCGGGATAAATATGATATTACCCATGCACGTCTAAAAGAGGTTAAAGAATGGTTCACATAACACGGAGACCAATTCAACCCAACACAAAAGAATTCAGAATTTATGAATTCTAGATCAAGATTAATTTCAAGACTTGCACAGACAACCTCTGACGAAGAATTCCAGAGAATTCTCAATTCCGCTAGAAGCATACCATCATCTTCTTCTCATGGCAGCCTACCGTCTGACGAAGAAGAGTCTCAATATGATCTAGACGATCCTTTCCTAGATTCACAGCCTCCATGAGTCTAGATTAAAAAAAAAAGAGTATTTTACCTTGTACACATTCGACACCCCTCTTATACATTTAATCTTCTTTTCCTGTATATTTTTTTAGTTTTTGTAGTCAAGATTCTAGATTTTGATTACATTTTTTAAGTCTGTAAATAATATATTTTTCTTTTTGAAGGTCATCTTCACGAAGAAGATCTTCTCTCTATATAGTTTGAGTTTGTAAATTAATACTATGTATAGTGTTAGGTGTACAAAATTCATGTATAGTTATGAATTCTGTATTGTACATGGTAAATTCATCATCCAATTCCAGTTTTGAGGCAGCGCTTCAACAGATCGAGATAGCGTAATAAGTCTCTTATGAGTTGCAACTTGGAAACAAGTCGGCGTAATCAGCCTCTTTAGAGTTGCTTCTTGGTTCAGTGAAAGAATATTGCTTGAAGGTATTAAAGGTTGAAGATGAGGACCTATTGCGGGTCTTTAGGAATTGTGTTCTCGGTAGTAAGTCGCGGTGAGGCGCAGTGAATCCGTTGGTAAGCTTTCCGGTGTACCCTTGCCTCTTCAACAACCTTAAAGTACCCATAGAAGCAATAATGAAAAACTGACATTTCACTTTAATAAAGCCACGTTATTAAAGTAAAGGACAAGCACAGCTGAACCGATGATGATGAAGATTCGTCCTTATCTTTACTTTTTACGATCTTATCTTTTATTTTGACTTTTGTAATTATTTTGTACAACTTTATTGCTTTTTTAAAGTAGTTTGTTTTATTACTTTTTAGAAAGTTGTTTGTCTCATTGAGAGAGGTTATATTACGCAGGGTCATGTCCTGTCGGTTATAATCTTATCTTTTATTTGTTTCAATTGTGATTTCAATTCCGGGGTCTATAAAAGACTTCCAACTTGTATTCAATAGGTATCAAGAAATATTCACAAGCTTTCCTTGTGCGATATTTACTCAGTCTTCCTACTTCCAAAAACCCTTTATAAACCAAAGAAATCAATCCTAATTCTCTTTTGCAGCTAGCAAGAGAGCAATTTGGTATCAGAGCCAAGTTTCAATAAAATTCATCCTGACTTCATATCAAATTTCCAAAATATATTTGAATTTGACATTCTTTTGAGTAAATAAGTTTTGTTGGGAATTGGATATCTAATCCATTCCAAAACTTTGTTCAAGGGTTTATAGTTTATTACCAAACGGGGCACATCACGCTCCTTTTCTACCTGGTTGTTGACATAGAATGCTGCGCATGACCATAAACTTTTGGATGGCCTTTTGCCATTCGATAAAATTATAGAATGAAAATTATAGTATTATTTAATTAAAAGATAAAATATAATTGTTCTAAAAAAAGATAAATTATAATTTAAGTAAATTATATACCATGAAATTCTCTCTATATATATTGAAATTAATAAAAGAATATTTTTTTTGTAAATGAAGTATAATAATATGAAACGTTAGGTGGCGAAATACTTGAATATTAAAAGTTTTGTTAATTAAATTTCTATAAATTAATTATATACTTTATAACTTAAAATTTAATTATAATTAATGGTAGGATTTTAAAGGTTTTGGAAGCTAAAGAGTTTTGCAACATTCTCCAACTTCTAGCCACAACTATATAAAGGATTCTCCATACTTTTTTTTTCCTCCCCAAATTTTCTCTCAAAGTTTCTTAGTTTATTTGAATTGCAAAGTAGTGTTAACCACCAAAAAGGGATGAAGATGCTTCAAGAAAACCATCTCCAACATAGGTATCAATTCTTAATATAGTTGTTTTCATTATAACACTAATTCATTGTTTTTCTTTTATTCTAACTCTAATAAGTAAAATTAATATAATATATTTAAAATATTAGTTTTGAACAAAACAATATTTTATATCAAATTTTGCCTGCCAATTTAAAAGTTAAGAAGATAAAAAGTTTTGTATTTATTTATATAAATTAATTCTAAAATTAAAGCTCTTACATTTAATCAAGTCTAATGGTGGAATATGAAAATTAAAGCATTGGAATCTGAAAAGTTTTGCAACTTCTCTACTTCCAACAAATATAAAATGGTTCTCTTCCATTCATTTTCTACATCAATTTGAGTCCCATTGTTTTTTTCATGTGTATCTATACTTATTTTTCTCTTTTGGTTCATTATTTTAAAGGTTTCTGAATTTAGTGTGATAAAATACTAAAATTTCAATTTTTTTAACGTTATGAATTGGTGTTGCTTAGCGATGGTAGATTATTATATCTTGAAAGCAGTTGTCGATTTGATCTTAAACATTGGTAAGAAGTAAATATATTTTTATGAAAATCATTTGATAATTACATGCCTTGATTTTGTCTTTAACTGTTGCTATTTTTAATTTTGGACTATTTCATAGTCGATATTTTTTTTATTAATGTTATTTTTAGTTCTTTCACGGTCAATCTTAATATCATTATTATAATTTTATTTTAAATGTTTAAACAAGCTCAAAAATACACTAAAAAAAGCCAAAAAGTTGTAATGTTTTAATTAGGATGTTCACTTAATTAATTTCAAAATGATTATGATTAAATTATTTATAACTGAAAAATTAATTACAACATTAAAATCATTAGGTTAAATAATGCAGTTATAGAAATTTACTTATTATTTGTACTAAAAAAACACATAAACTTATTATCATTATGATTAAAATAAAAACATATAAATATTAAAATTATGATAAAATATATAAAATCGTTAAATAATAGATAGTTACAAACTTACTTCTAATTTTCATTACTACTAAAATAATAATAAACTTTTCTTTAAAAAAAAAAAAATAATAAAAACAACTATTAAAATTCTACCTAAAATAATATAAACGCACCATCTTGCCTCTTGGGTATAGAAACTCAAATCTAGTTTTGAAATAGTGCACGAAGAGAAGCAGAGTTACATTCAGGTGTGCACAACTTTTGTTACTTTTTTTTTTAGAGTTTTATTTTTAAATAGATATAGAATACAGTGTACACACCCTTATAAAAAGTGTTTGGAATATGAAAAGGTGTTGTTATTAAATTTCTTAATAATTTAGTGCTTTTTACTAATATTAATTAATAATAGCACTTCAAAAGTTTTGGAATTCTAAAATATTTGTAACTTTTTTATCTTCTACCCTTATAAAAAAGAGGTTTTTTCCATCATTTTTTTTACCAACATTTTGAGCTCCATTTTTGTAGTTCTCTCTTATTTAAGTCACACATGAAAGCATGTATCAAATATATATCAATGTTGGTGTTTGTTGAACAATTATGAAAGTGAGATAAATTTATTTCAAGAATATGAGTATATATTGAGTTTTGATTGTTTTTTTGTTACCACTGTATTTTTTTTTTAATTTTATAATTACTACATTATTGTAATTTTTTTTTCAATGTTGTTTCTTTATTATTAGAACTATTATGTTTTTTTTTTAATTTAAAAACATTTGTGAATACTTTAATTTGAATTTGGTAATTCAGTGTCTCCTAAATTTAAATTCTATAACGAATTTAGCAAGTTTATTAAATTATTTTTTTCTTATTTTCAATAGCAACAATTAAAATGTATTATTATAATTATTCATTTAAAAAAACATAATATTTGAGGTAAATAATAGACAAAATATTTTTAGCTTCAAATAAAACGTCCAATCTTTTTTATAGTGAATTGATTAGAATTTCAAAAAAAAAAAAAAAACATAGAATTTCTAATTTCTAATATAAAAATTTCTATTTTAATGAAAGGTTTTAAAAGATTGTTTTTGTCTCTAAAATATCATTATGATTTTTTTAATTACAAGATAAGAGGTATGAATGATGTGAAATGAAAATTTAGATAAATTAGTTTTAATTATTAAAAAAATTATATATTGTATGGTATCATATTAATATTTAATCTATATTTTTATTTTATTTTGAAATTTGTTTATGTTGGAATAGAAATTATGGCCAATCAGAAATTGTCATGTCATTACTTAAAATTAGTGACATAATTATTTATATAAATATGGATTAATTAAATTTGCAAGCATCCCTAAATTGAATTATGACAAATCCAAATATGCAATTGGGTTATATGAAATTTGGGTCAATTTTAGACAAAGCTCAAATGGGAGGCCCAAAGTCAATCAGGCCCAATCCAATAGTCAAGCCCAAGCCCACTTGGAGCATGAGAAACTCTATAAATAGGGAGTTTCTCCCTCCATTTGAAGGTTTTAGAAGTTGAATGTAACACCCGAGACTCTTTGGTAAAGTTTTATTATGAATTTAATTATTTTAAGGGTATTTTGGTAATTTTTGGAAAAGAAAAGGGCATTTTGGTCTTTTAGAGAAGATATTTTGATTTTATTATTATTATTATTATTATTATTAAAATAAAATAAAAAAAAAGAAAATTTCTTCTCTCTCTCGGTCGTCTCCCTCCCGAACTCACACTCTCTCTCTCTCTCTCTCTCTCTCGCCGAAGCTCCAGCCCCGCCGCACGCCGTCGCCGACCGCCACGAACACCCACCCTCTGCCGATTTCTTCTTCTTCTTCTTCCTCGCCGGCCGCGCAGAGGCTGAACCGCCGCCCTTCGAGCTGCTGTGGTTCGCGCGCGCAACCCACGTCCGCCGTGAACCAGAAGCTCCGCCGCCACGAACGCCTAGCCTCGCCGAACAGAGCAACTCGCTGCCGTGGAGTGTTCGAAGCCGCCACAGCACTGAACATCGCCGGAAAACACCATTTCCGCCGCGATTTCAAGGTGGGTTTTCGTTCCGTGAGGAGTTTGGCATTTTGAGCTTGAGTTTGATCGATTTTCAGCAAAATAACCTCGGATTATTGTAGATCGGGCTGCAACATACCAGAAACGAACCTTCACGCGCCGATTGGAAGCCCCACGCGCCGCCCACGCGCCGCCGCCGTGAAGTCCACGCGCCGCCGTGCTCCGATCACGCGCCGCCGCTCGCCGGAGTTGGGTAAAAATTGCCATTAGGTCCGTTTCGTCGAGTTATTAATGATAGAATGTGTTTTAGCGTAATTCGGATGGTTTAAGATACGTTTAGAACACTTTTTAGGTAAATTGTCGAGGACCTAGGATCGTACTTGGAGTGGGAACTCGAGAAGCTCATTACTAGTGAAGAAAGGGTATTGTAGTAAGTAAAGATATAAGGTAAGGGATCTCACAACGAAAGAAGTTTTCAAAACTTGAGCTAGCTCTATGATTACTCTGAAAGTTTATGTTTTCATGTTAAGTATTTAAGAAAGAAAGTGTATTATATGTATGTCTTTGAAATGCGATTGCTATGATTTATGCATTCATAACTATGTTCTAAAACGAATGGGACCTCATGCATGTGTTGTGTGCTCATGAAAAGATTTATATAGGCTGTGACGATAATTCTCCCAAAAGTTTTATGTGGGTTTTGAGGGAACCCGAGTCTTCGGACTCTATATGCTCCCGGGGTTCGAGAGTGCCCCCACGACTGTAGCCGACGGGCTTGAGTCTTCGGACTCCACGATGGTAGCCTTCGGGCTGAGTCTTCGGACTCCATGATATATGTTAGCTTTCGAGCTTAACTCTCAGAGGTAGGGAGGACTCTATTCGACAGAAAAACTATGTCTTCGGACTATTCAGAGGCCCTCGGGAGAATTTAATCGTTCACAAGAGCCGCGAGGAAAAGTACATGGTTTATAAAAGGAATTTTAGGTCCCCTACTAAAGCGATGGTTTACGATGGTTTTATGATTTAAAATGACATGTTGCATGTGATTGAAACTCTTATTTTAAAACTATGATGGACTTACTGAGTATTATTCGTTAATACTCACCCTTTTCCTTTTTAAAATGTTTTCAGGTAAGGCTAAGATCGGCCCTAGCGCGTGACCGGAGATCAGCTACTCAAGTCATGGGAGCCGACTGATCGCTATTCCGCTTCTTTTATGTTTCTAGATGTATATATAACTCATGTTAAGTTTTTTTTATGTTTAGGAGAATGTTTCAAAATCTTTTAAACCTTTCTTGTAAATCGTGCACGTGTATTTGATTTCTGCTGTTTGAACCCTAGCATCATATTGAGAAGTTTGTTGGATGCTAGGAGGTTGTTTGAAAATCTTAGAAGTGTGTTTTCTATGTCTTATCAGGAAGGGTAAATTTTTGGTTTTCGCGTAGTTACGTCGTTATGCTGCCGAAATTATTGGTAATATAGCGACGTGACTTAGTAATGACTCTTAGGTAGCGGGTTGAGCCTATAGGGTCGTTACATTGAAACTCTCCATATAACTTAGAGAGAATTCAGAAACAAATACTAGAATATTCCCTAAACTCTTCAAGATCAACTACTCTATGAACCAGAGCCTTAAAGACTAGAAGACTTTGAAAATCGAGAACAAACTGCAAAACCCTCGAGACAAATCCACATTCGAGAACAAGCTGCAAAAGCCAATTCACATTTGAGAACAAGTTGCAAAGCCCTCGAGACAAATCCACATTCTAGAATACCCTCGAGACATATCTACGTTTGAAAACAATGTGCAAAGCCCTCGAGACAGATGTACATTTGAGATAAAGAATCAAACGAACAAATTAGAGATCGTATTCCACTAAATTGAAATTAATACTAATTAAGTTCATTTACACGTATCAAATTTTTTTGTTGAAATTTCATGTGAACAGTTTTATTAATTATAAGGGAAAAAAAATACATAATTAGATATATAAACGTGCATCACAATATCCTTGAAAAACTTTTTTAGACAATTATGTCTCTTTTTTAGTGTATATATTTACGAAATATGTCATTGACAATTTAATTATAAATAAATGGTAAATTAATTATTAATAGTTAATTATCTATAAATGTATAACATCTTAAAGGTTGAAATGTAAAAAGGTTTTTCCTACCACTTAAAAAAATCTTTAATTTAAATTAAAATGAAGATTTTAAAAGTTTTAGAATTCAAAAAGTTTTTGTAGCTCTCATAAGCTGAATTTGAAAATCTCAAAGAAGAAAAAGTTTTAGATTAGATCCCGATCTACAATATTGAAGAAGACTCCAAGATGAAAAGACAAACGGAAATATGATTTATTTGTGCTTTTTGACAGAATATAAAACTGGACAAATTACAAAAAAATAGAACAAGAAAAGCAAAAACAAAAACAAAAACAAATTCAAGAGAAACGCAAAGGAAACATATATCCGATCTTGAGCCTAAAGCTCTGATACCAAATGATAAGTAACTCCTGAGAGTTAGATCTATCAACCTCGCTAACAAACAAGACTTTAGATCTAAAACCCAAAAACCCCCAAAATCAAGATGATTTCATCCCAAGGAAGAAGATAGAATCGGATTTACCTTGATGATCAAATATCTCAAGGCAAGAAAACTTGTTTGAGATTCGAATCACTCCACAAGCAAGATTGATCAAGTCAAGCTTGAATGATTCTAAGCATGCAACCTAAAGTACATAGAATTGTAAAGAAACTTAGCTCTAGGCTAAAAGAAAGCACAAATGCTCTTTTTACTACTATAAAAATGGATTTTCTTCATCATATTTCCTCCAACACCAAAGCTTAATTCTTTCTTTATTTATGTTCTCTCAATACATTGTTCTCAAAGGCTCTTCAATTTTCAAAGCATCTCAAGATATTGGTGTTATATTCAAGTTGCAAGGGATGCATGTTTCGTATCTATATCCCGAACTCTAGGCTTGCAACATTACAACTCAACTTTGATGACGTTGAATTACAATGTTTATCTATCAATTGTCAAGTGAGCAAATCTATTTGAAGAAATGAGTGTATATATAGCTAAGATCTTGAATTTTTTTTTTTGTTATTGTTTTGTTATAGTTATTTTATAATTAGTATACTATTTTTTTTATTTACAATGTTTATTGAAAGAATAAAAACTTATCGATCAATTACAAGCTTTATGTTCCTTTTGTTGAGAAAATAATCATGTAACATAATTCCTTACAAAGTTTTTAATTAATTATAAATAATTAATTAATTAAAAATGATTTATCAACAATAAGTTATGTGAAATTTAAAAATTGAAATGCAAAAAGTTTTGTCATTTAATTCTCCAAAAAATTAAATAATTTTTCTTTAATTATAATTACTAATTTTCATTATACTATGAAATCTAATTTTATCTCAATTAAAGCTAAAAAGTTGAGTATCTATATCTATACTATATTAAAAAATAACGATGATTGAAAAATATTTTTGGACCACTATACCCTTACTTTAATTTTTAGATTTACAACCATGCCATTAAAATTAATAATTAATAATAATAGATACGTAACTCATGAACTTTTATAATTTTTAAAACAAATTAATTATTAATAATTAATTAAGTAAAAATGGCAATGAGCAGTTTTTTTAATTAATGGGAATGGACACTTGAGTTATTATTTGGTTTTAGAAAAGGAGTTTTTTTTTTTTTTTGAAAAGAAGAAAATGAGTTATTATTTATTAATTATATATTTATATAAATATGATATTTAAATACAAACAAATATTTTTCATTAAAAAACAAATAAATATGTTATGCTTTAAAATTTAAATATGTGATAAATTTACGTTGCTTTTGATTTTTTTTTGTTATAAATAAAACTTATAGTATGAGAATTTTTTAAGTATTCTTTAATTAAAAGATATATATATATATATATATATATATATATTTAAAAAAAAGTAAATTATATATAACCAAATTTTCAAATAAATGTAATATTTTGATCATGTCTGTTGGAATAAAAATTTTGGCCAATCAAAATTTGCCATGTCATTAATTTAAATTAGTGGCAAAATTATTTATTTAATTAGGGATTATTTAAATTTGCAAGTATCCCTAAATTAAATTAAAGTAAATCCCAATATGCAATTGGGTTATATGAAATTTGGACCAATTTTAGACTAAGCCCAAATAGGAGGCCCTAATCCAGCAAAGTCTAGGCCCAAAGTTAATAAGTCATAGCCCATAAGGCTAGGCCCAAGGTTAATCAGGCTCAGTCTAAGGACCAGGCTCAAAGTCCACCAGGCCCAGTCCAATAGTCAAGCCCAAGCCCAACTGGGGGCCCTGGGGAACTCTATAAATAGAGAGCCCCATCCTTCATTTTGGAGTTTCAGAAATTTGAGATCTCAGAAAAGAATTCAGAAACAAAAGCCAGAAAACTCCTTGAGCTCTTGAAGATCAAACACCTTCTGAACAAAGAACACTTCCTCGAAGATCAAAAACACTTCTTCGAG
This sequence comes from Trichosanthes truncata, assembly GCA_033996785.1. Lineage (NCBI taxonomy): Eukaryota > Viridiplantae > Streptophyta > Magnoliopsida > Cucurbitales > Cucurbitaceae > Trichosanthes > Trichosanthes truncata. The sequence continues at coordinate 27,959,388 of JAWPNB010000003.1, read as the reverse complement.
ACTTCAAGAATCCATTGAAGCTTCAATCTCGAGAATGAGCTCTAAAACCCTCGAGTGAAACATACAAGCAAGAGAGAGAATCAGATGATCAAGTACTAGAGATTGTATTCCACTACATTCAAAGTTATACAAATACAAAAGTTTCATTTGCACGTGTTCCTATTTCTTTGTTGAAATTTACGTGCGAACAATGTCTAATTAACATTTAAATTAATAAAATAAAAGTATAAGAATTTAGAAAAGTTAGAAGATGAAAGGCTAGACTATAAAAAGTTGGCAATGAGTAGTTTTTTTTAATTAATGGACATGGACACTTCAGGGGAGTTATTATTTGGTTTTAGAAAAGGAGTTGTTATTTATTAATTATATATTGATATAATATTATATTTAAATACAAAAAAAAATATTTCTCATTAAAAAACAAATAAATATGTTATGCTTTAAATTTTAAATATGTGATAAATTTACGTTGCTTTTGAATTTTTTTTTTTTTGGTTATAAATAAAACTTATAGTATGAGAATTTTTTTAAGTATTCTTTAATTAAAAGATATATATAATTTTTTAAAAAAAAATTATATATAACCAAATTTTCAAATAAATGTAATATTTTGATCATGTCTAATTAACATTTAAATTAATAAAATAATATTTAAAATAAAAGTATAAGAATCTAGAAAAGTTAGAAGATGAAAGGCTAGACTATAAAAAGTTTTGCTAATTTAATTTCTATAAATTAAACATAAACTAATTACATTACATTTAATTTATTTAATAATGGAATTTCAAGGGTTTTGCAACCTTCTTCAACTCTAGCCATAACTATATAAAGAGCTATTCTCTACTCTTTTTCTACAAAAACTTGAGTCTCTTCTTCTTAGTTTGTTTCTCTTTCTCTCTCAATTCATTCTCCCAATGTTTCTAAGTTTGTATTTGTATGAAGCAGCAATGTTATTCACCAATGGGAGACAAAGATATTTCAACAAAATGCTCTCAAACATAGGTATCAATTCTTCATTATGTATTTTCATGCACGACAATGAGTTTCAATACCTCTAGAAATTCTCATTTCTTAGAGCGATACTTTTCAACAAAACTTTTACATATGACACTTATTTTAAATTGCAAGTGTTATAGGTGAAATTGGACCAACAAGAATGGGCTGGCTAAAAGGCTGCAATGAAGGGCCAAACAAGGAAAGAAGCCCAATACGAAGTCAAAACGTACTGAACCCGATAGAAGACTGACCCAAGATGAGAGGGGCAAGAATCTGGCTTGGGCTTTGGCCTAGGCCAGTAGTCGGCCTGCCGAGGCTGACTAGTTTGGCAAGGCCCAATTCAATCTTCCTTTCCCCATTCGAAGACAGAAACCCACGAAAAACCTAGGAATGAAGTTATTTAAGCTCTCTCTTGAGGGGAGAGCAAGGTAAGTTCATTTCATCCTACAACTCTCTCCTAGAACTACCAAATTCTCTCTAAAAACTCCATCTGACTTAAGCATCGGAGCCTGTGTGACCTACACCACACCGATGTCCAGGTTTTCCTTATCTTGCAGGCTGCGTTCTTCCCCTAAGAATACAAATTCACCATTGTTGTCACAAAATTTGGCAACAACAGTTTGCGCTGTCTGTGGGGAACGACAACGCTTGCTTGGAAAACCTTTTTGCTTGAGTTCAATCCTCCAAAAAGATGAGCAAAATGCTAGAAAACAAGAACTGGAATGAAGATGGAGACGATTCTGATCAAGATTGTCATCCACAACGGACGAGAGAGGTTTCTCCTCCTCAGCCTCATACTAGCACAGGCCAAACTGTGGAGGAGATGGTCGAGCTGAAGAAGAAGGTCGAAAACATGGACAAGTACCTTTTGAAAATCCTAAAAAAAACTCGAAAAACAGGATCAACAAAAGGAAGAAAAATGCAATGAGGAACCACCCTTGGTACGAGATCAAAGAAAAGGAAAAGCAAAGGTGGTTGAGGGGATGAGAGAGTCGAAATCCCATACCCAAAAGCCAACTGAGAAGCTGATCCTTGGAGGAAACAACAAGCCACGTCAGCCCTCAGTCAAAAGCAAGGCGAGCAAGATAGGTAAGTTAAAATCTATTGTGCCAATCGTCTCGCAGGCTGATGGCCGAGGTCGACCAGACAAAGTTGAAGCGATGATCAACGAGAATACTGAAACGACATCAGACTTACACAGTCTAATCATCCTAAAGCAAAAGTTTCAGGCCGAGGCCGAGGACAACTAGAAAAAGGTCGAGGCCGAGGAGATGAAATTGAGGTATGATGCACGAAACTAAAGTCCTCCATGGAAAGCAGACATTCTGAAAATCCAAAAGGAGTTTTGAGACCTTCAAGGGAACGTTCTCAAAACTCGTGAAATCGAGAGGTGGGATCTCGAAGCTCTCATCGAGCAAGTCGACCCCTTTTCACTGATGAGATCATGAGAAAGAAGGTTCCTAAGAAGTTCAAAGTGCCAACCATCACCCCATATGATGGCAATACTGATCCTGTTGAACACCTAGCACATATCGAGCGCAAATGGAACTTCATGGAGTTTCAGAGGCAATCAAATGTAAGGCATTCTCTTTTACCCTCACAGGACCAACCAGAGAACGATATAGAAAGTTGAAGAGAAAGTCCATTAGCTCTTTCAAAGAGTTAGCCAGAGCATTTGTAACGCAATTTTTGGGAGGATGAGACCAACGTAAGCCCCAAATGCACTTGCTCACCATAAAGCAAGGGCCAAAGGAGAGCTTATGCGATTATGTCTGATGCTTCAACAAGGAAGCGTTGCAAGTTAAAGGATTTAAAGACACAACTGCCCTAATCGCCATCGTTGCAGGCTTGCAAGATAAAGGCTTGCTTAGATCGATTGGCAAGAAAGAATTGACCTCCTACGTTGAATTCATAACCAAGGCTCAAAAGTATATGAGTGCTGAGGAGCTGATACGATCGAAAGAAGCTACATTTGATTGTGAAAGAAGCAACAGACACGCAGAGCAAGATAGAGCTCGGGACAACAATTTTTCCAGTTTGAAGAGGTGGAGGGTCGAAGAAAGAAGCTGAGGCCGACCAGACCCTAAGGTCGTCCCCAGTCAACGGTTTGAGATGTATACTTCCATAACTCTCCCTCATGAGCAGATCTTGATGGAAATTTACCACTTGAATTTGGTGAAATTTTCAGACAATATGCGAACTCCAGCTGGAAAAAGAGACAAAGACAAATATTGTTTCTTTCACCGAGATCATGGTCATGCAACTCACGATTTCTATCAGCTACAATACGAAATTAAAACCCTGATCAGATAAGGGTATTTGAAGGAATACGTTAGAGATGGCTGAGGTCAACTAGAAGGAGGCCGAGGCCGACCCAATGAAGAACCCCCACGTGAGATCAGAACCATACTTGGGGGACCTGCAATAGGTGAATCCGGTAGAAAAAGGAAGGCAATTGCTCACGAGGCTAGACACGACCCAGATTATCGAGGTATGTATTCAGTCCATTCTAAAACTGTGAACCAAGCCTTAGAATTCACAGAGGCTGAAGCTAGGGTCATCCATCAGCCCCATAATGATGCTCTGGTGGTTACCCTGACTATAGCCAATGTGAAGGTTCATAGAATCCTCATAGATGGAGGAAGTTCAGTTGATGTTCTCTCTCTGACTGCCTTTAAAGCAATGAAGTTAGAGAGGGGGCTAGACTCCCTTGGTTGGATTTGGGGGAGAAAGAGTTACTCCTGAAGGCAGCATCGAACTTCCAGTCACCTTTGGGGATGAACTGAATACAACTACTAAGATGATTAACTTCTTGGTAGTAGAGTGCACGTCAGCTTACAATTCCATATTAGGAAGACTAACACTCCATCAACTGAAGGCTGCAGCTTCCACCTATCATCAGCTACTAAAATTTTCTACTTTGAATATAATGGGAATAGTAAAAGGGGAGCAGAAAACTTCAAGGGAGTGTTACTTCACAACCCTCAAAGAGGTCAAAAGACCAAGAAACGAGCAAGAAGCATACCTCAGCAAGCCCATGGCCGAGGCCGACCACACCCCTATGGACTACTAGGGGGCTTTTTTCTATTTACTTCTTCTCTAGTTAGGATTTCTTTTGTCAACTTTAGCAAATTCATGTAAGATACAAATTTTATTAGCAATAAAATTATATTTTCAAGCTACAAGTTGTGTCACTCAAGCATAAGTTCAACCAGAAAACTCCTACTTGAGTAGGGTGCTACTAAGGGGATATGCTTCCCTATTAAACAAAATGCAAAGAAGCTACGTAGGAGATATGCCTCTCTAATTGAACAAAAGACATAAGCTACACCAAACGAGGCAGAAAAGTCTACAATTGAAGAAAAATCGAGGCCGAGGTCGAGCATGTCCAAGTAAGTGATTTTCTATGGTTTGTGGTTTGGATGCATGTATGAGGATCCCTTTTATCAATTTATCTTATTTAGTAAGACTTATATAATTCTGTTCAACGGAGTTTACCTCTTTAAAGTCAAAATTCATTAAAGAGAAACAAGGATTGTAACGACCCTATAGGCTCAACACGCTACCTAAGAGTCATTACTAAGTCACATCGCTATATTACCGAAAATTTCGGCAGCATAACGGGGTAACTACGCGAAAACCAAAAATTTGACCCTTACCTGATAAGACATAGAAAAACACACTTCTAAGATTTTCAAACAACCTCCTAGCATCCAACAAACTTCTCAATATGATGCTAGGGTTCAAACAGCAGAAACCAAGTGAATTCAAACATAGAAAGCCAAATACACGTGCACGATTTACAAAGAAAGGTTAAAAGACTTTGAAACAACCTCCTAAACATTTAAAAACTCGTCATGAGTTCTATGTACATCCAGAAACATAAAAGAAGCGGAATAGCGATCGCTCGGCTCCCATGACTCGAGTAGCTGATCTCCGGTCACGCGCTAGGGCCGATCTTAGCCTTTCCTGAAAACATTTTAAAAGGAAAAGGGTGAGTATTAACAAATAATACTCAGTAAGTAACTCATAGTTTCAAAATAAGATTTTCACTCGCATGCAACATGTCATTTTAAATCATAAAACCATCGTAAACCATCGCTTTAGTAGGGGACCTAAAATTCGTTTTATAAACCATGTACTTTTCCTCGCGGCTCTCGTGAACGATTAAATTCTCCCGAGGGCCTCGTAAATAGTCCGAAGACATAATTTTCCATCGAATAGAGTCCTCCCCTAACTCTGAGAGTTGAGCTCGAAAGCTAACATACATCGTGGAGTCCGAAGACTCAGCCCGAAGGCTACCATCGTGGAGTCCGAAGACTCAAGCTCGTCGGCTACCATCGTGGGGCACTCTCGAACCCCGGGAGCATAGAGAATCCGAAGACTCGGGTTCCCTCATAACCCACATAAAACTTTTGGGAGAATTATCGTCACGGCCTTACATAAATCTTTTCATGAGCACACAACACATGCATGAGGTCCCGCTCGTTTTAGATCATACTCATGAATGCATAAGTCAAGGCAATCGCATTTCAAAGACATACATATCATTTCCATTCTTTTTAACATGAAAACTCAAATAGAACTCATGGAACTAGCGTATAAAGGAATATACATATAAAACACTTTCTTTCTTAAATACTTAACACGAAAAACATAAACTTTCAAAATAAATATAGGGCTAGCTCTAGGTTTCGAAAACTTCTTTCGTTGTGAGATCCCTTACCTTAAATCTTTACTTACTAAAATACCCTTTCTTCACTAGTAATAAGCTTCTCGAGTCCCCACTCCAAGTACAATCCAAGGTCCTCGACAAATCACCTAAAAATGTCCTAAACAGGTCTTAAACCATCCGAATTACGCTAAAACGCATTCTAACATTAATAACTCGACGAAACGGACCAAATGGAAAAATTTACCCAAATCGTAACACGATCGTAATGGGGACTGTTCGGGCTCGAAAATTGGAATCGGAGACGGCGGCGCGTGCGGCGGCGGACGACGGCGCGTGCGGCGGCGGACGACGGCGCGTGCGGCGGCGAGTGGAACTTCCGGCGGCGCGTGAACCGCGTGTGAAGGCCAGATTTCGTGCGAGGCTCGCGGATCTGGGTTTTCCGGCAGCTGGGGTTGGTTCACGAGTTGCAGAACCGCCGAGGATGCGTCCGGCGACGTGATGAACACGACTTGGGGGCTCGTGCGGCAGTGCTGAAGCAAAACCGGCGATCGGAATCGGTGGGTCTTCGATTTTGAGCTCCGACGGTCTGCGTTTGGAGGAACGGCACCGCTGCGACGATCGGAACAAGACTGGCGGTTGGTCGGAAAGGAAGGAAGAAGAAGAAGTTCGGCGAGCTGAGGTTGGTCAGCGATTCAAATCCGGCGATCACTTGTTCGGAGACGCTTGCGGTGGTTGCCGGCAGAAAGAAGACAGAGAAGAAGCAAACAGATGGAGGAGTTCGGCCGAGAGAGAGAGAGAGAGAGAGTGTGTGTGTGTGTGTTCGGTGAGGGAGGGGCCTCGTGAGGAAGAAGAAGAGAAGAAGAAAAAAATAAAATAAAATAAAAATAATAATAAAAAAAATAGTGGATAAGGATGGGGGATTATATAAAAAAAATCAACTTCCAATTTTGCCCTTTGACCAAACATTAATTCCAAAATTTCCCTTTTTCTCATTCCAAATTTCAATTTAACCTTCAAATTTTAAATTACCCAATAAAAATCATTTCAACTTAATTTCCATAATTTGAAATTAATGCCTGTAAATAAGCCGGGCGTTACAAGGATGATGGGCAGAAAAGATATTCCCATTAGTAAAAGTCTTACAATAAGATAAAAAGAAATAAAGGGAAAGAACATAAGATTTAGCCCTCATTCATGTCTACTCTTCCACTACCATTAGAGTCATCTGAATCAGGGAAGGCAAAGGGATCTTTCTTGAAAGAAGCATAATCTTCTCGAATGATCTCACAATTTAAGTCCTTGTGATTCCTGGAAAAGCGCTTGACGGCCCAGTTAAATCGGCAGTCAAAGATTTTATCCTGCATCACAACATATTCCTCTGTCTTCTTGAACTCTTCAACCAGATATTCTGCATTGGACATACGGGCCTTGGCTTCATCCAATTGGGTACGAACTGATTGGAGCTCAATCCTTGTAAAATCAAGCTCAATCCTAACCTCAGCCAAGAGACGATTGGCTTGAGTCAAGCTAGCTTGAGCCTAAACCAGCTCTGCCCTAGGAACACTGGTATGTTGGAGAGAGAAGATCTTCTCAACCATGGTCATGGCAAACATAGTAAGCTAACCAAAAGCCTAAGGACAAAACAATGAAGGAGTTAGTTATAAAAAAGCAAATGCAAGATAAAAGAAGACAAATAACTACTGAAAGACTTACATGGCACAACTCACTAACTCCTTCAACGACAGCCTCCCTAGGATCTTCTATTTTATAACCTGGAGGATGGTCATGTCCAACACCCCTCCAAAGCTCAAAACTTCTTCCCAGAATGTCAATCTCATTACTTATTTGAGAGAAATCGTCAGGAAGGGAGAAAGTGAAAAGATCAGCAGGAATATCCTCCTCAAGAGAGGAAGAAACGCCCCTTCTAGTACGACGAGTACTGACACCAGGAGGTCGAGGAGGAAGGTTTGGAGTCTCAAAGGTAGAAACACCTCCTACATCTGAGCTAGAGTCGCCAGCCCTCGAGGGCCCAGCTCCCCTGGTAGCTTTCTTCTTCTTCTTTTTCCTTTCAGCCTCAAACAAAGAAGTAGATCGTGGAGGCATATTTGAAAAATAGAAGCAACAAAATCATGAGTTAACGAAAACACATGAGACAGAAGCTAAAGCAAAGGAATTGATGTCTGACCAGGGAGGCCGACCCAACCAACAGAAAAAAACTTTGTAAAATTAAAGGCAAGGGAAGACGAACTCCAAATTTAAACATAGTAGAATAAAAAGCAACTTCTCCAAGAGGATGATCCTCAATACGATCATCAGATCCAGGAACCCTCAATTGTACATCGAAGGGAATATCATACTTGTACCGCACTTGCTCAAGATGAGCCTCTGTCACCAAGGATGATATAGCCTTAGAATATACAGAAGGCTCACTGAAAAGATGATCGGAAGATGATTGAGCCTCATAATAACTAGTACTAAGAGACTCATCACCAAAGGAAGACCCCTCAACCTCATTAGAAGTAGTAGAGCATTGACTAGCCACCTCAACAAGTAAAAAAGAGAAGAAAATAGAAGAATAGTAGAACACAAGCTACTTTAAAGAGAGAGGAAGAAGATGAGAATGGTGTGAAGATATGAAGAAATTAACTCCTATTTATAGGAGAAGCATGGAGTACTTTTGGAGGGAAATTCAATTTGAAATTCAAATTTTGAATTCAAATTATATATTTAAAAAAAAAAAGGTTGGCCGAGGCTGACCCGTGACCTGCAAAAGGCAGGCTTGCCAAGCGCATCAGATGGCAGGCCTGTGCACTAGCAGAGGCCTCGGGGCCTGCCTCGGCCTTGGCCTAGCTAAGGCCGACCAAATCGGACCGATTCGGTTTGGCAAGTCGGACACGTGTAAAACGTGTCCGGGCACAGTTTCCCATCCTAAAAGTCCTCAATTATTCGTTTTTCTCCTCTCTTCTCCCGAAATTTTCCTGAAATGAAGCTACAGTTGTTCAGAAAATGCTTACGAAAAGCGAGAAGCTACGAGGCTACTAAATAGTCAAGAATTCCCTCCGGCAAGGGGTCATGAAGCTACACGGCTACTAGATGGCCAAAATTCCTTCCTACAGAAGGTCGGGAAGTCCAGAATAGTCCCTCCGGGGTTTGATGGCAATCCCACTTAAATTTGAGGACGCCCTCGAATTTATATATTCTCTCTAGGAAAATAGCATAGATCGCGAATCCAGATGAGAGTCTTAGCCCACAAGAAAGATCGAAATGTTCCTTACGGGGTTAGACGACAATCTTGGGGAGATCCAAGAAGAACCTTGGCGCCTTAAATTTTATCCTTATATATATATATATATATATATATATATATATATATATATATATATATATATATATATATATATATATATATATATATATATATTTATGTATGTATGTATGTATGTATGTATATCCTTTCAAATTCCACCAAACACTGGTCAATGCCTTTATTTACAAAATTAAAAATCATTTAAATAATACAAATAATATAGAAGAAAGTAAAATCTAATTAAAGAATTATTAAATGGAAAAGACTAAGAAAACTTTTCGCTTTTCTAACCCTCATAGTATCTTTGTTATTTAATATAGTTATAACGAAAATTAGTAATTATATAAATAAAAATAAAACTTTTCATATTCTAACATTTTAAATGCTATTTTATGAGTTAAATTAAATTAAATATATAAATTTTCTAATTATTAGTGGTGTGCTTTGTAAATTTAGCAAAGGGACAAAATAGTCTAAAAGTGATTCTCCTTGTAAGCCACTTTTTAAGATAGTAAGATAAGATACAATAAGATAAGATAGTAAGATAAGATACAATAAGATAAGATACTGTATAAAATTACTAAAATTCCTTTTTTACTACAAGTTAAATTTAACATTTTAAAAAGGTTATTTTTTTAATTCAATTAAAGGTTATTTAAATAAAACACCTTTTCAGTGTACTAAGATAAAATGTATTTTTAAAGTATTTGACATTATTAATATATTGTGAAATTTTATAACATGGATTTTTTTATCAAACACGCAATAAAAATGATAAAAATATATATATAAATTTATATTAAAAAACCATAAAATTTACAATTTAAAACAATAATTTATATACTAATTATTAATCACGGATGTAATTTGAATTTTATACCTAAACATCATTGCATTCATTAAAATAAAAATTATATATAAACACAACTAAACCTAATTCGTAAGATATTTTTAAGTATTCTTTTACCATATTATTTCCGTTTAACTTTATATTTTAAGAATTATACTAATTTTTAACAATATACATGTTATCTAATAATATAATTAATTTTATTTTAACCTTTTTTTAAATAAAATAAATCAAAATAAGTATTACATGCATTTGCACGTCGTAATAAATTAGTATATTAAAAAGTAAGGATCTTTCGAAAACATTTTTAGACGATTTTGCTCTTTTTATTTTTAGTGATTTACAAATGTGCCATTTTTTTTAATACCATCTTATCATTTAAGTTTTGCATGCATTACACATTTAGACCATTTTTATTTAACTATTCAATTTTTTATATTCTTAATTAATAATTTATTTCTAGAATGCTTTAAATTTTAATGAGAAGTTAACGAAAATCAAATTTTATAACTGACAATTGTACCACATTAAAAATAATTAGTTTATATTGTGAATATGGCATATGTAAATGCCCATTCCACATGCCCATTTGTTATCCATGCCAAGTGGCATTTTCTCCATAGCCAAAGTGTCTTCTAAAGGCCATAGATTGGTGTCCAAATGTACCACATCATCCTCTCTTAAATTGCCTATAAATAGAGAGATTTTTGGAAAATAAAATACACCAATTTTCCTCCCATTTTCTCTAATTTTTGTGTTTTTAATTTGCCATAAATCTCCACTTTCTTTTGTTTATACTATATATATATATATTCTTTTATATTTCATCTTTTGTATTATTATTATTATTATTATTATTATTATTATATGTTTTGGTAAAGTTTTGGTGCCCGGTTTCGCCTCTCAATTTTACAACACGTTATCAGCACGAATCTCTGTCATTTTTTCCGCTAAAGGTAAGTCTTATAGGTAAGCCATTTTTACGCATTTGGTTTATGTTAAATTTCTAATATAAATATATATTATTATTTTGATAGTGTTATTATGGCAAACCTTACAAAGCTAGAATTTGCGGCCCTGGATATTAATGGAAATAACTACTTGTCATGGATCCTTGACGCTGAGGTCCATTTAGCATCTATGAATCTTGGAGAAACAATTAAAGAAGGAAATGATGCATCAAATCAAGAAAAAGCAAAAGCCCTAATCTTCCTTCGCCATCATCTTCACGAGGGATTGAAAATGAAGTATCTTACAATAAAAAATCCCTACGTTCTATGGCAAGGTTTGAAAGAAAGGTACGATCATCAAAAAACAGTTATTCTTCCAAAAGCTCGTTATGATTGGATGCATCTAAGGTTGCAGGACTTTAAATCAGTAAGTGAGTATAATTCCGCACTCTTCAGAATTAGTTCAAAATTAAAATTATGCGGAAAAAAGATTACTGATGTTGATATGTTAGAGAAGACATTTTCCACTTTTCATGTCTCAAATATGCTCCTGCAGCAGCAATATCGAGAGAAGGGTTTTGCAAAATATTCTGAACTTATCTCATGTCTTCTCGTTGCTGAACAAAATAACGAGTTATTGATGAAAAATCACGAATCCCGACCAACTGGAGCAACACCATTCCCTGAAGTGAATGTTGTGAATTTTAATAACCGTGGTCGAGGTCGTGGTCGTGGTCGAGGTCGGGACCGCGGTAGAGGAAGAAATACCTATTTTCGTGGTGGGCATTATAATTTTAAGAAACCCACACGAAGTGATGATCATAAAGGAAAGGCTCCACAAGATAGAAGTTCGAAAGGTGATGAACATAAATGTTTCCGGTGCGGAATGACTGGGCACTGGTCACGTACCTGTCGTACGTCAAAACACCTTGTTGATCTCTATCAAGCTTCCCTGAAGGAAAAAGGAAAAGGAAAGAATGTGGAGGTAAATCTTGCCATTCAAGAAGATGATGTGTTTGACCCCTCCAATATGATGCATCTTGATGTAGCTGATTATTTTGAATCTCCTGGAGAGAGAATTGATGCAATCAAACAAGTAGAGGATGATTTGTATGAAAATATATAATTAAATACTGTTTAGTATATTTTTGTTGTTGTTTTGTTTGTATATATATTTAAGACTCTTTGTAATCGTTTTTCTTTTCTTTTCAATGAAGAAATATGAACAATTTCAATATGTTGAGTAATTCGAAAATGAGCAATGAGGATTTATGTCTGGCAGACTGCGCAACTACGCACACGATACTCATAAATAGAAAATATTTTACTAGATTGACAATGCTGGAAGCAAAAGTCAATACTATATCAGGTTCTGCAAATCTGATTGAAGGTTTTGGAAATGCAAACTTTATTTTGCCTAGAGGAACAAGATTTACAATTAATAATGCTCTGTTCTCTAGCAAATCGAAAAGAAACTTATTAAGTTTTAAAGATATACGTGAAAATAATTATCATGTTGAAACTGATTGTAAAAATAATATAGAGTGTCTCTATATAACATCTATTGTTTCACATGAAAAACGTATATTAGAAACACTGCCTGTTTTTTCTTCTGGATTATACTATACTCATATACGAGTAATCGAAAGTTATGCAATAATGAACCCGAAGTTCATGAATCCAGAAATATTCAGTGTTTGGCATGATCGATTGGGTCATCCAGGGTCAATAATGATGAGAAAAATTATTGAGAATTCACATGGACATCCTTTAAAGAGCCAGAAGATTCTTCAATCCAATGAGTTGTCATGTGATGCTTGTTCTCAAGGGAAATTAATTATTAGACCATCACCAGCTAAAGTGGGGATTGAATCACCTGCATTTTTAGAGCGAATTCAAGGTGATATTTGTGGACCTATTAACCCACCAAGTGGTCCATTTAGATATTTTATGGTATTAATTGACGCATCCAGCAGATGGTCACATGTATGCTTATTATCAAGTTGAAATCTTGCATTTGCAAGATTACTTGCTCAAATAATTAAGTTAAAAGCACAATTTCCTGATAATACAATTAAGACCATTCGACTTGATAATGCTGGTGAATTTACATCCCAAACTTTTAATAATTATTGTATGCCAATTGGGATAAGTGTTGAACATCATGTAGCTCACGTTCATACACAAAATGGTCTAGCATAATCATTTATAAAACGTCTGCAACTAATTGCAAGACCATTGCTTATGAAAGCTAAACTTCCTACATCGGTATGGGGTCATGCTATTTTGCATGCTGCATCACTGGCACGTATTAGGCCAGTAGCTTATAATAAATACTCCCCAATGCAATTAGCTTATGGCCAGCAGCCAAATATTTCCCATCTAAGAATTTTTGGATGTGCAGTATATGTACCGATTGCTCCACCACAACGTACTAAGATGGGTCCTTAAAGGAGGTTAGGAATATATGTTGGTTTTGATTCCCCATCAATTATTAAATATCTTGAACCCCTGACGGGTGATGTATTTACTGCACGATTTGCTGATTGTCATTTTAATGAGACAAATTTTCCAACATTAGGGGGAGGAATTAAGAAGTTGGAAAAAGAAATTACATGGAATGCATCGTTATTATCTCATTTAGATTCTCGTAGAAATCAATGTGAACTTGAAGTTCCAAAGATAATTCATTTGCAAAATATAGCAAATCAACTACCAGATGCATTCACAGATACTAAAAGTGTGACTAAATCATATATACCAGCTGCAAATGCTCCATCAAAAGTTGATATCCCAAAGGAACAAGTTGTCAATAATGAGTCTGGAGCACGCCAGAAGCGTGGTAGACCAATAGGTTCTAAAGATAAAAATCCTCGAAAAAGAAAAGTAGTTGAGAATCAAAATGATTCGATAAAAGGTATGGATGTTCCAGAAGAAATCCAGAATACAACTACTCAAAAGAGTATTTGTGAAAATCAAACGCTTGAGGATAATAATGAAATTTCTATAAACTATGTTACAACAGGAAAGAGATGAAACCGAAATGATATCATTATTGACAACATTTTTTCTTATAATGTTGCTCACGATATTATTCATGAAAGTGACGATTTTGACCCAAAATCTATCGTAGAATGTCAACGTAGAAAGGATTGGCTGAAGTGGAAAGAAGCAATCCAAGCAGAGTTGAACTCACTTTCAAAACGTGAGGTTTTTGGACCAGTAGTCCCAACACCGGAAAACGTCAAACCTGTGGGATATAAATGGGTATTTGTAAGAAAAAGAAATGAAAAGAATGAAGTCACAAGATATAAAGCGAGACTTGCTGCACAAGGATTCTCGCAAAGGCCTGGTATTGATTATGAGGAGACATATTCTCCTGTGGTGGATGCAATAACGCTAAGATATTTGATTGGTCTGACTGTATATGAAAAGCTTGATATGCATCTAATGGATGTAGTCACGGCGTATTTATATGGATCTCTGGATAATGACATTTATATGAAAATCCCGGAAGGATTTAAAATACCAGAAACATATGAATCAAGTTCTCAGGAATTGTATTCAATAAAGTTACAGAGATCATTATATGGATTAAAACAATCAGGACGAATGTGGTATAATCGCCTGAGTGAATATCTGTTGAAAGAAGGATACCAAAATAATCCAATATGTTCGTGCGTTTTTATAAAGAAATCTCAGTCAAGATTTGCTATTATAACTGTATATGTTGATGACTTAAATATAATTGGAACTCCTGAAGAGTTATCCAAGGCAATAGAATATCTTAAAAAAGAATTCGAGATGAAAGATCTTGGAAAAACAAAATTTTGCCTTGGTTTGCAAATTGAACATTTAGCAGATGGGATATTTGTTTATCAATCAACTTATACAGAGAAAATCTTAAAAAGATTCTATATGGATAAAGCACATCCATTGAACATTCCAATGGAAGTTCGTTCACTGGATGTAAAGAAAGATATATTTCGACCTCGAGATGACAGTGAAGAACTACTTGGTCCTGAAGTACCATATCTTAGTGCAATTGGTGCACTTATGTATTTGGCTAATAACACAAGACCAGATATTGCATTTTCAGTAAATTTATTAGCTAGATATAGTTCATGTCCTACAAAAAGACATTGGAACGGAGTTAAGCATGTACTCCGATATCTTCGAGGGACAATTGATATGGGTTTATTTTATTCTAACAAATCAAAGTATGATCTAGTTGGTTATGCAGATTATGGTTATCTATCTGATCCACACAAAGCTAGATCTCAGACAGGTTATCTATTCACATGTGGAGGAACTGCTATATCGTGGCGATCAGTGAAACAGACTATAACGGCCACTTCTTCAAATCATGCTGAAATCCTCGTTATTCATGAAGCAAGTCGAGAATGTGTATGGCTAAGATCGATGACATAACACATTCATCAGACATGTGGCTTGTCTTCAAGTAAACCTCTTCCAACGATGTTATACGAAGACAACACAGCATGTATAGCTCAAATCAAGGGAGGATATATCAAAGGAGATAGAACAAAGCATATCTCACCAAAGCTCTTCTATACTCATGATCTTGAAGAAAATGGCGATATCACTGTACAACAAATTTGTTCGAAAGATAACCTGGCTGACTTATTTACGAAGGCATTACCAACTGCAACCTTCGATAAATTAGTATATAGCATTGGAATGCGGCGACTCAAAGACTTTAAGTGATGTCTCCATGAGGGGGAGTGAATGTATTATAGTAAACTATATAAAATATGTACTCTTTTCCTTCACTAGGGTTTTTTTCTTCCCATTGGGTTTTTTTTTTCCTAGTAAGGTTTTTAACGAGGCATATTTTATAAATGGGCATTTAAGGGGGAGTATTGTAAATATAAATGCCCATTCCACATGCCCATTTGATATCCATACCAAGTGGCATTTTATCCATAGCCAAAGTGTCTTCCATGTGTCCAACAAAGACCATAGATTGGTGTCCAAATGGACCACATCATGCTCTCCTAATTGCCTATATATAGTGGTTCTTGATGGATAAATAAATTAAGACAATTGGTAAAGAAATCTCTCCAATCTTCTTTTTCCTCTCCCATTTTCTCTAATTTCATTTGTTTTTAATTTGCCATAAATCTCCACTTTCTTTTGTTTATAATATATATATATATATACTCCCTTTATATTCTAACACTTGTATTATTATTATTATTATATGTTTTGGTAAAGTTTTGGTGCCCGGTTTCGCCTCTCAATTTTACAACAGTTACAAATTTACTTTCATTGTCATTATTAATAAAATAGAGATGGGACAACTATTCAAATTTCATATAAATCTATAAATAGAATAGTTTGAGAAGAGAAAAAAGCCCTCAAAATCTAATAGTTAGTGAAGACAAAACTACAGGCATGCTCACAATTTTACTTCTTTAATTTCATATATATATAATAGAGGCTGGACTTCATCTCCTCTGGATGAAAATTGACTCTCAAATCCTTTGGAACTTATTGACAGTAAAAGATCGTTTCACGAACGAATTACAAGCATTCGTAGAATCTACTTGTAAAAAGCAATGAGATGGATTGATCTAAGGATTCCTCTTAATTAACTGAGAGTGCAATTTAGCTGCACATGAGATAGCTATACTCATACGTGTGCAAAGAAACATAGTGTTGAAAATCTAGATGGAGGACCACCCATACTGGGTGATTTTTGTTTTACGTTCTAATTATCCATTTTCTTAAGTTTACTTGTGTTTTCTTATGTTTGCTCAATAGAAAAATAAATTATATAGATTTTAGAATATATTACTACTCACACTTTAAAAAGAAAAACAAAAAAAAAAAAAACAATCTGTCCACTTTCAAATGGTGCACGCAAGTTTAATATTGCTTTGTAGATCAATACTAATAGGAGGAACAAGATGAGAGAGAGAATGATGGGCATTTGTCAAAGTGAGAAAGAGAGAGGGCAAAGGTGAAATGAGATGTACGGAAGAAAAGTATGGGTTTTTATGGATTTTGAAAATATTTTAATTGTCATTTACAAAAATTTCCTTGGGTTTTCGTTCTCATTATCAATGTTTTTTTAATTTATTATAATATTTCATTATTAATAATAAGTTTTTATAAATTTAAAGAATAATAAAATTAGATTGGTCATTTGGTGTAGTATTGAACTGCATCTTTGAATGGTTCAATTCGGTTTGAATAGACTAACATGATTAAACGTTTAAGCTTACTCGATAGGTTCAATTTTTTGGTTATCATTAATGATAATATTAGAGCTAGGTTATTTTTTAGAAAGAAAAAAAATGTAGTTGCGTCATTGGAAAAGTCTAAATAATACAAAAAATAGTCTTTGAAAAACTTTCAAAACTACATCTTATAAAAAAAATGTCAAAAACAAAATGCATATCGAAATTTCTATTTTGATTATCGCATTTGTAATTGTATAAGAACTACAAGATAATTATATAAATATAAATTAAAAGCAATAATTTTAAGAATTTCAAAGACTAAAGTTATTCATAAAATAATTCTAAACAATATATTTCAAAATGTGATGCTTATTTGTCCAAAAAAAAAAAAGTGATGTTTATTTATCAATTACACATTTTAGCTTTTAATTTTAAAAAATCAAGCTCAATGGTAATTGACATGTACCTATTTACACGTGATTTCAACAAAGAAAGAGAAATGAGATACGTGTAAATGAATTTAATTTGAATTAATTTGAATGTAGTGGAGTACAATCTCTAATTTGTTCCTTGATTCTTTCTCTCAAATGTACATCTGTCTCGAGAGCTTTGCAGCTTGTTCTCGAATGTAGATTTGTCTCGAGGGCTTTACAACTTGTTCTCGAACGTGGATTTGTTTCGAGGGCTTTACAGCTTGTTCTCAAATGTAGATTTGTCTCGAGAGCTACACAACTTGTTCTCGAATGTGGATTTGTTTCGAGGGCTTTACAGCTTGTTCTCAAATGTAGATTTGTCTCGAGTGCTTTGTAGCTTGTTCTCGATCTTTCAAGTCTTCTAGTCTTCAAGAGTCTGGTTCAGAGAGTGTTTGATCTTCAAGAGTTTAGGGAGTCTTCTAGTCTTTGTTTCTGAATTCTCTCTAAGTTCTCTAGAGAATTTCAACTTTTAAACCCCTAAAATGGAGGAGAGGGCTCTCTATTTATAGAGTTCCCCAAGGCCTCTAGATGGGCTTGAGCTTGATTGTTGGACTAGGCCTGGTGGACTTTGGACTTGGTCCTTAGACTGAGCCTGATTGACTTGGACCTAGCCTTGTGGGCTGGGACATTGCTACTTAAGGCGTCTCATTTGGGCCTTGTATAAATTAGCCCAAATTTAATATAACGCAATTGCATATTTGGATTTGATTTAATTTAATTTAATTTAGGGATATTTATAAATTTAAATAATCCCTAATTAAATAAATAATTTTGTCACTAATTTTAATTAATGACATGGTAATTTCTGATTGGCCAAAATTTCTATTCCAACAAATGCCCCCTTTTCGAGATTTATGCACTAGTATGTGTGAGTGAATCTCGAAAAAGATAATTTGGAATCAAAATTTAAGGTATTTGCTCCTAAATTGGACTCCATTTGATGTGCCAATTCATCAAAATATGAATTTAGGTCATAATTTTGATTTTCTTACTTGGCATCAAACCTTGATTTGAATTTCGGTGGAATTTATGTTCTCCTTAATTCAAAATTTGAATTTTATCTAATTTGAATTTCAAGTAGTATTCAAATTATACCCTTTTTTTTATTTGGGACATAGTTTAAAATCTACAAATGAATTTGAATTTGGAGTGTCCAAATTTCACTATTTGAGATAAAAGTCTACCCAATTATATTTTGGAATTAGGGTAGAACTTGAATTTGGATTTCAATCAAATTTGGATTTGGGATAAAATTTGGATTACGCCCAAATTTTACTTTTTGAGACAAAAGTCTACCCAATTATATTTTGGAATTGGACTAGAACTTGAATTTGGACTTTAATCAAATTTTGATTTGAGATAAAATTTGGGTTATGTCCAAATTTCACTTTTTAAGATAAAAGTCTACCCAATTATATTTTGGAATTGGAATAGAACTTGAATTTGAACGTTAATCAAATTTTGATTTGGAATAAAATTTGGATTATGCCCAAATTTTACTTTTTGAGACAAAAGTCTACCCAATTATATTTTGAAATTGGAATAGAACTTGAATTTGGACTTTAATCAAATTTTGATTTGGGATAAAATTTGGGTTATGTCCAAATTTTACTTTTTAAGATAAAAGTCTACCCAATTATATTTTGGAATTGGAATAGAACTTGAATTTGAACTTTAATCAAATTTTGATTTGGGATAAAATTTGAATTATGCCCAAATTTTACTTTTTTTTTTTAGATAAAATTCTACCAAATTTGAATTTTGGATTTGGAATAGAATTTTAATTTGGCTTGCAGTCAATTTTTAATTTGAGATTAGATATGACAAAATTTAAATTGAGATGATATCCTGCTCGATTTCGATTTGAATTTTGAAATATAACTTGGATTTGAGTTTGTAGTCAACTCATCCCAAAATTCAAACTTTAATATCCGAAAGTTTGAATCATGTATGATCTTTGGATTCAAATTGGTTTTGATTTGATCTTTTTGGCATTCTTTTTTAATTCAAATTAGATGTGATTTTATCTTTTCCTCCACTATAAATAGAAGAGATGGGTCTTCCAACAATTCACATCAACAAAGACGGAGTGGAGCTTCACACTGAGGAATGAGAAAGAGACAAGTCCAAAAAAAAATTTCCTTTCTTTTTCTACGTTTTTTTTAATTTCTTTTTCAAGCACTTTTTTTTTCACTTTTTTTTTCTTTTCATTTTTTTTTTTTTTTACATTTGTAAGACTTTGCAAACATTTTCACTGTAACAGAAAATCTTCATCTACTAAGAGGATAAACAAGCAGGTAATTTTCTATTTCTGTGAAAATAATATATAAATATGCCCACTCTTTTTATTCTTGACTTGCAGCTAAGATATCATCTACTACTTCGAAGGTGACCAACCCCTGATTTAGGCGGAATTAAGGATGGCACCTTTCGACAGCTTCGACGTCTTTTTCAACTTCGAAGGTGACCAACCCCTGATTCAGGCGGAATTTAAGATGGCACCTTTCAACGGCTTCAACGTATTCTTCAATTTCGAAGGTGACCAATCCCTGATTCAGGCGAAATTTAGGATGGCACCTTTCGACAGCTTCGACGTCTTCTTCAACTTCAAAAGTGACCAACCCCTTATTCAAGCAGAATTTAGGATGGCACTTTCGACAGCTTCGACGTCTTCTTCAACTTCGAATGTGACCAACCCCTGATTCAGGCGGAATTTAGGATGACACCTTTCGACAGCTTCGACGTCTTCTTTGACTTCGAAGGTGACCAACTCCTGATTTAGGCCGAATTTAGGATGGCACCTTTCGACGGCTTCGACGTCTTCTTCAACTTCGAAGGTGACCAATCCCTTATTCAGGCAAAATTTAGGATGGCACCTTTCGGCAACTTCGACGTCTTCTTTAACTTCGAAGGTGACCAACCCTTGATTCAGGCGGAATCAAGGATGGCACCTTTCGGCAACTTCGACGCTTCTTTAATTTCGAAGGTGACCAACCCCTGATTTAGGCGGAATTAAGGATGACACCTTTCGACAACTTCGACGTCTTCTTTAACTTCGAAGGTGACCAACCTCTGATTCAGGCGGAATTAAGGATGACACCTTTCGAAAACTTCGACGTCTTCTTTAATTTCGAAGGTGACCAACCCCTAATTCATGCGAAATTAAGGATGGCACCTTTCGGCAACTTTGACGTCTTCGCTGCTTCAACTTTGAAGGTGATGACCAAACTCCTAGCTTAGGCTAAGGATGGTCCACCTTCCACTTTGTTTCATCGTGATCCTGCTTCACCCTTAGATTCGTTCCAACTTTGGAAGTGACCAAATCCTTACTCAATTCCTAACTCGGGTGGAGTTAAGGATGGTCCTCCTTTTGTTAGCTTCGCCCTTGGATTCGTTCCAACTTTGGAGATGGCATAGCCTTCATTCAAACTTGGAGGCGGTAGGGCGATAGCACAGTTTTCAAACTTGGAGAAGAAATTATGATGAACCCTTTAAACTTAGAGAATAAGCAACGATGAAGCCTTCGAACTTAGAGAATAAGCAACGACGAAGCCTTCGAACTTGGAGAAGAAGCGACGACGAAGCCTTTGAACTTGAAGGTGAGGCGACAATGCAGCCTTCAAACTTGGAGACGAAGTGACGACGTAACCTTCGAACTTGAAGAATATGAAACCTTCTAACTTTGGAGAAGAAGCGACGACGAAACCTTCGAACTTTGGAGAAGAAGCTACTACAAAGCCTTCGAACTTTGGAGAATAAGCGACGACGAAGCCTTCGAACTTTGGAGAAGAAGCGAGATGAAGCCTTCAAACTTTGGAGAAGAAGCGACAACGAAGCCTTCGAACTTTGGAGAAGCGACGACGAAACTTTCAAACTTTGGAGAAGAAGCGCGATAAAGCCTTTGAACTTTGGAAAAGAAGCGACGACGAAGCTTTCGAACTTGGAGAAGAAACGACAACGAAGCCTTCAAACTTGGGAGAAGAAGCGACGACGTAACCTTCAAACTTGAAGAAGATGAAACCTTCGAACTTTGGAGAAGCGACAACAAAGCCTTTGAACTTTGGAGAAGAAGCAACGACGAAGCCTTCGAACTTTGGAGAAGAAGAGCGATGAAGCCTTTGAACTTTGGAAAAGAAGCGACGACGAAGCTTTCGAACTTGGAGAAGAAACGACGACGAAGCCTTCAAACTTGGGAGAAGAAGTAATGACGAAGCCTTTAAACTTTGGAGAAGAAGCTCGAACTTTAGAGGGAGTGAGCGATGAACCAAACTTGAAGTTGTTGAAGCTCAAACTTTAATGGGAGTGAACGACGAATCGAACTTAAGGAGAATGAAGCTCAAACTTTAGAGGAAGTGAGCGACAAACCGAACTTGAAGAGGTTGAAGCTCGAACTTTAGTGGAATGAGCGACGAACCAAACTTGAGGAGAACGAAGCTCGAACTTTAGTGGAGTGAGCGACAAAAATCCTCGAACTTAAAGATGGCAGAAGCTTGAACTTTAGTGGAGTGAGCGACGAATCGAACTTGAAGGGGTTGAAGCTCGCTCGTATGCATCCAACCTGCAACGTCTTGTTTCCTAGGATGAAAATGCTTTTTTTTAGGAGGAAACTGGACTTAAAGATTTTTTTTCTTTAAGCTGCCTACGTACCCTTTGAGTGGAAGGGATCAAGTCATAACGTAGTTCAAAGATTTTTTTTATTTGGGCCGTTCACCTTTTAAGCTCATGTGGGCCGGGAGCATCATGTAGTTTATACTCTTACGATTAGGAGTTCTCTTTACATTTTAGATGCTTTTGTCCTCATCATAGTCTTGATCAGATCCTTCATTTGTAGGATTTGTTAAGATGACGAAATTTTTCTTTACCTTCAAGGAACCCTCCGTATTTGTGAGAACGAAGAACTTCCTTTTTATAATAGAAGGAACAAGACTATGAATTTTTTTTTGTCATTGTTCACTTCATCGAACAGTTCCGCCTTCAAGGATTTCATCTTCCTTTCATACTGATCGTGGCGTTTGTTATCATGTCCAGAAGTTGTTGGACAGATAATGAAGCAATCGAAGTGGAGTGTTGTAGTTGATATTCTTGCACAACTACCATCTCTTTATTGCGATCCTTGATGGCGGGAGTTTGACTTGACTCAGCGACATTTTGGTTCTCAATCTGGGTCTTTAAGTATGCGATTTGAGAATCTTTTTCTTCAATCGCCTTCATCAAGATGTTGATTTTCTCCTGCATCTTTTCCATTCTTTCTTCCATAGTGTTTGTTTCAGTCATCATGACAGACACTATGTCATAATCGAAATTGAACAAAGGGTTACACTTGACCAGGAACTTGTTGTTAGTCGATGCCCCCGGTAGTTTCATTACTTCATCTTCTTCCAACCTTAGTTCATTGGAGCAACTATGAGTGGTGGAACCCATGTACAAATTACTCATGGCAAAGATCATCGAAGAAGTCTTGAATGACATCACTTCAATTGTGCTTTGAAATGAGAGAAAGAGATGAGAGGTAGAGATTGTCCCACTAGGCGTGCCAATTTGTTTACACGTGATTTCAACAAAGAAAGAGAAATGAGATACGTGTAAATGAATTTAATTTGTATTAATTTGAATGTAGTGGAGTACAATCTCTAATTTGTTCCTCTGATTCTTTCTCTCAAATGTACATCTGTCTCAAGGGCTTTGCACCTTGTTCTCGAATGTAAATTTGTCTCGAGGGCTTTACAGCTTGTTCTCGAACGTGGATTTGTTTCGAGGGCTTTACAGCTTGTTCTCGAATGTAGATTTGTCTCGAGGACTTCACAGCTTGTTCTCGAATGTGGATTTGTTTCGAGGGCTTTACAGCTTGTTCTCGAATGTAGATTTGTCTCGAGGGCTTTGCAGCTTGTTCTCGATCTTCCAAGTCTTCTAGTATTCAAGAGTCTGGTTTAGAGAGTGTTTGATCTTCAAGAGTTTAGGGAGTCTTTTGGTATTTGTTTCTGAATTCTCTCTAAGTTCTCTAGAGAATTTCAACCTCTGAACCCCCAAAATGGAGGAGGGGCTCTCTATTTATAGAGTTCTCTAGGACCTCTAGATGGGCTTGGACTTGACTGTTGGACTGGGCCTGGTGAACTTTGGACTGAAAGAGTTAATATCACAAAAGCGGAAGCAATTTTGGATCTTAAGCACTCAAATTACGTCAATTTGATCAAACAAACAACATGCTCAAAACAGGAAAAAAAAAATAGAGTATAAGAAAGTTTACCTTTGAAGCTCAAATTCTCCAAACCCGTTGTAATATTTCTAAACACGAACACTTCGTGGACCACCTCTAGTGTCTTCCCTACTATCCTCAAGCCTTGGAACGGATTGTGGGATCCTAGTTTGAGAGAATTTTTAGAGAGAGAGAGAGCAAAGGTCTGAAGAAAAAAAAACACAGCAGTTTTTTTCTTCTTCTTCAAAACCTCTATATTCCCCTGTGTTTCTTTGCTAATTAAAGCCATTAACAAGCTTCATCAAGCTTGCTAAACTTGACAACACATAAGCAAGGAGGTTAATCATCAAAGAGGTGTCCAATTTTGGTGAATTTTGGGTTTAAGAGAGATTAGTCATCAAACCACCATAAACATCAAAATTTCCCACTTTGAAAATCAATTTTGTAATTTAAAATTAATTCTAAATTAATTTTAAACAAAATTGATTATTTAATAATTAATTATTTAATTTAATTATTTAATTTAATATCAAATATTAATTAAATAACCGGATCAAATCCCGATCTCAAAACCGACCTCTCGAACTTGAATTCCTATTCATATATTTGACCGAACCCATATTTAAATCATTTTAAATATGTCCATCTCTATTCCTCATAGTTTAATTCATAATTAAACTATGATACGTTAAATATATCGCATATAATTAACGTTTACTCCCAAAAAATGAATCTAACAGTTCAAATTCTTTTCTCTCATACTGTTACAAGGCTTAGTCCAAGCTAGAAAGGAGGACCTAATGGACCTACAGATCATGAGCTCCAACGATATGAGACTAACCAGCCAAACTTTTTAGCCAAGCTAATCAACATTCGTTAACCACCGGGACACTCCACTAAAGCCCAACGGCTGTACTCCCCTCACCGTAGATATATTTCTGTCCACTTGTTATAACCATAATTAGTAAGTCGACCCTTCACAGGTTGTTCGTAATTACAACTAGGTCTAATAAACCGTTTGACCTCTGTAATTACTTCTTGTTCCTCAAGTCCCACTGATCATCTAATGAACAATTGGTTTGTGGTCCAACCAGCAAACCGAATCCCTCTCGGGCCAATGAGAGGGTGGGGCCCCTTGTTCAAGACCCGGAGTCGGCACTTAAGGGAACAACCTCTCTACTAAACCCTAAAGCGGGTAGGAGTGAATTCCTTCTCGCAGGACTATGTCCCCAGCTATCTACCCGGTCTTATCCCCAAAATGGGAGGCTTATTGAGTTGGCAATCTCGGGCCACTCTCACCCATGCAAATCAAAGGATAATCCTGAATAAACAGGAGTTCATAGCGTGCTTAAGATTAAGATCGAGTTACCTAGGTCATCCATTGAAATAGTCAGTTATGACAGTAAACGGAGTTAAAAAAAAGTCTAAGTGACTATTTCGCGGTCCGGTCTTATGCAAACTCATTGCATAGGACGCCCCCACTCACATGTCTCCACAAGAACGATTTAGGATCACATCGTTTGTACTATACAAAGTGGGCTGCATCCATAGTGTCCCTAGGATAAGGTACCCAACCTTATCCCTATACTATAGACCGTTCTGGCTATTACTCGAACTTAATCCATGTTTATGTCTCCACATAAAGTTCAAGTATACATACTATAGCCTGGAGTTCTTGGTTTATTGGATTTGGGTTATATAAGTGCAATTCACTTATTATTCAATAACATCTTAACTCAATAAACCTTAATAACAACTTCATTGAAAATAGGATTTGTTTACACATTACAAACTACGAGTTTTAGGACATAAAACCCAACATGGACTTGGTCCTTAGACTGAGCTTGGTTGACTTGGGCCTAGCCTTGTGGGCTGGGACTTTGCTGCTTAAGGCGTCTCATTTGGGCCTTGTCTAAAATTAGCCCAAATTTTAAAATTAGCCCAAATTTTATATAACTCAATTGCATATTTGGATTTGACTTAATTTAATTTATGGATATTTACAAATTTAAATAATGCCTAATTAAATAAATAATTTTGTCACTAATTTTAATTAATGACATGCCAATTTCTGATTGGCCAAACATTTTATTCCAACAGTACCTTTAACCAAGAGGTCAGAGGTTCGAATTATCTCACCCCCAAATGTTTTTGAACTGAAAAATTAAAAGACATTATTTATTTTAAAAAATCAAACTCAAAACTTGATTAAGGGATTAAATTAATCTCTCCTAAAAAGTAAAAACAAAATTACAAAATTCTCTCAAAATATAAATCATGTCAAATAGCTTGTAAAATGTTGAATTTTAGTTTTTATGCAGGTTACTGACTTCAACCTGTACATAAACTAAAGTTAAACTTATGTAAATTTCTATAATATATTAACTATCCACACATATAATCTCAACATATATTATTTTATTACCTATGAGTTTTATACGTTAAACAAACATGTATTATTATAACAAATGTTAATTTATGGTAAAGTAAGCATAATTCAGTGGTAATTGGCATGTGCTACATTCCTTGAGATCAGAGGTTCAAATCTCCCATACCCCATTTGTTGTACTAAAAAAAATAAATGTCAATTTATTATTTGAAAGCTAACTCATAAATTTCTTTTTATAGATTAATTTTAATTATTAAAATTTAAAAGTCTGGTTGAAGCATAAAAACCTATTTTTGTTCGAATTCAAATTCTTACTCACACAATTATAATAGTAATTAAATTAGTTACATTAAAATTAAATTTGTAAGAAATAAAATGAATGAAATAAAAGTATTCAACTAATTAAAGAAAATATGTAAAATAGAAATATCACGTGCAATTGCATGTGTTAAAATACTAGTATAACAAAAAGTTAGCATTAAAATATTTAGGATTTTTAATAGACAAACAAGATAATTAAAAAAATAATCTGTCCAAATCAGGTAAAATAACTTTTCCAAAATTAAAAAAAAAAAAAAAGTAAATATCTATATATATTTTGATTTATTTATTAAAAACAATTAAGATGTAACCTAAAGTTCATAAAGAATGTGACATGAGATAATGCAATTTAAATGCACCTATAGAGATTAAATGAATGGAATGTGAAACCCTAGAATGTGAAATTTTTGCCTCAATGTTAATTAATTTAAAATTAATATTGTTATCTAATTATATTTAATTATATAATATAAAATATTGGAAATGTATAAAATTTTATAATTATTTCATTCTCTACAACTATAAATTTGTCTCTTCTACTCATTTTTCACAACAATTTGAAAGTTCAATTTAAAAAAAAAATAAGAATGTTTGAACTACTTTGTCCCTATTTTTATTTCTAAATTTACATGCATGCCATCAATATATATATTTTAACAACATGCACCTCATCAACTTTAAGTAATGATAATGAATGAATTTTAATAAGTGTAATTGTTCTTTAATTATTGAAATGTTTTTTATACAATTAATTATTTAAATGTTAACCGATTAGGGAAAAATAAAAAGTGACAAATGTGATATTTAAACACAAATATAAAATATTTTCAAAATAAACTTACAACATTAACTTTTCTTCTTATTTTTTTTTTTAATGTATTACCTAAACTATAAACTATCCTTAAAGTAAAAATTAAAAATTGACTCCTTCAAATTGGAGAAATAGGGTCCACAAATGCTATGTTAAATTTATTGGTTGAAATATTATTATCTAACTTTAATTTTCTTCCACTATCTCCTCTAACAAATGGCTTCCAATTTGTTTTTCTTTGAAAAAAAAATATACATGAAGACAGAAAATAAAGGGAACCTAACCACAAAACCATTAAAATCATTCTAATAAAATTTCCACTCTCATCTCACCACCTCCCTAAAATTTCTCTCTCTCGCTTAGATATAAATTGTTAATTATTAGTAATAAATAAATCATTATCAATCATAAATATCTGCTAAAAAAACATAATAAATAATATATGGAATCTAAAAAGTTCGAATACGAAAAAAGTACTGTTTTATTATTTATTTCTCAAGAATTTAATGATATTCACTACAAAATAATTAATTTTAGAATTTCAAAAGTTTGGAATTCCAAAATATTTGTAACATTTTCAACATTTACTACTAAAAAAAAAAAAAATCTTCCACCATTTTTCCCCTATCACTATGAGCTCCATTTTTTCTTTATTTTGAGTGTTATCTATAATTTCCTTACTCTCAAAGTCTCTCTAATATTGAAAGCAAAGCAATTCTAGACATACCTTATATATTCAAATCGATGGGATGTATGTATCAAATTTGTATCATAATGTGTAAGGTTGAAACTTAGGTTCTAATTCTAATTTGATGAAGTTGAATAATGTTATTTTTCTAAAAACTAACTAGCAATTTTCAACTATTTTTTTAATGTTATTTTATACTTACTATAGTATTTTTTTTTAATCTGTTAATATTTTTTATTATTATATTTTTTATGTAAAATGTTTGTATATGCTTTAATTTGATTTTTTTTGAGTTCAACAATATGTGGGGTGGGAGTTCAAACCTTTAATCTTTTAATTTATGATATATACCTTAACCAATTGAGCTATGCTCAGGATAGATGTTTTCATTTGAATTTGATAACTCACAATATCCTAATCTGGGTTCAAATTTTATAAGAAATTTAGCATGTTTATTAGGTTATTTTCTCTCTCTTTTTTTATTACAATAATTCATATATATTATCTTAATTATTTTTCTAGAAAAAGGTACGTAACATTTGAGAATATTAGATAAAAATTATTTAGCTCAGAATGAAGCATTCAATTTTTTTTTATAGTGAGTCTAATAAATTTTCTAATAAACCACTGTAACTTTCAATACATTAGATTTTATTTTAATGAAAATTTTAAGAAAATGTTTTTAACTATAAAACATAACTTATTATAAAAATATATTAAAAAATTATAAAATATACATGTGATTTTTAACTAACAAAATAATAGGTATGTTGATATAAATGGTATTAACAAATTTATGAAATAAAAATGACATAAATTAATTTCAATCATTTATAAAATTATAAATTTTTCTAGTATTATGAAATTATATCATATTATATTAATAATTAATCTATTGTTTGTATGCATCAAACAAAAAATCTATTGTCTCTATTTTACACAAAATTATTTTATTAGTTATAAGAAAAAATATACATAATTTAGTATATAAACGTGCATTGCGCGTGGTAAAAAACCTAGTCTAATAAAAATGATGAACATGGATGTAAAATTAGAAACGTTTAGACACATTTATAAAAGGGATATACTAAACGGTTTATTTATGTAGTTTACCCAAAGTATTATATACACCAAATTAGAAAGGTGGGGAATGAGAAAAAAATACCTCACGAGCTAAACGGAGACGGGAATGTATTCTCCATTATGTTCTCCACCCCATTTATTAATTTTTTCTATATATATATAAAGTTTTATTGTTAATGATCTAGATAATTGAATATGTCTGAATTATATAATTAAAAATTTGAGTTATATGTATGAATAATTAGATAATTTGATGTGAAATATTATTTTGTTTATATTAGGAAGTTTAAGAATTTTATCTTTAAATAGAGATTTTTTTTAAAGAAAATTAACTATTTAAATGAAGATTTCTCATTAAAAGTTAACAATTTGAAAATTTATAAAAGAATTATTTTATTCAATTGAGATTAAAAAAAAGAAAAAAAAACTAAAAAGGAAATATTGTCCACGAGAATCCAATTCCCGCAAATTCTCCGTGGAGAATCCCCACGAAATTTAACGAGAAATTTTATAGGAATGTAGATTAAAATGGAAGGCGGGGACAGAGAAGCCATCCCGTTCTCGCCCCGTGGACATCCCTACTCCAAGAATGTGGCACTTTTTTTTGGGATAAAATTGCCAAGAATAATCATATAACGAAATTCAGTACACTGAAACAGAAAGGTACTCTTCTCTCTTTGCGTGGATCTCAACTCTGAAGGGTGGTAATTTGGTATCTTTAAAATAACATCTCACATAAAAATGATTCCTAATTAATCACTTTAAAAGCAATTCTTATGTATTGCTTTAAGAAGAGATTATAAATCAATCAAAATTTTCTTAGTAGTACTATTTTATTTATTATCACACACTAAAGAATTTTAAAAAGACATGTAGTTATCCAAAATTACATGAATTTGATTGTGGTGGACCGAGGACTGTTTAGTTCAAGGTTTTTTATATGTTTGAGAATAATAGATATCTGGAAATAAGATACATGAAAATAATTGATTACTGTGTTTAGTTGTACACTTGAGAATGCTAATTTTTACAATAATAAATTATATTTTTATCTTTTTTATGAGATTAATTTTATAAATTTTATATAATTATGATACATTAATTAATGAACTCTTCAATAAATAGATGTATAATTTTAATTGAATAAATCATTGTAAAAAGTTGTATTTTTATACTAAATTATTTCAATTAATTATATATATTAAATAGATTATTAATTTATTAAAGTTTCAATAAATACACAATTATATTAATTTAATTCACTTTTATAAAGGAAAAAAAATTCAATTTTACCCGTAAACATACCATCGTGTATCAATTTTCACTCTAAACTTTTAATTTTTACCGGTAAACTAATGAATAACGTTATCAAAACTCACAAATTTTAATAAAATGTAGCTCTAACATTATTTTTCTTTGAAATTTTATCAATTTTGTATCATACCTATGTCTTATATAATTCATTGAAAGCATATGAAAACATTTTTTTAACGATTTTTCAAAAAAAAACTTATTTGGAAGATAGAAATTGCAAAACTTTTTTTATATTTAAGGTTAAGATTGCAATACTTATCTAAGTTTGGGTACAATTTGAAGGAATTAAAAGTCTAGAGTAAAAATTGATACAACTCGACAAACTTAGGTGTAAAAATTGATTTTTTTTTCTTTTTATAAATGAGAATTTGTTGTGTATATTTTTCATCAATCAATTAGATATAATTAATTTATTACAATTTTTAATAATTTATTTATTACAATTAAACAATTAATTAAGTTAATTCAATACATTATTATAAACTAACTTCAAATAATCGGGTTGATTATAAAAATTAATCTTAATTAATTAATTTTAATAGAATAAATAAATAAATATATTCAAAAGAAAGATGAATATTAACAAAAATAAGAGAGAAAGAGAAGAGCATGAAGAAAAGTCATGCTTTTGCAAAGATATCACATACCCTTACTCATGGACATACAAAACCCATGGGAATAACCCATTCCCATGGCCAAGCCTCCCAACCTTGTACCAAATAAGAGTATCCAAAGTCCTTGCTCATTCCCATCTCCAAAACCCTTGTACCAAAGGGCTCCTAGGTGAAGATCCGAAGATCCGAGAGAGAGAGAGAGAGATACAATTCCTTCCAAGCAAATGGTTTAATGGGGAATCCTCAGGAAGAAGACCTTTACAGAAACCTCAGTAGCTCCTTATAATAAAAATTGCAAGTAGTTCTAAACACTGTAAATTTCGAAATCAATAGAATGACAGACCCAGAATCATACAAAACAGAAACCACACCCCAACATCACCATGTATCAAAACATTGCACAACTTAGACTTGATAACAAACAAACATGAAATCGATGAAAAAGGATACACGGTATTTATCATTCATGAGATTAATAATCTTCCCCTTCCTCCTCTTCATCCACATCTTCGGCACCGACTTCCTCATAGTCCTTTTCTAGAGCAGCAAGATCCTCACGGGCTTCAGAGAATTCACCTTCCTCCATGCCCTCACCCACGTACCAATGGACGAATGCCCGCTTCGCATACATGAGGTCAAATTTGTGGTCGATTCTTGAAAAGACCTCGGCCACGGCTGTGCTGTTGCTTATCATACAAACGGCTCGCTGCACCTTGGCAAGATCGCCCCCAGGAACAACGCTTGGGGGTTGATAGTTAATACCACATTTGAAGCCAGTAGGACACCTACAAAATTCCCATGGCACAGGTTTAACTCAATTGTGTATGCCTACTTTGACTTGATTTCTAATAACCTTTTTTCTAAAAATAACTAAACTAAACTAAGATCCTTTCGGAAAGTCTAGTTCAGGATGCATGATTCTTTATAACTTGATCTCAATCATATTATCATATGCTAAACATGAATGAATTTTGTGATTTATGCAGAGTTTTTCATCATACTACTGGCTATAGTTAGATAAGATTGCAAAATTTGCTTCCCATACTTCTAAACAACTTCAGCAATAAGATATGGACCATTTGAAAACACAAATATCATTGGCTTCATATTCTAACAACACTGAGCAGTTAACTCACCAGTCAACAAATTGAACTGTTCTCTTCGTTTTGATGGTAGCAACAGCAGCATTCACATCCTTGGGTACAACATCTCCTCTATACATCAAACAGCATGCCATGTACTTTCCGTGCCTTGGGTCGCATTTGACCATCATGCTTGAGGGATCAAATACAGCATTGGTGATTTCGGGGACAGATAGCTGCTCATGGTAAGCTTTTGCAGAAGAGATCACAGGAGCATAAGAAGAGAGCATAAAATGAATCCGTGGATAAGGTACAAGGTTAGTTTGAAACTCGGTTATATCCACGTTGATAGCACCATCAAACCTCAAGGAAGTGGTTAAAGAAGAGATAACTTGGGATATCAAGCGGTTCAAGTTGGTGTAAGTTGGCCTCTCAATATCCAAAGATCTCCTGCAGATATCATAAATGGCTTCGTTGTCCAGAAGCACAGCGACATCTGTGTGTTCTAGCAGAGAATGAGTGGAAAGCACACTGTTGTACGGTTCCACGACAGCAGTAGATACCTGCATATAAAATTGTAACATTTAATAATAGCTTGAATCTTGATGGACAGTAAGAAAGATTTAAAGGTATATGCAGATAAAAAATTGTCAAGTCAGTATTTCTCAGCAGAAACAATTTCATTTCTTTTTCTTTTTCCTTTTTTTTTAATCTTTTTTCAGATAAGAAACCAATTTTCACTAAGAAAAAATCGTGACAAAAATAAGTGGCCTTTTCATAAATGTTTCGTCAACATAATGAAAACTGTGTGGTCTACAATACCAAAGCCTCTATCATTTGTGTCTTACCTGTGGAGAAGGATATATGGAAAATCCAAGCTTTGACTTCTTTCCATAATCCACAGACAAGCGTTCCAAAAGCAATGACCCCAAACCAGATCCAGTGCCACCACCAACAGCATTAAATACTAAGAACCCTTGCAAACCAGTACAATTGTCGGCTAGTTTTCGCACTCGGTCAAGGCATAGATCAACTATTTCCCTACCCACTGGAAAATAACACAATAAAGTAGGTTTAGTAATGAATGACCACAGTGAAAAAGACAACTCTAGAAAAACTTGAAGGAATGCAAATACATGTACCTGTATAATGCCCTCTGGCAAAATTATTTGCAGCATCTTCTTTACCAGATATGAGCTGTTCCGGATGGAAAAGCTGTCGATAACTCCCAGTCCTCACTTCATCGATAACAGTTGGTTCGAGATCCACAAATATTGCTCTAGGAACATGCTTGCCCGAACCAGTTTCGCTGAAAAACGTATTGAAAGCATCGTGTGCAACACCAACCGAGGTGTCACTGCAGCATACACAAGGTAATAAAACATCATTAGAATAAGAGTTATATTTCATGGAAATTGGTCGTTATGCTTGGAGCTTGAAAGGGTATATAAATCAAACGACGGCTTCTTATGCCACTATCAAGGACACTACATAAACAAAAGATCCATTCCAAAAATTCAGTAAATGTCAATATTAATTCAACCAAAAGGTCCTCCAAGAAGATCCTAACAATTTATTTTCTTGAACAAATATAGGAACCGGATCGAGGGTGTCTATTCCCATCTTAACTGTGACATCACCACTATCTCAGCATAACAAACCCCATAAGATTGGTCATTAGACTTGAAATTCCCGAAGAAAAGGATTAATAAATCAATTGGGTTAAACTCGTCGCGAAGTTTCAACTCCTACGAGGTCAGACTTGTTATTCCAATGAAAAGGAGATCCATATAGGTACATCCAATTAAAATTAAAACCCATGTCCAGATTCCTCGTTTGATCTCACAAGATACTTGACGCATTCACAGATCTAGAAAAATGCACCCAAAATTCAAAGACCCAAAGAAAGATCTAAACGAAATCCACGAATTCAATTCAGTCCCACTCCCACCCAGCATACAGAATCACTACAATTTATCGAGTAAAAAACAAATCAAGGATCAGAACTGATGCATGGTTGATATCGATTGACATTCAAAATCAAACCCAAATCAAGAAATCGAGTAAGGAATCGAAAATCGAAAATACAAACCTAGGCATCAAACCATCAGGCTGGATGCCATGTTCGAGGCAGTAAAGCTCCCAGCAAGAATTGCCGACCTGAATCCCAGCTTGACCAATGTGAAGGCTGATGATTTCCCTCATCCCGAATCCGAATCCGATCTCTCTCGAAAAGGGGCGAAGGATCGAGAGAAAACAGAGAGAGAAATGGGAGAAAGGGGAAGATGCCGCTGATTGTGATTGCCGACTTGCAGAGGGGAAATAGAGATAATTGATTGAATAAATATCAATCAATTATTGGGTAAAATGGAGATTGAAGGAGCTTAGAGGCTTGGATTTGGAATGAAACGAAGCGAAATGAAATGAAGTTGTTATTGTCTGTCTCTTAGTTTTTGTTGTTAGGTTAAAACTTAAACCAAGTGTCGGTTTTTGGTGTGGGGATGAGGTAGTTTTGGGGTCCTGCCATTGTCATTTCTTTCCACGCGCTCTTCCTGCGGGTGGCCGTTGACCATACCAATTTTCTTAATTAATATGACAATTATTAGAGATTAAATTGCTATTTTAACCCCCTCCCAAAGCCCCTATAATTTTGTTATTTTTTTTTAAGGACAATAGGTGTTGGGGAGATTCGATCACAGACCTCGGGGTCTTTAACACTTTTGATATGTTAGTTGAGCTATGCTCTCTTTAGCATTTTGTGATCTTATCTTCATTCTTTTTTTAACATGTTTTTGCATTGAAATGTTTATATCAAATATCAATTGTTTATTGTTTATGTTCAATACTCCTAGACTGAAACAATATGATTTAAACTAAAAGTTCAAAAATTTAAATCCTCACCTCTATATGTTATTGACTCAAGAGAAAAAATTAGCATTTTTTATTTTTATTCTCTTGAATTTAGTGGAAATATAATTTTATCAACTATCTTCATCCTAGACCTTACCTTTTTTTATTGAATCTTCAAATAAATTATTTATGTTCAACACTCCTTATTAATAGAGTGCATTTTTTGACCAACCTAAAAGTTCGAATCTCACCTCTAATATATTATTGAACTCGAGAAAAAAATATATATATAGTATATTGAGTTTTTATTCTCTTGAATTTAATGGTAAGATCGTGTGTGTATATATATATAATTGTCTATGATCTAGAGTAATTTCAAGAGGTAACTATTTTTTTTTTTTATAGGGAGAGGCAACCATTTGATTCAACTATATTTGATTGTGAGGAAAGTTGTAAGATAGATATTTTAGTTAAATGATAGTAGATTCTCCAAAAGTTCCTTCATTTAATGACCAAATGGTGGTGGTTGTATGTATAGTTCTATCAAGATTAAAATTTTGAGATGTTTAAAATGTAGAGAGAAATGGAATAAGAGATGAAAGGCACATATTTTGAAGAAAACATGGGGGGTTGAAAGATTCATGATGAGTTGTCAAGACAAAAGAAAAGCTGATATTAGCCAGCTGTGTTTGTCCTATACACAACCCAAGATCATCCACAAAGACAAAATATCTGATGTTGTAAATATCAGTTTTATGCCCACTGACTGACACATGCAACAACACAAGATTCTTTTTAGAATTTTTC
Organism: Trichosanthes truncata; assembly: GCA_033996785.1. Classification (NCBI taxonomy): domain Eukaryota; kingdom Viridiplantae; phylum Streptophyta; class Magnoliopsida; order Cucurbitales; family Cucurbitaceae; genus Trichosanthes; species Trichosanthes truncata. The sequence goes on along the minus strand of JAWPNB010000003.1, from coordinate 27,923,776 downwards.
TTCAACATAGTTGGCCAGTCAAAACTGAAAAATAAATACTAACTTAAGAAAAAGAACAGGTTCAATCGACCATTTAAACAAAAACAAAAGAAACGGTGAAGGTCGGTCACTTTGGTTTTATAAATAATAAAACTGAAATTTATCAATTACCTCAATTTGAATTTGTTTTATCAGTTTTAGTACACATTGTTAACTTCGTCGATTCTGATAGGACAATTTGTTTGATTGATTCAAATTTCAAGATAACAATTTGATGTTGGTTTTTTTTTTTTTTTTTTAAATTGACAGGTGAGTTTAACATCAATTTTAGTTGTTTTTTTTTTCTCAAATTAAACAACACACAATAGTAAAAGAATTCAAACTTCTGACCTCTTATATACTTTAACCAGTAGAACTATACTTAGATTGGCACGTCAAGTTTAGTTAAGATCCTAATCTAATCGACTTGCTCATCCTTATCTGGGCTTCTGTCTAAAATCGTGATAAGCTTCCTTTGAGATCTCTTTTTCTTGTTGGGAAGAAAAAATAGCTCAAGAGACTAGCTATATAAGATGGGAGTAATTAAAAATGTTCTTTTAGTATATTATATCATAAATATTAGAGATTCAAACCTAAGCCTTTTTAAGAAGGTAATTATTGGGTTCAGAAGCTAGATCATTAAGAGAGTGACAGGTCATACAGACATAACAGAACATGAGTAATAGAGTGGGTTACCACTCTTACAGTGGACAAAACTTAGCTGCTCCCCTATTCCAGCAGCTACACCTGCAGCCAGAAATTGATTATTAAAAAAAAAAAAAGAGTTAAAAATTGGATAACATTGAACATGTGGCTAATTTCAAAAACAGAGTATAGGTGTAGCAGCTGAAAGTGGTGTGGAGCTAAGTTTTGTCCTAAAAAAATGAACAAAACAATCTTAAGTTATAACATGTAAACAGAAGTTGTCTTGTGTAGGTGTTTCCAAGGTTCCTGTTCAGAGCAGTCTACAGTTACAAATTGTGCAGATATTTACATTACATAGTAGCCTATTCTCCTTAGACCAAACATGTAATAAAGAAAAGATCCAAAGTCCTCAAAAAAATGTCAAGAGTGAATTAATTGCTTAACATCCAAAGAAGGGTCAAAAGCAATCAGGGGGGCGCAGACCATGTAAACATCATTCAGCCTTTGCGTCTCAGTGGCCATAGACATAGCAGCAGATGAGGTACATCCTCCTCCTCCTCCTCCTTACCCTCGCAACCATGTGTTTCTGTATGACGAGTTATCACGCAGAGAGGCATCGTGGGGTTTGTATTCCATTACGTACCCATGTGGAAGCTTTAAGTGCCGTTTGATCGAATCTCGCAGACCCATCACCGCCTGGTAGGTAGGTAATGACCATACAATAAATTAAAAACTCAAGATCCTGAATTGAATTTGTGCGGTGATAGCAGTAAAAGATCAAGTTACAGACCTGATGATCAGATGCATTGCGGTTCCAGACACTCAAAATATCCTCGTTGAAACGAATGCTAAGCACAGCACCACATATGTTATCACCGAAATCAAGCTGGTCGCCCACTAATGCGAGAACCTGTAGAAGCATACAACAGAAGCTTTGGTTGGTCTATGGAATTTACCTTTCCGGAAAGCTCATGATAAATACACACACATGCACGTCTAACTCAAATGAAAGATGTGCGAGCACAAAGGAAGGCAATCAAAGGGATGATAAAAAACCTTCTCACTTCTCAAGCCAAAGAGATCACAATTTCTTTGTGTGTCTACCTTTATTTTTTAAAAAACTGAAGATATTGAATAATTATTTTGTGGATTATCCAAAAATATTTTCAGGCAACTTTAAATTTCAACAATCAAGTTGAGAACAATTAATTAGGAATTAACAAAGCAAAGGGAAAATTGAATTTCATATAATTGGATAACTAATGTATATTGATCATTAACGATATCATTTTTGCTATCACTTACCAAATCTTCCCAAAATCGACCAGATACAACTTTCTTAAATCGTATTATCCATTTTCCACCATTGCAGTTAGCAGAATCCTGAAAGATAATATATATCAGCACATACATTGAAATAGGAATAAGTCCCCCCATTGAGCAGAGAAATACAAATTCCTATCCAATATCTTATGTTACGAAAATGAATAGGAAGTTCATTCCCGAGAAAGCCCAAGGAAAAATATGCATGCAGCATGCCTCGACGTATTACCTCCCAAAGTGGGCGGATTCCTTCCTTAAAAAGATGCAGGTCTGTTGGGCTTGGCAATGAAGAAGGACGGGCCAAATGGCAATAGCTTACCCAAAAACCTTCAACCTACATGCATAAACCAGAAAGACAAAGCTTAATCATTCAAAAAACAAGTAATTGTAAAGACTGACATAAGATAACGACAGTATAAGAATAGTGTTCCAGAACATCAATATTGACAAATCATACCGAGCTAAAGTCCACGATCTTTTTTATGTTGTCCTCATATGATGTTTGAGTTCGAACTCCAGGTGTTCGACGAGTGTACCAAAATGCAAACTTGTGCTACATGAAGGAATGATCCAAAAAGAGTCAGTTGCACAAAAATAATTAATCTTTCTATAAGCCACTAGCCACACCAAAAAACTAACATTTTAGGCACTCACTTTCCAAAATGTCCAAAAAAGTGGTGACATGAAAAGGTCTAAAACACACCCAAAAAAGGGGGATCTGAAACCTTCAAACCATAAAGTTAAGTTAATCTAAAAAATTTCAAGAAATGAAAACACTAATATGGTCATAGGATATGAACAGGTCACTCTCCTATCATTGATGTACAACAAACAAACAAAAATGCTAAACACTCATCACAGACCTTTCTTTTAAGATAAGTAACCATGAGAGAATTTTATTTATTTATCTTTTTTTTTATATAAGAAACCTGGAATCTGTATTATGAACAAAAAGAGGGAAAATACAGCCTAACGGGCAGGGGGAAGAGAGAACCCCCTCCCTAAAAAACTAATCACAAAAGAGCTTTCCAATCTTGAAGAGTCAAAGAAAGAGGAGAATTACAAAAGAATAGCACCACCAAGAAGCAAAGAGCTGTACACTGAAGCAAAAACTATTGAACTGCTCAAACTTCTCTTCAGAAGTCCTCTGATTTCTTTCTTTCCAGCAACACCACAATAAAGATTTAACACCAATGCTCCACAAAACTCTATCTCTGCCTTCAAGGCCACAACCGTCCAGAGCTTCAAAAAACCAAACATCTATACGCTGATGGAGGCATAAAGACAAGCCAAAGATGTTGAGAGAAAGCTCCACCCGTTACTCATAAATGGACAGTGCAAAAAAGAAAAAAGGATCCAACGATTCTTCATCCTGAGAACATAGGCAGCACATGGAGGGAGACAGGGCCCATTTTTTGCACTTCCTCGGTAGTTTATCGTGCGTGTTAAGGCTTCTATGAGCAAAAGACCAAAGGAAAACCTTAACATTCTTAGGAATTTTTTCTTTTTTCCAAATCAACTTCATAAAAGGGGACTTAATGGAAGGACTTGTTTCGGTAAGTTTCAAAAAGGCTGATCTAGCAAGGATGTCCGCTTTATTATGCCTTACAAGGCATAGAAGCTTACCACAAAACACTTTAATTGGAGCTAATTAAAGAAAATATTAAAATTAAAATACAGATTTGAGAAAGCGCGTGTAGGTTGAAAAGAGCAGAAATCCAAAATCTAAGGAACTCCTAAATGAAGATTTGAACTTTAGTAGGATAGCTGTCTTTCCACCCCCACCACCATTTGCAAAGATTGGGGCAAAGTTGAGCATCCTTTGTAATATCTTGAAGGAAAGACTTGCAACTAAAAGAGCCTGAGAACTCACAAGTCAGACTCCATTTATCTTCTATTGGATTGAAAATGAACATGGCAAGGATGCAAGGAACTTCCATTCATGAGTTTCCTTATTGTTTAGTTTTTTTTCTGAATTTTAAATTTCAAGAGTTTGTAGAGTTCTAAATTTGAAGTGATTTGTTTTGGAGGTCCTTCCTAAATCTTGTGTTTTGTCCATTGTCAACTATAATTTATCATCCTTGAGGACAGCAGTTTCTTTCAGCTTCAAAACATCTTTCCAAGAACCTTTGGAGCATTTGGTAGCCAGCAAGACTGACCACCAATATACCCTGGACATGCTATATAGGCGCAACTTAGAGCATATTTCTCAAAGGAAAATCTCCACGACCATTTGGTGAGGAGAGAGTTACTAAACTAATGTCCACAACCAAGTTAACCTTGTGCTAACCAACCAAATGAACTTCCCCTCCCCTCAACAGAGTGTCCATCCTAATAGAGGTTTTTCATGACGTTTTCAATAGTGATGCAACTATGTTAAGCATTTGGAAAGTGGACAGGTAATAAATTGGAAAGTGAGAGAGAGATGCTCGCAACAAGGTTAATCTGCCATCTAAATGAATATTGAACTTCCGAAGTTAATATACCACCATAAGAAAGAACGTTTCACTTCTAGCCTCATAGTTTGCCTTGGATTTTATTTAACAAAGAAAAAATAGGCATCCAGGAGTCATTACTTTTTCAATTTCCATGGAAGGGATGAGGATGATCAAGGTAAAGCATTGACCTTCGGTCAACTTTCAACCCACAAAAATGAGCCAAGACTTCAAATGTAGTACAGCTGATGCTGCCAACTTCAGATTTAGGTAGGTTAATATTAAGTCCCAGTGCTCGTGGCTTAAGACAAGGAGATCCTCTTTCTCCTTTTTTATTTCTATTGATTAGTGAGGTCTTTAGTGCTTTAATTGACCAAGTTCACTCTAATGGTGCTTTTGAAGGCTTTCGGGTGGGTCAGGATCAAGTTCATGTTTCTGTTCTTCAATTTGCTGATGACACCCTCATTTTTTGCAAGGATAATGATGGGATGTTTGATACTTTAATTAATACCATTCAGTTCTTTGAATGGTGTTCAGGTTTGAAGATCAATTGGGAAAAATCAGCATTGTGTGGCATCAATATGGGTGAAACAAAGGTTAATCAGTTTGCTGCAAGGTTGAATTGTAAACCTGAAGTATTACCTTTTATTTATTTAGGGCTTCCACTGGGAGGACATCCTAAAAATGAATCATTTTGGCAGCCGGTTATAGATAAAATTCAGAAAAAGATTGATAGGTGGAAGAGATTCACCTTATCAAGGGGTGGTCGGTTAACCCTTTGTTCCTCGGTGCTTACGAGTATTCCGTTGTATTATCTATCCATTTTTCTCATGCCCCCATCCATTACTTTGAAGGTAGACAGAATTTTACGCTCTTTTTTTTGGGAAGGGAATGAAGGAAGTAAAGTTAATCATTTGGTGCGATGGAGTCTAGTCTCCAAATCTCAAAAGGATGGAGGTCTTGGAATTGGGGCTTTGAAACAGAGGAATACAGCATTGTTGGCTAAATGGGGTTGGAGATTTATGATGGAACCCAATTCTTTTTGGAGAAAAGTAATTATTAGCATCTATGGTTCTTCTCAATCCGGGTGGTGTTCGGGAAATCGAAGAGCTTCCAGTCTTCGAAGTCCTTGGATGTCTATTTCCAAGATTTGGCAGCTATTTGATTCGCTAGCGCATTATAAAGTAGGTAATGGGAGGAGGATTCAGTTTTGGGTTGAACCTTGGTTGAACAATAGCATTTTGAAAAGTAGTTTTCCGAGGTTATTTGCTATCTCTTCTTCTCCATCCGGTTACGTTTCTGATTTTTGGAACCATCAAACAAATTCATGGCAGTTCTCTTTTCAAAGATTATTAAAGGATGACGAGGCTGCTGATTTTCAAGCTCTTTTAAGTCTTATTTCCATTATGGTTATTGGTTACAATGAAGATTCAAGGTGCTGGTCAATTGACTCTTCAGGCTTATTTTCGGTGAAATCATTAACCAATCATTTGATTTCTTCTTCTCCCTTGGAGAAAGAGTTATTTTCAGCTATTTGGAAGTCTAAAAGTCCAAAGCGAATTAATATCTTATTGTGGATTATGTTGAATGGGAATCTCAATACTGCGGAAGTATTGCAAAAGAAATCTCCAAGACTTTGTTTAATGCCCTCAATTTGTGCTCTTTGCTTTCAAGATGCAGAATCTTTGAATCATGTCTTCTTTCAATGTTCTTATGCTCGACAAGCTTGGTACAAGCTGTTCTCCTACTTTAGCACCCAATGGGTTTTCTCTAATGATTTTCGCAGCAATGTTCTTCAGCTTCTTTATGGTCCAACCACTTTGAATATTAAAGCAAGGTTATTATGGATTAATGCGATCAAGGCCATTCTTTCATAATTATGGTTGGAGCGTAATCAAAGAATTTTTCAGAATAAGCATCTCTTATGGATTGATCGTTTTGAGTTGGCTCGTCTGAGAACTTCTACTTGGTGTTCCTTGTCTAAATTATTCTTCGGCTTCTCTCTTCAAGATATTTGTTTAAACTGGAATGCCTTTATTGTTTCCTCCTAAAGCTTTAAAGTTATGTACTTTTATGTTTTATTGTTGAATTGTTTTTTTTTCCTCACCTCCGTGGTGGTTGTATTTTGGAGCATTACCCTCCTTTCATTTCTTCAATGAAAAGTGTTTGTTTCTTGTCAAAAAAAAAAAAAAAGTCCCAGTGCTTGTGGAGGTCGGTCCTAAATATTCTTAATGATTTTGAGAAGGTTATCAGTCTTATCTTCAGAGGTAGAGAAGATGAGAACAGTATCGTCTTCAAAAAGGGGAGCTTCTTCCAACATTGGGGCTCTCCACCAGACCTCTGTCAAGGCTCTTAATTAACATTTTTTTTTTTGATAAAACACCGAGCTTTCATTGAGAAAAAATGAAAGAATACATGGGCATACAAAAGAAGAAGCCCAAAAAAAGATGGAGTCAACTACAAAAAGGGGCTCCAATCAAGCAAGATAAGACTTAAAGAATAGTTACAAAAAAACCTCGACACCAAAGCCCAAAGAGAAACATAGAATCTAACAAGGGACCACACGTCAATAAAAAAACTCTCTCTCCCCCGAAAGATTCTATTATTTCTCTCCCAACATAGACTCCACAAAATAGGACAAACCCAGCCTGCCACAAAAACAACCCTTTCTCACGAAAAGGCAAACTAAGGAGAAGCCCTGTGAACAACTCTCTACTATCCTGGTGCCCAACAAAGCTGAAGTTAAACTACCGAAAGAAGCAGCTCCAAACATCTTGAGCAAAGTCACAAGTCCAAAGAATATGATCAAGGTCCTCAGCTGCCCTCCTGCAAAGAATACAACAAAACGGCCTAACCAAGGGGGACCCCCTGGCCAAAATACGATCCAAGGTGTTAACCCTTCCGTGCCAAACCTGCCACGCAAAGAACTTGACCTTCTTTGGAACCTTTACCTTCCACAGAGAGGAGAACAAAGAACCACTCGACGAGACCGGACTAACTAAATAATGAAAGAAAGAACTGCACAAGAAGCCTTTGGAAGGATAAGGAATCCAAAGGCGGGCATCCCTCCTATGAGGACAAAACCGAAACTAACTGATCAGGGACAACAAAGAGATAACTTCTGTCGTTTCCCTATTGGTCAATGCATGACATAACCCAAGGAGGGAGAAGGAATGGCTTCATGAGAAGAGGAAGAGAAAGAAAGCAGCGAAGCCACCGACTGGTTCTTCAAAGAGGACAAGTGATATAACCGAGGAAACAAGGAGCAAAGGGGCCTATCCCCCAACCACTGATCCTCCCAAAAGTAAGTGTAACTCCCATCCCCCACCACACAATGAACAAATTGAGAAAGAACAAGAAGCTCAGACAAAATATCTTTCCATGGGTTTCTGGAAGTGCCAAGAACCCCACCAACGGTCCACTCAAAAGGGTGAGGGCAATATTTACTTACAATAACCTTGTGCCATAAAGTGTTGGGTTCATGATGGAATCGCCAGATCCATTTAGCCAACAGGGCCTTGTTTCTCGCCCTCACATTACCAATACCTAAACATCCAAAGTCGAGTGGCTTAGAGGCCACCTCCCAACTCACAAGGTGCGAGCCTTTACCTTCATCCACCTCTTCCCATAGGAAGTCCCTCATAAGCTTCTCAACCCCCTTACTGACAGAACTAGGGATTCTAAAGAGGGACAAGAAGTAAGTCAGGATGCCACTCAAAACAAACTGAATAAGAATAAGTCTCCCACCTTTTGGAAAAAAAAAACTCTTCCTCCAAGACACCAACCTCTTGTGGATCTTCTCAAAGATTGAGTCCCAAAACAAGATACTTCTAGGGTTATGACGTAGGGGAAGACCAAGGTCGAAGGAAGGGAAAGCACCAACCTCACACCCCACATAAGACGCCCACCTATCCAGCTTAGAAGGGTCACAGTTAAGGCCCAAGATCTGACATTTTCCTTTGTTAATTCGAAGCCCCGACATGGCCTCAAAAAACGTAAGAATCTGATTCAGTTATGGAAGGAATCTTCCTTACCGGAACAGAAAAAGATCGTATCATCCACGAACTGGAGGTGAGACAAGGCCACCTTATTCCTCCCAACCTTGAACCCTTCAAAAATATTACCCTCCACCCTTTTTGAAAGAATCCTAAATAGGATATCCACCACCAAGAGAAAAAGGAAAGGTGAGAGAGGGTCGCCTTGTCTGAGGCCTCTAGAAGCAAGAATCCTACCCATGGGCTTGCCATTAACCAGGATAAAATACCTAACTGTCCTGATGCAACTCCAAATCCAAGACCGCCATTTAAAACCAAAACCTTTTTTCGCCAAGACCTTATCCAAGAAGACCCAATCAACATGATCATAGGCTTTTTCAAAGTCTATCTTAAACAGAATCCCCTCCTGCTTCCTGGATCTATAATCCTCAATAACCTCATTAGCAATTAAAGCTTGATCCAAAATACGTCTGCCAGCTAAAAACGCTCCTTGAGATTCAGAAATTGTCGTCGGGAGAACCTTTCTAAGCCTATTAGCCAACACTTTAGCAATAATCTTATAAACACTAGTCACTAGACTAATAGGTCTAAAGTCCATGACCTTCGTGACCTTCTCCTTTTTAGGAATCAGACAAACAAAGGTTTCATTCAAAGTGATATCAAGAATGCCTCTCTCATAGAACTCACTAAAGACTCTCCAAAGATCCTCCTTTCAACCCTCCCAATTATCTTGGAAAAAAGCCATGGAGAACCCACTTGGCCTGGGAGCCTTGTTCCCATCACACTCAAAAACAACTCCTTTAATCTCCTCCAAGGTAAAAGGAGAATCTAGTGAATCTTTATCTGTGGCAGAGATAGGGCACTGGCCCACACCGTCCACAAAAGGCCTGGGAGCAGTGGTTGGGCCATTCAGAGAAGAAAAAAAAGAAAGGACTTCCTCCTCGATCTCCTTATCCCCTTTCAGAACAAACCTAGCCTCATTCTCGAGAGAGTTAATAAAGTTCTTGCTCTTTCCACCACTAGCCACTCTATGGAAATAGGTTGTGTTACAATCCCCCTCCCTAGCCCACTTGACTTTAGCTTTCTGTCTCCAACTCACATTTTCCTTCAGAACAAGCTCCTCAAACTCAGCTTTTAACGCCAACCGCTCCTCCCTACCCGACTTATTAAGCCCCTACTCCCCCTCCTCAAGTCTATCCAGCGCATTGAGATGCCCCAACACCTCCTGCTTCTTAATACGCAAGTCCCCAAACACTTCCCGATTCCAAGACTTAAGCACCCTTTTGAGGGCTCTCAACTTTCCCCATAAACCGATAACCCTCCCACCTCCCTTGGACCTCAACCTGCCACCATTGAGGGAAAGAGGCTTTAAAAGAGGGATGAGACAACCACATATTATCAAACCTAAAAGGGCAAGGGCCCCAACTCAAAGCACCTGAGTCCAAACTAAGCGGCCAGTAATTGGACGTAATTCTCGGCCCCAAAGACTACCTCGCATTAAGGAACACATCCATCCACCCTTTCGACAACAAGAATTTATCGATTCGACTCCTAAACCTACTGTTAGACCAAGTAAACCTCCCATTAGCTAAAGGCGGATCATATAAACAACAGTCCTTGATTAACCTATTAAAACACTTCATCGATCTAGTCACCCTTCCCCCTAAAGCCTTCTCATGGGGGCCACGAACCACATTAAAATCACCAGCCAAACACCAACAAGGACCACATAACCCAAAAAGCCCCCCAAGCTCTTCCCAAAATTTCTTTCTACCTTTCTGACTAGGAGGCCCGTACACCCCGAAAACCCACCCCTCCACCTCCCCCAGAAACTTAAAAGACACAGAAATCGAAAAAGTCCTTGACAACATTGCCATCCCACATGAAGATGATTCCCCCAGAAGCTCCTGCTGACTCCAAACACGCACGCCCACTCAACCTTTCTCCTACCCCAGAGACTCTTCACTAACTCACAACAACAACTCACTAACTTAGTCTCTTGGAAATATGATAGATGCCTCATCAGAATTGTTCCCAAGATTATTCTTCTTGACCCTCCACAAGGAAATTGCCATTAAAGAGCATCTCTAGTGGCCGGAATATCCATTTCTGTCAAAATCTCTGGTACAAAGAGGTGGATGATTTGCTTCTTTTCTTAAACCACGTTGAAGGCCTTTCTCTCTCCATGGGCAATTACTTCAGAAGATGGGTTCTAGATGACTCAGGCTCTTTTTTGATCAAGTCCCTTTAAAACTAGCTCTCCCTCCAACATTCTATTAGAAGCTTTGGAACTCAACTCTTCCAAGAAGCGTAAATAGACTTTGGTCTCTAAGTCTCTAAACACATATGACAACATTCAAAAAAGTAACCCCAACCTTTTTCTAACTCCTAGGTGGCGTTGCAGTTGCCAATGCAAGAGCAATCTGGTACAGATGGTCCTATCTTCCTTTTTTGCCCTTACACAGGGTTATGGAATTATGTTATAAACATTCAATGAGTAACTTGCTAATTGAACTTTTATCTGGTCAGAAATTCAAAGGGCAGAAAGCAATCCTTTGGTTAAATGCATGAGGCACCCTTTGTTTTTGGTTGGAGTGCAAAAGAAGATTTTTGATGCAGAAGAAGAAGAGCACACAAGTGCAAATATTTGGGCTTTTATTGTACTTTTAGCTTCTTCTTGGTGTATAAAATTGTATATTGTTGGTAATTACCCTTTGATTACTATATTCGCCAATGGGAGAGCTTTTTTCTAACTCCATCAGTGCTCATTCTGTGATTTCATTCACATCAATGAATTGTCTCAAAAAAAAAAAAAAAAGTTGATGCTTAAGCATGCTTTATTGATGTCCTTTGGGTATTCTAGGTGCTGGCCCTTTTCCTTTTTCCATTGTCTAACTAGTTAGGCTCAAGTCTTATGCATATTTGGTCCGCCAACTTTAAATCTCAATTATCTATAGTCCCTCTGCCTCCGAATATCTTTTCAATTTTCTAGCAATAACTTGAAAATATCTCGTCTCATTGCTTCTTCCACAATTTCTACATACTCCTAGCTATGGTTAATGGCTTTTTCACCACTTACTCTCATCTCACCTTTCTACATCCTTTCCCCCTCAGTTCAGTCCTCTCTTATCCCCCTCCCAATTTTCTGTCACTACATCCTCTCCATTTCTCTGCCCCTCTATCTATTGTTGCAATTCCTTTGATAATCAATTTGCTCACACTTGATTTTTGTTTTCTCCCTCCTTCCAGTAGAAATTAGAGACCCTTTGATTAATTTTAGTTATTAGTTTTGGAATAATTTTTCCTTTATTAGAATAATAATATCTATATGGTTTGATTTTGAAGGTTCTGTCTATTTATGGACAAGAAATGGGAAAAGTTTGTTTGATTTGATTTTGTATGCTTCAGGCCTTATGATGAACGTGTTATGTTTGAAATATTACGTGGTCAAGGTATTATATTTCTTTCATATATACATATATTTTGCATCTTACTCATACTCATCATGTCTTCTCCTGTGCTTTATGTTAGTGGGGGTTTACCGCCTAGATTCCAATGAGCTTGTGAGCCTTAGTGTGCCTCATGCTTTAGACAACATTAGACAAAACTACTACATGGGCACAACAACCCACCATTTCAAAATAAATACGATTTGTACCTGATAGAGACACATCTAATAAACAATACAATTTGAAAAATATCATTATACTATATATGTTTCAATATTTTCAACTAGTGCAATGCACAATATAAAAATTCAATTCAACACCTTTGTGTCATTGTAATATTCACTTCTAAGCTAATTTAAATATTATAATGAAAATTGTATTTCAATAAAGACAAAATTCATCAATAATAAAATAAAAAAAACATTTCACACAGATATTCAAGCACTATAACTTTCTTCTCAAATATCATTTGCCATGTCTTCTCACGCTACTTCATTGGGCTTTAATAAGTGAACTTTATCGATTCTCTTTCTTTCTTTTTCTCCCTCCTCTTAATGTTTCATTTCAGCTACCTTTTTCTAAAGAAAAACAAACTTCTCATTAATCATTGAAAAGCTAGATGTATCAAGACTCCAAATAGGAGATTACAAGAAAATTTTCCATTACAACATATACCATTCATATAATACTTGCAAAAAGGACTCTTGAATTGGCACACCAGGAGGTCACATGGAATTTTACAAACTCCACTTAATCTATCTCACTTGAAACTTATCTTCAAACAAACTCTTGGTTCCTATCACCCCAAATTTCCCAAAACAGTGCTTTAGTCTGATTAACTGATAATCCTTTACTTTTCTTTTAAATCTGTGCCCACCAAAAAAACAGAAGCAGATTATTCTTAACATTTTTATCAAAAACTCAAGAAGTTCTAAATTTCTGCACTAAAAAGTCCCAAGCTTTTCTGCTAAAGGAGCAATGAAAAAACATGTGCACATTATCTTCTCCAGTCGTTGAACATAGGACACATATACTCAGATTAATAACCCAAAGAGGACACCTTTTCTGAAGCTTTTCTGCTGTGTTTACTCCCCCTAGAAGCAAAATCCTAATAAAAAAAATTGACCTTTCTTGGACTGTTGGCTTTCTAAATAGCATGAAAAATCTCCTTTAGAATTAAAGGGGCAACCACAAATTCTTTAACCAAAGAGTTAACTGAAAACATATCTGAAAAAATTTAAGCCCCATTTGATAACCATTTGGTTTTTGAAAATTGTGTTTGTTTTCTCACTATTGCTCTACAATGGTTTCCATCTTTCGTAAGAAAACATATGAATTCTTAGCCAAATCCCAAAAACAAAAACAAGTTTTTAAAAACTACGGCCCCGTTTGATAACCATTTGGTTTTTGGTTTTTGGTTTTTGAAAATTAAGCTTATTTTCTCCCAATTTCTCTACAATGGTTTTCATCTCCCTTAAGGAAGTATTTGAATTCTTAGCCAAATTCTAAAAACAAAAACAAGTTTTTGAAAACTACTTTTTTTAGTTTTCAAAACATGGCTTGGTTTTTAAAAACATAGGCAAAAAGTATATGACAAAATAAGTAAAACCATAGGTGGAAGTAGTATTTATAGGCTTAATTTTTAAAAACCAAAAACCAAAAATCAAATGGTTATCAAACGGGACCTACTTTTTTTAGTTTTCAAAACTTGGCTTGGTTTTTGAAAACATAAGTAAAAAGTAGATAACAAAACAAAAAAACCCATAGGTAGAAGTAGTGTTTATAAGCTTAATTTTTAAAAACCAAATGGTTATCAAGCAGAGCCTTAACTTCAAATTAAAACTTCAAGTTAAATTCTTTTATTTCTCTTTGTTCAAGAATTACTCTATTAATCAGCTGCGAAAGATTACAATATTCTACCAACTCCTCGTACTTAACATTTATTCTAGTAACTATTACAATACCCTCATTCCTCAGATGCAAATTGATAACCCTCTTCAGGACTAAAAGACATGAGGTAGAACAGTTACCCGGCTGAGTTCCAAAAAACAGACACAAGTACACTCTTCAGTTCTTCAACCAATGAAATCTTAATTTCATCGTCCTGATTATAATTAAACTGAAGCAATCAAAGAGGGCAACCTCCAACCCACTCAACCAGATCTCGCCTACACCCCTCCCACCCCCCCCCCCCCCCCCCCCCCCCCCCCCAGCCCCCGGGAAAATACAAATAATGAGTATAGTGAAGATGTTAATCTGAGCATGTATAACCGCGAGTAAACCAAATGAACATAACGAATCATTTTGAGAACACTCCAAAATAAGGTCATGAAATGAGAATAATGCAATAATAATGGTAGACGCACCAACTCCATCAGGAAAAGAAAATCGAGCAGATCAAAGTTCAATTACACACCATATGCAAATATTCGTATGTGCAAAAGAGAGAGAGAGCGAAAGTACCTTTAGGGGATGAAGGCCATCTTTGAGGTCTCGAGCCACGCGTTCACTTAAATCTTCAGCTTCTTTGGAATTGTTATTACTACCAGTTTCATCAGCAGCGACTGAGGGTGGATAAGAAGAATCAAGAACTGCTTGAGCAGAGTTGAGCTTGTTGTTGTCGTTTGCAGAATCAAAATCCTTCTTCTCGGCTACCAACTCCATTGATAGCTTCTTCTTCGTGTGCCCTAAATTGCTTTTGTCGCCAACTTTGTGCGTCTGCGAAACTGCAAATTAAGCACTCCAACTGAGAACCGGAGATCAGAAAGAAGAAATCGCCTTTGGTATAAACAAATTTATATTTTTGAAAAGATGGTATAAACAAAATTAATACCAACAAAACAAATATATATATATTAGGGAAATTTTAGAGCTTTATATGCAATTCAGGTTTTATTTTTGTTTGGGCAAAAAACAATTTAGTTTAAATTATAGAAAATACTTTGAACTTTGTACCTTGTCTCATTAATACCTACCACCTTTCAAAAAAATTCAAAAATACTCTAACCATTAAAATTTGGATGAAAGACGATAAAGTTTAATTAATACCCTTGACCTTTCAAAAAAATTCAAAAACACCTTTAATGGAAAACGTTTCTTATTCTTCCTCTCCCTCCTCTCTTTCCAAATTCTTCCTCTATGAAAACTAATGAGTAGCTTTGCTTATTTGTCATGTATTCATAGACCATAAATTTTTCTTCTCCTTCAACGCAACAATCCCAAGAGTCTGACCAAATTCTTATATTGAAATTTCAATATGACTTTTGCTTCATTTTTGAATTTTTCATATTATTGACTTGATTTTGTTGATAACATTTTCACTATTATTTCCTCACGAGTCACTATCTATCAGTTTTTACTAAAATTATTTTAGGCACAATAAATGAAAACATTGTCATATAGTGGTTCAAACACTTCTTAAATTTTTTTTAAAAAAAGTCACATATCAAACTTTTGATTATTTAACATTATAAACTGAACTAAACATGCATTCTTCAAGTTTGTTAGCATTTAAAAAGTTGTCTATAGCAATCTTTAGGGTACATAAATAAAAGTAGTACATATCTCCATCACTATTTGATTTATTGCATCCAAATGTTTCCTCCTCAAACGAAACTTAAGAGAATATAGAAAATACAATATTCAAATTGAATGATAGAAATAAGAAGGGAAAGGAAAAGGAAAAAAAATCAAGGTCGTCAAATACTATTAATTTGACCAAATAAGCTCCAAAAGCCCAAAAAAGGAAAAAAAATCAAGGTCGTCAAATCCTATTAATTTGACCAAATAAGCTCCAAAAGCCCAAAATTCATAACCATAACTCTCCTCGTAACTCTACAAAGACAAAAAAAAAAATCTTGCTTCTATCTTCCTTCACCACATATTTTTATTGAAACTGCATTAATTCCCTACTTATCATTAACAAACACAAATAGAGAGAGCAAACAAGAAAAAAAAAACTTTCGTTTTTTTTTTCTCCAACTTATCTTCTTTACACTTTTAAAAGAATGAAGCTCAATTTCAAACTATGTTTCATTTGTCATTTTTTAGGAATCCGTATAAATAGACTGTTTTGTTCTGTTGCACATAGCTTTTATAAGCAAAGCTGTTTTTAGTAAGGTATTTTTGAATTTTTTTTTAAAAGTCAAGGGTATCAATGAAACTTTAATGTTTTCCATCCAAAAATTAACGGCAATGGTATTTTTTAAATTTTTGGAAAGGTCAAGAGTATTAATGAAACTTTTTTAAGTTTAGGAGTATTATTGAAACAATGGTACAAAATTCAGGGGTATTTTCTACAATTTAGCCATCAATTTATACCCCCAAACTTTGGGGTTATGCCAATTAAAACCCTAAACTAATAATTGTATCAATTAAAACTTTGAACTTTTATAAGTGTATCAATTTACACATTCTGTTATATTTCGTTTGAAAACTCACACATATGGAAACTTGTAATTGTATCAATTAAACCCCTAAAATTTTATAAGTGAATCAATTTAGAATTGCATTTAAAAATTATTCATGCATAAATTCTTACACGGGCATAGACTTCTCTAGATGTCGAATTAATGAAATGAGCAACTTTTCATCTTCTCTTCTACTTCTATTTTTCTCTACCAATTTAGAAAGAATTACATTTTTTTGTTGCTATTTTGGTAAGATTTTTTGGAGAAGAACAATGTTATAAGTAAATTAAGTTTATTTTGAATAGAATCAAGTGAAGAGACATTTGTTCCATAAAAATGATAAAATATTTGTGCAATCTGGATGACATCAACTAATTTGAGTCTTAAAATTTTATGGTTTTTTTTTTCTGTAATCTTTTGTAATTTTATTGACAAGTTAGTCAATGCCATCCAAATTGAACAAACATTTTATCATTTTCATGAAATAAATGTCTCTAAAACTATTTTTACTTGATCCAAAAATCTTACCAAAATAGCAAAACAAATATATATATATATATATATATATA
The DNA here is from genome assembly GCA_033996785.1 of Trichosanthes truncata. Taxonomy (NCBI): domain Eukaryota; kingdom Viridiplantae; phylum Streptophyta; class Magnoliopsida; order Cucurbitales; family Cucurbitaceae; genus Trichosanthes; species Trichosanthes truncata. The sequence continues at coordinate 27,906,933 of JAWPNB010000003.1, read as the reverse complement.
TATATATATATATATATATATATATAATTTATGGTAGAGAGAAAGAAGAGAAGATAAAAAATTGCTCATTTTGTTAATTCGGCCTTTGAAGAAGGCAACACACGTGTGAGAATTGATACATGAACGATTTTCAAATGTAGGGTCTAAATTGATTCGTTTATGAAAGTTTAGGGATTTAATTTATACAATTACAAGCCCCCACACGTGTAAACTATCAATTTTCAAATGGAACTATAACAGATGGTGTAAATTGATACACTTATGAAAGTCTACGATTTTAATTGATACAATTAATTAGTTTAGGATTTTAATTGATACAATCCCAAAGTTTAGGAGTATAAATTGTTTTTTGGCTTAGTAACTATTATTACTTTTGCCAATCTGAGGATAGCTCAGTGGATAATGCAACAATTATCATCCCAAAGATTGATAGTAGGATCTCCCATCCTACCATTATTGTACTAAAAAAACTAGGTTAAAATATCATTTTGGTCTCTATACTTTGGGTTTCATTTCATTTTGGTCCCTGTACTTTCAAATGTTCAAATTTAGTCCATGTACTTTTAATAAAGCTTTAAATTGATCCATACTATTAGTTTATTGTTATTTTTCTAAAAAAATTGTAGTCTTTATTAACCTTTTCTCTATAAATTTTTAAAATATGCGCACATTGTGTTTTTTTTTAATGAAAATTATTATTATTATTATTTAACCAATTTCGATATAAATTAACTTTAAAATAACAATAGAGACCAATTTTAAGGTTTATTGAAAGTAGGTTAAAATATCATTTTGGTCCTTGTACTTTGGGCTTTGTTCCATTTTGGTCATTGTACTTTTAAATGTTCAATTTTAGTCCCTGAACTTTCAATAAAGCTTAAAATTGGTCCCTATGACAAGTTTGAAGTTAATTTTTATCAAAATTGGTTAAGTAATAACAACAATTTTAATACAAGAAAATACACCATGTGAACATACTTCCAAAATTTATAGAGAAAAAGCTAATAGAGACAAGCTTTTTTTAAGAAAAATTAACCATAAACTAATAGTATGGACCAATTTGAAGCTTTATTGAAAGTACAATGACTAAAATTGGACATTTGAAAGCACATGGACCAAAATGGAATAAAACTCAAATTACAGGGACCAAAATGGTATTTTAACCTTGAAAGTATATGGACAAATTTTGGGCATTTAAAAGTGCGGGGACCAAAATGGAATGAAACTCAAAGTACATGGACCAAAATGGTATTAACCAACAAAACTACTATTATTTTTATTGTTTATGAAAATATTAGTAAACACACTTTTTGGATAATTTTTGCAAATGTGTTTTTCTAAATGCAATTCTAAATAGTTCGAATATATATTTATATGTGTTTTAAAATATATATTATTTAAAAAGTTTTAATTTAATCCTTTATTGTTTTTTTTAACAATTTTTAATTATACTTTTTTCGGTTGGTAAATGTTAAAATTAATTGGTTATAAGCTTTTAATTTATTCTCCATATTTCTATAAAATTAGCAGAAATTGTCAATTTGATTTCAAATTTTTTTGTAAACTCACTAACAGTATGTTTGGAAAAACTTCTGAAAAAAAATGCTTTTTAAAAACTAAAAATCACTTTTTCTATTGGAAAAATGACTAATTTTGGGTATGTTTAATATAACTTCTTAAGTAATTTTAGAAAATTATATATATATATATATATTTCTAATATTGATAGCATTTTAAAAAAATAATATTAATTTCAAAAACTATTTGTAGGCTTAGTTTGGGATTGTTGTAACTTCTGAAATAATTGCTGTCAATTGTGCTTTTAAGAAAATCAGATTTCATATGAACTAAATTAGTGTTTGATAAATTTCAAATTTAAACATGAAAAGTCAAGTTACAGTAGTTGATAAATTAATATTAAATTGTTGCAAAATAGTTATAATGATCCAAATAGACATATATTTCAATTAAGCATGAGCTCGTATTAATTTTTAACACCAAAATTTTCATAAGATAATTATTATCTAATTTATATTAAAAATTATATTTCGTTTACTTTAAATAATTTGATAAAAAAATCAAGAAAAATAATGGCTATAAAACAAATTGTGTCAAACAAAATCTAATTTAGTTTAAATAAAAAAAATAAGGAAAATAAATTAGAAATAACAAATTAAATATAAAAATAAAAAGGATGAGATGAGACTAGACGAGACAAGACGAGATGAATTGTGAATAAAAATATTTGAAAACTTTTTATTGTAGATAAGATATGGAATGATAAAAAAAAGAATTTTAAATATTTGTCAATTACTCATATTTTTATGGAACCCAAATCTTAAAGCTACTTAACAGATTTTGCAAATCACTGTGATTCAAAAACTGATATTCTTTAAATTATTAAACAATTAGTTTTACCAAACCAGTTTCAAAATCAATCCCAAATGGGGTGAAACTCTTATCAAGTGTTTGGAGAGTTGTGTGGAGTTATTAAATCTAGAGTTGTTTAGTATGTAAAGTTAAAATAATCTATGTGTTGAGGTGCTGAGTTGTTTAGTTTGAGTTTAGGAAGTTTGTGTTTAAGATGCAAAGTTGTTTAGTATAGGTTTAGGAAGACTGTGTTTGGGGTGTAGAGTTATTTAACATAGAGTTCTGAAGTCTGTGTTTATGCTGATTTTTTTTAAAAAAATATTTTTTGTTGTACTATACAATTAAAGCTATATTAAATATCAATTTTTCAAATTTTAAATAATAAAGATTTGTTTCCATCAAATGAAATATTTTTTTCATTTCTATTTTCACATATTATCTGATTTAGATAGCTAGAGACATTTATTCAAATGCATTTAAGCTAGTGGCGACGACGTTCAACTTGGCGAGGCTATGGGGATAACATCAACCCATAGCTTCCTAGGATTTTAGGATTTCGTAGTTCCATGTGTTTTTGCACTATTATTTTATTGGTTTATTTATTGGGATAACAAGAAGAATGGCAAAATTTAAATAGGCAATTTAAAAAATGTCCAATTTTTATTTTCACTTGAAAAATGTCCAAACAATTTTCATCCAATTTTAAATCGAATTAATAAATGTCAAAAAGGCCCTCAACAGAAAATCTGAATAAAAAGATGATACAATTATCCTAGAATTAATCCAAATCTAAATTTTAAAATCACAACAACCATATCTTCTTTAAAATATCTTAAATCTAACTTCTACGATAAAAAATGCATACTAATTAAAATCTCATAAAATTAATAAATTAAAAAAAATAATTTGATGGATAAAAATACAATTACAAAGAAAAAGAAAACAATACCCTCAATCGAAATTCTGGATAAAAGATAATACAATTATTATATGATTTATTCAAATCTAAAATTTAAAATCACAACCACTATATCTTCTTCAAAATATGGTAAATCAACAACTAATTATGTATTCTACAATAAAAAATACATACTAATTAAAATCTTAGAAAAATAATAAATTAACCTATCTAGAAAAATAATTTGATGGATGAAAACAAAATTACGAAGAAAAATAAAAAATGACCTCTCCCGAAAATCTAAATAAAAGATAATATAATTATCCTATAATTAATCCAAATCTAAAATTTAAAATCACAACAACCATATCTTCTTTAAAATAACTAAAATCAACAACTAATTATGTATTCTAGAATAAAAATACATACTAATTAAAATCTTAGAAAAATAATAAATTAACCTACCTAAGAAAATAATATGATGGATAAAAACACAATTACGAAGAAAAAGAATTTGAACCAAATAAAAATAAAAAAATCTAATGGCAACGTAAAGAACATAAATACAAATATCGAGTATTCATAGATACTCAAACCAAACATGAATTGACATTTTCATAGGATCCAAACCACTAAAAATCAAATCATACACAGCAAAACCTGAAGAAATCTGGATTCTTCAGATGGATGGAGCTAAAGGAGATCTTGACTTCTTTACTAATAGGTCTTACGTTGGTTGTTTTTGCTATTTTGGTGCTTAGGAATCCGGCGGTTGATCTCTCTGGATTTTGCGGAGCCAGATCATTGGAAAGGTGGGCACTAATGGCAGTTATGAAAAGTTTAGGTTAGTATTTTCATGTGATGGATATTGAATAAACTTTATACAGTCATCTAATTTCTTTAGCCATAGATCCTGCCAAAATTTCAAGCATTAATATTCAAGTCTGTGAAACCCAACATAAAATACTTGGGGAAGAAAGCAAAAATAGAAATAAATAAATAATGTAAACAATTTTAAAATGAACAAATAAAATAAAATAATAATAATCTATTTTAAATTTGAGAACACGATGTACGTATAAAAAAATAAGTTAATTTAAAAATATCCAAACATTCAAAAATCAAATCTAAGTAAGCCAAAAGATTCGAAACAAAATTTAAACCCCAGATACACTATATATAAAACATGGGTTACAGGGGCAGAATTGGAAAATACAAAAATTTCATACCACATGATTTGCACGTGTGGACATTTTTCAGCTAATTCTAATTTTTGGACATTTTTCAAAACCACCTCTCCAATTGGTCATACGCTCCAATTGCCCTTATTTATTTCTTTTATTTATTCAAATGCATTTAGTTTGTTCAGTTTAGCAAAGGTTTTATTGTTGAACTCAAGTGTCATGACTTTCTATTATTTTATTAATGCAAAGATCTAAATAAAATAATATCAAATGCATGCAGTAGCAATCCTTAGAAATTCTTGATAAGTAGTTGTGTCGTTACATAAATTTTGGAAAATGAAATTATTTTTATTATTTTTTTAAAAAAATCTCTCCATATCTCCTTCTTATCCTCTTTTTCTCATTCTCTCTCCCCCACTCTCCTCATTCTATGTAACCTTCTTCCTCACTCCAACTAATCTCTGTCTCTTTCTCTCCCACACGCACATCTTCTCTTCCTTTTTCTCCAAGCTTTCCCTGGCCTATAAACAAATTGATGTTTCCTGAAAAGGGGGATCGATTACTCCAATTCTACTCAATTTTCTACATTTTTTCTCTTATACCTTTCATCTATTTGGTGCACTGCATTCCTCTTCTCATTGTCAACCTACAAAATTTGTTAAACTCGGCATCAACGGGAAGGTTTGAAATTTCTTTTACCATTTTTATCATTTTTTCTCTCCAATCTAAAAACAAAATTTTGAAAACAAGGGATTTAATGAAAACAGAGTTGTATTTCATGTTTTCAAATATGTGTTTGGTAGCAGATTTAGAAATTAGATTCCAATTTAAACAATTGTTCAAAATGTGTTCTATAATATATTTATAGACTATTAACTAGTTGTAGTTGCAAAACTAAATATTAAATTGAATATAATCCAATGAATTTATGAACATGATTTTTGTTATAAATTTTGTATAATTATTATTTTACAATATCATATAATTTATAATATATTATATTATACATATTTTAATTTAACAAAAATAAATTGAGTTTATAACATGAAATACTATATTTATTAAAGTTTTGGTCTTTTCTAATGTAATTCTACATTTTAAAATTTCAAATTCAAAATTTGGATACAATTAAAACATAAAAATGTTGTTTTTAGAATTTCTATTATTTGGATCACAGAATTCGGAAACAGTTTTTGAAAACACGTCTACCAAATGCAGGGGGGCTTGATATATTTTGATATTAGTTTGTTCAATAGAAAATATTATTGATATTTTTTTAGGTCCTTGTATTTTATGTCTCATTTCATTTTAGTCCATGTACTTTCAATAAATCTTAAATTTAGTTCTTATCATTAGTTTGAAGTAAATTTTTATTGAACTTAGTAAAATAATAATAATTAATCATTTACATTAAAGAAAAGACACAATGTAAATATTTTTTCAAAATTTATAGAGGAAAAGTTAATAGGGACTGATTTTTTTTTAGAAAATAAAACAAGTCCCAAAGTACAAAGACAAAAATGATAATTTAACATATTTTGTATATAAATATATAAAAAAGAAAATGAAACTTGAAATAATAATTACATTTTTTGTTTTATAATAATTATAGTTTCCAAAATGAGCATAGCTCAGCGATAATTAGCATGTACCTTCGACCAAGAGGCCAAAGGTTCAAAAAGAAAAAGTCTTGTAATATATTTTATTTAATCAATATAAGCATATTTCTAATAACCTTTTATTGCTAAAGTGAGTATAATTCAACGATAATTGACATGTGTCCTTAAATAAGAGGTCAGAGGTTCTAATCCTCCACTCCCAAATGTTGTTGAACTCAAAAAAAAAAACCTAACAACCTTTTATTTACACAGACACATAAAAACAAAAATGTTAAATTACAAAAAATACTAAGTTCAAGAGTTTTTTTTTAAAAAACAAATTCCAAAGTTCAAGAGTAAAAATGAAACTTTTCAAAGTTTAAAGCATAATTGAAATTTACTCAAAAGTTTAGGAGTATTTTGTATACATTAATCCAAGAAAATATATATAACTAACAAGCTTTTATAATTATTACCGTAAAAAAAAACCCTTTTATTACAAAACTCAATAAATAAAATTAAAAAAAAAAAAACTTGTATTACACTTCTCTAAAAAAAGGAAGTTGTTGAAGAAAAAAAAGAAAAGTGGCCTTTTATTACGCTACTTCCAAAAAAATAGAAAAGAAAAAGCTTTTATTACACATACACATATTTATATATATATAAACAAAATTTTTAGCAAAGGCAACAAAAAAAAAAAAAAACCTAACAACCTTTTATTTACAGAGACATAAAAACAAAAATGTTAAATTACAAAAAATACTAAGTTCAAGGGTTTTTTTTTAAAAACAAATTCCAAGACTTCCATAAAGTCTTCCTTGCTATGATTTGAAGGAGAAATAGTTCAGAGAGAATATTCAATTCTTTCTGTAAAGGAGATGTCTCTTTTGGCTTAACCAAATAATCCTATTTATTAAGTAAGTAAAACATAAATTATGAAGCTTTATGGCATAAAACTCATTATCCTATTGGCAATGTTGTCTATGAGTTATACATTCTTTTGTCTTTATTAATTAGACTTACACAATTACACAACACAGCTAACAAGAATATAGCTCAACTGACATAAAGTATGGACTTATGACCAAGAGGTCATAGGTTCGAATCCCCCCACCCCCAAATGTTGTTGAACTCAAAAAAAAAAAAAAAAATACACAACACAAGAAACAAGGATATGTTGCATTCGACAATAACAAAAGAGGTAAAATTATAGGTAAATGTAACGTAGAAAATGGTCCAAATTTCTTTATTTAAAATGTATGGTTTGTTGATGGTTTTAAGTATGATTTGCTAAGTATTAGCCAATTGTGTAATAAAGGTTATAGAGTAATTTTTAATGAGAAAAATTGCATAATTGAAAATGCATGTGATGGAAACTGTTTACACGATATTTCAACAGAGAAAGAGAAATGAGACACGTGTAAATGAATTTAAATTGTATTAATTTCAATTTAGTGGAGTACAATCTCTAATTTGTTCCTCTGATTATTTCTCTCAAATTTACATCTGTCTCGAGGGCTTTGCAGCTTATTCTCGAATGTAGATTTGTCTCGAGGGCTTTGCAACTTGTTCTCGAATGTGGATTTGTTTCGAGGGCTTTGTAGCTTGTTCTCGAATGTGAATCTGTCTCGAGGGCTTTTGCAGCTTGTTCTCGAATGTGGATTTGTTTCGAGGGCTTTTGCAGCTTGTTCTCGAATGTGAATCTGTCTCGAGGGCTTTTGCAGCTTGTTCTCGAATGTAGATTTGTCTCGAGCTTCGCAGTTTGTTCTCGAATGTGGATTTGTTTCGAGGGCTTTTGCAGCTTGTTCTCGAATGTGAATCTGTCTCGAGGGCTTTTGCAGCTTGTTCTTGAATGTAGATTTGTCTCGAGGGCTTCGCAGCTTGTTCTCGAATGTGGATTTGTTTCCAGGGCTTTGCAACTTATTCTCGAATGTGAATTTGTCTCGAGGGCTTTTGCAGCTTGTTCTCGATCTTTAAAGTCTTCTAGTCTTCAAGACTCTGGTTCAGAGAGTGTTTGATCTTCAAAGGTTTAGAGAGTTTTCTGGTCTTTGTTTATGAATTCTCTCTAAGTTCTCTAGAGAGTTTCAACTTCTGAACCTCCAAAATGGAGGAGGGAGCTCTCTATTTATAGAGTTCCCCAAGGCCCCCTGGGCTTGGGCCTGACTGTTGGACTGGGCCTGATGAGCTTTGGGCATGGTCCTTAGACTGAGCCTGATTGACCTTGGGCCTAGCCTTTGTGGGCTAGGACTTTGTTGCTTAAGCTCTGCTGGATTAGGGCCTCCAATTTGGGTTTTGTTTAAAATTGGCCTAAATTTCATATAACCCAATTGCATATTTGGGTTTGTCTTAATTTAATTAGGGATCCTTGCTAATTTAATTAATCCCTAATTAAATATAATTTCGTCATCAATGATGGGTAATGACGTGGCAATTTCTGATTGGCCAAAATTTCTATTCCAACAGAAACGTCTTGTATGTAGGAAATAGAGATAAAAATATTTATACCATTTATTTGAATGATAGTCCTATTGTTGATAATAAAGGCTTGTTTACTTTGCATGATTATTCTTGATTGTGACATAGAAGAATATGACATGCTAGCATGCATTGGATTCAAATATTTATTAGAAATCTCTTGTTTGAGGTCTTCCAAATTAAACTTTAAAAAAGACAAAGTTTGTGATGTTTGCTAAATGGTTTCTACTTCCTAGGCCTTTGCAATTGTTACATATGGATCTATTTGGACCTAGCCATTAGAGTTGTAAGTCTAAGTGGAAAGCAATTATACTTTTGTTATAGTTGATGGTTTTTCAAAATTTACTTGGAGTTTTGTTTTTATCTCATAAAGGATGGGGCCTTAAAATCTTTTATTAGCTTTTCAAAGAAAATTTAAAATGAAAAAGTTTTATGATTAAAAAAATTAGAAGTGAGATCATGGAAGAACATTTGACAATGCCTATTTTGAAAAGTTTTGTGACCAAAATAGGTTTTCTCATGATTTTTCTTCTCAAAGAATGCCTCAACAAAATGATATTGTAGAAAGAAAAAAAAAATCACCTTTTGCAAGAAATAGGTACTTTCATGTTGAATGAGTAAATTTTACCAAAATATTTTTAGGTTGAAGCTATTAATCTGCCTCCTATGTTGGAAAATTTACCAAAACTTTTTTAGGTTGAAGCTATTAATAATAACTATTTCAAAGTTTTTGGTTGCAAATATTTTATTTGAAAAGATATAGGAAAGCTTGGAAAGTTTGAATAAAAAATTGACATCGGCATATTCTTAGGATTTCTTACATATAGTAAAGCATATAGGCTTTCACATTAAAAGACACATTCAACTCACGACGTTAAATGACTTTATGACTGATAACACACATTTGGTGTTATCTTTAAGCCTTTTATTATGCTAGTTTGGTAGATAAATTGTGAGCTTTGACATTTATTTATGTTTAATTTGTAGAAATCGAGCAATTGGAGTAAAACCAGAGTTTTTGGAGTTATCGAGATGGAAGGGAGCTTATTGAGCATTAATTTGAGAAGCCAAGTCAAGAAAGATTAAAATCAAGCCCAAAAAACTCAGGAGGACAGTGTCTCAACACTTCTAGAGCGTCAAGACGCCCAAAATGCAGCCATTCAAGCCATTCAACCTGTAAAGATAGCGTATTGACGCCTTTGAGACGCTACGAAAATAAAGTGCGCGAATCTTCTATGAAAGAGTGCGTGCATTTGGGGCTCTTCCGTTCATAGCGTCTCGACGCTGTCCTATAGCATCTTGATGCTCTACTATTATTTCCTTCATTATATACGTGTTTAGGGCACAGTGTCTCAACGCTGTCTCTAGCGTCTTGATGCTGTGTTGATTTCCTATACAATCAGTCTTTTGTCTACAGAATTGAGGAAGATCAATTGCAGACCTAAGGACCTAATTGCAGATTCTTACTCAATTTGGAGGCTTTGGAGAGGATTTGGAGAAATTGTTGAAGACTTGAAGCTCGGGATTCGTGGAGATCGTCACGGGGACTGAGGATCAACATGTGTTTGCAATTTTTCACTCTTTTTCTTTGAATTTTGTATTTCGAATTATGGTTTCATATCAAAGTTTAGCTTAGGCTTTTATGATTATGATTAGCTAAACCTCTTAATTCTCGGGATTGATGTAGCCTTTGGGCCAATTTAGCTTAATTATTTGAACCTTTGTATTGACTTACATTCATTTCTTTTATGTAATTTCTTGCTTAATGCCTTTAATCTTTTGGCCATTGATTAATTGTTGTGTGGTCTAAATTTATGCTTTGGGAAGATAAATTAGATTAGACCATAATTTCATAACCAATAATTGTTCTGACATGAGAATGATTAGGGCTCTATTAGAGGTCGTTTAATGAAGGGAATTAATGTCATGCATGTTTTTAAAAATCATCAGGAATGTAGGTTTTAATTCATTGCATGAGGATTGAGTGTGCTCAAGAGGGTCATTCTTGATAATAGAGTTCTAGGCCAATGGAATAAATGTTTAGTCAATCTTAGGCATTCAATTAATTAAGTTAAAGGTCCAATTGGTGAAATTACATCTCTATAATGTTTTACCCTCTAATTTGTGTCAACCTTCAATTTTAGTTTGTTAATTTTGCTTTCATTGATCTGCCTTTGATTTTGATTTCTAAATAAAATCAAGTGAAATTATTTGCGATACTTAAATGGATTAAAAACACCAGTCCTGAGGAAGACATTCGTATATGATAATTCTCATTCATGAGGATTATTTGGCCTTTAAACTTAGTTATACTTGTGATTTTTATTCATATTCTTTAATGAAAAATAGAAAAGTGGTTGAATTTAATCACATTATTGTTGGAATACCTTTAAATTAAGTAAGTTGAGAAAAGAAAACAAAAGAAGAAAAAAATTCACACTTATTTAATGTTTTGATGCAGGATTTTTATGGAATGCAACAGCATTGCAATTGCTGTGCAATTGCAATTTTGATAGATCTCGAAATTAAGGAAAAACGCAAATTTCTGGATTTTGAGCGAGAATATACTCACGATTTCAGCTAGATTATGAGCTATGTGATTGTCTATCAACTAAGAGGGAAACTCTAGCATGAAGTTCTTATATATTTGGAGGAGAAAGCCGTGAGAAATGAGCTCGATTTTGAAGAAGAAGTCCGTTTTTATTTTTGGGTTTTTAAGTTATTGCAACTTCTGTTTTTTTTTTTTTGTTTGTTGTTCTTCTTCCTTTAATTCCCGAAACTCTTTCTCATTCCCATCACAGTGAGAGTTAATGGTGGTTATGAAAAAATCCTTATTCGATTGAGCTAAGAGTAATGGGTTTTAGTGTAGTTTGTTCTTCTAATTTCTTCAAGTTGCTGTAATTTTAATTTTGGAATTTAGCCATTGTTTTATTCTTTCTTTCCCCTTGAAAATTCTTCCTCAAGTTGTTTAATCGCTAAAATTTCTTTTGGGTTATTGAATACATATTAATTCTTTTTGCAATTGGGTATTTAAATCAAATTTGAATTGCTAGTTGTTTGGCCATCTTCACCCTTTTTTTGTATCAATGAGTTTTATCAATTTTAACACAGTATTTTTTTTATTAGTTTTATTATGAAGAGCTAAATTTCCTTAGGGATTCAAGTTGTGAATGCCCTAGAGGAAAGATGTAAGGCTCAATAGCAAAAACAATCTAGCTAACACTTGAACTATTGTTTGCTTTTGGTGAGTTCAATGTTGAGTAAACCCTAGTTGGCCATCTAGTGTTGCTTGATAAGCTATAACTTAATACCTAAAAGGTTAAGGGAAGTGGATGTCACAAAAGCAATGGAGGAAAAGGCTTAGGCATAAGTTTTGAAACATCGATCCTAGACATAGGGCGAGACTCCAAAACCACTAGAGTTGTGGGCGGAAATATCTAAGTTTGATTAACTATAGAAATATAGGTTTAATCACTTAGCCTCCTAAAGATATTTCATAGAAGGTTGAATAGGAGTTGAATTAGGTTTACTTAGTTTTTGAGTTAGCTACGATTGTAATTGCCTTCTTGTTGCATTTCTTTCCAAATGGGCATTAGCATCTTGAATCCCTTCCTCATTTCCATTATTTTTCAAACAATTTTTCTTTTAGCCAAAACACCTCACAAACCTTTTTATACCCACGGTTACTTTAAGTTGCAATTTGTCAACGATTGTGTGCGTTTTAAGATATTTTACTAAAACTCGTTTCCTTGGGTACGATACTCTGGAGTACTTCTAGTTTCTTATTACTTCTATCACGTGCACTTGCGTGTAGCATAACGATCAATATACTCATAATCCTTTATTACTTGACTCATGCACTTTCGGCCTTGCGTATAAATCACACAACAATGACCCCTCTAAATGCGTCTTTCAAAAAGGGAGAATTTGTAGGATGACCTCTTTTCACGCGTTTTAATGTCATTTGACATGCATTATGAAATTAATGACATATGACCTTTTCCATGGTCCGCAACTTGTCCAAATTACCGTGAGGGCAGCGTACTCTCGCTCTCGTACTCTCGTTCTCAATTTCGTTCTCGCTCTTCTCTGACTTAATTTTATCTTCTTTCTTTCTTTCCAATCTTTTCTTCTTTAATCTTGCTCTTGCTCTCGCTCCTCTCTAACTTATTGTTTGATCATTTCTTCTTCAATCTCATTCTTGTTACTCACAATTATGAGCAAGAGCGAGAGCGAGACTCCATGAGCCAGAGCGAGCATCCAGGAACGAGCATCTTTTAAGATCCAGGCAATTTTGATGACGTGGCAAGCAAGAGTGAGAACGAGAATTAGTAGCTAGATTGTTACCTTATCTGAGAGTGAGACCAAGCGAGATGCTTTCATACTGCCCTTGTGAGTAATTTTGCGTGCATTGTCATGTCAGAATATGTCATATTTCATTATTTTTAGATGATAGGTCAGATCGCATTAAAGCATGTGAAAATGAGTCTTCCGTACAAAAATCCCTTAAAAAGATGCATTACCAATCAAATGTGCCTCTTTGAAAGACACTTTCACAAAAGTGGGAAAATTTTTCTTAATTGTTTCAAATAACTCAATTTTTCCAATTTTTTTAGAAAAATACATTAATCTTCTAATTAGCATGTAATTAACAATTAAGTACTTACAAGAACTAAATGGATTTATTTTGTAAAATTTTGGGGCTGAACTGTATTTTTTAAACCCTAAAAGTACATGGGCGAAAAGCACAACATACCAATAAGAATATAAAAGATAATATAAATGAAAATTGTTGATAATACTAAACTACCACATGCACCCAAAAAATAGTGAAAAGAAAAGGGTTGGGATTAGAGAGAAGAAAAAAAGTATGCAACTGATTTTACCAAAATAAGCATTGTGATCTGTTGTGATAATACAATTGACAAAAATCCTATCATTAGCTTTGAGATAAGGAATTACCAAAATAAGTAAAAATTGGGAAAAAAAATTATTCAATAACCAAATTTGAGATGGAACAAAAATAGTAATAATGTAACAACTTTCTTATATATATACCTCAAAAATTATATGCACATTCAGCTCCTCTTTAGATCTCACTCTAATATAACATAAAGAGTAGGAATTGTTTTGTCTTCAGTGCTCTCTTTCTTCTCCCTCGGTAAGTTTTCTAAACATTTGCTCTTAAACGTTATTTTCACATTGTTCTTTTGTTTATTTATTTCTTATGTCAACTATTGTAAACATAAGCATAACTCAATTGATTAAGGTATATACCTTCTACTAAAAGGTCCGAGGTTCAAATCCCTCTACTCCACATGTAGTTGAGCTAAAAAAAAAAGTTATTTGTATACTACTTTGTTGATTAATGTGGAAAATGTTCTTAGGACTTTTAATGGGCGTTTTTTTTTTTATTATTTAGAAACGAAACTTATAATAATGTTCTTAAAAGTGAGTCATTTTTACACATTTTTCTTGAAATTGGTTGGGCTTTTGTTAAGGATGCAAGATGGCCAGAGTTCTCATCATTTCAATGGGACTTTTGCTTATTTGTTTCTCTGAAACATTGGCAAAAGCGGAAAACTTGAGATACAAAGATCCAAAACAACCCTTAAATGTTCGAATCAATGACCTACTAGGTCGGATGACTCTCGAGGAAAAAATAGGCCAAATGGTGCAAATTGAAAGGGTTAATGCTTCAGCTAAGGTTATGAAAAAGTATTTTATTGGTAAATATCTTACCTTATTGCTCTTCTTACTTTTTGTTGAGTATTGAAAAAGAAAATATATTAAATGGTTTCACTTGGTACAAAGAGAGATTGTGATAAATGAAAATGTTATCTTCTTTCATAGGGAGTGTATTGAGTGGTGGAGGTAGTGCTCCATCAAAGAAAGCTTCTGCAAAGGATTGGATCCACATGGTCAATAAAATCCAAAAAGGGGCTTTGTCGACTAGGCTTGGAATTCCAATGATATATGGGATTGATGCTGTACATGGTCACAATAATGTCTATAATGCAACGATCTTCCCTCACAATATTGGTCTTGGAGCTACCAGGCAAGATAAATGCTACATATTTATTCTTAGTTTTTCTTCAAAACTCTAGTCTTAGCTTCTTCATGCAAGTTATAGTCACCAAAATTGATATGTTTATCAATGGGTGGTTGAGTTATTTAGAGTAAAATGAGAAAATTAGATATAACCATGCATGATTATGTATAAGATGTTCATTTTTCTTTCCCACGTGTATCTACCCATCAACGCTAAGATTTCAAATATGATTGTATCAAAATATACATCGTAACTAGTTAGTGCTTATCTAAACCCATGAGTTTATAACCTAGCTACAAATTAGAAGTTGAACTTTTAACTTATGAAACTCAATATATGATAATATTTACTTCGGATTATATTAAACAGGGATCCTCAGCTTGTGAAGAAGATTGGGATCGCTACTGCACTTGAAATTAGAGCTACTGGCATTCCTTATGCTTTTGCACCTTGTGTAGCGGTAACTAATTAACTTTCTATTTCAATATTTTAATTGTTAAAGACATCATAACCTCTCTAATGCAAATTTATGATGTATTACAATTTGTTGTTTATTATGTGATGTGTTTTCTTTTGTTATATTTTTTTTCTTAATTAGGTTTGTAGAGATCCAAGATGGGGTCGATGTTATGAAAGCTACAGTGAAGACCCTAAAATTGTTCAAGCTATGACTGAGATCATACCAGGTTTACAAGGAGAAATCCCACCTCATTCTCGCAAGGGTGTTCCTTATGTCGCTGGAAAGTGAGTACGTCCTTAAAAAATTATAACATCATATCATTCATATATTTAGTCTGTATAAGTTCAAAAAGTTGAACTTCTTAGCTAGAAAGCAATATTCAAAGACAAATTTATAGTGATTAAATGTAAAACACATGTTTAATTACCAACCAATTAAAATCAAACATTAAGATATATTCAATATTTATCAATCCTTTTTTTTTATTCCTATACGTTTGATCATTAAATCAGACTTCTCCTCGTGACCCACTGACCAGATGATATAATTTGTAAAGTAAAACAAAAGCTCTAGATATTGATATGAGGATGTTTTGTTTGGTCAAAATAATAAAAGTAGTGTCCTAATGAACATTTTCTTTTATTTATATAGAAAAAATGTAGCGGCGTGTGCAAAGCATTTTGTGGGCGATGGTGGAACGACAAAAGGTATTAATGAGAACAACACGGTAATAGATAGACATGGATTGCTTAGCATTCACATGCCAGGTTACTATAACTCAATCATTAAGGGAGTTGCCACCATTATGGTTTCCTATTCAAGTTGGAATGGAGAGAAGATGCATGCAAACAAAAATCTTGTTACTGATTTTCTTAAGAACACTCTTCATTTTAAGGTGATGTGACTTTCTTACTGTAATTTGTGGTGGTCTCACTTTGTTTCTTAATATTAAATCTTTGGGGAAAAAAAAAAGTTATAAAAGAGTAAAACTTAGATATTTGTTTATCTTTTCAGGGTTTTGTTATCTCAGATTGGCAGGGTATTGATAAGATTACAACTCCACCTCATGCTAATTATACATATTCCATTATGGCAAGCGTTACTGCTGGTGTTGACATGGTTAGTAATAAGTTAAACACACTTTGATTGTATTTCAACAAATAACAATGCTTATTTACATCTTTTGCAACAGATAATGGTACCATACAACTACACAGAGTTCATCGATGGCCTTACCTACTTGGTAAAAAATAATGCAATTCCTATTAGCCGAATTGATGATGCAGTGAAGAGAATACTGCGAGTGAAATTTGTTATGGGTTTATTTGAGAACCCATTAGCCGACCTAAGCTTGGTTAATGAGCTTGGTAAAAAGGTATTTTTACTTCATATCTTTAATATGATCAAACAAGAAATATAAAGTTTCTTAAACTTTATAATTATTATATTTTTTTTCACAATAGGAGCATAGAGAACTAGCTAGAGAAGCCGTAAGAAAATCATTAGTGTTATTAAAGAATGGAAAATCGGCTGACAAACCACTGCTACCCCTTCCAAAGAAAGCACAAAAAATACTTGTTGCTGGTAGCCATGCAAACAACCTTGGAAATCAATGTGGTGGTTGGACTATGGAATGGCAAGGACTTAGTGGCAACAACCTTACTAGCGGTATGTCAAATTATTTCCTTAGAACAGATTTTTAATTATGAGTTAATGTTTGAGGCAATATGATCCAACATAATATTTATATCAACCTCCTTTTTCCTAGGTACAACTGTGCTTGGAGCTGTAAAAGACACAATTGATCCTGAAACAGAAGTTATATTTAAGGAGAATCCAGATGTGGAGTTTCTTCAATCAAACAAATTTTCTTATGCCATTGTTGTCGTGGGAGAATATCCATATGCAGAAACAAATGGTGATAGCTTGAATTTGACGATTCCTCACCCTGGGCCAAGCACCATCACAAATGTTTGTGGAGCTGTGAAATGTGTAGTTATAGTAATATCAGGACGACCTGTAGTAATCCAACCTTATATTGCTTCAATAGATGCACTTATTGCTGCTTGGCTTCCAGGAACTGAAGGCAAAGGCATTACTGATGTGTTATTTGGGGACTATGGCTTTACTGGCAAGCTTTCACAAACGTGGTTCAAGACTGTTGACCAATTGCCGATGAACTTTGGAGATCCACATTATGATCCTCTTTTCCCATTTGGATATGGTCTTACTACTGAGCCCATCATAGCTAATTGATCGATTGGTTCAGCTTAAACCATTAGACATATATAAACGAAAATGTCCTTTAGAACTATCTACTCATTGAAAGTTAATAGAAAACATCGCTTCAATATAAGAAACTCTCAACGACGACAATGTCACTCTTTTGTTTCTCAAGTTTGTTAAGTGTATCGTGAAAGTATTATTATTAAAATAATTAAAAGTTTTAACTTTCAATTGGTCCAATCTACAATATTTTAATTATTATTTCATCTTTTACTCAACACCAATTTTCTTCTATTCTATGACGGTTAATAAATTGATGGAGCTAGCCCAACAGAAACAAAGTGACCGTTAGACGTAACACTACTTATCCTTTACGAATAAAAGATGATGGGTGAATTTGAAACTGGATCATTGATAGAGTGTTGTAGTTTTTTTCTGAAGAGAAAGATATATACCTCAAAAACCAAAGTACCCAAATAGTTTTGGGCTTGTTTGATGGGCAATCTGAAAATAGAATTTTGAAAACAAGGGATTCAATGAAAACATAGTTGTATTTCATGTTTTCATATATGTATTTGGTAGCTGATAGCACGCAAAATTGTGCTCTTTCCAAAATTAATATATTGCTAGTTTATGCCTTTATAAGTGAGCTTTCATGAGTTATTTATATATTTTGCAAATTACGAGCAATTGAAGCTAAACTGGGCTTTTAGAGCTATTTGAGGCATAAATGGAGCTTATAAAAGATACACTTTAGAGCAAAAGAAGACATGAAGAAGAAGTGTACAAGCAAAAGGACCCAAGGGCATAGTGTCGAGACACAACATTTGAGAGGATACATTTGAAGCCTATCAAGCACGAGATCCCATTGTAGTAGCGTTGAGACGTTGCTTGAGGGCGTTGAGACACTACAAAAAACACAAATCCAAAGATTTCCGTTCGTAACATTGAGACGCTGCGATATAGCGTCTCAACGCTACTTAAATTTCCATATTTTATTCATATGGTAAAGGGACATTGTTGAGACGATGTCCCTAGCGTCGAGATGCTATCTCGATTCTATAAAAAGAAAATTTTGCTACGAATTTTGGGGGCCGTTTTTTAGAGATAAAAACCCTAATTTCAATTGGAGCTGAGTTTTAGGACCTAGAGGACACTTTCAAGAGCTAAGGAGGAGACCCAAGGCTTGAGATCACGGGACATCACGTCGGAAACGAGTGTTGGTGCGCGTCTTCCAGTTTTATCTCTTTTTTCCTTAGTTTCTTTAATTTTAGGATTTCTTGAACTGAATGTTGTTGTATTGTTGAGTATTTTAGACTCTTGGATGGTTTTATACTTTGAACTTGTGTTTGGTTTTTAAGTTGTAGCATCTTGTATGTGTTTTGTTTAAGCCTTTGATCATTGCTTATATTTGTTGAATTGAGGTTAGCTTGAAAAAGTAAACTTAGATGCCTGACTAATAATAAAATATTACATGAGAATAAATAGGTTATCGTTAGAAGCCGTTAAAAGAATACCGTTAGTACCATGCTTAGTTGTAGAATTAGACCGAGAGGTCGATGAATTTCTATGCATGAGTTTGTTTGAGATTGAGAGAGTCAAATAGATAATGTAGTAATTATTCGCTTATGTTCGCTGCATGTTAGTGCAATTTCTTAATCAATTCAAGTTGCGCTTAGTGATCATTCAATCTCCAATTTTCTCTCTAAATGGACTTCGACCTTGTAAATAATTAGTGTAGTTTATTTTTTTGCTTTATCTCTCAAATTAGGTTCTCTAAATAAAATTAGGCACGAATAACTACGGTACTTAATTAATCTAAGAAATCTAATCCCTATGGAGACGATACTTGATACTAGTTATCACTATATTAAAACTTGACACCGTGCACTTGCGGGTATTTGCGAGCACTTAAAATCACACAATAATTTTTTGGCAACGTTGTCGGGGATTGGCATATTTTAGTTTAATTGATATTATGGTGAGAATGCTTGATTTTAATTTAGAATGTAATTAGTGTACATTTGTATAAATTCTTGTTTTTTTTTTTTAGTTTTTTTTAATCTTTTATCTATTTTTTTTTTTACTTTTGTTTTGTTTGATTTTTGTTAAGGTTTACTTGGTTTATGCCTAGAGCTAGGGAGAATTTAGAACCTCTTGATCCTGAGATCGAGCACACTTGTAGAAGAAACCGTCAAATTCAAAAAGAAAATCAAAACGTACAAATGGTGGACGAGCAAGATGAGGAGCAAAAGGCCATTAGGGATTATTTCAAGCCTGTATTCCCTGTCGAAAGCTTAAGGATAGTCCACGCGCCCATAGCTGCAAATAATTTCAAGCTGAAACCTGGCCTAATCCAAATGACAAGAGACAACGCTTTTTGAGGACACCCTACGGCTGACCCAAACTCACATTTGAAATATTTTCTTGCTTTATGTGGAACTGTTAAGATTAATGGTGTGTCAAGTGATTCTATTCACTTATGTTTATTCCCTTTTACTTTATAGCATAAAGTTGAAAATAATAATTTTACTTTATAGCCAAGACTGTCAGACTTAGTACAGAAATTGGGACATTCAGGCTGTGTGAGGACAAGAAAATGTTCGAGGCTTGAAAGAGGTACAAGAAGATGCTTAGATGATACCCACAACATGGCTACCTTAATTGGCTTCAGATCCAATTATTCTATAACAGTCTGAATGACAATATGAAGACAATCCTAGATGCAGTAGCTGGAGGGACGATCTTATCCAAGACAATGACTGAGGCAAAGATCTTGCTGGAGGAGATGGCCACCACGAGCTATCAGTGGTCCACAGAGCGATCAATGAAAAAACCAGTAGCTGGCATCTATGAAATTAGTCAGGTAAATGCTCTGAAAGCACAAATGGCTTCTTAACCCATGCTTTGTCTCAATTGTCAGGTTTAGGAAACAGTTCCTCAATTGCATCATTAGCAGCTACTCAACAACCACATTATGGAGGAGAGTCCAACATGGAACAAGTCAACTATGTGATCAATAGAGGATACAACCAGGGTGGAAATCACGTGCACAATTCAGTTTCTACTCATTACCACCCAAGTTTAAGGTATCATGAGAATTTTTCATTTGTTAATAACATAAATGTTTTGCAGCCTCCCTCAGGTTAACCTTCTATCTCCTAGCCAGTTGAAAAGAAGTCCTCTCTAGAGGACATGATTGGATCTTTCATTGTCGAAAATCAAACAAGATGATGACTCAACTTAAGGAGAAGATGGAGGGCATTGCTTCTGGACATGGGAAGGCTATACAGAACCTTGAAGTCTAGATGAGTCAGATAGTCACCTCCCTGAATGCTCTGCATAAAGGAAATTCTCCAATGACACAGAGGTTAATCCCAAGGAGCAATGCAAAGCTATAAGTCTGAGAAGTGGGAAGCATTTGGGTTAACTTGTGAAATGCTACAATGATGAGGATGATGAATTTATTGAGAATGGAGATAAGGAAGCTGCACCTATATTTGAGGCTACAAAGCCTACTAGTTCCATTCTTCCTTTTGTGTCGAATCAAATTCCTTACCCTTAGCGCTCCAGAAAGAAAAATTTGAATGTTGAGTTCTCTAAATTTCTAGAATTATTTAAAAATCTTCATGTGATATTCCTTTTGCAGATGCCCTAAAGAGGAAACGAAGCTACACAAAGTTCATGAAAGAGATCTTGACAAACAAAAGGAAGTTCAAGGCCTCTAAAACTGTACACATGACATAAGGGTGTAGTGATGGACTACACTATTCGAATTTATTCCGTAAAGTTTCGTAATTAATGATTTATTTAATAATTAATAACAATTTTGATTATTTTATTTGCAATATAATATTATCCATTATATGAAAAATTCAAGGTTATTAGTGTAATCTTGAACGGTATGTGGTTGACATACATGAGAATCATGTTCAAGAAATAACCTAAAGGGTCATAGTATATGGATAAGGTTGGGTGTCTTATCCTGGTAACATTATTGATACGACCTACTTTGTAATAGTTAAAAATGATTTGATCCAAATCGTTCATGTGGAGACATATAAGTGGGAGTATCTTATACAATGAGTTTGTGTAAGATTGGACCACGAAATATTTAATCTCTCTTTATAAATCTGTTAATTGAGAAGATTAATATTTCATTAGGATAATCATATGTGACTCGATCTTAATATTGAGTGAGTTACGAACTCCTGCCTGTGAGGGCTTGTCCTTTGATTTTCATGGGTGAGAGTGGCTTTTGTAGCCGATTCAATATGCCTACCATTTTAGGGACTTGACTAAATAGGGATTTGAGAACATAATCTCATAAGATGGAATTCACTCATTCTCATATAGGGTAAGTAGATGAGTAGTTCCCTTAAGTGCTGATTTCGAGACTTGAAAAATGGGGCCCCACTCTCTCACTGGCCCGAGAGAGACTTAGTTATAATTAGATTATAAACATATTATTTATTAGAGGATCAATGGTACTTAAGGTGCAAGATGTAATTATAGGGGTAAAATGGACTTTTGACCCAGTTGTAATTACAAACAACTCGTGAAGGTTCGAGTATAATATGACTCCCATGGGTTATTGTTGTCGGTTCCTAGGGAGACCCCCATCTCATACAATAGTATCTCTGCCTCCTCTGTATACATGCCTAATGATTATAATTTTCCATGTCCATACCCTTGTTCAACCATCACATGAGAATTGTCGCCATAAGCTTGCTGCACATCCTCATTCAGTTGCATGTTCCTACCATTCTTTTGTACGGTTGTTATAAATACTTGCAAATTCGAAACATTTTCTTAAAAGATGAGAAATTCAACATCACGATCATTCCTTATGTACATCGGAGGGGATTGCTCTTTCAACTGCATCTTCACCCTCATTATAATATCAAACATCACCGGACTAATATTCATAACTTCATATATCAGACCTTTCAACTCATTGTATTTGACAGTGTTGGACACAACTACCCCTATTAGCAAACCTCAAATATAAAAGTTCTCAGTCTCATCCCAACTTCCACCCTATCGAATGAATAGGGATCTATTTTCCATTCTTACAAAAAAAAGTAATAACTAAAAAGTAGCAGTAACAAATATAATTAAAAAAAAATCTCACTCTTGCTCTTGCTCATATATGCTCGCTCTCTGATAGTGGACATAAGTGTGCTATTTCTAGTATTAGTTTTATACTAGTTTTGCTATGATTATGTGTACCTTCATGTATTTTTATGTATAATTTACAGAAACCGAGCAATTGGAGCAAAATCAGAGTTTTGAGAAGTATTTGGTTGAATTTGGAGCAAATTAGAGCTATAATTGAAGATCAAAGTGTTAAAAAGAAGGAAACAGGCTTGTGAATTCGAGAGTATAGCGTTGCAACGCCACTTCAGCAGCCTTTCAGCCTTGGAGACCAGCAAACATAGCGTTGCAACGCTACTTACAGTATTGCAACGCCAGCTAAATTTATTTTTTCCTTTTTTATAAAATTCGAAGGGACAGTGTTGCAACGCTGCCTCTAGCATTGCAACGCTGTCTCGACTCTATAAAAGGAAACTTATTCATTCGAGCAAAGGGGGCCGTTTTGGAGAGACCTAAATCCTAATTTCGATAGAAGCACTATTTGGAGGTCTAAAGAGCATATTGGAGAACTAAGGAGGAGACTCAAGGCTCAGGATCGTGGGACATCACGTCGGGAACGAGTGTTCTCACGCGTCGTCCAGTTTTTTTCTATTCTCTTTACTTTGTGTCTTTAATTTTAGGATTTAGCCGACTGTATTTGAATGTATTCAAGTATTATAGACTCTTAGTTGATTGCATTATTGTTATAAAACTATGTTTGACTTATTGAATGTGTTTGTAACGTCTTTTATGCATCTTAAATTAATCTTCTAAGCTCTCAATCATAGCTTTGTATGTTAAGTTAAATTTAGCTTAAGAAAGTAAATCTAACTAAGAACGTAGATGCATAACTAGGATTAATTTGTTGCATGAGAATGAATAGGTTAATACCAGAAGTTATTAAGAGAATTTCATAATGTCATGCCTAGTTGTAGAAATAGACCAAGAGGTTGATTTACTTCTTGCATGAGTTCAATTGAGCTTAAGAGAGTTAATTGGATATTTTCGTAATTCTTGGCTTAGGATTGTTATATATTTCATAATTCTTTAGTCAATTTCATAGTTGTGTTTCATTACTTGCAATTAACAATGTCTCCCTAAAATTGGACTCTAACTTTGTACATAATAGTTTAGGTTTTATTTTATTGTCAAAAGAATCAACTCAAAGTTAGTTTCTCTAAATAAAAATAGGCATAATTAACTGTAGCACTTAATTAAATCTAAGAACTCCAATTCCTGTGGATGACCTTGGCCACTATTATTGCAAAATATGTAGAGGTCCAATTTTTATAAATTTAATCTTGATAGGACCTTCGACTAGCCTCTATCACTCTCTCTCTCGCTCATTCACCCTCGATATAATGGTCTCGCTCTAGTTCTACATGTATCGCTCCAATGCCATAGTAAACAACGTTCTAAAACTAAAAAAACTTTCAAAACATAACACATTTATACCATAGGAACGTAGGAAGAAAGCTTTCAAAACCTTAAACCATAAGACGTTTGTTCTATGTTTGAAACGTAGAAAGAAGTCTTTCAAAAATATAAAACACGTATTTGAACATATCTATTTTTTGAATGTGGATTGGTTGATGCTTGGACGTTGGTTATACGTGAAAAACAGTTCAAATGAGAAAAAGTTTGAAAGTAAGTTTGAACAAATGAAAAAATGAGGAAGCTAAGAAATTATTTTTGTTAGACATAAACCATAGTAATTTTCTTTAATTAATTTATTTAAAAGGTTTATTGGGAAATGTTGATGGTGGAAGTAGGTGTAAAACTGATTGAGATATTTTCTTTGTCAGTGTTTTCGGCTAATAAACCACCATGTCTCATACAGTGTCTGTACGTACCACTGATACTTGGGGGATCAGAAAAAGACAATCCATAAAGAGGCGATCAGAAAAAGACAATCCATATAGACGCGAGAGTGAGAACGAGAGATGGAAAAAAGCAAGAATGAGAGATGGAAAAGAACGACAATGAGGGCATGAGAGAACGAGCGCGCGAGAGCGAGTATGAGTACAATATTCGTAAAAGGCTCTCTCGAGTGATGGAAAATATTGCTCAATACGAGAACGAGAGCGAGAGTATGAGAGAGCGAGGGCGCGATAGTGAGTACTACATTGGTAAAGTTCGGTTTGAGTGACGAGTGATGTGTACTGCGAGAGCGACGCGACGAGGTCGAGTCAACGTGTGCGAGAGTGAGTCTCTAGGGGCGAGAATCTTGTAAGCTCCAAACTATTTTGCTGACGTGACAAACGAGAGCGAGAGTGAGAATGGTCAGTGAGAGCATACCCTATTCGAGAGCGTGAACAAGCGAGCTGGCCTCATATTGCCCTCCTAGGTAATTTTGCGTACATTGCCACATCATAATGGGTCATATTTCATTATTTTGGGATGATAGGTCAATCGCATTAAAGCGCGAGAAAATGAGTCTTTCGTACAAAACCCCAAAAAGCATGTATTCTCAAAACCGTCACCATGGAGGTCATCCATCATTATTTAAAAAATGCCAATTTTTCTCTCCGTAAAGTTTTTATAATGTTTATCTCTTACTCTATTCTCTTTTTAAAATTTTTATTCATTTTCTCTTTTTTTTTTCTCTCCAATGGTTTTAACTATCTCTAACTTTTTTTACTCTAATTTTTTTTCCTCTCTCTATAACTTTTATATCTCTTTAACTTTTTTCTCTCTAATCTTTTACCTCTTGTTAGAACTTTTTGCTCTTGAACTTTTTTGTCCCTGACTTTGAACATTTTTATTCTCATTAAAGTTTTTCTTCCTAAAATTTTTATCATTCTCTTCAAATTTTTTGTATATCTCTCTAAATTTATTTCTCTATCTTCGATTTTTTCGCTCTCTATTAAATTTTTCTCTCTAAATTTTTTGTCCATCTTTCTAAAATTTCTATCCCTCCATGTCTTTAACATTTTTTTTCTCTTTGAAACTTTAATTTTCTCTAGCTTTATATTTTTTCTCTCTTAATTTTTTAGTTCTCTCGGTATAACTTTTGTTTACCACCTTTTAAAAAAAAAAAAAAAAATTTCAAATGTAATACTCTTTTTAGTAATTTGATGATTCTAAAATCATCTTTGAAACTAAACATTAATCATTTAAAAAAATACTTTTAATTAAATTTAAATCACTTTTACAAGAGTGGAACCAAATATTAAAATGATTTATAACTAAAGTGTTTGCAAAATTAATTTCCTTAGGGCTTGAAGTTGTGAATGCCCTAGAGGAAAGATGTAAGGCTCAATAGCAAAAACAATCTAGCTAACAATTGAACTATTGTTTGCTTTTGGTGAGTTCAATGTTGAGTAAACCCTAGTTGGCCATCTAGTGTTGATTACTAAGCTATAACTTAATACCTAAAGGGTTAAGGGAAGTGGATGTCACAAAAGCAATGGAGGAAAAGGCTTAGGCATAAGTTCTGAAACATCGACCCTAGACATAGGGCGAGACTCCAAAACTACTAGATTTGTGCGCGGAAATATCTAAGTTAGATTAACAATAGAAATATAGGTTTAATCACTTAGCCTCCTAAAGATACTTCATAGAAGGTTGAATAGGAGTTGAATTACGTTTACTTAGTTTTTGAGTTAGCTACGATTGTAATTGCCTTCTTGTTACATTTCTTTCCAAAGGGGCATTAGCATCTTGAATCCCTTCTTCATTTCCATTATTTTTCAAACAATTTTTCTTTTAGCCAAAATACCTCACAAACCTTTTTATACCCACGGTTACTTTAAGTTGCAATTTATCAACGATTGTGTGCCATTTTAAGATATTTTATTAAAACCTGTTTCCTTGGATACGATACTCTGGAGTACTTCTAGTTTCTTATTACTTCTATCACGTGCACTTGCGTGTAGCATAACGATCAGTATACTCATAATCCTTTATTACTTGACTCATGCACTTTCGGCCTTGCGTATAAATCACACAACAATGACCCCTCTAAATGCGTATTTCAAAAAGGGAGAATTTGTAGGATGACCGCTTTTCACGCGTTTTAATGTCATTCGACCTGCATTATGAAATTAATGACATATGACCTTTTCCGTAGTCCGTAACTCGTCCAAATTACCGTGAAGGCAACGTACTCTTGTTCTCGGTTCAGTTCTCGCTCTTCTCTAACTTAATTTTATCTTCTTTCTTTCTTTCCAATCTTTTCTTCTTTAATCTTGCTCTTACTCTCGCTCCTCTCTGACTTATTTTTTTTCTTTCTTGTTCGATCCTTTCTTCTTCAATCTCATTCTCATTCCTTGCGATTATGAGCAAGAGCGAGAGCGAGACTCCATGTGCCAGAGTGAGCATCCAGGAACGAGCATCTTTTAAGATCCAGGTAATTTTGCTGACGAGGCAAGCAAGAGCGAGAACGAGAATTAGTAGCTAGATTATTACCTTATCTGAGAGCGTGACCAAGCGAGACGCCTTCATACTATCCTCGTGGGTAATTTTGCATGCATTGCCATGTCAGAATATGTCATATTTCATTATTTTTAGATGATAGGTCAGATCGCATTAAAGTATGTGAAAATGAGTCTTCCGTACAAAAATCCCTTAAAAAGATGCATTACCAATCAAATGTGCCTCTTTGAACGACACTTTCACAAAAGTGGGAAAATTTTTCTTAATTGTTTCAAATAACTCAATTTTTCCAATTTTTTTTAGAAAAATACATTAATCTTCTAATTAGCATGTAATTAACAATTAAGTACTTACAAGAACTAAATGGATTTATTTTGTAAAATTTTGGGGCTGAACTGTATTTTTTAAACCCTAAAAGTACATGGGCAAAAAGCACAACATACCAATAAGAATATAAAAGATAATATAAATGAAAATTGTTGATAATACTAAACTACCACATGGACCCAAAAAATAGAGAAAAGAAAAAGGTTAGGATTAGAGAAAAGAAAAAAAGTATGCAACTGATTTTACCAAAATAAGCATTGTGATCTGTTGTGATAATACAATTGACAAAAATCCTATCATTAGCTTTGAGATAAGGAATTACCAAAATAAGTAAAAATTGGGAAAAAAAATTATTCAATAACCAAATTTGAGATGGAACAAAAATAGTAATAATGTAACAACTTTCTTATATATATACCTCAAAAATTATATGCACATTCAGCTCCTCTTTAGATCTCACTCTAATATAACATAAAGAGTAGGAATTGTTTTGTCTTTAGTGCTCTCTTTCTTCTCCCTCGGTAAGTTTTCTAAACATTTGCTCTTAAACGTTATTTTCACATTGTTCTTTTGTTTATTTATTTCTTATGTCAACTATTGTAAACATAAGCATAACTCAATTGATTAAGGTATATACCTTCTACTAAAAGGTCCGAGGTTCAAATCCCTCTACTCCACATGTAGTTGAGCTAAAAAAAAAAGTTATTTGTATACTACTTTGTTGATTAATGTGGAAAATGTTCTTAGGACTTTTAATGGGCGTTTTTTTTTTTTATTATTTAGAAACGAAACTTATAATAATGTTCTTAAAAGTGAGTCATTTTTACACATTTTTCTTGAAATTGGTTGGGCTTTTGTTAAGGATGCAAGATGGCCAGAGTTCTCATCATTTCAATGGGACTTTTGCTTATTTGTTTCTCTGAAACATTGGCAAAAGCGGAAAACTTGAGATACAAAGATCCAAAACAACCCTTAAATGTTCGAATCAATGACCTACTAGGTCGGATGACTCTCGAGGAAAAAATAGGCCAAATGGTGCAAATTGAAAGGGTTAATGCTTCAGCTAAGGTTATGAAAAAGTATTTTATTGGTAAATATCTTACCTTATTGCTCTTCTTACTTTTTGTTGAGTATTGAAAAAGAAAATATATTAAATGGTTTCACTTGGTACAAAGAGAGATTGTGATAAATGAAAATGTTATCTTCTTTCATAGGGAGTGTATTGAGTGGTGGAGGTAGTGCTCCATCAAAGAAAGCTTCTGCAAAGGATTGGATCCACATGGTCAATAAAATCCAAAAAGGGGCTTTGTCGACTAGGCTTGGAATTCCAATGATATATGGGATTGATGCTGTACATGGTCACAATAATGTCTATAATGCAACGATCTTCCCTCACAATATTGGTCTTGGAGCTACCAGGCAAGATAAATGCTACATATTTATTCTTAGTTTTTCTTCAAAACTCTAGTCTTAGCTTCTTCATGCAAGTTATAGTCACCAAAATTGATATGTTTATCAATGGGTGGTTGAGTTATTTAGAGTAAAATGAGAAAATTAGATATAACCATGCATGATTATGTATAAGATGTTCATTTTTCTTTCCCACGTGTATCTACCCATCAACGCTAAGATTTCAAATATGATTGTATCAAAATATACATCGTAACTAGTTAGTGCTTATCTAAACCCATGAGTTTATAACCTAGCTACAAATTAGAAGTTGAACTTTTAACTTATGAAACTCAATATATGATAATATTTACTTCGGATTATATTAAACAGGGATCCTCAGCTTGTGAAGAAGATTGGGATCGCTACTGCACTTGAAATTAGAGCTACTGGCATTCCTTATGCTTTTGCACCTTGTGTAGCGGTAACTAATTAACTTTCTATTTCAATATTTTAATTGTTAAAGACATCATAACCTCTCTAATGCAAATTTATGATGTATTACAATTTGTTGTTTATTATGTGATGTGTTTTCTTTTGTTATATTTTTTTTCTTAATTAGGTTTGTAGAGATCCAAGATGGGGTCGATGTTATGAAAGCTACAGTGAAGACCCTAAAATTGTTCAAGCTATGACTGAGATCATACCAGGTTTACAAGGAGAAATCCCACCTCATTCTCGCAAGGGTGTTCCTTATGTCGCTGGAAAGTGAGTACGTCCTTAAAAAATTATAACATCATATCATTCATATATTTAGTCTGTATAAGTTCAAAAAGTTGAACTTCTTAGCTAGAAAGCAATATTCAAAGACAAATTTATAGTGATTAAATGTAAAACACATGTTTAATTACCAACCAATTAAAATCAAACATTAAGATATATTCAATATTTATCAATCCTTTTTTTTTATTCCTATACGTTTGATCATTAAATCAGACTTCTCCTCGTGACCCACTGACCAGATGATATAATTTGTAAAGTAAAACAAAAGCTCTAGATATTGATATGAGGATGTTTTGTTTGGTCAAAATAATAAAAGTAGTGTCCTAATGAACATTTTCTTTTATTTATATAGAAAAAATGTAGCGGCGTGTGCAAAGCATTTTGTGGGCGATGGTGGAACGACAAAAGGTATTAATGAGAACAACACGGTAATAGATAGACATGGATTGCTTAGCATTCACATGCCAGGTTACTATAACTCAATCATTAAGGGAGTTGCCACCATTATGGTTTCCTATTCAAGTTGGAATGGAGAGAAGATGCATGCAAACAAAAATCTTGTTACTGACTTTCTTAAGAACACTCTTCATTTTAAGGTGATGTGACTTTCTTACTGTAATTTGTGGTGGTCTCACTTTGTTTCTTAATATTAAATCTTTGGGGAAAAAAAAAAGTTATAAAAGAGTAAAACTTAGATATTTGTTTATCTTTTCAGGGTTTTGTTATCTCAGATTGGCAGGGTATTGATAAGATTACAACTCCACCTCATGCTAATTATACATATTCCATTATGGCAAGCGTTACTGCTGGTGTTGACATGGTTAGTAATAAGTTAAACACACTTTGATTGTATTTCAACAAATAACAATGCTTATTTACATCTTTTGCAACAGATAATGGTACCATACAACTACACAGAGTTCATCGATGGCCTTACCTACTTGGTAAAAAATAATGCAATTCCTATTAGCCGAATTGATGATGCAGTGAAGAGAATACTGCGAGTGAAATTTGTTATGGGTTTATTTGAGAACCCATTAGCCGACCTAAGCTTGGTTAATGAGCTTGGTAAAAAGGTATTTTTACTTCATATCTTTAATATGATCAAACAAGAAATATAAAGTTTCTTAAACTTTATAATTATTATATTTTTTTTCACAATAGGAGCATAGAGAACTAGCTAGAGAAGCCGTAAGAAAATCATTAGTGTTATTAAAGAATGGAAAATCGGCTGACAAACCACTGCTACCCCTTCCAAAGAAAGCACAAAAAATACTTGTTGCTGGTAGCCATGCAAACAACCTTGGAAATCAATGTGGTGGTTGGACTATGGAATGGCAAGGACTTAGTGGCAACAACCTTACTAGCGGTATGTCAAATTATTTCCTTAGAACAGATTTTTAATTATGAGTTAATGTTTGAGGCAATATGATCCAACATAATATTTATATCAACCTCCTTTTTCCTAGGTACAACTGTGCTTGGAGCTGTAAAAGACACAATTGATCCTGAAACAGAAGTTATATTTAAGGAGAATCCAGATGTGGAGTTTCTTCAATCAAACAAATTTTCTTATGCCATTGTTGTCGTGGGAGAATATCCATATGCAGAAACAAATGGTGATAGCTTGAATTTGACGATTCCTCACCCTGGGCCAAGCACCATCACAAATGTTTGTGGAGCTGTGAAATGTGTAGTTATAGTAATATCAGGACGACCTGTAGTAATCCAACCTTATATTGCTTCAATAGATGCACTTATTGCTGCTTGGCTTCCAGGAACTGAAGGCAAAGGCATTACTGATGTGTTATTTGGGGACTATGGCTTTACTGGCAAGCTTTCACAAACGTGGTTCAAGACTGTTGACCAATTGCCGATGAACTTTGGAGATCCACATTATGATCCTCTTTTCCCATTTGGATATGGTCTTACTACTGAGCCCATCATAGCTAATTGATCGATTGGTTCAGCTTAAACCATTAGACATATATAAACGAAAATGTCCTTTAGAACTATCTACTCATTGAAAGTTAATAGAAAACATCGCTTCAATATAAGAAACTCTCAACGACGACAATGTCACTCTTTTGTTTCTCAAGTTTGTTAAGTGTATCGTGAAAGTATTATTATTAAAATAATTAAAAGTTTTAACTTTCAATTGGTCCAATCTACAATATTTTAATTATTATTTCATCTTTTACTCAACACCAATTTTCTTCTATTCTATGACGGTTAATAAATTGATGGAGCTAGCCCAACAGAAACAAAGTGACCGTTAGACGTAACACTACTTATCCTTTACGAATAAAAGATGATGGGTGAATTTGAAACTGGATCATTGATAGAGTGTTGTAGTTTTTTTCTGAAGAGAAAGATATATACCTCAAAAACCAAAGTACCCAAATAGTTTTGGGCTTGTTTGATGGGCAATCTGAAAATAGAATTTTGAAAACAAGGGATTCAATGAAAACATAGTTGTATTTCATGTTTTCAGATATGTATTTGGTAGCTGATAGCACGCAAAATTGTGCTCTTTCCAAAATTAATATATTGCTAGTTTATGCCTTTATAAGTGAGCTTTCATGAGTTATTTATATATTTTGCAAATTACGAGCAATTGAAGCTAAACTGGGCTTTTAGAGCTATTTGAGGCATAAATGGAGCTTATAAAAGATACACTTTAGAGCAAAAGAAGACATGAAGAAGAAGTGTACAAGCAAAAGGACCCAAGGGCATAGTGTCGAGACACAACATTTGAGAGGATACATTTGAAGCCTATCAAGCACGAGATCCCATTGTAGTAGCGTTGAGACGTTGCTTGAGGGCGTTGAGACGCTACAAAAAACACAAATCCAAAGATTTCCGTTCGTAACATTGAGACGCTGCGATATAGCGTCTCAACGCTACTTAAATTTCCATATTTTATTCATATGGTAAAGGGACATTGTTGAGACGATGTCCCTAGCGTCGAGATGCTATCTCGATTCTATAAAAAGAAAATTTTGCTACGAATTTTGGGGGCCGTTTTTTAGAGATAAAAACCCTAATTTCAATTGGAGCTGAGTTTTAGGACCTAGAGGACACTTTCAAGAGCTAAGGAGGAGACCCAAGGCTTGAGATCACGGGACATCACGTCAGAAACGAGTGTTGGTGCGCGTCTTCCAGTTTTATCTCTTTTTTCCTTAGTTTCTTTAATTTTAGGATTTCTTGAACTGAATGTTGTTGTATTGTTGAGTATTTTAGACTCTTGGATGGTTTTATACTTTGAACTTGTGTTTGGTTTTTAAGTTGTAGCATCTTGTATGTGTTTTGTTTAAGCCTTTGATCATTGCTTATATTTGTTGAATTGAGGTTAGCTTGAAAAAGTAAACTTAGATGCCTGACTAATAATAATCTATTACATGAGAATAAATAGGTTATCGTTAGAAGCCGTTAAAAGAATACCGTTAGTACCATGCTTAGTTGTAGAATTAGACCGAGAGGTCGATGAATTTCTATGCATGAGTTTGTTTGAGATTGAGAGAGTCAAATAGATAATGTAGTAATTATTCGCTTATGTTCGCTGCATGTTAGTGCAATTTCTTAATCAATTCAAGTTGCGCTTAGTGATCATTCAATCTCCAATTTTCTCTCTAAATGGACTTCGACCTTGTAAATAATTAGTGTAGTTTATTTTTTTGCTTTATCTCTCAAATTAGGTTCTCTAAATAAAATTAGGCACGAATAACTACGGTACTTAATTAATCTAAGAAATCTAATCCCTATGGAGACGATACTTGATACTAGTTATCACTATATTAAAACTTGACACCGTGCACTTGCGGGTATTTGCGAGCACTTAAAATCACACAATAATTTTTTGGCAACGTTGTCGGGGATTGGCATATTTTAGTTTAATTGATATTATGGTGAGAATGCTTGATTTTAATTTAGAATGTAATTAGTGTACATTTATATAAATTCTTGTTTTTTTTTTTTTAGTTTTTTTTAATCTTTTATCTATTTTTTTTTTACTTTTGTTTTGTTTGATTTTTGTTAAGGTTTACTTGGTTTATGCCTAGAGCTAGGGAGAATTTAGAACCTCTTGATCCTGAGATCGAGCACACTTGTAGAAGAAACCGTCAAATTCAAAAAGAAAATCAAAACGTACAAATGGTGGACGAGCAAGATGAGGAGCAAAAGGCCATTAGGGATTATTTCAAGCCTGTATTCCCTGTCGAAAGCTTAAGGATAGTCCACGCGCCCATAGCTGCAAATAATTTCAAGCTGAAACCTGGCCTAATCCAAATGACAAGAGACAACGCTTTTTGAGGACACCCTACGGCTGACCCAAACTCACATTTGAAATATTTTCTTGCTTTATGTGGAACTGTTAAGATTAATGGTGTGTCAAGTGATTCTATTCACTTATGTTTATTCCCTTTTACTTTATAGCATAAAGTTGAAAATAATAATTTTACTTTATAGCCAAGACTGTCAGACTTAGTACAGAAATTGGGACATTCAGGCTGTGTGAGGACAAGAAAATGTTCGAGGCTTGAAAGAGGTACAAGAAGATGCTTAGACGATACCCACAACATGGCTACCTTAATTGGCTTCAGATCCAATTATTCTATAACAGTCTGAATGACAATATGAAGACAATCCTAGATGCAGTAGCTGGAGGGACGATCTTATCCAAGACAATGACTGAGGCAAAGATCTTGCTGGAGGAGATGGCCACCACGAGCTATCAGTGGTCCACAGAGCGATCAATGAAAAAACCAGTAGCTGGCATCTATGAAATTAGTCAGGTAAATGCTCTGAAAGCACAAATGGCTTCTTAACCCATGCTTTGTCTCAATTGTCAGGTTTAGGAAACAGTTCCTCAATTGCATCATTAGCAGCTACTCAACAACCACATTATGGAGGAGAGTCCAACATGGAACAAGTCAACTATGTGATCAATAGAGGATACAACCAGGGTGGAAATCACGTGCACAATTCAGTTTCTACTCATTACCACCCAAGTTTAAGGTATCATGAGAATTTTTCATTTGTTAATAACATAAATGTTTTGCAGCCTCCCTCAGGTTAACCTTCTATCTCCTAGCCAGTTGAAAAGAAGTCCTCTCTAGAGGACATGATTGGATCTTTCATTGTCGAATCAAACAAGATGATGACTCAACTTAAGGAGAAGATGGAGGGCATTGCTTCTGGACATGGGAAGGCTATACAGAACCTTGAAGTCTAGATGAGTCAGATAGTCACCTCCCTGAATGCTCTGCATAAAGGAAATTCTCCAATGACACAGAGGTTAATCCCAAGGAGCAATGCAAAGCTATAAGTCTGAGAAGTGGGAAGCATTTGGGTTAACTTGTGAAATGCTACAATGATGAGGATGATGAATTTATTGAGAATGGAGATAAGGAAGCTGCACCTATATTTGAGGCTACAAAGCCTACTAGTTCCATTCTTCCTTTTGTGTCGAATCAAATTCCTTACCCTTAGCGCTCCAGAAAGAAAAATTTGAATGTTGAGTTCTCTAAATTTCTAGAATTATTTAAAAATCTTCATGTGATATTCCTTTTGCAGATGCCCTAAAGAGGAAATGAAGCTACACAAAGTTCATGAAAGAGATCTTGACAAACAAAAGGAAGTTCAAGGCCTCTAAAACTGTACACATGACATAAGGGTGTAGTGATGGACTACACTATTCGAATTTATTCCGTAAAGTCTCGTAATTAATGATTTATTTAATAATTAATAACAATTTTGATTATTTTATTTGCAATATAATATTATCCATTATATGAAAAATTCAAGGTTATTAGTGTAATCTTGAACGGTATGTGGTTGACATACATGAGAATCATGTTCAAGAAATAACCTAAAGGGTCATAGTATATGGATAAGGTTGGGTGTCTTATCCTGGTAACATTATTGATACGACCTACTTTGTAATAGTTAAAAATGATTTGATCCAAATCGTTCATGTGGAGACATATAAGTGGGAGTATCTTATACAATGAGTTTGTGTAAGATTGGACCACGAAATATTTAATCTCTCTTTATAAATCTGTTAATTGAGAAGATTAATATTTCATTAGGATAATCATATGTGACTCGATCTTAATATTGAGTGAGTTACGAACTCCTGCCTGTGAGGGCTTGTCCTTTGATTTTCATGGGTGAGAGTGGCTTTTGTAGCCGATTCAATATGCCTACCATTTTAGGGACTTGACTAAATAGGGATTTGAGAACATAATCTCATAAGATGGAATTCACTCATTCTCATATAGGGTAAGTAGATGAGTAGTTCCCTTAAGTGCTGATTTCGAGACTTGAAAAATGGGGCCCCACTCTCTCACTGGCCCGAGAGAGACTTAGTTATAATTAGATTATAAACATATTATTTATTAGAGGATCAATGGTACTTAAGGTGCAAGATGTAATTATAGGGGTAAAATGGACTTTTGACCCAGTTGTAATTACAAACAACTCGTGAAGGTTCGAGTATAATATGACTCCCATGGGTTATTGTTGTCGGTTCCTAGGGAGACCCCCATCTCATACAATAGTATCTCTGCCTCCTCTGTATACATGCCTAATGATTATAATTTTCCATGTCCATACCCTTGTTCAACCATCACATGAGAATTGTCGCCATAAGCTTGCTGCACATCCTCATTCAGTTGCATGTTCCTACCATTCTTTTGTACGGTTGTTATAAATACTTGCAAATTCGAAACATTTTCTTAAAAGATGAGAAATTCAACATCACGATCATTCCTTATGTACATCGGAGGGGATTGCTCTTTCAACTGCATCTTCACCCTCATTATAATATCAAACATCACCGGACTAATATTCATAACTTCATATATCAGACCTTTCAACTCATTGTATTTGACAGTGTTGGACACAACTACCCCTATTAGCAAACCTCAAATATAAAAGTTCTCAGTCTCATCCCAACTTCCACCCTATCGAATGAATAGGGATCTATTTTCCATTCTTACAAAAAAAAGTAATAACTAAAAAGTAGCAGTAACAAATATAATTAAAAAAAAATCTCACTCTTGCTCTTGCTCATATATGCTCGCTCTCTGATAGTGGACATAAGTGTGCTATTTCTAGTATTAGTTTTATACTAGTTTTGCTATGATTATGTGTACCTTCATGTATTTTTATGTATAATTTACAGAAACCGAGCAATTGGAGCAAAATCAGAGTTTTGAGAAGTATTTGGTTGAATTTGGAGCAAATTAGAGCTATAATTGAAGATCAAAGTGTTAAAAAGAAGGAAACAGGCTTGTGAATTCGAGAGTATAGCGTTGCAACGCCACTTCAGCAGCCTTTCAGCCTTGGAGACCAGCAAACATAGCGTTGCAACGCTACTTACAGTATTGCAACGCCAGCTAAATTTATTTTTTCCTTTTTTATAAAATTCGAAGGGACAGTGTTGCAACGCTGCCTCTAGCATTGCAACGCTGTCTCGACTCTATAAAAGGAAACTTATTCATTCGAGCAAAGGGGGCCGTTTTGGAGAGACCTAAATCCTAATTTCGATAGAAGCACTATTTGGAGGTCTAAAGAGCATATTGGAGAACTAAGGAGGAGACTCAAGGCTCAGGATCGTGGGACATCACGTCGGGAACGAGTGTTCTCACGCGTCGTCCAGTTTTTTTCTATTCTCTTTACTTTGTGTCTTTAATTTTAGGATTTAGCCGACTGTATTTGAATGTATTCAAGTATTATAGACTCTTAGTTGATTGCATTATTGTTATAAAACTATGTTTGACTTATTGAATGTGTTTGTAACGTCTTTTATGCATCTTAAATTAATCTTCTAAGCTCTCAATCATAGCTTTGTATGTTAAGTTAAATTTAGCTTAAGAAAGTAAATCTAACTAAGAACGTAGATGCATAACTAGGATTAATTTGTTGCATGAGAATGAATAGGTTAATACCAGAAGTTATTAAGAGAATTTCATAATGTCATGCCTAGTTGTAGAAATAGACCAAGAGGTTGATTTACTTCTTGCATGAGTTCAATTGAGCTTAAGAGAGTTAATTGGATATTTTCGTAATTCTTGGCTTAGGATTGTTATATATTTCATAATTCTTTAGTCAATTTCATAGTTGTGTTTCATTACTTGCAATTAACAATGTCTCCCTAAAATTGGACTCTAACTTTGTACATAATAGTTTAGGTTTTATTTTATTGTCAAAAGAATCAACTCAAAGTTAGTTTCTCTAAATAAAAATAGGCATAATTAACTGTAGCACTTAATTAAATCTAAGAACTCCAATTCCTGTGGATGACCTTGGCCACTATTATTGCAAAATATGTAGAGGTCCAATTTTTATAAATTTAATCTTGATAGGACCTTCGACTAGCCTCTATCACTCTCTCTCTCGCTCATTCACCCTCGATATAATGGTCTCGCTCTAGTTCTACATGTATCGCTCCAATGCCATAGTAAACAACGTTCTAAAACTAAAAAAACTTTCAAAACATAACACATTTATACCATAGGAACGTAGGAAGAAAGCTTTCAAAACCTTAAACCATAAGACGTTTGTTCTATGTTTGAAACGTAGAAAGAAGTCTTTCAAAAATATAAAACACGTATTTGAACATATCTATTTTTTGAATGTGGATTGGTTGATGCTTGGACGTTGGTTATACGTGAAAAACAGTTCAAATGAGAAAAAGTTTGAAAGTAAGTTTGAACAAATGAAAAAATGAGGAAGCTAAGAAATTATTTTTGTTAGACATAAACCATAGTAATTTTCTTTAATTAATTTATTTAAAAGGTTTATTGGGAAATGTTGATGGTGGAAGTAGGTGTAAAACTGATTGAGATATTTTCTTTGTCAGTGTTTTCGGCTAATAAACCACCATGTCTCATACAGTGTCTGTACGTACCACTGATACTTGGGGGATCAGAAAAAGACAATCCATAAAGAGGCGATCAGAAAAAGACAATCCATATAGACGCGAGAGTGAGAACGAGAGATGGAAAAAAGCAAGAATGAGAGATGGAAAAGAACGACAATGAGGGCATGAGAGAACGAGCGCGCGAGAGCGAGTATGAGTACAATATTCGTAAAAGGCTCTCTCGAGTGATGGAAAATATTGCTCAATACGAGAACGAGAGCGAGAGTATGAGAGAGCGAGGGCGCGATAGTGAGTACTACATTGGTAAAGTTCGGTTTGAGTGACGAGTGATGTGTACTGCGAGAGCGACGCGACGAGGTCGAGTCAACGTGTGCGAGAGTGAGTCTCTAGGGGCGAGAATCTTGTAAGCTCCAAACTATTTTGCTGACGTGACAAACGAGAGCGAGAGTGAGAATGGTCAGTGAGAGCATACCCTATTCGAGAGCGTGAACAAGCGAGCTGGCCTCATATTGCCCTCCTAGGTAATTTTGCGTACATTGCCACATCATAATGGGTCATATTTCATTATTTTGGGATGATAGGTCAATCGCATTAAAGCGCGAGAAAATGAGTCTTTCGTACAAAACCCCAAAAAGCATGTATTCTCAAAACCGTCACCATGGAGGTCATCCATCATTATTTAAAAAATGCCAATTTTTCTCTCCGTAAAGTTTTTATAATGTTTATCTCTTACTCTATTCTCTTTTTAAAATTTTTATTCATTTTCTCTTTTTTTTTTCTCTCCAATGGTTTTAACTATCTCTAACTTTTTTTACTCTAATTTTTTTTCCTCTCTCTATAACTTTTATATCTCTTTAACTTTTTTCTCTCTAATCTTTTACCTCTTGTTAGAACTTTTTGCTCTTGAACTTTTTTGTCCCTGACTTTGAACATTTTTATTCTCATTAAAGTTTTTCTTCCTAAAATTTTTATCATTCTCTTCAAATTTTTTGTATATCTCTCTAAATTTATTTCTCTATCTTCGATTTTTTCGCTCTCTATTAAATTTTTCTCTCTAAATTTTTTGTCCATCTTTCTAAAATTTCTATCCCTCCATGTCTTTAACATTTTTTTTCTCTTTGAAACTTTAATTTTCTCTAGCTTTATATTTTTTCTCTCTTAATTTTTTAGTTCTCTCGGTATAACTTTTGTTTACCACCTTTTAAAAAAAAAAAAAAAAATTTCAAATGTAATACTCTTTTTAGTAATTTGATGATTCTAAAATCATCTTTGAAACTAAACATTAATCATTTAAAAAAATACTTTTAATTAAATTTAAATCACTTTTACAAGAGTGGAACCAAATATTAAAATGATTTATAACTAAAGTGTTTGCAAAATTAATTTCCTTAGGGCTTGAAGTTGTGAATGCCCTAGAGGAAAGATGTAAGGCTCAATAGCAAAAACAATCTAGCTAACAATTGAACTATTGTTTGCTTTTGGTGAGTTCAATGTTGAGTAAACCCTAGTTGGCCATCTAGTGTTGATTACTAAGCTATAACTTAATACCTAAAGGGTTAAGGGAAGTGGATGTCACAAAAGCAATGGAGGAAAAGGCTTAGGCATAAGTTCTGAAACATCGACCCTAGACATAGGGCGAGACTCCAAAACTACTAGATTTGTGCGCGGAAATATCTAAGTTAGATTAACAATAGAAATATAGGTTTAATCACTTAGCCTCCTAAAGATACTTCATAGAAGGTTGAATAGGAGTTGAATTACGTTTACTTAGTTTTTGAGTTAGCTACGATTGTAATTGCCTTCTTGTTACATTTCTTTCCAAAGGGGCATTAGCATCTTGAATCCCTTCTTCATTTCCATTATTTTTCAAACAATTTTTCTTTTAGCCAAAATACCTCACAAACCTTTTTATACCCACGGTTACTTTAAGTTGCAATTTATCAACGATTGTGTGCCATTTTAAGATATTTTATTAAAACCTGTTTCCTTGGATACGATACTCTGGAGTACTTCTAGTTT
Source organism: Trichosanthes truncata (assembly GCA_033996785.1). Taxonomy (NCBI): domain Eukaryota; kingdom Viridiplantae; phylum Streptophyta; class Magnoliopsida; order Cucurbitales; family Cucurbitaceae; genus Trichosanthes; species Trichosanthes truncata. Next base: position 27,866,752 of record JAWPNB010000003.1, on the reverse strand, counting down.
CTTATTACTTCTATCACGTGCACTTGCGTGTAGCATAACGATCAGTATACTCATAATCCTTTATTACTTGACTCATGCACTTTCGGCCTTGCGTATAAATCACACAACAATGACCCCTCTAAATGCGTATTTCAAAAAGGGAGAATTTGTAGGATGACCGCTTTTCACGCGTTTTAATGTCATTTGACCTGCATTATGAAATTAATGACATATGACCTTTTCCGTAGTCCGTAACTCGTCCAAATTACCGTGAAGGCAACGTACTCTTGTTCTCGGTTCAGTTCTCGCTCTTCTCTAACTTAATTTTATCTTCTTTCTTTCTTTCCAATCTTTTCTTCTTTAATCTTGCTCTTACTCTCGCTCCTCTCTGACTTATTTTTTTTCTTTCTTGTTCGATCCTTTCTTCTTCAATCTCATTCTCATTCCTCGCGATTATGAGCAAGAGCGAGAGCGAGACTCCATGTGCCAGAGTGAGCATCCAGGAACGAGCATCTTTTAAGATCCAGGTAATTTTGCTGACGAGGCAAGCAAGAGCGAGAACGAGAATTAGTAGCTAGATTATTACCTTATCTGAGAGCGTGACCAAGCGAGACGCCTTCATACTATCCTCGTGGGTAATTTTGCATGCATTGCCATGTCAGAATATGTCATATTTCATTATTTTTAGATGATAGGTCAGATCGCATTAAAGTATGTGAAAATGAGTCTTCCGTACAAAAATCCCTTAAAAAGATGCATTACCAATCAAATGTGCCTCTTTGAACGACACTTTCACAAAAGTGGGAAAATTTTTCTTAATTGTTTCAAATAACTCAATTTTTCCAATTTTTTTTAGAAAAATACATTAATCTTCTAATTAGCATGTAATTAACAATTAAGTACTTACAAGAACTAAATGGATTTATTTTGTAAAATTTTGGGGCTGAACTGTATTTTTTAAACCCTAAAAGTACATGGGCAAAAAGCACAACATACCAATAAGAATATAAAAGATAATATAAATGAAAATTGTTGATAATACTAAACTACCACATGGACCCAAAAAATAGAGAAAAGAAAAAGGTTAGGATTAGAGAAAAGAAAAAAAGTATGCAACTGATTTTACCAAAATAAGCATTGTGATCTGTTGTGATAATACAATTGACAAAAATCCTATCATTAGCTTTGAGATAAGGAATTACCAAAATAAGTAAAAATTGGGAAAAAAAATTATTCAATAACCAAATTTGAGATGGAACAAAAATAGTAATAATGTAACAACTTTCTTATATATATACCTCAAAAATTATATGCACATTCAGCTCCTCTTTAGATCTCACTCTAATATAACATAAAGAGTAGGAATTGTTTTGTCTTTAGTGCTCTCTTTCTTCTCCCTCGGTAAGTTTTCTAAACATTTGCTCTTAAACGTTATTTTCACATTGTTCTTTTGTTTATTTATTTCTTATGTCAACTATTGTAAACATAAGCATAACTCAATTGATTAAGGTATATACCTTCTACTAAAAGGTCCGAGGTTCAAATCCCTCTACTCCACATGTAGTTGAGCTAAAAAAAAAAGTTATTTGTATACTACTTTGTTGATTAATGTGGAAAATGTTCTTAGGACTTTTAATGGGCGTTTTTTTTTTTTATTATTTAGAAACGAAACTTATAATAATGTTCTTAAAAGTGAGTCATTTTTACACATTTTTCTTGAAATTGGTTGGGCTTTTGTTAAGGATGCAAGATGGCCAGAGTTCTCATCATTTCAATGGGACTTTTGCTTATTTGTTTCTCTGAAACATTGGCAAAAGCGGAAAACTTGAGATACAAAGATCCAAAACAACCCTTAAATGTTCGAATCAATGACCTACTAGGTCGGATGACTCTCGAGGAAAAAATAGGCCAAATGGTGCAAATTGAAAGGGTTAATGCTTCAGCTAAGGTTATGAAAAAGTATTTTATTGGTAAATATCTTACCTTATTGCTCTTCTTACTTTTTGTTGAGTATTGAAAAAGAAAATATATTAAATGGTTTCACTTGGTACAAAGAGAGATTGTGATAAATGAAAATGTTATCTTCTTTCATAGGGAGTGTATTGAGTGGTGGAGGTAGTGCTCCATCAAAGAAAGCTTCTGCAAAGGATTGGATCCACATGGTCAATAAAATCCAAAAAGGGGCTTTGTCGACTAGGCTTGGAATTCCAATGATATATGGGATTGATGCTGTACATGGTCACAATAATGTCTATAATGCAACGATCTTCCCTCACAATATTGGTCTTGGAGCTACCAGGCAAGATAAATGCTACATATTTATTCTTAGTTTTTCTTCAAAACTCTAGTCTTAGCTTCTTCATGCAAGTTATAGTCACCAAAATTGATATGTTTATCAATGGGTGGTTGAGTTATTTAGAGTAAAATGAGAAAATTAGATATAACCATGCATGATTATGTATAAGATGTTCATTTTTCTTTCCCACGTGTATCTACCCATCAACGCTAAGATTTCAAATATGATTGTATCAAAATATACATCGTAACTAGTTAGTGCTTATCTAAACCCATGAGTTTATAACCTAGCTACAAATTAGAAGTTGAACTTTTAACTTATGAAACTCAATATATGATAATATTTACTTCGGATTATATTAAACAGGGATCCTCAGCTTGTGAAGAAGATTGGGATCGCTACTGCACTTGAAATTAGAGCTACTGGCATTCCTTATGCTTTTGCACCTTGTGTAGCGGTAACTAATTAACTTTCTATTTCAATATTTTAATTGTTAAAGACATCATAACCTCTCTAATGCAAATTTATGATGTATTACAATTTGTTGTTTATTATGTGATGTGTTTTCTTTTGTTATATTTTTTTTCTTAATTAGGTTTGTAGAGATCCAAGATGGGGTCGATGTTATGAAAGCTACAGTGAAGACCCTAAAATTGTTCAAGCTATGACTGAGATCATACCAGGTTTACAAGGAGAAATCCCACCTCATTCTCGCAAGGGTGTTCCTTATGTCGCTGGAAAGTGAGTACGTCCTTAAAAAATTATAACATCATATCATTCATATATTTAGTCTGTATAAGTTCAAAAAGTTGAACTTCTTAGCTAGAAAGCAATATTCAAAGACAAATTTATAGTGATTAAATGTAAAACACATGTTTAATTACCAACCAATTAAAATCAAACATTAAGATATATTCAATATTTATCAATCCTTTTTTTTTATTCCTATACGTTTGATCATTAAATCAGACTTCTCCTCGTGACCCACTGACCAGATGATATAATTTGTAAAGTAAAACAAAAGCTCTAGATATTGATATGAGGATGTTTTGTTTGGTCAAAATAATAAAAGTAGTGTCCTAATGAACATTTTCTTTTATTTATATAGAAAAAATGTAGCGGCGTGTGCAAAGCATTTTGTGGGCGATGGTGGAACGACAAAAGGTATTAATGAGAACAACACGGTAATAGATAGACATGGATTGCTTAGCATTCACATGCCAGGTTACTATAACTCAATCATTAAGGGAGTTGCCACCATTATGGTTTCCTATTCAAGTTGGAATGGAGAGAAGATGCATGCAAACAAAAATCTTGTTACTGACTTTCTTAAGAACACTCTTCATTTTAAGGTGATGTGACTTTCTTACTGTAATTTGTGGTGGTCTCACTTTGTTTCTTAATATTAAATCTTTGGGGAAAAAAAAAAGTTATAAAAGAGTAAAACTTAGATATTTGTTTATCTTTTCAGGGTTTTGTTATCTCAGATTGGCAGGGTATTGATAAGATTACAACTCCACCTCATGCTAATTATACATATTCCATTATGGCAAGCGTTACTGCTGGTGTTGACATGGTTAGTAATAAGTTAAACACACTTTGATTGTATTTCAACAAATAACAATGCTTATTTACATCTTTTGCAACAGATAATGGTACCATACAACTACACAGAGTTCATCGATGGCCTTACCTACTTGGTAAAAAATAATGCAATTCCTATTAGCCGAATTGATGATGCAGTGAAGAGAATACTGCGAGTGAAATTTGTTATGGGTTTATTTGAGAACCCATTAGCCGACCTAAGCTTGGTTAATGAGCTTGGTAAAAAGGTATTTTTACTTCATATCTTTAATATGATCAAACAAGAAATATAAAGTTTCTTAAACTTTATAATTATTATATTTTTTTTCACAATAGGAGCATAGAGAACTAGCTAGAGAAGCCGTAAGAAAATCATTAGTGTTATTAAAGAATGGAAAATCGGCTGACAAACCACTGCTACCCCTTCCAAAGAAAGCACAAAAAATACTTGTTGCTGGTAGCCATGCAAACAACCTTGGAAATCAATGTGGTGGTTGGACTATGGAATGGCAAGGACTTAGTGGCAACAACCTTACTAGCGGTATGTCAAATTATTTCCTTAGAACAGATTTTTAATTATGAGTTAATGTTTGAGGCAATATGATCCAACATAATATTTATATCAACCTCCTTTTTCCTAGGTACAACTGTGCTTGGAGCTGTAAAAGACACAATTGATCCTGAAACAGAAGTTATATTTAAGGAGAATCCAGATGTGGAGTTTCTTCAATCAAACAAATTTTCTTATGCCATTGTTGTCGTGGGAGAATATCCATATGCAGAAACAAATGGTGATAGCTTGAATTTGACGATTCCTCACCCTGGGCCAAGCACCATCACAAATGTTTGTGGAGCTGTGAAATGTGTAGTTATAGTAATATCAGGACGACCTGTAGTAATCCAACCTTATATTGCTTCAATAGATGCACTTATTGCTGCTTGGCTTCCAGGAACTGAAGGCAAAGGCATTACTGATGTGTTATTTGGGGACTATGGCTTTACTGGCAAGCTTTCACAAACGTGGTTCAAGACTGTTGACCAATTGCCGATGAACTTTGGAGATCCACATTATGATCCTCTTTTCCCATTTGGATATGGTCTTACTACTGAGCCCATCATAGCTAATTGATCGATTGGTTCAGCTTAAACCATTAGACATATATAAACGAAAATGTCCTTTAGAACTATCTACTCATTGAAAGTTAATAGAAAACATCGCTTCAATATAAGAAACTCTCAACGACGACAATGTCACTCTTTTGTTTCTCAAGTTTGTTAAGTGTATCGTGAAAGTATTATTATTAAAATAATTAAAAGTTTTAACTTTCAATTGGTCCAATCTACAATATTTTAATTATTATTTCATCTTTTACTCAACACCAATTTTCTTCTATTCTATGACGGTTAATAAATTGATGGAGCTAGCCCAACAGAAACAAAGTGACCGTTAGACGTAACACTACTTATCCTTTACGAATAAAAGATGATGGGTGAATTTGAAACTGGATCATTGATAGAGTGTTGTAGTTTTTTTCTGAAGAGAAAGATATATACCTCAAAAACCAAAGTACCCAAATAGTTTTGGGCTTGTTTGATGGGCAATCTGAAAATAGAATTTTGAAAACAAGGGATTCAATGAAAACATAGTTGTATTTCATGTTTTCAGATATGTATTTGGTAGCTGATAGCACGCAAAATTGTGCTCTTTCCAAAATTAATATATTGCTAGTTTATGCCTTTATAAGTGAGCTTTCATGAGTTATTTATATATTTTGCAAATTACGAGCAATTGAAGCTAAACTGGGCTTTTAGAGCTATTTGAGGCATAAATGGAGCTTATAAAAGATACACTTTAGAGCAAAAGAAGACATGAAGAAGAAGTGTACAAGCAAAAGGACCCAAGGGCATAGTGTCGAGACACAACATTTGAGAGGATACATTTGAAGCCTATCAAGCACGAGATCCCATTGTAGTAGCGTTGAGACGTTGCTTGAGGGCGTTGAGACACTACAAAAAACACAAATCCAAAGATTTCCGTTCGTAACATTGAGACGCTGCGATATAGCGTCTCAACGCTACTTAAATTTCCATATTTTATTCATCTGGTAAAGGGATTTGCTATGATTATGTGTACCTTTATGTATTTTTATGTATAATTTATAGAAACCGAGGAATTTGAGCAAAATCAGAGTTTTGAGAAGTATTTGGTTGAATTTGGAGCAAATTGGAGCTATAATTGAAGATCCAAGTGTTGAAAAGAAGGAAACAAGCTTGTGAATCCGAGAGTATAGCGTTGCAACGCCACTTCAGCAGCCTTTCAGCCTTGGAGACCAGCAAACATAGCGTTGTAAACTCTACTTACAGTATTGCAAAGCCAGCTAAATTTATTTTTCCCTTTTTTATAAAATTCGAAGGGACAGTGTTGCAACGCTGCCCCTAGCATTGCAACGCTGTCTCGACTCTATAAAAGGAAACTTATTCATTCAAGCAAAGAGGGCCGTTTTGGAGAGACCTAAATCCTAATTTCGATAGAAGCACTATTTGGAGGTCTAAAGAGCATATTGGAGAACTAAGAAGGAGACTCAAGGCTCAGGATCGTGGGACATCACGTCGGGAACGAGTGTTGTCACGCGTCGTCCAATTTTTCTCTATTCTCTATACTTTGTGTCTTTAATTTTAGGATTTAGCGGATTGTATTTGAATGTATTCGAGTATTATAGACTTTTAGTTGATTGCATTATTGTTATAAAACTATGTTTGACTTATTGAATGTGTTTGTAACGTCTTTTATGCATCTTAAATTAATCTTCTAAGCTCCTAGTCATAGCTTTGTATGTTAAGTTAAATTTAGCTTAAGAAAGTAAATCTAACTAAGAATGTAGAAGCATAACTAGGATTAATTTGTTGCATGAGAATGAATAGGTTAATACCAGAAGTTATTAAGAGAATTTCATAATGCCACGTCTAGTTGTAGAAATAGTCAAAACCAATTGGCAATGAGAAGAGTAGCCCATGTTTCTTATAAATTGTGAGGTATCTCTACATTTTTCCAATGTGGGATCCTCAACATGCCCCCTCAAGATGGTGCCACTTTGGGTTCACCATTCTTGGATCGGATCCTAATTTTAATTTTTGGACCGAATACCCGTTTGGGTTTAATGGGCTCTGATACCAAGTTAAGTTTCTGAAACTAGAGTAGACAAGAGAGAATGATCATGAACATTTCCATCGTAATTCTCATTAATTATCAAAAGAATACATTTTTCCTTATATAGGAAGTTGAATAACAGACTTAAATACAACCACTAACTACAGTTAACAAACTTAACCATGATTACAAAGTAACAGAAAGAGTTGTAGCTAATGTGCTCTCTTAACACCCCCCCCCCCTCAAGCCAATGTGTTGAGAAGAAAACACATTGAGCTTGGACTTAAGTGGTAGAAAACGACCAGCAAAAAGAGGCTTAGTAAACACATCTGCAATTTGCGCTGAAGCAGGAAGATGATGAATAAAAATCCGTTTCTACAAAACCAAATCACGAACAAAGTAAATGTCGATCTCAACATGCTTAGTACGAGAGTGCAGAACCGGATTAGCACTGAGATGAACAGCCCCGAGATTATCACACCATACAACTGGTGATCGAGAAAGTGGAAAACACAGATCATGAAAAAAAGACTGCAACCAAATCAACTCAGCAGAAACATGAGCAAGACTACGATACTCGGCCTCCGTACTGGAACGAGATATAATATTCTATTTCTTAGAAGACCACTGAATCAAGTTTCCCCCAAAGAAAACACAGAAGCCAGAAATGGATTTTCTATCATCAGGATCAGATGCCCAATCAGCATCAGCAAATCCATGAACCACAAGTTCCGTGGGTTTACGAAAAAAAATACCATGATCTAAAGTCCCACAAAGATACTGCAAAATCCATTTCACAGCTTGCCAGTGATATAAGGTGGGAGCATGCATAAATTGACAAACTTTATTCACACTATAAACAATCTCAGGCCGAGTCAAAGTAGCATACTGTAAAGCACCTACAGTGCTTCTATATAGATGAACATCATGAAACAATTCCCCTTGATATGCTGATAATACAGCCCCACTAAGCATAGGAGTCGAAATAGACTTAGCTTCATGCATATGAGTTTTGTGCAATAAATCAGAAATATACTTGGATTGAGACAAAAAAAGACCACCAGTAGACGGATAAGAGACTTCTACTCCCAAAAAGTAACTCAACAGCCCCAAATCTTTAAGAGAAAACTGCTTATGTAAGATATAAACCAAGTGATCAATAACAGATGAGGAATTGCCAGTGATCACAATGTCATCAACATAAACCAAAACATAACAAATCTGTCCATGCTTATGATACACAAGAAGAGAGGAATCAGCCTTAGCATTAACAAATCCAAGAGAATGAAGAAACAAACTTAAGCGCTCAAACCACGCACGGGGAGCTTGTTTCAAGCCATACAATGCTTTCTTTAAACGACAAACATTCTGAGGAACAGTGTTATAATGCATACTAGGGGGTTGAGACATGTATACTTCCTCGGTCAAAACACCATGAAGAAACGCATTATTTATATCCACTTGCCGGAGACTCCACCCATAATACAAAGCAATGCTAAACAACACTATGATAGTAACCGGTTTCACCACAGGACTAAACGTCTCTGTATAATCAAGATCAGCCTCCTGATGAAACCCCTGGGCAACTAATCGGGTTTTATACCTCACAACAGAGCCATCGGAATTCTATTTGATTTTGTACACCCATTTACAACCAATAATCTTTTTATGAGGAGGTGGAGACACAAGGGTCCAGGTATCATTAGACACAAGAGCATTATATTCCTCCTTCATAGCTTGAACCCAATGTGAACTCTTAAGAGCTTCCTTAACACTATGAGGTTCACAGTCAACATATTCAGAGAGAAACACTTTTGGCTTGATAATACCAGCCTTTTCCCGAGTCACCATGTGGTGATGATTAATAACCAAGGGCTGAACCAGTATTGGTGCAATAGATGATATGTTCTCGGGTAAAGAAGGGGAAGAGGAAGTGGAGGGTAAAGAAGAAGGCACACCCGAGGCTGAAGAAGAAAGAAGAGAAGAAGCAGGATTTAAATTGGTTAAAGAATTGATGTTAGCTGGACTAGAGTTATCGTGTGAAGTAGAAGAAAAGGGTACAGAAGGACTGGACAATTGAAGTGATGGAACAATCGGCTGGTCAGCAGAAAAGGAGGAAAATGAGGAAAAGGAAGAGGGAGAAACAGTTGGCAAAAAGGTAGAAATAAAATAGGACTTCGATAAAGTAGAAGATGACAAAAACCTAGAGGAAAGAGCTGGAAATTGTGTCTCATCGAAAAGTACATGTCTAGAAATAAAGACACGACAAGAAGAAGAAAGGCACTTATACCCTTTATGAACATTGTTGTAACCAAGGAAAATACAGGGAGTAGACCGAGGATCAATTTTATGATTATTATAAGCACGGAGAGAAGGATAACAAAGGCACCCAAAAACTTTAAGAAAAGAATAGTTAGGTTTAGAGCTAAAGAGTTTTTCCAAGGGTGAAATGTTATGAAGAGCAGTGGTAGGAAGGAGATTAATCAGAAAGACTGCAGTGGAAAAGGCATCATCCCAAAAGTCTAAAGAAAGAGATGCATGAGAAAGAAGGGTAAGACCCATATCAACAATTTGTCTATGCTTGCGCTCAACTAAACCATTTTTTTGGGACGTATGAGGACAAGAAAAACGATGTTCTATACCTTGAGACTTAAGGTAAGAAGTAAAAAGACGAAATTCCCCGCCATTATCAGACTGAAAACGTAAAATAGAACATCCAAACAGCTTCTCAACATGGGATTTGAACAACAAAAAGGCTTGAAAAGCCTCAGACTTCGATTTAAAAAAATACACCCATGTATGACGAGAAAAAGCATCAACAAAACTGATGTAAAACCAAAAACCATTACGAGACAGTTTATAAGCAGGACCCCATACATCAGCAACCACAAGCTGAAGAGGAGAAGAATAAACAGTAGAGGAATCAGCAAAAGGAAGACTATGACATTTGCCAACAGCACAAGCATGACACAAAGCCTTTGATTTATTTATAGACATGGCAATATTACAAGACTCAAGTACACTTTTAACAGTAGAAAAAGCAGGGTGGCCCAATCTGTTATGCCACAAATCAACAAAAGATGAATTCACAAAGGAATGAGGAGAAACAGAAACAGTCGAAGCAGACAATTCATGAGGAACAGAATTAAGAAGAAAATTAGAAGAAATGACCGAGGAAGATAGGGGTGTGCACGGTTCGGTTCAGTCCGATTTTGACCAAGACCGATGACCGAACCGAACACGTCGGTTCTGAGGTGCCATAAACTGAGGGAACTGATGTTTTCTTCGGTTTTCGTTACAAACCGAACCAATCGGTTTCGGTTTCAACCGGTTCGGTTCGGTTTTTAACCGAGTTTTGCTTACATGTTTTACCCAAGTCCCAACGAAGAGAAATAGCAAGAGATGAGGGCAAGCGGCAAGGGAAAGATGAGGTTATCGGCGGTAAGAAAAGAAGAAAGTAAGTAGCATAGTCGGCGGCCATAGGTGGTTGTGGTGGTGAGACGTTGGTGGTGGTTGCGAGAGTGAGACATCGGCGGTGGTAGGGGCAAAGATGAGGAGGAAAAGAAGAAGATGAGATTAAGTTGGAGAGAAAAAACTGAAAGGAAAAGAAGAAGATAAGATTAAGTTGTATGAGAAAAATGAGAGGAAAGAAGAAGATGAGATTAAGTTGTATGAGAAAAATGAAATGAAAGAAGAAGGTGAGATTAAGTTGTATAAGAAAAATGAGAAGAAAGAAGAAGATGAGTTAAGTTGTATGAGAAAAATGAGAGGAAAGAAGAAGATGAGAAGGTGAGAAAGGGAAAATCGTAGAGGGAAAGAGAAGAAAAGAGATAAAGAGAAGAAGTGATGGAGATTGATGGTTGATTGAAAGGAATAGTACAATCAATCTATCAAAGTGACACCTAGGGTTTTGAGCTTTGGGTATTAACCATTAGATTGTGGATTGGACTAAAGGTTTTTTTTAAAGTTAATTATAAAGTTTGGTTCGGTTCAGTTTTTTTTCGGTTTTTTAAAAGGATGAACCGAAGGCCGAACCGAAAATGTCAGTTTTTTAAAAGTTTAAACAGAAAAAATTAAAAATTTTCTAGAAACCGGACCAAACCAGTCGATTCGGATCGGTTCGGCTCGGTTTGTTGGTTTGGGTCAGTTTTTGCACACCCCTAGAGGAAGAGCAGTCATCAGATATAGAGCGATCAGAATGAGCCTTTTCTAGAGCAAACTGATATAATCCATTACGAAGCTGGCCGTGAAGCAGAATTTTGCCAGTTGACAGGTCCTTCACAAAACAAAGAGAAGGATGAAACTCAAAGAAAACATGATTATTTTGGGCAAATTGACTAACACTAATAAGGTTTTTGGTGATTGAAGGAACATGAAGAAGATTTCGTAGATGAAAAACAGGGGAAGAAGATGATGATGATTTAAGAAAGGAAGAGCCAATATGAGAAACATTCAAACCTGCACCATTACCGACAAAGACCTTGTTATTATCACCGGAGCATTCTGATGCCAAAGACAAAGTGCCGAAGTCATGAGTGACATGATTCGAAGCACCAGAATCCGGATACCACTGAGTTTCTTTGTTTAAATCATGAAGAAGTGTATAGGCAGAGGGATATGGCGGAGGCATACCAGAAGAGGAATGATTTTTCTGAGGAGTCGGGAGAATACCAGATTGATTAGAATGAGGCCCTTGGTACCAACGCTCAAATCGGTAATAACATTTCAGCACGGTGTGGCCATATCGACAACATAATTGACACTGAGGCTTAGAAGTACCATTGTTCCATGGTCTGCGATTATTAGAGAACTGACCACCGTGAGTACTCTGAGATCTCCCTCGTTTCTGCGAATCAAAAGAGTGCAGAGGAGAGACAGAAGGCTGCTACAAAGACGGTTGCCCAACGTAGTTCACAGTAGCCTGAGATCCATCCGAACTTACTGATATGTTCCTTTCATTTCGACTCTCTTGAGACAGCAAGAGGGAGTAAACATGCTGAAGGGAAGGAGGTTCATCAGATGCAGAGATCACTGAGACAGTCGAATCAAACTCAGATCCAAGCCCAGCAAGAATATGCATAATATGATCTGCCTGAGAAATAACTCGACCAACCGCTGTTAGAGAGTCAACAAGATTCTTGATTCGTTGAAAATACTCCTTCAAACTAAGATTTCCTTTCTTTAAATTCTCTAATCGCGATTTAAGTTGAATAGATCTAGCAAAATTACGCAAAGAGAACCGAGCATTAAGGATCTTCCAAACCTCCAGAGAAGTAGAACAATCAAATGTTTCGGAGAGTAAATCTGTAGACATCGAACCAAGTAGCCACGATGTAATCAAGTTATCCTGATGCAGCCAGTACTGATACATAGGATTCAGAACCCTAGATGAAGACGATTCTGCAGCCTCAAGAAATTTTGGAGGAATTTCAGTCTTCTCATCAAGAAAAATCTCTAATCCATAACCACGTAAGGCAGCCTGAACTTGCATTTTCCAAAACAGAAAATTTTCATCATCCAATTTCACCATCGTAATATTACTTCCAAGATTTATGATATGAGGAATCGACAAAGGATTCATCACAGTAAATGAATTCATCTCTGGAGACGATAGATCCATCGCAAACAGAAACAATCGCAAGAAGAAAGTAGAGTAATCAAAAAAAAAAATTGAGGATCTCAAAGTCGTTGGACTTAGGGCTCTGATACCAAATTAAGATTACATGAGGTTCCATCTCAAAACCAATTGACAATGAAAGGAGTAGCCCATGTATCTTATAAATTGTGAGGTATCTCTACATTTTTTCAATGTGGGATCCTCAACATTCTCACACTCATTTTAAATTTAAATCAATCCCCTACAAAACTCTCCCTCCCTCTAATCTCGATTTGCTATCAAGGTTTCTTCGTCTAAAGAGAAATTTACTTCATGCATATGTCTCACATCTGAAATTTCCTACATTCGATTCTGCTTTTGATATTTTATGACATTCCTTTTAGTTTACTGTTTTTTGTGATCGTACATATTTGTCTTTTTATATACAACGTACAAAATGTTTTACGTAGAAGATATTACATATACTATTTGCATTCTCTATGTACAGAGTTAATCTTTACAATATAGCATACTTAGTTTCAAACATATGGAGAATAATATAGTGGAGCTCTTCAAAGCTACTTAATGGAAATGAAGAGAGTAACTTTTATGTCATCGAAGAATAAGTCTGTTTTGGAATAAAATTGATTAAAGACTACCTCCATATGTGAAGAGAGGAAATGGTGCATGGCCAAAATTACCATGAACAAAGAGAGAATGAAATGTTAGGCGGACATATTAATATAAACTATATTATTTAATAGACTGTTTAAAGTGTTTTGTAAGTAATTGGGCTTGCGAATTTTCATTGAGGACTAACAAGAAGAATGACCAAAATTAAATAGGCATTTTAAAAAATGTTCATTTTGTTTCCTTAAAAAATGGCAAACGTTTTTCTTCCATTTTTAAGTAGAATTATTAAATGTCAAAAATGCCCTTCTAACGAAAATTTGAATCAAAGATACTACAATTATTCTATAATTAATTCAAATTTAAAATTCAAAATCACAACAACCATATCTTCTACAGAATATCTTAAATCAAAAACTAATTATGTATTTTAAAATAAAAAATACATAATAATTAAAATCCTAACTAAATAATGAATTAACTTAACTAGAAAGATAATTTGATGGGCATTTTAATATGGATAAACAACAAACTACGAATAAATTGAATTTGACCTAAAAAATGTAAGCATGCTTATGGAAATGTAAAGAACTTAAACACAAATATACAATATTCATAGACAATAGAAACCACCCATTGGCGCTAAACAATCACTAAACACGCCACCCAAGGTATAATAATTACGAACAATTGAATGCACTTACACACTGCCCCATATATTGATTGATTTAGCTGTTTGGAAGGGGTGAAAATACACTTTGAATTTTGAAGTTTTATCTCTTATTCCACATTTGTATAGGGTTTGAAAATTGGCTTGGCTCTCTGCAAAACGCCTCCCTTCCATTACAATCAACTAGAGATTTCGGCTTGTTTTTGGTAACTGTTTGTGAAAATCTCAGATTGTGCTTTAAATTTAAAAAAAGTGTAAATTTGATATTAACTAATTAAATCGGCATTAACATTGCTCCATGTATATAGTGTATTCCTATAGAATTACCATGTGTTCAAAAAACAGTAGAATCGTACATAGAGGAGAAAGTATCGTGTATTCAAAAAGTGAAAAATGATTTAAAGTTCTCATGTATATACGTTTCCCCTGTAAAATTCCAATCAAATTCAGTAGAGACTTAATCAAAGTGAAATTTTAATGAATTTTAGAAAAACTTGCAATTTAATGAATGCAAATACCTTGTATTTTTAACCTATTGAAAATTTATTTGTATCGGATAAATAGACAAATAATTTTTTATTGAGATTTATCAAGTGACTAAAATATTCCTACAACTTAACAACCTTACAATGAGATAAATTAAATATCAAATACAAAGTAATTAAATCAAATCTTAAAATTCAAACAAAAATAGCTTAAAAATCGTAAATCAAATCATTAAAAATAAGGCAATTAAATCAAATATCAAATTCAAACAAAAATGGCTTAAATACTGTAAATCGAGGGATGACTGGACAAGATAATTAAAATTACAAGATAACTAAAAATCTATCTAATTGATTAATGAGTTTTATGGCAAAAACGATTAAATGATTCATTCTCTTACTTTTAAAAATCTTAAAATTCTTAATAAGTATACTTTCCACCTAACTTGAATTTTTAAAATGAATTTGGAAAAACTTTGCTCCAGTACCAAACAAGGACATAATATACTTATGATCCTGTCTCCAGATTGTCTCAACATTCAAACAAAACCCTCCAAATTACTTAATCCACTAGCATTCCCCTAGACATGGAAAGAAAACGTCAATAATCATAGGATTTAAAATGACTTACCAGAATGCTTGTAGGAGTTCAGATTGTACAAGTTGTTAAACTCTTTGCTAAACTGAATGCCAGTTGTTTTCCTTCCAAATTCCTTAACCAAAAACGAGTTGTTTCTCTTCACAATCTCCCAAATCACTTGTCCTGGAACCACTGCCATTATCTTCTTCTCACCCTGGAATGCAATTGAGAAATATTAAAAGATCTTCTGAGTTAGTCAAGCTTGATTATAATGTAATCAAAAGAAATACTAAGATCCTAATGGAATGATTGAAATACTTAAAAAATCGATTATAATGTAATCGAAATATTGAAGCCGATGAAACCCAGCACAAAACACTGATAGCACTGTAAAAGTGCTACTTTATGAGCTTATTTCATGCTAGTTTAGTTGCCCTCATGCGTTTATTTGTCTATTTTGTAGGGTTTGAGAAATTCAGATCTCTTTGGGAGACTATGGATGAATCAAGCTTAAAATGAAGCTAATTGGGTCTATTTTGAGCATTCAAACTGAGAAGAGATGCTCTCTAAACCAAGGGAACCGAGACGCTGATGCATTACCAAATAAAGCTTGAACATTTGCAAAAATAGCGTCTATACGCTTTACGCTGGTCAGATTGAGGATGCAAGGCTCGTCAACACTGCGGTGAGGCTACCCTCGATGCTAGTAACGTCGAGACGCTACTTGAAGCGTCTAGACGCTACCCAAATTTCTCCAGATTTGTTTTTTATTTGTGAAGGCAGCGTCTCGACGATGTCCTGCCTTATTTAAACAACTTTTCACTTTAGGGTTGAGGATCTTTTGGCCTCTTGGCCTACACGCTTTTAGAGAGATTTTTTTTTTACTTTTTTTTTCCTTTTCCCCTTAGATGATTATTGTATTAAATTGAACTATGTTGAACTTGAAGAATTTTATCACGGTGCTTGGCTAAACCTCACGTTTCCAATTCAGAGGTCGGTTGTACCAATTGCAATGTTGTGAGGCTCGAACTTTAATGTAGTTTTCTTATAATTGCAAGTGTTCTTTAATTCCTGTGTTTATTTTATGAGCATGTATTTTTTATTAAATTGACGCCTCGATTGTTTTATATGCTTGATTGCTATTCATAATACATGTGTGTGTTTTATAAGCTTCCATAATTGCATAGCTTGCATGTTTAATTTTGGAAATTAAAGGAGCATCTTGGTTAGGTTGAAGTTATTTTATCTAACTGAGTTGTCTTGGTCTTTTCAAAGTGCATAATGCTTTTGTCTAAATAATTTGGAACTGTTTCATGCCAAATTATTTAGGTAATTAGCATTAACTTTGACATTTGTTAGAGTTAATGACTTTAGGGGATTTGTTTCTTTTTGGGGTTTCCTAATAAGTTGACCAAGTGTCTGCATAATTAAGTTAAAACGTTTTGTGTGCCTACGATCAATTTTGCAATTGGATAAAATCGTACATTTGGATTGGATTTGGTAAGATTCGATCTATCTTTTTTTTTATTTGCTTATGTTTTATTTTATTTGCAAAAACACAAAATCTCCCTTTTTTTCAAGTTCAACATAATTCAATTTGATACAATAATCGTCTAAGGAGAAAAGAAAAAAAAAGTAAAAAAAAAAGGGCTCTCTAAAAATGTGTAGTCCAAGAGGCTAAAAGATCCTCAACCCTAAAGTGAAAAGTTGTTTAAATAAGGCAGGACAACGTCAATATGATGCCTTCACAAATAAAGAACACATTTGGCGAAATCTGGGTAGCGTCTAGACGCTTTAAGTAGCATCTCAACTCTACCAGCATCGAGGGTAGCCTTACCGCAGCGTTGAGCGAGCCTTGTGTCACGGTCGCAGCTCTTCAACCGTGCGGCACTTGCCCTAACTCGGCGAGCAAGTCAGCCTTGCCCAAAAACGGGAGTTGCGGAATACTTCCGTATAGGGTCTAGCCTCCCCTCGAGTCCCGGGAGAAAATGTTTTAGAAAACCGGGAGAGAGAAAGTGTTTTGAAAGCTTTTGAGAAAACGTTTGTTCATGTAAATGTTATAGGCAATAAGCGAGAGAAGGGTCAACAACAGCTTAGATTGCATATAACTCCGGGTAGGAAGGATGGACAACTAGTCATACCCCCCTATAGTACATTCTAGGATTTATGGCTATGACAGGCTTGCACATGAAAATGGCGAGGAGTCATACGCCCACTAAAATACAATGAAAGCTAACTATTAAGCAAAACTAAATACATAGCATGAAAGCATGACTAAAAGGGGTCGAGATGGGCATGCGGCCACGGGCAACACGCCCTGGACAAGCATGACCGTGACACCTTGCATCCTTAATTTGGCCAGCATCTAGATGCTTGGAATAAAAGGAATGAACTCTTCATCCCGCAGTGGAAGCATTAGATCGTCTTTGGTTTTATTTAAAATTAAACTAAAAATAATATTAATTAAGAAAACTTACTTTTGATATAAATATGGAGAATATTCTAGCGGGTCTTTATCTCATCCACAAAGTCTTCCTAGCTATGACTCTAACACAAGATCAAGGCTAGTGGGAGCTTTTTGAAAGAAAAATCTCAAGGGATTGGAGAGGGGAAAATCTAGAGAGAATTCTCTAATTCTCTATTGAGGAGAAGTGTATTCTATGAAGAATGTCCAATGGCTCACCCCTAGGGTCCTATTTATAGTGGCCTAGGGAAGATAATTAAATAATATATTTTAATATATAATATATTAAAATATATTCATCTAACCAATTTGAATCTTATTCAAACATTTTAAAATTCTCTTACGACATCTATTTCCTAATTTGAATTTAATTCAAATTTAATAAATATCTTTTCTTTAATGTATCTAATATACATTAATTATTTTAATATTTAATGTATCAAATACAATAAATATATTTTTCTCTTTTATATTTAATATATCTAATATATTAAATATTAATTTGAACACTTCAAATATTAATTTGAACATTTCAAATTTTTCTTTCAACTAAATTGATCTTTTAGTGTTATTATGAGCTAGCAAGAAGACCTTATGGACCTACAGATTATAAGCTCCAATTATACAAAATTAATTAATTAAACTCTTTAATTAATCAATTTTCATTCATTAACTCTAGGGCCACTCCACTATAAACCTAAAGTTGCACTCTTATGCACTGTAGGACAAGTTATGTACATTGATATAATTACTACATGCAAGTCGATCCTTCACGAGTTGTTCGTAATTACAGTTGGGTTAAAAGTTCGTTTTACCCCTATAATTACATCTTGCACCTTAAGTACCATTGATCCTCTAATGAACAATTTGTTTATGATCCAAACATAAACTAAGTCCCTCTTAGGCTAGTGAGAGGGTGGGGCCCCATTGTTTAAGTCCCGAAATCAGCACTTAAGGGAACTACTCATCTACTTACCCTATAAGGGAATGAGTGAATTCCATCTTGTGAGATTATATTCCTAGCTCCTTATTTGGTTAAGTCCCCAAAATTGTAGGCTTATTGAATCGGCAACAAAAGCCACTCTCACCCATGAAAATCAAAGGACAAGCCCTCACAGGCAGGAGTTCATAACTCACTCAGGATTAAGATCGAGTCACATATGATCATCCTGATGAAATATTAATCTTCTCAATTAACGGATTTATAAAGAGATATTAAATATTTCCTGGTCCAGTCTTATACAAACTCATTATATAAGATACCCCCACTCACATGTCTCCACATGAACGATTTGGATCAAATCATTTGTAACTATTACAAAGTGGGTCGTATCAATAGTGTTACCAGGATAAGACACCCAACCTTATCCATATACTATGACTCTTTAGGTTATTTCTTGAAACGATCCTCCTGTATATCAACTACATAGTATTCAAGATTACACTAATAACCTTGGATTTTTCATATAATGGATAATATTATATCGTAAATAAAATAATCAAAATTATTAATAATTAAATAATTAATTAATTACGAGGATTTAGGGCATAAATCCCAACATCTTGAACATGATCCTCTCGTATGTCAACCACATACTGTTCAAGATTACACTAATAATCTTGGATTTTTCATATAATAGATAATATTATATTGCAAATAAAATAATCAAAATTATTATTAATTATTAAATAAATCATTAATTACGAGGCTTTAGGGCATAAATCCCAACATGGAATAGCGTCTATAAGGTATTCCTGAGGATCTTCAAGCTTTATTTGGCAATGCAGCAACGTCTTGATGCCCAAACAACGTCTAGACGCTCTGCTCTCGATTCTCTTGGTTTGGATGGCATATCTTCTCAGTTCGAATGCTCAAAATAGACCTAATTAGCTTCCTTTTAAGCTCGATTCATCCAAAGTCTTCCAAACAACTCTGAATTGCTCAAACCCTACAAAATAGACAAATAAACGCATGAGGGCAACTAGACTAGCATGAAATAAGTTCATAAAGTAGCACTTTTACAGTGCTATCAAAATACCCCCAACTTAAATCTTGCTAGTCCTCGAGCGAGGTAGAACTAAACAATCCTATGACTTATTAGTTGGATATCAATGACTCTAATCTCAATGCCTTAGGCAACAAAACATTTGCAATGGAAGAAAACAATCAAACACATTTAATCAATGAGAATTTTAAAACTAATCTCTTCATCCCTTATGTGTGTGTATAGCTCCCATTGTCTAAGTCTTTATAAGCCCGAGAAGGTTTTATTCGATCCTCAACTCGTTTTTCCTTTACTTCTGACTTTAAGACCAATTCTCAAGCTTTCTTACACTCAAAAGGATAACAGAAAACTAAGGTGCCCTGGGGTAGGCCTACCCCCATCTTAGATTTTTGCTTACTTTGATTGCACTAGCTTTCACACATCTACCGTAGGGACCCTTATCTAGAGCACTTGCTTGATGGATGACCTGATTGAGCATAGTAGAGGTAGCTCTTTTTGCCCTTAGACTTTAGAAAACATGCAATCATTTTTCTTTACTCGAGTTTTTATTTTATTACAGTAATAATGGAAAATAAAACATGCAATTACTCATAAATTTCACGTTACTCAACATCATGCAAGTAGACTCTTAAACTAGTTCCTAAAATCTTTCAGAGTGACAACAAGAATCTAGACTAAATAACTCAATCATAAGCCTTCAAAACCATAGACAAGAGGGCTAAGTGCTCAAAAAGTACAAGGGAATCAAAATAAATTTTTTTAAATAGGCTCACATCAAGCATGCATCTTCAAGTTTCAACCATTTCAAAATGAAATTGCCTATAGCACCTCCTAGCTTGTCATAATTACCTAATATGCAACTAAGTTATGCATTTTAAGCTCAAAAATTTTGAAATTTCACGCTCATTGCTCAACATGCTTATGAATAACCTTAAACATGCAAATATAATGTTCTCCACCCCCAACCTTAATTGATACATTCCCCATTGTATCACTAAATAGAGTTGAACAAACAAAAAGCAAGAGCAGAAAAACTCCCGTAGTTTTTGGATGGCTTGTGGGTGGTGGTGCATCTTTATCCTCAATTTCTCGTCCTAAGTGCAACACCTACAAAAGAAAAAAAAAACAAAACAAACTAAGAAAAGGAAATAAACAACTAAAAGGAAAACAACTAAAACAGTTAAAACACTTGGGTTGCCTCCCAAGAAGCGCAAATTTTTAACGTTGTTATGCTCGACAGGGTTGGTAAGTGTCAGGGCACGTAAAATTCTTCTACTTTCTTTGACCCCTTTTTTCTTGAATCAATGTAACCTTCCAAGTTTAGGAGGCTTTCCTGTTTCTCCATGGTACCAAACATATTATTATTTTTGCTATTTTTTATATAAGGAATGAAGGCAAAAAGTAAGACTCAACTAACTCAATAGACTCAAAAGAAATAAAAGACTCTACAAACTCGTGAGAATAAAAAGAAGGCAATTCAAAATCAAGAGAAATGCAAGGGAATAGAACAGACGAAGGCTTTTCATCCTCCAACTCTATCACCTGAACCTCCTCTTCGAGTGTAAGCTCAAGCGCACTCCTCCTTAACCGCACAAATTAGTTATTCTTGGCATGACGTGAAATTCACACAACCTTCTCATCACTGTCTATGTCGATCTCCTCATAAAATTTTTCCTCAATGGTGTCAAAAGAGTGTTGCTCTTGTACGCACTCTAGTCTCCTCACTGAATCGGCCAACTGAGTAATTTGATCACCAAGGCTTCGCATCCCAGCTCGCATATCCTCTTGAAACTGGATATTTTCCAGCTGAAACTGGAGATTTTCCTATTGAAACTAGAGAGTGCTATTAGCAAGTTCATGCACTAAATGTTGGGATTTATGCCCTAAAGCCTCGTAATTAATAATTATTTAATAATTAATAATAATTTTAATTATTTTATTTGCAATATAATATTATCCATTATATGAAAAATCCAAGGTTATTAGTGTAATCTTGAACAGTATGTGGTTGACATACGAGAGGATCATGTTCAAGAAATAACCTAAAGGGTCATAATATATGGATAAGGTTGGGTGTCTTATCCTGGTAACACTATTGATACGGCCCACTTTGTAATAGTTATAAATGATTTGATCCAAATCATTCATGTGGAGACATGTGAGTGTGGGTATCTTATACAATGAGTTTGTATAAGACTGGACCACGAAATATTTAATCTCTCTATAAATCCGTTAATTGAAAAGATTAATATTTCATCAAGATGATCATATGTGACTCGATCATAATCTTGAGTGAGCTATGAACTCCTGCCTGTGAGGGCTTGTCCTTTGATTTGCATGGGTGAGAGTGGCTTTTGTAGCCGATTCAATATGCCTACCATTTTGGGGACTTGACCAAATAGGGAGCTAGGAACATAATCTCACAAGATGGAATTCACTCATTCCCATATAGGGTAAGTAGATGAGTAGTTCCCTTGAGTGCTGATTTCGGGACTTGAACAATCGGGTCCCACCCTCTCATTGGCTCGAGAGGGACTTATTTTATAATTATATTATAATTAAATTGTTCATTAGAGGATCAGTGGTACTTAAGGTGCAAGATGTAATTATAGGGGTAAAACGGACTTTTGACCCAACTGTAATTACGAACAACTCGTGAATGATCGACTTGCATGTAGTGATTATATCAATGGACACAACTTGTCCTACAGTGCATAAGAATGCAGCTTTAGGTCTATAGTGGAGTGACCCTAGAGTTAATGAATGAAAATTGATTAATTAAAGAGTTTAATTAATTAATTTTGTATCATTAGAGCTTATAATCTGTAGGTCCATAAGGTCCCCTTGCTAGCTCATAGTAACACTAAAGGATCAATTTAGTTGAAAGAGAATTTTGAAATGTTCAAATTAATATTAATTTGAAGTGTTCAAATTAATATTTAATATAAAAGAGGAAAATATATTTATTGTATTTGATACATTAAATATTAAAAGTTGAAATGTTCAAATTTAATATTTAATTTGAAGTGTTCAAATTAATATTTAATATATTAGATATATTAAATATAAAAGAGGAAAATATATTTATTGTATTTGATACATTAAATATTAAAATAATTAATGTATATTTGATATATTAAATAAAAGATATTTATAGAGTTTGAATAAGATTCAAATAAATAAATATCGTAGGAGATTTGAATGAGATTCAAATAAATACAATATATATTTTAATATATTAGATATTAAAATATAATATTTTAATTATGGCAAAGATTTTCCCTTGGTCACTATAAATAGGACCCCTGGGTTGAGCCATTCTATATACAACACACTCCTCACTAGAGAGAATTAGAGAATTCTCTCTAGATCTCTTCCTCTCCAATCCCTTGTGGATTTTCTTTCAAGAGGCTCCCACAAGCCTTGGTCCTGTGTTCGAGTCATAGCCAGGAAGACTTTGTGGAAAAGATAAAGATCCGCCAGAATATTCACCATAATATTATTTTCAAGGTATTTATTGCTTAACCTTTGTATTTTAGTTTAATTCTAAATAAATCAAAGACGATTCCTATGCTTCCGCTGTGGGTTTAATTCGATTATTCCCTTCACTAAAGTCTCTAAAAACGTACATGAGTCTGAAATCTGATAGTACTTGCTTTGCTGCTCCTTCTGGTATCTATAGTCATAACTGGATTGATCCCATTCAGGACAGTAGGGATCATAAGACTCGTAGTTCACTTGATGACCAGAAAATTCTCTTAAGGTGTAGGCGTTTGGAATAAAGTTCCACTGTAGCTGAGGGCTTGCTTCTGTGGGATGTCCTTGAAGGAAGCATAACCTACATGCCTCCACTGCTTGCAACCTCCTTACCACCACTTGAAGAATATCAAAGGTTAATTAAGAAATTTTAGTTTTAAGTTCACTAACCTCATCAGCGTATGGTGTAGCTCTACCAAATGTCCAATAATGCTGAGGGTTTTCTGCCATGTAAAAACAAGTATAGACCAAAAAATAAAAATAGAAAGAAAGTTTTTTTTGTGTTTTTTTTTTTTGTTAAAAGTAAATTTAACATAGAGAAACTAACAATGGTTCCCCTGCAACGACGTCAAATTTGACGCAAGCTTGTTGAGGGCTTGTCAAATTACAATTTATAAACCGATCCTAAGCTACTTGTAGCATTAGTGGACCGGATCGATCTTAGGGAATCGAATATCAATTTCTCAAGTTAAATTTGCAAAGGAGAAAACAAATAAAAAGGGGAATTTTGTGTTTTTGCAAATAAAATAAAACATAAGAAAATTAAAATAAAGATAGATCGAATCTTACCAAAATCCAATCCAAATGTACGATTTTATCTAATTGCAAAATTGATCGTAGGCACACAAAACGTTTTAACTTAATTATGGAGACACTTGGTCAACTTATTTGGAAACCCCAAAAAGAAACAAATCCCCTAAAGTCATTAACTCTAACAAACATTAAAGTTAATGCTAATTACCTAAATAATTTGGCATGAAACCGTTCCAAATTATTTAGACAAAAGCATTATGCACTTTGAAAAGACCAAGGCAACTTAATTAGATAAAATAACTTCAACCTAACCAAGATGCTCATTCAATTTCTAGAATTAAACATGCAAGCTATGCAATTATGGAAACCAATAAAACACACACATGTAATAATCTTAGTGCTACAAGATTCAATCAACACGACAATTACATATCATGCATTATGAATAGCAATCAACCATATAATGCAATTGAAGCGTCAATTCAATAAAAAATACATGCTCATAAAATAAACACAGGAATCAAAGAACACTTGCAATTATAAGAAAACTACATTAAAGTTCGAGCCTCAAAACATTACAATTGGCTACAACCGACCTCTGAATTGGAAACGCGAGGTTTAGCCAAGAACCGTGATAAAATTCTTCAAGTTCAACATAGTTCAATTTGATACAATAATCATCTAAGGGGAAAAGGAAAAAAAAGTATTAAAAAAAAAGCTCTCTAAAAGCGTGTAGGCCAAGAGGCCAAAAGATCCTTAACCCTAAAGTGAAAACAATGAGTTCTCAAAAAGGAAAAGCCAAATTGCAATGTTGTGAGACTCGAACTTTAATGTAGTTTTCTTATAATTGCAAGTGTTCTTTGATTCCTGTGTTTATTTTATGAGCATGTATTTTTTATTGAATTGACGCCTCGATTGCTTGATATGTTTGATTGCTATTCATAATGCATGATCTGTAATTGTGGTGTCGATTGAATCTTGTAGCGCTAGGATTATTACATGTGCGTGTTTTATGGGTTTCCATAATTGCATAGCTTGCATGTTTAATTCTTGGAATTAAAGGAGCATCTTGGTTAGGTTGAAGTTATTTTATCTAACTGAGTTGTCTTGGTCTTTCCAAACTGCTTAATGCTTTTATGTAAATAATTTGGATCGGTTTCGTGCCAAATTGTTTAGGTAATTAGCATTAACTTTGACGTTTGTTAGAGTTGATGACTTTAGGGGATTTGTTGCTTTTTGGGGTTTCCTAATAAGTTGACCAAGTGCCTGTATAATTAAGTTAAAACGTTTTGTATGCCTATGATCAATTTTGCAATTGGATAAAATCGTAACTTTGGATTGGATTTTGGTAAGATTCGATCTATCTTTATTTTTATTTGCTTGTGTTTTATTTTATTTGCAAAAACACAAAATTCCCCTTTTATTATTTGTTTTCTCCTTTGCAAATTTAACTTGAGAAATTGATATTCGGTTTCCTGAGATTGACCTGATCCACTCAATGCTACAAATAGCTTAAGATCGGTTTATAAATTGTAATTTGACGAGCCCTCAACAAGCTCGCATCAAACACTTGGGGAAAAAAGCACAATAAAAAATATATATTATAATATAAACAATTTTAAAATGAAAAAAAATCTAATTTAAAATTGAGAACACAATATACGTATAAAAAAATAAGTTAATCTAAAAATATCCAAACATTCAAAAATCAAATCTAAGGAAGCCAAGTGGATTTGAATAACCAAAAGATTCTGTTCAAAATTTAAACTCCAAATACACTATATATAAAACGTGGGCTACAAGGGCAGAACCGAAAAATTAAAAATTTATTGCCACTTGATCTTCATGTGTGGACATTTTTCAGGTAATTCTAATTTTTGGACATTTTTCAAAACCATCTCCTCAATTTTTTCATACGCTCCAATTGCCCTATAGACTTATGGGTGAGTTCTCATTAACTTTTATTGGGCTTAATGGGTCACGAAAGAATCTATAAATATAATATGATGTGTAATACACTAAATATATTCAATTATCGCCAACAAGAGCATAGCTCAACTAGCATGAAATATGTGTTTATGTTCAAGAGGTCATGGATTTGAATCCCCCAACCCCAAAATGTTGTTGAATTCAATATATATATATATATATATATATTCAATTATCCATGTGATAAAGAGAGTTTCTATTTCTTGTGTCTAGATTAGATTATTTCTCTTTTGTTCTTGATCTAATATCTCAATATGCATGATTATGAGATTTATGTTTTAGGTTAAAGCATATAATTTAAAAAGTCTTTGGTTTTCTTTGTTTTCACACCACAAAAAGATTGTGGATGGAGGAAGAACTAGTTTCAATTAGAAATCTGTTATTGGGAGACCATATATGGTTTTTGTCAATTCTATTTATGTTGTTTAATGAAGACTTTTTCTTTGAAAAAGAAAAATAAGAAAAAAAAAAGAAGTTTTTTTTTTTTTTTAATTTACAAAAACCAAATTTGTCCATTCAATACACGATTTTGATTAAAATCATCTCTTAAAGAAATAATTTTATTGTTTTAATTTTTTATTATTATTTGAAAGAGTTTATATATAACTTTTTAACCAAAAAAATGGAGTTGCTACCATTTGCTAATAAAGTCAACATCAAAAAGAGATAAATAACAAAAAATAAAAGATAAGTCTTATAAAAACAAAGTTAATAGTTTGTTCAAAATTAAAGAAATATATTAAAATGAAGGAAAAAATACCTTATTGGTCCCTTAATTTGCAGGCGAGTTTCTATTGAGTCCTTGAGTTTCAAAATCGAACAATCAAATCCTTTAATTTGGTAAAATAGATCAATTGAGTCCTTCCACGTTAACCGCATATAATTTTTTCACAGATTGCTGACGTGACAATTTTTAATATTAAAATAATAATTTTTAAAACAAAAAAAATAATTATTAGAATAAAATAATAAAACTAAAACTAAAAATAACTATTAAAAAAACCCTTCTCCTTCTCCATCTCCCTTTCCCTCCCCTTTTTCCTCTCCGTCGTCTGCGTTTGAAGGAATTAGCCACCGTGCCAGTGCCGACGTTTTTTAAATTCTTCTTTTTCTCTCTTCCCTTCCCCTTCCCCTCCCCTCTCTTCTTCCCTCATCTTTTTTTTCTTCTTCTTCTTCATTTTTTAGATCTGTTTTTCAGTCCATAATCCTCCAAATACTCCTCGTTTTCCCTCTCTCCCTTTATAAATTACCTTCAGCTCTGCCACCTCCAACCCTGTCTCCGCTGCCATAGCCTCTTCAGCTCCCCTAAAATTTACCCAGATCTAGCAGCTGCAAAACGAAAAAGAAGAAGAAAGAACCGCAGAGGAAATTAGAAGCCTAGTCCATTCTACTTCATCAGTGGAGCAAAGGGCCACTACGAGCAGGGCCAGAAGCTGGTCGTTGTTGTCATGACTCCTCGCCACAGGTTCATTAGCGTCTCTTCGGCACCTTCTCCAGCGAAGATCGAGGGCCAGACGGTTGCTCCGTCGAGCAAAGCTGCATGTTTGAAGGTTGAGGTTTTGGTAGTCGTGGTGGGGATTTTGGGCCTTGGGGTTGCTTTCGTTTGAGTTCGATGATTGGGTTTTTTTTGGCAATGATTTGTGTTTGATTTGTTTAATTCTTCAAATTTGAATGTAACTCCACGTTCCATTCGGTTTATTATTTAGGTGAAAAATGAAAAAGAAGAAGAAGAAAAGAAAGATGAGGGAGGAAGAGAGGGGAGGGGAAGGGGAAGGAAGAAAGGTTTGAAGAAGAGAGAGAATAATTTAAAAGATGGCAGCGACAGAGGGAAGAAGGGGGAGGGAAAAGAGAATGAGAAGGAAAAGGAGTTTTTTTAATAATTAGTTTTAGTTTTAGTTTTATTATTTTACTATAATAATCATTGTTTTTATTTCAAAAATCATTATTTTAATATTACAAATTATCACATCAACAATCTGTTAAAAAATTAAGAGGGGTTAATGTGGAGGGACTCAATTGAACTATTTTACCAAATTAAGGGACTTGATTGTTCGATTTTGAAACTCATAGACTCAATAGAAACTCGCTTACAAACCGAGGGACTAAAAAGGTATTTTGCCCTAAAATGAATACACAAGAAGGGGTCAACAATACACCAAGGTAATTGTTGTTGACAAACTCTAGGTGCCTTTAATGACATGAGAGAGACATTACGTTGTCCTATGTTTTTGATATAGTGGAAGTTAAAGTTGTGTTTGGGGGATGAGTTTAGGTTTGAGTTGGATTGGCTTCCAAACCCTAGTCCATGTTTAGGGGATAATTTTACCATCCCTAGGGTTCAAACAACAAACCTCATCCAAACCCATGAGATTCCTCCTCTAAACTCATCGGTTCTCTTGAAATTACAAAAAAATTAGTGGGGCCCATCACTTTTCTCTCTACTTTTGTAATAATTATGGTGGGTCCCACCACTTCTTTCTCCATTTTTCTCATAATTATGATGGGTCCTACCATTCTCTCTTCCTCCATGTCTATCTTTCTCTATTATTTTTTTAATTACAATTATATAGTTTTTCTTCAATTAAAAATATAGAGTTACATTATCTTAATTTAAATAAAATTATTATTTTTGTTTATTTATATTTAATTCAATTAACAATAGTTCAAAATATGTATACTTTTTAAATTTTAAGATAAGAAAAATATATTTTAGACGACTTACTTATATTAATATTTTAAAAAAGAACATTTAATTTTAAGTTAACATATTAAAATTTAAGCCTATATTTTATTTTCAAATTAACAATATTCAATGTAACAAAAATAAAATGTATTTTTATTTTTTATTAACATAAAATAAATAATATTTAATTTTAAATTAGTTATAGTAAAGAAATTAAATATTTAATTTTCAAATTATATACACGAAAAAAAAAATGAAAGTATATGTATGATATTAATTTTGAACTTTGTTATATTAAAATAACTTAAATATATGTTATTTTATTTTTAATTTAGTCATTTTAAAATAACATATAGAATGTATTTTATTTTAATGTAATCAAATTAAAATTAGAGAAACTATGTACATGCAAATTCTATATACTAATTTCACTTTTCTCATGAACCATGTAATTTATTTTCTCATTAACTACTTTAACATTGACACCTACCAAAATCTATGAAATTTTGGAAAAATACTTGAAAAAACAAGTTCATTTCTCAATGTTTGAACTTTTTGTCAAACTACTTTGTAAAATAAACTTTCAAAATTCCAAAACTTTAACAATACCCTTCTTACTTTTAACATATTCATTCTATGCTTTTGATAATATTATTTAAATTGACATCACCATGAATAGAGTGAATGATATAGATTAGAGTTACACAGACTACACATGGTATAATTCCAATTTGCATATGGTTGGGACAAAATCTTTTAGATATTGATATGCAAATTTTCACACAAAATTTGTCAAAATATTAATATGCAATTCAAAAACAAATTATTAGGTCACAAAAAAATGAAAATTAAAAAAAAAACATAAAAATTATTTTTTTTTAAAACATAAATAGACTCAGCCCAACCCTGCATCCCAAACACAGTAATCAAACATCCCAAGGTTTCTGATTACGACACAAGATTTCCAAGATTCCTGATTCCAAGACAACGCGCCAAACAATCCCTAAAAATGCTTTGTCCTTCACATCATTGAGCACATTCTTCATGCTAGGTGGACAACATGCATTAATGGTTGGTAAAGTAAAAGATTTTGACAAAACAAATTAAAGATGATCCGATGGGTTCCATAACAAGATTCCATTCCATGACTAAAGTACTATCAAATCTTGTGTCTTTTCTATAATAAAATTCTAAGTCTTATCAAATTAGTCTGGGTCTTCTCCGGTTGATTCAATCTGATCTTTTAGTTTGGGGTGATTTAATAATTTTTATCTTTTTTATTTATACCATAATAAATGGAAGGCTAAATTATAAAAAATACCCCTGAACTTTGTATTTTGTTTCAAAAATACCCTTGAACTTTCAAAAGTTTCATTAATACCCTTAAACTTTCCAAAAAAAAGTTCAAAAATACCATTATCATTAGTTTTGGATGGAAACCGTTAGTACTTTGTTTCAAAAATACTCCTGAACTTTCAAAAGTTTCATTAATACCCTTAAACTTTTTTGAAAAGTTCAAAAAGATCCTTAAACTTTTAAAAAAAAAATTAAAAAATACTCTTACTAATAGTATATGGATAGAAATTGTTAGTACCTAGTTTTAAAATACCCCTAAACTTTCAAAAGTTGTATTAATACCTTTAACCTTAAAAAAATGTTAAAAAATGCCCTTATCGTTAGTATATAGACGAAAAATATTTATCTACACTTCATTATCTCCCTCTTCTATTTATTTTCTCTCTTGATTTACTTCAATCTATGGCCTAACACTTCTTTATTTTTCCTCTTTTTTTTCCCTTTCTTTCTCAATACCCTCTTTACTCTCTTCTTCCATTTTTCAATCTCTAAAACTACCCCCTTCAATCAAGGTATATAGACTATAGAAAGAACAAAGGAGAAAATGGAACCACCAAGGGACCATAGGACTTAAATGCCTTAACAAGGTTGTACACTAGTAATTTGAGTTAATATGTTTGAGTTTAATACACAAAAAGAGAGACATGTTGAGAATTTGGGTCATAATTTTGAGGACATCTAGTGGAAGGGAAAAGAAAGAAAACATATGCATTACCAAATTAGTCTATTTGTTGTGATCAATTAAGAAAGTTCCTCATGATTGAGAATTGGACAAATGGAGAAAAAAATGAGGGTATCTATATGAAAAAAAAATGAGGGTATCTATATGAGTTGTTTTCAAATTCTTTTCCAACTCAAAATAACTTCAAAGACATTAACTATTTGGGTGTTGAAATTTCTTATATTGATGTTTGGGCATGCTTAGAGAGAGAGCTCTTCCTGTTTATTTAAAGTCTAATATTTAAGAATATAGGAGAAATGGGGGAAGTTTTAGAGATTGAAAAATAGAAGAAAAGAGTAAGGGGGTATCGAAAAAGAAAAGGAAAAAAAAAGGAGGAAAAATAGAGAAGTGTTAAGCCATATATTGAAGCAAATAAGGAGAAAGAGGAAATAGAAAAATGAGGTAATCAGGTGTAAATAAACGGATTTCATCCATATACTAATAGTAAGGGCATTTTTTAACCTTTTTTTTTTTAGGGTTAAGGGTATTAATGTGAAAATTCAAAGGTATTTTTAAAATAAGGTACTAACGATTTCTGTCCATATATTAACAGTAAGGGTATTTTTGAACTTTTTTTGAAAGTCTAAGGGTATTAATGAAACTTTTGAAAGTTTAAGGGTATTTTTGAAATAAAGTACAGAGTTTAGGAGTATTTTTGAAACAAAATACTAACAGTTTCCATCCAAAACTAACGGTAAGAGTATTTTTGAAC
Source organism: Trichosanthes truncata (assembly GCA_033996785.1). Taxonomy (NCBI): domain Eukaryota; kingdom Viridiplantae; phylum Streptophyta; class Magnoliopsida; order Cucurbitales; family Cucurbitaceae; genus Trichosanthes; species Trichosanthes truncata. The sequence continues at coordinate 27,835,563 of JAWPNB010000003.1, read as the reverse complement.
TTTTTTTTAAAAAGTTTAAGGATATTAATGAAACTTTTGAAAGTTCAGGGGTATTTTTAAACAAAGTACAAAGTTCATGAGTATTTTCTATAATTTAGCCTCAATGGAAAATATACTTTACTATTTGAAGAATAAAATTGTATGTGATTTTGAATGGTGTTAATCTCAAGAAAAAAACATCTTAGGGGGCGTTTGGGGCAAGGATTTGCAGAGAGTAGGAGTTGCAGGGAGTAGGAGTTAGTAAATCTTGGGAGTTAGGAAGTCTGGGTTTGTGATGCAGAGTTATTTAGCCTAGAGTTAGGAAGTCTGTGTTTGGGGCAAGGAGTTGCAGGGAGTAGGAGTTGTGAAGTCTGTGTTTGGGGTTCAAATTTTTGAAACCTGAAGTTCTGAAGTCTGAGTTGATTTTAGCTGTTTTTAGTATAGTTTTTTTTCTACAATTTCTCAAAATTCCATTATTAGGAATTTGTTCCCATAAATTCTAAGATTGGGATTTTTTTATTTTTATTAATTTATGTATATTTGACAAATTTCTTTAAAGAAAAAGAAAAGTTCTTTGAACAAATTACTCCCACATTCTTTTTTCAATATCCATCACATTAATTATTGATTTGCATTGAATAATTTTCAAATAAACTTCAAGCTTTTTATGTTTTGATTCTCTCAATTCTATAAATAATATAGATTTGTTTCCGTCAATTCTAAAATTAAGATTTTAAATTATATTATTTTATGAATATATTTACAATTCTGTTAAAGACTTGTTTCCATCAATTTTAAAGTTTTAATTGAAGATTTGTTGTTCAAGCTTCGTAAAATATTTTTTGTTTGTATAATTTAAGATTTTATTTTTCTAACTAATCAACGTAATGGATTATCTAAAGTTTGATGCATTTGAAAAATAATATATTATTTGAAGTTTTAAAATATCAAATATTTATGCTATTTTAAAATAATTAAGTTCAAAATGAATATATATTTTTAACACCATTCAAAATGAATGTCATATACACTTTTGTTCATATTACTATTTTTATGTTATTACTGTAATAATTTTATTTTATTAAGTTTGGAAGGAGTAATCATTTATTTTTTTACTTTGAATATGATTAATTTGAATATCAAATTTGATTTAATATGTTAACCTTTTTAAATACTAATTTCTTAAATTGTAATACAGGTTAGTTTAAAATATATTTATCTTATCTTCAAATCATAAAATTATATATATATTTTTAGCTATTGATAAAAAAAGGAACTAGCAAAATATAAGATTGTTATTTGTTATAAATAATTTTTGTTTAAACTTTAAAAAAAAATTGTACATGACATGTGGAGGAGTTAGGATAGGGAAATTGTTATCAATTAAAAAAATTATTATGTAGTACTCTAATTTACATAAGACTTTTGATTTAAAAAGACAACAATGGCCAATTTCATGGTTACAACAAAAAATAATAAATGCCCAAGAAGGGCCAAGTTTATAGTTCAAACAAAAAAGTGAAAATGTGTACTTGTTATGACAAAAAATAGTGAATGGGCAAGATCATGGTTACAAAATGAAAGGCATACATGTGTAGTTGTTACGGAAGATATGAGTCGTTACTTACAAACAAAAAAAAAATAGTGCTCAGAGATATATGGGTCAAATTCATGGGAGCACAAACTGAGCTGAAGTAAATGGGTCATTCCCTCCTTCCGAGAAGGTAGATGCAATAATCTCGTTTGTCATCCATCGGGACTGACAAGAAGCTGGCGATCTTAAGTACATCCGTAAATAAGATGTCCATCAGCGTGATTCTATCCTATCTGGACAACGCTGGTGTCAATTTGGAAAGGATGTCTGAGACCTGTTTGCGTCGATTATCCTCAAGAGCATAGTTCGATACAAGCCAAGATGTAATACGCTCCAACTGGGTATTTTGCATGTCCATCGCATGCATACGATGTCTAACATGTCAGAATGGTAGGATGTACGTTTCCTCTTGCTTCCACGTGACGTTGTGGCCAATCTTTGAACCCTGTTGGTTGGCGTCCCTGGATTATCTTTCTCGTTCAAATTGCCCGCCTCATCGAACAAAGGGGGTTGTGGTACATAAGGTTCCTAGGATACGTCCATATCCTCATCTGCCCCCAGTGGCTCCACATCATTCGATGCCATGTCACCAGGGGTCTTTGCACCAGCCCCTGTCGCACGATATTTTCCAAATATGAATGCTAGCTCATCAAAGTGGAGGAATGGCTTATTTCGGAGTCCCTTCGCAGTAGGATGGCCCTGTATGTCCAAACAAATATATTTTTAGGTACTTCATAATGTAACTTATATGTATGCTATAAATCCGTAGTCTTACCTTGACCCATGTCGAACACGTCCTTCTCAGCCTCCACGCATTTGAACTCATCATTCCACCCAAATCCACTGCACCCGGTACCTAGCATCTCGGATATGGCTGTATACTGCTTCTTCAGGCTCTTCACCCTACAGTCTATCGTAGTTGTTGCTTCAATTGTACAATTTGGTATTTTTTCCTTTAGCAGTCGCAATAGATTTGATAAGTATCCATGCCTGAATGTTCCATTGTTTGATCTCCAGCATCCCTCCTAGACCATTGCAATGACGCATTCCACCAACCTGGCATCCTTAAATCTGGTCCATGAGTGCTTTTTCATTCTCTCCACACCTGCCATTGTCCTACATGCATACGTACATATCACCACATGTTTCACTTTGTTTGGGTTATATCTCAAAGTATGTAGGATAGTAAAGTGGAATAACAAAGATGAATTCTCCACTTGGAGAGCAAACAACAAGCACATTGGTCGCAATCTCACCCTTACGCGTCCTATATCTCGACCGATCAGAGGCGCTGACATTCACCTTGATGTACGTGCCATCCAATGCACCCAAACAATTCTGTAGCAATACATTACGGGAGTTACGTACATCATTCTAAATCCCTTTTCACCATATATGGAAAGGACAAAAAAAGTATGTACCTCAAACCACTTCCACTTCCCATCAGTACAAGAGTTCGTGATTGGCTCTGGTTTCATTAGTAGAATCTCATGTAGTCTCAATACTGCTCTAAGTACAGAGTTGAAGTGTCTAGACACCGTCTCACTAGACCTTGCAAATTGTCTATGAATCATTTTGTTCTTAACATCACGCGCTAAGATGTGCAAGAACATGGCGACCATCTCCTCGACATCTACGTATTCGGTCACCTCTAAACTACCTATTGTTCTCAACATACTACAAAGGATGGTAAAACACATTCTATCCATCCTCGTGCTCTCGATACAACATAGGTCACTTTCGTAGATCAGACGGAAGAATGTTAATTGCCTAATTTGATGTCTAAGGTATGGCGATTGGTGTTCTATCCTACGATGACCGTTAAGTAATAGATCTAACAGTAGCAATGTTTGACGTTGGGTGGCTGTAATTACTGTCAATATCGTAATTAGTTCGCGATTTTCTAAAGTAGGATGAACGCACAATTATTTGCTCATGATACACAAAAGCTATCATTAGCGCTTTATTTCATCCATGACTATATATTGCATGGGTATGACTTAAATACTGCTATTAATCCTTCCCATAATATACATTACGATCATCCCCCCAATGAATCCTATTAATAGTTGCATGATACTACTACAACCTCCTACTGGACCGCTATTCGTAAAAGGTATGACACGAAGAACTTGTGTCGACTCAAACGTATATGATCTGCCAGTTGGCCCCACTACATATTGCCTAAATGCACGCTCTGCTTTTGCAAATGTTGCATATGACTTGTGAACTGCTCCTCTAAATTCGTTCACTTCTTTGTGGCATTCAACCCACGATGTGTAAATCCTTGAATTACGACCAAGGAATACGACATAGAATTTTGAATTCCCCATAACCCTAAATTCAAGATATAATTAGTTAAATGCTAATAGCTCACCTATAGCAATATGGGAATTGAATGAAGACTATTAAGTCCATATTCTTTTTTCATAACATTTATTGTTGGATTCAGGGTTTAGGATTTAGGGTGTATTTGTTCAAGGATTGTAGGGTCTAGGGGTTAGGGGTTAGGGTTTATGACTTTTTGGGGGTTAGGGGGTTATGATTTTTTTAGTGGTTTTAGGGTTTTTATAGGTTAGGTCTTTTAGGGGTTAGGAATTAGGATTTTTTTGGTAGTTAGAGTTTTTGAGGGTTTATGATTAGGGTATTTTAGGAGTTAGGAGTTAGGATTTTTTGGGGTTAGAGTTATTGAGGGTTTATGGTTAGGGTTTTATAGGGGTTAGGAGTTAGGTTTTTTTGGGGGGGTTAGTGTTTTTAGAGGGTTGGGTTTTTTAGGGGTTAGGGGTTTTAGGGTTTTTAGAGGTTGAGGTTTTTTAGGGGATAGGATTTTTTTGGGGGGTTGGGGTTTTTAGGGGTTTAGAAGTTTGAGTATTTTATGGTTTGTTTTTTTTTTTCAAAGTTGTTTAGGTTATTTACAAAAATAACGTTTTTATATGGTTCTTAGTCTGAATTCAACTTCAAGGAAAATATTGTGTTTTCTTTTAAAAGATAGTTTGTGATTCAAAATAGCTTATGTTATTTAATTTAATTTTTTTTTTTGTTTTTCTTTAGTTCTTAGTTTGAATTTAACTTCAAGAAAAATACTATCATCAACCGGTTACAAGAATTTTTTTTTTTTTTCAAAAATGTTGTGTGGGTTATACAAATGAACTACATCTAATATTTTTTATTTCCAAAGTACAATAGTTAATTTTAAAAGGTTCTCTTTATACTGTTCTTAATTCAAATGAGATTTAAAAGAAAATATTATTTTCAAAACAATAGTTCTTTTGTTTTGACAAAAGTAACTTACTTGACAAAACTTCTTTTAGGTACGTTTATTCCCAAAAAATCCAAAAAAATTACGATTTGACACGACCTTAATATTCCAATTGAACCTTTGTTTTTTAAAAATTATATATGTTACATGCTATAAAAAGAAAAAACATAACGTTATATGCTTGAAAAAACAAATGAAGATTCATTGGTAGACAAAGTTCATTATACACTTGGTTATTTTTTCAATTAAAGTAGAATAATTGATATAAAAAAAGTACTTTTTATGAAATCAAGTAATTTCAAACAAGGGTGACAAAGAAGAAAAATACTATTTTCAACTTAACTTGTTTACCGTATGGTTCTTAATTTGAATTTAAATTCAAGAAAAATACTATTTTCAAACAAAGGTGACAAAGAAGACTTGTTTTTATTGTGTCGAGTTAGGAAACAATGCATTGTACATGACTTTTTGAACAAACAAAATGGTAGAAATTCAACATATTTAATAAAGGATGATAGAAGAGAAATACATAACATTCCTATGTGTCAAAAATAGTACATAAAAAATGTCCAAACAATACATGAAAAAATAGTGTCAAAAATGTCCTAAATGGCATGTAAATAATACATTAAACAACCTGATTGGAAAAAGGGAAGCATGACCAAATAATACATCAAAAAATAGTGTCAAATATAATGTATATACATAACAGAATCATTCCTATTTGTAAATTAACGAACCTCAATCTAGGGTCGAATAGAATAGTGCTTACGACCCTGCAAAGAATATAGCCAAGTGAAGAATATTTAACCAAAAAGGTGGTAGAAGGTAGAGACGAAGAGATGAAACATACTATTAAAATTTAAAATGAATAAACCAAAAAAACGTGCAAGGAAAACAATATTACCTTAGGTACGAGGTTTCGACCGAGATGGTAGAGGGGGTGGCTGGATGTGGAATGAGACCAACTCTATGACAATAGGAGACAATACATTGGTTAGTTAATGAAAGAATATGTAATAGCAAATAATGTATATGACGGAAGGAGAGAAACTCGTGTTAAGAACTGCTCACCATGGAATGCAGAAATGTTATAGTGGAGTGGAGTTGTGCTCAACATGATAGAGAATGTAAGTGCATATATAAAGGAAAAATGAGAGGTAGTAGTTAGCAACATTGTGGATAGGTAAGTGAACCTACCATATTCAATTAACTCAAAAAGTGGGAAAATGAAGTATGAAAAGATGGAATTGCATGGAGAAAGGCAATTGGATTTAAGTTGAGGTGGTTGGGAGAAAAAATAACATTTAATACAAGTACAAGTACAATATATATATATATAATATTTTATAATGCATTAAAGGTACCTACCAAGTTATACCAACCGTGTTACATGACAAGATACACATTAATTCATCCATTCTTGAAGTAACTTGAAGTAAGGACTACTAAACTGAATAGTAACTTGAAGTAAACCGGCCTCAGAGGTAGATTATTCATTCATATGAATTAGATTTCATATGAAAGGGCTGAGCACAAAGAAGTATCAAATATGGTTTAGATTAATTGAATTACACTTAACAGATTGACCAAAAAACAGAGAGCAAAACAGAGGGCGTAGCATAGATGTACACACAACTGGGAGGACTAAAATTCAATTTAACCTAAAAACATAGAGCAAAACAGAGGACAGAGCATAGGTATACACACAACCGGGGGACTAAAATTCATTTTAACCCAAAAACAGAGAGCAAAACAGAGGACAGAGCATAGGTATACACACAACCAGGGGACTAAAATTCATTTTAACCCAAAAAAAGATAGCAAAACAGAGGACAGAGCATATGTATACACACAATCGGGAGACTAAAATTCAATTTAACCCAAAAACAGATAGCAAAACAGAGGACAGAGCATAGGTATACACACAACCGAGGGACTAAAATTCAAATCAACCTAAAAACAGAGACCAAAACAGATGACAGAACATAGATGAACACATACTTGGGGGGATTACAATTCAATTTAACCAAAAAACATAGAGCAAAACAGACGACAGATCAAAGATGAACACACAACCAGGGGATTGAAATCCAATAACACATATTGAGGATAGAACAGATAGCACGATATGGAAGTAATCACAGAAGCCCAAACGAAATCAAAATCAGAAAAGCCCTAACAAAATCAGTTTCATAAAAAATATATATATATATATATAGAGGGAGGTTTGTACTCATCATCGACCGGTTTAAAAAGGGATAGAGAATGAACCTGTTGTGAGTAGACCCACCCACCAAGCTTCAAACTAATGTAGAAGTCCCCTACCAAGCAATCCGTCCTATGGTCACTCAGACGAAACATGCAACATCACAGACCGAAAGAAAGGAGCCAAGAAACTATAGATGAGGAAATAGAAACGAAAAAGCGGCAAGGGACTCTACGCAATGGTTGTTTGAAGCGGTGAGTGGGTTTTAGCCACAGATCTGAAACACAAAACAAAAGGATATACTTAGGGTTTCATCTATTCGAAAAAAAACCACAGATCTATGGTTAGAGTTGCATACATTGCAGAAAAAAATATTCAAATCGACAGATTACGAAAGAAGAAACCAGATCTACGGTTAGGGTTTCAAACATTGGGGAAAAAATGGTAAAATCGACAGATTAGGTATGGGAGTGGGACCTCGCCCAAGATAGAAGAACGATGAAGAGGAAAGACGATGCGAAGCAAACAATACCACAAAGCTTTCGCCAAAGAGAAGAAAATAGACCTCTCATGAGAGAGAAGAGAGAAGATGAGAAGATCGAAGATGAGAGAATACGAAAAAGGTTGCAAATGGCATGATGTCCATGGGGTTGTGTGCGGATTTTAACATTGTTTATTGTTGAAGTCCGGGGAGTTACAAAATGAAATCCGGGTTAAGCAAACCTGTGGGCCAAACGAATATGTCCACTCCCCCCAACTCCTACTCCATGGGCCAAAGGGGCCCTTAGTGATAAAAAGTTTACAATGATAATGAGATCTCAAAATAATACCATAAAAAACTTGTAAGGATTTAAGGAATAACCTAGCACTTTTCCAAACTATTCTACTGGGAGAAAATTTATGCAAATAAGTAAATTATCGTTTCTTCTAATCTTCCAAGCATCTTTTTGTTTTTTTACTTTTCTACTACTTCAAGCAATGTTATGAGTGAGATTTTTAAATTAAGAATAATTTGCTTGACCATTTTAGCACAATCCAATTCCTTAAATTTTTTTTCAACGACCTTACTCATGATATACTTTTATAATTCTCAATTGAGCAAAATCTAAGAATCTTATTATGTAGTTTTAGTACAAACCAATGAAATGTATAGTCAAGATCAACCATATAGTTTATATTTTGTCTTAAAGTCCAACAATTAGTAGTGGGAGACTAAGCTCCATATTGCTTTTTCTTTAACATATATTTCAAAAACTTTTGTACACCAAAACATATATTTAAGAATATCTTTACCCATTAACTTGAAGAAAGTAATTGATTTGCTAGTAAATTTCTAAACACTTTTACCCTCAACAAATTTGAGCAGCAATCCATGTAGAATGATTGTTTCCGCAAGCGATCTTCAACAACTCTTTTACTCATACCAACGTATTTGGATTAAGAAGTTAATTTCTCGTGAGATGGATCTTTGTTCTTATGATAAGTGATTTCACAGACTTAGTACCATTACACTTAGAATGACATACATACACAACTCCACAATACTTAGACTTAACATAAGAATCATTAGAATAAAAAATCTTTCTAACTTCTCACAATGATCCTAAGTCATGGAAGGTCATTCTTTCCTTTTTTCCTTTCTTTTTTTTCTTTTAAATTACCACTTCACATTTTTTAGTAATTTGGAGGACAAGGTAGATCCATTTCCACTCATGTAGCTCTCTATCATTCCATTGCTTGATATTTTCCACCTTTTATATGAATTATTTCCCCTTTCTACTCATGCTTTACACTACAAATTAAGTACAAGCATCATGGGTTATTAATTAAATTAAATTCAAAAGAAAAATAAAATAGTATTTGTAGTTGTGGGGGTAAAACAAAAAACACAGACACGCAAATCTACAAAACAAACCTAAACAATGAACCAAAATGAAATTGTCTCAATATATTATAATTCTAAAGGACAATTTCATTAAGTCACTGGTATATTCGTAGGAAAATCTATTATAATATGTATATGTATATGTGTGTGTTATATGTATAAATATATTATAAAAAAAAAAATCCTTAGCAAATGCTAATTAATAAAGGACGATAATATGTTTCAAATAAGTTTTAGATTTAGGATATATTTGGGATTGATTTTAGAATAATTTTTTTTACTCCAAGTGATTTAGTTATAGTTACTTTTGTATAAGTGTTTAATTAGAAATCATTTTAATGTTTGACTTCACACATTTTTAACAGTTTGTTTTGAAATGATTAATATTTGTTTTCAAAAATTTTAGAATCATCAATTTACTAACAAGAGCAATGCATAGAGAGTTAGAAAAAAGTTTTAGAGAGAAAATTAAATACAAAAGGAAACAAATTTTAGTGTAACGCCTAACAATTTTTATTAATGATCGATTTCTAATTTTGGAGTCAATTTTGAATTTATGAGTAATTGTTTTTGGACTTGGGTTAAATTGAGGTTTAGAGAGTTTGAAAGGGAAAATTTGGAATGAAAAAGTTGGTTTGAGGGCATTTTTGGTTTTGGATTAAAAATGAAAAAAAAAAGAGGAAAATCTCTCTCTCCCACTTTCCTCTCTCCCCGATTTCTTCTTTCTTCTTCTTCTTCTTCTTCTCTCTCCCCGTCGACTCCCTCATCTCCCTCTCGCACAACACCTTCCAGCCTTCATCTTCTTCTAACTCCAACAAGCAACAATGTCGCGCGACCCACATGACTGAGTTGCTTCCTCTCCGACAAACAACAACACACGCACGCGTCGACCCCCTATTCAAACCACCAATGATGCAAACCTCGAATCCATGAGCTCCACGATAAGTAGGACCTCGAGCATTGGAGGCATACTCCTACAAGCAGCAACACTGACAGACAAATGGTGGTGTTTCCACCTCGAATAGCTTCCAAATCTATCGAGTTTCAACGTCGATTTTCTCTCACATGCATGTATATCGCGACTGGTTCTCTCCCTGATTCCAGCAACCTCTAACAACGTGTTTGAACCCAGGTCCAAGATGGCAGCAACCCGATCTGCGATTTCAGTGAAGACCCACACAAAGTTTCACGATTTCCAGCGAGACCCAATTCTCAATCAGTTAAGAAACTTTGGTTATAGAGATGAGCCTTGGAATGCATGAATGACTTTGATTGTAGTTTCTCTATAAGCGTGAATGTATGGATAGTTGACTTAAACTGAATGAAGATAAGTGTTTGGGTTGTTTGAGATGTTTGGTTAGCTGCAAAGAATACTTGAGCTATTAGACTGAATGGTTAAGTAGGGTCTACTTGAGGTGTTGGGGCGTTTAACTAAGCACTGAATGCCTAGAACACTTGAATGGTTGGTTGGAGTTTAGGTCTCTGGGGATGTTGAATGAGTTGATTGTGTGCATGATGCTTGACTTGTTGGATTAGGCTAGTGGGCGATTTAGAACACCTCAAAGGCATGTGGTGTTCAAGGTCATGATCCGTGTTTCGTGTTTCCAGAATAGTACAGATGACTGGGCATGTTTAACATATTTTTGTTGGGTTTGAAAGTGGATGGGACAATAATGACCATTATGGTTCTTAGCGTGTTCAGGGAGTTAGCATTGAAAGGAACTTCTTAGGGTGATATGTCGCTAGTAACTTCTTAAAAGAGAGAGAAGTTGGTTGCCTTAATGCTGGCCTACAAAGTAAGTAGCCATTCGGATTGGCTCGTTAGGATTTTGTATGCAAGGAATGTGTGTGAGGCATGATGAGCTTATTTATATGAGCAGTGAGTTGCTTGAATGTCGATGATTTGTGTTTCGCTTGAATATGTATGAGGCATAGATGTTGTGAGATAGGATGGATATGAGGGTTGTTTTTCCTTTTTGCTTGTGTTAGCTTAGGCCCATTGTATGTGCTTGTGAACCTCAACCAAGTTGTGAGTGTGATTCTGACATGATGAGTGAGTTTGGCATGGTGAGTTACCCTAGAGGTTTCAAGAGTGTTGCGAATGAACAAAAATCCACTAGGCTAGTGTTACTTACCCTTTCCTTTTTTCCCGTGCGAACATGTATTCCTAAGATGTTGTGAGGTAGGATGGGCATGAGGGTTACTTTCCCTTTTTTCTTGTGCTATCTGATAGGACCAAAATAGTCCTAGTTTATTATGCCTAAATCATGTTAGTTTGTTAGAATTTATGTGTTTATTTGTTTATTTTGTAGATATTTGAACAAGAAGTGTAATTTGGAGCAATTGCATCCAATCGAGGTTACAACGAGATATTTCAGAGGTCATTTGAGCAACCGAGTGAAGAATATAAGCAAAAGACCATTTTGCCCCTAAGGAGCGTCGAGACTCCAGAAGGAGGCCTTGCTTGATGCTATAAGGTAGCAACCTCGGATGCAGGACAACATCTGACGCTACCCAGCAGCATCGAAATGTTGTCGCAAGTCTAGACGCGCGGATGTAGGATAGCGTCTAGACATTGCAACAATGAGCACAGATTGACGCTGCAGCGACCCTCGACACTAGTCCAATTAAGGGCAGAGTTGAGACGCTGCTGCGATTTCTATAAAAGCATTTCTTCTCCCTCTAAGTCATTTGGTCTCCATTTTGGCAGCTAAGAGATCATGTTAAGGCCATTCCTCTCTATTTTTCAATAGAATGGGATAGTTTAGGAGTTTTTGGTTAATCTTTGGTGTCGAGCAACATTGTAACGATGTTCAGGTAGACTATCAACGCCGTTTCGAGTTGTAAATAAGGTACTATGTATTTTTGTGAAATTTATTCCATATTTCCATTATTTTCCAGCATGTTCTATTGTTTCTTGATTCTTGTTTGAACGCCCATAGCATGTATTCTTTCGTAGATAGATTGACAACTTATTTACTCGATTGAATACGTGATCGTTAGTTTAGCTAGCACTAGGACCAGCACATGTTTGCATCGTAAAGGCTAGTCTCTCATGTAGATTTCATGATAGGACCTAAGAATCAAGAGAGCTAATTAATTAAATTAGGAATGCATGCTTAGTTTAATTAATTTGTCCAAATCAATCCTTAAAACATAAAGCGATTAGCTACGTTAGTATGGAACGCTATCGTACCCAGCTAATTGGGGCTAATTAGACTAATTAACTTGATGGTAGGTTGGGTTAATTGCGATTTAGGGGACCTAAGTTTTCTTAGGGGCTTATCCAGCTTTACCGGTGAGTCGATTAGGTAATAGAAGGCTAGGAAATAGCTTGCATTTAGGCATTCTTGATCAGAAATAACATTGTACAGAGTTTTATCTCGAAACGGTGCTTGAGGTTAACCATTATCGTTTATCTTACTGCTTTCAGTCCTTCTGTTTATTTTATGCTTAATTCCCCCCAGTCTGTGTCAATCCATGTCCTTAAGAAATCCAATATAATAGAAGTTAATTTAGCTCGATTCTCTGTGGTTTGACTCGGTCCACTACTAATTACTACAAATAGTTAATTTTAGATCGATATTATAAATTATATTTGATAGAGCCTTCGATAAGCTCTTTTATCAAATTGGTGCTATTGCTTTGGATTTCATTTATTTGATTTCTCCAGCTTGCACCAATTCTGATTTTTATCACTATCTTAGGGGGCAATTCCCCCACAGTGTTTAAAATGAGGGTTACTTTCCTTCATTCGGCTTGCTAGCTTAGGGGCAATTCCCCACCGTTTCGAGCATGAGGGTTGCTTTCCTTCATTGTGTTGCACTAGCCAGAGGGGCGATTCTCCCAAGATGGTAGGCATGATGGTTGCTTTCCTTCACTGCATTAGACCAATCTAGGTTACATACCCGAAGGTATAGCACGAGGCAATACTAGAGAGGGGTGGGCTTGGGGTAAGGTGAGTAAGCACTTAGCTAACTAAAATGAATGTTTGAGACTAAGCAGGAGCCTGTGAGTTAGGGCAAAGCTCTTCTTTGTATGGTTTTGAACTTTGGACCCTTAAGTGGGCAGCTTACTGAGTATGTTTATACTCACTCTTGTTTGTGTCTTTGCAAATGGTGCACAACCACGAGGCGAGTGACGAAGGCGATGACTTGACGAGGCTATGGAGACACCGCCGGAAGTTTCTTTCCTTGTGTTTAGTATTTAGTTTTGTGTCATTGTTATGTATTGTGTGGTTGGGTTGTAAATTTGTAGTTTCTCTTGTTTTTGTGTGTTTAGTAGTATTTCTTAGTTCGTGTGTCTGTAGGTTGAACTCAACATGTTTTATCGTAGTTTGGTAGATGCTGAGTGGTTCCTCTAGGTCATAAAGTATTTTTATGTCTCTTTCCAAGTTCTTGAAAATTTTGGTTTTCCAGTAGTTACGTCGTTATGCTGCCGAAATTTCGGACATGAACGAGATAACTCAGTTGTACTTTTGCATTAGCATGTTCAGTTTTTAAGGTCGTTACATTTAAAGAGAGAAAAAAGTTAAAAAAGAAAGAGTGACAAATTTTGGAAAGAAGTTACAAGAGGGAAAAATATTTGTAGATAAAAACCTTAGAGAAAGAGGTAAAAAAATCTTGGGCTAAATTATACAAAATACTCCTAAACTTTGGAGTAGGTTTTAATTATGCCCCTAGATTTTGAAAAGTTTCAATTTTACCCTTGAAATTTGAAATTTGTTCCAAAAATACCCTTGGAGAGTTTTTTCATTAACATAAGATAGAAATTGACACAATGGCTAATGTGTAAGAATTCGAAGACATACATGACATCATTTACAACATTATTCATATAATTTGATGTGGCAGTTGATGTTTAAAAGTTGATTATGTAAATGATTTTAACAATATATCTTCTAAGATGAAATAAATGGTAACAACGATTTTAATCTTCTATATAGTTGTAAATATTATCACGTATACCTTATAATTTTTATACATCAGCTGTCACGTCAATTTTCATAATTTATTTTAATAGAAAATATATTTTTGGACCAATTTCAAAGTTCAAGGGTATGCTATTACTACATGCATGCTATTAAAATCTCAAGAAAACAATAAAATAAATCCCTTAATAAAACATTTATTAAAAATCAAAACAACTTTTTAGTTTGGGATCCCACCAAAAATTAAAAGCATCAAAATTCAAGTTTCACTGTCATAAAAGAAAAGGCTAAATAGAAATTTTCAATTCAAAACAAACTAAAACAAAAACTAGAAACAAACGTAAAGGCTCAATATTTACAGAAAAACTATGCTTCTTTTTGTCACTCATGGCACTTCCAGCAAACTGTCCCATCAATCGCTTAGGATGTCCTTGCCTTTACCTGAAAAAAAAAAAAAAGAAAATAATAAGTATTAAAAATACTCAGTAAGTAACCTCACTATTGGGGTCAGTTATCCAAACACACACATAACATGTACCATGATGCTTAAATGTTGGGATCTAAACTTTTACATTACTAAAATCTTTTCCTTTTTGCCATAACGCCAAATGTGACCATATCGCCACAAAGGCCTTTCTTGTTACCATATCACTACGGTGACCATATTACCACCTTTCTTCTTGACCATATCGCCAAGTTTTGGAAATAACATGAAAACTTTACTCTTAACCATATCACCTAGTTTTTTTTAAACACATAAAAACTTTAATTCTGATCATATTGCCATGGTGACCATATTGTCATCCCTCATCTTGACCATATCACCAAGTTTTGAAAACAGATGAAAACCTTCCTCTTGACCATATCACCAAGTTTGGACTATTTGACCATATCGCCAAATGAGACAATTTTTAAAAACTGTCCTTTTAGCAATACTTATATTCATGAGTCATACATATGCATGAGGTCCCTTAAACCATTTTAGAATGATGCAACATAGAAAACTTTCATGACAAAACACATAGAAATTCAACATTCAATAATCATTATTTATCATTAATAATCAACATTCAGTAAATTCAAATCAGATTGGCCATCAACAAATTTTTCTTTCCAACATCCCAATAGTAGAGCTACTTATCTTTAGGCCGTCCCAAATAAAAAAAATTCATTTTGACTTATCAAAAACCTTGACCAACACCTAAAACAATTTTCTAAAATTAACACTAAATCTCAAGATCCAATTGAATGCTGTGATTTTACCCAAGAGAAAAAAAAATTAAGAGGGTTACCTAAGTGGCCCTTGGTCAATGTCTCTCCAAAAACTCAATTCAATCGATTTGATACCGACTCAACACTAAGTAGAAAAGTTTCAAAAATTAAGGACTGATCAAGAATATATGAATCGAAAGAACAAAGGTTCAATTAATGTCGTTACCTACCAAAAACTCATCAAAGAAGCACATTTTCTCGTTGAACAGTGTTCGAAAGTATTCAATCTCGCAATCTAAGATATAAACGTTATGGATATTCTGATTTAAGGTCATTAGAGTTGTGGGTAATAGGTGTTTGAGTCATCAGTATGCTCGCCAAAAACGCAAGTCATTGTCATGTAGAGGGGAAGACGCTGACAAGGGTCACAGGTCTTTTACATTATGAGGTGTTGCAAATAGTGTGGATGAACACATGGTGTTTGTGGGTCCCACATTGATAATTCTTATTTGTGAGGATTATTTGGCCTTTATACTTAGTTATCTTGTTATTTTATGTGTTATTAAGAAAAAAATGGCTAGCAAAAAGTTGGTTTGAATTGAATTATTGTTGGAAGCCTTTTAAATTAAGTAAGTGGAGAAAAGAAAGCAAAAGAAGATGAAAACTGAGCTTACTTTATATTTTTGTACTGAAAATTAAAGATTGCAGCAGAATTGCAATTCCATCAGATCTAAAATTTAAAGGAAATTCGCAAATCTAGGAATTTTATGCAATCTTGTCTCCACGATTTCAGCTAGAATTTGGGCCATAATTGTTCATCGTTTAAGAACGAAACCTTAGCCCAAATCCTCTATAAATATTGGAGAAGAAACCACAAGAAGGATCATTTTTTTCCTGCTGTTTTTAGCCTCAACGTGCTGTTGTTTTCACAATTTTTTGTTGTTTTCACAATTTTCTGTTGCTGTATTTTTGGCTGTTTTCACGATTTTTTGCTGTATTTTCTAATGTTTTAACGATTTTCTGCTACTGTATTTTTTTTTTCTATTTTTCCAGCTGATTGAGCTTCAAAATTTGATCATTCCTCAACGAAAGTTAAAGGAAGTAAAGACTCAATTCTCGTTGAGAAAAGTGGGATTGAGTCGATTGAAAGAGAAGTAAGGGAAACTCTTGTTTATTGTTTTTCTTAGAATTTATTTGCTACATTATCTAAGTTTATTTGCTTCAGTTTTGGGGATTTAGTTGTTGCTGTAGTTTTGATCTTTCAGTTGTATTTTTGTGGTTTGAAAGAGTTGTTAAAGTTCATTTAAGTTTCGGCATTGAGTTTTTTTTTTAGCTTAATAAAATTCCCAGTTTATTCTATTCAATTCTATTCTTATCCAAGTTCATTCTAGTTTATGTTCTTCAAATTTTGGTCAATTTATTTACATTATTACATTATGTAATTTTTCTCTTCTTCCTTTTTAATTCCATTATGCATTTTTATTACTTTAAAGCTTTGTTTTTCAATTTTTCCATGATGAGCTAAATTTTCTTAAGGGATTCAAGTTTGTGAATGCCCTGAGAGGAAAAGATGTAAAGCTTCTAGCTAGAGCATTTTAACATAACAGTTGTGTCTTGTTTGTTTTTGTTGAGTTAAGTGTTGGGCAAACCTGGTTCACCACCTAGTGTTTCTCGTCAAGTTTAAACTCAATACTAAAGGTGTTAAGGGAAAGCCGATATCACAAAAGCAATGAAGGAAAAGACTTAGAAATAAGTCTTGAATATTGACCCTAGACATAGGGCGAGACTCCAAAACAACTAGAATTACGTGCTAAACTATTTAAGTTTGATTAGCCATAGACATATTGGTTTAATCACTTAATCTCCTAAAGGTTTGAGTCAAAATTGAATAGGAGTTGAATTCACTTTACAAGGTTTTCTTGTGTTAAGCTACAGTTGCAATTGCAATGGAGTTGCAATCTTTCTAAAGGGCATGATCAACTTGAATCCCTACCTTATTTCCATTGATTTTTTTACCTTACATTTTTAGCAAATTATCTTCTTAATATTATCAAAAATCTTGGTTACCTCAATTGCATTTTAAACACCATTTTGTAGTTCTTGAACTTAGTTAAAATTTCGTTCTCTTGGGACATGATATCTGGAATACGTTCCACTTACTACTTACTTCGACTGTGTGCACTTGCATTGAGCTGAAATTAATTTTAACCCACATGTTTTAGTTGACCAAGTTTTTGGTGTCGTTGTCGAGGAATGCCATTTTAACAAAGTTCAATTGAGAAGCAGATTGTAAACAGATTACAATTACAATCCTTCTATTGTAAGAGATCCGAATTTGGGTTGTACATACATTGCAGGTTAAGTCTGGTGTATGCAAAAAGAGTCTCGTTTCTTGGAGCTTGACCTTGAAATAGAAAGAAACTTCCACCGGCGCCACAGGCAGCAAAGGAGGAAGAAAAGGGAAAGGCAATAGATGATCGCACAGGGAATTCTTAAAGAACTCATTTCACAGCAAATGGAGCAATTCTTCAAGCCAATCCAGCAAATGGAGGAAATCACAAGAATGTGAACTCTTCACAACAAGAAAATCCTCTACAAAATCCCATATTTATTGCAGAAGATTGAGATAGAGCAATCAGAGACTGTAACTGCAACCTTTTAAAACTTGAACACAGGAATTGTTGAACCAACCATTGAGGCCAATCAATTCGAATTAAAGCCAGTCATGTTCCAAATGCTACAGGACATTGCACAATTTGCAGGATTGCGACATGAAGACCCACAGAAGCATCTCAAACTATTCTTATGAGTTTGCAATTCTTTCAAGAAAAATGGAGTTTCCAATGAAATCTTGCACTTAAAGTTATTTCCTTTTACCTTGTAAGGAAATGCAGAAGTGTGGTTAGACTTTTTTCCTCCAGACACCATCAAAACTTGGGACGAGTTGTCAGAGAAGTTTCTTCTGAAATACTTTCCACCTACTAAAAATGCACAACTCAGAGGAGAGATTGTCACATTTAAACACAGACCTTAGGAAGAAGTAGATGTTGCATGGGAACGATTCAAGTCAATGGTCAGAAAATGTCCTCACCATGGCCAACCAGCATGCCCCTAATAGAGTATTTCTTCAACCAATTGACTCTAGCATCAAAGGCTATACTCAACTGATAATGCTAATATTTTACATATTTCTAGCCATTTTTACTTAAGCTATTTGCACAAATGAATGCTTTTATGTCTAATAAATATAGAAAATTAATAAGAAAATAGCCAAAATTAGTTAAGGGATTGTTTTGAGCAAAGAAATATGAAATAAGAGGAAAATAGTTGATTTTTAATGAGTTTTGATGTTTTTATGCAGAAAAGCGAAAACTGACAGAATTGCAACTCCAATTGCAATTGCAATTTCACTTGGGAGACAGAATTCTGAAAATCAAGGAAAAAATCTGGAAGCTCGATTTTATGCTAATATTTGAAGATATTCTCCACGAATCAAGCCCATAAAGATTTGATTCTTGACTTAAACATCCAAGGATCAAACCCTAGCATTTGGAGGCT
Organism: Trichosanthes truncata; assembly: GCA_033996785.1. NCBI lineage: Eukaryota > Viridiplantae > Streptophyta > Magnoliopsida > Cucurbitales > Cucurbitaceae > Trichosanthes > Trichosanthes truncata. Next base: position 27,816,937 of record JAWPNB010000003.1, on the reverse strand, counting down.
ATAAATATAAAGATTCAAACCACAAAAAAGAAGTCATGATCGGCCATACTCGATTGAAGACCATTATTTTTCTGCACTTTAGTTTTCTGTTTTCTGGACTAAAAGGAGAAGAAACACCACCCAATCTTCAATCCAACCCTGTCGAAAGTCTAGGGTTGTGAAGATCTTACTCTTCTTGAAAGAGGTTGAGTTTAGATTGATTGAAGAGGTGATAATTCTCTCCTTGAAGTTCTACTTTTCCCTTGTAATTGCAGTTTTTGTTTTTTTCTTAATTTTCGAGCAGTTTTAGTTTTCGATTTTAGTTTAATTTCCAGCAGCTTTATTTCTGTTACTTTGACTTCAGTTTACTTCTAGTCTTTTGTCCTTAATTATTGTAGTCCTTTACTTTACAGCTAGTTTACTTTAATAAAGTTCAGTATTCTTTCTTCACAACATTCTTTAAGTTTACTGCTTATTTAATTTCCAGTTTCTGTTTTCCCTTCCTTCTAAATCAGTATGTATTTTCTTTCTTTTTATGTTTGTTTATTTATTCTCTATATCATGAGCTAATTCCATCTTTGGGATTTGGATATGTGGATGCCCTAAAGATTGGAAGCTTGGCCTAAGAGGTAAAAGTAACTTTGCTTGATTCCATAACATTGTTTGCTTTTATTGGTTATCATTCTTATTGTAAATCTAGCTTGATCACCTAGGTGAACATATAGAGATTGAGTTTAATACTGAAAGGGTTAAACGAGATTACATATTCATACAAAGAAATAGAGGAAAGGGGCTTAGACATAAGCACTTGTTTTTTACCCTAAACATAAGGTGAAACCTCTAAGACCAAGGGTTGTGTTCTCATTAAACTAAGTTCGTATTAGCCATAGACATATGGTTTAATCACTTAGGCTTCTAAAGGTTTTTCCATTAAAATCGAATAGAAGTTGAACTCGGTTTACATTACTTGGTGCTTGAGTAAAGATTGCAATTGCATTTTAGGTCACAATTCTTTTCTAAGGGGAAAAAGCATGTTTGGATTCCATCTTTTTATCATTTTATTTTTAGTACACTCACAACCTTCCCAATGTATCCATATTGGTTATCGAGGTTTCTTTGTGTGAACATCTTTGCCTTAATTTTAGATTTTGTGGTATACATTCTCTATGGGATCGATACTTTAGAATATTTCCTTTACTACTTATTTCATAGTGTGCACTTGCAATAGACTGGAGACTTTTTCTATTCAAAAGTTTTCTTCTAAAAGCCCACACGTTTTCAGTCGACCATTAACGCATCAGCCAACGACTCTTTATTGAAGAAAAGTGTGAATGAAATTCACCAGATTCTAGATGCAATTGTCTCCAATAATAACCAATGAGGAACAGAAGAATACCAACAGGTGAAAATTGTTGCAGGGATGTATGGAGCTGATGAAACATCAGCACTCAAGGCAGAGATGGCCGCCATGAACAACACCATAAAGAATCTTTCATTGGGAAATCAGGCTCCAGCCACTCAGCCAGCTCCTGTTGCAGCTATCACATAAACTTCTCTCCCTTCTTGTGTTTATTGTGGTGAAGTTACTCATGTTATGATATTTCGATGCATTATATAGGGCAGAACAGAGAAAATTCATACTCGAACACATACAATCCAGGATGGCATAATCACCCTAATTTCTCATGGGGTGGACAAGCTGCAGGTCTGTCAAATTAGAACCAATATACAAAGCCAAGAGCACCTCCAGGATTCAATAACCACCAGCAGACACCACCAGGATTCAACAATCAACATCAACAAATCCAGGCACTAAAGAACACCTCCAATACTCAATAGTAGTCGCAATCGTAAGGACAGAGCTCATCTCTAGAAGCCATGATGAAAGAATTGAAGGGAATAATCGAATTAAGCCCACAGTGGAAGTGTTGGAATCGACTTTGATTTTATTTAGAATTAAACAATAAAAATTAAGCTTAAGCAAAACGTACCTTGCAAATAATATGGAGATATTTTCTGGTGGTTCTTTACTTCTCGTGTTCCAAGACTTCTACAAAAGTCTTCCTTGCTACGACTCGAACACAAGACCAAGGCTTGTGGGAGCCTCTTGAAAGAAAATCCACAAGGGATTGGAGAGGAAGAGGTCTAGAGAAAATTCTTCAATTCTCTATTGAGGAGATGTGTGTTGTGTCTAATGGTTCAACCCAAGGGTCCTATTTATAGAAACCAAGGGCAAATCTTTGCCATAATTATATTTTAATATCTAATATATTAAAATATATCTTATACTTATTTGAATCTCATTCAAATCTCCTACGATATTTATTTATTTGAATCTTATTCAAATTTTATAAATATATTTTCTTTAATGTATCTAATATATATTAATTATTTTAATATTTAATGTATCAAATACAATAAATATATTTTCATCTTTTATATTTAATATATCTAATATATTAAATATTAATTTGAACACTTCAAATTAAATATTAATTTAAACATTTCAAAATTTTCTTTCAACTAAATTGATCTTTTAGTGTTAACTATGAGCTAGCAATGGTACCTTATGGACCTACAGATTATAAGCTCTAATGATACAAAATCAATTAATTAAACTCTTTAATTAATTGGTTTTTATTCATTAACTATAGGTCACTCAACTATAGACCAAGAGTTGCACTCTTATGCACTGTAGGACAAGTTGTGTTCATAGATATAATCACTACATGCAATTTAATCCTTCACGAGTTATTCGTAATTACAGCTGGGTCAAAAGTCCGTTTTATCCCTATAATTACATCTTGCACCTTAAGTACTACTGATCCTCTAATGAACAATTTGTTTATGATCCAACCATAAAATAAGTACCTCTTGTGCTAGTGAAAGGGTGGGCCCCATTGTTCAAGTTTCGAAATCAGCACTTAAGGGAACTACTCATCTACTTACCTTATATGGGAAGGAGTAAATTCCATCTTGTGAGATTATGTTCCCAACTCCCTATTTGGTCAAGTCTCCAAAATGGTAGGCATATTGAATTGACTACAAAAGCCACTCTCACCCATGCAAATCAAAGGGCAAGCCGAGTTCATAACTCCCTCAGGATTAAGATCGAGTGGCATATGATCATCCTCATGAAATATTAATCTTCTCAATTAACAGATTTATAAAGAGTGATGAAATATTTTGTGGTCCAGTCTTATACAAACTCATTATATAAGATACCCCAACTCACATGTCTTCACTTGAACGATTTAGATCAAATCATTTGTAACTATTACAAAGTGGGTCGTATCAATAGTTTTACCAGGATAAGGCACCCAACATTATCCATATACTATGACCCTTTAGGTTATTTCTTCAACACGATCCTCCCGTATGTCAATCACATATTGTTCAAGATTACACTAATAAACTTGGATTTTTCATATAATGAATAATATTATATTACAAATAAAATAATCAGAATTATTATTAATTATTAAATAAACCTTAATTACGAGGCTTTAAGGCATAAATCCCAACAATCTCCCACTTGCACTAAAGCTAGCGAGACATGTATCCTAGGCATACTCTATACCCAACAAGAATTATAAACAAGAACGAGGCTATTATACAAAGTTAGGTTGCATCACTGCGAAACTTTGAGATACATATGGGGCAGTTAGCTAGCGAAATGAAGAATAGATAATAGGGAACTTTACCAAGCAACACAGAAACTCCAAAGCAAAAAGGTCAGAAACATTACAAAGCAAGAACATTGAGAAGTGGCCTAAATTATGAAGGTCCAAAAATTATTGAGGAGCAAGGAAGTTTTTAAAAGACTTTACATTTAGAAGTTGAAAAGAATAACTGCGTAGGTGACGGAGTAAAGGAACTAATTGTAGAAAATTTTGATAAGGTGACAAAAGAAACTATCACCAAGTATAGAGAACCTAACAAGAAGGCCACAAATACAGGGATCCTAGAATCATCAAATTAGGAGTACAAACTACCACCACCTTTCTCCCAAAGATTCAAGAAGAAAGAGTAGGACATTCAATTTAACAAGTTCTTGGGTATACTAAGCAACTCAATATTAACATTCCATTAGTGGAGGCACTTGAGCAAATAACTAATTACATTAAATTCTTGAAGGATATTTTAAAGAAGAAGTGGAGATTGTGAGAATTTGAGACTGTGGCACTGATAGAAAATTGCAGTGCATTGCTAACAAGTAAGGTCCCACCTAAATTGCAGGACCTTGGGAGTTTTACAATTCCATGTATGATAGGAAGAATAGACATCGGGCGTGCACTATGCAATCTAGGAGAGAGCATTAATCTAATGCCACTCTCAGTTTTTAATAAACTGGAAATTGAAAAAGTTAGATATATGACAATGACACTCCAGCTGGCAGATAGATCCATAGCCCAACCTATTGAAAAAATAGAAGATGTCCTTGTAAAGGTGGATAAATTCGTTTTTCCAACCGACTTCATCATCATGGATTGCAAAGAAGATCGGGAAGTCACCACGATATTAGGAAGGTCATTCTTAACAACAGGAAGAACATGAATCGATGTTGAGAAAGGAAAACTAACAATGCTAGTGAATGATCAAACAGTCAAGTTTCATGTACTGAACGCATTGAGATACCCAAGAGACATGGAAGAATGTTCAAGGATAGAAGTCATTGACCCTTTATAGGAAATTGAAAGAGAATACAACCTGGATGAGGAAGAAATGTCTTATGATGAGCAACAATGGGAAGAAGCAGCTTATGTGAATATGCAACAAAGAAGTAGCCCCTTGGGAATAGCAGAGGATAAGTTGGCACCTATTCTACCATCCATCATTGAACCACCTAAATTAGAGTTTAAGCCACTACCATCACACTTGAAATACATTTTTTTTGGGGAGAAGGTAAAACTTTACCCGCAATCATTTCATCCACACTTACTGATAAGGATGAATTTTTCTTGATGCAGGTACTTGTTAAACACAAAAAGGCGATAGGGTGGACAATCGCAGACATAGAGGAATCAGCCTGTCTTTTTGCATGCACAAGATAAACTTGGAAGAATGAGCATGCAACTCAGTGGAAAATCAAAGAAGATTGAACCCGATAATGTAGGAAGTGTATTTCTAGGCTTAGATTTAGGTTAGTACTGTGCTTTTATAGTGAACTTTGATGCTTTTATGTTGTAATTTGTAGGATTCGAGCATGGAGAGCTAAACCGAGGAGTCGGAGCGGTTTACAGACCAAAATTAGTTTAAAGGAGTGCTTTTAGGCAAAGAACATGAAGAGAAGAGTTGTCAAAGCAGAGAAACCCGAGAGCATAGCATTGCAACACCATACATACAACCTTTCAACTTCAACAGACAGCAAGCAGAGCATTGCAACTCCAGCCCCAAAAATACTTTTTCCTTTTATTATATTTGAGGGGACAGCGTTGCAACGTTGTCTTGATAGTTTATAAGGAAATTTTCTATTTCGTGCAAAGGGAGTCGTTTTTTAGAGACCAAAACCCTAAAGTCGATTCATACACTGTCTTGGACCTAGAAGAGACCTTTAGAGAGCTAAAGAGGAGACTCAAAGCTCGATATCGCAGAACATCACGATGGGAACGAGTGTTGGCCCACGTCATCCAGTTTTATCCCTTTTTTCCTTTCTTTGTTTATGTGTTTTAGGATTTTGAGATAGGATTTTATGTTGTAAATTTAAGTTTATAAACTCTTGAATGGTTTTAATTGTGGAGACTTTGTTTGGTTTTTGAGTTGTAGTATATTAAACGCCTTTTGTGCATCTTGATTGAATTGTCTAAGCTTTTGGCCATGGCTTTGCATGTTAGATTAAGTTTAGCTTGAGAAAATGAATTTAATCAAGAACCTTAGATGCATAACTAGGGTTAATCTATTGCATGAGAATGAATAGGTTAATAATAGAAGCCGTTAAAAAAATGTCTTAATGCCATGTTTAGTTATAGAAATAGACTGAGAGGTTGATCTATTCCTTTGCATAAGTTCAATTGGGCTTAAGAGAGTCAATTGATTAGTTTAGTAATTTTTGGCTTAAGGTCGCTGCACGTAAATCAATTCTTTTTACCAATTCATAGTTGTGCTTAATTTTACTCAATCATTCATGTGTCTCTAAATGGACTCAAAAGCATGTACACAATTACTTTAGTTTTAATTCTTGAACAATCCAAAGTTAGGTTCTCTAAATAAAATTTCGCTTGCACAACTACTATACTTAATTAATCTAAAGAAAACTAATCTCTGTGGAGACAATAACTCGATACTCGTATCACTATATTAAAACTTGACACCATACACTTACGGTTATTTGCGAGCACTTAAAAACAACGCAACAAAGTGGTGAGGAAAGAATAATAAAGTGGATAAATGCAGGTGTGATATATCCAATTGCAGATAGCAGATGGGTGAGTCTAGTTCAGTGTGTGCCAAAGAAAGGGAAAATGATTGTGGTAACTAACGAGAAGAATGAGTTGATTCCGACATGCACAATCACAGGATGGAGGGTTTGTATGGACTACAGAAGGTTGAACAAGGCAACGAAAAAAGATCACTTTCCTTTACCGTTCATTGATCATATACTAGATCGTCTTGCAGGAAAGGAGTATTACTACTTCCTAGACAGATATTCAGGGTACAATCAGATCACAATTGCCTTGAAAGATCAAGACAAGAAGACATTTACATGTCTCTATGGAACCTTCACATTTAGAAGGATGTCATTTGGACTATGTAACGCACATGCAACCTTCCAGAGGTGTATGATGGTGATTTTCTCGGATATGGTGAAAAGAATAGTGGAAATCTTCATGGACGACTTTTCTGTAATCGGAAAGACCTATTGACAATGTTTGGACAATCTGAAAAAAGCTTTACAACGCTATGAGGAAACCAATCTAGTACTAAACTGGGAAAGTGCCATTTTATGGTACAAGAAGGCAAGACATCGAATTTCAAAGAAATGAATTGAGGTAGATAAGGTGAATGTGGAGTTAATCTTAAAGTTGCCCCCACCTAAAACAGTCAAGAAAATTCGCAATTTCCTTGGTCATGCAAGATTCTACCAGAGGTTTATCAAGGACTTTCACAGATTTTCAAATCCTTATGCAGACTACTGGAGAACAATCGACCATTTGTTTTTTATTAGGAGTGTTCAAAAGCGTTCGACACACTCAAGAAAGCACTCGACTCAGCTCCCATTATGGTAGAACCAGATTGGTTTAAACCATTCGACTAATGTGCGATGCAAGCAATTTTGCAGTGGGTGCAATACTGACACAGAGGAGAGATAGAATAATTCATCCAATCTACTATGCCAGTAAGACCATGAATGAAGTAAAAATCAACTACACAACCATGGAAAAAGAGTTGCTTGCAGTGGTCTTCACCTTCGACAAGTTTAGAGCTTATTTGGTCTAGAAGCTAAACCTAGACTAATCAGATGGATATTACTCCTCCAAAAGTTCGACCTCAAAATTCATGATAGAAAGGGAACAAAGAACCAGGTTGCAGACCACATGTCTAAACTAGGATTAGAAGCACAAAGAAAAGATAAAGAAATAAAGGATGCCTTTGCATATGAGCAATTGTTGGCAGTAGAGTTTAGCTCAGCCCCATGGTATGCTGACATAGCAAACTACTTAGTCAGTGGACTAAAACCTCCAGTTGCTACGTCACATCAGTTGAAGAAATTTTCCCATGACATGAGATACTATTATTGGGATGAGCCTTATCTCTATAAGATAAACTCGGATCAGACTTGGAGAAGATGTGTGGCAGAAGAAGATATGAGGGAAATATTGAAGGCTTGCCACATGACGCCATATGGAGGACACTTCTGTAACACCCCGCATTTAAAGGTTAAGCTAATCTTAATATTTGGGAGACTAATTTGGATTTGTTTGGGCTAATTGAAATGATTGTTTAAAATCTAATTTGGGTAAATTAGATTTAAGTTGATTAGATTAAGATAACTAAAATTTCAAATTTTGGGACGAGAGATTTTTTTTTAAGTTTCAACATCTTAATTTTGAAATTTTAATTTTCCTTTGAATTTTAATCCAAATTAAAAAAAGAAAAAAAAAAAAGAAAAAGCCCAAATTATGCTGATCGGGTGAACTTTTGGTGAAGAAAAGTAAGTAAATACGTTCAACCCTAATGCAAGTGCACACTATCGATGCAAGTAATAAAACATGAGTATTCTTGAGTATCGATCCCACAGGGAATGGTGTAACAAAAATATTGCAGAGTAAAATGTGAGGAGAATTGCAACTTGGAAACTAAAAATTGCACAAACAAGGTTGTGAGAGTGTGTTTGGTAAAAACAAAATAATTGCAGAATCTAATTGCAAGTTAAAGTGACAAAGATTGCATAACTGAATTGCAGAATCGAAAATTACAAGATTGAATAGCAAAACAAAACAGACTTGATAAAAGAAATGGTAAATTGAACAAAAACGGATCGTAGCATAATGTTAACCAACTGATGAAAATTGCAAGGAAAATTTCTTAGAGAAAGGAGGGAAGATGGGGCTCAAGTATGTCATTGTCCTAAGTTGTAAATTGCAAAACCAAAATTGCAAATCCAACCTACTCTACACACAATTGTAAACTAAAATTGCTACTCTTATTCACCTTGAAATTAGGTTTTAGGTGACTAAGTGAGTGACTTATATGTCTATAGTCCCTCTATCTTAAATAATTTGGCTCAGCAATTTTATGGATTTTAGAGTCTTTAATCCTTATGTCTAGGGTAAAGAATTGGCTTATGTCTAAGCTCTTGTCTCCATCACTTGTGCGAAATCCGCTTATCACTAACCCTGTCGGTATTAGATCTAAGCTTGAGTTACTACCCTAGTTGATCAAGCTAGGATCTTAACGGAATTTTATTCAACACAAGTAAACAATTGAGATGTAGGCTTGGGTTTTTGGAATTTTGGCTACAATTTACTTCTTAGGGAATTCACATCCTTGAACCCCCTAAGAAGTTTAGCTCATATTAAAAGTAAAAATCCCACAACAAATTTTAGAATTAAAATTCATGCTTAAGAGGATTACTTAAAAAGCCTATTGCAACCACAATCTAAAGGCATTAATTAAAACTTGCTATCCAAATATGAATGGAAACATGAAGCACTTAGCTCAGAAGATAATCATTTACCAAACCTTTGGACAAACCCATGAACAAAAGAAAAAAGAAAAGGCTCCTAGAAGCAATATCCATGAAGAAAAAATTCAAGAAAATTACTTTCAATTATTTCAACAATCTCAACTAAATTTCAATGCTTAATACAGTAGGTAAGGAACAAAAAGCATGAAAAATTACAACCCAAATGAACAAAAACAGAAATTAAATTTACCTAAATAAGAACCAATCAGAAAATAGAAAACTTGAATAAAAACCAATTTTTCTTCTTTAGATTTCAATCGATTTGACTTCCACTATTTCTAGGAAAGAATGAATCATCACAACCCAAAATTCATTTGGATTGGATCGAAAAAACTAAGGAAAAAAATTAGCACCAAACTTGGAGTAGCTTTTTCGTGAAAACAGAGGAGGAATTGAAAGAAGAACAGAAGAAATAATTGGAAGAAAACACACATGCAAAACTCCAAAAAAAAAATGCTTCCTAGAAACCAATCCGAGCTCTCCTTTTATGGTCTTCCATTAGGATTGACAACCCAATCAATTTCGTCCATAATCCCATGAATTTCGTGCAAGGATTCAGTGCTTTCCATATTTGGGTTTCTCAACATTTTCCTTTTTTTGTGTGTGTTTCATACTACTGCTCCAAAATTGCAACTTCATCCCATAATTTCGGTTCTGCAATTTCCACAATTCCTGCACATAATAAATTCTTCTTAGTTTATCTTTCTCTTTTCCTCATCCTTTCTTTCACATGCACTTTTCACAAATTATTGATGTTTTTCAAGCCTTTACCAACTTTCTCTTATGATTTCTAAAGCAAAGCAAGCGTAAATTAAACTTGTGAGAGTTAAATAAGCCTTAATTCTAAGGCTTATCATATGCCTCTCAAGTTTTCATAAATGTTTGGTCAAATCTTATGGGAGTTTGTTAAGGTTGTACATTAAGTGGAGAAGGAGAATTCAATTTATTAAATAAATAAATAAATAAAAAGAGACCCAATAACCCTAAGACCTTTTTTTTCTTTCTCTCTCCATCTCTTCATCTTCTTCCTTAAACTCATGCAGTCACCTCCCCTAGCACCTTCATCTTCTTCTTCGTTCTTCACAACAGCGCACCACCAACACCTTTATCTATCTTCTTCTCCTGCCGGCAAGCATCTCGTCAACGGAAACGAATCAGAGGACGAGCAATTTGACGGTGAAGGTCTTCAAACGGCATGATACCCACTTCTGTCTGGCAAATTTTGCACACGTTTTCGGTGAGCCAACTCAAATTTACAGGTGTGGGTGTTGATGACAGTAGGTACAGGGCGCCCTCTTCTTCAATTAGTCTTCTTTCTCATGTTTTTGGCCATAACGCTTCAGATCCAGTGAGTTACCCACGAGTGTCAACAAAAGAAAACAAGTAGTGATGTCTCTTCGACATGACCCACGCAATTCTGGCGACGGCATGCCTCTGCCATTGGCAAAAGTACCCCTCAACCATCTTTTAACACTCGACCCATGACACTCATGATCTGTTTCGCTCCATATATGAGTACCCACTATGTTCTGGCTTTAGATCTACGAGTTTAATCGAATTCGAACACTATCCAGCAAGTAATCGGGCTCCTTTGGTGAGTTTTTGTTGGTAACGATCGCCCTTAAGTATTTTTCGAGTTCAATTAAAGTTTGCAAACAAAATTTCTAATCTTAGATCTTTCTTGTTTGTAATTTTTCACTTATTAATCAAGGTTTAAGGTCGTTTTTAAGTAAAATATCATTTTGGTAAATCATTGGCCTTCAATTGGATTTTTGAGTTGTGTATTCAAATTGTTAACATTTTGAAAATTGTTTGTAGGTTGGAAGAAAGACCACCATAATAGGGATTATTAGTTATTTGTTTTAGGGTTCGAGGCCAAGGTAAGGGATTTTATGCTGATGTGCTTAAATGCAAGTTGGGAACTGAATTAAAATGCTACATTTTGAAGGAAAAGTTTTCATGAATGTTTTATTCATAATTGTGATGATGATGAATTATGTGAGAAAGTTACTTTATGTTGCATCAATGAATGAAAATTGAAAATGCTTTGGGACCTCATGCATATATGTGTGTTTTCATGACAAAGTCCTTACGAAGGCTGTGACAATTACCCTCCTAAAATTATAGATGACCATCTAAATGAAAAGGCATCTGAAAAGTTTAAATGAAGAGGAAGAAGAACCTGAAAAGTTTAAATGGAAAGGCAAGGTTGAGTTGGGTTAATTGTCCACATTAAGCCGAAGAGAAAAGGTCAAAGGGAAGTGTTTCCAATATTAAAAGGTTTTAAGTCCCATGATAGTGCACGAAAGTGTGCTATTTCTTGGACTTAGATTAATGCTACTTTATAGTTTTAAAATATGCTATTGATGCTCTTTGTGTGTATTTTGTAGATTTTAAGTTAACAAAGCAAAACCGAGCAAAAGGCAAGTGTTAGGATGAAAAAGAAAGTAATTTGACTTCAATTTGAGCTATCAAGTGAAAAGATAAGAGAATTGAGGCAGAGAACCTGAGGCCAGAGCGTTGAGACGCTCTGGAGAGCATTGAGACGCCATATGTGCAGCCTCACAGGTCAGGATTTCCGCACACATAGCGTCGAGACAGTACTTTAGAGCATTGAAACGTTGAAAACACGCACCAGGCTCTTTCCATCCGTAGCATTGAGACGTTGCGTGTAGCGTCTCAACGCTACCCCAATTTTACTTCTTTAATGTGCGAATTAGGTCACAGCGTCTCGACGCTGTCCTGAGGAGTATAAAGTGATCTTTTTGGCTGTGGATTCGTGGAGGCTTTTTAGAGAAAATTAAACCTAGTCTCGATTCACAACCAGTATTTTGGGATCTAGAGAGCACTTTTGAGAGCAAGAAAGGGATTCTAAGCTCGAGATTGCGGGACATAACGACGGAGACAAGGATTGGTGGCACGTGTCTAAGAATTTCTCTCTCTTTCCATTCTACTTTGTTTTTGTTTTTGGACTATTTCTTATAGTTTATATTTTATTATAGTAGATTTTGAGTAACTAAACTCTTGTAGCTTGTAATGGTTGAGACTTGGCTGAATTTTCGATTTATAGTATATTGCAACATTATTCATGCATCTATGTTTCTATGTCTGAGCTTGTGGCCAAAGTTTAGTTGTTTTCTCTAATTTAAGTTTTAGTTTGGGAAAGTAGAACTTAAGTTTAAGTGTGGATGTGTGACTAATAATTTATTATCGCATGAAAATGAATAACTTATTATTAGAAGCTGTAAAAGATTTATTTTGTTAGTATGCTTAATTGAAGATTTAGACTGGGAAGTTAATGACTCATTTTGGCATGAACTTATTTGGGCTTGGAAGAGCCAAGTAACTAATTTAGTGATTCTTTTGGCTAATAATTGTTGCGTATATTATTTATCGTAATCACATTAAGTTGGGCGAACATTGCTTACATGTATTCTCTCTAAAATTGTCTCCAATTTTGTAAATAGCATATTAGGTTTTAATTTAACTTTATCTCAAGTTCTGGTTCTCTAAATAAAATTGAGCAGTAGTAACAATGGTACTTAGTTAAATTAAGAAATTCAATCCCTGTGATCGACCCTGGCCACTATCATTGCAAAACTTTAGAGGTCTAGGTTTATAAATATATTTGATAGAGCCTTCAACAAGCCTTCAATAAGTATGTATGTGTTTGCATATCTCGACTCCGATAGTGAGGTCACTTACTTAGTATTTTAAATACTCATCCTTTTCTAAAAATGTTTTTCTTTTCAGGTAAAGGCAAAGACATATCATAGGCGGGTGATTGACAGGGCAATTTGCTAAAAAGGGTCTTATGTATTATTTGAATATATTTTGTTAGTAAATGATATGTTGTGAAATTATTTCACTGAGGTATCATTTTATTTTTTTCATGTTTTGTAGTGATTTTAAAGGGATCCCGAATAAAAGCTTTTGATTGGTTTAGCTAAAAGTTTCATTCTTTGTGTCTTTTATTAAAGTTTTTCAAATGTCATTAGCATGCAAGTAGTAACGTCCCTAGAAAGTGTAATAGGAAAAGTTCGGTCGTTATACTTTGCAGGAGCCAAAACAGCAGCAAAAGTACTTCAAAATAAGTACTTTTTGTAGGATCTGTAGAGCAACCCTAGAGGGGGGTGAATAGAGTTTCTTCAAACTTTATTAAACTTTTTGCTAAGTGATCCCAAATAAAAAAAAATAATACACTTTTTACAAACAATTAATTCAACTAAGAATTCATGCAAATAAATTCACTTCAAATTAAACAAGAGATTAACACCAAAAATAATTTTAAACACCCTATATAATTCTAAAAATAATATTGGTAAAGAATATGGATAATTTAAAAAGCTACCAATCTTCTTTTTTTTTTTGAATTCAACAACATTAGGGGGGTGGGGTGATTCAAACTCATGACCTCTTGGTCATAAGTACATACTTTATGCCAGTTGAGCTATGCTCTTGTTGGCTAAAAGCTACCAATCTAAACAAACATAAAAGAGAAAATTATTTTATGCAATAGAAAATAATAACAAATTAATTACAAAAATAACAAAGAATAGGGATAGAGAAAATGACAACGAAAATTTATAGTGGTTCGGCACAACCCGGCCTACTCCACTCCCCAACCTCCTCTTGGGTATTCCACTAGAACAACGAATAACCCTTTTCATGGCTTAGAATCCAATTGTTACAGCGTTCCTTTTTCAGGAGTAAGAACAAACCCAATCATTTTCATGGTTTAGGATCAAACCGTTACAATCTCTCTTTTTTGAGATCAAGGGAAACTCTTACAATAGATTGAAAAAGTAGGAACGATCTCACAAACTCTCTCAAAAGAGTAGATGCACAAATTTAAACTCAAAACTATGTAAGAAATGATTTCTTACAAGTAAAAGCCCTCAAATGGCTAAGAGAAATTAAAAAATAAAAGCTCAAAAATTGCTAAAAATGGTGGAAGTGCTCTCCAAGAGTAGTAAATTTTTTTAGAATTTTTTCTCATTTTTCCAATTTTTTTCGAGCCTTAAATGGAGAGAAAATCAAAACTAGTCGTTTCTGTCACGTGTCAACTTCTAATTGGCTGCAAAAAAAAAAAATTAAAAAATTAATAATATTATAATATTATTATAATAATAAAATAAATATTAAAATATTAAAATAATAATAAATTTAAAACATTTGACCTTTGGACTTTTTTATTATTATTAAATTAAAAATGCCACATGTCGCAATCATATTGGTCCATGTGTTGCCATGCCATCATCCACGTCATCTGCCACATCAGCATTTTCCATTTAAAATGCCATGTCATCAGCACATCAGCACCACGTCATTAAGGTTGACTATTGACTTTCCACATCATCTATCACATCATCATTATATGCCACGTGTCATGTCATGTAGGATTTTTCTCTTCAATTTTGTTTTGTCCATAACTTCTTCATTTGAGCTTCGATTCGAATGATTCAAGATGCATTGGAATTGTCTTTTTGAGACCTACACAATGAGCACTTCAAACACTCAAATTTTTAGTAAATAAAATCAAATTTATTATCATCAAAACATTAATTAATTAATTTGAGATTAAGTACTAAAAAGCCAACACTTTTGGCCGACATTATTCAAGGATACTCAGACCTTCGCTAAAAGCTGCGATAAATACCAAAGACTGGGAAACATCACTGCAAGGGATGAGATCTCGATGAAGTATATGTTAGAAGTTCAGATTTTCGACATATGGGGAATTGACTTTATGGGTTAATTCCGTCCATCCTTCATAAATCAGTACATCCTCGCGTCTGTGTGATCAAAGAAGGCAACGTCGTTGGAAACCGTGTTGTGAGAGGAAGGAATGCCAAACATAAGGGGAAGAGTCATTGGCATGCGATGGAGAGGAAGAAATCGAAAGAAGGAGGTAGGGGTGAGGCGTGTAGCTAGGTAGGGGTGTACATGAGTTGGTTTGGGTCGGATTGGGTGAGTATTTTGAACCAACTAGAAAATTCGGGTTGGGAAAATCCCCAACCCAATCAACCCTATTCAAGAGAGCAACCCAACCCATATATTTTGAGGTTGGGTCGGGTTAGGTCATCGGGTTGTTCTAAAATCAAAACCATCCTAGAATGTCATACTCTGAACAAAAGAATCTCAGTAAGTGGTTTCAAGAAAAAAAAGATAAAAATTAAGCATTTCAGGAACAATATTCACCATGAGTTTCTTCTCCACTAAATCAAAGTGCATGGATAACAATAAATCAAACATTTTCTAAAGCACCAAATCAAAGATTGTTTTATCATAAATGCTGCCAAAAGACACAAATTAAAAAATATAAACATTGCAACTGACAAAGAAGAATTTATATTCAGTAAATTTATTGATTACACAAATTAGATTAAAGGCTAAACAAACAATAAAATACAGAGTAGAAGAACTATAAATATATTATAATGAAGACAGATAACTGATGAACAAGAAAAACATCACCGACGATAAAGCAATTTTACAAAGAGGCAATGGTGACCAACGAGGTGACACATGAAGCTATTGTATTGATGAGATTGGGAGCGTGATGTCGAACATTGGAGATACTTAGATCTACAATCGTGGTGTGGTTGGCAGACGAGAGAAATAAGAAGGTGAGGAGGAAGTGACTCACGAGAAGAACAGAGGTGCAGTAAAAGACAAACAACAACACATTAAAGGATGAACGACGGCGGTACGGTGAAGGATGAATGACAATGGTGCAGTGTAGGACGAACGATGATGGCCTAACGCTAGACGAATGACAAAGGTGGCGAAAGACAAATGGAAGGCAAAAAAGATGGACAAGAGAGAGATGGACGAGAGAGAACAAAATATTCAGTGCTACTATTGAA
This sequence comes from Trichosanthes truncata, assembly GCA_033996785.1. NCBI lineage: Eukaryota > Viridiplantae > Streptophyta > Magnoliopsida > Cucurbitales > Cucurbitaceae > Trichosanthes > Trichosanthes truncata. Next base: position 27,800,902 of record JAWPNB010000003.1, on the reverse strand, counting down.
ATAAAGAGGGATGAAAACCCTAAAATCTTATATATATATATATATATATACACACACGCGCGCGCACACACACCAATAATCGGTTTAGTTTGAGTTGAATTGAAAATTTAGTTTCTAAACCCACAAATCAAATCAAACCAATCATTTCTTGAAATTTTCAACCCAACCCAAACCAAAAATTTGTCTAACCCAACCCCCGCTTATGATTCAAGTTGGATTCGTCGGGTTTATCAAGTTGTCAGGTTTTTTGAACACCCCTATGGCTAGGTACATGAGAGAGGGAGTGTGATGAGAGGGTTGAGAGAAGAAAACAATTCTTAGGGTTTCTCTTTTTTTTTTTTATAAAAAAAAATTAATTCATTTTTCTTTTCTCTTTTTTTTCTTCCATTTTAAACTGCAAATTACTATAAACCCTTTTACTCCTTTCTTTATTTTAATCCACAACAAACTCTTCTCCCTTTCTCTTCCTTTCCTTTCTTCTCTCATTTCCTTTTAATTAAACTCCAATTAAACACTAAAATAATCTTATTCTAGGAAAATCTTTAGGAGATAAACTTGGGCTCTTATAAAACGAAAATGAGAATCCAATGAATAATCAAATTCTCAAAATTATGATTTTGAGACTTATTTTAAAATCTCTCATCCATAATTTCGAATACTGAATCATCTTAATTTAATCTAACTCAAGTCTAATTTAAGATCTAATTTACCCAAATTAGAGTTTAAGCAATAATTCTAATAAACCCAATCAAATTCAAATTAACCAGATAAGATATTTGATAGCTCTTAAAATAAGAGTTATAAGACAGCTTTTATGGCTAAAGCTCGATAGTTCTAGGAGAAATAGTGCATATTTTTCTATTAGAATTTGCCTATTTCTAGTCTTTATTGCTTGGTGCATGCTATGAGAGTTATATGTCTCTTATGTGTCTTTATTGATTGAATTAGGTACTTTTTGGAAGAAGATAAAGTGGATAAGCCAAGTGATAAAGCATGGACAAAAAAGATGATTAATGTTGAGGTGATATTATTTGTTGGAGAAAATTCTAGATCAGAAATTCGTGTAAAATTCGCACATGTGACGTGTTTCATTAAATTGAGCTGGAGCGGAATATGAAAAATCGTACGCGTAGCCACTGGAATATCACCACGTGTCTGAAAACATCTAATAAGCCCTCGTTTTACAATTGGGGAGTGTTATAAATTGCAGCAGCAGCCATTTTTGGGAGGGAGAATCGGAGAAGGAAGGAAACAATGAAAATAAAGGACATTGTAGCGGAGCTTGCCGAAAGAGAAAAGGTCTTCACCGAAGATGTGGAAAAGTGATAACAGAGGCTCGTCGAAGGCCCTATCAAGATTAAATTTATAAAAATCAAACCTCTAAATATTTTGCTATATATAATACTGACCAGTGTCATCCACAGGGATTGGAGTTCTTAGATTTAATTAAATACCAAAGTTAATTATGCCCAATTTTATTTAGAGAAATATAACTTTGGTTTGATTTTTTAACAAATAAAAAGAACCTAAATTATTATTTACAAAGTTTGAGTCTAATTTTAGAGAGATATTTGGCAATTGCAATCCATGAAGTACAACCATGAAATTGATTAAAGAATTATGAAACATGCAACAATCCTAAGCCAAGAATCACTAAGGTATTCAATTGACTCTCTCAAGCCTAATTGAACTCATGCAAAGACGTAAATCAACCTCTCAGTCAATTTCTACAACTAAGCATGACATTATGAAATTCTCTTAAAGGCTTCTAACATTATCCTATTCATTCTCATGCAATAGAACAGAAGTCATGCATTTAAGTTCTTAGTTAAATTTACTTTCTCAAGCTAAACTTAACATACAAAGCTATGGCCAAAAGCTTAGAAGATTAATTCAAGATGCATAAAAGACATTACAAAAACACAAATCAATAAATCAAACATAGTCTTATAAAAATAATACAATCAACCATGAGTCTACATTACTCAATTACATTCAAATACTGTCCAAGAAATCCTAAAATTAAAGAAAACAAAGTAGAGAGAATAGAGAAAAACTAGACGATGTGTGCCAACACTCGTTCCCGACTTAATGTCCCACGATCCCGAGCCTTGAGTCTCCTCATTAGCTCTCCAATATGACCTCTAGACCTCAAAACAGTGCCTCTATCGACATTAGGGTTTAAGTCTCTCTAAAATAGTCGCCCTTGTACAAAACACAAACTTCCTATTTATAGAAATTAGGCAACGTTGCAACGCTATCCCTTTTTCCTTTATTTACAAATCATGGTAGCGTTGCAATGCTATGCCTGCTGCACTCCAAGGTTGAATGGTTGTTGATGTAGCGTTGCAACGCTGTACTCTCAGACTCACAAGCTTGTTTCCTTCTCTTCAACATTTGGATCCTCAAAGCTCCAAATTCGTCCAAATACTCCACAATGTTCCGATTTTGCTCCAATTGGTTGGTTTCTGCAAAATATACATAAAAATACATGAAAGAACAAAAAATCATAGAAAAACTAGCATAAAACTAAGCCTATAAATAGCACACTTATGCATGCTGTCAAAACGACACCAGCAAAGAGCTCTTCTCCATTTTCTTCTTCTTGCCTTAGCTTAGGATTTTAGTTTATTTACGTTACAGCATAATGTATGCTTTTTACTATTTTATTGCTTTTTCATCTTCTATCATGAACTAAACACCTCAAGGTGAAGGTTAGGGATGTTTGTAATGTCTTGAGACAAGTTACCAGCATTCTTTGTTTAATTAATCTGGTTTTAAGGGCTTTTATTGCAATTACTCGATTTCGTCTAGCCAACCATTTCAGGTATTGTCTCCTTGAGTTTTGGGAAAAATAGGGGAGGTCGAACACTTAAAATCACATTAGCTCCTTGTTTGAGTTAGTAGCTAGCTAAGTCGGGAGGTTAGGGATAATCACTCACCTAATGCACACTGTTAATAGTTAGGTAACAGTAGGTTTAATGGAAATTAAGTCGTAATATCTAGAAATCTGGGAAGATTCCATGAGGGCTGTGTGTGGGTTAAGAGAACAAAGATTTTTCTACAGCACTTTACTCAAAGCAATGCAAACCTTTCTCTAATCCGAACTTGTTTTAGTTTATAATACAAGTTCGTTACGTGCCATCTCTTTACTTTGTTTTGCTCTGTTTTATTCTCTGCTTTAGCTTTTAATTTTACTTAAGCATGTTATTTTTTCATGGCATTTCTCGAAACTACTTTCTGATATCGATTGAGTTTGCTGAGAATTAATTCTTGCTAAGTCAAAAAGTTTCTAATCCTTGTGGAATACAATAATTTACTTACTGCTTGCTACAGCTATGTGTACACTTGTGCATATCAAAACCTTATTGTTGCTAAAATAAGTAGTGTACATTAGCAAAGGTATCAAGTTTTTGGCACCGTTGCCGAGGATTAGTATAATTTTTCTTTACTTGAATTAATTTTTAGTGAGCTAGTGCTTTATTGAATCTGAATTAGGTGTTTTGGAATTTTGAACGAGTTGTTAGTGATGTATGAACGAGTTCCCTAATTTGGAATTTTGACTTGATCAAGAAATTGAAAGAGCATTCCATATTCGAAGAAGAGTACAAAGAGCTAGGCGAAATCCAATGGAAAGACAAGATCCACTTGTGCTGCCTAGACCACGTGTAGGACCCGTCAATGATGAAAATCGACCACAACCTGAAGTGAGAAAAGATCAATCAAATCCAAGGTATGCGGCTGCAAACCCTGTTCTTCTAGCCAATGACAAGGAAAGAGCCATCAGGGCTTATGCAGTACCCACATTTGATGAATTATATCCTGAAATTGTTGGACCAGAAATTGAGGCAACAAACTTTGAAATGAAGCCGGTTATGTTCCAAATGTTGCAAACAGTGGGACAATTCCATGGCCTACCTTCTGAAGATCCACATCTGCATCTTAAGTCTTTCCTAAGTGTTAGTGATTCATTCAAGAAACAAGGTGTATTAAAAGATTTACTTCGGCTGATTGTATTTCCATATTTTCTTAAAGATGTAGCGAAGGCATGGTTAAACACTTTTGCTCCAGGATCTATCACTTCATGGAATGAATTGGTAGAGAAATTCTTGATAAAATATTTTTCACCAACAACGAATGCAAAGTATAGAGCTGAAATAGTGACATTCAGGCAATTTGATGGTGAGACATTTAGTGAAGCATGGGAACGGTTTAAAGCATTACTAAGAAAGTGCCCACACCATGGTCTACCACATTGCATCCAAATGGAGACATTGTACAATGGATTAAATTTGGATACACAAAACATGGTGAATGCGTCAGCAAACAGAGCCCTGCTTTCTAAGACTTTCAACGAGGCTTATGAGATTTTAGAAAGAATTTCTGCCAACAGTTCTCAGTGGACAGATGTGCGAAGCAGCCCTGGAAGGAAAAAGTCAGGAGACTAGAAGCTTTAGCATCTTTAAGCTCTCAGATTACTTCTATGGAAAATATTCTTAAGAACATGTCTATGGGGAATGCATCTCAGAATGTTGCATCAGTAAACCAGGTTTCAGCAGAGTCATGCATCTATTGCAGAAAAGCACGTACATTTGAATTTTGTCCTAGAAATCCAGGCTTTGTATATTATGCTAGAAATCAAAATATGCAAAAGAATAGTCCTCTCTCCAATACGTACAACCCGGGATAGAAAAACCATCCAAATTTCTCATGGAGTGGACAAGGATCTTCACAAGTTAATCAGGGCCAACAAAGAATGAACTATCCACTTGGATTTGGGCAGCAGAATCAGCATAGTATGCCTCAACAGAAACCAATGAATCAAAAAATTCCAGGAACTTGCATCGAGAGCCTCATGAAAGAATTCATGTCAAAAACTACTTCTGCAATCCAAAGCCAATAAGCATCCTTAAGGAACTTAGAAATTCGAATAAGATAGTTAGCTAGTGAGCTTAAATCCAGAACTCAAGGTAAGCTTCCTTCAGATACCGAGACTCCAATGAGAGAAGGTAAAGAAAGTACAAGCTATTGAGATAAGAAGTGGAAGGCCTCTTGCTATAGCTGAAAATCTGAACAAGCAGAAACAAAAGAGTAAGGAGCCTGTTGTGCAAACAGAAGCAGAAGTAGCAGTTGAACCTAAAGATGTGAATCTAGAAGAAATAGAAGATGCTAAGATAGAAGAAATTGCAAGAGCAAAACCTCCAGCTCTGCCTAAGGAAGTACCAATTGTCATATCTAAGTTTGTACCTCTTCCACCACCCTTTCCTCAAAGGATAAAGAAGAGAACCCAAGACCAGTAATTTAAGAAGTTCTTTGACATCTTTAAGCAACTTCATATAAACATCCATTTGGTAGAAGCTCCCGAGCAAATGCTAAAGTATGTGAAGCTCCTTAAGGATATACTCACCAAAAAGAAGAGACCAATTGAGTATGAAATTGTACCATTATCAGGAGAATGTAGCTCTATCATTGAAAATCATATCCCTTCAAAACTTCGAGACCCTGGATCATTTACAATACCAGTGTCAATTGGAGGAAAAGAAGTAGGAAGAGCTCTTTGTGATCTAGGAGCTAGCATAAACCTCATGCCACCGTCCATCTTTCGAAAGTTAGGCATTGGAGAGGCAAAACCAACCATTGTGACATTGTAGCTAGCGGATAGATCAATCACATATCCTAGGGGAAGATTGAAGACATATTGTTGCAAGTGGACAAATTCATATTTCCAGCCAATTTCATTATACTGGATTATGAGGCAGATAAAGATGTCCCTATAATCCTAGGAAGACCCTTCTTAGCCACTAAAGGAATATCGGTGGGTGTTCAAAAAGGAACTATTACAATAAGAGTGAATGATGAAGTCAAGTTCAATCTGTTTGAGGCAATGAAGTGTCCAAATGATGTGGAAGAATCCTCTACTATTCAAATTCTAGATGATGTTGTTGAGAAAATTTTCGAGCTGGCAATGCTAAAGCAACACACATGAGCATTTAGAAAAATCACAGTTGGAGAATTGGAAACAAACAGTTTGAAGCAAAAATTGAAAAATGTTTACAAAGTGTCTAGCTTAAAGAGGACTTTTGAATCACTTCATCTAGCTGATAGGAAATCTAAACCTAGCTGATAGCTTATTGGAATTGAAAAGGTTAAATAAGAAGAAAATGAAACTCAGATGTGCTGGTCAAAGCTTCTTAACTCTAGCTCCTTGGATTTCTCTTTCGACTGCTGCCTCCTTCCTTCCTTCAGCTTCTGACGCCTTTCGACTCTTCAATTGCAAGTGCTTCTTAACCAGGATGGGAGAACCGACAATATCTTGCTTAGTTTCTTCTCCTCCGGTGACGTCGGATGCTTTTTTTACTGCTCTCAAGGTCACCGAAAATCACTCAGGTGAGCCTTTCCTCTCAAGGATGCTCTCCGAAATTTATAAAAATGAACTCTGACAATGGCCCCCTATACCTTCTCTCTCTAATCCTTTGCCTTTATACAAAAAGGGCAGTTGATCGAACTAAAACGTGAGGGCTTTAAGAAAATATTTTTTAGTTTAAAAATAAAGCTCCAGTCTAGTGTCGATGCAAGTAATATAAAATTGGAAGTACTCCAAAGTATCGATCCCACAAGGAACGGATACAACAAAATTGAAAAGATAGCAAAAACTGTTCTCAAATTGTAATTTCGGTAACCAAGGTTATAAAAATGTGGAGAGGTGTTGTGTATAAAGAAATAAATTGAAAAACAAAAAAGTATGAAAAAAGGATTCAAGTTGCTCATGCCCCCTTGGAAAGAAATGCAACTAAAATGCAATTGCAATTGTAGTTAACACAAGAAAACTAAGTAAACCGAATTCAACTTCTATTCAATTTTACTTCAAAATCTTTAAGAGGCTAAATGATTAAACCTATGGCTAATTTAACTTAATAATTTTATGCACAATTTTAGCGGTTTTGGAGTCTTGCCCTATGTCTAGGGTCGATGTTCAGGACTTATTTCTAAGCCTTTTCCTCCATTGCTTTTGTGACATCTACTCCCCTTAAACCTTTCGGTATTAAGTTTAAGCTTGACAAGCAACACTAGATGGCCAGCTAGGTTTACCCAACATTAAACTGAATGTAAACAACAAAAAGTTCAAGTGTTAGCTAGATTGTATGTGCTTTTAAGCTCTACATTGTTTCTCTAGGGCATCCACAAACTCGAACCCCTAAGGAAAACTTAGCTCATCATGAAAAGGATGAAAAACAGTAAGTTAAAGGTTTGAAAATCCATAACAAAACTGAAAAGTGAGAGAGAAGAATTTTGGGTTCAATAAAAGTTTAAATAAGTGATAACTCTATTAAAAAGAACAATAAAATTCAACAAACTATAATCAAGCTTCGACAACTAAACTATTACAGCAAGAGAACTACAATGGAAAAGAAATAACAGCAGCTAAAACTTCATATGAAACAAAACATAATCTAGCGTGAAGAACATATAAAGAGACTCGTTTCACTCCTTGCTTAATGACACAACCACTCTTTCTTCAAAGGCGATTGGGTCTTTACCACCTCTACCTTTCGTTGAGGTAGGATTAAGCTTCGGAGCTTCATGGATCTAGAACGAACAAAAAAATAGCAGCAAAATAAAAATAAAAAAAGAAGAACGATAGACTATTTCTTGCGTGAAAACATATCCATTGCCTCCGTTTCTTCCTTCTTTTATAAGCTTTATGGGTTAGAGTTTCCATATTTGTTCATGTGCAGCTTGGGTTAACTTTCCTTACTGAATTCGTGGAAAAGAATGGCATAAAATCTCCAAAATTACATTGGTCCCATGTTTGGTGCGTTTTCCAGATTTGTGCAGAAATGCAATTGCAATGCAATTGCATTTTGGTTACATTGTTTTCCAGATTTGCTAGAAATGCAATTACAATGCAATTTTGCATTCTTCAAAATCCTACATAAAAACATCAAGTAAGTGTGGTTTCATTTTCTTTTGATTTCTTTTCTCCACTTAATTTAAAAGGCTTCCAACAATAATTCAATTTAAACCAACTTTTTGCTAGCCTTTTTATCTAATAACACACATAAAATAACAAGAATAACTAAGTATAAAGGCCAAATAATCCTCATAAATGAGAATTATCAGCAGCCATTAGAATTCACCACGCGCCCTCTGTCATCAAAAAAGAAAATATTCCCTTGCCACATCCGGGTGATTCACTCTGATTTGAGGGAACCATTGCTTTTATGCACTGGTTCTTAATGTAATGGATGTACTCATTAACGCGCTGAAATTTAGGCTCTGCGCAAGTAACAAATGTGATCAAATCTCATGATATACAGAGGAGTCGGATAATTTTTTTTTGCGCAATAAGTAGGGCAATTACAGATATTAATACAAAATCATTTTTTAATCATTTTTTTCGAAATTCATAATCAGAATACAATGAGGATGGATTATAATGGCTAGCTACCGTGTTCCAGCAAGTCCATAACATATGATGACTTCTCTGTGTCGTCCAGACTAAAGAAGAATCTCAACATGTCGTGGTCTTTGACTAGCAAGTTCACAACCTTCCAGAACTGCTGAGATGTAATTTGTTGGATTTTCTTCAATTCGGATTTAAGCTGGTCATGCATGAGAGCAATCTCACAGTTGTTGGACAACACGTCAATAAGCCTGTTGATCTTTGGGGCAACATCAATGACAAAGTTTGCCATTCACTTTATGTGCTAATCCAAATTATCCCTTCCACTCGCCTTCATTTTACGGCTCTCATTCGATGTTGAGATCAGTGTTGGGCTAGGCTTCGCTTGTGACCTTTCTCCCAGCTGTGATAAAGATGTATCGATGTCCTCCTCTAGGGACATGTACGAATCCATTATATCATCAAAGTTTAGATTGAAGTTGTTGAATTCATTGCACACATTGCCGATGTCCTTTAGTCTAATATCCACTTCTTTGTCATCCCTAGTCGCAGCTTCTTTTCCCGTGGTTCAATCATTTCCAAAAATGTCTACGAATGCGTAGTAATGGGGAAATATTTTTCCATACAAACCCACCACCCCAGGCTGTTCCTAGCAAAGGTCAATGATATGTGAACGAATATGAAGCAATAAACAAGTGGTGGAAATTAGATGTGTATAGACGTGTGCATACCTTAACCCATTGATCGAACACAAACTTCTCGTACTGCAATGTCATTGTTTGATCGTTCCTACAACCCACTTTTGTTTTGTAACAATTGCTTCAGTGCATAGTATTTTGTCTTCAACGTGTACAGTCGTGAGTCTATGTGGGGGTTGCTATAAAGTTGAACCCAGGTATTTTTTTTTTACCATCATCTTCTCCAATTGCGCCAAATATCATTCTTGAATCCGTTCTCAGCTTTCCAGTACCTATCAGTGCACAGTTCTTGTAAGGAGGAAACCAACGAGGTGTGCTATGTGGATGTCTAGAAGTGTTTGTTCTGATAGGAATGAACTTTTCATCCCGCAGCGGAAGCATTGGATCGTCTTTGATTTTATTTAAAATTAAATTAAAAATAATATTAATTAAGAAAACTTACTTTTGAGATAAATATGGAGAATATTCTGGCGGATCTTTATCTCCTTCACAAAATCTTTCTAGCTATGACTCTAACACAAGATCAATGCTTGTGAGAGCCTCTTGAAAGAAAATTCTCAAGGGATTGGAGAGGAAAAAGTCTAGAGAGAATTCTCTAATTCTCTATTGAGGAAATGTGAGTTCTATGAAGAATGCCTAATGGCTCACCCCTAGGGTCCTATTTATAGTGGTCTAAGGAAGATAATTAAATAATATATTTTATTATCTAATATATTAAAATATATTTATCTAATCAATTTGAATCTTATTTAAACCTTTTAAAATTCTCCTACAACATCTATTTCCTAATTTGAATCCAATTCAAATTTAGTAAATATCTTTTCTTTAATGTATCTAATGTACATTAATATTTTAATAATTAATGTATCAAATACAATAAATATATTTTCCTCTTTTATATTTAACATATCTAATATATTAAATATTAATTTGAACACTTCAAATTAAATATTAATTTGAACATTTCAAATTTTTCTTTCAACTAAATTGATCTTTTAGTATTATTATAAGTTAGTAAGGGGACCTTATGGACCTACAGATTATAAGCTCCAATGATACAAAATTAATTAATTAAACTTTTTAATTAATCAATTTTCATTCATTTACTCTAGGGTCACTCCACTATAAACCTAAAGTTGCACTCTTATGCACTATAGGACAAGTTGTGTCCATTGATATAATCACTACATGCAAGTCAATCCTTCACGAGTTGTTCGTAATTACAATTGGGTCAAAAGTTCGTTTTACCCCTATAATTATATCTTGCACCTTAAGTACCACTGATCCTCTAATGAACAATTTGTTTATGATCTAACCATAAACTAAGTCCCTTTTGGACCAGTGAAAGGGTGGGGCCCCATTGTTCAAGTCCCGAAATCAGCACTTAAGGGAACTACTCATCTACTTACCCTATAAGTGAATGAGTGAATTCCATCTTGTGAGATTATGTTCCCAGCTCCTTATTTGGTCAAGTCCCCAAAATGGTAGGCTTATTGAATCGGCAACAAAAGCCACTCTCACCCATGCAAATCAAAGGACAAGCCCTCACAGGAAGGAGTTCATATCTCACTCAAGATTAAGATCGAGTCACATATGATCATCCTGATAAAATATTAATCTTCTCAATTAACAGATTTATAAAGAGATATTAAATATTTCGTGGTCCAATCTTATACAAACTCATTGCATAAGATACCCCCACTCACATGTCTCCACATGAACGATTTGGATCAAATCATTTGTAACTATTACAAAGTGGGTCGTATCAATAGTGATACCAGGATAAGGCACCCAACCTTATCCATATACTATGACTCTTTACGTTATTTCTTGAACACGATTCTTCTGTATGTCAACCACATACTGCTCAAGATTATACTAATAACCTTGGATTTTTCATATAATGGATAATATTATATTGCAAATAAAATAATCAAAATTATTATTAATTATTAAATAATTAATTAATTACGAAGCTTTAGGTCATAAATCCCAACATGTTCACCCCACGCCGTCTACGTCTAGCACCATTGTTCCCTCCAACATCCATCGTGATGTTCCCTATAACCAAAACATGCAATTAGTATGGGATGTGTATCGAGGATGTATACATGAAATAAGTGTTATGCATCTGCCATTTATTAACGAGTAATGTGTAATACACGATTCGTATGTTGAATCGTTTATGAAGGAGACATGATGAATGTAGAATTAATGTTCGTACATGGGAAAAATAAACAATGGAAACGATTGGGCAACAATCAAGTCCAGCCCTACCCCTCCAAGAAACAGAATACATTCACAATCCGTACTGCCATGTGTTGAATATCTTGTTCGCCAAGCTGTCCACGTTTCAGACACTTCTATGGACCCGATGTACGCACTTTTTATGACTCTCATCCATGAGTATTGGATGGTCAATCTCACTATCATCTTCTAAGGGATCAACCGCCATCTCCCTCGTATGAAGTCGTGCATCATGCAACAAGCTATAATAAATCAATGCACTTCGTATGAATTCAACGATGTGTTACGATGTCGTAGAATGAAGGACTTCGCAAGATGTCCCACCTTATCTTTAACATCCCAAAGCACTTCTAGATTGTGTTCCTTGCTGAAAAATGTCTCATGTTAAAGAATTCTTCTGTCGTCTTAGGTTGCTATCCATCACTCCAATCGTTCAGATGATAACGCCGACACCTAAAAAGTGCCAAAAATCCTTCGTTATTCATATAACTAGCGTCCACCAAGTAATAGTTCCCTGTGAAGGCAAATCGTCAGACCAACTCCCCGTGCAAGCTATAATTGTGGAATGGTATGCATGTTAACATCTTACCTTCTGCGACTCTCAATCTGTTTTGCCGACTAAGTGCATCTTACAAGACGCGGCCATCATGCACTGAGCCTTCCCATCTAGCTAAAATATATGTGAACTATATATCAGGTGAGCATGCACTTAGTATATTTGTTGCAATCGCGTTCTTTCTTGTTATGTATCTAGGTTTGTCTACTTTCGAAACGTGGACCTTGATGTGTGTTTCGTCTAAAGCTCCAACGCACCCCTGCACAACATCAAAGCGTATTGAGTAGACATTCGTCTAATCGTGCAAACAAAAGAAAGAAATGGTGCACACCTTAAACCACTTCCACTTGTAGTTCATTGAATTTTTCGAGATTCACTCAGGTTGCTTCCAAAATAACTTTTGACATCAAAACATTGGTCTTAGACATTCGTGGAAGCACTTGCTAACTGTCCATCCAGATCTCCTGAAACTGAAACTAACCACCCTACTCTTCACATGATGTGCATGAATATGTAAGAACATTGCAACCATCTCCTCCACACTCACATTCCTCGATCCTTTCAGTTGCCTTTCCACCCTTAGCATAATACACAACTTAGAGAATGCTCATCTATCCATTCAAAGTTGAGTCACACAACTGACATCATTCTCCTAAACCCAAGACTAGTACATGGTCCTACGAATTGCCTGTTCCTATTCAACTTTCAACGAAGGAGTGGGTCGTCTGACGCAAATGATCGTACAGACATCAAGTATTGCTCGAAGGATGACAACCAATATATTTACCACAACATTGATTTCTCTCTTCTTTCAATACTGAGTCGAGCATATCTAACGGCACAGTACATATTCCACATTTACACAATCGACCACAACAACACTACATCAGGCATGTACCACAGGTGCATAATATTTGAAATAATGAATGTATACGAAAACCCAATATTATTCGAACAAAGAAAGTTGAATGATGCAATGCAAATGGAAAAACTCATAACAAGCAACTAACAAATAGACTGTCGTAAAGAGACGATTGATTACAAACACAATGCATGAAGAGGAGGACAGAATACAGAATAATAGAGAGTAGTTGAGTAATACCTACAATCGATTGGATGAAATGCAAAAAATTGGACGGTGGCACAGATCATCGTTCGGGATGAAATAGTAACATGATTGGAAAATGGACCCCATAAATATAAATCCTAGAATCTTGCAGCTCGATCTGTTATCGCTATGAATCGATCCAGTTATCGTTACCACTACAGACACTAAATAATGTGGGGGGGAGGGGTACAAGCTAGTGTAAGGATGGGAATCTCATCGCCCTTGTCGCTCCAAAGCACTTTGATACTGTTATCGTTAACGATACCGAATAATGTGGGCGGGGGTACAAGCTGGTGTAAGGATGAGAATCTCGTTGTCCTTGTCGCTCCAAAGCACTTCGATACCGTTACCATTACCGATACACATGAATATCCGAATTCGAATGCTGACGTCAGATGCTAGTACCAATATGCAATATTCTTTACGGGGGGCGACTGGTTGTTAATCAAAGCGCTTGGAGAGACAGAAGGGGGCATTGCATGTCAATCCATTCATTAATGGTGACCATTGGTATCAATAGTCACTTCGCCTATTAATAAACCCTAAGGTCCTGGTATCCACCCATTCAGAACTCACTAAACACACTTCCTTAAAATGGATTACTCATCGAAAGATAGTTTCATGGAATACTGGTCAGCCCCATTCAACGGGGAGTCTGACCCGAGAGGCCCTCTCACGCTAGACACTATAACCATCTCATCCAATGAGGATGAGGAGGAGGTTGAGTTGGAGGAGTTCCTGGCCAATGTGGGCATCAATATGACCCATTGGCTGAAACCAGCATCCTCACCATCGCTGCCACCTCCTCTGCCTCTTCCCAAAGCACCACAGAGTTCACTTCCAAGTGTGAACCAACCCTCACCCCAAACGCCACCTTCAACATGTTCTGTGAACATGCCTAGGGACTGAAAAAGGAAAATGAAGGCGATGGACGAGGGGGGAAAGAAGAAAACACCCCAGCGTGCCAGTGAAGGGGCCCAACCACATGCCCGCTGGGAAGAAGAAGAGAGATGACTGAAGGGATCCATTGGTGGTCATATCCTCCAACTTTGAGTAGGTTCATCTCCAGGGTGATGCTCGATCTGCTTCATCTTTGATTTTCATTATAATTATTAATATGATTTTTTTTTGTTGTATGACAACCTCAATTATTAAAAAATGGAAATCCAAGTTTTTTCCACATCGTGCATGGTTTCATAATGAAATAACAAATGGAAAACCTGGGGGAAAATAATTAACGAAAAAATAAAATAAATAAAAGCAGGGAGACGAGTTCAAGGGAACGGTAAAACGATCTACCGATAAATCGGCATTTGTGATATCGCTATTGAAACCATTCCCGCAATGGCAAAGTTGTCCATACCGTTACCAATGATAACATATCAATTTACATATCGATGCAGTTACGACGACAATAGAGTTAATTATTGGTAATTATTGTGCCATCAATATGCGTGAAAATAACCACTTGGACGAAGGAGTAAGGGCAAATACTGGAACCTTTATTAAAAAGGGTTGTGGGTCCCATGTAATACACATCTATAATCGAATTGAGTACCCTCTTGGGTTTAATACGATTATGGGGACGATCTACGGTGTCAGAGGTGGGTCCCATAGGTCATTACGTTTATGGGACGCGATTGAAGAGAATAATCGAATTAAACCCACAGTGGATGCGTTGAAATCGACTTTGATTTTATTTTAGAATTAAATAAAAAATAATTTAGGCTAAGCAAAACGTACATTGACTTCAATATGGAGATAAAATTATGGCAGTTCTTTACTTCTTGTGTTCCAAGAATTCCATAAATGTCTTCCTTGCTATGACTCGAACACAAGACCAAGACTTGTGGGAATCTCTTAAAAGAAAATCCACAAGGGATTGGAGATGAAGAAATCTAGAGAGAATTATCTTATTCTCTATTAAGGAGATGTGTGTTATAATGACTCAACCCAAAAGTCCTATTTATAGAGATCTAGAACAAATCTTTGCTATAATTAAATAATATATATTTGAATATCTAATATATTAAAATACATATATTTAATCTATTTGAATCTTATTTAAAATTTTAAATTCTCAAACAATATTTATTTCTTTATTTGAATCTTATTCAAATTTTATAAATATCTTTTCTTTAATTTATCTAATATGCATTAATTATTTTAATATTTAATGTATCAAATATAATAAATATATTTTTCTATTTTCTATTTTATATATCTAATATATTAAATATTAATTTGAACACTTCAAATTAAATATTAATTTGAACATTTCAAATTTTTATATTCAACTAAATTGATCTTTTAGTGTTACTATGAGCTAGTAACGGTCCTTATGGACTTACAGATTATAAGCTGTAATGATACAAAATTAATTAATTAAACTCTTTAATTAATCAATTTTCATTCATTAACTCTAGGGTCACTCCACTATAGACTTGGAGTGACACTCTTATGCACTGTAGGACAAGTTGTGTCCATGGATATAATCACTACATGCAAATCGATCATTCACGAGTTGTTCGTAATTACAATTAGGTCAAAAGTCCGTTTTACCCCTATAATTATATCTTGCACCTTAAGTACCACTGATCCTCTAATGAACAATTTGTTTATGATCTAACCATAAACTAAGTCCCTCTCGGACCAGTTAAAGGGTGGGGCCCCATTGTTCAAGTCACGAAATCAGCACTTAAGGGAACTACTCATCTACTTACCTTATATAAGAATGAATGAATTTTATCTTGTGAGATTATGTTCTCAGCTCCATATTTGGTCAAGTCCCAAAAATGACATGCTTATTAAATCGGCTATAAAAGCCACTCTCACCCATGTAATTCAAAAAACAAGACCTCACAGGCAAGAGTTCATAACTCACTCAAGATTAAGATCGAGTCGCATATGATCATCCTGATGAAATATTAATCTTCTCAATTAACAAATTTATAAAGAGAGATTAAATATTTCATGGTTCAATATTATACAAAACTCATTGTATAAGATACCCCCACTCACATGTCTCTACATGAACAATTTGGATCAAATCATTTGTAACTGTTATAAAGTGTACCGTATCAATAGTTTTATCAAGATAAGACACCAAACTTTATCCGTATACTATGATCCTTTAGTATGTCAACTACATACTGTTCAAGATTACACTAATAATCTTAGATTTTTCATATAATGGATAATATTATATTGTAAATAAAATAATCAAAATTATTATTAATTATTAAATAAATCATTAACTATGAGGCTTTAGGGCATAAATCCCAACAGCGGTAAACACATTCAATCGTAATAAAGTGGGACCTACATTTTCAGATTGCGTTTGATCCATTACGTTTGCGAGTATGTAAACGTGCCCTTCGTTTCAAATCTTTCTTATTTCAAACAAAATAAAAATTTTAAATTGTTTCTTGAACTTTCTTAATTCAAAACAATGAGTTTTTATAATTACTCTATAACATGCCTTTAATCATTCAAAATCAACTTAATGTTTAATTTTACATTTTTAAAGACGATTTTCATACCATAAAAATTGACTTTGAATGATTAAAAGCATGTGTCGAAGTGATTTTTGCAACAAAATTGATTTTAACTATTTTAAAATCACTTCCAAACATACCCTAAGAATTGTAATGTAAGCTTATTCAAAGAAAAAAAATCCAAAAAAGGAAGAAAGAAGAAAAATGGTTAAAATACCATTTTGGTCTATGTACTTTTGGCTTCATTCCATTTAGGTTCTTGTACTTTCAAATGTCTAAATTTAGTATTTGAACTTTCAATAAAGCTTAAAATTGGTCACTGTTATTATTATGAAGTTAATTTTTATCAAAATTAGTTAAATAATTATTAATAATTTTTATGCAAGAAAAGACACAATGTGAACATATTTTTAAAAATTATAGAAAAAATACTAATAGAGACTAATTTTTTTTTAGAAAAGTTAACAATAAATTAACAGTAAAGACTAATTTTAAACCTTATCAAAAATACATGAACTAAATTTAGATATTTATAAGTAGATTAACTATTTATCAAAAAAAAAAAAAAAAAGTAGATTAACTAAAATAGAATGGAATTCAAAATGGGACCAAAATGATATTTTAAAGAAAAATTAAAGCGAAAAAAGGGAAAGGGGAAGGGAAGGCGTGGAAAGAGCGTAATCCACAGGCAGCCGACAACAATACCACCATTTCCACACACCTACCAACTCTCTCGATTTCAATTTAGATCACAGCAGAGAGAGACCCAAAACCTTGAAAGTGATAAGCCCCCCCTTTCCATTCCATTTACGAAGGAGGAACAAGCTTCTTCTGCTTCCTCTCTGCCCATTTTGCCCTCACTCTTCTTCTCTATTCCCTCTGCCTGCCCTTCCCCTTTCTTCTTCCCCCATGGCTTCTGGGTCTGTCTTTTTTCATCTCTTCTTTGCTTGCCTCCTCACTGTTTTCTCTTCCTTTCAATTGGCTTCTTCTTCTTCTTCTTCTTCACCTTCCTTCTGCCCTAATGAGCCCTACTTTTTCATTTATGGGCTTCGATCTCAATGCCCATCCTCCACCTCCCCCACCCCACTTCTTCAGGTACTATTTCTCTTCCTAATCTATCTCTTGTTTGTTCTCTTTGAAATTTCTTCTGCTTTTGTCAGATTTGGATGTCTGCTTTAGTTTGATGGGGCCCTTTGTTGCTGTCGGGATTGGAATTTTGTTGTTCACAATCGATTTGTTTTATCGAGGAACAGAAAAGAGAGAAGGGTTGTGTTGATTTCTTCTGGGGTTTTAGATTTTTATTCCCGTTTATGGATATTGATTTGATTGACTCGTGTGTTAGTTAGGACTTTTGATTTTAATGCTATCTCCTGCAACTTGTCTGCTCACGTTTTATGATCACTTTCTTACTTCTGAACAACCACGTTTTTGGATTTTATTTTGTATAAAAAATTATCATCAGATCAGAATGTGATGGATGCAGTCGTTTTTAGTTTTTTTTTTTTTTAAATAACTTTCGTTCTGTTTTCTGATGATTGAGGACAATCATAATTTAGTCATCTAGATTCTAGAGGAACTTCATTAGAAGTGCTTTAAGCACAATATAATGTTTCTTGGCAGCTGATCTTTTGTGAATAATTTACTTTTATGGGTTTTTGATACTATTTGCTTTCTTGGACATGGGGACAAATATGTGGAATGAAAATCTGCATTCTAGACGAGTCTATATTGAACGTGTCTTTTGGCTAGATTTATTTATGTTTTGGCATTTTTTTAAATAAAAGCCGATTTTTTTTTTAGTTGTATGATAAACGCCAAGAAAGGAGAATGAACACACATAGAGCCAAAGGAGCTTTATAACAATCACTTCAATTGGTGCTCATGAGAAGGAACTATGATTACACAAAAAAATTTGGATTGAGTGTGCAAACTAGATTAGAAGGAACTAAGATATGTTTGGCGAGGTGTCAACTTCACAACCAAACTTCTCCGCTAGAAAATTCTACCTTCTGATTTTCCATATTTTGACCCAAAAATTCTGATTTTTGGTGATTCACATTGAGTTTGGATGCTTCCTTAATGAGATGAACAATATTAAACAAATTTGATAGAACTCATGCATCCTTTGTGGAGAAAAAGATTGTATCATTGACAAACTAAAGATGATGAATATCAATAAAGTTCACCCCAAATCAAAACTTTTAATGAAGTGTCTATTTGCTGCATGAGTCATAAGTCCATTGAAGCAATCAACCACCATAATGAAAAGGAAAGGCTAGGGAGGATTGCCTTGTTGTAGGCCTCTATAAGCTTGAATCTTGCCTCTAGGTTAACCATTATATATATATATTCCTAACGGAAACCAAGCTTTCATTGAGGAAAAAAAAAATGAATGAATGGAATAGAAGGGCATACAAAAAAAAAACAGCCCCTAAAAAGAAGTCAAACTAACACAAAAAGAGTCTCCAATCTAACAAACTACGATCTAAGAGATGATTACGAAAATCCTTATACACTGAAGCCCAAAAAGAGGCGTGGAACCTAGCAAGGGACCAAACCTACTCCCAAGAACCTAGCAAGGGATAATTCATTTACCCACGTACCTTGTACAACATGCTTTTTAGAGAAAGATCATACAAAGGAGGAAATTTTCTAGATAGCAAATCCTCTGTCTGCCAAACATCATTCCAAAATGAAGTATTTATTCCATCTCCAACCTTGAATGCCATCCCATTGTGAATTAGATTTTGGTGTTTAAGATAGTTTTCCACGGCCCCTTGGCAGATGCTAAAGAAAAAGTCCCCAGTTTTATGTTCAAAGGAGTAGAGCCGTATTTTGCATCACTGACCTTTCTCCAAAGAGCTGATTTTTCACAATGATATCTCCAAATCTATTTGGCAAGGAGAGCCTTGTTTTTGCACCCATTCTCCAAGGGGAGGACTAGGAGAAGATTTTCCCATTTAATGAGATGAAAACCTGATTTATCACAATTTCCTTTCCAAAGAAAGTTCCTGAAAATTCTCTCTAAGGATTGAATCATTTTTTCCTTGTTTCTAAAGCATTAGCCCCCAAGGACCTTGAAAAGCCAATCATCAATTCCTCTGGGATGGCAAGAGGACGTCATCTCATTCATAATAAAAGAATCAACAGCTGGCTGCAAAGGAGCAATGTAAGAAAAGGTGGTCTAAAGATTCACCCTCTTCGTAACAAAAACAGCAAACTGAGGGGGGAAAAGCCCGATATGGGAATTTTCTTTGAAGTTTCTCGCGGGGAAAAGACCATTTTGTATGAATTGTGCAAAAATAGAAACTTGAGTCTTTGGAAAAGGTGGGAGCAGGTGTGAAATTTAGCTGGATGGTTGACCTGTTCTTGGTGTACGCTTCATCCTGATTTTTTGCAACTTTAATGCTGCTTCTTTTGCTAATTGGGGTCATATTTTGTATTCCCCTTGGCTTGTAGGGAGGATTACTCATCCCTCTCCTTTATTAGTTTTCTGGGTTACCAGTATAACTATCATTTCTTACCAAAAAGAAGAGAAATGAAACGAAAGAGGAAAAAAGAAAAGAAAAGAAATGCCAACTGTATGGGTTAATTCTAGTAGTCGTTTATTCTTCAACCTTCTTGTTGCAAATGTGGATGTTTGACAGGATCTTATTTCCTAGAAACTTAATGGGGAATGTTTTGCATGCAGGGTTCTAGGTGTATTGTTTTGCTCTTCTATCATACTAAGTTTACTTCTCTTTTATTGGTGGAGTCTGAACTTGAAATTTGCCTTTGTCCTTATAACTTTTTAATAGGCCAACGTGATGTCTAGAATATGAGCTGGGAAAGAAAGTTATTTTCTTCATCAATTGAGGATATTTATTTCCTTTACATTCAATGTTATCATTACGCTTTTTGCAAAAGCCACATTATTTGAAGTGCATTTCACAGTCATTTAGTCATTTTATCATCATCCTTCCTAGCTGTTCGGTACATTCTTTAGTTTCTTACATTTGCACTATAGTTTTTCCCTGAGAAAATAGTGCTTCAAATGTTCTTAGTTGTCATTTACATCAATTGTCCGATGCCGACAAATGGTTTGTAAATTGGTTTTATTCTTTCTTTTATGATCTGTAGGTGAATGGAGATTTCCTCGATGGAATTATTTCTGATCAGCCGACCAGAAATGTTGCTGTACTCTTTTATGCCTCCTGGTGCCCGTTTTCCCTTGAGATGCTTCCTGCATTTGACACCCTCAATTCAATATTCCCTGAAATTGAGCACTTGGTGATTGAGCAGTCTTCAGCGATGCCAAGGTAAGAAGTTTTAATGTCCATAGATCATTTTTATCATCTTTGCTAACGTAAAATTTTAGCCCCCACCCAAATTTCCCCCTTCTTTTTGGGTTGGCTTTTGCGGTGAGGTGGGGGGAATTTGAGACTTTTGGGAGCGTTTGCATGCTTTTTTTTTTTTTGGGAGAATCCTCATTCTTTGACATGTGGTATGGGTGGTTATTTCTTCAATTACAAGATTAATGTTTAGTAACCTTGTTCAACATACTGTTTTTGAGAATGTTAACTTTATGGATAAATTACCTTTTTTTCCCTGATGTTGAGGTTTCAAAATCGGACAATCAAAATTGGACAATCAAGTCCTTGAATTTTATGAAATAGGTCTATTGAGTCTCTGGGTCGTTAATTATTTAACGGATGCCGGCATGGCAATTTTTTACCTTTTAAAATAAATAATAATATTTTTATTAAAAAAAAAAAAATAATAATTAGAGAAAATTCTCTCTCCTCTCCAACCTTCCCCTTTTCCCCTTCCGTTTCCGGCCACCCACCCCTTCCCCTTCCCCATCCCCAAACAGATCTAACAGAAAACCCACCCCCACCCCCACCTCTCTCTTCTTCTTCTTCTTCTTATCTTCTTTTTTATTTTTCAAATCTGGGTTTAAAACCCAGATCTGAATTGAACCTACAGTCCACGAGTCTGAGAGTCTGAATTGAACAACTTAACTTTTTTTTTATCTCATTATCCTTCAGCATGTTTATCACAATGCTCAGTTTCAAAGGGTGCAATGCCATTGTTCCCCAGTTCACGTCGATTCTGCCCTCTGCAACGCCGACGGCCACAACTTGGACCATCCACATCCCTTAGCCCACAAACTTTGTTGAAAAACCAACATTGACTACAAAATATTTCTTTAAGGCAATTCGATGAACAAATCTAGGTAGGGTATGAAAAAATCAGATCTGGGCATCAGCGTATAACAATAAGAACAGTGAGACAAAAAAAATTAAGGAATTAAAAATTTTAAAGCTCCTCCCTGCTCTCTTCCCTTGATGAATTTATCATTTGAAAGCTCCTTCTCCACGTGTTCCAGATCTGGAAATCGTTCTAGTCACCACGTCTGAGGGGGGGGTTTGGGTGGGCGTCGTTGCAGTTGGGAGGCATCGAAAGGTAGGAGCTGAGGACGACGGGGAGGGGTGTTAGCTGTGGGGGATGGGAGGAGAGAAGAAGAGGGTGGGGTGGGTTTTTGTTTGAAGAAGAAGGCGGGCGAGCGACGGCGATGGTGAGTGGCGGCGACAACAACAATGACGGAAGAGGGAGAGAGGTAGGAGAAGAGGAAGAGGGTTTAGTAAATTTTATTTTTATTTTTATTTTTTATTTTTAATTATTATTATTATTATTTTAGTTTAAAAAATTATTATTCTATTTAAAAAAATTTCCATGCCACCTCTCTGTTAAGTAATTAATGGAATCCGTTGATTCAGGGACTCATTTCTTAAAATTTAGGGACTTGAGTGTTCGATTTTAAAACCTAGGGACTTAATAGATACAATTCTCAAACATCAGGTTCATAGACAACAATAAAATTTTGAAAATGATAGACAACACTACAACAGTATGACTCTGACATCTTTGTTTTAGATAAAGACAATGACAAATGGTTTTTATGTGTAAGATATGGCTAACGATTTTATCATGTGTTACATTTAAGCTTATTGATGACCTGGTTGATAAGAACGTTGGTGATCTCTCTTTTTAATATTTCCTTCCTGTGGCCAATGAATGGGATGAACTCTTTAGAGATTCAAGGGCTTCTGTGCTTTCTAGACCCACATCAAATTACTTCCCTTGTATATTGAATGGTGCCCCTCTTGATGAAATTTGTAATCATGTGATTGCATCAAGCTTCTTCTTTTGTTGCTTCTCTTAATAATTGGTGGAAGAATGCCATTGGGGAAGGACGATAAGGTTTTTCCTTTGAAAAAAGATTTAAAAGAATATGATAATTTGTTGAGTTATTCAGATTTAAGATTTGTTCTTTCTGAAGTAATGTTCTCGGCCAGCTTGATGAGGTGTGGGGTCTTTAACTAGGAGCGAAGAACTTTGAATTTTGAGGAAGTTTTGTTGAAAAGGGGAAGGCAGTCATTCAAGAGGTTCTTTCCAACGTTCCTAACTATTTCTTGCCCATTTTTTTGCTCCCTAACAGGGTTAGTTATGTAGTTGAAAGATTTTAAGAGATTTTCTTTTGGAGGACCTTGACCTGGCATGACACAGGGTTT
Organism: Trichosanthes truncata; assembly: GCA_033996785.1. Lineage (NCBI taxonomy): Eukaryota > Viridiplantae > Streptophyta > Magnoliopsida > Cucurbitales > Cucurbitaceae > Trichosanthes > Trichosanthes truncata. Next base: position 27,777,838 of record JAWPNB010000003.1, on the reverse strand, counting down.
TTGATTGGTTAATTGAAACATAGTTTCTCTCCCTATAGACCTCGGTGGTTTGGGTACTAGTAATCTGTATAGCAAGTCATTGCCCTCCTTCGCAAATGGCTCTGGAGAGATTCATGGAGGAGCAAGGTTCCTTATGGCATAAGGCCGTGTTGACTGCTTAGTAAATGTAGCATATGTTACAACAGTTGTTGGTTAGGCTCTTGTTCCTTTGTTAGTTTAATAGTCAATAGATAACTCTTTTGACCTTCACAGGCATGCAGGAAAGATCTAGATTTGTGCTGGACAATGGTCATTACCTTAGATTTTGGAAGGATCACTAGTGGGGTTCTCAGCCTTTTTGAGTTATGCTTTCTCTAGATTATTTGGGCAGAGGGGCGGCTGATTGCTTAGGACAATCTATCCTATTCCTGGTCAATTATTTTGAGTAGGAATCCTAATGGTTGTGAGCCTTCTCTGTGATGTCTTACTTATCCTTGGGAGATTCCAAAATATGGACCATCTATAGTTCTCTGTCTTTCATATCTCTTCGTAAGGGTATCACTAATGCAGGATCTCCCATTCTTGGTTCTCATATTTATGAACCCATGTACGAACATGATGAAAATTTTCTTGGGGAGTTCAACGCTCAGAGTTTTGCACTCTCTAGCTAAGGTGCAAGTTTCCAGATCTTCAAATCCGTCATAAATGTGCTCTTATTTTGGAATTGTGAATGGAAAGGAATTTGAGAATCTTTGATAACGAAATCTTCCTTGGTTCGATTGTTTTGAATCTGCAAAATTGAAAGCTTCTTCGTGGTGTTCTCTCTCCAAGTCTTTTGCTTCTTTCTCTTTGCAAGATATTTATTTGAATTGGAATGCATTTATATTTCTTTAGTAATTATTTTGTTATTTTCTGTTTTCATTCACTCCGCTTGTGGAGCTTGTATCTTTTGAGCATTAGTCTCTTTTTATTTCTTCAATGAAAAATTTCGTTTATTGTTCAAAGAAAACAAAAGAAAATCCAACATAACTGGTTTTATGGAGGTTTTCATTCAGAATGTGATCCTTCTCAACTCCATAGTTTTTATTCCGTTATGCTTATCGATCATTTTCCCGAGGTCAAAGCTAAAATACTTTGGCTGAACATGATGAGGTGCATCTTATGGGGAGTCTGGGTGGGGTGTAATAGAAGATTCTTTCAAGATATGGAAAAGGACGTGTTTACTCTTTGGAGTATATTGTTTTTGTCTCCTCCTTTTGGGTTTGTTAGCAAGCTTCTTTTGCGATTGTCAGCTTTGTTTTATTTACTCCAACTGGAGGGTTCTTGCAACTTATATGATTTTCTGTAGGCTTTTGCCACTGGAGGGTTCTTTAGCTGTTGAGATCACTGTATACCAACTCATGTTTTCAAAGGAAGAATACTTTTCAATTGTTCTGAAAAACAGATAAACCATTTTGGTTGGTTTGACCTTGTTTTTTGTGGCACCTTGTTCTTTCAATCTTATTAGCAAAAGTTGGTTTGTTATTAAAAAATAAAAACAGCTGACTTGGAGAAGAAAGTAAGAGAAAACAAGTCTGAAAAAATAGTTTTTAAAACATATTCACTTAAAAAATTAAAACTACATATTTTCACTTAAAAAATTAAAACTTTCTTTTAATGAATAAAAAAATGGCTGTTTGCTTAACTTATATACAGGGTTAGCTTCCGACTCCAAGATTTGATTTTTTGAAGGAAGAAAGTTTGTGATAATAGAAATATGAGGTTAAATTCTTCCTATAGGAGCCTATCCCATGCAGGCTGTTGTTCAAAGAAGGGCTCCATAACATATCCTTTCTCCAAGCTGGTGCCCTGTGTGCCGCAAGAGTAGCAAGTCACAAAACCACCTTTTTATACTCTGCCCATTTGCTCAAAATTTCTGGAATTTCATGTTCATCAGTTTCAAGTGGACTACGGCGCTCCCAACTTCTTTGACTGATTTGATGGCATATATTTTTACTGGACACCTTTTAAAGTGGAGGAGCAAGTGTTGTGGCTTAATCTAGCAAGGGCTTTCTTTTGGAAGATTTGGCTTGAGAGGAACAACTGCAATTTTAATGAATATAGAAGAATATTGTGGCTCCTTTTTGAGCTCCGTTCTCTTTATGGGCTCTTTTTTGGTGTAAATGCAAGTAACCGTTTCAGATTACAGTCTTACTATAGTTTTGGCCAAATGAGTGATCTTTTTGTAATTCCATTTTTGGGCCCTTGGGGTTTATCCCTCCTTTTAAAATATTTCTTTCATCAATGAAATACTTATTTCCTCTTTTTTTTTTTTTAAATGCTCAAAGAACCAAAATTTCTTCTGTATTTATGCAATTACACTTATGATTACTAGTTTAGATATCTAAGCTAGGGTTTATCTTGAGTGCAGATAATTCTTGATTGGAAAGACACCTGATTGGAATGGCATTGGTGGGTAGTTAGGAATATTATTAGAATACTAAGGGCGTGTTAGTTATAAGCCAAGGAATTAATTATAAATAGAGGGAGTGGATTCAGATGAGATAGGCAATTGTTGAGTGGATTTAGGCTTGAGTGATCTCAAGAGAGGGAAGGTCCAAGTACTTTGAATTACTTGAGAGTAATTGAACTATTGAAGTCCAGAGATTTTATCTTTCAATATTATTCTAGTTCTTTTGGTTTATCAAGACCCTTTGCACAAGGAGAGATTCTCAGAGGAATTGCTAGTCTTGACAACCCTAATTCCCACGTTGGTACTCTCTGCAAGCACGATAAGACTGAAACTTTGGAGTATGAGACATATAACATAAACTAGATTGGTGGATTCTCTAAAAGCTCTCTCATATTTACTGTTTTTTGTGCTCTCATTGAGTTGATTAATTGTTGATATGGGTTCTTTGAGTGGTGCTTAAGAGAAAAGGAGGTTGTATTCTGTGTTATCATTATGTGATAGAGAGAAAGTTCAGAATGTATTCGAACAAGTCAAGGTAAGAAAAGAATTAGGGTAAAGTACACTTTTGGTAATGGGATTTGAACTTGGTTTCTATTTGGTCCTTGAATTTTCAAAACTAACCCTTTTGGTCCAAAAAAATTTGTATTTAGTTTCTATTTGATCCTTGAGGTTTCAAAAGTGACATGTTGGGTTCTCAAGGTTTGAATTTGATTTCTAAATTAGTCCCTAAAGTTTGAAATTGATTTCTAAATGGTCCCTGAGCAGAGTTGACGTCAGTTGACATAGCACAATGATGACGTGGTAGTTAACTTAGGTTGTTTAGACTTTATTGATATGTTTTTTCTAAATGGGTTGAATTTTTTTATACATGTATTTTCTAAATGAGTTGAATTTTTTTTTGTATGTTTTATTTTTTATACTTTGAGACCGATTAGTAATCAATTTCAAACTTTAGGGACCAAGTAGAAATCAAATTCAACCTTGAGGACCAAATATGTCACTTTTGAAACCTCAAGGACCAAATAGAAACTAAATTCAAATCTCAATGACCAAAAGTGACGTTTTGAAAACTCAGAGACCAAATAAGAACCAAATTCAAATTTCGAGGACCAAACATGTCACTTTTGAAATCTGAATGACCAAATAGAAACTAAATTCAAATCTCCAAGACCAAAAGTGACATTTTGAAAATTCATAGACCAAATAGGAATCAAGTTCAAATCCTAGGAACCAAAAGTTTACTTTATCCAAAAAAAACAAATTTTTTTCTCTCTTCCTTCAATTTGTATTTTATGACTCCATAGTAGCTCTGAAGTTGCTTCAAATCCTTGAGGAAACATTTTGCCAAGAGAGATACGATGTGATGATACATTTGCTCGACTGAAAAGTCATGTGATGAGGGAAGTTCACTGATTAAATGTAGTCCTGTGTTCTAGTGCTTGAAGGTTTGGAGGGTTGGAGGAGCTTCTGGAGCAGGATTAAGAATTTCCTGACTAAGGATGTTGAAGAAGTTCAGGAAAGTGGAAAACAGTAAGGTGAGTATTACTGAAGGTTCTTATACTGGAGCTTTGAAGCATAATAAATAGATTGGGTTATTGCTTCTAAAAGGGATTGATCTTACCAAACACAAATCCAGGGGGGCAAAATTCGAGATATTTTTATGATAACAAGGCAATTGTTTCATCGAGTTATTATTATGATAACAAGGTTATCATGACTGCTATTAGTTGGTTCAATTGGCTCAATTGCTGGAAAAGGTGATGGAAGTTGCTCAAAGAAGATGATTTATCCCATTTGCCACTCTAAATGGTCATCAAGAAGCGAATTTTTCAAGAGACTAATGCTCTCGTTGTCCAATAGCCAAGATTCACATGGTAAACGCTTCTCAGAGTAAAGGTGATGTGATTCATGTGTGTGATGGTCTTTTGAGGGAGTTTTCGATTGCTGGGCATTTTACAAAATCCCAGAATGAGCCCTTCCCCAATTCAGGCCTGTAAAGATATTGGTTTCTTTCAATTACCAAGTGGTGGTGCAAACCTTTGTCTTAAAGAGTAAAAAGGGTTTGTTATTAATGAAGACCAAATTAGGAAGTGTGTGCAAGGTAAATGCTGAAATGAAACTCAAAGCTACCTTTTAACTCAGTTCTTTTGCTGCTCGCTTGTGGTCTACCCTACTGCTGGAAACTTTCGAGTAAACTTAATTTACACAAGTCCATAGTGGAAGACATTAGTCTTTTGAGCGAAGATATTGTAGAAATGGGAGCTCTTATTCTTGTGTGAGGAGTTGCCTAGGTTTCCTTTAAGGGGGCAATTCAAAGAAAAAGGAGTTTTGAACTCCAGTGTCTTAGTAAGATGATGGTACAAATGCACTGTTGTTTGGTGGAATATAAGTTCAAGTTGTACTCGTGGGACCTGATCTAAAAAAGAAAATTTTTATTGACCTCATTCTTTTCTTGAATTTGGTAAATTGGTACTGATTATGCTTTCACTTGATAGAAGACAATCAAGGCTCTTTTGTTTATAGTTTAATATTGTTGTTGTATTTGAATAATTTTTCTTTTAAATTGATATTTGTTGGCCAGTTATTTTGAAGCTTAAGATGTATTTAGTTGATTGATCGGATTAAAATCACTATACTAGCAAAGCAATGTTTGAAGTTTTTAGATCTGTAATCTTCTTTTTAATTAGTCATTATTTGGTAAAATTGCAACGTTCAGTTTCCTGATTATGAACATGTTCATTGGCAGTGTCTTCTCAAGATATGGGATTTATAGCTTACCATCTATATTGATACTGAACCAGACATCAAGGGTGCATTATCGTGGTCCAAAAAAGTTTACTTCTCTTGTTCAATTTTATCAGAGAACAACAGGTAAGCAAGTTTCCGGCTAGAGTTCTGGCTTGCTACAGTTGAGATGCATCTATCATGTTTGCTTCTTCCTTCCCCCATGATATCCTCAAAACGGAGTTGGGGTGGAGAAGGAAAAAGATCAACATCGATGAAGTACTGTGGGCTGTACTGTTGAAAGCTTGATTGTAAACTATTGGTTGACTCTACTTTCAACTTTTTTGTCATGTATCTAAAAGTGGAAAGAGTGTTGGCTGAAAATCTATTTGTTCATTCACCTGACCTTATGCTTTTTCAGGAATGGAGCCACTAGAACATTATAATGGTTATCAGCTGGTTAATAGCCATGGTGATGGCAAAAAAACAGCCATCCGGTTATTGAAAAGTTTGTCATTTGATGAAATAGTGAGAAGGGAACCTTACTTGGTATTCTCCATAATTTTCCTCTGTTTGAGGGTGGCACTGCTGATTTTCCCAGAGATGTTGTCTCAGCTTAAAGCATTCTGGGTCTCCCACGCTCTCCATTTGAACCTCCAAGTGTTCGGTGAGACTAGCCAGATAATGGGGCGCGTTCTTCAGACAGTCGACCTAGGAAGAGTTTTGGCCAAGTTAAGACTCAGCAAAACCAGGAGCTTCCATGAGAGTGCTCGGAATGCGAGAGTGTGGGCATCTTCTTTGGCCTCTGTTTCCTTGGGCAAGTCTTCTTCATCAGGCAGCTCTACCTAGATTGATAACCCCAATCTTGTAAAATTTGAGAGTGGGTGTCACACATCAGATGGAATTTGGGTTGGCCTTGTCTCACTAACACGCCCTTATATCATACCGATCTTATTCATCTGACTGTCCGTTTTGTCCTTCCTTCGATTGAGTTCTCTTGTGTTTTATCTTTCTTTCTTTTTGTTTCTTAATACTTAGGGAGGAAAAAAAACAGGCTTGTAAATTTGAGAATTGCTTCCTTTTGTTGTATATCGTCATGGAAGAACATCTCTACACATCAGTAGTCGCTGTATCAACATTATTGTTAACAACTCCAAAATTTGACTTCTGTATAATCACCATAAAGTTTGCCTCTTAATTCCCATTGTGTTTCCCAATTTGATGTGTTTTAAGAGTTAAAACTTGCTGATTTTACGTAATTTTGTCCTTCCCAAGGGATGTAATTTTGTGATAACAAACTAATTATAGATAGATTTGAAGAGTACCATATTCATAAGCAACCAGCCTTAAACCTTCGGAAGTATCCTCTAGAAGCTTTATCCGAGTAGAACTTCACATCCTCCTTGACGGCGATATAGATATTCATGCTCAGCAAGACGTCAATGTCGATCTTTGCAACGCAACGTGGCAGCCATGTCTGGTTCTGTCAGTCAAATTTCACTCTCATTCGTGAACGCTACACCTTTGATCCAATAATTCAAACACGGCATCATAGTTAAATTGGAAGCAACAGCAGGCAGTTCTGAAAGATATTCAATCCATCGTCAAAAAAAAAATGGGCCTCGACGAGTGGGAACTCATCGATTGCTATGAAGATGGCGAGGAAAAACTCAGCTCTGCCAAACTCGGTGTCGATCAGAAGATGGCTATCGATTTAAACGATACTAATCGATCTATTTCCGTTTCAGATCAACAGCACGCGATCACTGGAAAAGCGGCTTGCGAAGTGCAAGCTGATGAAGACATCGTTTCACAAGTTTGTACCGGCGCAGAATCAGATGTGCACGAGGAGGTAGAAGGCAAGGAGGGCGTAAATTCAAGAAGAATGAATATGGCGATGGAGAAGAGACAAAAATGGGGGAGAGTGGCCATTTGTTCGTTTGTAATTGCTGTGGCGGCGACAATTTGCACGGTGTTATTGGGAAGCCATAGCCACCAGCAAGGGGAACCTAATAAGCAGCATCAGAAGAACCAAATCTGCCCTTGTGAATAAGCGCCATTGTTGAAGACTGAAGCATGAATAATTTACACTCCTCTTGAATATTCTATTTTTAATTTTTTCTATTATTGAATATAATTTTTATTGAATGTTCTGTTTTCATTTCCTTGGACAAGTAGTCAATGCCAATTATCATTTCAAAGATACCCATCTAACTGTTGAACTAAAAAAACTAGTTAATATTTAGCAATGATATATGCATATCATTCTCACTTAAATTAGTTGTTGGAGAATGTGTTGGCATAACAAAGAATATAATTTATTTGTTTTCTAATTTAACACATATACAACTAAAAAATATAGTCATAAAATTATAAATTCTCTTTTAAATTGGACACTAACTATCATTCTAACCCTTCTAAGTTTATGCTGACTGATATATTGCACACCATCATTTATCATTTAGCTACTGTATTTATTTCTCTTGTTGCTAGTCATATTTATAGAACTAACTTTCAGATTGGATGCAATATAAAAGATTTAGGAGCACATATTCCATTAGGAGACAATTAGGGTGTGGACATAATGGTGTTTATGACGTGTAACCAATAATTAGCTTCATTTTTAATCAGACCTTGTAAAATATTATAGTATAGTATATAAATATATATATACATATTATTTTCTATTGAAATCAATGTTGATCTTTTTTCATAAGATATGCACATGCATGTGACACTCTTAGAAAATAAATCATATAATTGTCACACTGAATTTAAAAACCCTAAAAACATAAAATTAAAAAAAAATAATTGGAAAAAAAAAAGATAAAGCTCAAATTAATATAGAAAATGAGTGGAAAATAGTTATTTTATAATTGTGGAGAATGACGAAGTTGTAAAGTCTTTTTTTTTTTTTTTTGAAACATCCAAAGTTGTCAAGTCGTTTTATAGTTATAGGGAATGATGTGTTGCAAGACCTTATTGAAATTTGTTTTATGCCCGCCAAGTTAGGGGTGCAACAAAAAAACTAAAAAATCGAAGAATCGAATCGAGCCATTGGTTTGGTTAGGTTTTTTAGTACAAAATTGTACATGTCAGTTTGCATTTAGGTGCAATAAAAAATTTTCAGTTTGATTTGGTTTTTATTGAAAAACCACCCAAAATCGAACTAAACCGAGATATATATATTCTTAAAAATAAACTGGCTAAACTATAAAAAATAATCCTAAACTTTGCCATTTGTTTAAAAAATACCCTTATTATTTTAAAAGGTGCAATATTAATCTCGATCTTTCATAAATGTTGCAAAACTACCATTGAAGTAGAAAAATCATTAGAATGTTGGATAAAAAGTCGATATATCTCAATGCCCTTGTTACAAACTTAATCCAAGCAAGCATCATAGATAGTTATTGGCACATTATTTCAAAACTTTGTCCGTCACATCGATTTTCCATCCAACATTCTGGGAGATTTCTATTTCAAGGATAATTTTGAAACGTTTATAAAAAGTCAAGAGTAATAATGTAACTTTTGAAAGATTAAAAGTATTTTTGAAACAAATGACAAAGTTCAAGAATATTTTTGAAACCAAGGACAAAGTTGAAGGTATTTTTTTCATTTTGTTCAGCCGACATCCCATAAATCAACCTCCTCTGTCTCTGATCTGCGTTCTCCCTTCGTCTCACTTCCATTAGGCATCTGATCTGTCGTTCACCGTCGCACTCTCAGGCCAAACACCTCGCCGTCGCAATCCCATGCCAGCAACTTCAGTAAGTCTAGTCCTCTTCATTTAATCTTCTCGCCCAAGTAGCAAATCGTTCTTCAATACTTGATTAAACCATTTTGAAGTCAAAGTATCCCGATGTCATTTTGAAGTCAATCACATGATCTCTCTTTGTTCATAATTCAGAATCGAATATCTTTTTTTTTTTTCCTGAAGAATGGCCCTGTTTTTGCAATGTTTTAAGGATGATGAGGATGCATGTGATCAGTGTGTTCTTTGGAGGGAGGAAAAAATTTCAAAAACTGCACACCGTTTTGCAATTTCTTCAAAATGGACAGAATGTGAAATTACAGGATACTACATGAATTTGTTAATTCGATTCTACATGTATGACCGAACTTAAAATTGGAGGTATATTTATTATTTGGATATGTATATTTATATTAGATTGAAGAAATTGAGTAATTGTATTGAAGAAACTCACTAATTAGATTGAAGAAATTGATTAATTGGATTGAGAAAATAGAGGAATTCTAGGTCCAAAACTGAAACCGAATCGACATTGATTTTGTCTTTTATTGGACATTAGTTCAGTTTCTAATTTTACTAAACTGATCGTTTCGGTTTGATTCTCGATTGAATCCAACATCGAGAGAATCGAACCAAATACCACACCTACTCCAAGCCACTCCCAAACTTGGCGAAGCAGGAATTAGGATCACTCTCCACAATTAAAACTCGTGAGCACTGGACCAAAAGGGGAATATGGGTGATTAGACCTCGAGGCACTCATGGTCCAACCTCCATCTTTGATGAGAATTTGTAAATTTTAGATTACATGATTATACAACAAAACTCTAACATTGTATAATTTAATAAAAGTCAAGGTCTTTGAACTAGATAACATGAGTTAGTGTAACATACCTTGATCTATAGAAGAATTGTGTTTCTCTCTCTTGGTCTTCCTTTAGAACTTCATTAGGTTTCTTGATTAGGTTTTTTGATGGATAGAAACTTCTACTTGATTATAAGGCAAAGAGATGATCAATCCCTAGGGTTTTATCTTTATATATATATATATACCTTCCATCCGGGTGTTAAATTGAAAAATTAACTTTTAATTAATTGGCCCATTAATGTAGTGGGCCTAAAACATTAAGATAGAAATAAAATGTATATGGGCCACATTAATGATAATATTAAAATTAAAAAATCTAATATTCTCCCACTTGGCCCATTTAACATTATTTGCTATATATGTTAATAAACATAATACGTATAGAAGATAAATTTCATTTTCATATCATGATATCAATATCAAGTTAGGAAATCGATAAGGATTATGGCGGTCATACATCATTGCATCGATATAATCCCTTCCATGTATCACAAAATTAGTTCTTCACCTAACGTGATCTATAATAAAGGTATTCATGGTTCAACATAAGTGTCTTTATCAAAGACAATGTCTTATTTGATTACATGATTCATTTATGTATATACCAATCATAAGAAACAGGACTGATAACATAAAATCAAAAATAAAAAATAATTGAGCTAAGAGTGTCAAATAACATAATCATAATATCAATAATGGTATCTACTAATGCTCATATGTACGATATGTTCCTTGAATGTCTTAGGTAACAATCCTTTCATTAGTGGATTTGCAATCATATGGTTAGTGCTAATGTATTTAATTGACACTCTTTGTTTCTAAACTTCTTTAATGACAAAATTTGTCAACTTCATATATTTAGCACCTTTCGAATACTTGAATGTTGCAGAATTATCACAATAAATTTTCCGTGGCTTGGCAATACTGTCAACAATTTCAAGTCCTAAAATAAAGTTATGCAGCCATAAACCATGAGTTGTAGCCTCAAAGCATGCTACAAATTTTGCTTTCATAATGGAACAACACTTGAAGAGCATTTATCCATCTTAAATCTCTTCAGAACTTTATTAATATATGCTTTCTGAGACAATTCTAATAATTCATGTGCTCGATTGTGGAATATTTCTATTCCAATCACATAGGATAATGCCTCATTCATATCTTTCATTTTAAGTTCTTGGAGAGAAATTCCTTCGTTTGACATAATAAACTAAAGTCATTAGTAGCCATCAAGATGCCATCAATATACATAACAAGAAATATAAACAATATACATAACAAGAAATGTAAATTAACTCCCACCGATCTTTAGATATAAACATCGATCAACAGCGTTTTCTTTAAATCTAAAGATGTAACGATATCATTAAACTTAAAATACCATTGTCGGGAAGCTTGTTTAAGTTCGTATATTGACTTCTTTAGCTTACACACCATATGTTTCTTTCCTTTAACTACAAAATTGATCAGATTTTTGCTACACGCAAGTGCACGTGATCGAAGTAATAAGAAACTGGAAGTATTCCAGAGTATCGTACCCAAGGGAACGAGTTTTAATAAGATTTAATAAAATGGCACACAATCGTTTACAAATTGCAACTAAAGGTAACCGTGGGTGAAAATGATTTGTGAGGTGTTTTGACTAAAAGAAAATTGTTGAAAATATCAATGGAAATAAAAGAGGGATTCAAATATGCTTTTGCTCTATTGAAAGAAATTGCGACTTAATTGCAATTGCAATCCTTTGACTCAACACTTAAACTTTGTAAACCAAATTCAACACCTATTCAACCTTCTATGAAGTATCTTTAGAAGGCTAAGCGATTAAACCGATATTTCTATGGCTAATACGAACTTAGTTAATTTTGAAACACAATTCTTTTGGTTTTAAAGGTTTTCTATGTCTAGGGTCAAAAACATATTCCTATGTCTAGGCTATTTTCCTTTATTGCTTTTTGAAAACCCAATTTTTATCTAACATTTTCAGAATTAGATTCAAATTTTTGTATACTAATCGAGGTGATCAATCTAAACTAGTAATGAAAATTTCAATCAATAAAAGCAAACAATGCTATAAAATTAAGCAAGGTTGCTCTTACATATTAGGCATTTATTTCTTTCTCTGGGCATTCACATGCTTGAATCCCAAATAACGACTTAGCTCATAATTAAAGAAACAAAAACAATGATTTAAAAGAATCAAAGTGCATAACTAAAATATAATTAATAAATACTTGAATAACAATTCAACAATAATGAAAGAACAACCAAAATTCTATTAATCAAAATAAATTCAGTAACTAATTAATTTCAAGAACAAAAGGGAAGAATAAAACAATAGCTAAAAACTCAAAATTACAACAACAATTAAGTTCCGAAAATAGAAGCAAATAACTTAAATAAAATAGAAATGAAATTCTAAGAACGGGAACAACACAGCCCATTTTTCACTTTTTATTTAATCGACTCAACTCCACTTTTTTCAAAGGGAATTGAGTCTTCACTTGCTTCAATTTTCGTTGAGGAAGGATTGAATTTTGAAGTTGAAAGGAACTGGAAAATAGTAGCAAACAAAAATAAAAATAGCAGAAAATAAAAACAGTAGAAAATCATGGACACAGCAGCAACTGTGGCTGAAACAGCAGAAAACTGATCTCGTTTTCTTGTGGCTTCTCCTCCCATATTTATAGAGGATTTGGGCTAGGGTTTCATTCTTGAATGATGCACAATGATGGCCAAAATCACAGCTGAAATCATGGAGACAATATCCCACAAAATTCCTAGATTTTAGGAGATTTGCAGATTTTCCTTTAATTTCCAGATCTGTCGAAATTGCAATTGCAATTCTATTGCATTTTGCAAAAACCTGCACCAAAGTATTAAGTAAGTTTGGATTTTCTTCTTCTTTTGTTCTCTTTACTTAACTTACTTCTTCCAACCATAATTTAATTAACTTCAACTCTTTTCTTGCCCTTTTATCAAATAATATGAATAAAACCATAAGCATAACTAAGTTTGAAGGCCAAATAATCATCATGAATGAGAATTATAAAAAAATCTTCAGGTTGATCCATGAACACTTCTTCATCTAAATTCTCATTTAGAAAAACAATTTTGACATGCATTTGATGAATCTCTAAGTCATAATGAGCTACTAATGCCATAATAATTCTTAATGAATCATTTTTAGAGATAAGAGAAAAATCTCCTTATAGTTAATATCATCTTTTTGAGTAAAACCTTTGGCAACGAGTCTAGCCTTGTGTCATTCAATATTGTCATTTGAGCCACGTTGGATCTTAAAAACTCATTTACATTTGACTCTTTTACTTCCTTCATGCAATTCTAGAAGGTCTCAAACCCCATTGTGATCTAATGATTTTAGCTCTTCTTTCATGGCATCTAACCATTTAGCAGAGCTATTACTTTCAATGACTTGTGAAAACGAAACTGGATCATTATCAATGCATAAGTCAAATTTTGACTTATGCAAATAAACCACATAATCATCAGAAATAGCTGATCTTATTTGTCTTATAGATTTTCTTAATTCTATTTCTAGTGGTTCCTCTATTGTAAGTTCATTCATTACATATCATTATGTGGTGTTTGAACATTAATGTGTTGTTCCTGTGAACTATTAATAGAGTCAACAACTATAAGAACAACAACTTGAGAAAAAGTCATGGATGAAGAAATTTGCATCCTAACGTCTTGAATTTTCACTTTATGCGGTTCTAAACTCCACTAACTTCACCATTCTTAATAACCTAGCATTTCTAGTTTCAACTCTTCTCATACTGGGCTAGGACAGTAAAATCTTTACCCTTTAGATTTTTTTGGATAACCAATGAAGAAACCACTGGTTGTTCTTGAATCCAGTTTCTTTTCATGTGGATTATAAATTCTTACTTCTGCTTGGCAACCCTAAACATGCAAGTGTCTTAAACTGGGTTTCCTTCATGTCCACAATTCAAAAGGTGTCTTCGAAACTACTTACTAGGAACCCTGTTTAATAAGTATTGAGAGGTTCTTAAAGCATACTCCTAACCACGTTCATTAAAGTATGATTACGCCTTTTTACAACACCATTTTGTTACGGGGTTCCTGGCATTGTGTATTGAATACATATGCCATGACTTTCTAGGAATTTAGCAAAATGGACGAAGGTATTGTCCACTCTTACCATATTTTTCATAATATACACCACCTCTATCAAATCTTACAATTTTCACTTTTCGATCCAATTGTCTTTCAATTTCATTGACAAATATCTTTAAAGTATCTATTGCTTGAGACTTTTCATGCAATAAGTAGATATATCCATAAGGTGAAAAATCATTAATAAAGGTAATGAAATACTTTTTCTCTACTAAAGGATAGAACATCAAAAGGCCCATAAAAATCAGTGTGTACAATTTCAAGGAGTTGTGAGCTTTTTGTGGCTACTTTCTTAGCTGCGTATTTTTTTTGTTTTCCCCTTCATATAGTCCACATAAGTTCCGAGATCAGTGAAATTCAAGTTTGGCAGGATTGCATTCTTTACCAATATTTTAATTCTTTCTTTGGATATGCGACCCAAGCATTTATGCCACAAGTTAGCTAATGATTTATTAGAAGGAATTTGAATGGTACAACCAGAATCAATCCACCACGTATTTTAAGGAACGTAACTTTAGTTAAATTTTATTCGAAACATGGCAAGGTGATAATGCTAATATTTTACATATTTCTAGCCCTTTTTACTTAAGCTATTTGCACAAATGCATGTTATTATGTCTAATAAATATAGAAAATTAATGAGAAAATAGCCAAAATTAGTTAAGAGATTTTTTTGAGCTAAGAAATGGGAAATAAGAGGAAAAAAGTTGAGTTTTAATGAATTTTGATGTTTTTATGCACAAAAGTGAAAATTGCCAGAATTACAACTCCAATTGCAATTGCAATTTCACCTGGGAGACATAATTTCGAAAAATAAGGGGGAAATATGGAAGTTCGATTTTATGCTGATATTTGAAGATATTCTCCACGAATCAAGCTCATAAAGATTTGATTCTTGCCTTAAACATCCATGGAGAAAATCCTAGCATTTGGAGGCTATAAATATGAAGATTCAGGCCACGAAAAAGCTGTCCAAGATTGTTTTCACGACTTGAAGACCACTTTACTTTCTGCATTTTTGATTTTCTGTTTTATCGACTTAAAGGAGGAAGAAAGCTGCCCAAACTTCAATCTATCCTTGTCAAAAGTCTAGGGTTGTGAAGTTCTTACTCTCATTGACAAAGGTTGAGTTTAGATTGATTGGAGAGGTGGAAGTTATCTCTTTGAGTTCAATGTTCCTTTGTATTCACAAGTTTAATTTTTTGTTTAGTCTTAATTTCCAGCACTTTAACTTTGATTATTTTATATTCAGTTTACTTCTAATTCTTGTTTTTAATTTTAGTTCTTTAATTCTCAGCAAGTTTTGTTTTAATAAAGTTCATTATTATTCCTTAAAGTTAATCTTTACTTTTAGTTCAACACTTTAGGCTCCGTTTGATAACCATTTGATTTTTTGTTTTTGGTTTTTGAAAATTAAGCTTGTTTTCTCCTAATTTCTCTACAATGGTTTTCATCTCCATTAAGGAAGCATTTGAGTTTTTAGCCAAATTCTAAAAACAAAAACACGTTTTTGAAAACTACTTTTTTTAGTTTTCAAAATAGGGCTTGGTTTTTGAAAACATAAGTAAAAAGTAGATGACAAAACAAGTAAAACCATTGGTGGGAGTAGTATTTATAGGCTTAATTTTCAAAAACAAAAAACTAAAAACCAAATGGTTATCAAACGGGACCTTAATTTTTCAGTTTATGTTTTTCTTTCTTTTAAAGTTGGTATTTGTTTCTTTTCTTTTAATGTTTTGTTATTTATTTTTTCCATCATGAGCTAATTCTGTCATTGGAATTCAGATATGTGGATGCCCTAAGGATTGGAAGTCGTGCCTAAGATGTAAAAGTAATTTTGCTCAATTTCATAGCATTGTTTGCTTTTATTGATTATCATTCTTATTGTGAATCTAGCTTGATCACCTAGATGAACATACATAGATCGAGTTTAATACTGAAAGGGTTAAACGAGATTACGTGTTCATACAAAGCAATAGAGGAAAGGGGCTTAGACATAAGCACTTGTTTTCCACCCTAGACATATGGCGAAACCTCCAAGACCAAGGATTGTGTTCTCATTAAACTAAGTTCATATTAGCCATAGACATATGGTTTAATCACTTAGGATTCTAAAGGTTTTTCCATTAAAATCGAATAGAAGTTGAACTCGGTTTACATTGCTTGGCTTTGAGTAAATATTGCAATTGCATTTTAGGTCACAATTCTTTTCTAAAGGGCAAAAGCATGTTCGAATTCCATCTTTTTATCATTTGATTTTTAGTACACTCACAACCTTCCCAATTTATTAATATTGATTACCGAGGTTGCTTTGTGCGAACATTTTTCCTTTGAGGAAGATAACAGTTCTCTGTAATAATTTTATTATGAGAAGAAAGGGGTTCTTAAATAGAAGAAACACTCATTTACAAGTAAGGAAATAATTTTCCAGCAATATAATACAGTAAATACAAATATACTGATTAACCATAAAAGGAAAATAACCAAAAATAACCAACACTCCTCCTCAAGCTGGTTTGAAGATGTCTTCCATCTCCAGCTTGTTAATCATCTTGTCAAACTTTAACTTTGGAAGCCCTTTAGTTAACACATCAGCAATTTGCTCTGTCGTAGGAAGATAGGGAATGCATATTACTCCTGCATCAATATTCTCTTTTATGAAATGTTTATCAACTTCAATATGTTTTGTCCTATCATGAAGGACTGGATTATGGGCAATGAAAATTGCTGCCTTATTATCACAATAAATGCGCATAGGTATCTTCTGAGAGAATTTCAATTCTTCCAATAGTCTCTTTATCCATATACCTTCACAAATACCATGGGCTAAGGCCATAAACTCAGCTTCAGCACTACTTCTAGCCACTACACTTTGTTTTTTGCTCCTCCAGGTAACCAGATTTCCTCCAACAAAGGAACAGTAACCAAAAGTAGATCTTTTATCTGTGGTGCTGCCTGCCCAATCAGCATGAGTATAGACTTCAACATTCAGATGACCATGCTTCTTAAACAATATACCTTTTCCAGGAGTACCTTTCAAGTATCTTAGAATTCTATAAACAGATTCAAAGTGAGTTGATCCTGGTGCATGCATAAACTGACTTACCATACTAACTGCAAAGGCAATGTCAGGACGTGTATGAGACAAATAAATGAGTCTTCCCACAAGTCTCTGATACTTTTCTTTGTCTTTTACCTCACTTTTTGTTACAGCTTGTAATTTTAAATTTGGCTCAACGGGAGTTTCTGCTGTTCTGCAACCAAGTAATCCTGTCTCTTCAAGTAAGTCAATGATATATTTCCTTTGATTAACAAGGATACCACCTTTTGACCTAGCAAATTCCATTCCTAGAAAATACTTCAAGACTCCCAGGTCTTGATTTGGAATTCATTTGCTAGCCTTTCTTTCAAGATAGTCAAACCTACCTCGTCATTTCCTGTAAGAATAATGTCATCAACATACACTATTAAGATAACAATTTTGTCATTTCCAGTATGTTTATAGAACATAGTATGATCTGCTTGACTTTGAGAAAATCCATAGTTCGTGACTGCTTTTCCAAAACGTTCAAACCATGCTCTAGGAGACTGTTTAAGGCCATATAATGATTTCTTTAACCTACATACTTTTTTAATCCCAAGATTTTTCTCAAAACCAGGTGGTAAGTCCATAAATACCTCTTCTTCAAGTTCTCCATTGAGAAAGGCATTCTTGATATCAAGTTGATAAAGGGGCCAATCTGCATTGACAACAATAGATAATAGAACTCTAATGGAGTTAATTTTAGCAACAGGAGCAAATGCTTCTTGATAATCAATTCCATAGGTCTGAGTGAAGCTTTTAGCCACAAGTCTGGCTTTGTATCTTTCAACACTACCATCGGCTTTGCACTTTATAGTAAACACCCACTTGCAACCTACTGTCTTATCATTTGGTAATTCTACTATGTCCCATGTGTGATTTTGTTTAAGCGCATTAATCTCTTCCATAACTACTAACTTCCAATTTGAATCATTTAGGGCCTCTTGTATATTCCTTGGAACAAACAAATTAGTTATCTTAGAGGTAAACACTCTATGACTATCGGACAATTTATGGTAAGAAAGATAGTTCGCAATAGGATATTTGGTGCAATTTCGGATACCTTTCCTATGGGCTATTGGAATATCAAGATCAAGTACCTCAGATGAACTATTATGAATAGATGAAGAGGTAGGAATAGAGGATCTGTTACCTGGATCTTCAGAATCATTCGTTAGAGTATTAGATTGATTTTGTGATAAGTCTACTGTCTGGTCTTGATTCTTTTGATTCACCGCCCTTCTAGTATAAACCTGAAGTTCAGGGTTTCGATCGGTTAGATCTATTTGTAGTGTTTCTCCCCCTGACGAAGAATTTTCCATACTTGGCATTGAAGAACTAGAACTGGTAACCTCATGACTAATGATGGTAGGAAGAGGAGAAATATCCCAGAAATTATCTTCTAAGTTAGGTATTGTCTCCCCCTGAAGAGAATTCTGGTTAAAAAAGGATTGATTTTCAAAAAAGGAGACATCCATACTTTCAAAGTATTTTTTGTTCAAAGGATCAAAACATTTATAAGCTTCCTTCTGGGAGACATAACCCAAAAAAATACATTTAACAGCCCGAGGATCGAATTTAGACCAAGAAAAGCTAGGAATGTGAACATAAGCAGTACACCCGTAAATTTTGATCGGTAAATCAGAAAATAGGCGGACAGTTGGAAAAAAACCTTTAAAGTGATCCAGGGGGGTTTTGAAATCCAAAATTTTTGTAGGCATTCGATTAATAAGATATGCAGCCGTGAGGACTGCTTCTCCCCACAAATAAGAGGGAACATGCATAGAGAACATAAGGGCATGAGCAACATCGAGTAAATGTCTATTCTTCCTTTCAGCAATACCATTTTGTTGGGGAGTGTCCCGACACGTGGATTGATGAACAATTCTTTTCACTTGTAAGAAATCAGTTAAATATTCATTAAAATATTCAGTGCCATTGTCAGAGTGCAGTATGTTAATTTTAGTTTGAAATTGAGTTTTAACCATGTTATAAAATCGAATAAAAACATCTTTCACCTCTGACTTTTTTGTTAACAGATAAATCCAAGTTAAACGAGTGTGATCATCAATGAACATGACAAAACACCGTTTTCCAGTATGAGTCAAAACTTTAGACGGACCCCAAACATCACTATGAATTAAGTAAAAAGGTGCGGAAGACTTATAGGGTTTGGGCAAATAAGTGGATCGATGATTTTTTGCAAAGATACAACTTTCGCAATGAAAAATAGAACAATCAATTCCTTTAAATAAATCAGGGAACAAATACTTTAAGTAGAGAAACCTGGGATGTCCTAGTCTACAATGCCAAAGCATTATAGTTTCTTTAACAGAGGAAGAACTAACACTACTCAAGCCTTGAACTTTTTTATGACTAGATGAAGATTCATCAAAGTAGTAGAGACCATCGAGCATCCTAGCATGTCCAATCATCTCCCCGGAGTCCTGATCCTGAAAGATGCAATGGGAGTCAAAAAAGGTAACACAACAATTAGCATCCTTAGAGATTTTACTAACAGATAAGAAATTACAGGTTAATTTAGGAACATGGAGGACAGAGTGTAAATGAATGAGTGAGGTCAAGTTAATAGTTCCTTTTCCTGCAATAGAAGAGAAACTACCATCGGCAATTCGAATTTTTTCATGACCATACACAAGGGAGTATGATGTAAATAGTTTGGAGGAACTAGTCATATGGTCAGAGGCTCTGGAATCTATAATCCACGGAGATGAATTGAGACACGAGAGGGCTCGAGGATAATTACCTGTTTGTGCCAAGGAAACACTAGGATTACCAGATGATGAAGTTGCCTTTAGCAGTTTCAGGATTTGATCAACTTGCTCTTTGTTGAATGGATTGGAATCAGCAACATTAACACTGGATGGATGTTGGGTGGTGCTTTTCTCACCTTGCTTACTCTTCCAATTTGCAGGTTTTCCATGGATTTTCCAACACGTATCACGAGTATGTCGAGGTTTGTTACAATAATCACACCAGACACGAGGCTTTTCATGGGTCCTGTTTGATTGATCGGAAGCCTTGTGTGCAGTAGCTTCAACCACCAAAGCGGAACTTTCAACTAACTCATTGGGCTTCTTCCCAATCATAACAATCCGGCGGCTCTCTTCCCTACGCACTTCAGAGAAAACTTCATTAATAGTTGGAAGGTTTGTTTTACCAAGTATTTTGCCTCTAACCTCATCAAACTCAACATTGAGGCCAACCAAGAATTTGTAGATACGACCATACTCAACTATTTTCCTGTAGTGTGTTTGATCCTCTGTAGACTTCCATTCATATGCATCAAAGAGATCAAGGTCTTACCAAATCCTTTTTAGGGAGTGAAAATATTGTGTAATTGAGTTACCTTCTTGTCGTATGTCACCTAGTTTGAAATTCAACTCAAATATTTGTGACTGATTTCCCAAATTTGAATACATCTGAGTTACGCTATCCCATAGTTCCTTTGCAGTAGAGTAACACATATAGTTACAACTAATGTCTTATATCATGGAATTAACTAGCCAAGTCATAACCATGGAGTTTTCAGCATCCCACACAGCAAATGAAGGATCATCTTTGGCGGGTGGTATTGTATCTCCAGTAAGATACCCAATCTTTCCTTGTCCACGGATATACATTCTAACACTTTGGGACCAACGAAGAAAGTTGTCTCCATTAAGTCAAATGGTTGTAATTTGGACAGTAGGACTGTTGGGATGAATGCGGTTATCTAAGACTTTGGGAATCGAAGACTTATTTTCTGCCATTATTCTGAAAACAGAGAGAAGTCAAACCCACAAAAAAACCAGAACACAACCAGTAGCCTAATCAAAGTGACAGACAGCCAAAAAACAGGGCAAAAAAAATCGAATGCAACAAGAGTGCGGTGGTCGAAGGCGCGATGGTCGACGTCGAGGGCAGCGGCGGTAGGCGTAGATGGCAACGTTGGCGAGGGTAGCACGAAAGCGCAGAAGCAGCACAAACGAGCAGCGGACGCGAAATCGAGGGTCTGCTTGCGACGGGTAGCTGAGCTCGTGATGCCCAAAGGAAGGGCAGCTTCGTTTGTAGTCGGCGCTAGGTGAGGAGGACTGTCAATGGCAGAGGCGGCGGCGGCAGCTGCTAGGTCAGAATATTAGGGTTTCTAAATATTTAGGATTCCTTGCTCTGATACCATGAGGAAGATAACAATTCTCTGTAATAATTTTATTATGAGAAGAAAGGAGTTTTTAAATAGAAGAAACACCCATTTACAAGTAAGGAAATAATTTTCCAGCAATATAATATAGTAAATACAAATATACTGATTAACCATAAAAGGAAAATAACCAAAAAGAATCAACAACCTTAATTTTAGATTTTGTTGTATCCGTTCTCTATGGGATTGATACTCTGGAATATTCCCATTACTACTTGTTTGACAGTGTGCACTTGCACTAGACTGGAAACTTTTTCTATTCAAAAGTTTTCTTCTAAAAGCCCACACGTTTTCAGTCGATCACAGGGCATTATGCTTACCTTTGCTTTTGAACCATGCCTTATGTCTCAGGCACTCTTTTCGATAGTGTCCTGACTTGTTGCAAAAACAACACTTATCCTTAATTTCTTCCTTTTGTGGATTTGGACAGATGACTAATTTATCTTTAATTGTCTGTAATTGCCCTTTCCATACTTCTTTCCTAGTTTCTTTCCAGCTCCTTTATGACCATGAGATTAGCATAGTGAATTATTAGTTTCTTAAGTCTTATTTCCTTTTGAATGAGCATACTTTACAATTAATGTACATTCCATTTATATTTCAAAGTATTATAGTTCATATGGAATGGACCAAGGGAGGTAAGGAGTTAAGGATAAATATTACCTCGAAATTCTCATTAACTTCTATTCCCATATGGTATTTAGTCTTGCCGCTAGGTTTCTGATTTCAAGGATATTCTCATGCATAGTACGAGAACCATCAAACTTAATGGCAGTTAAGGTACTCATCAATGTCCCAACAAGTGACTTATTAGCCAACTTAGACTGGGAATAATTTTTCTTAAATTTCATAAATTCCTTAGCACTTTCGATTTTTGCAATTATGGACTTGTCATTGTTTGCTACATTCATTCACATAAACATTAAGCTCAACCTATTTGATCTTTTCCAAGCTTTATAGAAATATTTTTCCTCAGCATTGCTGGCATTAGTAAGTGCAACATGTTTCTCATTTAAGAGTGCCAAATCAAGATCCAAAACACCTAGATGGAATTGGATGTGTTCACACCAATCAGAGAAATTGAGTCCATTAAACTTAATAATAGACATGGCTTGCGAATAAAGAGAAACATAAGCAATTACTACAATTACAAAAATATACTTACACATCATTACTTTGAAAAAATAAACTTAAAAATATGATGCAGATTCAGAAAACATTAAACAAACACCAAGCATATATTGAAGTTCTCCTTTGGGAGATACAACAATATACAACATTCATACATAATTGATGCTAGATTTAATTTCACATAATTGGTAATTAAAATGCTCAAATTAGATATATTAGTTATCTTTGGATATACTAAAAATATCTAACCAATCATCTCAATTAACCACGATAAAGTTCAAAATTATAAAACTACTAATCATTCTTTGGGCAATTCAAAATGTTTTATAATAATGAATATCAATATACTCATGATGAAATCTTTGGTAAGTTATAATATCATCTTATTTATTAACATCATGTAAATATGAGTAATTGAATTAACTTTAATTTGATATCTATAAAACTTACTAATTCAGCCACTTTGGTAGCTAATAAATTATTCATTATATAGATATTATAATAAAATAATAACAAGTAATTTACATCACACAATTTGTAAAATATTAATATTGCAAATAACTTTATCGATAGAAAAGTTAGGAAAACTTTATACATTTTCCAAATTGTGTAATTGAAATAACTATAACTTGATATCTGTACAACTTACTAATTCGGCCACTTTGGTGATTAACAAATTATTCATAACATAGATATCATAATAAAATAATGGTAAGTAATTCATATCACAAATTTGAAAGTTTAATGCCAATAGATTTAAACCAATTTGAGAACTTAATATCTCATGACCAATAGATAAACATAATACTTCATCATATCCGGCAGATTAAAAAATAAATAAATAAAAATAAAACGGAGACCTTAATATCTCATCATATCTATTAGATTTAAAAAATCTAACATTTTTTGATAAATAAACTTACATGTATAACAAAAAAGAATCCATGATAAGCATCAAAAGAGTTGCATTAAAAAATACATAAAAGAAAATTCATGTATGTATGTTTATATATATATATATATATATATATATATATATATATATATTAATGCAAGTCTCTTGATGATATACATATAAAACATGATAACTCATCAATTTATGATAACATAATCGACAATTTCTTTTCTTTTTAATATTGCCAGTTGCCATCGACAACAAAACTTAAAAGAAGTTATAAATATTTCTTAAACACGTAATTATTTGCAGCAGAATTGCATTAAAAATAAATACATAATTGTTTGCAGCAAAAACATAAAGTCATATAATAAATCATCAATGGAAAATTATCTATTCTAAATCAAGGCTCTAATACCACATGTAAATTTTAGATGATTATACAATAAAACTCTAACATTGTATAATTCAATAAAAGCTAAGATCTTTGAACTAGATGATTTTTACAATAACATGAGTTAGAGTAACATACATTGATCCATGATATTGATCTTGTAAAGAAGGATTGTGTTTCGTTCTTAGCCTTCCTTTAGAACTTGATTAGGTTTCTTGTAAAAACCTGACTTTTCCTATTAGATTTTCTAAGGACGTTACTACATGCATGCAAATGGAATTTAAAAAAAAAAAACTTAAATAACAACTCAAAAAGAAATAAACTTTTGCTAAACAATAAAAAACATTTACCTCGGAATCCCTTTAAATAGATTTCAAAGCATAAGAATAAATCAAAACATTTTAACAATTGAAATGATTTCCAGAATACTTCCACTAAGAAAAAAAAACATTCCAAAAGTGCTAACAATGAAGAAAAATTGTGGAATTTAAGCTCCTATAGGTCACCCATGGCCTCTTGCAGCAAACTATTATGTCATTCGCCTAGGATGCCCTTACCTTTTCCTGAAAGAAAAAACATTTTTGAAAAGGGTGAGTATTTAAAATACTTAATAAGTGACCTCACTACCGAGGTCAGGATATGCAAACACATACAAAGTGATTTTTAAAATCTTTTCCTCTAGTGGGACCTAAAACATTTTCATAGTGGAAACGTTTCCCTTTTAACTGTTCTCTTCGGCCTAATGTGGGCAATTAACCCAACCTAACCTTTCCTTTTCGTCTAACCTTTTCAGGACCCTTTCCATTTAACCTTTTTAGGTTCCTTTTCATTTAGACGTACATCTATAATTTTAGGGGGTAATTTCCAGAGCCTTCAAAATCATTTTATCATGAAAATACACATGTATGCATGAGGTCCCAAAGCATTCTAAACTTTCATTCCATGATGCAACACAAAGCAACATCCTCATATCATTCATCATAAATCATAAATCATGCTTCACATTCATAAGAATATTTGGCAATCATACATGTAAAAATCCATTTTTCATATAAACAAAAGCATTTTAAAATTTATTAAAAATCATAAATAAACATTTATAAAACTTTTCATTTTGAATGTAATTTTTTTTTTTCAATTCAGTTCCCAACTTGCATTTTAAGCATACCGGCATAAAGTTCCTTACCTTGGCTAAGCTCAAGAATCCGAATCACCCAAATGCCCACCAAAATTCCACAGCCTTGAACCTTAGTCAAACAATTTGGAGCCTAATCAAAGCCATCCTTAAAGTTAGAAACAATTCCTAAAATCCATAATTGAACCCATGGTTCCTTCCACCAAACTAAATTTAGTTCACCTAAAAATCACTATGACACTTAGAGAAAAGCCAAACGAACCCATGGTAAATGGCAACTCAAATCTCCACCATTCTGGCCAAAACTATACATAACTAAATTCCAAAAAAAATAATTCTTTAGCATTTAACTTAGTATCAAACTAGTGGGTAAATCTAAATTTAAGTCACAAGATTCATGGATTAATCGTACATTCGAATTTACTCTATCATGATACCCAAAACTCAAAGGACCTTTGAGACTTACAGAAAAAAATTCGCTCCAACAGTCCCAAATACCCACTGGACAGCGACTCAAAGGCGTAGCGCTCGTGATTTTGATGCCAAAATGGAATGGGTATCCTTGAAACAAAGTCAAGATTCTTGAATTAATCTACCAATAACTAAGATCATTAAAGAAACTATTCAGAAACCAATGCTTACCCATAGATGACGGCTCGCTGGACTGGAAGAGGGCTGATCGGATCTGATTCGTAGATCTACAGGGATGACGGCGGTGCACGGAACCAGAGGTGGTGATGTGTAGCGGCTTGCGGCGGCGGAGCTGGTGAGGCAACGCCGTGCGGCGGCGTGCGGTCGACTGACAGCGAGCGTGCGGTGGGGTTCGTGGATCTGCAGCGGCTGTGCATGGCAGCCCGACAGAGGTTCGTGGTGGTTCGTGGGTCTGTGCAGCGGTGTGAAACAGAGGCAAGAAGAAGATTTTTTTTCTGCTTTCAGATGAGGCTATCGAACACCAAGGGAGGAAGAAGAAAGAAATGAAGAAGATGGTGGCTTGACTTGGCTTAAAACTTACCTGGGGTTGCGTGCAATTAAATAGAAGAGAGGAAAATTATGGCTTGACTTCTCCTTAGGCTTGACTTGGGCTTAAACTCACCCAAATCACAAAAATGCCCCAAACCCAATTAATTCATTTTCTCATTCAAATTCTCTAATTTACACTGTGCAAAACTCCAAATTTAACTTTAATACACCACATAAACATGAAATTGGTCCCACAATTAAGCTAAATTTCAAAATTGAAATTTTAATTAATACATGAAAGTGTTGGTCATTACATTTCTTGATGGAGAGAAACTTCTACTTGATTATAAAGCAGAGAGATGACCAATTCCTAGAGTTTTATCTTTATACATACATCTTTCATCAGAGTATTAAATTGGGAATTTACCTTTTAATTAACTAGCTCATTAATGTAGTGGATCTAAAACATTAAGATAGAAATAAAATGTATATGGGTCACATTAATGATAATATTAAATTAAAAAAATCTAACATAATTCACTTAAGTTAATAATATACTACTACTCACCTGTTAATTTATGAATAAAACTTAAGTTGCAGCCCAGTCATGTGGCACACTTTCATTAGGCATTTTATATATGTATATTTTTAAAAAACTGACTAATTTTTACGTCGTTTGCTTCACGTTTTTTTTTCTTTTAGTTCATAACTTGCAGAGAAACTTATTATTCACCCTTCTTCTCCCTAATCTGATTGGCTCTTCTCACCAGTGCAATTCATCTATTTCATCAGCTTTTCACTGACGTCCCTCATTCGTCTTTGTCTCTTACTCGCACATTTGCCATCAGCATTTCACCGGTCGCTGTCCTCTGCCCGCCTTAGCCCATCGCCAATTGTTGTTTCGCCTCAACTCATTGTTGCCATCTTTCCACCTCAGCCTATCGCCTCGTGAGTTCAGTTCAGGTTCAGATTTTCTCCTCTGTTTTTATGATTTTATTTTAAAACAGGAGAAGAAAAAAGTAAATTTTTGTATTTGACATTTTAATCACAAGATTTTGAACACAAAGCATGCACCTTGTTCAAGTACTCCACAGATTAGTAATATATTTATAAAAACCTGCATAAATAATTTGGATATTCATATTGCACAATCTCAATCAACAGAAAGCTAGAACCAAGTAAATTTTAGTCATAATGCATTATGATCCTAAAAGACCTTTTTGTAAGGAACTAAAAAGCAAGCATACATAGTTGCATATTTTCTTTTATGTAATCAGCTATTTAAGAACAATTTGTGGGGTTTTTATTGATTTGGAATGATTTTATGTTGTGATTATTGTGAATTAAACATCATTTCTTGAAGTCATGGAGAACCTAGGAGATATAAACTTGCCTACTATCAATTTGGAAGATGATACTCTCCCCACAATTAGTACTCAATGTGATGAAGTTCATTTGAAAAATAATATAGAGCCTAGAATTAGTACTCAATTTGATGAAGTTGAAGATAATATAGAGACTACTATCAATACTTAATTTGAAATTGTTGAGCCGATAGTTGGGATGGAGTTTAGTTCTATTGATGATGCATATCAAATCTATGTCAATTATGAATAAAAAAATTGGTTTTAATTTAAGGAAAAGACATCACAAAAAGAGAAAAATGGAGATATTTCAAAAGCAATTTTTTGTTTCTCAAAAGAAGGGTTTTGTCAAGTAGATAGGAAAAAAGAAAGTGTTTCATATACTCGGCCAATTTCAAGAACAATATGTAAAGCTAATATGGCTTGCTTGCTTGTAAAGAATGGTAAATACAAAGTAGTGTCTTTTAAAGGAAACCACAATCATGACATTGTTAGAACACCAATGAAGCATATTTTAAAAGTCAATAAGAGCATTTCCAGTGCCCAAAAGGCTCTAGCTTCTAATGCAGACAGATCAAGAATTTTAATTAAAGCAACCATGGAACTAATGAGTAGGGAAGATGGCGGTAGAGAACATTTGGGATTCTTAGATAAGAATTACAAAAATTATATACATAAAGAGCGAAATCAAGAATCGAGAAGGGAAAAGCTAGAGTTTTGTTGTAGTATTTTCAAAAAAGACAAATGGGGAGTTCTTCCTTTTTTTTATGCATTTCAACTTGATGAAGATGACATGATCACCATTTTTTGGACAGATGCACGCTCTATTTGTGATTATAGGCTTTTTGGAGATGTTATTTGTCTCGACACTACTCATCATATAAATGAATTTGGTTGGCCATTTGCCCCGTTCATTGGAGTGAATCAACATAAATAAAAAGTGGTGTTTGCTACAACTTTACTTTATGACGAAACTATAGAATCTTTTAAATGGTTGTTTGAAACATTTCTTGGTGCAATGTCATAAAAACAACCAAAGACAATTCTTACAAATCAATCTACAGCAATGGCTAAAGCAATAAGCGATGTCTTTTATGAAAGTCAACATCAACTGTGTGTTTGACATATTTTTCAAAATGCGGCTAAAAATTTAAGTCATGTGTTTCATAGATCAAAATAGTTCATTCATGACTTTAGTCATTGTGTGTATGATTATGAAGATGAAGATGGTTGGTTGCTAGCATGACAATAAATGTTGGACATTTATAATCTTAAAGATAATATGTGGTTGACAGATTTGTTTGAATTGCGAGAAAAATGAGTGATGGTTTATGGGCGACATACTTTTACAATTGATATGAAAAACACATAGCAAAGTGAAATTATGAATAGTTTGTTGAAAAAAATATTTAAAGCCAAGCATGATGTTTTGCATGTCCTTGAACATTACGAAAGAGTTTTAGTAGATTGAAAATATGATGAATTGATTGCAAATTTCAAGATGAACCAAACAACACCAGTCTTGCTAACAAATACAGAGATGTTAACATGCGACAGAAATATAAACACCAGAGATGTTTAAATTGTTTCAGAAAGAGTATGTAGATATTCTGAAGTGTAACCTCTATTGGTAAGTTGGATGCTACATCAGAGTAAAAGTATTATTTTTTGGAAGATCACATCATTGGTTGGTTAAATATGAGGCTTCAACACAAACTGTCACTTGTAGTTGCATGAAATTCACTTTTTTTGGGCATTTAATGTACCCACGCGCATAAGGTGTCACACCCCCTCCCGAACTAACCGCTAACTTAGCCCGGAAGATAGCGTGAAGCCATTAGACATCGTTTACCTTTCTAACGATACTTGTGACTTTGTAACATCTGATAAACATACTATGCTGGCATATGAAATACTTTAAACACAACACAGCGGAACTTTGTTAATTACTATACGTACGTAAGGAGCGGCTCTACTTAAACCTCACTTGAAAATTAGAACGGGTAGAGAGCACTACAACCCAAAATATACCCAACCATGATTTACACAACCACCACCACTAGTGCATACATGAACATGACTATACGTTCCTTCCAAAATATCTACAATGTATATACGGACTCGCTACAAAACCCCACCCACGTACAAAATATCAAACTTAGAGAGTGCTCGGCAGACTATGGCAGGATCTCAGGCACCGGGAGCTCGATCTCTACCTGAAAAGTTGGAAAACATTGAAAGAATGAGCTATGAGGCTCAGCGAGTGACTTAGTTAAAGCTACTAACTCGCAAATCATATCACCTGATAATCTATGAGCATATGAATCTGTATTCAAGCGTTAAATATAAATGTATAGTCACAATAGTTTTTCTTTTCAGCACTCCAGCAGGTATGTCATTAAAATCTCACAAGGCATATCAAGAATATTAACCATTTAAGGAAAAACCATGTGACGATCTACGTTGTGTAGGGCACGCCCAGTACAACCAACATTCATTCTACGATGTAGTGGGGCCCGCCCAGCACTCCCATCGTCTTTGTCGTAGTGGGCCCCGCCCAACACTCACTACAGTATTGTTGTCACGGAGTACACTCAACGTCGACAACAGAAAATGACCTGTGTGCACACGGTACTATACATCCTCGGCTCAATATCTTAATCATTTCCTAGGAAACCATGTATGCTCTTAAGTATGTGTTCAATGTTTAAAAAAAAACATAAAGCATTTAAACTAATTCATTCTTAGGAAGTCTTATATTTCCATAAGCATAAATTCAGGCATAGAAATCGTTTTCGAAATTCGTTTTGTCACTCACAGTGTTAAAACTAGATCCTCGGCCCGTAAACTTGACCTACTTCCTCCTGGCCTATCAAAAAAAACCAAAACCAAGCATTAGAACTTCAATCTCATGACTTTCAAACTTAAGATTACAAATATCACTCCATCTATTTCCCAGCATTCTGCAAATTTCATACTCTAACCTCACATACTCATAACTTCTTCATTGCTTGGCCAAAAATGATGTACTTTATACCAAACTCTTCCTTTTTGAACCCTCTAAAACTTATCTGAAGGAATGGAATCGAAATTCCCAAAGGATGTGTCCGTAAATACCTTGAAAACTACTTCCCTAAAATTAAACTTCTGAAATTTCCAGAATCGTTTTTCTGCTGCACACCACACCTGATCTGAATTTTAAAGCCACTTCCAATCATTTTTTACTCACGACTTCTTCATGAAAGTTATAGGAAATTAAATAAGATTTCCAACCATACCTAATGGAGCTTCTGATTCAAATCCTACAGATCATCATGTCTCAAACACCAGAGGTTCCTCAGATTTGATAGCAAAATCTCTCCTCTGACTTCCCTTTCACAAATCAATAATTTAAAGTCAGATTTTGCTCGAGCTTCCTTCACAAAATTTGTTCGAAAATGGGTTAACTTTCAAGAAAATCAAATCTCACCTCTTAACTCTTCTTGTGGAGTTCAAAACGTTCTAAACATCAGTAGTGAGTAGAGTTGATCGCCTAGTTGCCATGGAGGCTTGTGTTGAGTTTCCCCCCCTTCTTCTTCAACTTCCAACCCCAGCAAGCTCTCTTTTCCTCTTTCTTCCACCTTCTCCCACGAAATGCTCTGTTTTTCTTTAATAAAAGAGAAGCAAATGGGAGAAAATGGGTTAGAAAGTGGAGTTAGTGGTGAGTGCTCCAAAGCTTATCCATTCCCACATTTCTTTTTCCTCTTTTTTTTTAAAAAAAACAAAACATACCAAACACCTAGCTCCTTTTTGTTTTCCCTTATCCCTTTCTTTTGTTTTATTCCTCTTTTCCTTATACAACAATTTCCCAAAAAAAAGTTTTAACAATTATTTTATTTATTTATTTTTTTTCCCTTTGTTTCTTTTTGTAAAGAAATTTCAAGGAAAAATCTCGGGTTTACATAAGGTGCTTGATAAGAAGAATGTGAATAGAATTCCTACTTCATATATTTTGAAAAGGTGGACAAAAGAGGCTAGAGCTTCATGTTGATTTGAGAATCAAATACATGGAGTAAGTGAAAATTTTAAAGAGTCAATTGGAAAGCGTTATAACCACTTTTGGTCGTCTGCAGAACATGAAAAGTGAAAATTTCATGTTCACTAGCAGCAGAACATGAAAAGTAGTTTGAGCATGCATCACAAAATTTTATTCAATTGCTCAATGATTTAGAGAAGATGAAGAAAAATATTTTAGTAGAAAATAATAATGCAAGCAATGTAGAAGATTCAAGTTTGATTGGAGATAATCTAGTAGAAGCACGTAGAGTTAAGAGAAAGCCTACAGTTGGTCGTCCGCAATCGATTGAAAGATCCACTTGAAAAGAGGAGATACAAACAAAATTTGAAGTCAAAAAAAGTTTCATTCTCGTTAAATCACATCATATCCCTCACACAGGTACCACCACATCAAACTATATCTATATTTATGAATTCCAAAGTAAATATATTTAATTGTTCTAATGATTATTTTTTCAATTAGGAAAATATTATGGAGAAAGATATACAAACAATATCAATGTTGGCGATTGTAAACTAACAAACAGTGTTTATGGATAGGCAAAATAATATGTCATTCACTCAATTACTTGAGGTAAACTTTCTATTCAAAATATTTTAGTTACATTTATAGAGATTATTTATTTATATATTCTTTTGCAAGAAACAAGCATTTGGTAAAAAAAAATCCAACCAACTGAAGATTGATAACTTAGAGCATTAGTGTGTTTTGTTTAAGTTTATTTTGAAATATTTTAAGTGAGATAATTAGATATAATTATCTTTATGAGATAATTAGATATAATTATTTTAAGTATATGAAACATTTTGTTAAATGTTATGTAAAGTTATAACTATTGTTGAATGTTTATTTATAATTTAGTTGTGATTTTTTTGTTACATTGTTATTTCCAGCCTTCAATTTTCAATTGACTAGTTATGAAAGGTCTTGTAATTTAGAGTGCGTGGATTCAAACCTCTAATTTTTGTAGAGTGGATTGACCTATCAACGTTAAATTTTGAATAATTATTGCTAGATTTGGCTTTTGGCAATAATAGTAAAAAATATAAAATTAGATGCAATTAGGTATACAATTGATAGAATTCATGAAAAATAATTGTACAAAATATCTAATTATGTGCAATTAGTTGTACAATGGATTGAAAATAATTATTGACTCATCTCAAAATTTGAAAAAGATAAAAGAGTAAAAAAACCCAAAAAAATAGGAAAAAAAAAAAAAGAAAGGAAAAAATGTAAAAAAAGAAAAAAGAAAAAAATGTGAAGTCCAAACGGCAAAAAAAAAAAGAAAGAAAGAAAAAATGTAAAAAAAAAAAAAGAGAGAATGGAAAAAAAAAACATGAAGCCCAAACAATAGGAAAAAAAAAAAAGGAAAGTAAAAAATAGGGGAAAATTTGAAGCCTAAAAGGCGTGAAAT
The DNA here is from genome assembly GCA_033996785.1 of Trichosanthes truncata. NCBI lineage: Eukaryota > Viridiplantae > Streptophyta > Magnoliopsida > Cucurbitales > Cucurbitaceae > Trichosanthes > Trichosanthes truncata. Next base: position 27,745,261 of record JAWPNB010000003.1, on the reverse strand, counting down.
TAAGTTTATATATATATATATATATATATATATATATATATATATATATATATATATATCCAATAAAAGTGTGCCACATGGCTGGACTGCAAAAGGTGGGTGCAATTCAGCCAACACCTAAGTTTTACTCTTGATTTATTTTAAGATTTCATACTATTGTAACTCCCTTTTCTAACTTGTTTGTCAAAGTATCTTAGATTGGTACCACATGTGAGCACCTGACTCATAAATTCTCCCTTTTCCTAGTAGGTTACACTCAATTCTTGACAATAAAGTTTTGGGCGTGTGTCTATGGACATTGAATTTTCTCTTTTTTGTGTTCTTTCACCTCATTTAAGTTCAGGGCGCATTGAGTTAGTGATTTGAAAACATAAATTTGAAAATAAGGGATCTAATAAAAAAATAAAGATGTATTTTATGTTTTTAGTGTTTTTGGATATGGTTTCATAGTAAATTTAGAAATTAGATCCCAATTTAAACAACTGTTCAAGATGTATTTGATAATATATTGGATATTGGTTCTTGAAGTGTGGGCATTGTATTGATTTCGTCCTTAGGTTTTAAAATCGGACAATCAAGTCTCCTAAGTTTAGGACTTAACTTTCTCCACCCACCTATATCCTCAAGGGTAGATCCACGATGGGGCTAGGAGGGACAGGTGCCCCCTAACCATGGTATTAAATTTCCATTAACATGTCGACATTTCCATTGACATTTCCACATGTCCATGAGTTCGACATCGACATAAGGGAGGAATCGACTTTTCTACTATATCGTACTTAATAGGTGAAATATAAAAAAAAATAGCAAGAAAATGTAACTTAAGGTGAATATAATATTGTAACAAGTATTTTAACTCATTTAAAAAGTGTAAAATGTTTATTTATTAATTTAAATATTTTTTTTGAATTTTTGTTTTTAAAATTTTTCCAGAAATATTCATTGACATCAACATTTTATCAATATTTCCATCAATATTTCTATAAATTTGAGACTTCGATATTTCCGTCGATATCGACATTTTAAACATTGCCCCTAACATTATGCATTATGTATATATTTAATACTTTTTTCAACTAAAAAATCAAATTGATCCCTTGGTTCATTGGCTAAGAGGAGGAGTGGTGGACAATTGTGCCCACGTGTATCAGGATCAAAACTTGCCAAGCATGCTTTCCCCCTTCACTTTTTAGCTTCATTTTTTTAAAATTTATATATAATTAAAATTTTCCCTTCCTCGTTTAGAATTTAGTTTCTTTTTTAACATTACACATATATATTAAAAAAATTGATCTTTAATAAATATTTTAGAACCATTAAATGCACAAAAAACTTAAATCTATTTAAAATTTTTTTAAATATTTCAAGTTTCACTTTTTGCTAATATATTTAGGTGGCTAATTCTATAATGATTTATTATATTTTTTTAATTGATATTACATAATCTAAATATTAATATCAGTACATTTAAAATTATATTCATATGAAGGTTAAATTACATGTTTAGTCTTAAATTTTAAAATGTGTGTTTAATAGGTCTTAAACTTTTTAATTTTATGTCTAATAAGTCATTGAACTTTTAAAATGTTTAATAGATCTACAAACTTTCAATTTTGTATCTAATAGGTCTTTGATTTTAATTTTTTTATAATTAATTGTTCTATTAGACATTAAATTTAAATTTGTATCTACTTGAACCTTAAACTTTCAATTTTGTAACTAATAAATTATAGATATATTTAAAAGATGTCAAATAGGTTGAAGACTTATTAGACACAAAATAAAAATCTATGTATAATAGAACATTTATTTTTTTAAAAAAATTGAATATGTTAGAGACCTATTGGATACAAAATTGAAACTTTAGATATTCATTAGACATAAAATTGAAAATTCAAAAACCTATTAGATCTTTTTTAAAGTTCAGGGATCATATATATACAAATTTAAAAGTTCAACAACTGAACTTGTAATTAAACCTAATATGAACTTGTGCCCCCGGCATAAAGTTCTGGATCTGCCACTGTGTGCCATCTTCCCTTTCCCCCAGCTTCAACGCCAGTGTTGGTGTCCTCCTTTTTGTTGGCATTGGTACCATTCTTCTTCTTCTTTTTCTTCCACTCCTTCATATTTTCCTCTCTCTCTCTTCTTCTTCTTCTACTCGCTATTGCTGCCCCACCCTCATCCTCACCTTTACCTTCTTCTTCTTCCACCCACCACCACTGTTGTCGCCCACCCTTGTCTCTGTCCCCACCCCTTCGCCTGACAACGAAGGTGGAGAGATCGTCTTTCTTCAAATCTGAGAATTCCATATATGAAAATTGGTTTTTTTTTTTTTTTTTTTTTGGGGGGGGGGGGGGGGGGGGGGGGGGGGGGGCGGGGGGCGGGGGAGGGTGTTATTTGAAGAAAGAAGAAGGGGTGGGGGTGGGTTTTTTTTTTTTGAAGAAAGAATAAAGGGGTGGGGCAACGATGTTTTGTTTGAAGAAAAAAAAGAAGGTGCCAAGGGGTTAGGGTGAGCTTTTTGTTTGAAGAAAAAAGAAGGGGGGGTGGGGGTGGGGGTGCGTATTTTTTTTTTTTTTTTTTTGGAGAAGAGGGCGAGGGCGAGTGACGACGATGATGATGGAGGAGGGAGAGAGGTAGGAGAAGAGGGGAAGGGTAGTGAAGAGAGATAATTTTTTTTTAATTATTATTATTTTATTTTAAAAATTATCACATCAGCCCTTCGTTAAATAATTAACAATTGTTAATTCATGGACTCTAGAGACCTAAGGACGAAATTGACACAATGCTGAAACTTCAAGGACCAAAAAAGTAATTTACTCTAATATATTTATAAGCCATAAAAATAGTTGTAGTTACCAACTAAATATTAAGTCAAATCTCAACTGTTATTAATTAATTTATGAACGTGTTTTATGTTATAAATTTTGTATAATTATTTTTTTACAATATCATATAATTTATAATATATTATATTATACATATTCTAATTTAACAAAAATGAAATGAGTTTATAACATGGAATACTATATTTATCAAAAAAAAATTATCTTTTTTAATGTAATTCTACCTTTTAAAACTTTAAATTCAAAATCTGGATACATTGAAAATATAACAGTTGTAATGGTGAAGATAATTTCTCACATTGATTTCGACAGAAACTCTAGACCTAAAAAGTCTATAAAAGGTGGCCATTGCAATCCAAGAAAGGGGATCTGACCTTCAATCTTCGATCTTTTGAACATCTATAATCTTAGATCAAAATTCGAAGGAACTACATTATGTTATCTTGAAGATTTCGGACTAGAGCCTCCACTCTGATATTTTCTTTACTGTATTGCATAGTCTCATTCAGACACTTGATTCAAAAGAACAAGTTGTAAACACTCAATGATTTACCTTGAAAAAGGAAGAATCGAGTTAGATAGAGAAGCAAGCACAAAGAATTCTTTTCATCTCAGTTTCTATTTTATCTTTCTATTTTTCCATTCAATTCTTTTAGTTTCATTGAACACTTTTGTATTACCTTCATTATGTTTTAATATGAAGTTCAATTCCAGTTTATTCAATTCTGACTTTTACTTTATTATGAGTTAAGTTTTGCTTTGGAATTCAAAGATGTGGATGTCCTGAAGTAGAAAATAAGCCCACTTTGTGATTTGAAACTTTGCTCACCACTCTACATTGTTTGCTTTTAATATGAAGTTCAATTCCAATTTATTCACTTATGTCTTTTACTTTATTATGAGCTAAGTTTCACTTTGGGATTCAAAGATGTGGATGCCCTAAAGTAGGAAATAAGCCCATGAAGGGAATAATCTAATTAAACCCAAGCGGAAGCATAGGAATCGATTTGAGTTTATTTAGAATTAAATAATAATATTATGGTTAAGCAATAAATACCTTTCAAATATGGAGATTCTTCTAGCGGATCTTTATCTCTTCCACAAAGTCTTCCTGATTATGACTCGAACACAGGACCAAGGCTTGTGGGAGCCTCTTGAAAGAAAATCCACAAGGGATTAAAGAGGATGAGGTTTAGAGAGAATTCTCTAGTTCTCTATATTGAGGAGATGTGTGTTGTGAAGAATGCTCAATGGCTCACCCCTAGGGTCCTATTTATAGTGGTCTAGGGAAGATAATTAAATAATATATTTTAATATCTAATATATTAAAATATATTTATCTAACCAATTTGAATCTTATTCAAACCTTTAAAATTCTCATACGACATCTATTTCCGAATTTGAATCTAATTCAAATTTAATAAATATCTTTTCTTTAATGTATCTAATATACATTAATTATTTTAATATTCAATGTATCAAATACAATAAATATATTTTTCTCTTTTATATTTAATATATCTAATATATTAAATATTAATTTGAACACTTCAAATTAAATATTAATTTGAATATTTCAAATTTTTCTTTCAACTAAATTGATCTTTTAGTGTTACTATGAGCTAGCAATGGGACCTTATGGACCTACAGCTTATAAGCTCCAATGATACAAAATTAATTAATTAAACTCTTTAATTAATCAATTTTCATTCATTAACTCTAGGGTCACTCCACTATAGACCTAGAGTTGCACTCTTATGCACTGTAGGATAAGTTTTGTCCATAGATATAATCATTATATGCAAGTCGATCCTTCACGAGTTGTTCGTAATTACACCTGGGTCAAAAGTCCGTTTTACCCCTATAATTACATCTTGCACCTTAAGTACCACTGATCCTCTAATGAACAATCTATTTATAATCTAATTATAAACTAAGTCCCTCTCGGGCCAGTGAGAGGGTGGGACCTCATTGTTCAAGTCCTTAAATTAGCACTTAAGGGAACTACTCATCTACTTACCCTATATGAGAAGGAGTGAATTTCATCTTGTGAGATTATGTTCCCAGCTCCCTATTTGGTCAAGTCCCCAAAATGGTAGGCATATTGAATCGACTACAAAAGCCACTCTCACCCATGCAAATCAAAGGACAAGCTCTCACAGGCAGGAGTTCATAACTCACTCAGGATTAAGATCGAGTCGCATATGATCATCCTGATGAAATATTAATCTTCTCAATTAACGGATTTATAAAGAGAGATTAAATATTTCGTGGTCCAGTCTTATACAAACTCATTGTATAAGATACCCCCACTCACATGTCTCCACATGAATGATTTGGATCAAATCATTTGTAACTATTACAAAGTGGGTCGTATCAATAGTGTTACTAGGATAAGGCACCCAACCTTATCCATATACTATGACCCTTTAGGTTTATTTCTTGAACATGATCCTCTCGTATGTCAACTACATACTATTCAAGATTACACTAATAACCTTTGACTTTTCATATAATGGATAATATTATATTGCAAATAAAATAATCAAAATTATTATTAATTATTAAATAATTAATTAATTACGAGGCTTTAGGGCATAAATCCCAACAACCCATTTGTGATTTGCAACTTTGCCCACCACTCTGGCATCGTTTGCTTTTACTAAGTTTAGATATCATTGTTATTCTAAATTGATCACTTATGTTAGCATATCATGTTGAATCCAATATTGAAAGGGTTGGGTAAAATACGGTTTTCATATAAGCAATATAGAAAAAAGACTAGGCATAGGATTTTGCATTTGACTCTAGACATAGGGCAAAGTCTATAAGGCCAATAGAGTTGTATGCCAATATATCTAAGCTTTAATTAGTCATAGAGATATGTGTTTAATTACTTAGGCTCCTAAAGGCAGTTAAGTAAAGGCAGAATAGTTGTTGAACTCGGTTTGTTGTGCAGAGTGTCAAAAGGGTAGGTTGCGGGTGCGTATGGGCAACATCCTTGTTTGATCCCCTGCCTTGTAGTTTGTGGGCGCAAGGTGGGCGCAATTTCTCTTAAGAGCAAAAACATATTTGAATCCTTATTCTTTTATCAAATTTATCTACTGCTTTCCTTTCTCTCTCTTGTCACCATTTATTCTTAGTTTCTGTTTTTATAAACAAACAACCATCTCAACTATTTTTTCTTAGTTACTTTGATCACAAACTTTGAGAAGATTTTTGCTTTCGAATTGAATTTTGTTACATTATTATTTCTTTGGAATTTGATACTTGGAGTACTTTTATTTTATGGCTTGATTGACAGTGTGCACTTGCACTTGGTTGGAATATTTACGATTTTGCATTCCCAACTATCATCTGACCGATTGAAGCCCATCATAGAAGTGATTTTACAACTTGACCCACCAAGTTAACTTTTAATAATATAAAAACAACAAATATTTAAAAATTAGTGAACATTTTCATAATCGTTTGTATCCCTCATTTAACTTTTCCAAAACACAAAACCCTCACACAATCTTTTCTAAAACAGAAACCTCCCATATTTGATTTCTCTTTTGTGCTTATCGTTACCATATGCCCTTTCCATTCACCATCACCTAGCGGCATACGCTCATCGTTGAGGATTTCTAGTCAGCCCCCTCCATCGCCATAGGTTGCTCTCTAAGCTCGTCATCCATCTGTCATTCGCCAGCCACAAACTTGATCCTTTATCCTACCATTTGGGTCTATATTTTGCATATTAGGTATATATATTTTTTCTGTATATTGTTTGGGTCCCTACGCTGAGGTTACATACAATGTATATATTTGTTTATACTAGGTAAATACTTTTTCATACTAGGATTTTTTTGTAGATGGTTTGTGATGTTACATTTGATTTTTATGCTTCAATCTTTTAATTTGAAGGTATAAATCACATAATTAGGGTATGTAAACGAAGTTATGTATATCAACAATTACATTAAGTACCAAATGTGTTTTAAATAGATGTATATATGTAATTAGGTATATTATGTATAATTTGCATGCTGTAAATTAAAGGAACATTGAGATGAGTGGAGAAAAATATTCAAGAATTTTTACGTGCATATATTATACCTATATATATGTCGCAAATCATTGCTTAGGCACCGAGCTCTATGGACTAGAAATCCTAGCCGATGGAATCCATGACAATTCAAATCGGGTTTTGGTTACAGATCTGAAAAGTAATTACAAACTTCCCAACTTTTTAATGAATCTTATAATCACAACTTGGTTATTTACTGGATATACCACTACATATAGGCATTTTTTTTTTTTTGTATAAAAGCCATATACAAAACAAAAATCATTGTGATATGAAGTATATATAAAGTATATATTTGCAAAATACTAAATTTCTCAAAATACCTTATTACAATATGATGGGGGGGGGGGGGGGGGTATAAATGATGAAGTATACAAAAATGGAAAAAATAAAATGGAAGTTATTAATGAAGAATACACTAAATCTTTTTGAAAAATTAATTAAAACAAAATAATAATAATAATTGTGTAATAATCATGAAATATTATGTGTAATAATTAAACAATGTATTTTCAAAAATTAAATCTATCATGAATGTACGGAATAATTGTCTTAAATGAAAAATACGTATATTAGGAAAGTATAAATTCAAAATGAATCATTAAACATGGGGAGATAATATTAAATGAGGGTAATATTACAAAGAAGATAAAAAAAAAAATAATTTTAGAAAACTTCAAAATCTTGAAAAGTATAACAAACTATAAGAGTCTATAGTGGTAGAATGACTTGCAGACAAAACAAATTAAGAAAGTGTGATGGATGAAGCAAAAAAAATTGAAGACAAAACAATGAAAATATATTGAAGAATATAGAGGTATAATAATATGTAATTAATACTAAAATGATTTACCTTTAATGGAGAATATCTATTATGGACAAAAATAAAATAAAATATTGTAAATATAGATTAAGAAAGTTCAAACAAGAATGAAATTGGAATAAAAATGATATAGGCTTGGTTTGGAATTGCTATAGCTTTTAAAATAATTGCTGGCAATTGTGTTTTAGAAAAATCAGTTGTAAAATGGAGTAAAATAGTGTTTGGTAAATTTCAACTCTAAATTAGAAAAAACTAGTGACGGTGTTTGGTAAATTAGTACTAAGTTGTTGTGATTTAGTTATAATGACCAAAGTAGGTTTATTGTTTTAGTTATTTTTCATATTGATATTTAGATTATAAATTATAAGATAATTATTTAAAAATTTATATGATTTAAATTGCATCTAATTTTGTTTAATCCAGCAATGATAGAGCTGAAAATTTTCATAAAAATTTACATTTGTGAAATAGCCTAATATTTAACACAATTTATGTTAAGGAAAGTGAGAGAACCAAAGCTTAGGCCAACTTTGGGAAGCTTCTTTTGCCAAATGATAGGGAGAGGAAAGACGTTGAAGGTTGTGCGTACATGAAGAAATCAAATTTGGAAAAAATTGGTTACCAGCAACAACAATTGTATTGAAGACCTTCGAGTAGAGCAGAGCTAGAGAGAATAAACACAAGGGTAAGGGTAATCTAATTTAATTTTTTTGCATCGCTATGAAAATGCTTTTCTTTTCTCTTTGATTGCAGGCGCTGCCCGTCCACTTTTTCTAAGGAAGTACATTGAGAGAGAGATAGGAGAACTTTAGAGAGACAAGTAATTGGCTATAATTATTCAATGCTTCTGTATTACAAAAAGGGGTATATATACACATACTTTACAAGAGAATCGCAACAACCTATTGCCACGTGGACTAAGTATAAATAGAATCAAACAACAAAGTACCCTTAAAGAGTCTAAGTAATTGCTCCTATATTATAATTAAGCATGCAATCCTCTTGATCCTATACGTGTTGCCCTATTTTTGTGGGGTCAAGCAACGGAGTCCTATGTCTAAGCTCTTCTCCTATATCCTTTTTATGAAAACTATTTATTGCCCAACCCTTTCAGTATTGAGCTCAACATTTTATGTCAACTTAAGTAATCGGTTTCGATTAACAATTAACTTTAAATTCAGTGAAATGAAACTAAACAAAGTAAATAGGAAAACTAACGAATGTTATTGTCAAGCTAGCTCATCTTTTAAGGGTATCCACACCATTGAATCTCAAAAGAAACTTAGCTCATAATGAAATTAAAAACGAAACAATATTTCATTGAAATAAAGATCATAATTATAGAAATGAATGAAATAAGAAAAAACAAATTTTAACTCATTGTGATATTGGTAAGAAAGAGGAAAAATCAAGGGTTGCCACTCGATGAACTCAATTTGTCCTTTGTCAAGGAGAATTGAGTTGTAATATAACCTTAGACTTTTGACTAAGAGCTGAAGCTATTTGGAAATAGCGAACAGTAGAGAAGCTTTCACTCTTGGAGGGTTTTCTCTTCCTCACGGTGATCTCACACCAATCGATGGGTTGAAGTTATTGATGACACCCTCAGCCTATGTACAAGTGCACACTGTCTACCCAGTAATAAAGTGGAGAGTATACTTCAAGTATCGAATCCCAAGGGAACGGTGTTAAACACAAATTCAATGTTAACAACAAAGATCACCTTGAAGTTTGTGATCGAGGTAACCATGAAAATAAATGAGGATGTTGTTGGTTTATAAAAATAGAAATGAAGATAGTTGATGAAAAATTAATAAAAGAAGAGGAATCCAAAGCTGTTTCAACCCCTAAGTAAATGTGTCTACCTATGGGCCCACCTGTGCGCCCGCAACTTGTCTCAATTAGGTGAAGTTCATCAAAGAGTGCTATCGATATGCGCTCGCATCTCACCCTTTCAAATACAGTACGGTTTGATCAGAATGCTACTTGATTGTGCCTGCAACCTGCCCTTTTCGACAATCAACATCATGAATCAAGTTCAACACCTACTCAACCCTTTTCTAAGTGCTTTTAGGAGCCTAAATAATTAAACACATATGTCTATGGCTAATTCAACTTAGATAATAATAAAAAAAATGTATACAACTCTATTGACTCTATAGGTGCCCTATGTCTAGGGTAAAAAGCAAAGTTCTATGTCTAGGCTCTTTTCCTATATTACTTTTATGAAAACTGTGCTCAACCTAACCCTTGCAATATTGGATTTCGCATATATTATGCTAACCGAAGTGATTAGTTTAGATTAACAATAAAATCTAAACTCATTAAAATCAAACGGTGTTAAGTGCTGAGCGAAATTGCTTATGCATAAGGTGAGGCTTATTTCCTACTTAGGGTATCTACATCTTTGAATCCCCAAAAAGGAACTTAGCTCATATTAAAGTAAAGAACAAAACTAAATAAGTAAAGAACAAAAATTAGTGGAACGACAACTAACTTCATATTGAAAATGAATGTAATACACGAGAGTTCAAAGTAAAGAAAAGAACAAGAAGTAAGAAAAACAGCAATCCTGAAAAATAGAAATAAAATGTACAACGCAAAGCCTGTTTCTCTATCTAACTAGATTCATCCTTTTTCAATGTGAATCGAGTACACTTTTTTCTTTCAAATCAAGTGTCCGAATGAGACTTAGGCATGCTGTAAAGAGGGACTCAGTGTGGCAGCTGTGATCTTGTGGAAGATATAATATGATGTTTTATGGTGCAATAGCTGCCTTTTATAGACCCTTTAGGCCTAGGCTTTCTACTGAGATCAGTGTGTCGAGCTATCTTTCACATTACAACCATGATTTAAGGAGATTGATTGAAGATTAATTGGAAAATCTATCAAATCCGTAAATCACGCATTTTCTATCGGGTCATGTTGCGGTCCCAACGTAACCTTTGGCACAATTTGAGCATTCCTTAGCTTTTGTTGATTTTGTCTTTTGGTTACTTTGCGGCCACAACCTTGGGTATAATTTGATCACCTTCCAGCTTTTGCTAATTTTGTCTTCTGGTTACTTTACGACCACAACCTTGGCCACAATATGGGCAAAAAGACAGATTTTTCACAAAAACACAAAAATTCTTCAAATTCTTCAAATTCTTCAAAAATTAATTCTTTTTACACCTAATTATTTCTTTTAACAAATCGTGGTTGAAAACATGTGCTTGGCTTGTTTTTACCTAAATTCACTCTTTTATACAAGATTTACAATGAAAAACATATAATTTCTAAATAATAAACTTAGTAAAGCTAAATAACCCTCGTAAATGAGAGTTATCAGTTATATAGGCTAGAGTGGTTGGTAGGTGCCAAAATAAAGGAGAAAATTTTTCCCAAACCAACTTTAAGTGAGACTAAGAAGGAACTTGCACAAAATCAGTATTATGTTTTGACCACGAAATTCTCACTAGAAACAGTCAACATGACTATGATGTTGTATAGTAAAATAGCTTTGCAAACCTTGCGGTCGCATAGTTGCTTCTAGGTAGCCTCTACACAAAAACACCAAATTAACTTAATTCCTCATTAAAATCAGCCTTTTAACACCAAAATAGTTTCGTTTATCATATCAAGGGTGAAATCACATAAATACTTCATTTTTGCCCAATTTAAGTGAACTTAGCAGTATTCATATCAAAATATCTCTAAAAGTTCAAGGAATAAGCTTGAGTTTAAGGCTAAATAACCCTTCTAAACAGGAGTTATCAATGCCTAATCAGCATCAGTATAGGCAACTAAAGACAACGAATCTGACTTCTGAAGAAATAAACTGTGATGCAAGGTACCTTTTAGATATCTAATAACGCGCTTAACTAATTGTCAATGGAGAGAAGTCAATTTTTGAAGAAATTGACTTAGCGTATGCACAATGTACAATATATTAGGGCATGTCTGTGTTAAATAGTGAAGGGCGCTCACAACACTGTGGTATAAAGTGGGGTTATCATTAGGTTCACCATCAGAGATAGATAAATACTTTACGGTGATAGCAGAAGTTGGGGATTAATGTGAGTGAGACTAAGGCGTTCAATGAGGTTAGTAATATACTTAGCTTGTGTAAAATGGATCCTATTAGTAGAATGATGAACCTCAACACCAAGGTAGTAACTTAAGTTTCCAATGTCTTTAAGAGTAAAGGTGCTATTGAGCATGGCAACAAACTTCTCAATCTGACTTTTCTAAGTGCTTGCAATAAGTATGTCATCCACATAAATGAGTACAAAAAGTTTGTCAATAGAAGAAGAAATGAAAAAAGTGAACAGTCAGCCTTTGAATTCTTAAAACCCAACCAAGCTCGAAGAGCTTGTTTCAATCCATACAATGCACAATTCAGCTTGCAAACAAAATGAGAATTATTTTCATCCACAAAACCCTCTGGTTCTTCATGAAAACCTTTTCTTCAAGCCACCCACTGAGAAATGCATTATTGATATCCAACTATTGGGTATCCCACTATTGAGAGAGAGCCAATGTTAAAATAACATGAATAGTAAGGGGCTTTAACAACAAGGCTAAAGGTCTCATGAAAATCTATACCCAAATGTTGATGAAAACCTTTAGCGACCAGACGCACTTTATATTTTTGAACACTACTATATATGGATGACGTTTGTAACGCCCCAGGCCCAAGATTTGGACCAAGATTTAAATCCATATTTGGCACCTAACAACCCCGATATTCCCCTGCATCCCCTGCAACCTAGCCACGCTACCTATTTGTGAGAGTAAAGATAGTCCCCACAAACCAACACGAGTCCTTTCAGCATGCTCTATCCTCACTCACATGCTTCTTAGGAAAATTTCTAGGAGGTCACCCAACATAGGATTGCTCAGAGCTAAGCACGCTTACCTTTGGAGTTCCTACGATTGGGCCACCAAAAAGGAAGGTGCACTGATGACTTGCTAGAGTGATGTGAATAATTATGCAATATTATGATGTCTATGCGCAAGTGTACACATACTTTTGTAGCAAGCGATAAGTAAATTATCGAATCCACAGGGACTATTAATTCTTCTATTTACTAAATCAATTCCTAGTAACTCAAATTGTAACCATTCAAATTTGTCAAGGAAATGAAATAAAATAAGTCACTATTCTGGAACAAAATTAATGCTAAAGCAGGGAAAACAGAGGAATCGTAACTGAATAAATAACAATTGGTCTAAATACTTTTAGCTAAAACAAGGCTCGGATCAGAGGTGAATCATGCTTTAATTAAGTTACGAATTGAGTACATATTCATTCAATTCGACCCACTATAGATTTCACAGCATTCTCCCGAATAACCTAAGTATACTGTTTGATTTCCATTACTTCAGCACATTGAACCCACTGTATTTTGTGTGCGTTAGGTGAGTGATTATCCCTAACCTACTCACTTAGCTAGCTATTAACCCTAACAATGGGCTAACGTGGTGTTTAAGTTTTCAGCCCCTCCTATTCTTCCCAGAAATCAGAGGGACACTGCTCACATCGACTGGCCAAACGGACATGAACTAATGAACAGGCACTCTTAAAAACCAAATAGAATGAAAGAAAATATACTCAGCTATAACATTAATCAAAAGCAATCATCCTCTAATCTTCACCTTATGGTGATTAGTTCATAATGTAAAAACAACAGCAGAAAAGTCGAAATGTAGACATAATGGAAATGACGCAGAAAATAAACTAAATGAAAACATAAAATGTAGCAGAAGAAATCGGAAAGCTGCCTCAAAACGTTTGACTCAGCATCGACGTTTATCCCCTAGAGAAACCTTCCTTTTATGGAAATCTTCCGTCCATGGCCTCCAAAATCGGAGCCCTCTGCTTCTCCTTCTCTCTCTCTGTTGTTTTGGGATCTCCAACTTCTTTTTTCTTTTTTAAAACAGCGCCCCCAACAACATATATTCCCTTCTTTATGCAAATAAGGGCTTATTAGACAGGTCCTATGACGTGGCGAGCTTCTGTTGGCTGAAATACACTGATTGGACTGACATTTTCCAGCTCATTTAATGAGCAGCAATTCTCACGTGCGAAATTCGTGTTAGCCTAAATTGCCAGATTTGCTCCAGCAAACTGTTGTAAAACTGCTGCTCTTGACCTCGGTCGTCTTCCTTAATCAAGCCCTAAATTAATCACATAAAGCTCCTTAATTAGGATAATATTGCTCTAATAATAATGTTACTATATCAAAATTAATCATAGAGCAAAATGACTCAAAGTTAGAGAATTTTCAAGATATAATGAGATAAAATATGAAAATTCAATCCTAAAATGATACTCTATAACTCTTATGCACCTTGTTAGTATAGGTAGTAGCTATCAATTCTTTTTAAGCCTTTGATCTTAAACATACTTGCATATCCTCAGGGTCCCTCTCATTCGAATGTGGTCACGGTTCATTCATGTACCCCTCATGAACTTGAGCATTACATGAACTGTAACAGCCTGTATTTTCCAATACGGTCATCCTAACAATAATGCGGAAGCGTGATAATTATAAACTAAAACAAACTTAAACAAATTCAGCGGAAGATATTTCTTACAAAGGATTTTTAAAATAAACTATCGAATCCTTAAGAACAACTTTTTAAGTCTTGTGTCAGAACGCTAAGCTTCACTTCTTTCAGGACTATCACTTGATTCTTTGTCTGAAAACATTTTGAAAAAAACAAAAATGAGTACAGAAGTACTCAATAAGCAACTTTCACATCAAGTCCAGAAATTTATTTTCTTCAAAACAAAATATAGAAATTCAATTTAACAAATCTTTTCAAGAATTGAAACAAAATCAAAACTTCCAATTAAACTTTTAGACAATTGGTGCTTTAAAAAGAAACAAAATCTTTCAATCAAACAAGCTTTCAAAACCAAACCTTTCAACTACATAGAATTTTCATTTAACCAAAACTTTCAAATATAAAAAATTTCAAATTAAAACTGCTAGTCATTCAATACTTTTAATAGAACAAAACTTTTGAAACAACTTTCAATATAACAAAACTTTCAATCGATCAATATTTTCAATTCAAATAGTACTTTCAATCAATCAAGACTTTCAAATATCAAAGTGGGAAGATGCATTATTTGGGTAGCTTTCAGAACATATATAATGGTTACCCGTTGGTAACACCAATCAATCAATCAGAACATTCAATTAGAGTTGTCGATAACAATCAACCAGAACAATCAATAAATTTTTTAAGTGTGAGGCCATGTGAGTGAAACACACACATGGATCTTCATTCCAAAGGAATGCTAACCCACAAACTGTATCTTCCTACAAATAAACTTCAATCAATTAGAGTTTTCAATTAGAGATGTCGATAAAATCTACCAGAACAATCAATATAATTACTAAAGTGTAAGGCCACGTGAGTGAATAACACACACATGAATCTTCATTCCAAAGAAATGTCAAACGACAAATGTGTCTTACCACAAATGTGTCTTCTCACAAATAAGTCAGAACGATTCCATCAATTCTAATTTAGGCTACTACTACAAATAAGCAAAGCATTCCCAAAACAGAAAACTGGCATATCCAGATAGCTCGATCGAATCAATCAAATACTTTTTAAAACATTCAAAATAGAAAACTTACTTTCATTTGACAAAACAATTGGAAACATACAAAACAATTTCAAATCACAAAAAAACATGCTTTCAGATATTTTGTCAAATAACAATATTCAAAATATAACTATACCGAAATTTCTATTTTGGAAGGGATGTAGAAAACTACTTACTTCGATCGATAATCCTATCATTCTCAATCTCAATTCCAAATCTAATTCCACTTTCTTGAATAATGATCAACTTTTCCTAGAAGCCCAAACATATCCAATACTTTACTAATCAGAAATCAAAATTTTATCTTAAAGGTCTAAAAGCTTATCTAAAACATAGACAATCTCATCTACCCAATTTTTTCCATTCAAAATAATTTTCTGCATAAAAAGTTAGGAAAAATTGAGTTCTTGGACTAAAAAAACAGCACTGAAAAACTGGGTTAAAAACATTTTAAAACTCAATTAAAAACATACTAAAATCGGTAAAACCAATGCTTTTCAATACGTGATAAAATACCAAACAAATTTTCAATTCTAAATTTTAAAACCTTCAAAACTATCATAAATTATAGACAAATAAGCCATAAAAAATTTTGTTTCATAAAACAAGACTCTTCAAGATTTGAACATTAAAATAATCAAGATTTGTTACATTTAACACCAAAAATATGATCTGAAAAAGACCATAAAACTGCTGTAAAAACATTAAAAACATACATTTTTCATGTAGAAATCAATGTTATAAATCACACTTTGAAGCAACAAATCATTTGGCAAACTTTTTGTGCAAAAAGAGCCCAAAAAAATACTGAAAACAGTCCCCAATTTAAAGAAATTTGAAGCTGAAAAATTCTCAATTATTAAAACCTTCAATTTAATCCAAAAGCCATAAGAGGAAGAACCTTGATGAAAATTAAGCAAACCAAAAACCTAAAAACTTTTTAGGGCAAAAGATTCCAAAATAAATTTCATCCTAATCAATCGAGGACAAAACAATAATCAAAATCTAAAACTTTGTCAAGAAAAGTTCAATAATCAAGAAAGAAAGAAAACAAAATTCAAAAGTAGAAGTGAAGAAAACTTACTGTTTTTTCTTTAGAAAAGAAACTGCAGAACATCTTCTTCTTTTCTCTCTTTTTGACAAAAAGTTTAGTAAAAAAGTTAGGGCTTAAAAAGAGACATTTTTAAAATAACCCTAATTAAAACCCTTAAAAGATTATCTTCTTTCTTTTTTCAAAAAAAATAATAATAAAGGTTTATCTCTTAATTTAAAAAGAAGATAAAATCCTAATTCAAAAAAGTTTTAGAAAATTAATAAAACAAATAAAATAAAATATTTTTTTCTGGTTGTTACAACGTTTAACTTTAAACACCCATTTGTTGCCAATCAAATTCTAATTCGAAGGAGGGATTAGAGTCCAATTTTGATGTTGAAGTAAAACATCCATCTCAAGTACCATGGCTTTTTGCCAATGTGTAGAACCCATAGCCTCAACAATAGACTAAGGTTCATTTTGAATCATACAACTTTTGATAGAGGTCAGAAAGAAGAATTTCACATATGGTTTAAAGATCCCACTCTTAGCTTATGTTTGTAGTGGATGAATGGATGCAAAGGATGAGCGAGTGGTAACATCTTCAAGGGCGTGCAAGGAAGCTGGATCTAGTGTATCAACAGGAGAGTTGGCACCATGACTAACTTCATCTTCTCAAGGAACAACTATTTGTTCAGACAATAGAGACATCGTATGTGGTGTTGCAAAGGGGTTGTCTTGGGCAAGAAGGACTGACACAAAGGAGCTGGTGCAGGTGGTGTTGCTGGAGGAGAATAGGGGCTGGTCGAGAACCAGAAGGTGGCATAGATGCAGAGAATTGATGGGGTTGGTCAATTGTGTGAATGGGTGAGCTACCTTATAACTTGTGAATAAAAAATTATTTAGCATCTAAATTCAACTCATTATTAGCTTTGAGAGTGAGGAAAGTTTAGTTTTTGATGACTTTTGATAACTCTTATTATAAGAGTTATTTCTGTTATTTTTTCCTCTTATTCTTATGTCGTTCTTTGAGTAATTTTATGTTATTTAGTAACAAAAACTCCATAGCTAAGTACTCAAAAGTGTTAAGTAATGCTTTGATTTGTAATTGAGCACTTTGAATGTTTCCTGCAGTTTCTAGGCTAAATTGTGTTGATTTTTGGCAGATTTTTCAAAGGAACAAAAGAATTGCTAAAACATTTTAGCAACAGAATGTGAGAGCTTTTAAGTACCAAAAGTTGCTACCAAAGTAGGGCTTGCCACAAATTTTAAGAGCACATTTTCACCTAGAGCTCATGTGAAAAAGTTGTTCATTAATTAAGCTGTACAAGTTGAGCCAAATAAGCTTAGGAGAGCCAATGAGGAGCTGTCGAAGTTGTTGCCTTGTCCAATCAGTCCTGATTTCTATGAGGATAAGGGTATAAAAGGATAGTTAGCCGCATTTGAAGAGGAAGAGAACTTGGGAGGAACTTTATCGAGAAGAGATAAGAAAAGTGTTGCAGAGAGCTTATTCTTTGATTCTTCTTCTTATTTTCTGTCATTTCTCTTTTATTATTACAGATCATGTAACGACCCCAAAACTTAAACTAAGATAGGGGACATTACTAAACTTATAACCATTAAGCTACAGGAATTTCGACAGCATAATGGCGTAACTATGATTTACCCAAAAATTTCCTAGTACTTGTTAGACCAGAATTCACACTTCCATAACCAGATAACTAGATAGTCATCCCAAACTCCAATCAGATAACTACTAAAAGTTCAGGATCCCTCGAGAACTCGAATAGAAATCAACAAAACTTCCTAAGTCTTCTCCAATACAACGCAAAAATGTTTAATCAAGAAGAAAACAAGGAAACCTAGCAAACTTATTACAAGTTCCGTCGCAAAAGTAAATTACCAAAAAAAAACAACTCAACTCTACTGAGAGAAATGTAACCCACCAATAACTCTCCAACCTCATAAAGTAAGCCTCACAACCTACGTTTCCTATCTAAATGTTTAATAGTCCATTCCAAAGAGGAAAAGAACAACAATACTGAAACCATAATTGATAAGCCTTAGAATTAAGACTTGTTTAATTCCCAAATGCTCGAAAAATTCTTGTTTGTCCTAAGATTAATTAAAATTAGTGGAAGATTGTTTGAAATTAAGGAAGAATTGAATGTGATAGCAATTGGAAGAGAATTCTAAGTAGTTTGATTCTTTTTGCAGAAATTCTGGAAATTGCTAAATCCGATTTTGCAATCTTGGGCAGAGAATATATGGAAACTTCATATTCGCGTGAATGACGAAACCCATATATGGGAAGAACAATTTCCGCACGAATCAAGGGATTGGAGCGTGATTTTTGGCATATTTGAACCCTAAGAAGATCTACAAAAGAGGGGGGAAGAAGCTCGAAGAGGAATCTCGGATTTCCTGGGTCGATTTCAAGGATTAAGTTCGTGGGTTTTCGGAGTTCGTCGAACCTCTGTTTTTTCGTATTTTCTGCTGTTTTTGGCCAAAATATTCAAGTTCCATCTCGGTTTTTCTTCAGTTTGTATTACAGAAGCGTTGTTTGAACTATTTCTATTCTCATTTTGATGTATTTTGGATTTAAGTTTGAGTTTAATTCAAGTTGATTCGTGGATGTATTTCAATGATAATGCTCTGTTTTTCTGAAAAATTTTGGAAGTTTGTTTTGCCGAGGAGTCTAGCTTCCATCTTTCATTTTCTTTGAGTTTTCTTACATTACAGAAGGTTGTTGGCAACATAGCCTTGAATTTCGTTTGATTTCTTCTTGTATTTCAAGTTTTTTGTTCAAATTCGTTTCCGATTTGATGAGCTTCAGTAGGTCTCTTTGTCCAATTTTTGTATTGTTGTAGCAAGTAATTTAATTTCGATTTATACTCCAGTGTTCTAATCCAATTTAAGTGGTACTTGAATTGTTAAGATTAATCATCTCCTAGGAATAGCGAGAAGATTTAGTCGATTGGAGGTGAGTGAGGAGCCATGGAAATTTCATCGTCTTATCTCTGTTTTTAGCTAAGTTGGGTTACTGTTTTATAAAAGTGCAAGTTTCATTTGCATGCTATTAACTCATTTGGAATTAAAGGGCAGAAGGAAGAAGACTTAAAATTCATATAGATGTCCATGATTCTTTGCTTTAATTCCAATTGAGGGTTTCTTCTCACATCCTTTGTAGTATTGCCGAGAATTGCACTACAATTTATTGTCTTAGTTATTCAATTAATCTAACTTCTAATATGAATTTTTTTTTAAAAAAAAAATTAGATGTTATATTTTTATTTTTGATATGAGCTAAAACTTCTTAGGGGGTTCAAGAAAGTGAATTCCCTAAGAAGTAATTGTAGCATAGATTTCAATGAAAACCAAGCCTACATCTCAATTGTTTGCTTGTGTTGATTAAAATTCCGTTGAGATCCTAGTTTGATCAACTAGGGTAGCAACTCAAGCTTAGATCTAATACCGACGGGGTTAGTGACAAGCGGATTTCACACAAGTGATGGAGAAAAAGAGCTTAGACATAAGCCAATTTCTTACCCTAGACATAAGGACTCCAAAACCCATAAAATTGTGAGCAAAATTATCTAAGATAGAGAGACTATAGACATATAAGTCACTCACTTAGCCTCCTAAAACCCTAATTTCAAGGTCATTAGGAGATGCAAATTTGGTTTACAATTGAGTGTGGAGTAGGTTGGAATTGCAATTACGAATTAGGGCAATGACATTCTTGAGCCCCATTTTTATCCAAATCCTTTATCATTTCATTTTATAAGTTTATCTAATTTGCCATCCAATCTTGCCAATTTTAGATTCTGTAATTCAATTCTGCAATTTTTCTTAATGCGATTATTGTCATTTCTAGATTCTGCAATTAGATTCTGCAATTTTTAATTTTACCGACACACCAACCCAACATTATTTCTGCAATTTAGTTTTCAAAGTTGCAATTTTCCTTACACTTTTGCTTCACAATATTTTTGTTACTCCGTTCCCTGTGGGATTCGATACTTGGTACTCAGATACCATTTTATATTACTTCGATCGCGTGCGCTTGCGTGTTACAGCCGATCAATAATTTCAAGACAATTATAACTATACTTCAATTGCACTAAACGCAACGAGACGACTACTTTAAGGATAAATATCCAACTATGATCTTTCTCCTCTCATGCCTCATCTTCAGCATCACCAGGGTCGTAGCATACGTCATCACCTGCAAAACCTGGTAGTGAGTCAGTACATAACACGTACTGGTAAGTAGCTCACACCTGAAGGGCCACCAATCAGCATACAAAGCAAAACAACATGCTTACAAATATCATGCTTTCCTTCACAAGCTAGACATACAACTCACACAAACATTACATGCAACATGCTTAAGTCACTGGGTTAAACTCACAAATGTTCCTTGTTTATCTCATGCATATGGAATCACTACCCAAGCTTGTCATACTCACTCAAACGTCATCGAGTCACTTAAACCACTCATGTTTAGCCCTCACAAGCTACCTGAGACTAATCCTTTCGAGACCCACCGACCCCTGCCCATTTTTACCCAGGGCCTCAATGACTCTCTACGGTGCTCAGCGTTCGACCCTTGACCATTTTTACTCAAGGCCTCGAACTGTGCATCGCCCCTTGACCATTTTTACTCAAGGCGCAACGATGACTTAACCACATCGACCCTTGGCCATTTTTACCCAAGGCCTTGATGTTTCTCTAGATTTAACGGTGACATACTACCCCTCGACCATTTTTACCCGAGGCACGCTAGTACTCACTTCACTTTCTTTTATCCCATACAAGGTTCACTTACCTCACTCATACATACTAGAATCCATAAATCCTACGCATCATGCTTCTAGCTCATGATTACACCAAAGTTACACAAACATCCATAACATGCTTTTGCAACCAATGGCAATAACTCGTGATGCATCGCTAAGTTAAATTGAACTCAACAAGATAAGATGTTTATCACAAGGGGAACATCGTGACATGAGGTTACCAATTCATCGTAGCATACTAAACACATTCAAAGTCACAGAACAATTCAATGCAATAAATTCTTCATAAGTAAATAATTAGAACACACAACATGCTAACAAACAACAATCAAACCCAACCGGTAGAATTCTACTTACAACGTTCCTAGGATATTCCAAGGTATTCCTAAAGAGAACTTTGAGCCTTACTTGAATACTCCAAATTAAGCCCAATCTACGAACGCAAGTTTACAAGAATTAGAAATTAATCTAACGCATCTTATTTTAGTTCGAAGGATTTAAAGATTTGCTGAAACTTATTGGAACTTACTGAACTACTCCCAAACGAGCTCAAATTACTGTTGGTTTGTGTTCGAGAGTGTTCGAATCAACCTAAAACTGCAACACAAGGTTCCTACATGTTAGGACCTAAGCCATAACACTTAAAGTGATTTGCGAAAAGTCCAAAACATGATAAAACTTACCCAACATTGCCAAACGGACTGAAACTCTACTGTAAATCCCGTTTTTTAACAGTAAATGGCTTCGAATGTGGATCATTTGGAGTCCAAACAAGCTAAAATCGCAAATAAGAGATGCTTAAGGCATGGGTAATCCAAAACTAAAGTCGATTAAGCATGGGTGAGAGACAAACCTCGTCAAACAAGAAGGAATTCTAGTGAGTCTGCTGTAAATCCCGTTTTTGACAGTAAACTGCTTCAAATGTGGGTTGTTTTGAGTCCAAACAAGATAAAATTACAAATCAAAGGTACTTAGGGTTTGGGTAATCCAAAAATAACGTCGATTGGGCATAGATATGCAACATACCTCGTCGAAACGAAGGAGAACGTGTGGGTTTCGCATTGCCGGGTTCTAGAGGCAGACCTTTCGCACTGCCATCGTCCGAGGTACTGGGTTGCCGTGCTTTGTCGTTGGAAGGGCTGCCGGAGAAGGGATTTCACGAGGGAAGGGTGGCTGGTTGAGGTTTCACAAAAAAGGAGATGGAGGAGAGGTTGTCGGCGTGAAGGAGGAGGAAGAAGAAGAAAAATTGGGGATTAGGGCTATTTTCTTTTCTTTTTTTTTTCTTGCTCAAAAATAAAAGTAAAAGAAAGAAAAAAATCCTTCTTTCATACTTAACAAAAAGGCCCATTATCTAAAACAAATAAAATAAAAGATTTAGGATCAAATCTTTGGGTAAAAGCGAGTTTCCAAAGATTAAGAGATTTGATCTAATTCGAAATTCTTTATCTAAAGTTATAAAAACTTAATTACTTAAATCTACCCACTAAATTCCGATACTCTTCGAGTAGACTTTAAACAAAGAATTTAAACGTTCACCACAAATACAAACATAAGATGGAAATTAATTGTACCTGAAGTTGCAGGGCGTCACAGATCAATAGTTTAATTTTGTTCAAACTGTTATTTTCTATAATAGTTTGTTTCTTAAGGCTTAGAATGAACATCCCTTTTGGGGTGAGTGTTAGGGAAAAGTTGAACTGATTCAAGCTTAATGAAAGACTATTTTGACATTTCTTGATTCTAATGTTATGTGTTTTTATTATTTAAAGTTTGGGTGAGTTTGGCTAGCTAACCTTTACACTGTTTTCTCTTATTTTGGAAAAGATAAGGGTATTCTAAACATCGATTACCTAGTGTACATAACATAGGGCTAAATAGGGATAGTTAATGGGAATTAACTATAAGATCTTGGAGTTCTGGGAAGAAACCGTGATTTTTGTTGTGAGGTTTGTTGAAGTAAAAAGTATGTTTAGTATTAACTGGGATGAAGTGCATCTTGACCCCTAATCTAATTGATAGCACCTAGTGCTAGTTCTCTTACTTTCACCCTCTTATTTGTCTATTTTGTAGAAATCGAGCACTTTGGAGCAAATCGGAGCTTTATAGAGGAATCGAGATTAAAAAAAAGGGCTATTTGGACTCCTAATTTGATTAGATTTTGGATTCCTAATTAAATTAAATAGTGGATTCCTAATTAGAGAAATATGTATTCTTAAATTGATTTGGACTCCTAATTTAATTCAAATTTTGGATTTCTAATTAATTTAGGATTTGGACTAGGCATATTATAAATACACTCATTCTCTTCATTCCAAGGCATGAATCAATCAATCAATCAATCATTTGGTTCAATTCAACTTGGGAGATCAACTTTGAAGAACATGATGAGTGGCTAAGTTTTTTGTTTCTAATTTAAAGGTTAGTTCAATTCCGATTGTAATATTGTGAGACCTTGGATAATTGTTTATAATTTCTTTTTCTAATACAAGTGTTCTTTATTTCTTATTATTTTATGAGCATGCAATTTCAATTAAATTGACGTCTTGATTGTTGTTGTTTGCTTATTCGCTATGCATGATTTTATGATCCGTAATTGTCATAATTGATTGAATCAAGTAGCAATAAGGTTGGCTCATATGTGTGTAATTAAGGTTTTTCCTTGTTACATAGCTTGCATTATGGGCCCTAGAAAATAAAGAAACTAATTGATTAGGTTGTAGCTATATCACCTAATTAGTTTGTCTTAGTCCTTCTCACCGTTCATAATGCTATTGCTTAATTAATATGGAACACGATCGTGCCCAGTTAATTAAGTAATAAGTATTGATTATAATGTTTTGTTAGAATTAATTAATTTAGGGGAATTTACACTTATCACGACTTTTTCGAATAAGTAGATTGAGCACTTAGATAGAAAATATTAATTTTTTTTTGCAAGCCTATGATCAACATTACAATTGGATGCAACTATTCATTTGAACAAGAATTTGGTACGACTGGTTTTTCTCCCTTGCAGTTAGTTGTTATTTGTTTTTATTTTAATTTCTCACAAATTAAAATTTCCCTGTTTTATTTTCTGTTTTAAATTTGACATTGAGAAACTGTAATTCTTTGGTTCCCTTGGGATTTGACCTAGTTCCACTTTCTACAAGTTAGAGTGGGAAAATTAGTTTTTATTTTGGCAAGTTTTGACAACCCGATCACCGTCTCCTTTTTCTTAGCTTATTGCTAGTTAATCTTTCATTATGTCTTCTAAGCTTGATATACTTTACTGCTAAAATTTTCACTTCATTTATCTTTCTATATATGTAATTAGAGTTACGAATTAAGAATATTTTATTGGTTACCCCTTTAATTCACTAGAAATCAACTTGAGTTGCTTTGCTAAGCACTAGTCCCTATGCATACGACAATTTACTTATTGCTTGCACATTACCTCTACTTGTTGATTATTGACTATATTTGAGCATAGATAGAAGGCAACAACTTTCTTATACAAATTGCGCTATGATAATCACCACAACATGGTTATTTAAGTTTTAAATTATTCATTAATTATACCACGGCCACTAGACTTTTCTGTGAAATTTGCACTTATCTTTGATTTATCTTTGCAATAGGATGGACCTAATAATGTAATGCAAATTTGCAGGCACGTGAAAGAAGTTTTATCTCAGAAAATCAGATAAGGACCATGTCCGTGCAATAGAAAAAGCAAAAGCAACCTTTCTGAGACATGCGGCTCATCCTGATTGGGCCAAGGAATGTTATGGGTGTCCAGCTCATTTGTTAGACAAACAAGGTTTTTTTCTTATGTTTGTGGGCCCACAATGTTGGGTTATATGTTTAGTTCATTTGGGGTTAAACGTGTGGGATTACCTAGTAAGCCTAAGTTTTTTTTAGGGGGATAATGACCTAAAAAGGAGAAAGAAAACAGAAGAAGATATACAGAAAAGGGAGAGGGAAAAGGACAGTTAGGTTTTTCAGAGACAGCTTCCACAAAGTTGTCAATTTCTGGAGTTTCACCCGTTGGATCTTGCTGAAATTTGGTCAGCCTATTGAGTACACATAGGGTCATGTTTTGAACGGTTGGATCGTCGTTTTGATCTCCGGTTTGTCGGTAATCGCTGATAGATAGAATCTAGAAAACTGGGTAATTTTTTTTATCTTTCATCTCTCAATTGTTGTTCTCTTATGTATGGAACTGTTGGTGGGTTGTGAACCTTTGTATGACTGATTTGGGTTCTTTTTTCCTCAATTTTATCATAATAAGAGAAGGTGACAAGGGTGGACTCCTCACAAGTCCCATGGTTTTTACTCTTCACATCGAAGAGGTTTTCCACGTATAATTTGTGTGTTGTTTGCATTTAGTCTTCTGCAATTTTTTGATGGTTTATTGTTGTCCATTGCTGGTTGATCGCTTGGAAATTATTTGGTGAATAATTTGTGGTGTATTGGAATATCTTTTTTTTGGTTGATTGTCTTGGAGGAGATCTTAGTGGGTTGTTGTTATACTGTTTGGGCTCTATCAGTTGGTATCAGAGCCAAGGTTTAATTTGATCATTGTTATGGAGTCTACTAGCAGTAGTGGAGGTAATTCAATGGTTAGACTGACATCAAACAATTATTCCATTTGGAGACTGATGATGGAGGATTTATTGTTTTGCAAAGATTTGTACGATCCAATTGAAACAACCATAGAAGCTGATGGCACCATTGCTAAACCTTCAAAACCAAAGAAAATTGAATAGAAAGATTGGGCTAAGTTAAAGAGGAAGGCCTTTGGGACTATTAGGCAATGAGTTGATCTTAGCATTTTTCAACCATGTGTCTAAAGAGTCCGACCCATATGATTTGTGGAAGAATTGGAAGCTCTCTATGAAAGGAAGACTGCGCATAATAAAGCTTCATTAATCAAGAGACTTGTTAATTTGAAATTGAAGGGTGGGAAGTCAATTTCTGAGCATTTGAGTGACTTCCAGGATATTATTAACAAGTTGACTACTATGAAGATTGTTTTTGATGATGAATTGCAGGCTTTGTTCTTGTTGAGTTCCTTGCCAAACAGTTGGGAAACCTTGGTTGTGACTATTAATAACTCTGCTCCATAAGGTGTTCTATCTTTGAATATGATCAAAGAAAGCATGTTCAATGAAGAGATAAGAAGAAGGCGATGGGAGTTGATAATTCGAATGCTCTTCTTGTTGAGAATCGTGGAAGAAGCAAGAGTAAAGGACCCAAAGGCCGTGGTAACTCAAATGGGAGGTCCAAGTCTAGAGACAAAGAGACTAGGACATGTTATTACTGCAACAAGCCTAGCCATATCAAAATTTTTTGCTATCGTTGGAAGAAAGAACAAGGTAAGAAACAGGACTCACAAAAGGAGGGAGATGATAAAAATACTGCAGCAACCGCTTCTACGAGTGATGGTGATGTCACTTTGATTTGTGCAACTAGTGAGTGTCATCATGTAGAGAGTTCAGACACAGAGTGGCTGGTAGATTCAGGTGCTTCATATCATTGTGTTCCCAAAAAGAAGTACTTCATGAACTATCAATTTGGTGATTTTGGTAGTGTGAAGATGGGAAACAAGAGCTCAGCTAGCATTGTTGGGTTAGGTGATATTCGTGTGAAGACAAGTGTTGGGTGCATGCTTACATTAAAGAATGTGCGTCATATTCTTGATTTACGTCTTAACTCATTGTCTGCAAATGTCCTTGATCAAGAAGGGTTCCAACGTACCTTTGGTGACGGTAAGTGGAAATTGTCTAAAGGTTCGATGACAGTTGCTCGTGGTGAGTTTTGTTGCTCTTTGTATAAAACATACTTGAGGGTATTGATCGGTGGTCACGCAAGCGCACGCGATCGAAGTAATATAAATTGGTATCTGAGTACCAAGTATCGAATCCCACAGGGAACGGAGTAACAAAGGTTTTGTTTTGCAAAAGTGTAAGGAAAATTGCAAGTTTGAAAAGTAAAAATGTAAAAATAAAGTTGGGATAGGTTGTTGGTGAAAAACAGAAATTGCTAAATCCAATTTCTAATCCAGAATGGCAATGTTGGAGATAACAGAAATTGCTAAATTGAAATTGCAGATTCTAATTTGGCAATGCGCGAAATGACTAAAAATTGTAGAATGAAATTGCTGAATCTAATTGGCAATATGAAATAGCAATTTGGATGAACTTAAAGAATGAAATGATAAAGGATGAGGCTCAAGAATGTCATTGCCCTAAGTCGTAATTGCAAACCAAAATTGCAATTCCAACCTATTCCACACTCAATTGTAAACCAAAATTACATCTCCTATTTACCTCAAAATTGGGTTTTTTAGGAGGCTAAGTGAGAGACCTATATGTCTATAGTCCATCTATCTTAGATAATTTTTGGCTCACAATTTTATGGGTCTTGGAGTCCTTAATCCCTATGTCTAGGGTAAGGAATGGCTTATGTCTAAGCTCCTTTACTCCATTACTTGTGTGAAATCCGCTTATCACTAACCCTGTCGGTATTAGATCTAAGTTTGAGTTGAAACCCTAGTTGATCAATCTAGGATCTCAACGGAATTTAAATCAACACAAGCAAACAATTGATATGTAGGCTTGGTTTTTATTGGAATTTTTGGCTACAATTACTTCTTAGAGAATTCACATTTTTGAACCCCCCTAAGAAGTTTTAGCTCATAATTTCGATGAAAATCCTAAAACTAATGTTTGAAAGAAGGTTCATAGTAAAAATTGTGTAAATTAAATAATTAAAACAATAGTTTGTAAAATGATTTTCGACAATTACTAGGAATTCAAGAAAATGATTTTCTATGGGAAATTAAACAACAGCTCCAGGGGCATATATGTGAATTTTCATCCTTCTTTTCTCTTCCCTCCGAGCTACTGGATTTTATAACAGAGGAAGTTAAGTTTTTTTTTTTTTTTTTTTTTTTTTTTTTTTTTTTTTTTTTAAAACAGAGCAGTAGGATGCTCTTAAAACAGAGCTTTAAAAAAATTGAAACCCACGAGCTAGGATCTCCCAAAATCCGAATGTAAAACCCAACTTCTTACTTGAATTGATTGGATAAATCGAAAGAAGAACAATAAATAAACTTACAGTAGCTCTCGGTAAAGAAGAACGAAGAAAAATAAAGAAGAACAGAGTATTAAATTCAGAACAAATACCCACAAAATAACTTGAATTAAACTTGAACTTAAATCCAAAATACTTCGAACTGAGAATAAAAATAACTCAACAACATTTATGTAATACAAACTTGACGAAAAACCGAATAGAACTTGAATAAATTGGCCAAAACCAGCAGAAAACTCGAAAAACAGAGGCTGCGAAAAACCGAAAACCCAGAAGCTAGTTCTTCGAATTGACCCCCGAAAATCGTCTCCCTTCTTCCGGCTTCTTCAATCTTCTTTTGTAGATCTTTTTAGGGTTCAATTTTGCCAAGAATCACGCTCCAATTCCCTTGCTTTGTGCGAAATTTCCTCTTCCATTTATGGGTTTCGTCATTCACGCGGTTGCAGACTTTCCATATATGCTCTGTTCAGGATTGCCAAACCGGTTTAGCAATTTGATTTGGCAATTTCCGAAATTCCTGCTCTGCCCAGGATTGCCAAAACGGTTTAGCAATTTGATTTGGCAATTTCCGAAATTCCTGCAAAAAGAACCACATTACTTAGAACTCTCTTCCAATTGCTATCACATTTCATTCTTTCCTA
The DNA here is from genome assembly GCA_033996785.1 of Trichosanthes truncata. Classification (NCBI taxonomy): domain Eukaryota; kingdom Viridiplantae; phylum Streptophyta; class Magnoliopsida; order Cucurbitales; family Cucurbitaceae; genus Trichosanthes; species Trichosanthes truncata. The sequence goes on along the minus strand of JAWPNB010000003.1, from coordinate 27,716,355 downwards.
ATTTCAAACAATTTTCCACCATTTTCAATTAATCTTAAGACAAACAAGAGTTTTTTGAGCACTTGGGACTTAAATAAGCCTTAATTCTAAGGCTTATCATGTATGTTCTAGTGAGCTGAATGCAGTTGAAGAAAACAATTCTCCTAATTTGTGGCATCGAAGGCTAGGACATATGAGTGACAAGGGGATCAAACTGTTGGCATGTAAATCTCTTATTCCAGTTGATAAAACAGTTTCTTTTAACCCTTGTGATCATTGTTTGGCAGGTAAGCAACATAGAGTTTCTTTTTCTAGGAAGTCCACTAGAAGACAAAGAAAATTGGAGTTAGTTCACTCCGATATTTGTGGTCCTATTGAGGTAGAGTCTCTTGGTGGCAATAGATATTTTGTCACTTTCATAGATGATGCTACTCGAAGAACTTGAGTGTATATGTTGAAGACAAAAAGCCAAGCATTTGAGACTTTCAGTAAGTTTCATGTTATGATAGAAAGGGAGACCGAAAGAAAGTTGAAGTGTCTTCGATCTGACAATGGTTGTGAGTATACTTTTACTGAGTTCAAGTACTATTGCTCACAACATGGCATTAGACATGAGAAGACAGGGCTCGGCACACCACAACACAATGGAGTTGCTGAAAGGATGAACAGAACCATTGTAGAGAAAGTGAGGTGCATGCTTAGAATGTCTGATCTTCCTAAGACATTTTGGGCTGAAGCAGTGCAATGTGCCGTGTATTTGATTAATCGATCTCCATCGATTCCTCTTGGTCATGGCATTCCAGATAGAGCATGGAAGGGACGTGATCCCACTTATTCACATTTGAGAGTCTTTGGCAGCAAGACATACATACATGTGCCTAAAGAACAGAGGTCAAAACTTGATTTGAAGACTAATCGATGTGTATTTGTTGGGTATGGGGATGAAGAGTATGGTTAGAGGCTCTATGATCCAGAAAAGAAAAAGGTAGTGAGAAGTAGAGATGTAGTATTCTTTGAGCACGAGAAGGGTGCAGATTTTCTGAGTACAAGGTACACTTCTATTTCAAAATTGTCTTTTGATACTACTAATGGTTTCACTTATACGTCTTCTGTTATTCAGCCGTCAAGTGAGAATGTTGAAGATGTACTTGATGATGTTGATGAGGTAGAACCTGATGGTAATGTACCAGATCATATTGATGATGATGATCTTGATGAGCCTTCATCTGATGAAGAAATCCATATGGAGGATATGCATGATGAAGTGATTCACGAAGAAGTTCATGAGCAGGGGAAGCAATCTTCCCCTCAAGTGGAGGATACACAGGTTCGAAGGTCCACAAGAGAGCGTAAACCTTCAACAAAGTATCCAAGCTCAGAGTTCATTCTAGTTAGTGAAGGTAGAGAGCCAGAGAACTATCAAGAGGTCTTGTCTCATGATGAGAAAGACCAGTGGCTTGTTGCAATGGAGGAGGAGATGAATTCCTTGAAAAAGAATGAAACCTATGAACTAGTACAGCCCCCAAAGGGCAAGAAAGTCTTGAGAAACAAATGGGTTTTCAAGTACAAAAAGGATGGAGAGAAGATAGTAAAGCGTAAAGCTAGATTAGTGGTAAAGGGATGCAACCAAAAAAAGGGCATTGACTTTGATGAGATATTCTCTCCGGTGGTCAAAATGACATCTATTAGAACAGTGTTGGGTTTAGTAGAAAGTCTTGATCTTGAGTTGGAGCAACTTGATGTAAAAACTGCATTTTTACGTGGTGATTTGCATGAAGAGATCTACATGGAGCAACCTGAAGGATTTGAAGAAAAAAGGGAAAGATAAACTTGTTTGCAGGTTAAAAAAGAGTCTTTATGGGCTTAAACAGGTGCCAAGGTAGTGGTACAAGAAATTTGATTCGTTTATGACAAGCAATTATTATAAACGATCTACAGCCGATTCTTGTGTGTATTTTAGAAAGTTTCCTAGAGGTAACTTTATCATCCTTCTTTTATATGTAGATGATATGCTAATAGTTGGACAAGATGCATATATAATTCAAAGTTTGAAGAAAGACTTGTCCAAGTCTTTTGACATGAAAGATTTGGGTCCTGCAAAGCAAATTTTAGGCATGGAGATTACTCGTGATAGGAAAGCTGGGAAATTGTGGTTATCCCAGGAGAAGTATATTTAACGGGTTCTTGGAAGGTTCAATATAAAGCATGCTAAGCCTGTTGGTACACCGTTAGCAACTCACTTCAAGCTAGATAAGAGAGCTTGTCCTACAACAGAGAAGTAGAAATAAGCTATGTCAGCCATTCCTTATTCTTCTGCAGTTGGTTCTCTAATGTATGCTATGGTGTGTACTAGACCTGATATTACACATGCGGTCGGTTTAGTGAGCTATTTCTTATCTAATCCAGGTAAGGCTCACTGGGAAGCAGTGAAGTGGATTTTCAGGTACTTGGGGGGCACCTCCAAATTGAGTTTGTGTTATGGAGGTGATAAACCTATACTTCAAGGCTATACTGATGCAGACATGGCAGGTGATCTTGACAATAGAAAATCTACCTCAGGTTATGTGTTTACATTTTCAAGGGGAGCCATCTCATGGCAATCCAAGCTACAAAAATGTGTAGCATTGTCCACAACTGAGGCAGAGTATATTGTAGCAGTGGAAGCAAGCAAGGAAATGCTAGGGCTTAAAAGATTCCTTCAAGAGTTGGGTTTGAAGCAAAGTGAGTATGTAGTATTCTGTGATAGTCAGGGTGCTATGGATTTGAGCAAGAATTCAATGTATCATGCTCGCACCAAACACATTGGCATTAGATATCATTGGCTGCGAGATGTGATTGAAGAAAAGAGAATGAAACTGAAGAAAGTCCACACCGACAAGAATAGTGCAGATATGCTAACTAAAGTAGTTCCTGGAAGCAAGGTTGAGCTTTGTAGTAAGCTTGTCGGGATGAGGTTCAAGTGATCATGGATGTGATTGTGTCTTCCCCATAATGGGGCTGGAGGGGGAGATTGTTATGGGTGTCCAGCTCATTTGTTAGACAAACAAGGTTTTTTTTCTTATGTTTGTGGGCCCAAAATGTTGGGTTATATGTTTAGCCCATTTGGGGTTAAACGTGTGGGCTTACCTCGAAAGCCTAAGTTTTTTTTTAGGAGGATAATGACCTAAAAAGGAGAAAGAAAAATAGAAGAAGATATACAGAAAACGGAGAGGGAAGAGGGCAGTTCGGTTTTTCAGACACAGCTTCCACAAAGTTGTCAATTTCTGGAGTTTCAGTCGTTGGATCTTGCTGCAATTTGGTCAGCCTATTGAGGACATATAGGGTCATGTTTTTAACGGTTAGATCGTCGTTTTGATCTCCGGTTGTTGGTAATCACTGATAGACAGAATCTAGAAAACTGGGTGTTTCTTTTTATCTTTCATCTCTCAATTGTTGTTCTCTTATGTATGGAACTGTTGGTGGGTTGTGAACCTTTGTATGACTGATTTTGGTTCTATTTTCCTCAATTTTATCATAATAAGAGAAGGTGACAAGGGTGGACTCCTCACAAGTCCCGTGGTTTTTACTCTTCACATCGAAGAGTTTTTCCACGTATAATTTGTGTGTTGTTTGCATTTAGTCTTCTGCAATTTTTTGATGGTTTATTGTTGTCCATTGCTGGTTGATCGCTTGGAAATTATTTGGTGAATAATTTGTGGTGTATTGGAATATATTTTTTTGGTTGATTGTCTTGGAGGAGATCTTGGTGGGTTGTTGTTATACTATTTGGGCCCTATCAAGGAAAGCATATATAAAGCATCAATATCCAATTTCTAGGGTATGACACAGTCTTTAGAATTTGTGCAACATTCTTTATTCCTTCTTTTCATTTTCTTCATTTTCCTCAGAGAGGTTCAACAAGTTTGCAACAACAGTGTCCGCCATTGTTACGTAAGGAAGAAACTGCCGATGGAGGATTCTACGCCTACTACATCTCGCTTCTATCATTTCCTTTTGTATGTACTGTAATTTTTCCTATGGCATTTTTTGAAGCTTTCTTTGTTGTATTTTCGATCATGAGCAAATTTCCCTTAAAGACTCTGCTCATGACAACCCCTATATTATAACTTGGTTTTTGCTTTAGCAATTTCTTCAATGATTTGACGTTGTTGAATCGTTTTTTTGAGTGTGTTTACATTTTATTTCTTCTTTTCGTTTGGGCAATCGAAGTGAAGTAGTAGCATGTTTTAGAACTAAAAAAGTTGAGGTGTGTGAAAATACCCAAATTGAGTGAGAGTGAGTTGACCCACTAGGTTGTTTTAGACATAAATCAACAACTTGCAAGCTTAAAGAGGGATTGAGAATTATTCATGTATGGAAAACTTTGTGTAGACATAGGAATTTACTATTGTTCAAGGCATTGCTCGAAAGAGTTAGAGTGAGCAGAGCATCATTGCTTAGGTTTAGGCTTCAAGTTGTTAACAAATGCGCTAGCGTAAAATGAGTAGAGCAATATAGGGGGGTCATCGAGTTGAGTCTTGCCTAAGATCCATATTTTCTAATCTATTACTGCTTCATCTTTTTTCTCTCTCATTATTACATGTGACTTTATTTTATGGAAAACTTACATCGAAATTCTTTTATAATCAACTACCTTGCTGCAACACAATTTGTGCAGTTATTATTTAGATAAGCATTAAAGTTCTTGGGGATCGATCCCGAAATACTCTTTCAGTATATTACTTGCCAGAGAGTGGTGTATACTTGCGCTACGCTCTGGATGATAATTTGTATGTGAATTCATCATTTTTAGTCCACCTTGTCCATATCTACAATATACTTCCATTCATTTTCAACCCACACAAAACCTCATGCACACATATTTTCATCTCGTACCACTACTAGTTATGATTTGATCAGGTAAAATAGGTACAGAGGGCAAGAAACTGTTAGGAACATAAATGGGTTCAATACTATAAGCTAGAGAGAAAGAAAAGGTTTGGTTAATGGGTTGAAGAAAAGGTTTGGTTAATGGGTTGGTTGAGGATTTCAATTGGATTGGGATTGATAGTTGGGGAAGATGGAAGTTTTTCGGATGAAAAGGGATTGACCAAGGTAGAATAGTGTCATAAAGGTGTTATTTTGAAGGTGAAGATGTGAGAAAACCTTTTTTAAAGGAAAAATGGTTTCATTGAAAATAACACTACTAGAAAAACACATAACGTGCTATGAAATTGGAGCTTATGTGTGATAGGGTCGAAGACATGAGAAACATACACAACCAAAAACTTTATGCAAAGAATAATCGAGTTTTTTGTGAAAAGATTTTTCTAAAGGTGATATATTACCGAGAACTAAAGTGAGTAATCTATTGATAATAAAAACAACAAAAACAAAAGAATCCTACCAAAAACGTAAAGGCATGGAAGCTTGAGCAAGAAGAGTAAGACCCATCTCGATGATGTGTTTATGCTTACGCTTCAATACCATTTAGCTGACTTGTGTGGGGGCAAGGATGACGAAATTCAATATCCTTATTGATAACTGAAATGTGTGTGAGCTATTTGAAAAAATATTTGTAAAAATATTTTCAGTCAAGTGCAAGTGCAAACTGCCAACAAGTAGTAAAATGGAAGTATTCTAAGAATCGATCCTACAAAAAATAGTTATAAATTCAAGTGTTTAAGTGAAAAGCTTTATCAAATTGCAACAAATAGATAACCAAGAAAATAGTTGGGAGATGGTTTTTGTGAGTGACCAAGTGAAAGTAAAGATATAAATGGAAATGTGAGGATTCAATTATATTTCTGCCCTAAGTGAGTAAATTTTTACTATGCGCCCTCATGTCTATTGCATTACCTTGTGCATGTGAATCAGATTCATCTCCTATTCAGTTTCGATGTCAAGCACCCTTAGGAGTCTAAGTAATTGATCCCATATGTCTATGGGCAATTTATCTTAATTAATTAAGCATGCAATCTTTTTTATCCTATAGGTGTGACGAAGTCCTATGTCTATGCTCTTCTTCTATATTGATTTTATGACATCCGTTTATTACCCAACCCTTTTAGTATTGAGTTCAACTTTGTATGATAGCCTAGGTGATCAAGCTAGACAAACAATAAACATGTACAATTAATAAAACTGAATTGCAGTAAGGGTAATTTGACAAATACGCAAGTGATGGCACAAGCTTAGCTCATCTTCTAAGGCATCCACATAATTGATTCCCAAAAGAAACTTAGCTCATAATAGAATTAAAAACAAAAAAATTACTTCATTGAAATAAATAGTATGATTACAAATTTAAATGAAATAACAAAAGACAAAATTAAAACTAGTGTGATCTCGATAGAGAAGAGAAGAATGTGAGGGAAACCAATCGATAAGCTTAATTCGTCCTTTCCTAAGGAGAATTGAGTGTTGACAGCTGTTGCGCAATATTTTAATTTGCAAACCTGTAAGTGCACATGTCAAGTTTTAATATAGTGATTTTTAGTAAACGAGTATTGTCTCCACAGGGATTGGTCTTGTTAATTCATTTAATTACTACAGATAATTTTACTTGAATTTATTTAGAGACCAAAATCGAAAGTAAGACAATATAAAATAAACAATAGAAAATAAATGCAGAGAAGAAAAGGCAGAACACAATCACGAGGGGTAATTCTAGGAGTTGATTTAATCAATTGGACCTTTTAACTTAATTAATTAGACACTTAAGACTAATTAAACACCTAAATCATAAGTCTAGAAGTCTTTTAACAGAGAATCCTCTGTCGAGCTCATCCTATCTCATGCATAGCTAATTAACCTACATGTCTGTAACCTTAATTAACTAAGCACAACATTAAGACTCTTCAATAACAACTTCTAATGATGGTTCTTATCACAGTCGTGTCCAAACAATCATTTTTCATTCATTTTGGCTCTAATATAATTTCTTTCTGTCGAGTACCAACTTAGATCAACACATCAATTAATCTTTGATCAAGAGATTAAAAGCATTAAGCATGAAATGCACAAATGAAAGTAAATGTAATTGATAATACCTATTTATGAGTGTTGTTTAGCTCTAAAAACTAAACTTATTGCTAAGAAAGCAAGTGCTTATTGTTATATTTGATGCTACTTAGAGTGATTTTGAGTAAAAGAAAGCTTTGCATGAATTTAAAGACATAATTTTTGAATAATAAAGAAATAGGTATAAATAGAATAGATTTTGATAAGAAAGGGTTAAATTTTGTTGTTTTTGTGCAGAGGCTGGAAAGGGGTAAAAATGCGCCAAGGTTGCAACTGCAATTTGAGAACCAATGCAGAAAATTTTCTAAGTGTTGAAGCAGCAAGATTGCGCCAGCCTTGCGGCCACAATTGGAACTAATTTGATAGAACTTTCAAGATTTGCGGAATTGATAGATTTTTAGTAGATTTTCGAGCAAATCTCCTCAAATCAAGGAATCTTGTCATCCAAGTCTTATCACACTAATCTCAGCAACAAACCCAAGGCCTTGAGGTCTATAACAGGCGACTCAAGCTTCATTTTTAAGAGAGCTCGGATCCATATACTTTCCAACATTCTGTCACGTTTTCTTTCTTTTTAGTTGCCACTCTAAATTCCTCCTAAGTTCTGTTCATACTCCATTCGGACACCAACTTTGAAAGAAGAAGGTGTAAAGTCTTGTTCTCCTTGAAAAAGGTTGAACAAGATAGAAAGGAAGAACAAACCTAGGATCTTTGTTCTTTCAATTCTTGTAGTTTCTGTTTTTGTTGAACTTTTAATTGTTGTTTTTTTATTTTCAGCTCAAGTGTAGTTTCTGTTTAGCCTTTCTAATTCAAAGTTTAAGTTGTAGTCTCACTTTGTTCTTCATTCTAGTTGTACTTTTTCTCTTACAAATGTTAAGTTGTACTTTCATTGTTATTTTCAATCAAGTATTATTCTTTACGTTCAAATATCTCTTCTCTCTTTTTCACTTTTATTTTCTTTGTCACTATGAGCTAAACTCCTTGGAAGGGATTCAATGATGTAGATACCCTAAAAAGGATGAAAGCACCATCATATGTTTAAGTAGCTTTGCTCAACACTTAGCATAGTTAACTTTTATTGAGTTTAAGTTTCATTGTTAGCTTAAATTGGCCATTTGAGTTAGTATAGTTTGTGTGAGATTCAATACTGAAAAGGTTGGGTTGAACAAGCGTTTTCATAAAAGTAATCTAAGAAAAGAGTCTAGAAATATAACTTTGCCTTTTGTGCCTAGACATAGGGCAAAAACTTTTAGAGTCTTAAAATTGTGTTCTTGGTTCACCAAAGTCAATTTAGCCATAGACATATGTGTTTGAGTTACTTAGTCTCCTAAAAGCTCTTGGAAAATGTGTTGAATAGGTGTTGAACTTGAACTATGTTAAGTTTTGATTAGGATAGGTTGCGGGCGCAATTCATTAGCATTCTGCTTGAACTGTACTAAGCTCGAAAGAGACTGATGCGGGCACATATAGGCAGTAATCTCTAAACAATCCGAGCGTAGTTGAGTAGGTTGCAGGTGCATGGTGGGTGTATATTCCTTGGGGTTGAACCAGAATTGAATCCTCCACTTCTCATCAGTGTTTTTATGGTCTTTTTATTATTTTATCTTTTCACTCACCTCACAAAATTATCATTTTTGGTTATCTTCGGTTGCAAGTTAGAGGAGGTCTTTGTTGATTTAATTGAAAAGTTTGTTAATTGTTCCCTTGGGTTCGTTACTTGGAGCACTTCCATATATTACTTGTTTTGACAGCGTACACTTGTGCTATTTTGTGTCATCAGTAATTAAGCCAAAAAGTATATTCAATTAAGTAATTGGTCCAAAAGATTACATCAAACCCTAGAATTATGAAGTTTATCGACTCATAATCACTAAAACACCCATAAACTTCTAATTACAACCTAATCAAGATACTAAAATTAAAGGAAAAAAGAAGAAAATGCTCAAATTAATGTCGATCCTGCATTCCCATGGCGATCTCCATCAATTTTGAGTTCCAAGGTCTTCAACAATGCTTCAATCTTCTCCCCAAACCCCTAAATTTAGTGTTGTTATCGAGATTTGGGTCAACACACTTGGATTGGCTCTCTTTGCATGAGAGAAAATGAATTTATACTAATTTTCGTTGCAGCATCGAGACACTAAGGACAACGTCTCAACACTGTCCAAAACATAGTCGTTTCTTCATGTCACTCCTTCAGCATCTCGACGCTCTAGACAGAGACTCACTTTTGCGTAATTTAGGTGCTGAGCACTACGTTGCAACCCTTTCTGGTGCCATTGAGATGTCAAAGAGTAGTGTCTCAACTCTTACTCTTGGGTTTGGCATCCAAAATAGAGTGTTGAGCCACCCTCCTCTCAAGTACTCCTTTCAAATTTCATTTTTTCACTTTTTAGATCTTCAATTAAGCCCAAAATGACTCCAAAATCATCAAATTACTCATGAACACTCCAGTTTTGCCTCAATTGCTCAAATCCTACAAAATCAACACAAATAGGCATCAAAGCACACTAACTTACCACAAAATTAACATAATTAATAGGAATCAAATAACACTAATTAAGTGCTATCAACAGTCTTTGACTTTCAACTAAAGGCTCAGGGTGATTAGGGCAAACTTCAGAGGTCACTCTTGAAGAATTTCTAGGGTTTTTTCTTCCTCACAAGTTCCACAATCTTCCTCTGAATGCTCCTATATATAGGCTTGAGAGTGGTTATTTATTGCTAGTTTGTAGGTGGGAGGCTTGACCAAAGCAGCTTGATTAAGAATAGGAAGTGGTTGACATGAAAATTTCATTATGTTTTGACTTGTTAAAATCCCGTTGAAATTAGTCAAAGGTGGGTTTGCGGCCGCATAATAATTTTTCCTTATCGACTTTGCAGCTACATAGTGAGGCTTTAAGCAAAACTACAAAAAGCTATTAATTCTTACCAAAAATGACTCTTTTACCCTCAATTAAGTCCAAATATCATAATAAGACTAAATTCATTTAACTTTCTTACTTTTGCATTATTAGGACCATTTAAGCATGAGAGCAATTACAAAACATGCATTTTAACTAGGAAATAAACTTGAATTTATGGGTAACTATGTGATATAAATAAGGTTTATCACTTGTCTTGTAAAAGGAAGAAAAAGAACGAAATTCTCCTCCCCAATCACTTTGCAGGGTTTTGATTTATTTTTCAAATTTATTTTCAACAATGGTTTATATTGAATAAAAGAAGATAAGGTTTGGCTTTTGAGTTTAAGGGGATAAATATGCGTAAAACGAGTACAATTATCTATAAAGCTTATGTAATATCGGTAACCATCTATAGAACTCATATAGGAAAGACCCGAAAGATCACAATGCACATCAACTGGGGCGAGCAACGATGACGGCGACCATAGAGAGAGAGGAGAAGAGAGGTGATAAGGGCATGAGAGAGAGAGGCTAAAAGATGCGGCAGAATAAGATAGTGATGGGAGGAGTGGGGTTACTAGGTTAAAAAAAAAACCCTAATGGTTAGTGGCCTTTAGTTTAAGTTATTACATGGACTGATGTTTATGTTACTAAATAATGAGGTAACAAGATAAATGACTAATTTTTAAAAGACCAACTTGAAAAATAGCTAAATAGATTAGATTTTGTAAAAATGTTTGTTTTTTATTATAATCTTAATATTGCATTCAGACGAACATGCCCCTAATCTACATTTTTCATTTTTAAAGAAACAAACATAATAACTACTAAAAAAGTAAAACTATGTCTATTTATAAGGAGGAGAGATGAGAGGAGAGAAGAGAGGCTAGATACTAACTAAATTATAATTTGTTGGTAAAATAATATGTTTTTGAGTTTACATTAATTACTAGTTTAGTGTCATAGCACATTTAGCATTTTAAATTAATATGGAGCCATTAAAAACTAAACGAAAACGCAATGCAGTAGTTCATCATCTAAATTATACTAATTGCCTCAATACGAAACATGAAATATATTTGGCATGTTAATTTCATAAAAAAAATACTAATAAGATTGAAACCCTAGAATATGTGTAATTTCATCTTTCTCAAAAAATACAAAAAAATGAAATCAGTCAGTACTTAATGAAACCCAGTCAATTTGTAGGCTAATAATGTCGAGTTATGCATTTCATACCTTGCAGCACTTAATGCAACCCAATCAATTTGAATTTCTATTCCATTGTAAGCAGAACATTTCAATCCTCCATCTTCTTTCATCTTCTTTAACCTAGGCGATTTCAACTCTGCCTTTTAGATTGGTTTTAGCTTATTTGCAAACAAAATCTAACATAATTAAGTATGGGACTCCATCCCATTTTTTTAAGAATTTTGTTAAAATTTTTTAAAATAATGTGGCTTGTAGGACCCATGTATTTCATTTTTTTTTTTTTTTAGTTTTATACGATTTATTTGTTATTTAAACAATACATTTTGTTAACCTACCATAAATCAACTACTTCTCTACACACTTCGATTTTAATTTATTGCAACTACTGCATTTTTTTGTTTAATTTTAAACTTTAATGCTATATTTTGTTGTACCATTTTATTGTTTTTCTAAATTTAGTCTATAGTTGATAAAATTAAAGTCGATAATAGTAAATATTCTATGTTTTTGTGTTAATAAGACGAGGTGGTAGATCAACTAATTGTGTGTGTATATATATATTAGTTGTACTGCAACAAAATATGTACACAAACAAGGCAAATGAAATCGTTACACATTGTTGCTTTGTTTTTAAGTGCTCGCAAATAACAGCAAGTATACGGTGTTAAGTTTTAATATAGTGATAAGTATAGAGTATCGTCTCCACAAAGATTATTTTTCTTTAGATTAATAAAGTACCATAGTTACTTTCACCAAATTTTATTTAGAGAACCTAACTTTGAAGTAAGAGAAAATTAAACTAAACTAAACTAAATATGTACATGCTTTGGAGTCCAATTTTGAAAGACATGAATGATTGATTAAATTAAGCCCAACTTTGAATTGATTAAAGAATTTAGTTACATGCAACGATCCTAAGCCAAGAATTATTAAGCTATCCAATTGACTCTCTCAAGCCCAATTGAACTCACGTAGAGAAATAAATCAACCTCTCAGTCTATTTCTACAATTAAGCATGACATTAACACATTCTTTTAAGGCTTCCAGCATTAACTTATTCATTCTCATGCAATAGATTAGCCCTAGTCATGCATCTAATGTTCTTTAACTAAATTGACTCTCTCAAACTAAATTTAATCTAACATACAAAACTATGACCAAAGGTCATGACAATATGAACGAGATGCATAAAAGATGTTACTATATATCACAACTCAAAAACTAAACAAAGTATTACAAAGATACAACCATCCAAAGAGTCTAAAACATAAATAAACAATACATGCTCAGTCCACAAAAATCCTAAATCCAAAAGCAAAGTTAAGGAAAAAAGAGAGAAAATTGAGGGATGCGTGCCAACACTTGTTCCCATCGTGATGTCCCTCGATCTTGAGCTTCAAGTCTCATCTTTAGCTCTCCAAAGGTCTCCTCTAGGTCCCAAGACAAGGTAGAAATCGACTTTAGGGTTTTTTGGTCTCTCAAAACGGCTCCCTTTGCACAAATGAAACATTTTCCTTTTATAGACATCGAGATAGCATTGCAATGCTAGGGGCAGCGTTGCAACACTGTCCCTTCGAATTAAGTAAAAAAGGAAAAAATCATTTGGGTTGGCCTTGCAACGTTCTGGATAGCATTGCAACGCTATGTCTACTGCATTCCAAAGCTGAAAGGCTGCACATATGGCGTTGTAACGCTATACTCTTGGGCTCACAAGCTTGATTACTTATCTTCAACACTTGGATCTTCATATATAGCTCAATTATGCTCCAAATGCTCTTCAATGCTTTGGTTTTGTTCTAATTTCTCGATTTCTACAAAATATACATAAAAATACATCAAAGCACACATATCCATAACAAAACTAGCACTAAATGAAGTCTAGAAATAGCACACTTAGCATGCTATCAAATACCCTCAAACTTATGTGTGCTATCAAAGCCTATAAATAGCACACTTATGCTATCAAATACCCCTAAACTTATGCGTGCTATCAAAGCCTATAAATAGCACACTTATGCTATCAAATACCCCTAAACTTATGCGTGCTATCAAAGCCTAGAAATAGCACACTTATGCGTGCTATCAAATACTCCCAAACTTATGTGTGCTATCAAAGCCTAGAAATACATACTTATGGGTGCTATCACACATCATGTCTTTGTATATACTAGTATTATAATGTGAGCCTAGATTCTTCATTATATTTAATCATTCTTCGTCTTTGTGTATATTGATATTGACATTGTTCGTGTCCACAACGACACAACAGTCATTACGACACATTTTGTTTTACAAAATTGAGAGCATTCAAACAACATCTCTACCTTCTGAAAGACGATTTATTTACCTTATTCCTAAAGAGGGGGAGACATGAAATTCTCTATTGTTTAATTTTAAACGTTAATACTGAAAGGAATGAACGTTTCACTCCACAGCGGAAGCGTTTGATCGTCTTTGATTTTATTTAGAATTAAACTATAAAATTAAGGTTAAGCAAAACATACCTTGAAAATAATATTATGGAGAATATTCTGGCGGATCTTTATCTCTTCCACAAAGTCTTCCTGACTATGACTCGAACACAAGACTAAGGCTTGTGGGAGCCTCTTGAAAGAAAATCTACAAGGGATTTGAGAGGAAGAGGTCTAGAGAAAATTATCTAATTCTTTCTATTGAGGAGATGTATGTTGTGTCTAATGGCTCAACCCAAAGGTCCTATTTATAGAGACCAAAGGTAAATCTTTGCCAGAATTAAAATATTATATTTTAATATCTAATATATTAAAATATATCTTATACTTATTTGAATCTCATTCAAATCTCCTACGATATTTATTTATTTGAATCTTATTCAAATTTTATAAATATCTTTTATTTAATGTATCAAATATACATTAATTATTTTAATATTTAATGTATCAAATACAATAAATATATTTTCCTATTTTATATTTAATATATCTAATATATTAAATATTAATTTGAATATTTCAAATTAAATATTAAATTTGAACATTTCAAATTTTAATATTTAATGTATCAAATACAATAAATATATTTTCCTATTTTATATTTAATATATTAAATATTAATTTGAATATTTCAAAATTTTCTTTCAACTAAATTGATATTTTAGTGTTACTATGAGCTAGCAATGAAACCTTATGGACTTACAAATTATAAGCTCCAATGATACAAAATTAATTAATTAAATTCTTTAATTAATTAATTTTCATTCATTAACTATAAGTCACTTCACTATAGACCTAGAGTTGCACTCTTATGCACTGTAGGACAAGTTATGTCCATAGATATAATCACTACATGCAAATCGATCCTTCACGAGTTGTTCGTAATTATAGTTGGGTCAAAAGTCCGTTTTACCCCTATAATTACATCTTGCACCTTAAGTACCACTGATCCTCTAATGATCAATTTGTTTATAATCTAATTATTAACTAAGTCCCTCTCGGGCCAGTGAGAGGGTGGGGCCCATTGTTCAAGTCTCGAAATCAGCACTTAAGGGAACTACTCATCTACTTACCTTATATGGGAAGGAGTGAATTCCATCTTGTGAGATTATGTTCCCAACTCCTTATTTGGTCAAGTCCCCAAAATGGTAGGCATATTGAATCGGCTACAAAAGCCACTCTCACCCATGCAAATCAAAGGACAAGCTCTAACAGGCAAGAGTTCATAATTTACTCAGGATTAAGATCGAGTCGCATATGATTATCTTGATGAAATATTAATATTCTCAATTAACGGATTTATAAAGAGAGATTAAATATTTCGTGGTCCAGTCTTACACAAATTCTTTGTATAAGATACCCCCACTCACATGTCTCCACATGAATGATTTGGATCAAATCATTTGTAACTATTACAAAGTGGGCCGTATCAATAGTGTTACCAGGATAAGGCACCCAACCTTATCTATATACTATGACCCTTTAGGTTATTTCTTGAACATGATCCTCCCGTATGTCAACCACATACTGTTCAAGATTACACTAATAACCTTAGATTTTTCATATAATGGATAATATTATATTGCAAATAAAATAATCAAAATTATTATTAATTACGAGGCTTTAGGGTATAAATCCCAACAAATACTATATTTGTGGTATCATATGATTGTCATTCTAGATTTAGTGTATAGTTTGATATAATTAAAGCCAATAACAACAATGTAAATATTCTAGGTTATTGTGTTACTAAGGTATGAGGTGATAGATTAGCTAGGTAAGTATGTATATATATATATATATATATATTTAGTTACACCATAACAAAGTATATACATAGTCAATGTAGACGAAATTGTTACACATCTCGTCTTGTATATACCAGTATTTACAATGTGAGCTAGATTTTTCATTGTACTTAATCCTTATTCGTCTCTGTGTATATCGATATTTACATTATCATGTGTAAAATTAGAGTTAATTCGACGCATTTGTTGAGGAATGATTTGAACATAAATACGGAAGATAATAATGAATAATATCTTGGATTATGGTAAAAGTAGAATAATTGAAACTAATTTGAAACAAAATTTAGCAAGTTTGAAAATTAATAAGTTCGAAAATTAAGACAATCCAACTAATTTAAAAATCCATAAATCTAGAAAAAGTGAGCCAAATTTGGTTGGAGATAGTTGATATTTTTTTATAAAAAAAATCTATTTACTGTTGGGGGGTTGATTCTAAATCTGGGTATATACTTGGGGTATAAATGAAACAAAAAATTATTCATTCTCCTCCCTAAAAATGCTAGCCATAACTCCCAATGTTATAGATTTTTAACCATTTTTCATTATTGCTATTTTTTTTTCTAGCTATATGTTACAATTTTCCTTAAATAAATTTGGTTCAATTCGGTTTATTTGGTTTTATTTAGAACCAAACCGCAAACTGAACTAAAAATATAAGTTTGTAGCATGATCAAACTGAGGAAACCGAAAATTTTAAAATAATCGGACCGAATAGTCAGTTCGGATTGGTTTCTCAATTTGGTTCAGTTCTTGCACACCCCTACTACCTCTCTCTCTTCTCTCCTCTTTCTCTCCTTTTTTTTTTTGCATATATTTTTTTAATTTCTTAATTTAAAAAATTTTCTTTATTTTTTTGATATATAAATTTTCTCATTATTATTACTAATGAATAATTAAAATATAAATAATTATTAACAAAAATAATTTTATTTTTATCCTATATTTATAATAAATTTTTTAACGAAAATATTTTTCCTTTTATTTGATAATTTTATTTGTTAAAATATAAATTATATAAAAATGTTTTAGATATGATACTATTATTTAAATTTAAATTCTTATCTAAATTAGAGTACTACATAACAATTTTTTAATTGATAAAAATTTCTCTATCTCACTTCCTTCACATGTCAACTACAATTTTTTAAAGTCTATAATTACTTATAACAAATAACAATTTTATCTTTTTTAAGCCTATCTTTTTTAAAATTTATCTATATTTAACTAATAATAGCTTAAAAAAATATATATAATTTTATGATTTATATGATTTTAAGATAAGAAAAATGTATTTTAGACTAACTCGTATTATAATTCAAGAAATTAGTATTTAAAAAGGTTAACATATTAAAATAAAAAAATATTTGATATTCAAATTAATCATATTCAAAGTAAAAAAATAAATGGTCCCATCTTCCAACCTTATTTTAAAATCAATCAAACATTAGATAATTCATTTCATGGTTTAGTTAGAAAAATAAAATTCTTAAATATTGCAAAAAAAATTATAACTTTTATTAAGTTTAGAAAACAAATCTTAAATTAAAATTTTAAAAATGAAGAAAACCAGCCTTTATTAAAAAAAAATTGAAAAAAATGAGCGAATTTATTTTAATCGAAATTGATAATTTAACAAAATTATAAAATATTCATAAAATAATATAACTTAAAATCTCAACTTAAGGATTGGCGGGAAAAAATCTATATTAATTAAATTTTGAAAAAAAAAATTGGAATCTAGCTCTAATTGTATAATACAACAAAATTGTAAAAAAAAAAAGCACAAACCCAAACTTCATAACTGCAGGTTAAATAACTCTGCATCCCAAACACAGACTTCATAACTTCATACTAAAAAACTTTGCACCTCAAACGCCCCCTTAGGGTTATGTCCTAGTTGTTGTCATAGTTGATATTTTAATTTTGGTTAAAATATCATTTTGGTCCCTGTACTTTGGGCTTTGTTATATTTTGGTCCCTGTACTTTTAAATGTCCAATTTCAGTCCCTGTACTTTTAATAAAGCTTAAAATTGGTCCTTATGACAAGTTGAAGTTAATTTTTATCAAAATTGGTTAAATAATAATAATAATAATAATTTTAATACAAGAAAATATACAATGTGAACATACTTTCAAAATTTATAGAAGAAAAACTAATAGAGACTGACATTTTTTTAAGAAAAATTAACCATAAACTAATAGTAGGGACCAATTTTAAGCTTTATTAAAAGTATAGGGACCAAAATAGAATCAAGCTCAAAGTATAGGGACCAAAATGATATTTTAACCTTTAATTTTTGAATCTAAAATAATTTTTTTTGATAATGTTATAATTCTCAAATTTTATAGAATAAAAAATTTGGAGTTAAAACAGTAATCATCCTATTGTTAGAAAGTTTGACTATAATAATTTTTGAAGTACGTGAGTGGTTTATATATTTTATAATATATTTATCAATGACGTTACAATGTCTAGATTTTATTATAACAATTTTGTATGTTGAGAGTGATTAATGAAAAATTGGAGGGTATGGTTATAACGAACACTAATTTGTGTAATTTTACCAAAGAATTGTGAATCTGAACATAATTTAAGACATACTCTTTCGAAAAAAAAAGTTTAAACATATTCTATAACGGCTAAAATAAGCATAGCTCAAGAGTATGTATTATTCTTTTGAGGTTTGAGGTTTAAATCTACGTATATTTGCCAAAAAAAAAAAAAAGACATACTATACAATTTTTTTTTTGCAATATAAGACACTCTACATTGATGAAAAAGAAAGGGAAAAAAATAGAAAAGAGAGAGAGAAAACACAAGAAGGTATAATATAACAATGATCGAGTTGAAGAACATCATTTTCATTTTTGAAACCAGTTGGTTTGGCCTCCTCCTACATGAAGAAGAACCAGGTCTGCAACCTGCGAACCATTACTGGCCCTTCCGATTCCATCCTACTCTAAAACCCATTAGCTTATCTCTGTTTTAATCAACAAGGGGAAAGAAGGAACAGTGGTAGGTTTTGTTTCAGTTCTGCTCCCACTCTTTCCCGAACTTTTCTCTGCAATTTGGGACAAATCCATTCTCTGGTTCCCACGTCGCCGCTTTATTGGATTACGGTATCTTGTTTGAGTGTAAATACGCTCAAAAAATTGGTTTATTGCCACTCGATTTTGTTCTGGAGTACGGTTTCGGAATTTAATCCTTGTCCAAAGGCTAATGGCTGTGAGTTTTGGAAGACCTCTTCCTGTTCTCTTCTTCGTTTTCGTTTGGTATTTTGTGTTTACCATTTTTTTAGTCGTTTCTGAAACGATGGAGCATGCTGAATTTCTTGTTATCTTATCTATAAGTCGCGAACTATCGGGATCTATCTTTGGCCACATTTTTGAACTGCTCTTGCTTTTTACATGCATATATCTATGATGGTTGAAGTTTTGAATATAGGAAAATCTTTTAATTTCCGTAGATTTTGTAGCTAGTTTGCTGTTTTTTTTTTGTCTTATCTCTCTCTCTTTTATTGGGTTCTGGTTGTTTATGGTGTTTTTAATGCCACCAGACTATTGGTTTCTGCCAATTTCTTGGATCCAAATAATTTTTGCAACCGCATTGTTGGATCGATTTTCGCATCAATTCTTTCAACACTAATTATCTCTAAGTGGAAGATGGGAACCAAGTATGTCCAGAAGAGTGCTAAGTACAAGACCTCAGTTAAGGATCCTGGCACTCCCGGCGTTTTGGAAATGGTACTGGTCTAAAGTTCATTATTCCTGTCTCTGATTGTCTGTCTAACCTCTTTATCTCATTCGTTTTTATCTCTTTCAGTCAATTAAATACTTCTGAATGATTTATTGTATTTGATGACCTATTTAACTATATTCTGAAAAAGTGGACACATTTATGTATTTTGTTGAAGTTTGGAGTTTGGAAGACAATGTCAATCGTCGAATTGTGCAAGTGATATATAAGTGATGTATTTAGAGTTTGCAGGTTCATTTTTCTAACATTTTTTTGTGGAACATCTTCTTATATTATTGAATTTTGGAGTGCAAAGGTGTTAGATTTCCCTTTAAATACGTTTTTCTTCCTCTTGGTAGCAATAAAGAAACTCTAGCCTTTGGAAACCTCGTTTTATATATTTAATTTTTTATTTTTATGAACAATGAAGCTTTCATTGAGAATAATGAAAATATATACACTCCTGGGTATATGGGAGTGAAGCTCCGACTCTCGGTTAAGAAAAAAAATAATGAAAATATATACAAAGAAAAGGGGATACAAGAAAACTAGCCCCACAGAAGGAGACCAACTTCTAACTACAAAGGAACAGGCTCCAATCTAAAAGAAGAAGACTTAACTGATAATTACAAAACTCTTGACAAACTGACACCTATAAAAAGGAGTTAAATCTAATAATATCCCACTCCTCTTCCCAAGACCTCTCAAACCCTCTGAAAATTCTAAATTCCTCTCAAGCCAAATCTTTTTGTAAGAAAAAAATGTCAACTTCATTTGGTCTATTTGCAGGAAAGGGATAGATGCAAATGATAGAGTGCAGAAATGCCATTCAAATATCATACTTTTCCCCAGCTGTTGTATCCTTTGCAAAATAGAGAATGAAACTCTAAACCACTTCTTCTTCAAATAGATTTTGTGTTGAAATGGTGGCGCACTATCTAAACATCTTTGGAACTCAATGGTGCTTTCCAAGAACAATCAAAGATACTCATCTTCAGACCTTGTGGGAGAATCCTTTCAGAGGAAAGAAACAAATACTTTGGAACAATATCTTTAAGACCCTTCTTTGTGAACTTTGGCATGGAAAAAAAAGGATAATTTTTCAGGATAGTTTTGTCAATAACAGGAGGAGAGACCACTAATATCCAACAACTATTCTACTTCCAGATTGTTCAAATGCCGAATTGGTGGACAAGCACCCCCAACATTCTATTTCCCTCATTTGGTGTGATTGTTGATGTTGATGCCGTATCACCCCTTTTTAATTCTTATTATTATTTTCTTTATAAAATGCTTTTTTTTTTTATTATTCTGTTCATGTGCCTCTTTCCAATTTCTGTGCTCATTATTCCCCTAGTGATATTTGTATGAATTCGGATGCATTTATTTTTCCTCACTAGGTTTTAAGTTTATTCATGTTGTTTTTCTCACTCCCCTTTGGAGTTTGTTTCCTTGAAACATCTTTGTATCTTTTCATTATTTCAATGAAAAATTTGCATCTTGCTAAAAACAAATAAAATGCTTATTTTTTTTTATAAAAAAAGAGGAAAATAAAACTATATCAAGTTTTGAAATGTTAGTGAGGTGAAGGGTGATTAGTTTTTCTAGTTTTGAAAGTCTTTCCACATGTTAACCACTTGGAATAAATTGGTGCTTCTTTTTCACTCACTGGTAGTATTATATAAGTTTGGTTGAGCTGTTTAATAATTATTTCTATTACGCTGATTGAGCCCCACCAGAAGGGCATAGAAAAAATATTCACATCCCTCTCATCCTCCAGGTTTATGATTTACACAAAATTCTTGCTGATCGTGTATAGTTAATATGTTTAATCAAAAGAAATCTGAAATATTTTGATGTGCATCTGTAATTGGTTCAACCATTTAAGATTTAACTGACCACATAATTTGTTCAATTAATTTTGTTTTTACTGTTCTCATTTTCTGCAGACAGAACGCAAGTTTGTATTTAGACCCAGTGATCCCACTTCAGCTTCTAAGCTTGACGTGGAGTTCAAATTTATTAAAGGTACCTACTATATTCATTCCATGTTAATATATTTCTGTTTCCATATTTATGGTCATGTTGTATGCACTCGTAGTAGTTTTCTTTTCTTTTTGAGGCTGTTTTATTGGGGAATGATCTTTTCTTTTCATGTTAAGCACCTTCCTCAAGTAGAATTGAACTGCCTGGATGTTTCATAATTTTGGACCGTGTAATCAGAACATCATTTTTCCAGTAACGTTGTGCATTGTTGACACAATCACAAATGATAGTCTTTACTCTTACCCTTTACTCTTCGGCATTTTTTTTTTGATAATCACAAATAAGAGAGTCTTTATTTCGTTGGTTGGTGAGGGGCTGAACCCTGAAGTTTAATCACGTTTTAAGTGTAAAGTTGGTGGGTGTTAATGGTTTGCCTTTTCCTTTGGCCCGTCTTTGACTAATTTTGAAGGCCATAGTCTTTTACATCTTTTGTTCTGCCCGTTTCTGCATTTATTAAGATGGCTGTTAGTTGGAAGAATTTTTTGCGCTCCCTCTTAAGGATAAAATTTTTGCCCCTTCGCCTTCTTTGAGCTTTAAAGAGATTGGGTCTCTTCTTGGTGTTCTCATCCTAAGCTTTTTGCTAGTGTTCTTTTAAGGAGGATTGTTTATTTAGGGTGGGTTCTTTGTATTTTTTTATTTCTGCTTTCTCTCCCTTGAGCATTAGTCTCTTTTCATTTTTCCAATGAAAAGTTTCGTTTCTTGTTAAAAGAAAAATCAAGGGATATATTCCACAAAAGAAAGAGAACAACCTAAAGGCCAAGGTAAGAGCCGCCCCCCCCCCCAAAAAAAAAAAAAAAAAAAAAAAAAAAAACTACACCAAAAGAGCTTTCCAGTTACTAATAATCATAAGCTATAGTTACAAAAGGATTTTGTGTGTAAAGAAATCCACCAAGAGGCCGTACTTTCTACATAGTTACAAAAGAAGTTGAAACGTAAGGACTTATCTTCAAGAGCTCTAGCATTCCTTTCCTTCCACAAGTGTCATAAAATTGCTCTAAATGCACAACTACCCTCACCTTAGCCTTTCCTTTCAAATTCCAATTCCATGAGCCAATCATCCACCTTTTTAGGGAAGCAAAAAGAAATACCCAACAGACCAACTATGTAGTTCCACAAACGATAAACAAAATCACAATGGAGGAATAAGTGATCAAGAGACTCCCCCTCCTTTAAACATAACCTACAACTCAAATGCGAGATATACCATCCCCTAAACTCTCTTTGCAATCTATCATCATTGTTTAGGCTTCTAAACGCTACGGACTACAAGAAGACTTTAACCTTTTTAGGATTTTTGTGCTTTCAAATTATGCTAGTAAGGATCGTATTTACTTTAATGGGTCTAAAAGAGAGATTTTGGAAGGCCGACTTGCTATATAGCTACCCGATCCCTTAAGGGACCAAAGGACATGATCAACTCCATCCCCCAACTGCACTGAACTAAGTTTCTCCTCAAGGGCCACCCAATTATGAAGCTCTCTATCAAAAAGACCTCTTCTGAACCGCCAAAATTCCAAGCTTGATTATCATTGTCCCAACAATAAAAAATCGAGGCTCCTTTTTTTATTGGAGACCACATAAAGAATAGGGAAACGCACCTTCAA
The DNA here is from genome assembly GCA_033996785.1 of Trichosanthes truncata. Lineage (NCBI taxonomy): Eukaryota > Viridiplantae > Streptophyta > Magnoliopsida > Cucurbitales > Cucurbitaceae > Trichosanthes > Trichosanthes truncata. The sequence continues at coordinate 27,693,590 of JAWPNB010000003.1, read as the reverse complement.
AGGAATTTGATCAACCCAAGCGTCTTCACACAGTCGAATATTTTTCCCACAACTAGCCTTAAATCGAACAAACCGATCAAAAAAGGGGTCATTCTGAGCAATGTCAACCCACGACTTATTTCCTTTCTTTGATTTTAACTTCGAAGTCTTCCACCTGAGAGGCAGCATGCCATACATACTAGCGATGGCCTTCTTCCATAAAGAGCAATCGTCTTGAGTGAATCTCCAAAGCCATTTAGTGAGTAAGGAAGTATTCCGATCTCCAAAGCCATTTAGTGAGTAAGGAAGTATTCCGATGCACAAGGGAGCCCACTCCTAAGCCGCCAAGGGTGGTTGGCAACGCTGTCCACTCCTAGTTAACTAAGTTACAACTAGGCTTATAAGCACCTTCACTCTCGATAAAGTCTCTGATTATCTTCTCCATAGTCTTAATAATCAACTTCGGGGGCTTCAAAAGTGAAAAGTAGTAGATAGGTAAGCTATTAAGAACTGATTGGGCAATGGTCACCCTCCCTCCTTTAGAAAGAAGGAGACATCTCCACACCTCCAGCCTGGCCCTGAGCTTATCAATCAACGGATCCCAAAAAGCTCTCCTATGGTGGTTTCCACCTAAAGGAAAGCCTAGATAGTTTATAGGCAGAGATTCTGAATGGCATTGAAACTTAGCCGCCTAAACATCAACTTCCTCCTTACTCAGATTAATTCCAATCAACGAATTTTTAGAGAGGTTCAGCGAAAGCCCCAATTCTTTAAAAAACACCTCCAAGATATCCCACCAACTCTTTAAAACATTGGCCTCATCTGGGCAAAAGATAATTGTATTATCAGCATATGGAATGACGGAAACTTCCTCCACATTGTTACCCACAATGAAGCCCTTCATGATTATTTTCTTGAGGCAAAAGTGTACTGTACGACTGAGAGCATCTCTGATGATAGTGAAGAGGAAGGGGGACAGGGGATCTCCCTGCCTCAAGCTTCTAGTAGCTGCAAATTTCCCTCTAGGCCTACCATTAATCAAAATAGAGAAGTGGGTGGTCTTCAAACAATTTGACATTATCATTAAAACTCTGACTAACGTTTATGCTTATCTTTAACCTCTTTTTTGGGCAACCTTACGTTTGCATATGATCTTGTTATATCTAATTTTTCCGTATTTTTCAGGCCACAAAAACACCAAGGAAGGATCAAATAAACCACCATGGCTTAATCTCACCAGGGACCAGGTTTTTAATACTGTACTTGACAAGTTGACATTATCTATGGAATTAGAGCGTTGGAAATATTCCATGATTAAATCAATGTAAATTTGATTTCAGAATAGAACATCAAATATAATGATTGGTAAATAGCAAATTCTCATATGTTTTAAGAAGTCCATTACTTTGTAATTCTAAGAATTATTCTTTTAGTAGCTTTATATTGAAAATACTTTGTAATTGATGAATTTTTGAAGTGATTTCATCAAGGGCCTTCAGATATCGATCTCAAACGTCATTTCAGCATAGCATATTGTGAGTGTCTTGAATTTATCTTATGAGACAACAATTAATGACGTGCGACATTTTCTCAGGGCGGAAGTTACATTTTTGAGTTTAAAAACTTCTCCGATCTTCATGTTTGCCGGGAGTTTGTGGGTAAGCCAGTATTCAAAATTATAAGCAATCCTTGTTTATTAAGCTATAATGCAATTTACTACCTTTCTTTATGCTTGCAATTATCTGAGAACGGTTCATTGATCTGAAAGATGGTGAATAACTTTGAAAATTTCCAATGAATTTGATAACCCCTTGTTCAGTTTAACTATTCATGAAAGGTGATTAGGACAGAGCCAGAGGGATGCAAAGGGTGAATGTGATAATTAGTTATAGCTTTAGAAGGGCACCTCAAACACACTACCTAGTAATACGTTAAGAGGGGCAAAGTAAGGAAGTAGGAGTGTTGCGAGGTTGAATAAAATGTGAAGTCTAGGGGATGGTCAGTTAGGGAATCATTGCATAGTTTTGTCCAATTAGCTTGAATTTGAAAGAGTGGAGGAAGATTCTTGAATCTCTTCCTTGGAATTTCTACTGTCTAATCATGATCTGAGGAACACCCATAACTTATACTTATACTATTCTCCATTGCAATCATTCAAATAATTCTTGCAATATTTCTCTATTCTTTGTCTGACATTGTACTTATACCCTTTTCCCTGTATTTGTTGGATTTTCTAGCCTGATGATTTGGCATCTGGTGCCTTCTCCAGGAAGTGCTCTAGCAAAGTCAGGAGAGGCTCCACAAGCTCCTTCTGAGAGGCCTGTAGCCACATTTTCTCATGAACAACTCAGTAAATCAGAAATGGAACTTCGAATGAGATGTTTGCAAGAGGATAGGTAGACTGATGACCCATATCATTGTAAACAAGAAGTAATTATTACCTTTATCATTGTATGCTTGCCAAGTATGTAATATCTCTCATCTCATAATTTATTCTGCAGTGAACTGCAGAAACTTCATAAACAATTTGTGATTGGTGGTGTGTTGACCGAATCTGAGTTTTGGGCAGCAAGGAAGGTGAGGAGAACCTTGTTTCCCTTTATCTATTCCATGTGTGAAGTTGATCTTAATTCTGATTGTATATTTAATGTGATCCTGTTCACAAAAGTATATTCTGAAGAAAATATGACATTTTCTGCAACATTGATACAGAAATTACTGGAACGAGACAACTCCAAAAAGTCAAAACAGTTGGTTGGTTTCAAGAGTTCAATGGTTTTGGACACCAAACCAATGTCTGATGGTCGGGTACAGCATCATTACCTTTTTCCTATCCTATCAAACCTTGTTTATTAATCATTAATATCTTATCTGTCAAATCCTTCCCCCAGCTTGGTTTAATTGCACCGGAACTTAACATTGTTATCTTTTTTCTGCTTTCAGACAAACAAGGTTACATTTAATTTGACACCGGAGATCAAATATCAGGCATGATTTGATTCTTTGTTCCTTCTTTCTCTCTCCTTCTCCAATTTTTGTATAATCCTTTGGGGCGTGGGTTATAATAACCTGTGGAGTACTCTGCACCCCAAACACAAACTATTATAACCCCAAACTAAACAACTCTGCATTTCAAATAATATTATATAATTTCACAGACTATTATAACCCACAGACTATTATAACCCATGTTATTATAACCAACTCAGTGCCCCAAACAGTCCCTTATAGAGATAATTTGAGCTATTAACAAAGGATTTTAGTGAAAAGAAGGGTTTTTTCTTCTTCTTTCTTTTGCTATTCTATTGAATTTGTTCATTATGTATCTTCTAGTTTTTTTTTTTAATTTAAATTATAATTTTATGAGAAACCAAGCTTTCCTGGAAAAAATGAAAGAATATATAAGGGTATACCAAAAAACTAATCCCACAAAAAGGAGTCCTAGAACTAAGTAACGGATTCGAATTGAGGAGAATAAAACCTAACTGATAATTTCAAAAAAAGCCAGAGAGACCGGATCTCACGCCGAGGCATTAAATCTCACAATGAAGAGCATAAAAAGAGAGGCTTCTAAGACTTTCATCAGGGAGCTTTCTCTGCTTTGGAAAATCCCCGAGTTCCTTTCATTCCATATCTTCCACAAGACAGCCCTCACAATGAAGGACAACAAAGTGCACTTTGTAGACTTGAAGGGATGATCAATCAGCAGCAAATGAAGCCATTCATGAGACTCTGCTGGAGGCACAATACTCCACCCGAAAGATGAAAAGACTTCAGCCCAAGACTTCAGCCCATATTTTTCTCGAGAATGAGCAATGGATAAAGATGTGGCTTTGTGCCTCCCCTATTTCCTTGCAAAGACTGCTCAATTTGGTGAGAGATAGGCCCAAGGGCATCTTTTTTGCAACCTATCATAAGTGTTTAGACATGAGTGACTAATCTCCTACAAAAGAAATCTGATCTTAGGGCAAGGGTCCTTCCAAATCTTTTTATATAACTCCTTCGATTGAGTATAATTTCCTGAAACAAGGCTTGTAACCATAGATTTTGATGAAAAAGGAGGCCCATTCAATTATTTCATCTTCTTTAAGATTTCTTCGGAGGCTCAAAATCCAGGAGCCATTAGTTGAGTCCCAAACTCCAGCTATGGAAGCACCCTTTGATTCAGCTATAGCAAATAATTGGGGAAAAACCATACTGAGAGGTTTGTCACTAATCCATGGGTGATTCCAAAAGGAAGTTGTCTTGCCATCTGCTTTGCTGATCAAAATGAAGGGAGCTTTGTGTTGTGAGGCCACTTTCTGATCAAAATGAAGGGAGCCAAATTTGGCTTTAATCACCCTTCTTCAAAGCGCATCTTTTGCAAAATTTGGCTTTAATCAAAATGAGAATATTTATAAATAGAGGGTTCTAGTGCCATGAGAGTGTGAGAGGGATGAAATGTGATAGAGATAGATCAATTCTGTAATTCTTGCTATATTGACTATTTCCTTCACTCAAAAGTGGTTGGGAAAAAGGGTTCTTTTGCACGGTTTGTGTTTATGTGAGTTGATTGGGTTGTTAACTTTCATGTCTTCAACTCTTGATTGTTTGGGTTGGATCTTGGGTTTCCATCATTGCTTTGGTCTGGAGCTTATTAGTGAAGAGGGCTTGGCTAGGCTAGGCTGTATAATTGAGGAGAGGTATTACTAGTGTCTTTTACTTTTCCAGCAAGTTTCCCAGCAAGCTTTGTAACACTTGACCACATGACCCTAAGCCTTGTAACACCTACACTTGGCTTGTACAAAAATTCCCATCCATGTTTGATTTTGGTTTGTGACACTCTTTCCTAGTTAACTTATTAATGTTCTGATCAGTTCACCTTCAATATTATTCTCCTTGATTGTCTTAGTTCAACTTTTTTTTACTCAACTTCGGGTTTGTGATGCATCATTCTCTTTAGTTGCACTGCACTTCACTTGACCCTGCATTAGCTTGATGGACGACTTACATGTTGCCATCACTTCTTGCTTGCTTCTTACGTGGGGGTACCGTGCAACCCACTTTCTTTCTAGTATGATTGCAACAACACCTAGAACCCCTTCTTTGAGGCATAATGCCCACCTCAGTTTATTTCTTTATTTTTTTAAACTGGAACTGTTGGCAAAAAACCTTCAACCTATGGCTAAGTTTCTCTACAGGACATCTCTCTCTCTCTCACATTTCTTCACTTTCTTTGCCTCTACCTCACTCTTTCTGTCTCCCAGTCTTGTACCTCTTCCTCGCTTTCTGCCTGTCTTTCTCTCTCCCTCTTTCTATTACCCCTCCCTTACTCTTTGACACTCTTGAGACTCCCAGACTATCTCACTCTCTTTTTGTATCTTTCTATCACTCTCTGTTAGTCCTTTTCACTCATTTGCCCCCTTCTCTCTATACATTTTCTCACTATCTTACTCTCCCTGCTCTCTACCTCTCTTTTTCACTCCCTTTTCTTTCTTTCACTTTCTATTGGTCCTTTTCACTTATTCACTCTCTCCTCCCTCTCTCTCTCCCCTCTCTCTCTCCCCTCTCTCTCTCTATATATATATATATCTCCCTCTCAATTTCTCTATCTTTCCATCAGTTTCGTTTTGTCTATCTCACTCTCGTCCTCTCTCTCACTCTTTTTCTCCGTGTCTTTAATTTCTCTTCATCTCATGCTTCATTAGATTAAATTTTATTTATTTTAGTGTATAGTATGCCTCACCTCTCTAAGGCTCACTTTATTATACCTTTTCTTTAAAAAAATTATTTTTTGTATGTTGTGTGCCTCACCTCACTAAAGCTCACACTTATTTTATTTTATTTTTCTATCTTGCATTGGGCTAAGATAACAGTTTCAACATTGTTGTTACTTCTTCTAGGATTCCTTTGATTTTTGTGTATCATGCGTGTTTAATATTTGGGTTTGTCATCTCTTATCCAAGAAGAGTTTAGTTTTTTTTTTTTTTTTTGGGGGGGGGGGGGGGTATCATTTGATGTTGGTTCCAACATGTTCTGGTTAGTCCTTGTTGTGTCACTCTGTTGTGGGGTTGAATTATAATATGCTAAGTGCTAACATGTTTTTAACATTATTTTTAATATGTATTTCTTTATCTCATTCAGATTTTTGCTCTGAAACCAGCTGTTCACCAGGCATTCCTTAATCATGTTCCCAATAAGGTAGTGCTGATATTGAAAATAGGAACTAATTTTTCCGCTTCTTTCTTGTTTCCTTTAACCCTGTATGTGATGGAGGTAATTTAGTTAATCAAATATAGAAAATATTTCATATTTTATTGTTTTCTTATATTTAATGACAGATGTCGGAGAAAGACTTTTGGACAAAATATTTTAGAGCGGAGTACCTTCATAGTACAAAAAATTCTATTGCAGCTGCAGCAGAAGCTGCTGAAGATGAAGAACTTGCCCTTTTTCTGAAGGATGACGAAATATTAGCTGCTGAAACTCGGAAAAAGGTGGGTTCTTGAAAAATGTCAACTTCTTAAGAATTTTTTCCCACTAATATAATACTTCAGGTGGTGTTTTTCTGATCACTCTTTTCATTGCATATTAAATTCTATTTACCTGGTTCATGTTATTTCTAGATTCGGCGTGTTGACCCTACATTGGATTTGGAAGCTGATCTAGGAGACGATTACACACACCTTCCAGTATGTTACTTTTTAATTAGTTTGGGAAGACCTTTTAAATTTAAATTGGTGGCTTTCTTATCTAATTGGCTGACGCAAAGTTTTCTTAAATCGAGGATCATGGAATCTTTCGTGATGGTGGGAAGGAAATAACTGAATCACATAATGAACAATATAGAAGGACTCTGTCACAAGACCTTAATCGTCAAGGTGCAGTTGTTCTTGAAGGAAGAACTATAGGTTAGTTTCCAACTTGCAGTGAAGTGTATTCTTCCGTTGTAGTTATCAGCTAAAAGTCTTAGCAACTTTATAGATACTCCTTGTTGAATATATATAAAGATCAAATACACCCTAACCTATTATGTCCAGCTTATATAAAAGGTAGTTTCCTTTGAGGCAAAATTCCAGCTTGTAGCTTACTTAGCATGTCTTAGTGACAAGACACCAATTACCGTCCCAAAGGTCGATAGTTCGATCCCTCACCCACACAATTGTTGAACTCAAAAAAAAAAAAAAGCTTTCTTTTTTACAACTATACCTTAACCTATCATTTTAAGCCTTTGAGTTAATGGTGATTTAACATCTTTCTAGTGCAGGTCTTGTGTTTAAACCCCAATAATGTCATTTCCTCTCCAATTGATATTAATAATTCACATGTTAGGTATTATTAATCAAATTAATATATGAGCCTACACACGAGGACTCGAGGACTGATAAAAATATATATAAAAGATTAAGTATATTCAAACTTATCTGGTTAAGCTTTTGGGCTTTTTTGAGTTTTGGTTTAGAGTGTTGTAATTCAATTTATGTTTCAGCTTTTTCTTTCTTTTGTATGTTGATTGGTACTCTTGTGTACTTTTTCATTTCATCAATGAAAAAATTTGTTTCTCTTAAAATTAGCTTAAGCTTTTGGTTTTAGTAGAGGATTTAATGCTTACAAATTTTGCTAGGTAATTTTACTTGATTTCTCAAAATATTTTTGTGATTTGGGGAAAGATAGGAATAAAGTTCAACTGTTTAACTCTTTGTGCTTGCTCACTTTAGTGGCTCATTTGGCATGGTGGAGAGGAAAAGTTTGTGAGATTTCTGAAACCAGGAAAAAGGAGATTAGGGAGGTGTGGTGGGACGTAATCTATTTTCACGTAACTTATTGGGTTGCTACCTCAATTCTTTAATGAAATATTCTTTCTTTATTCTAGACAATTTTGAGAAGGAAATTGCTTTAATCTAGACAATTAGAAAGTTCTTTGTAGAATCTTTTTCATCCTAAAATTGATTGTTTAATTTTCCTAATTGTGGCTTTACGAACTTGAGAGTAGACGTAGACTTGGAAGATCCAAGGACAGTAGCAGAAGCACTTGTGCGGTCCAGACAAGGTTAGTATGGCTTATAAAGATTTATTTTTCCAATTTTTTTTATACCACCACTTGCACCTGAGCTTGTCCCTAAATTTAATTCCATCATGCATCGAGATATTAATTACTGGTAACTGATTACAGCGGTAGAAGGACATGAGAAGCAGACAGCACTTGATAGGATCTCTAGGATGACAGCGATTGAGGATCTTCAAGCACCTCATAGCCATCCTTTTGCTCCTCTTTGTATCAAGGTTGGATTTTTATTGGTGAAAGTGCCAAGATCTACAATCATTTTTGCAGAAGAATATTTGATGCCATACTTCCTTAATAGGATCCTCGAGATTATTTTGATGCTCAACAAGCAAATGCCATTAAAACATTGGATGATACACGAGCTGGAATGCAACAAACTAAATGCAGTTTGAGCACTACAGAAGCATATTGCTCACTGAGGGAATCCATATCTGAGATCAAATCTTCTGGATTGAATCATCCCATAATTAAACCCGAAGTTGCGCTTTTGGTAAAAGCACCTACAGCATTCTCTTATCAAAAACATTCATTTCTGCTATCTGTATTGACAAATCTTCTTTTGCTACCAAACTTCTAATTTTGCTTTTGTAGGTTTATAATGGATTGACTCAAAATATTTCTAGTACCAAATATCAACTAGGGAAAAACCCTCAGGAGAGTATTCTGGAGAGTTTACCTAACCCTACAAAGGAAGAACTTCTACACGTGAGTTGGTGCTGCTCTTGCCTCAATACTTGAAGATATTTTGATGGCTAGTTTTCAGGAAAAGTTAAAATCACCAAATTTACCATCTCACGAACATTTACTGGCCATAATAATAATATATTAGACTTTGGAATTGGTTTTCTGCCATACGCTAGTGTTCTCCAGTCACTTGTTTCTTCGGATATTACTGCATTTTTTAGTGAGGAATCGTTGTAAGCAAAGCTTATTGTTTCCAGCATTGGATCTCCATTCAAGAATTACTGAGGCACTTTTGGTCGTCTTATCCAATTACGACATCATATCTTTATACCAAAGTAAGTTCTAAACCTTATTGCATTAATAGGACAATCCTTCATTTGACACTGCGTTTATCCATTTATTTTTATATTGAATAATTAGTTCTAGTTCAGTATACTTCACATTTTCATCAACTTCAAATGATCAAGAATCAATTTTGTTATGGCTAATTACTACTCACTATTGTGCTATTTTGTGAAAGCCTGTGGCGGGAGAGAAATAATAGAATCTTTCGGGGGAGAGAGTTCTTTTATTGATGTGTGGTCCCTTGTTAGATTCTATGTTTCTCTTTGGGCTTTTGAGGCTTTTTTGTAACTATTCTTTAAGTCTTATTTTGCTTGACTAGAGTCCCTTCTTTTAGTTGGCTCCCCCTTTTTTTGTGGGCTTCTTTTTTGTATGCACATGTGTTCTTTCATTTTTTCTCAATGAAAGCTCGGTTTTTCATCAAAAAAAAAAAAAAAAAAAAAAAACTACTCACTGTTGTGCTAAAAATTCACATATTGACTTTAAGATTCACATTTTTGCAAAGTCCTCTCAAAGCTTCAATCTGAATTGAATAAATGATGCGAGGCATTGCTCTGATAAGCAAATGTGCTTATGTATTGCCTGCTTGGGCACAATGAAGGCCCAGGTCCATTAATAGATTTGGAGGGTATAATTCATGCTTCTAGAGGCATATGACAGTGGACAACGATTCATGGTAAACCTAGAAGTATAATTCTAGAAGATATTCTAGAGGCACAAGGCAAGATGACCTCTTCTCTCTCTTCATGTTTATCATTTGTAGCTGATTTATCTTGGTAGACTCTTCACTTATGGGGCTTTGGAAAAACTTAATTGGGGGTTTCCAAATGGAAGTAGTGCTGATCACACTTCTTCAATTGATGATACCCTCCAATTCTCCTCCTCTTCCATGGAGAAAGTGCTTAATCTTTTTTAACATTTTACAGATCTTTTAGGAGGTTTCTGGCTTCAATATTACATTTCAGACAAAAGTAAGCTTTTGGGCATCAATTGTCCTAACTCTTAGTTAGAAGAGTTGGCAAATAGTCTCAGCTATAGTATTGAGCTTTGGCCCTCCCCATATCTTGGTGTTTCCTTAATTGTAGCTATGGAAAAGCCTCATTTTGGAGCACAATGGTGTCGGAAGAATATTTTGCAAGCTATAGAAATGGGGAAATAAAAACCTAGGGGTGGGAGACTTAGCTTTTGATACTGGAATGGTTGGTGCATGATGGGCAACGTTCCATTAAAGTTTGAAACTTGGGATGTAGGATCGCCATGAGAAATGATTGGTTGTCTTGTCTCATCATACGAGGGGCATATTAAGATTGCAAATATGCCATTAGACAGATGAATAGAACTTTTTCACCGCCATTAGAGATGCTTGTGATGGAGGCTCGTATTGATGTTAAGAACACTTTGATTGTAAGGGATGTTGACATTCATGGTTCTTTCTCTCGGGAAGCTTCTGTAAAGTTGTATTAGATGCAAGTTTTAAGGTCAATACCCAACTAGATTTAATTGTCAAGTGAACAAGAAAACAATAGATCCCATTGCCTGCTCTGAAAAATTAAAAAAGAGTTTTGCATAGGCAGATAAATGGGGGGGCAACTCAGGAAAGGGCTCTTAAAAGCGGGAACTTCAATCTGAGAAGGAACATGGTCCACTTAGGAGACAGATATGTCAGAAAGCTACTGGCTGCTAAGATGCGCCATAGATTGTTTGCTGCTTATATCTGTAAAGAGAGAAGTGGAATTGGGTGCTACCCAGGAGGGTAAATGATTTGATGTGCTAGTAGTCACCATGAATTTGTGTTTTTATAATATTTTGGAGTGGAAGGAAAAAGCTCTTCATCCTAATAGTAATAACTATGAAGTAAGGTTTTCTGTCTTAGAGCCAGTGTCCCAATATGGCCGCTGTGCTCTAGCCATGTTAAGGAAACCAAAAGACTCTAATCTTTGTGTGTTTGGGGTAAAATTGGCAATATGGAACATGCAAGACAAATGAAAGAAATCTGATGACTACATAATGGAAAAAATGTCAGATACCGTTTCTTATAAAAAGAAAAAAGTCAGATAAGCAATGCTCTTATGGAAGAGAACAGCAGAAATGAAAATGTGTAATAACACTGTCCAGGAAAAATATTATATGTTTTGTTTCTTTTTTTTTTATAAAAAATTATACGTTTTGAAGTTAAAACAACGTTGTAAGTGAGAGCACCCATTTGTTTTCGAGCTTGAGTTGGTTTTTCCAAATCTATATCAAATAAAAAGAGAAAACAGATCAGTATTGTATGCATCATTCTAATTGAGGACCATGAAGACTCATTTAGTCTCTCTTTAGCCTTTTCACATCTGGTTACCGTTGCCGAAACATCTCGTAGTTTGTTGGCTTAGTGGATGGGGCTGAATTTCAGTCAATCTTACATGTTGCAAATTCGAGGCCTATGCAGTAGAGAGGAAGAGAAATAGAGAAGAGGCTCATTTAATTCATTTGAAGAAATTTTATCCTTGTTTTCCTTCTCTCTTCTTTCTTCTTTCTTCTGGGACGAGATTTGACCTGAAAAGTGACACTGGCTCAAAAGGAGCCGTTGTAAAAAGTCAGTGTAATGCAATTTTGAATATCGAGCCATATTAAATGATTCATACTGGCTATATATTGCATTTTTAGTATGGATCGCCTGCACTCTTATTGCTTGTTGGTGTGTTAACTGCCACCCAGGTGAGCAGATTGAAGGATGCCATGTCAAAAATCTATCGACAGTTAGAGGTACAAGACATTCAGTAATATGGCCTACATATATATTTGCCACTATCTGAAAACCATTTCAATCTGTCTTTTTTTCTTTTTCTTTTTTTTTTTTTGAGATAAAAAACAATTTCAATCTGTTGTTGCTAGCTTAATGTTGTTACTTATGTGGAGTGTTTTGTGAAATATCATCTTTCTTTCTCAATGATTGGATTTTTTTTTCCAACTTTGCATCTTATATATAAAAAAAATGTTAAAAATAAGGTAGGTAGTTAGCAAATTATTCCCAGAAACAAGATGGCGACAACTGGGTTTCTGAGCTTGAATGTATTTTTCTTTGAATAGTTCTCGTTAACTAAATTGTTTTTTTTCTCTTGAAACGAATACTCAACAATGACCGATAATTTAGGATCTATATTTGAGATACATAGTGTTATCCTCATTATCTTACATTTTCAATTATTCTTCTGTTGGTGGTTTGGCTCAAATTTTCTCTTAAAATTCTATGTCCTTTTTTAGAGGCTGCCACTCTCTTGCTGAACATTGTCCATAGATAAATTAATTTGCATTATTATAGTTTTACAGTACCACTTGTATTCAAAACAGGAGATTAAGGAAACTGTGCAGGCGGATTTCCGCCACCAGGTATCTCTTCTGGTTCGTCCAATGCATCAGGTCTGTAATGTGTTCTCGTTTGAAATTTACACTTTTTGTTTTGAGAAAAAAAAAAAAAATGCAAAAACCACCTCTGAATTATAGGAGTTATTATACTTGCAATTGTAACTTTGAAAGTTTGAGGGTACAATTGTGATAACCCAACCCCTATAGTTCAGGAGTAGTTTTTGCAATTTTTTCGATGGAGTAAGCTTGCTGGATGGAAAAATGACCATATGCATGTGTGATGCATGTTTATAGGCTCTGGATGCTGCATTTCAGCATCATGATGCTGACTTGCAGAAGAGATCAGCAAAGAGCGGAGAAAGGCCTAACGGATACACATAGACAATATCAAATATAGAACGAGGGCTCTATAGTCGTACGCCCCTTGCAATTCCCTCACTAAGTTGTTTCTTCTTTACATGAAATTTTGCTGTGAACAGAGCCATCATCATGTGTTGGACAAGGTTTTATTTTAGCATTCAGTGTGCCCAATGCCTAATCTATTGCCTTCAGGAGTAAATAATAACAATGCTCCATTTTATAATCTACAAAGTAATTATTTCTCGGGATATAGAATAAACATTAGAATTGGATTATTATAGCCACTCTGACTTTATTTATCCTATGGGAAGATATAAAGTGTTTTATCTTCAATCGTGCTGTTTATTCAAATTGAAATTTTGTTTTAAGGAAAGGTCTTCATTGATAACTCCCTCCTTTCTTTTCTGTGTTTCCCTTGAAATCTTCCAACAAGAATGTATTGATACTGTTCTGACTTCTGTTGACTACTGTCATAGAGATCAGCTAGGATTGTTAAACGGTTCGATTTAATTTTTAATTGAACACAACAAAGTGATCAGTTTTTTTTCCCCTATAGGTTATTGAGACTGAAACCGATTGTTGAAGACAGACCAAACTGAACCAAACTGGTTCAATTTTGATTATATAGGTCATAGAAAAACCTGAATAAAAATGCTATTATTTTGGTACATTGGTTAGAATCAAATCTCATTGAACTAGGATGCCATGTATGTAACAGGTGTTGAACTAATAAAGAAGTTCTTGGTATGACCTCTCAATTACCAAAAACTTTAACAAGTGCTTTACGTTTAGCTTGGCACACTTATTTGTAGTTCACACAATATCCAAACTCTTTGTCGATGATTTGTTGCAAACTTGCAATGTAGTTGTTAAAATACAAAGAATCACGTGCAACATTTTGATTTTCATTACCTATCAAATTTGAGTCTGAGTTGTGAATGAGATTCAGTGAGTTGTGGATACATACAGATGGGGCTGTTCAAGTTTATTAATTTTTAACATACCTCGACTTTTTTGTCGACAAGCTCGAAGCTTCTACTTATGAAGTATATTCCACTACTTGCATTTGACATACTAGATATCTCGGTTTGATTTTGTCACTATAAAGTGTTGATGTGTAATAGAATATTTTTAATGGCAAGTTGTAAATTCACTTCACACCAAAAATGCATCCCTTTGTTTAACTAAATCATTCAATAATTCTATTTGAGCACATTTTGACCTCCTTCAATCGGCAGTTTCGAGCTCTAGTTGTATGAATATAGGAGAAAGTGTCTCTTCATTGTGTTTAACTTCATTTAATTTTAAATTTAGTTCTTTTGCGGATCTTTACAACCAAAGAGACTTACACACTTTAGAGGGAGAAAATTTCTTCAAGAGAACTTGAGAAAATTTTTCGATGCCCTCTTACATTTACTCGGATGTCATTTATAGACTCCAGATTTAAAATATAAATTAAAACTAACTAACTAAGAGATAAAAATTATTGTACCGACAGGACATGTCCCTGCGTGAACAAACTTTCTCAATGGAGACAAACGACTTTTAAAAAGTAAATAAAACAAACAACTTTAATAAAGTAAAGGCGGAAAGCATAAAGTAAAAGTAAAACTATAATTACAAAACGACAAAAATAAGGTAAATCTTTACAAAAGATAAGATAAGGACGAATCTTCATCATGGCTATCTTTAATCATTTCAGATTTTGCTTCTTTCGAGAAACTCTTCGAATATCGTAGAGGCAAGGAGGCAAGGAGGCAAGGTCAAGGCTAAACCAACGGACTTACGCCTTCTGCCGGGACCATCAAATGACCGCAACAGTCCTCCGCAGCAGGTCCTCTTGGATAAACTCTGAATTTTTTCAAAAAAGGGTAGAACTTAGTGATTTTGAAAACCTTGATGAATGACATATTCAAGACAGAATCCAAAACTATACAGGGGATTCTATACTTGATATTATACAGACTCAAAGAACTCACAAATGGTCTTGTGAATTCAACCACAATATACAACAAAGATAATCAGGAATATATTTTCTGATTATGAATTTTAAAGAAAAATAGATATGTGCATGAGAGGAGCCGAATGTACAAAGTGGGTTTTTTTTTTTTTTTTTTTTTTTTGATAGACTCACGGTGGTTGTGAATCTAGAAAAGGATCATCTAGATCGTATGGAGACGATTCTTCATCATCAGTTTCACTGTGATGAGAAGAGGTTTTGCTCTTGGCTTATTCTAAAATTCTCTGATATTCTTCTTCTGAGGTTGCTTGGGCAAGCCTCGAAATCAAATGAGACCGAGTATTCATAAATTCTGAATTACTTCTTGATTGATCGAGTAGTTCTTGATTGTTCGAAAACCACTCTTTCATAGCTTCTTGAGAGAGGTGAGCAGTGTTAAATTTATCCCACCATTTTACCTTCACCGTTTTGGCGAGCTCTTTTATATTATCTTTTACTCTAGACTGGAAATTCCAGCTGAGTATCCATGAGACTTTAAAGTATAGGTAGAATCGAAATAGATTTGGGAATTCGTTCTTGCCTATATTTTGTTGAAATAAATGGTAAGCTTCTTGAACTTCTACTGGAAATATTTCTTCAGTGAGTCCAAAAATCTTCCACCAATTGATAAACCAGTATGGATATTCCATACGGTGTGCTCTCTGGCAAAATTGAATGAACCAGGAGTGATCAAATTTAATATACCACAAAACATAATACCACGCTTGGACGTAGTCTCTGTAGGTATATGTTTGAGGTTTGAAATTTTGAGACAGGGTTTTTGGAGTGAAAATACTCTGATTCCAGTGGGTTGGAGTCAGGACTTTGAAAATGCGACTTTATCTGGGTTGTCGCGATCTCTAATATGAGTTATCTCGACAGACTTTGTGTCTACCAAAATAAATTCATAAAATTTTCTTGTTTTGAATATCTCCTCTGGCATGAAATAAAAACCAGTAGGGTAATATTTTTGGATAACATCTGTAATAGATGCTCCATCGCTCTCGGGCTCAGCAATAGGTTTTTGATAGTAGGCTTTCACCTGTGGTTTTGGAATAAACCTACTATTTGGATCTACTGCCTGAGAAAAGGTAGTAGGTCGAGAAGACAACATAGGTCTTAGAGACAAACTAGATCCCTATAAAGAGGGAACCGGAATAGAGGTTCTTCTAGAACTTTGAGAAGATGTTGGAGAGACTGGTCGTCTGCTAGAACGGGTTAAGTTGGCCGATGGCCTTGGTGGTGGACAATTCCTGTGGCACGTTGTTTAGGTCTGACCACCAGTGTGAAATTAGAATCTAAAGCATATCGTTCTGCAGTCATCGAACTTGCAGTTTGAGACGAAGAAGAGGCTTTTTCTTTGCCTTTTGAGACGGGGGTAACTGGGCTTTTGCCCTTTCTACTCGACATTTTCTTTCCTATCAGGATTTAAAGGAGAAGAAGATTGCTTGGAGAGAGAGTTTTGGAAAAGGGTTTTGTTTAAGAACTCTCTTGATAGATAGTTTGCAAGAGGGTTGTTCACCCCTTTTATAGGCAAAATTTTGAAATTGAAACATGACAAAATCGCCTGCCATCTTGCAAAAATCTGTTTTGAGACTAAATTCTCGACATCTTTTTCTAAAACAAAACTTTGATGCTCGAGAATCTGTTTTTATGATAAATTCTTTATTTATCAAATCTCCTTGAAATTTTTGAACACATAAAACAATCGATAAAATTTCTTTTTTCACAGTAGAGTAGTTTTTCCGAGTATCATTCCATACACCAGAATAGTACCTCACTATTTGTTCCTTCTTATCCAAAACTTGTTTGAGGACCCCACCGTATCCGATATCGGATGCGTCAGATTCCACTATTAAAGTAGATTTTGGATTGATAAGATTGAGACAAGGTAAAGATTGGACTAATCCTTTTATCCTTTTGACAGCTTGCGTATGCTCGTCTGTCCAGGGTTTCGGATTTTTTCTTAATCTCTGAAAAAGAGGTTTACAAATGGGTCTTAGATTTTTTATAAAATCTGAGACATAATTGAGACAGTCCAAAAATCTTTGCAATTGGGTTTTATTCAAAATTTGGTTTGGAAAATTATCTGCAAATTCTATGGACCTCTTAATTGGTTTTATTTGGCCCATATTAATTTCAAATCCCAAAAAACGTATTTTGGTTTGAAATAATTTTATTTTTGAGACTGATAAAACCAAACCATCGTACTTAATAGTATTGAAGAATTTTTTCAAATGTAAAAAATGCTGTTCAATACTATCAGAAAATATTAATACATCGTCAATATAAATTATTGAAAATGCATTAATGGGTTTTAAAATGTCGTTCATTATCTTTTGGACTTCTGAGGGAGCGTTTTTTAAACCAAATGGCATAACGTTCCATTCATACTGTCCAAAAGGTACGTTGAACGCAGTTTTGTATCTATCTCTTTCTTCAATTTGTATTTGCCAAAATCCAGATTTCATATCGAATTTTGAAAATACCTTTGAATTTGAAAATTGATTAGTAAATCAGATTTATTGGAAATTGGATATCTAATCCATTTTAAAACCTTGTTTAAGGGTTTGTAATTTATTACCAGACGTGGAACTCCTCGTTCTTTTTCTGCTTGATTGTTGACGTAGAAGGCTGCACAGGACCATGGGCTTTTTGATGGTCTGATCAATTTCTTTTTGAGCAGTCCTTCGATCTCCTTTCTGCAATGCTGAAGGAGTTCTGAATTCATTTGGATAGGTCGAGCTTCCGTCGGAATCTGTTCTTCATTAAAGTCTTTTATATAGGGAAGATTAACTATATGTTGTTTCCTATCCCAAAAGGCGTTCGAATTTTCTGAACAAAGTTCTCGTTCGAAAGTTTCTCTTAATTTTGTGATTTTTTCTTTTATTTCCTTCTTTTCTAGAAGTTCTTCTATTTTTTCTATATGAAATTTCTTCTTTTAAGAAGAATATTTGATTTTCCTTTTGTTCGATAATTTTTAGACTTTTATCTGAACTCAAAAGATTTACTTTGTGAGTTTATATTGGTCTTAAAAATTCGAATAAAATCCTTTTTCCCAATTTTCTAGTGACTAAGCCTTCATCAGTAACTTCTAATGGATAGAGTTGAGTTATGAATGGTGTCCCTAAAACTAAGGTTGACTTAAATCTTTAATTAGCATACCTGAAGTAACCAAGCATATTCCTTCTTTACAAATATGCATTTCTGAAAGCTTATGTAGGACCCTAAGGGGTGTTCCATTTGCTCCTTTTAAGGCTACTTTTGTCTTTTCATAATATTTTGAAGGAATTAATCCTTCTTGAATACAGTTTTGATCGGCACCTGAATCAATAAGAGTTATAAGATCAATTTTGAAATCGTTAACTCTTAAAGTTACCTTTGTATACCATTTTTGGTATGAGACTTTGGTGATGGTATTAAGAAATTCTCCTCCTTGGACTATGTCATTTGGAGCGTCCTCTTCTACTGTTGGTCTTTTTTCCTTATTTCTTTTTATTACAGCAATTTCAGATGCCATTTTAGCAAACTGAATAGCATTATCTGCTTTTATATTTATAATTTCTCTTTTGAGATTGTTGATTTCAAATTGAAGGTCTTGAATTGAGACTGGTTTTTCTTCTTTCATCCTATCATATATGTCTTTCATTGATATAGGATTTATGCTTAGATCTTCTAATTTGTCTATGTCTTTTATCATTGAATTTTTTAATTGGCTAAGAATTTTTAACTTAGTAGAATCATCTGAAACATGGTCAACTAAGTCTAATAAAAATTCTTGATCAGTAATGACATTAATACATCCCCAACAGCCACAAAATTTACCTCCTTGGCAATCAGGTTGATGAATTACATCAATTTCATCATTATCGGTGCTATCCGTGTAGTTCCACATTTCTAGTGCCTCTTGACTAGATCTGCTTTCATTATCTGAATTTTCAGATTCTGACCTTAAAGCCATTAAGAGATCCTGCTTTAGGTCTTCTTCTATCTGTAATTCATTAACTTTGCCTGCAAGTGGACAACGGTTAGAATAATGACCATATTTTTTACACTTGTAGCATTGTATCTTATTTGTCGATACTGTTGGTGCTTTAGGCGCTTCTCTTTGATGCCTTTGCGATCTTCTTCCTTTATTTTTGTCGTATTTATACGATCTTCTGTATGGTTTACTATATTCTCTATATACTTTTGTAGTATTTGGAGAATATTTTTGTAACCTTCTCATACTCTTATGTCTTTTCTTTTCTGTTAGGGATGGTGGTTCCTTTACGGGCTTGATTGCATACATCTCGCAGAATAATCCCAGTTCTCTTCTATAATCGGAGCTTGATGCAACTTTGGCCTTTGTTGCGAGGCATTGCTGTATACCAAAATTTATTATATTTGCTGTTATATCTCCATAGGATAATGTTTCCCATGGGATGTTTCCTCCTTCAAACAGGTTCTTTAGGTGTATAAGGAACTGTGCTTGAAAAAGCTTTGGTAGACCTGAGACGAATCTTTGCTTCCAATCTGTACTTTCACAATCATCTCTTTTATATATTTATGTAAGAAAGACATCTTTGTACCATCTAAAATCTTGTAATTTTGGACATTTAAGGTTGTGTAAAAAATTGTTAGCTAAAGCTTGCCAATTATCATTTCTTCCAATAAAGGTTTTAATGATAGCATGCGTTAATGTAATAACTGCATCATCAATTACCTCTTCTATTACCTGACGAGTTGTCGTGGTAGTGGTTGTTCCTGATGATGAAGACTCTGCTGGTCTCTCTATTGTTCCTGTCATTGTTGGCTTCCTTGTTTTATGCGTTAAATTTCTTTTCTTTCTGCATCCGTATACTTCTTATCCCACCATCTTTTCAAGATTCCAGTGAAACCTGTGAACCGAACCGGGCTGAACCAAGGAACCATGAGCTAGGGGCATGCTGGTTGTGTGCCTCCGAAGGAGGCCGACCAAGGAGAATTTGAGCTTCGGCCCAAATTCTTCTATTCTCCTTCATTTTGTGGCCTTATGTGTATGTGTTGACCCGTTTTCGCTTCCAATTGGGCTTCTCCCAAGTGATTTTTCCCTTCAGTTCCTTAGTGTTTTGGGTTTATTTCCTTGATTCAATTTCTCCCATAGATGGCCTACCCAATCTTTGTATTTCTCTGCTAATTTGCGACGGAATTGAATCCTTCATGTCGATTAGGTCAACTTCAATGGCTACTTTCTAATTATTGCTTAGACTATTGAACATCTGACACCATCTTTGACTAACCCAATAAAAGGTCGGGTTATTTATATGGATAGCCTTTTTTTTAAGCCATAACGATGGATGACCTGGTGTTTCAAAATAACGATGGATAACCTTCTGCTGATGTCACATCAAGAGCGAGAGTACGATAAAACCCAACGAGAGCCAGAGTCATCTTTAACCTTATTGACTGAGAGCGAGAGTACAAGAAAAACCTAATGAGAGCAAGAGGCCATCTTCTACCCATCTTTACCTTCTTCTTGCAGATGCCATTTTCAATCTTCTTCTTCCCCTTCATGTCCACTGGCATCAATCCACCTCAAATCTAGGTATCAAATATGTGATCCATTTTCAAATCTAGTTGAAGATGGCTACTTGCTCTCGTTGGATTTTATTGTACTCTCGCTCTTAGTCAAGAAGGTTGAAGATGGCCTCTTACTCTTGTTGGGTTTTATTGTACTCTCGCTCTCAGTCAAGAAGGTTGAAGATGGCTCTTGCTTGTGTTGAGTTTTATCGTACTCTCACTCTCAGTGACTCAATAGAAGTTTATCCATCGTTATTTTGAAAGACCAAGTCATCCGTCGTTTTGACTTAAAAAACAAAGTGTTGAGTATAGAGTATGCCCTAGGATACATGTCTCACCGACTTTAGTGCAAGTGGGAGATTGTTGGGATTTATGCCCTAAAGCCTTGAAATTAATGATTTATTTAATAATTAACAATAAATTTGATTATTTTATTTGCAATATAATATTATCCATTATATGAAAAATCTAAGGTTATTAGTGTAATCTTGAACAGTATGTGGTTGACATACGAGAGAATCATATTCAAGAAATAACCTAAAGAGTCATAGTATATGGATAAGGTTGGGTGCCTTATCCTGGTAACACTATTGATACAACCCATTTTGTAATAGTTACAAATGATTTGATCCAAATCGTTCATGTGGAGACATGTGAGTGGGGGTATCTTATACAATGAGTTTGTGTAAGATTGGTCCACGAAATATTTAATCTCTCTTTATAAATCCATTAATTGAGAAGATTAATATTTCATCAAGATGATCATATGCGACTCGATCTTAATTCTGAGCAAGTTATGAACTCCTGCCTGTGAGGGCTTGTCCTTTGATTTTCATGGGTGAGAGTGACTTTTGTAGCCGATTCAATAAACCTACCATTTTGGGGACTTGACCAAATGGAGAGCTGTGAACATAATCTCACAAGATGGAATTCACTCCTTCCCATATGGGGTAAGTAGATAAGTAGTTCCCTTAAGTACTGATTTCAAGACTTGAACAATGGGGCCCCACCCTCTTACTGGCCCAAGAGAGACTTAGTTTATGGTTGAATCATAAACAAATTGTTCATTAGAGGATCAATAGTACTTAAGGTGCAAGATGTAATTATAGGGGTAAAACGGACTTTTGACTCAGCTGTAATTACTAATAACTCGTGAATGATCGATTTGCATGTAGTGATTATATCCATGGACACAACTTGTCCTACAGTGCATAAGAGTACAACTCTAGGTCTATAGTGGAGTGACTCTAGAGTTAATGAATGAAAATTAATTAATTAAAGAGTTTAATTAATTAATTTTGTATCATTGGAGCTTATAATCTGTAGGTCCATAAGGTCCCCTTGCTAGCTCATAGTAACACTAAAAGATCAATTTAGTTGAAAGGAAAATTTGAAATGTTTAAATTAATATTTAATTTGAAGTGTTCAAATTAATATTTAATATATTAGATATATTAAATATAAAAGAGGAAAATATATTCATTGTATTTGATACATTAAATATTAAAATTTGAAATGTTCAAATTAATATTTCATTTTGAAGTGTTCAAATTAATATTTAATTTGAAGTATTCAAATTAATATTTAATATATTAGATATATTAATTATAAAAAAAGAAAATATATTTATTGTATTTGATACATTAAATATTAAAATAATTAATGTATATTAAATACATTAAATAAAAGATTCAAATTAAAATAAATAAATATCGTAGGAGAATTGAATGAAATTCAAATAAGTATAAGATATATTTTAATATATTAGATATTAAAATATAATATTTTAATTATGAAAAATATTTTTCTTTGGTCTCTATAAATAGGACCCTTGGGTTGAGCTATTAGATACAACACACATCTCCTCAATAGAGAATTAGAGAATTTTCTCTAGACCTCTTCCTCTCCAATCCCTTGTGGATTTTCTTTCAAAAGGCTCCCACAAGCCTTGGTCTTGTGTTCGAGTCATAGTCAGGAAGACTTTGTGGAGGAGATAAAGACTTACCAAAAATATCTTCATATTTACTCCATGTAAGTTTGCTTAATCTTATTTTTTTAGTTTAATTTTAAATAAAATCAAAGACGATCCAATACTTTCGTTGCGGAGTGAAACGCTCATTCCTTTCACAAAGGTCATCCATACAAAAAACCCTAAAGGGTTCGCTGTCTTCATGCACTTAATAGTTAAACTTGTAAATTGCTTCTTTTAATTATTAAATTTTTAGTATTATTTTAAAATTCAATTTCATGTTCAAAGTTCAAAGATAAATACAATAGTACACTCTCTAAAATTTGGAACCTATTTATGTTGAGAAAAAATACCAATTACCATACTATTAGTTAAAATTTAAAAAAAAAAAAAAAACTAATCTTGATATGATATGGGCATAAAAAATGGTAGCAAAAAATATATACCTTCAAAGATGGTACCATGACAATAGCCATCCATAGTTTCAGGGCAAAGGTTGCCAAGAACGCGTAGCTGCAAATTTCTAAAGTGATGATATAAACATTTCCTTTAGAATAAAAGAGATAATTATAATTTGTAAATTAAAATTGACTAAAACAGAAGATCTAAGTACTTACCTCAAACTCAGCCAATATATACATGCTCAGAATTTTGTATGACAGTTAAGATTCAACCTCTTCAAAGATTTTATAAAATTTCTAATTTATGCGATTCTAAATGGCTAGCAATGAATCCAAACTTTCAGTTCATGACTGAGGTGATAAAAGTAAATTATATTTCCTTCCATGAATTAAATATCAAAATAAGTTTCTCATATGAAAACTCAGAAAGCCCTATAAAATAGCATGGCTGTCGAGATATAAAGAACTTTAGTGTTACAAATACTATTGTATATGTAGATATCCATTGGGTTACTTGGAGCTCACATTGAATTACTTGGAGCCTACTTTGATTGCTTGGAGCTTACTCATTTGGAAGACTATAAATATGTGTAGTATGAAGGTTTTAAATAAGAGTGAGATATACCAAAAGAAAAATGAGCAATCTACCTACTTTGCTCTCCTTTTCTACATTGTGTTCTTAAGTTTCTTAAGTTGTTCTTATTCACAACCTGTTATCAGCATGAGCCTGATCTACCATTTTCTTTACTAAAGGTAAGTTTGAATTCATGGTACATGTTAAGTTTGATGTGTAGTTCGATTCATAAAATTCAAATGCTTAACATAAAAATTGACTATAAGAAACACCCTGTCTATAGATAGTTCTGTCTAGGCTGAGGTATTTAAGCTGATCGAAAGGGAACACCTCTACCTGGGAACTGACCTGGGAGTTGTAAATTAGTCAATTTTGTGTTCTAGGTAATGTAGTAGTTAATTGGATTTCTTTTAAGAAGTTTAGTAATCTTTTCATAGAGAAAGCATGTTATATATATTGGATATATGTTTTATAAATAGAATGAAATATAACAATGCTACAATTTTTTTTAGAATGCATGCATGGTGTACTTATTAAAATTCTAATATAAGTATACTTTTTTCTGATAGTTTTACAATGAAAAATCTTACAAAACTAGAGTTCGCAGCTCTTGATATTAATGGACATAACTTTCATTCAAGGAATTAGCACAAACCTTCGTAACTCAATTCTTGGGAGGCAGAGACCAACACAAGCCTCAAAAGTGTTAGCTTTACGTGCTTTAATCATACAACCATATGTTTTGATGATAATAAACCTTTAAATTATTAATTATTTTAGTGTTTTAAAGTATTCAGTGTAGAGCTCGAAAAGACAATTCCAACGTATTTTGAATCATTGAAATCAGAGCTAAAATAAGGAAGTTACGACCAAAACAAGTTTAAAGGAAATATACTCGATGATGTGGCAGATTTGGCAAATCACACAACGACACGTGGCAACATAAAAGTCTAAATAAAAAATTTGTCTGGCTGCTGAGAACGTGACACATGGCAGGCTTTTATGTTAAGAAATATATATATATATATATATATAACCAACAATAAGTTTATTATTATTATTATTTTAATTAAAAAAATTGAAAAGCTGAACACATTGATGGATTATTACTGTTGGGAGTAATTTAGGCCAAGAATTTCCTTTAAATTTCAACAACCTTCTCCTTCAAATTACCAACACTTTTTACTGAAAATTTTCTCTCCTAAGCTTCCATTGCTAATTCTCTCTTAAGCTTCACTTTGTTTCTTTTCTTGTGAGACAATTTTTTTTTTAGAAATTGGATTGTTTTCTAGTGCACCAAAATTTGTGTATCTACTACTGTGAGAATGTCTTGAGTGAGGTTTTCATTTCATCTTTCAATTGGGTTTTGTATTAAGGTGTGGGTACACCTTGGGATTTTGAGTTAACGGTTTAATCCTGACATTGTTCAAAAGGATCGTAGTGGTTTGATCTTGAACCCGTTTAAAAAATCGAATATAGGTTGGATCCTGAACTTGCAAAAGGATTGGTTGTGGGTTGACTCTTGAACCCTAAAAAGAGTAGTATTCGGTTTGGTTTTCACCCGTAAAGATAACTGTCGTAGTAAAATACCCAAGAAGGCGTCTTGGGGAGTGGAGTAGGGATTTTCGAACCACTATAAAAATCTCCGATGTTATTCTTCCTCTCTGCTCTTTTAAATTTTCGTTGTCTAATTATTTATTTGCGTGGAATGCATGTTTAGAAAATTTTCTATATTTTTCTAGAATCTTTTAGAGTGCTTATTTTGATTAGTTTAGATTGAATTAATCTAGTTTAATTCCTTGAAAAAGGTTTAAATTTTATTAAACAACACTATTCACCCCCTCTAGTGTTGTCATATGATCCTACAAAAAGCACTTGTTAACCATAAAGCAAGGGCAAAAAGATACCCTGCGTGATTATGTCTCACGTTTTAACAAAGAAGCATTGCAAATGGAAGGATTCACTGATGCCACTGCCCTGATCGCCATAGTAGTAGGACAATAGGATATGAAGCTGCTCAGATCAATAAGTAAGAAAGAACCGACCTCTTACGTTGAGTTCGTCACCAAGGCACAGAAATATATGAGTGTTGAAGAATTTCTAAGATCGAAAGAAGCGACAACAGACAGATGAAGAAGTAACAGGACATTAGGTCACGACAAGCTAAGGAAAGCCACTTTCTTAGCTCGAAGAGGAAGAAGGCCGAGGAGAGTGGCCGAGGCTGACTCGACCCTAGGGTTGTCCCCAGTCAAATATTCGATAGGTACACCTCCATGAAGCTCCTGATAGCATGCATAATTGTGGTATTTTTAGGCTTAGTTTTATGCTAGTTTTGCTATGATTGTGTTTAATTTCATGTATTTTCATGTATAATTTACAAAAACCGAGCAATTGGAGAAAAATCGGAGTTTTGAGAAGTATTTGGATGAATATGGAGCAAATTGGAGCTATAATTGAAGATCCAATTGTTGAAGAGAAGGAAACAAGCTTGTGAACCCGAGAGTATAGCATTGCAACGCCACTTCAGCAACCTTTCAACCTTGGAGACCAACAGACATAGGGTTGCAATGCTACTTACAGTGTTGCAACGCTACTCAAATAGATTTTTTCCCTTTTTACAAAATTCAAAGGGACAACGTTACAACGCTGCCCCTAACATTGCAATGCTGTCTTGACTCTATAAAAGGAAAATTTTCATTTGAGCAAAGGGAGCCGTTTTGGAGAGACCTAAACCATTTTTCGATAGAAGCACTATTTGGAGGTCTAGAGAGCATATTGAAGAGCTAAGGAGGAGACTCAAGGCTCAGGATTGTGGGACATCACGTCGGGAACGAGTGTTGGCACGCGTCGTCCAGGTTTTCTCTATTCTCTTTACTTTGTTTCTTTAAATTTTAGGATTTAGCGGACTGTATTTGAATGTATTTGAGTATTATAGACTCATAGTTGATTGCATTATTGTTATAAGACTATGTTTGATTTATTGAATGTGTTTGTAACGTCTTTTATGCATCTTGAATTAATCTTCTAAGCTCCCGGCCATAGCTTTGTATGTTAAGTTAAGTTTAGCTTGAGAAAGTAAATTTAACTAAGAACTTAGATGCATAACTATGATTAATCTATTGTATGAGAATTGATAGGTTAATGCTAGAAGTCATTAAGAGAATTTCATAATGCCATGTCTAGTTGTAGAAAGGTTGATTTACTTCTTGCATGAGTTCAATTGGGCTCGAGAGAGTCAATTAAATATTTTAGTAATTCTTGGCTTAGGATTGTTGATTGTTTGATAATTCTTTAATCAATTTCATAGTTGTGCTTCATGAATTGCAATTAACGAATGCCTCTCTAAAATTGGACTCCAACTTTGTAAATAGTAGTTTAAATTCTATTTCTTTTGATCACTCCAAAGTTTGTTTCTCTAAATAAAATTAGTTATAATTAACTGTGGTACTTAATTACTCTAAGAACTCCAATCCCTGTGGATGACCCTAGCCACTATTATTGCAAAATATTTAGAGATCTGGTTTTATAAATTTAATCTTGCTAGGACCTTCGACAAGTCCTTTATCAGCTCCCTCTCAAAAAAATTATGAGGGAGTTTTTTCCTTTTGAACTTGGTAAAATTTCCAAGAAGAATGAGCACTCTTTTAGAAAAGAGGGATAAAGATAAATACTGTTTCTTCCATAAAGATTATGGTGAAAGGAATAATTAAATTAAGCCCACAGCGGAAGCGTTGGAATCGACTTTGATTTTATTTTAGAATTAAATGAAAAATAATTTAGGCTAAGCAAAACATACCTTGACTTAAATATGGAGATAAAATTATGGCAGTTCTTTACTTCTTGTGTTCCAAGAATTCCATAACATCTTCTTTGCTATGACTCGAACATAGGACCAAGGCTTGTGGGAACCTCTTGAAAGAAAATCCACAAGGGATTGGAGACGAAGAAGTTTAGAGCGAATTATCTAATTCTCTATTGATGAGATATGTGCTATAATGACTCAAACCAAAGTTCTATTTATAGAGACCTAGGGCAAATCTTTGCCATAATTAAATAATATATATTTTAATATCTAGTATATTAAAAAATATATATTTAATCTATTTGAATATTATTAAAATCTTTTAAGTTCTCCTACAATATTTATTTCTTTATTTGAATCTTATTCAAACTTTATAAATATCTTTTATTTAATGTATCTAATATACATTAATTATTTTAATATCTAATGTATCAAATACAATAAATATATTTTCCTCTTTTATATTTAATATATATAATATATTAAATATTGATTTGAACACTTCAAATTAAATATTAATTTGAACATTTCAAATTTTTCTTTCAACTAAATTGATCTTTTAGTGTTACTATGAGCTAGAAAGGGAACCTTATTGACCTACAGATTATAAAGTCTAATGATACAAAAATAATTAATTAAACTATTTAATTAATCAATTTTCAATTTTAAAAAACAAGTGCTTATGTCTAAGCCCCTTTCCTCTATTGCTTTGTATAAACACGTAATCTCGTTTACCCCTTTCATTATTAAACTCGATCTCTGTATGTTCATTGATGCGAGCTTGTCGAGGGCTCGTCAAATTAAAATTTATAAACCGATCCTAAGCTACTTGTAGCATTGAGTGGACCGGGTCGATCTCAGGGAATCGAATATTAATTTCTCAAGTTAAATTTGCAAAAGAGAAAGCAATTAAAAATGGGGGTTTTGTGTTTTTATAAATAAAATAAAACATAAACAATAAAGATAGAGATAGATCGAATCTTACCAAAATCCAATCCAAAGGTACGGTTCTACTCAATTGCAAACATTGATCATAGGCATTCAAAATATTTAAACTTAACCATGCAAGTACTTGGTCAACTTATTAGGAAACCCCAAAAAGTGCAAATTTCCTAAATTCATTAACTCTAACGAACGTCAAGTTAACGCTAATTACCTAAACAATTTTGACGAAACCGCTCCAAATTATTTAGATAAAGGCATTACGAACCTTGGAACGACCAAGACAACTAATCAGGTAAAACAACTTTCACCTAATTAAGAAGTTTCTTTAATTCCTAGAATTAAACATGCAAGCCATGCAATATGGAAACCCACAAAACATACACATGTGATAATCCTAATGCTACATGTTCATTCAATATGACAATTACGGATCATGATCATGATTAGCCATAAAATATGTAGAGTGATTAAGGCGTCAATTTAATCAAAATACATACTTATAAAATTAACACGGGAATTAAAGAACACTTGCAATTGAAAGAAAACTAAGTTAAGGTTCAAGCCTCACAATGTCGCAACTAATTACAACCGACCTCTAAATCGGAATTGCAGAATCTAGCCGAGCATCTCCATAGAAAACTTCGAGTGCAAACGAGCTCGATTCGACACCATGGTTTAATGAAAAACTCCTAATCTATCCTAAACTACTGAAAAACAGAGAGGAGAAAGCCTAAATTGGTCTCATGACGGCTGAAAATCGGAGACAAATGACTTAGAGGACGAAAAAATCTATATATAGGAATCGACGGAGCGTCTAGACGCTCTGGACAGCGTCTAGACGCTCCCAGCGTCTAGACGCTCCTAGCGTCATAGGGGCTCTCCGCAGCGTCGAGGGAGGCTTCAGGGAACTGCCGATAGCGTCTAGACGCTCTGGACAGCGTCTAGACGCTACCCAGCGCGCAACACTGCTTATTTTTGCTCTAACTTTTTGCTCAGGTGTCCGAATGACCTCCGGTTTGATGCGTTGGAATCATGATTCAACGTAGAATCTCTCGGAACATGCTTTATGCTCAAATCCCTACAAAATGATCAATTAATTACATTAAAACCTCCAAACTAACATAATTTAAGTATGAAAGTATAGAACTATGTTGGTCCTATCATTCATCTAGGTGATCAAGCTAGATTCACAATAAGAATGATAATCAATAAAAGCAAACAATGCTATGGAATCGAGCAAAGTTACTTTTACATCTTAGGCCAAGCTTCCAATCCTTAGGGCATCCACATATCTGAATCCCAAGGACGGAATTAGTTCATGATGGAGAAAATAAATAATAAAACATTAAAAGAAAAAAAAACACATATTGACTTAAGAAATAAAAAGAAATAAAAACAAAAGCTAGAAAACAAAGTAACGAACTTAAAAAGAAATATTAACTTGCTGGAATGAATAATGAATTTTATTAAGAGAGAACTTGCAGTGAATTAAAGAATTAAAATTAAAGACAAGAACTAGAAGTAAACTGAATGTGAAATAACCAAAGTTAAAGTGCTTGAAATTAAGACTAAATAGAAAATTAAACTTGCGAATACAAAGGAAAATCGAACTCAAGGGGATAACTTCCACCTCTCCAATCGATCTAAACTCAACCTTTGTCAAGGAGAGTAAGATCTTCACAACCCTAGACTTTGGACAGGGATGGATTGAAGTTTGGGTAGCGTTCTTCCTCCTTTAAGTTGAGAAAACATAAAACTAAAAAGTGCAGAAAGTAAAGTGGTCTTCAAGTTGTGAAAACGATCTTGAACATCTTTTTCGTGGCTTGAATCTTCTTATTTATAGCCTCCAAATGCTAGGGTTTGCTCCATGGATGTTTAAGGCAAGCATCGGATCTTTACAAGCTTGATTCGTGGAGAATATCTTTAAATATCAGCATAAAATCGAACTTCCAGATTTTCCCCTTATTTTTCGAAATTATGTTTCCCAAGTGAAATTGCAGTTGCAATTGGAATTGCAATTATGGCAGTTTTCACTTTTCTGCATAAAAACATTAAAATTCATTAAAAATAAACTATTTTCCTCTTATTTCCTATTTCTTAGCTCAAAACAACCCCTTAACTAATTTTGGCTATTTTCTCATTAATTTTCTGTATTTATTAGACATAAAAGCATGCATTTGTGCAAATAGCTTAAGTAAAAAGGGCTAGAAATATGTAAAATATTATGATTATCAAGAACATAACAACCAATGAGATGGCTCCAACTATTTGGAACAATTTGAGCAGGAGCAAGCCCAACCAACATAAAACAAACTTTACAAAAATAATGGTAAAGGAAGATGAACTCCAAAGCGAAACGTAGCAGAATAAAAGGCAACTTCTCTAAAAGGAAGAGACATCCATACGATCATCAAGCTTTAGAACCCTCAGATTTACATCGAAGAAAATATCATACTTGTATCGTAGTTGCTAAGATGAGCCTCGATCACCAAGGATGATATAGCCTCAGAATGTATAAAGGATTCACGATCAATATGATTGGAAGACGCATAAGCCTCACGGTAACTCATGCTATAAGACTCTTCATCAGGAGAAGTGATGGAATAATCATTAGCCATATCAACAAAGAGAAAGAGGGGGAGAAGATATGGAGAAATAAGAAAGCTACCTTAGAAGAGGAAGAATAATAAGAAAAGTGGTATAAAAAAATGCGAAGGAAGCCCTCTATTTATAGGGAAAACATGGAGGGATGTTTGGATGAAGTTTGAATTTGAAATTCAAAATAAAAAAAGAAAAGGGTGAGTGGATGTCGAGGCCGAGGCCGAGGCACGCCTGCTCATGGAAGGCACTGCAACACTGCGCCTAGCATGCCTCTGCCTCTAGTGGCCGAGGTCGATCCAGTCGGACATTCAACCTCATATGCCTAGAAATCCCTTGAACATGTTTCTTTTTCTAGAATACTCACACTGCAAACTCGGTTTCAACCTTTTTCCTCTTCTTCCGACAATGAAGCTACGATTGAGAAAGAAATGGTTTCGAAAAGCGAGACACATCAAATGCCATGAAATGACCAAAATAACCAGCTACGGGAGACCAAAAAGTCCATAATTGTCCCTATAGAGCCCCTACGGGGTTCGATAACAATCCCACTTGAAGTTCAAGGACTCCCTTGAATTTATATTTTCTCCAGAAAAGCGTCACAGATTGCGAATATATAGGAGAATCTTAGCCACTAGGAAAGACCAAAATGTTCCCTATGGGGTTCAACGACAATCTTGGGGATGATCTAAGGTACACCTCAGAACCTTTAAATTCCTAAGAAAACCGGAGAAACTGACACTCTAGGAAGACTGGAATATTCCCTATGGAGTCAGAAATCCTAGATAGAATTCGAGGCATATCTCAAAATGTCATAATGACTCAAAAACTTTAATAGGCTACTCCCAAGTCAGGCTTCATGCAATTAGCTCACATGTTCACATCACAAATCTTTATAGGGAGTGGTGGGCTAATGTTATGGGTACAATTAGACAACAAGGACGGGTTGAAGAAAACACGAAAACTAAAGGCTAAATGGAATAAATAAGACCAATACAGGTTATAGCGGACAAAAATCGAACGAAGACTGGAATAGCAAGCAAAGGAAGAAGAAGAGTGGACTTGGGCTGAAGCCCAAGTCCGTGGTCGGCCTCAGTCCAAGCTGAGGCCGACCAGATTGAAGGCCTAATTATGGGCCTTGTTTCCTTTTCCCCTTGGCCCATTTAGTCCAACATGATCCAGTCCTCTTTATCTCGTTTCAACAAGGAAATCTACGGAGAACCCTAGAGATGAGGTATTTAAGATCTCTCCTGAGGAGAGAGAAAAGTGAAGTTCATTCTAGCCACCCTAAATACTAAAAAAAATCCTAATTCTCTATAAACTCTTGCTGACTTAAGCATTGGAGTCTGTGTGGAGTAAACCACACTGGTGTGCATATTTTTCTTGTCTTGCAGGCTACGTTATTCCCCTATAAATTACAAATTCACTGTTGTTGTCACATGGAGGTTAGGTGCATTCTCTTGTCTAAAATTTGATAACAACAAGTATGAGTGACTTAAAATGTCGTTAAATATAATATTGATAGAAAATTAGAGATTTAGATAGATTGGTAACATCCCCAATTATAAACTCTGCGACATATTCTCCTTTCTCAAACATCCTTGAAGTTGGAGTTTTGCGTCAAAATCTAAAGAATATGGAAGCAATATTAAAACCAAATATGCACAATAATATTACCAAAACTATCTTACCATATGTGATGCATTAAAGAAACTTGTGAAATATATTATTAGATTAAAAATTCCTTGAAACAAAAATGAAATTCTATCGTTGAAGATTCGATTGGAATTTGAGCTCTGTGATTTCAGAGTTTGGAATTAGAAGAATATATGTATTTAAAGAAGAAAATCAAGCCAAGTTATTCTATTCCTAATAAGTGATCAAATTTTGTAAAAAACTTAGTTTTTACTAAAATTGGTCAATTTTGAGATATTTTTGCTTTACTTCTTGTGGAAATTAGTGGGTGAGGGAGAAAAAAATTTAAGATAAAAATTGCAACACATTTCTTTAAAAAAATTAAATTGAAAGTGTATGATAAAAATTGATATAGTTTGCTCCATCTAGATTTAAAATTTAGATTTTTTTTCCCTTTCTATCCTTTAAGGAGACAAACTTTCATCCAAATGAATAAAATTTCATTGACATTTATTTATATACTCACATGTATCTCTTTTTTATAGGACAACGCTGTAAATGTAGGTTAGCTGAGCATACTTAGATAATATAGTTTGGAGGCCGACAAATTGATCTATAAATATAATAAAAAATTCACCATTTAAGTTATTGATGATAAGAAAAAGTATGCCAAGAATATCACAACTAAATTTGAATAATCTTAGCACTGTTGTAATCATCTTATTAAGCAAATATTATATTAATACTGTTATAATTTTCAAATTACTGACTTAATTATATAATATTGACCCTTAATTCAGTCTTCCAAGTTCCATTCACACTTCAATTTTGGTTTTGGAGTAGAAAATGGATTCTGTTGTTGCCAAAATTCGGACAGGAAAACTCACCTAGCCTTCACGTGATAACGACAGTAAATTTGTAGTTAAGGAGAAGAGCTGCAAGACAAGTGAAACCTGGATACCTGTGTGGTACTTGCCATACAGGCTCCGATGCTTAAGTTAGCTAGGAAGTTTTTAGAGTGTAGCAAGAGTTACGGAGAATGAGTGACCTTATCCCTCTCATCTTGAAAAAAGAGCTTAAATACTCATTTTCTAGGGTTTTTGAAGGATTCCTCGTAGGAATAGGACAAAAAAAGATCGAATCGAGCTAGATGAAGGTTGCTCAGACCAAGAGGAGAAGAGATAAGGCCCAAAGATGGCCTTGTAGGGTGGAGGCCGAGGCCGACCAGATACTTGGGCTTTAGCCCAAGTCGGTTCCTCATTCCTTTCTTGTGTTGATCTAATTTCAGCTTGGTTTTGACCCATTTTGATTCGTATTAGGCTTTTTAGCCCTATTTTTCCTTTAATTTTGTGATTTTTCTAGTCCGTCCTTATGGTTCACTTTCACCCATAACATATTTCTAATAATGTAGGGAAATATTGGGTATATATTCTCCCATTCACCACATCTTTTTTTTCTTCACATTTAGCATTCTCTTTCTCTCCATCTTCATATTTCCTACACACTTCTTCTCTTCCATTCAATTTTTCCCCTTCAGCAAGCAACATGGCCGACGACAATTTCGAGCTTAACCATAATCAAGGCGGCCTGATCAAGAAATCCGATCAAGAACTATCTCAGAGAACTCACTTGTTATATGTTGATAACCTGCATTGTTGCGGCCATGGGTAGACTCATCTTCGGTTACGACATTGGTATGTTTGGTAATTATTTGATCACAAATCTTTTCTCTTCTTTTACTTTTCCCTTATAGTTTTCACTCATTCCATTTTTATTATTTTTGTTTTTGTTGATTAGGTGGTGTCACCTCCATGGCTCCCTTTTTGTAGAGATTTTTTATGTTTGTTTATCGGAAAGAAGCTCTCGACATTTCTACCAATCAGTACTGCAAGTTTGATAGTCTTACTCTCACCATGTTCACTTCTTCTCTTTATTTGGCTGCTCTTTTGGCTTATTTTGTAGCATCTTGAGTCACTAAAAAATTTGGTCGTAAAAAATCCATACTTCTAGGTGGCTTTGTGTAGGGATGCAACAAAAAATTGAGAAATCAAACCGATCCAATCTGATCAAGTGGTTTAGTTCATTTTTTGGCATTTGACCGGACACCTTGATTTGTCTTTTGAAAAAACTGACCATGTTTTCGGTTCAATTCGATTTTTTATTGAAAAAACAATCCATAATCGAACTGAACTGAGGGTATATATATATATACTTAAGAAAACCCCTAATTTCCCTTCAATTATTCATTATTATCCCTCTTCCCCTCATGCGCCGTTTCCTTCTCCTCTCTCTATCTTCACCTCTATTTTGTTGTTTTCTCTTCTTCCTTTTCCTCACCAACTTCGCTTTTTCCTTTCATCCTCGCCGTTTTCCCTCGTCTTCTCCGCTACTTCATCGCTAGCCATATTGTCGTCGTAGCTTATCGTTTCTCCTCCTCACAGCAGCCTCACCGTTGGCTTCATTTTCCTCACCAACTTTGCTTTTTCTTTTCATCCTCGTCGTTTTCTCTCATCCTCTCCGCTACTTCGTCGCTACCAGTATTGTCGTCGTAGCTTATCGTTTTCCTCCTCACAGCAGCCTCACCGTTGGTCACAACAACAACATTGTTGTTAATTTGAAGTCATGTTGCACCACCAGGCTTGCTGTTAATCGCATTGCAATAGTGCCTTGCCAGTCATCATGTTGCAACAACCGCTTGCCCTCGCCTCACCATCGCAGCAATCGCTTGCCCTAGCCTCGTCGTTGTCGTAGCTGCCTAATGACGATTGTTAAAGCGCAAGTGCACGCTATCTCACAAGTAATATATGGAGTACTCCGAGTGTTAAACCCAAGAGAACGAATGTAACAACACTTTCAATTCTCAATAAAGACCTTTAATTGCAACCAAAGGTAACCAAGAGTAAAGATGATTTTGGAGTTTTGTAAACAATAAGTAAAAACAAACAAAAAAGATAAAGGATGAGAAAAAACACTAATAATAGATAGGGGATTCATCTGGTTCAACCGCAAGGAATATGCGCACACGATGCACTCACAACTTGCTTAACTAGGCTTAGTTTATTCAGAGATTGCTACCCATATGCGCCTTCATCTTGCCTCTTTCGAGTTCTGTACGGTTCAAGTAGAATGTTACGAAATTACACTAGCAATCTACCTTCACTGACACTTAACAAAGTGAATCAAGTACTTTTAGGAGTCTAAGGAATTAAACACATATGTCTATGGTTAATTTGTGACTTAGGTAAATGAAAAATACAACTTTAATGATTCTAGAGGTTCTTGTCCTATTTCTAGGTACAAAAAGTAAAGTTCTATTTCTAGGCTATTTTCCTAGATTGCTTTTATGAAAATGTGTGTTCGATCCAATATTTTCATTATTGAATCTCACACAAACTATGCTAACCTAAATGGCCAGTTTAAACTAATAATGAAACTTAAATCTCAATAAAAGCAAATAATGCTAAGTGTTGAGTAAAGTTACTTAAACATATGGTAGGGTTTTTCTTCCTTCTTAGGGTATCCACTTCATTGAATTCCCTTGAAGGAGTTTAGCTCACATTGGTAAAGAAAACAAAAGTAGAAAAGTCAGAAGAGAAACTTGAAAGTAAAGAATAATACTTCATTGAAAAGAATGAACTGGAATACACCTTGAAGTTTATAGATGAAAAGATACAACTATAATGAAGAAAAAAATTGAAACTACAACTAAAACTTGAATTAGAAAGCTAAAACAGAACTTACAACTTGAACTAAAAACAAAACTAGCAAATAAACTTCTAAAGAAAAACAGAAAGTACAACTCAATGGAAATTACAAATAACCCTAGGTTTGTTCCTCATTCTATCTTATTCAACATTTTTTCAAAGAGAACAAGAACTTACGCCTCTTTCTTTCAAAGTTAGTATCTGAATGGAGTATGAACAACGCTTGGGGGAGACTCAGAGTGATGGTTTGAATGAAAAGAAAAGTGACAGAATGTTGGAGAATATAGGGATCCGAGCTCTCTTGAAATTGATGCTTGAGTCACCTTTTATAGACTTCAAAGTCTAGGGTTTGCTGCTAAGATCAGTGTGTGAAGGCTTGGTCAACAAGATTCGTTGATTTAAGGAGATTTGGTAAAAAATATATAGAAAATTTTCCAAATTCGAGATTTTGGGAAGATCTATCGAATTAGGTCCAGAAGTGGTCGCAAGGCTGGTGCAATTCCTTTGCTTCAACACTTAGAAATTTTTTTGCACCTGTTCTCCTATAGTAGTCGCAACCCCAGTACATTTTGGTCCATTTCCAACCTTTACACAAAAACAACAAAACCTAACATTTCTTAACAAAAATGACTATTTACACCTATTTTACTACTTTTCACAAATCATGCCTTCAAACACATGCAAAGCTTGATTTTACTTAAAATCATTATAAATAGCATAAAATATAATAATAAACACTTGCTTTCTTAACAATAAGCTTAATTTTTAGGGTTAAATAACACTCATTTCCACCCCAAGCCTTGCCGTCGATTAGCACAACACCACCAAGTTGATAGGGACAACGCCCTCAACAAATCTCCACATCAGTATGATATTGTCCACTTTGGGCATAAGCCCTCATGGTTTTGTTTTTGTTTTCACCCAAAAGGCCTCATACCAATGGAGATAATGTCCATCACTTATAAACCCATGATCTTCCCTTATCTAGCCAATGAGGGACTTTGGTTGCACTCCCAACAATCCCAACAATCCTTCCCTCAAACAAAGTACCACCTCGAGCCTCCCCTCAAATAGTCATCCCTTCGAATTACACTTGAGCAAATTACTGACAACTCCTCACTGGAGTATACTGTGGTGTCAACTTCTAACTGGAGTACACTGCACTGTCAACTCCTCACTGGAGCACACCGCATCGGAATGCTCAACCACGGATTCACTATGACTATGCCTTCAAGGCTCACTTTCTTTGTTCGATACCCGAGGATTCTACCAACATTGCTAAGTCAAGGGGCCTGGATCTAATACCACTCTGTCACGGTCATAGATCTTCAACCGCGCGGCGCTATGATTTTTCACCTCATCATGGCTAGCCTTAAGGGGAACTCAAGCCCCAATGCATGTTTTTCCCCGCTTTGTGGCTTAGTCAGACCTTAGGCGAGGTTGTTAAACTCAACCAAGCTTCTTTTCATATGCAGCGGAAGTATACTTGGTCATACACGTAACCCGTACGTCTATTTTCACTCAAACGCGACTCTAGTCGACTTGCCTCTACTCTAGGCCAAGTCCCAAGGCTCAACCTTGCCTCTACACTAGGCCAAGGCCATTAGAACGCAACATCGCTTCACAAACCATCATCTTCCAACTCTTACACATGTCCCTGATGCTTCTACATTAGTCTGGAACTTCATCGGGACTCCTTCGAACCCTTCGTTGGGCCCAAACGGCCTTAAAATGCTTAACCAGAGCTTATCGGATGATTTTGGCACTTACTGGGACTTATAGGGTGATTATAATGCTTACCGGGTGCAACCAATGCAAACCGAAGCTTTTCGGGGCATTATAATACAAACCGAGACATAACGGGCAATTACCATCCAAACCAAAAACTATCGGGTCCCACTGATGAATAGTGATTCTATCTCAAGCCTATGAAGGTCACCTGACTTAACCGCTTGCTCGGACATGTTATCAGAATCCTTCCCATGGGTCGCCTTCATAATCGGGGCCTCTAGGACATCCATCTATCCGAGTCATATCGAGGCATGAACCCTTCCGTGTCCATGCCGAGTCATTCTCGTATCGCTAGCTACCGAGTCCTATGACCGAACCTCTAGCCCATGGGAATGGGTGCAATATCGACACACCCATGTTGCCCGACACTGTCTTAGAAAAACTCATTCCATAAGAAGACACCCAAGACATTCGTCTTGCAGACGCTCGCCCACACCATGACACACTCATGTGCCATGGGGTGGCTCACTTAGGCCATGAGGCTCAGGGGTGGTGGAGAGCCAACACCATAACTCCCCCAAGGTAGACAATTGAGATTTTAGCTCCTTCCACCCATGCACGTCAATTTGGCGATGGATCATACGCCAGCGTGGAGCGCACGGCAGGACTCCGATTGACACGAAATATGGCGAGCTTACATCTTGCCCATATACAGACTTAACTCCAGATCCACTAGTCAAAACTCATGATGGAACCCCGACTTTCAAGGTTATGGCCCGGGGCTCATCTGACCCAGCACTAAGCCTGTCATTGACACCCCTGACGACATAGTTGTCTTCCATTTTGCTTGCATCTCAACATGACTTTCAAGCCCACTTATATTGGTGTGTTGGATGATGCACCATCCTCCTCGGTTGCATCATGACACTTATCTTCTCTTGGCCCTAGAGTGGCCATATGGGCAACACTCGCATGTCGCCTTCGTGTCTGTCTACGATTGTGAGAGTCACAACCTACTATCTTCTTAGTATGGTTGTGACATTCTCCCCCACTTAAACTAGTCATCGTCCTCAATGACTTACTCGGGGAACAATCCAGCTCATCACACGATGGATTGTGACATTCTCCCCCATTTGAACTTGGCATCGTCCCGATGACGATCTATACTTGGGCTGGCTGCTGACCGACTTGCCGGAAATAATTGTGCACAAGAACGAATATGCAAACTTGCGCACTACTTATGGGCTATCCCACCTTTGGACCTTCGCTCCTGTCACTGGAATCAGCCTGAGACTCGCAACATAAGCAAGGCAAAACAACTGCACCTTGGTTTACGGGCTATCACATCCACAGCTCTTACTGCAGCCATTCGTCGGGCCTAGACTCCGAGACTTGTAGCTTAACCACAATGCAAAGCCCAATGGCCTGGGAAAACACCAGACAGACCATGGCTAGGGGGATGTGTCCCCTAACTCTCTCCACTAGCTCGAAGCTAGCCGTGAAACATATTCTTTGAGCGGCACATAATGGTGCACTCTTCAGGGTTGTGGCACCACGTAACAGTAGCAAAGTCTGAAAGCGCACTGACACAACCCCTTCTCTGTGGCACTCCCCTTCGGCCAACTCTTTGATTAGCCACCTCGTGTGGCAACACTGCAAAGACGTTTCTGTCTGATTTCACTACAGCTTCTTGTTCTGTTTTGTTCTTGTGCACTTCTGGCACATTTGGGCACACCTGAGCCCTTCTTTCACTCTCCAGCGTAATGCTCCATCTTGAGCAAATGCTGGACTTGACAACTCTGTGAAGCCATCCACTTAAGCATTAGCGGAATGGCTTAAGGGACACACTCGCTCCAGCGACTCAGAGCACTCTCACGGGACAAGCAACCCATTTGGTCGGGCTCTTTCCCACACAACCGAACTGACTTTTCTCTCAGCCGAAATCATCTACCCATATAGACTTGCTTTCTGCATAGCTTTGCACTAACCGGCGACTGTCGAACTTACACCTGGCTTCTCTGCTTGCAGCCATTAGCATTATCCCTATGCTGGAAATGGCTTTTTGGAAGGCACCCTACCTGATACACCTTCTGATTAACTCTCTTTCGCACAAACGTAACCCCAAGCTTTAGGCAAATGTACTTGGGTCTTTCACTGACGGGTATGACTCCCCTCACGAAGCCTGGTTTTAACCCACAACTGTCTCTGATACTGACAACACATCTGCCTTGCCGTTTTCTTGGCACTCTTGACACAACTGTCTCTGTTCTCTCTGTCTCGTCCGACTATGCACACAAAAGTTGGGCGAAAAATGTATTGGGGCTTGAGTTCCCCTTAAGGCTGGCCATGATGAGGCAAAAAATCATGGCACTGCACAGTTGAAGATCTACGACCATGACAAAGTGGTATCAAAGCCATGCCCCTTGACTTAGCAATGTGGATAGAATCCTTGGGTATCGAACAAAGAAAGCGACCCTCAAAGACATAGTCATAGTGAATCCGTGGTTGAGTATTCGGATGCGGTGTACACCGCGCTATCAACTCCTAACTGGAGCACATAATAATACTCACTCTATATTTCACAATTTTGAAGAGAAGAAACTTGTTCTCTTATAGAACTCAAGAACACACAAGAGAAGAAAATTGTTCTCTTGACTAACTCTCTTTGAATTGTTTTGTTTGGCTTCTCAATTGACTTGGTTACAAATGAGGGAAATGATCCGTTTATATAATACCCCAAAAGACACAAACTAAATAAGTACATGTATACATAATATTCATGTATCTCAACAAAAGAATTTTCATGCATCAATGAATTCATGTATCTAGGAACTATAAATTCATATATGTGTATCATGAATCTAGCTTAATTTCTAACACAAGTTTCATCGATTCACACAACACCACATGTCAGTCTCACCGTCGCAGCAGCCGCCCACCCCAAGCCTTGCCATTGATTCACACAACCCCAACACGTTTCACAATTCGCACGACACCAACACGTCACTTGCAGCATTGGGCCTTATTTGGGCCCAAAAATGAAATCTAAAAGTTAAGAACTATGGGAAAAAGAGAAAAAAAAAGGTTTGAGCCCAAAACCAAAAATCAAACAGATTAGAACCAAACCGATTGGTTTTGCACCTTATTGGACATTAGTTTGGTTCTTGATTTGCAAAAATTGATTAGTTTAGTTCAATTCTCAATTGGGCTAAATACCAAAGGAACAGAACCAGCTATCACTCCTTAGTTGTAGCTCAAAACATTACCATGTTGATCGATCGCATCATCTCTCTCCATTCCGGAGTTCCACTTTTTGGTTCTTTCGGTGGGTTTGAAGAAGAATTCGTGAGTGGCATTTACATTTGAAGCAGTTTCTCCATCTCCATTAGTTGTTCGAAACACTCATCCGCCACCTTTCACCATTCCCGTTTCTGGTTCAAGACTGGCAGAAGAGTTGATCTCTTGGTGCTTGTCTTTCGATTTCACATTGTCGGAGAAGATTTTGGGAAGTGGGGTCTCGGGTAAGGATTTAGGTCTTGAAGGTAGGGGATTTGATGTTTCAGTGAAGGATTCGCTCTTCTTCACTTGCGTCTTCCTTGATTGGTGGCGATAGGTGCTTATCGACGGTTGCATGGTGAAGGATTCGAGAGGTTTGGACGAAGGAGGAAGAAGATGAAGTGGTTGGGGGGGAATTTACTAAATGAATAAACTTCTCTTTTTTGTTTTATTCGAATGGAAGGAAAACAATAATTTAAAATGGGCAACGGTTGGGTTTCTTTAATTGATTCCCTTCCTTATTTACCTTCAAATTATTTCCTTCCTTTTTTGAAAGCCCGCAAGTTTCAACAGAAGATTGCAATTTCGAAATTGCAAATTCGAAATTGCAATTTCTCTTCTCCAGCTTCACCACAATTGCAAATTCGCGATTGCAAATTCGAGATTTAGCAATTTTCACCTGCATTGTTCGCAACTTGCGATTTGCACTT
The DNA here is from genome assembly GCA_033996785.1 of Trichosanthes truncata. NCBI lineage: Eukaryota > Viridiplantae > Streptophyta > Magnoliopsida > Cucurbitales > Cucurbitaceae > Trichosanthes > Trichosanthes truncata. Next base: position 27,651,948 of record JAWPNB010000003.1, on the reverse strand, counting down.
TTTTTTTTTTAACAATTTTCACCTGCATTTAGCAATTTGTTTTTTAATTTAGATTAATAATAATAATAGTGCCTTCAATTCTTTAGTCCAAAAGTTGAAACTTCTTGAGTTAATTCCCAGGTCATTCCCCAGGTAGAGGTGTTCCCTTATTGGTCAACTTAAATACCTCCATCCTAGACAGAAATTTCCTTAGACAGAATTTGTACTCAAGTAATTTCCTGATTTGTGCTAAAGTTGTTGTTATTCACCATTATTAATAATATCTAAATATAATTTTCTTTTTTTTCCTTTTTTCTTTTTTTTCTTTTTCTTTTTTTTTTTGTAAAATAAAATAAATCAAGAAAAACTACTATGTACATCTAACCTGGTGTTCTTTCACTTTTCCTCCAGCAAGGAGATGACAACTTTGTGTCAGTTCAAATCGTCTCCCTAGTAAGGCTTGACTCTCTGACCATTGACCTTGAAGACGTTTCCCTTGTCATCTCTTAACTCAACTGCATCGTGCTCGTAAACTTTTTGAATAACAAATGGTCCAGACCATCGTGACTTGAGTTTTCCTGGGAATAACTTTAATCTTGAGTTAAACAATAGGACATGTTGTCCTTGTTCTAGCTCTTTTCTTCGAATCCTTTGATCATGCCATTTCTTCATTTTTCCTTATAGATTTTAGCATTCTCGTAGGACGCATGTCGAAGTTCTTCAAGTTCATTCAATTGTAGTCTCCTTCTTTCTCCAGCTTGATCCATGTTGAAATTTAGCTTCTTTATGGCCCAAAATGCCTTGTGTTCGAGTTCGAGTGGTAAATGACATGTCTTCCCAAAGATAATTCTGTATGGTGACATCCCTAGTGGTGCCTTGAAAGCGGTCCTATGTGTCCACAGTGCCTCATCCAATCTTATTGACCAATCCTTCCTGGATGGATCAACTATTTTTTCTAATATCGCCTTGATTTCTCTATTTGAAAGCTCGGCTTGTCCACTAGGTTGTGGGTGGTACGCGGTGGCCACTTTGTGTTTCACGTTGTATTTTGCAAGCAGGCTGCCATTATTCTATTAATGAAATGTGTGCCTTCATCACTATCAGCATTCTTGGGGTTCCATATCTTGTAAAGATATTTTTTAGAAGGAACTTTTTGACCACCTTGGCATCATTTGTAGCTGTATCCACTGCTTCTATCCATTTGGATACATTATCCACCGCCAACAAGATATAATGGTTGCCAAAAGATGGAGGAAATGGAACCATGAAATTGATTCCCCAAACATCGAAAATTTCCACCTCTAGCATATACCTCATAGGCATTTCATCTCGTGCTGATAATTCCTGTCCTTTGACACTTGTCGCAACTTTTTGAAAAAATTTGAGCATCCCTAAATAAGGTGGGCCAGAAATATCCACTTTGCAAAACCTTTGCTGCTGTCTTAGTTCCTGCAAAGTGACCTCCATATGGAGCCATGTGACATGCTTCTAAAATTTTTCTCACCTCAACTTCAGCAACGCATCTTCTACACACCTGATTTGGGCCTAATTTATATGGGTAGGGCTCATCCCAATAGTAATACTTCATATCATGGAAGAATTTCTTTAACTGATAAAATGTAGCTTCTGGGGGTATCACTCCACTGACCAAATAATTTGCAATATCTACATACCATGGATCTGGTCCAATTTTCACAGCCAATAATTGTTCAACAGCGAATGCATCATTTATTTCTGTCTTGTCTTCATTCTGAATGATTGTTTCCAGTCTGGATAAGTGATCTGCTACTTGGTTCTCTGTGCCCTTCCTATCTTAGATCTCTAGATCAAACTCTTGTAATAACAGTATCCATCTGATTAGTCGTGGTTTTGCTTCCTTCTTTGAGAGTAGGTATTTCAAGGCGGAATGATCAGTATGAACTATCACTTTGGTACCGACTAAGTAAGATCGAAATTTGTCGAATGCAAAAACTATGGCCAACAATTCTTTCTCAGTAGTGGTGTAATTACTTTGTGCTTCATTCATTGTTTTACTGGCATAGTAGATTAGATGAATTATTTTGTCTCGTCGCTGTGCCAGTACCGCACCTACTGCAAAATCACTTGCATCGCACATTAACTCGAAGGGTTTCGACCAGTCAGGTTCTATCATAATTGGGGCAGAACTCAATGCTTCTTTCAATTTGTTGAAAGCTTCCATGCATTCTTGATCAAATGCGAACCTTCGGTCATGTTCTAGCAACCTACATAAGGGTTTTGATATTTGTGAGAAGTTCTTGATGAATCTTCGGTAAAAGCCTGCATGTCCCAGGAACTTACGAATATCTTCCACAGTTTTAGGTGGGGGTAATTTTGCAATTAGCTCCACCTTGGCTCTATCCACTTATATTCCTTTCTTTGATATTTTATGACCTAGCACAATTCCTTCTTGCACCATAAAATGGCATTTTTCCCAATTTAGTACTAGGTTTGTTTCCTCGCATCGAATCAACACATGTTCTAGATTATCCAAGCATCCTTGATAAGTCTCGCCAAACACAAAGAAGTTGATGACTTGCTAGAGTGATGTGAATAATTATGCAATATTATGTTGTCTATGCGCAAGTGTACACATACTTTTGTAGCAAGCGATAAGTAAATTATCGAATCCACAGGGACTATTAATTCTTCGATTTACAAAATCAATTCCTAGTAACTCAAATTGTAACCAATTCAAATTCGTCAAGGAAATGAAATAAAATAAGTCACTATTGCTGGAACAAAATTAATGCTAAAGCAGCGAAAACAGAGGAATCGTAAAAGAACAAATGAAAACTGGGTTAGGTGCTTTCAACTAAAACAAGGCTCGGATTAGTGGTGAATCATGCTTTAATTAAGTTACAAATTGAGTACATATTCATTCCATTCGACCCACTACAGATTTCACGGTATTCTCCCGAATCACCTAAGTATACTGTTTCATTTCCATTACTTCAGCACATTGAACCCATTGTATTTTGTGTGCGTTAGGTGAGTGATTATCCATAACCTACTCACTTAGCTAGCTACTAACCCTAACAAGAGGCCAACGTGGTTTTTAAGTTTTTAGCCCCTCCTATTCTTCCCAGAAATCAGAAGGACACTGCTCACATCGGCTGGCCAAACGGACATGAACTAATAAATAAGCCCTCTTAAAAACCAAATCGAATGAAAGAAAATATACTCATCTATAACATTAATCAAAAGCAATCATCCTCTAATCCTCACCTTATGGTGATTAGTTCATAATGTAAAAACAACAGCAAAAAAGTCAAAATGTAAACATAATGGAAATGACGCAGAAAATAACTAAATGAAAACAGAAAATGTAATAGAAGAAATCGGAAATCTGCCCAAAACGTTTGACTCAGCATCGGCGTATATCCCCTGGAGAAACCTTTCTTTTATGGAAATCTTCCGTCCATGGCCTCCAAAATCGGAGCTCTCTGCTTCTCCTTCTCTCTCTCTCTTATATCGGGATCTCCCACTTCTTCCTCTCTAAAACGGCGCCCCCAACAACATATATTCCCTTCTTTATGCAAATAAGGGCTGATTAGACAGGTCATGTGACGTGGCGAGCTTCGGTTGGCTGAAATACGTTGATTGGACTGACATTTTCCAGCTCAATTAATGAGTAGCAATTCTCACGTGCGAAATTCGCGCTAGCTGAAATTACCAAATTGCTCCAGCAAACTGTTGTAAAACTGCTGCTCTTGACCTCGGTCTTCTTCCTTAATCAAGCCCTAAATTAATCAAGCTCCTTAATTAGGATAATATTGCTCTAATAATAATGTTACTATATCAAAATTAATCATAGAGCAAAATACATCAAAGCTAGGAGTTTTCCACAACATAATGAGAGAAAATATGACAATTAAGCCCTGATTTGGTAGCTTATAACTCTAAATTTTAGAGTTATCAAACCCCCAAACTTGAATCATTACTCGTCCTCGAGTGATGCTTTCTCCACCTGCACTTGTCAATAGCTACTTCTACTTGACCACTAAATTCTTATATGCATTACCACCATTGCAGCGATGCTCTAGCATCAAACTTACTCCTTCAACTCAATACATACTGTCCTGCTTCAAGATTTCAAATTATGCTCTTTTGCACATGCCTAAGAATTAACTAGACACCTTTTAGCTCCAAAGATTTTATCACTTTAAAAATTCTAATCCTCAAGCTCATTATGCAATCCCAAAACCAAACTTTCACAGGAGTGCTTCCTTTCTAAGACTAATCTTCTAAGCTAGCACCAAACTTGCACTTTTCTTTTCTTTTCTCTTTTTTCTTTTTTTTTCTTTTTTTTAATAACCTACTACTCTCTCAGAGATCCTTGAAGTCACAGCCCTATTTCTTGGAATGAAAACATTTTAGGATGTCGTTCACCCTAGCTTTCAGGTTCATCACCTCATAGGCATAACACTCATTCCACTTCTTTTCTAAGATTGGCCCTCATGTCACTCCCCTCTAGCCTCTCAGAATGGCGACATTTTATGATGAAGCTCACCTAAGCTCTAGGAGAGTTGTGACTATCAGGCTAACACTCATCCCTTACTTTCTTTTCCTTTTTGTTTTTTTTTTCAAAACTTCTTCATGCAGCTTATACCTTCGTTCCAGAATGCTAACACTTTTTGGTGAAAACAACTAGCTACGAGCACAAGCTACACAGAGATTGCTCTAGCATCAAACTTACTCCTTCAACTCAATACATATTGTCCTGCTTCAAGATTTCAAATTATGCTCTTTTGCTTATGCCTAAGAATTAACTAGACACCTTTTAGCTCCAAAGCTTTTATCACTTTAAAAATTCTAATCCTTAAGCTCATTATGCAATCCCAAAACCAAACTTTCACATGAGTGCTTCCTTTCTAAGACTAATCTTCTAAGCTAGCACCAAACTTGCACTTTTCTTTTCTTTTCTCTTTTTTCTTTTTTTTTCTTTTCTTTTAATAACCTACTACTCTCTCGGAGATCCTTGAAGTCACAGCCCTATTTCTTGGAATGACAACATTTTATGATGTCGTTCACCCTAGCTTTCAGGCTCATTACCTCATAAGCATAACACTCATTCCACTTCTTTTCTAAGATTGGCCCTCATGTCACTCCCCTCTTGCCTCTCAGAATGGCGACATTTTATGATGAAGCTCACCTAAGCTCTAGGAGAGTTGTGACTATCAGGCTAACACTCATCCCTTACTTTCTTTTCCTTTTTGTTTTTTTTTTCAAAGCTTCTTCATGCAGCTTATACCTTCGTTCCAGAATGCTAACACTTTTTGGTGAAAACATCTAGCTACGAGCACAAGCTACACAGAGATTGCTCTAGCATCAAACTTACTCCTTCAACTCAATACGTACTGTCCTGCTTCAAGATTTCAAATTATGCTCTTTTGCACATGCCTAAGAATTAACTAGACACCTTTTAGCTCCAAAGCTTTTATCACTTTAAAAATTCTAATCCTCAAGCTCATTATGCAATCCCAAAACCAAACTTTCACAGGAGTGCTTCCTTTCTAAGACTAATCTTCTAAGCTAGCACCAAACTTGCACTTTTCTTTTCTTTTCTCTTTTTTCTTTTTTTTTCTTTTTTTTAATAACCTACTACTCTCTCGGAGATCCTTGAAGTCACAGCCCTATTTCTTGGAATGAAAACATTTTATGATGTTGTTCACCCTAGCTTTCAGGCTTATCACCTCATAAGCATAACACTCATTCCACTTCTTTTCTAAGATTGGCCCTCATGTCACTCCCCTCTTGCCTCTCAGAATGGCGACATTTTATGATGAAGCTCACCTAAGCTCTAGGAGAGTTGTGACTATCAGGCTAACACTCATCCCTTACTTTCTTTTCCTTTTTGTTTTTTTTTCAAAGCTTCTTCATGCAGCTTATACCTTCGTTCCAGAATGCTAACACTTTTTGGTGAAAACATCTAGCTACGAGCACAAGCTACACAGAGATTGCTCTAGCATCAAACTTACTCCTTCAACTCAATACATATTGTCCTGCTTCAAGATTTCAAATTATGCTCTTTTGCACATGCCTAAGAATTAACTAGACACCTTTTAGCTCCAAAGCTTTTATCACTTTAAAAATTCTAATCCTCAAGCTCATTATGCAATCCCAAAACCAAACTTTCACAGGAGTGCTTCCTTTCTAAGACTAATCTTCTAAGCTAGCACCAAACTTGCACTTTTCTTTTCTTTTCTCTTTTTTCTTTTTTTTTCTTTTTTTTAATAACCTACTACTCTCTCGGAGATCCTTGAAGTCACAGCCCTATTTCTTGGAATGAAAACATTTTATGATGTCGTTCACCCTAGCTTTCAGGCTCATCACCTCATAAGCATAACACTCATTCCACTTCTTTTCTAAGATTGGCCCTCATGTCACTCCCCTCTTGCCTCTCAGAATGGCGACATTTTATGATGAAGCTCACCTAAGCTCTAGGAGAGTTGTGACTATCAGGCTAACACTCATCCCTTACTTTCTTTTCCTTTTTGTTTTTTTTTTCAAAGCTTCTTCATGCAGCTTATACCTTCATTCCAGAATGCTAACACTTTTTGGTGAAAACATCTAGCTACGAGCACAAGCTACACAGAGATTGCTTTAGCAAAACCCTTTTTTTTTTTTTTTTTTTTTTTTTTTTTTTTTTTTTTTCAAAACAGGTTGGGTTTGCTTGCAAGGGAGAGGAGTGCATCTTAGGAGTGGAAGAGGAGTGCTCCCTAAGAGTAGATCCTAAAAAAAATTAACAAGCAAAATCTTCAAAAAAAAAAATAATGCTCTAGCAGGTTTAACACGGCCCCCCCAAACTTAAATCGCTCATTGTCCCCAATGAGAGAAAGTAAAGGGAAGACCCCCAAACTTATTACATGCTGGCTAAAAAAAAACTAGAATTAGTCAGTGAAGTAAACTTGGTATGACTTGGTTGGGAATGAGCATTCCTAGACTTCTAAGCTTTAAAAGTGATGGTTCTATAAGAATATATTTAAAGCTTAGGACTTCTTGTGCAAAAGATTCAATAACCTAAGATGCTACATCATCAGCAATCATCCAGCAGTCTTGAATACAAGACTAATTTGACTCAGCATAAGAATTCAAGGTACAAGCAGAGCACAGCTTAATTGACATGCAATTTCTAATTATGCTACTACAATCTAATTGCTTTTATAACAGGCTTAGGCAAGAGCAATTCATTCAGAATTTAATTTAAGAGCTAGGGGGCTAAAACAAAATATACTTTCATTTTTACTACGAGCGCAGGAGATCATTACTACATTCCTAATGACAAGAACAGAGAGCTTTTCTTTTCTTTTCTTTCTTTTTTTTTTCTAGGGCCTAACTGCTAAAAACTAAAAAAAAAATCACAACAACAACTAATAAAGCATAAAGAAACATAAACTGAACAAAGATAAACAATGCAGACATAAAAGCAAATAGCTAAGGGAAATCAGACTACATCCCTTATCCTTCTTCTTCGTTTGATGTTGTAATTCATTATGCCCTAACCCTTTCATTATCAGCCTTTGTCATTTCAACAGAATAAGAATACCTACAACAAAAAAACAGACTCAAAGCAAACATGCAGAAAATAAAAATAACTAAAATGAAAATAAACCAAAACGCAACAAACCATCCGCGGGAGCACAACTGACTTCCAATTAAAGTACCAATGCTCCCTCAAAATTCTTATTTCAACCACCCTCAAATAGTTCGAAAGAGGAACAATTTCTTTGCAACTCCTCCTCCCAATAATATTTGATTCGCTGCCCATTCACCTTGAACTTTCTCCCATCCTTATCAGCAAATTGTCTAAACATAAATAGATCATCCCAAAAATAAAACTTTACCTCATGGAAAACTTTTTCAACTGTTGTTTTGATAAACCAGGGGGCAAAATTCCATAATCAAGATAGTTGGCAAGGTCAACACACCAAGGTGTTTCTACTTCCTTGATGTGGGCTACTGTAAATAACTGTTCATCAAGGAAAGAATTTTTAATCTTGGGTTGCTGAAGCATTTGTTTTTGCTGCTCTAATTTTGGGAGGTGATCTGCAACTTGGTTCTGAGACTCTTTTTTATCTTGTATCTCCAAATCGAACTCCTGGACTGATGGCTGAGTGGGTGGTGACTTTCTATCTACTAACTCCAAAGATTTGAAAACCCTTTTATTGCTAGAAATTTCATCGATGCTTTCTAACTCATGTGCTACACTGCACAATTCCAAATCCTCATTCATAACTTCTCCAAATTTTTGAGTATGTTGCTCTTGCATTTCCAGTTCAAAACTCTCTTCAATCAGCCCTTCCAAAACATTAATAATTGCACAATCTTCGATTTCTAAAGGGTATTTCACAGCATCAAACATATTAAACTTAACCTCTTGATCGCCCACATTCAATGTAATAATCCCTTTTCCAACATCCACCACTGTTCCTCCAGTAGCTAAGAAAGGTCTTCTGAGAATTATCGGGACATTTTTATCTGCCTCATAATCCAGTATAATGAAATCGGCTGGAAATATGAATTTGTCCACTTGCACCAATATATCTTCAATCTTCCCCTCAGGATATGTGATTGATCTATCCGCTAGCTGCAATGTCACAGTAATTGGTCTTACCTCTCCAATGCCTAACTTTCGAAAGATGGACAGTGGCATGAGGTTTATGCTAGCGACTAGATCACAGAGAGCTATTCCTACTTCTTTTCCTCCAATTGACACTGGTATTGTAAATGATCCAGGATCTCGAAGTTTTGGAGGGATAGGATTTGCAACGATAGAGCTACATTCTCCTGATAATGGTACAATTTTATACTCAATTGGCCTCTTCTTTTTGGTGAGCATATCCTTAAGGAACTTCGCATACTTTGGCATTTGCTCAAGAGCTTCTACCAAAGGGATGTTTATATGAAGCTGCTTGAAGATATCGAAAAACTTCTTGAACTGTTGATCTTGATTTTTCTTCTTTAATCGCTGAGGAAATGGTGGTGGTGGTGGCACAAATGCTGGACTTACAGTAGCTGTCTTCTGTGTTACTGTTGGACGTTTTGCTCCAACACTGTCTTCTACTTCAACATTCTCAGCATCCCCTGTATTTTCAGCATTATTTTCTTCTTGTGACACTGAAACTTCTGATTCAACTGCCATTCTTTCTTCTGTTTGCACCGCAGACTCTATAAACTTTTGCTTTTGCTTGCTCAATTTTTCTGCTGGAACAAGAGGTTTTCCACTTCGTAGCTCAATAGCTTGAACTTGTTCCTTACCTTCTCTCTTTGGAAGCTCTGTATCTGAAGGTAGCTTACCTTGAGGTCTAGTCTTCAGCTCATTGGCTAACTGCCCAACTTGTATTTCCAAATTTCTCAGAGATGTTTGTTGACTTTGAATCACTGCGTCATTCTTGACCATATATTCTTTTATCAAACTCTCTAATGATGTTCCTGGTATATGCTGGTTCATTGGCTTTTGCTGCGACATATTTTGTTGATTCTGCCCAAAACCAGGTGGAAAATTCATTCTGTTCTGCCCTTGATTTCCGTGTGCAACATTTTCTTGACCAGTCCATGAGAAATTTGGATGGTTCCTCCACCCTGGGTTGTATGTATTAGAAAAGGGGTTGTTCTTCTGCATATTCTGATGTCCCACGTAATAGACTGATGCAGGATTGGCTGGACAACACTCAAATGTATGCCCCTCTCCACAGTAAACACAAGATTCTGTTGTTATCTGATTAATTGCTGCCGCATTCTGATTTGTATTTCCCAACTGCAAGTTTTTCAGAAGATTTTCCGTGGATGCCATTTTAGCACTGAGAGAAGTTAATGCATCAACTTCAAGCACCCCCCTATTCTTTTTCCCTAAATTCTTCCTGACATCTGACGATTGAGAACTATTTGCTGAGATCCTTTATAGAATCTCATATGCTTCATTAAAAGTCTTAGCTAGAAGGGCTCCATTTGCTTATGCATTTACCATGTTCTGCGTTTCCAGATTCAAGCTGTTATAAAATGTTTCCATCTGAATACAGTGAGGTAGACCATGATGAGGACACTTTCTGAGTAGCTCCTTAAATCTTTCCCACGTCTCACTGAAAGTCTCGTCGTCAAACTGCTTGTAAGCAACTATCTCTCCTCTAAGTTTTGCATTTTTGGTTGGTGGAAAATACTTCATCAAAAACTTCTCCGCCAAATCATTCCACGAAGTTATGGTTCCAGGTCCAAAGGAATTCAGCCATGATTTTTCTTGATCTCACAAAGAATACGGGAACAAAATTAATCTTCTAGCATCCTTCGACACACCTTGCTTTTTGAAAGAGTCACTCACACTTAAAAAGTTTCTTAAATGCAAGTGAGGATCCTCTGAAGGAAGTCCATGAAACTGTCCAATAGACTACAACATTTGAAACATGACGGGTTTCAATTCAAACTCGGCAGCTTCTAGATCAGGTCCAACAATTCCTGGCGCATCAAAAGTAGGCATAGCATAAGCGCGAATAACTCTCTCCCTATCATCCGCCACAAAGATAGGATTATGAGCATCATTCTGTAGACCAACTGCTTCATATGGTCCCTCTCTAGGTGGATTTCCAAAATGTTCCGGTTGATGCTCTGGTAAGTCCTCTTGAATTACAGGTCTCACTTGAGGATTAAAACGTTCGATTGTATGTTTTCTCCCTCGTTGTTCCCTTCTACGCACGTGAAATGTTCTTTCAATCTCTGGATCGTAGTGTAGAGAATAAGGAAATTTTCTCATGCACTAATACAAACCACCTGAATTAAGAACAAACAAACAGCAATCTCAGAATTCAATAAACTCCAGTTACCAAAAATTAATTTAAGTAAAAGAAAAATTGACTAGTCCCCGGCAACGGCGCCAAAAACTTGATGACTTGCTAGAGTGATGTGAATAATTATGCAATATTATGTTGTCTATGCGCAAGTGTACACATACTTTCGTAGCAAGCGATAAGTAAATTATCGAATCAACAGGGACTATTAATTATTCTATTTACTAAATCAATTCCTAGTAACTCAAATTGTAACCATTCAAATTCGTCAAGGAAATGAAATAAAATAAGTCACTATTGCTGGAACAAAATTAATGCTAAAGTAGCGAAAACAGAGGAATCGTAAAAGAACAAATGAAAACTGGGTTAGGTGCTTTCAACTAAAACAAGGCTCGGATTAGTGGTGAATCATGCTTTAATTAAGTTACAAATTGAGTACATATTCATTCCATTCGACCTACTACAGATTTCACGGTATTCTCCCGAATCACCTAAGTATACTGTTTCATTTCCATTACTTCAGCACATTGAACCCATTGTATTTTGTGTGCGTTAGTTGAGTAATTATCCCTAACCTACTCACTTAGCTAGCTACTAACCCTAACAAGAGGCTAACGTGGCTTTTAAGTTTTCAGCCCCTCCTATTCTTCCCAGAAATCAGAAGGACACTGCTCACATCGGCTGGCCAAATGGACATGAACTAATGAATAAGCCCTCTTAAAAACCAAATCGAATGAAAGAAAATATACTCAGCTATAACATTAATCAAAAGAAATCATCCTCTAATCCTCACCTTATGGTGACTAGTTCATAATGTAAAAACAACAGCAGAAAAGTCGAAATGTAAACATAATGGAAATGACGCAAAAAATAACTAAATGAAAACAGAAAATGTAGCAGAAGAAATCAGAAATCTGCCCCAAAACGTTTGACTCAGCATCGGCGTTTATCCCCTGGAGAAACCTTCCTTTTATGGAAATCTTCCGTCCATGGCCTCCAAAATTGGAGCTCTCTGCTTCTCCTTCTCTCTCTCTCTTATTTCGGGATCTCCCACTTCTTCCTCTCTAAAACGGCGCCCCAACAACATATATTCCCTTCTTTATGCAAATAAGGGCTGATTAGACAGGTCTTGTGACGTGGCGAGCTTCTGTTGGCTGAAATACGCTGATTGGACTGACATTTTCCAGCTCAATTAATGAGCAGCAATTCTCACGTGCGAAATTCGCGCTGGCTAAAATTACCCAAATTGCTCTAGCAAACTGTTGTAAAACTGCTACTCTTGACCTCAGTCGTCTTCCTTAATCAAGCCCTAAATTAATCACATAAAGCTCCTTAATTATGATAATATTGCTCTAATAATAATGTTACTATATCAAAATTAATCATAGAGCAAAATACATCAAAACTAGGAGTTTCCACAACATAATGAGAGAAAAAATGACAATTAAGTCCTGATTTGCTTGCTTATTACTCTAAATTTTAGAGTTATCAGAAGTCATCCATGAAGATTTCTACCGTTCGTTCGACCATGTCTGAAAATATTGCCATCATGCACCGTTGGAAGGTTGCAGGTGCATTACATAATCCGTGTGTCATCCTTCTGAATGCGAACGTTCCATATGGGCAAGTGAACATTGTTTTATCTTGATCTTCTGGAGCGATCGTAATCTGGTTGTAACCAGAATAGCCATCCAAGAAACAGTAGTATTCCTTTCCTGCAAGTCTGTTCAGCATTTGATCTATGAATGGTAGAGGGAAATGATCTTTTTTGGTTGCCTTGTTCAAACGTCTATAGTCCATACAGACTCACCATCCTGTTACCGTTCGAGTGGGGATTAATTCATTCTTCTCATTTTCTACTACTGTCATCCCGCCTCGTTTGGGTACACATTGGACTGGACTCAGCCATCTACTATCGGAGAAAGGATATATGACTCCCGCGTCAATCCACTTTATGATCTCTTTCCGTACTACTTCTTTCATTGCTGGATTCAGTCGTCTTTGACTCTCCACAGAATGATTCACTCCTTCTCTAGGTTGATTCTTTGCATGCAGAATGGGGGACTAATTCCATGGATGTTTGCAATGGACCATCCAATTGCTCGCTTGTGTCGTGCAAGTACCTGTGTCAAAGAAAATTCATCATCGTGAGATAAGGTGGCAGAAATAATTGCTGGGAGGGTCTTTTTTTTTCCTACAAAGATATATTTTAGATGTGGTGGTAATGGCTTTAGCTCCAATTCAGGTGGTTCCAGAATGGATGGTTTGATCGGTGCTGCTTTATCTCCGGCCATCCTTAATGGACTTATTTCTTTCACGAATGTTGTTGGTTCAGTTGACCATTTTGACCATTCTTCTTCTTATTCTAACCTTTATTCTTCTAAGTATTCTTGTGGTTAATGAAGCTGCAATGCTTCTACAATGTCTACTCTTAAGCAATCTTCCATGTCTCCTGGGTACTTTAATGCGTTTAGTACGTTGAAGGTGATTTGTTGGTCATGCACTCGCATTGTAAGCTCCCCTTTTTGGACATCTATTAAGGTTCTCCCAGTAGCCAAAAATGGTCACCCTAAGATGATCGGAACCTTTTGGTCTGCTTCACAATCCAAAATTATGAAATCTGCAGGGAACACAAACTTATCAACCTTGACCAAGACGTCTTCTATTTTACCAATGGGGCGTGCAATCAACCTATCTGCTAATTGTAAGGTCACTGTTGTTGGGCGAGCTTCACCTATTCCCAACTGTCTGAAAACGAATAAGGGCATTAGGTTAATGCTTGCTCCCAGATCACATAAGGCCTGTCCAACGTCCGTTTCTCCAGATCATACATGAAATTGTAAAGCTTTCAGGATCCTTTAACTTGGGAGGTACCTTGCTTGTTAGCAATGCACTACAATTTTTCAGTCAGCTCCAGTGTTTCAAATTCTCCCAATTTTCTTTTCTTTGTTAAGATGTCCTTGAGAAATTTAACGTAATTTGGCATTTGCTCAAGTGCCTCCACTAATGGAATATTAATGTGAAGTTGCTTGAGAATGTCCAAACATTTGCTAAATTGGGCATCTTGATTTTTCTTTTTGAGTCTTTGAGGACATGGGGGTGGTGGCCTATAAACCGGTTCAGAGTCCCTTGCTTCAGATGCCTTGGTTGTGACCTTGGCTTGTTCATTGTTTGGTTCTTTTTCACTAATCTTCTCTTTTTCTTAATTTTCCCTTTCTACGATTTCTTTCTTCTCTTCTGCAATTTTATTGGGAATTACTTCTTCCACTTCTTGTGGCATCTTTGGTCCTTCATAGTTAAGCCCACTGCGTAAAGTGATTGATTTTCATTGTTCTTTCCCTTCTCTTTGAGGATTTTCCATAGTGCTTGGGAAAGTCCCTTGAGGTCGATTCTTCAATTCGTTTGCCAACTGCCCCACCTGCATTTCTAAACTTCGTAGTGAAGCTGCCTGACTTTGAATAATGGCATCATTTTTGACATGTTTGCTTCATTTTTGGCCATGTATTCTCTCATCAAGGCTTTTAGTGATGAATTGTGTACTGCAGGTTGAGCTTGTGGTTGTGTCACAGTCTTGGGCACAAAAGTTTGCTATTGTGAATTGCTGAATCCTGGTGGTCCTCCTTGCTTTCCATATGAATTGGCATTAGCTATGTTTGCACCTTATCCTCCCCATGAGAAATTGGGATGCCGCCTCCATCCAGGGTTGTATGTATTGGAATAAGGGTTTTCCCTGGGTTGTCCTACATAACAAATAGAAACCGAATTATGAGGACAGTTGTCAGCCAGATGGTTATCATTACAGTAAATACAAGGTGGAGTAGCAATTTGATTAATGGAAGCTATAGAGGCCTGGTTCCCCAAGGTTAATGATTTTAAGGTATTGTTCATTGCCAAGATTTATGCATTCAAAGCTGCAATTGCATCTACTTCGTGCATTCCTACAACATTTCGGGTGTTGCTTGGCTCTTCTTCCCCCCATTGGCTATTGTTGGACACCATGGCATCCAATATTTCATTCGCCTCGTTCACTATTTTCTTGAGTAGAGATCCATTAGCATATGCATTGACTAGAGTCTTTGAAGCTTGTGTCAGCCCGTTGTAGAAGTGCTCGATCAACAGGCAAGCTGGCAATCCGTGGTGTGGACATTTCCTCACCAGCTTCTTAAAACGCTCCCATGCAACATCTACTCCTTCATTCATTCCTTGTCTGAAGGTGATGATTTTTTCTCTAATTTGTGCATTCTTTGTCGGTGGGAAATACTTCAGAAGGAACTTTTCTGCAAGTTCGTCCCAGGTTGTGATCGAATCTAGGGGAAATGAATCAAGCCATGCCTCCGCGTTTCCCTGTAAAGAAAAAGGGAACAATTTCAGCCTCAATGTGTCATTAGAAACTCCCATCAATTTGAAGGAATTGCAGATTCTCAGAAGTCTTTATGTGCTTGTGTGGATCTTCATTCGATAATCCAGCAGATTGTCCTATCGTATTTAGCATCTGGAACATCACGGGTTTTAGCTCGAAATGGTTTGCTTCTATGATTGGTTCTGCAATCCCGATGTTCAGATTTTGGAATGTAGCAGCTGCATAATCCTTGATGGCCCTATTCCTTTCTTCTGCAATAAATATGGGATTTTGCATAAGATTAGCTTGCTGCTGAGCATTGTTGTTCATTCCATTGTTTTGGCCCTCATTGCCAAGCGGATTAACTCGAGGTCCATCTTCCAGTCGATCCATGAGTGGTTCTTGTAAAATATTTTCCACATATTTCTCCCGGGTGTTCAACTAGCGTTGTTCCTGTTTCTTCCTCCTTTGTTGCATATGGCGTCGGTGGAAGGTTTTCTCTATCTCAGGATCTAGCTCAAAGAGATGAGGCTCTTTTCGCATACACTGGATCTACCCTGCAATTTTTGCAAGTAAAATTCTGCCCTCCTGCAATAGAAAGAGAAATTGCACTCTGTCTTACAATTTTTGCTAAAAACAAAATTTTTGTTAAAACTGTCGTTCCCCGGCAACTGCGCCAAAAATATGATCTGTGTTACACGCAAGCGCACGCGATCGAAGTAATATAAAATGGTATGTGAGTACCAAGTATCGAATCCCAAGGGAACAGAGTAACAAGAATATTGTAAAGCAAAGTGTAAGAAAAATTGCAACTAGAAAACTAAAACTGCAAAAATAAGGTTGGTTGGTGTGTTAAGAAAAATTGTAGAATCAAGAAATGACAATATTGAAATAAAAAAAAATTGCAAAATTGAATTGTAGAATCTAATTGGCAATAATTGAGAACAAATTAGATAGACTTAGTGAATGATAATTCAAAGGGAATTTGGATAAAAATGGGGCTCAAGAGTGTCATTGCTCTAAGTTGTACTTGCAAGCCAAAATTACAATTCCAACCTACTTTACACTCAATTGTAAACCAAAATTGCATCTCCTATTCACCTTGAATTTAGGTTTTTAGGAGGCTAAGTGAGAGACCTATATGTCTATAGTCCCTCTATCTTAGATAGTTTGGTTCAACAATTTTATGGGTTTTGGAGTCTTTAATCCCTATGTCTAGGGTAAGGATTGGCTTATGTCTAAGCTTTTTTTTCTCCATTTCTTGTGTGAAATCTGCTTATCACTAACCCCGTCGGTATTAGATCTAAGCTTGAGTTGCTACCCTAGTTGATCAATCTAGGATCTCAACGGAAATTTATTCAACACAAGCAAACAATTGAGATGTATGCTTGGTTTTTATTGAAATTTAGGCTACAATTACTTCTTAGGGAATTCACATTCTTGAACCCCCTAAGAAGTTTTAGCTCATATTAAAAATAAAAGTATTACAACTAAATTTTGAGAAAAAGTTCATATTAGAAGTTGTGTAAATTGATTAATTAAGGCAAATAATTGTAGTGCTATTCTCGATAAAACTACAAGGAATTCAAGAGATTCTCAATTGAAACAAAGAATCAAGGGCTTTAAACATTCCAGTAAAGACTAAAACTTGACTAAAGGCAGAGGACAGAACCAACTAATAATGGAAATTCATTCAATAAATTTGGCTAACCACTCACTCCATTCCAATCGATTCAACCTTCACCAAATTTAGGAGATGGTTAGTCTTAACAACCCAAGTGCTACTTGAATCGGATTGGACAAACTGGAAAAGTGCAGAAATTGAACAATTTTGCATCAAAATATAGAGAGGAAATCAAGGAAGAATTCTAAAAGAAACTTGCGAATGAATGCTGGATAAAACCACAAAATTAATTCAAAATTGAATTCGACTGAGAACAAGGGGGTAACTCCCACAACTATTCGTCATACAAGAAGGGAAATTCTAAAAACAGAAGTTTGAACCATCGATGAAACAGAGAAAACTAAGAAAGTGCAGAAAAACAGAGTAGTATTTTTGAAATAAACCCACCAACTAAGAATGAGATTAAAACTTAAGCTTACTTAAAAAATAAATCAAATGGAGAACGGGGATTGTACTTCAAGCAATTCTCCTTAGTACAAATAGAAATTTAAATAGAATTGTAATTCTTTGGTTAAAATAGAATGATAAAAAAAAAAATCCAGAAAAACAGAGCTTCGATTTTCCACTTTCTTTTCTTCTTCAAAACCGACCATCCCAATCGAGCTTCTTCCTTCCTCTTTTGTAAATCTTCCTAGGGTTGAAATTTGCCAAAAAAACGCACTCCAATTCCCCCAATTTGTGCAGAAATTTAGGCCCCGTTTGATAATGTTCTCGTTTCTCATTTCTTATTTCTTGTTTCTGTTTCTCGTTTCTCGTTTCTGTTTCTTAAAAACTAAAAACAGAAACATGTTTGATAATTATTTATGTTTCTTGTTTCTTGTTTTTTTGTAAAAATAAAATTTAGTACATATACTATAATAAAACATATAACATGCATTAAAATAAATATAAAACAATTATAAAAAGGTTATAGTATTTTATTAAGGCCCAACACCTAATTAATAATAATAATAATAAATTTTATCCTTCAAATGTTGTTCAAATTTGATTTGCAATGTTATTTCTCACTTCAATCAATTCACCTTGAACGATTTTGACTTACAAGAGTTAGTTCAATTAGACGAATTTGTAAATTGTCTAAGGTCAGACAATCGAACATATCCACATTTCATTAATTTAATAATAAACTTTATTTTTATTTTTTCTTTAAAAATGCATTAGCCAATAATACACGCAAGTAAAATCAGAAAAAGAGAGAGAATGTATATATATATTTTTTTACATTTAATGGTAAACATGAAATACATTATTAGTTTATTTATTTAATAAAAAATAAAACCGTACCAAAAGGAAAAATAATAGAGAATTAAATAGAAAATAATAACTATAAGCTCGTTAATGTAAAATATAAGAAAATAAGAGAGAAGAGAAAAACATAAACGAAAAGAGAAAAGTAAAAAGGAAAAAGGAAAAAGAATAAAAAAAGATAATGAACTATTAAAAGAAAAAAGATTATGATGAAAGAGAGAGAACGAATAGAAATAAATAAATCAAAAAATAAAAATAAAAAAGAAGAAAAAACAAAAAGATTAAAAAGTATTAAAAGAAAAAAAAAGAATGGAAGAGAGAGAAAGAAGAGAGAGATGAGAGATGAGTAAAAAGAGAAATGGGACTACATACATGAAACCTGAAAAAAAAAAACAGAAACAGAATATGAGAAACTACTTTTTGAAGTTTCTCAAAATCTGCCATTTTTTTAGAAACGTTTTTAAAAAATTTAGAAACAAGAAATATGATGATTTATCAAACATGTCTGTTTCTTGAAAAATGAGAAACGGGAATAAGAAACAGGAAACATAAACGTTATCAAACGAGCCATTAGTTTTCCATATATGGGTTTCTTTGCTTGCGCCGGATTTTCAAAAGTCCTTGCCATTCCTTGCTGTCCACAGATTGCAGAATCTGATTTCGCAGCTTGATTTTGCAATTTCCATAATTCCTGCTAACAAGATCAATTTAATCAAAACTTTATTCCAAATGTCATCATATTCATTTCTTATTAAATTGAAGCAATCTTTCAACCATTTTCAATTGGTCTCAGGACAAAACAATGATATTTTAAGCAATTAGAAGTTAAATAAGCCTTAATCTAGGGCTTATCACAGATCATTAGTCGTATTTGTTTCGGCATTGGTGTTGGATTTTCAGTTCAATTTATTTCACTTTATGTTTCAGAAATGGCTCCATCTAAATATTGAGGCTCTCTTAATGTGTTTTTCAACTTTCCATTACAATTGGTATTCTAGTGGCTAATTTTGTCAACTATGGTATTGCCAATATTCATGGTGGATGGGGTGGAGTGTAAGTTTGGGCGGTGCAGCAATGCCTGCATTGTTCATTCCAATGTTGGAGAGAGGTGATGTCGAGAAGACAAGAGCCATGCTCCAACGCATTTGCAGTGTGAGAAGGATGTAGATGCAGAGTTTCAGGACATGGTGGCAGCAAGTATGGCTGCTAAAGCAGTAAAGTATCTATGGAGGAATTTGAAAGTGAGACAAAACAGACCTCCATTGGTAATGTCGATTTTGATCCCATTTTTTCAGCAGTTGACTGGTATCAATGTGGTCATGTTCAATGCTCCTGTGTTGTTCAAAACTATTGGATTTGGAGACAATGCTTCTCTTCTTTCATCTGTCATTACTGGTGGTATTAATGCTTTGGAAACTTTTGTATCTGTTTATGGTACAGATAAGTGGGGAAGGAGGATCCTTTTCTTGCTTTGTGGAACCATACTCATGTTCCTTTTTTAGGTGATTTTCTTTTTAAATTATTAGAATAATGTATGCTATTTGAGGCTAACATCAAAACTTAGAGTTTGATTCTAATAAAAATTCACATTTGTAGGTTTTGATTGGTTGTGTTCATTGCTTGAAAATATAGAGTTTCTGGCCAAGTTGCTTATTTACCCAAGTGGTATGCTACTTTTGTGGTGTTGTTCATTTGCATTACTGTTCAGGCTTTTGCATGGTCTTGAGGACCTTTGGGATGGTTGGTTCCATCGTGAAATTTTCCCACTCGAGATTTGAACGGCTGCTCAAAGCATTACAGTCTCAGCGAACATGTTCTTTACCTTTTTGATTGCTCAAATCTTCCTCACCATGGTTTGCCATATAAAATATGGACTATTCTTCTTCTTTGCATTCTTCGTGGCTTTGATGACTCTATTCATCTATTTCTTCTTGCCAGAGACAAAGGGTATCCCTATTGAAGGCATGTCATATGTTTGAAGACAACACTGATTTTGGAGTAGATGATATGCCTCAACAGCTTTCTAGAATTCACTCTCAAGTTTAGGACTCATTAGCTCAACCTTATAACAAACATTTTTTAGAATTTGCACACTTATACTCTCCGTTTATTGGGCTAACTCTTTCTTTTTCCTTTTAATTTCCAGAAATTTACTTTGTATATAGTCTTCGTAGGGCTTTTGTAAATTTTAATGTTATGGAATAAATTTTATTTTTCATGTTTAGTTTCTGTTCTCTCTCTGTCTGTTGTTAGTGGCATTATATATTTACGGTCTTTTCTCTTTGTAAATGTTCACTGCAATGTTTTATTCCTAAAAAGAGGAATGTTTGAAGATTTGGAGGATTTCCCATGAGATGTTTCAAAATCTTTTGGTAATTTTTGGCATTTCTTTTAAAAAAAAATTGATATGGTGGGTTTTTGTTTCAAAGACAAAAATTATAATAATTGTATTATAATCACAGTCCTTAAAAATAAACTTAAAAACAAATTGCTGAATGAACTCAAAAATAAATAAATAAATAAAAATAAAAACAAATTGCTGAGTAGCCTCTTATTTTATTCCACTTTTGCTGACAAAAGAACAACGCTCTCTAAAACTCAAACGAGGCTGTTCGATTAAGAACTGAAAACTTGTTGAAATAGTTGAAAAGAATGTTACTTCTGTTAGATTACTTGTTGGGCTTGTTCTCTTTCGGTTTTCTTTATTGGGATAATTCTAGATATGACAAAAAAGAATTGGCAGTTTTGGTTAATGGTCATCTGCATTTTTTTTTTATTATGGCCACATGAGGTGCACGTGTGGCGTACTCTTTTGAAAATTCCCAATTTGCCCCTGTGTATCTACACATTCCCGATTTTTTAAAAAAAATTCACTCTCTCCTATTTTATTTAAGGTGTATCTAAACTGAAATTTCAAATATTTACATTACAGTTAATATCTTTATACCCATTTAAAATCGTTTAAAATTCGGGATTTATAAACATTTTATTTTATAAGATTCATTTTTTTTAATCCGACTTTCTTATTTTTCAAGTCCATATACATACTAATTGTTTAATTTATTTTCTTTTATTATTTTTTGTACATTTACTCTATGTTTTTTCGCTTTCATTCGTTGACTCGTATTTCAGTTTATTCCTTCCCATTTTCAAGTTTGTTTATGTTTTTTTTTCACTGTTTTTGGTTTTTCTCTTCTTCTTTACGTTATTTTCCAGGTTGTAGCTTGATACAATTTTTTTTAGGTTTAGATGTCTTTCCTATCCGTCAGTATATTGTATGACGAGATCTAAGATGAAACTAATCGATACCAGAATTTTAAGGTTGCTAATATATTGGTTCGTTTCGATTATAGTTTTCAGCATTTTACTGATTGTATTTGTAACAAACTTCATCTTTCGAGTCATCAAGTTATTACTCGGTTGACTGTTTATAGGAATAGTTCGAATAAATCCAGTATAGTAGAATTACTGAGGACAGGGATGTTATGTGGGTCATTTCTATTATTTCAAATGGTGTTGCTAATAATCTTCATGTTGTTGTTGATTATTCAAAAATTGCTGAATTAGACTGCTCAAATATGTTTGTCTTTAATTACAATGTAGGTAAAAATTTGGATCATTCTAAGAACAATCACAATATGCTTATTCTTTCTAAAATTCTCTATTTATCTCTCACAAATACATAGTATTTACCCATCCTTTGCTTCCTAACTCAATTCAGCTTTTGTTTTTTTTGTTTTTTTTTTTTGTTTTTTATATGTATGCATGATTTAGTTACTATGTAATTTATATTCATTGTTGTGTACTAATATTATATGTTGAAATTTCAAATTCATGAGTACTTTGTAATTTTTATATAATTCAAATACATTGTATTTCTATGTTCTTTTCTTAACTCAATTCAACGTCTGTCTTTCTATGTATGCATGATCTAGCTACTGTATAATTTATATTTTTTTGTTGTGTACTAATATATATGTTGAAATTTCAAATTCGTAGGAAGTATTTTGTAATTTTTATATAATTCAAATACATTGTATTTCCATTTTTTTTTAAAACTTAGTTCAGCTTTTGTCTTTCTATGTATGCATGACCTAGCTACTGTGTAATTTATATTTTGTATTGTGTACTATTATTATATGTTGAAATTTCAAAATTGTAGCATGTACTTTGTATTTTTTATATAATTCATAGTAATAGTTGCTCTATAATTTAGATTCTTTGTATTTTCTGAATACTTTAGGTTGACATATACCACTTATTTAAATTGTATGTTTCACAAGATGGAAATTTTCAAAAGTTTATATCACTTCAAAACATTAACTAGCAAAATAAGTTAAAAATACAAAATTTATCAACAACAATTCATATTATAAACTAGTTTGTCAATAATCCCAAAATACTATAAGATTCAGTACATAAATTTAACAAAAGTAGAAAAGAAGTTCAGTATAGAAATTCAACAAAAGTCTAATTTTGTGTTCAAAAGTGAAGTTCTTAAAGAGTCTTGAATTTCCTAGATTTTTTAATTATTTTTTTGTCTGGCTGAGGTGGAGGTTGAATGTAGGGCCATATGCCAAGGATGTGTCCTGTGTGTCATCGGTTGGTTTATACGTTCCGTGTAGAGCATAAATGTATATACCGGTTGGCTTTAGACTACTTGATGTATCCTTTTGTATGTTCTAGTTGATCTAAACATTTAAAACAAAATTAATTAACATAAAATTGGGTTACTTTGTAAAAAACTGAGCTATGGAATTATACTTTAAATAATAGAAGATAACATTACATAATATAACACAAGTAATGAACATAATATTTAGTTTGCATCGTTCTTTTTACTATACCTTCAAATGTTTGTTCAAAATCTTTTAATCTCAGTACATTAGGTATAACAAACTAGCTAATTTAAAGTATAGAATAAAAAAACATAATCTATTTATATTTTAATATATTGCTACCCTGTATCTTCCCTAAAGATCGGAGAATATTTTAAAATTATTTTTTGTAACTACCTTAATCTTCGGTCTCAAATGTCTTTGTTGTCGCTTCTTCCTTCTCTTATCCCGCGTTTTTGCTCGATGAGAGCATTCTACCATTGGAGCCAAGCTTTAATTAGTTTATTACTTTTCTTATACCTGAGTTTCACGATTTCCTAATGGAGGCAAGATTTTGAGTTTTAAAGGAAGAAAGAGTGAGTATTTCTTACCTTTTTTTGCCGAACAAGCCTAGGAATCATCTTGCTGAACGAGATTTCAAGCTTTGCCAAAGAAGAAGATGGGTTCAACGATTTGAGGAGATTTAGAGTTTTGAAGCTTTGAAACTCGGTTGAAATTATGTGAAGAAACGAAAAAAGAAAAAAACCTAAAATCACTCATTCAATTTGCGGTGAAAGGTAAATCTCTCTCTAAATGTTATTTTAAATTTTAATTAGTATTGTACAGGGTAGCGTGTAAATGATGATTTACTTTGATTTTGAGTTTAAACTATATTTCAGGTTGCATGTGATTTTATTGGTTGTTTAATTTATTCTTTTAACTAGTTTTTTTTTAATCTTTTTGTTATGTAATCAATTGTTAATTGATGTGTATTCTTCTTTCATATTATATCCATTTTTCAATTTATCGTTAAGAGTTTTTTAATTTCTTTTTTAGATTTTAGATCAAGAATCCTAACATCCTTTGTTGTTTAGATAATTTGTTTATCTGTTTTATTTTATATTTGGGTTTTAAATTAATTATAATTACACGATAATTAGAAAATCTTAGATATGAAAGTTGTTAGGGGTAGTCTGGTCATTTAATAACTAATATTTAAAATTATGGATAATGATTTTCCATTTTTAAAAATCTTAGATCGCTTGGCCATTTTTCAAAACAGGAAATAAAAAATGGCCATTTGCGTAGTCAGCCCTTCTTATTTGTTATTCTCTGGGCTTTGTATTGGGCCTGTGTTTGGCCTTTTATTTGAGTCCAAGGTTATTTTGTTTCCCTCTGTTTTTGTACTATATAAGTATACAGTTCTCTAATGAGAAGCCATCTCTTCCAACCTCGTGATTACTTTTACCCTAAATTGTTACTTGGTATCAGAGCCATTATCTCATTTTTATCTTGTTTGCATATGGATCCATCTACTGATGCATACAACACCATAGAAACAAGGGCAGAAGGTGGTGAAACTCAAATAGCAACCTTACAAGGAAACACAGTTAACCCTACCTCCATTCATCCTTTTGGAAATCCTCTTTCTATGGTTCTCACTGTGAAGTTGGATGAGAAAAAAATATTTGCTGTGGAAAAGAATGGTCCTAGCAGTGCTGAGTGGTCAAAAATTGGATGGATATGTCCTTGGAACCAAGGCACCACCAACGGAATATTTAGTTCTACAAACACAAAAAGTAGGTAAATCTGAACGTACTTCAAATCCAGCTTATGAAGCATGGATAACAATGGATCAAGCTCTTCTTGGATGGTTATATGGGTCCATGAGTCATGCAATAGCCATTTCTAAACAAGTTTAGAGTGCTTTGGAGGACCTCTACAGCTCAACAAATCGAGCATGGAAACAAACAATTGAAGGTTGTCTTGCAAAATACCAAAAAGGGCTCCATGAAGATGAGTGACTATCTCACTCTTATGAAGAACACTGCAGACAACTTAGCTCTTGCTAGAGCTTTGGTTGGGATGGATGATCTCACTTCTTATATTATCTTTGGGTTAGATGCTGAATACTTACCTATAATATGTCAAATTAACAGTGGAGAACAAACATGGCAGGGACTTCATTATATTCTCATCACCTTTGAGAATACTCTCATTCATATGAATGTCATCAACCAAGCCACTGAAGTTAGTAATCTTACCTCTAACATAGCTACCAATCTCACATTCAACTGCCAAGGCTCCTCATCTTCTCAAGGTAACAACAAAAACAACAACCAAGGAAGAGGCCAAGGTGGAAACAGAGGTAATGGAGGAAAAGGAAATTACTATCGAAACAGTGACTCTAAGCCTACATGTTAGCTATGTAGCAAATATGGGCATTCTGCACTTGTTTGTTATCATAGGTTTGAGAAGGAGTTTGTGTCCCCAAATCAAAACAATGAAGAATAGAACACAGCCTACATTGTCACATCAGAGATAGTTGTTGATCCTAACTGGCTAGTAGATAGTGGAGCATCCAATCATGTTACTTCTGACCTAAACAATCTGAAGGTGCAATCTGATTATCATGGTAATGAAACGATCTCTGTTGGTAATGGCTCCAAACTCTTAATTGCTAATGTTGGTCACAACATCTGTGATGCTAAGAATACCTCTGTGCACTTGAAAAATATCTTACATGTGCCTAGTATTAAAAGAAATTTGTTGAGCATATCAAAGTTGACTGCTTGCAACAATTTTATTGTTGAATTTACTTGAATAATTGTTTTGTGAAGGACAAGGCAACAGGGAAGGTGGTGCTTCAAGGGAGACTTAGAGATGGCCTTTACCAACTCCAATTAAATCTACCCAAGGTAAGCCAAGAGTCAGGAGCAAGTGTCTCAAACCTCCTCCTCAAATTTTGTGTCTGTAGTTAATCCAAAGTCTGTATATCCATCTAAGTCTTCAAACTTTAATATTCCAAAATAGTCAAGAGTCAAGAGAGTTTAACGTTTAGGTCATTTTTCAGATAGGGTGGTGAGACAAATGCTCAAAGTTTGTAATGAAAAAGTTTGTCAATGAAAATCCTACGTTTTGTGATGCTTGCCAATTTGGAAAGGCTCATTCTCTTCCTTTCAAATCTTTTAATCCTCAAACTAAAGCACCACTTGAGCTTATTCATTGTGATCTTTGGGGGCTTTCACCAGTTTCATCCACTCTGGTTATAACTATTACATTAGCTTTGTTGATAATTTTACAAGACTCACCCATATATTTCCTTTAAAAAGGAAATCTGAAGCTTTTGACCCCTTCCTTCAATACCAAAGTCTTGTGGAAAACAGATTTGATAATCGAATTAAAATTGTCCAAAGTGATTGGGGTGGAGAGTTTAAACCTTTTGTCCCTTATCTAAAGACAAAATGTATTGAGTTTCGACATCCATGTCCTCATACAAGTGAACAAAATGGAGTTGTTGAGAGAAAACATCGCCACATATTAGAAATGGGTTTATCTCTCTTAGCCCAAGCATCAATGCCCTTGAAATATTGGTGGGATGCCTTTTTCACATTTGCCTACATTATTAACCGACTTCCAACTCTTGTTCTTAATCATATCTCACCATGGGAAGCTGCATATGGCAAAGTACTTGACTACAAATTCTTAAGAGTTTTTGGTTGTTCATGTTTCCCTTGTTTAAAGCCATATCAAAGACATAAGTTCCAATTTCACTCCACCAGATGTGTCTTCCTAAGCTATAGTGAAACTCACAAAGGCTACAAGTGTCTAAGCTTAAGTGGTCATATATACATCTCTAGGAATGTCATTTTTAATGAAGATGAGTTCCCTTATAAACTTGGCTTCCTAACCAATTCTACCTCAACTCAACAGTCCTATGAAACTATTATCACTTGGCTAAATATACCCACTGATGTGTCTACCATGTCTCAGCCCACTTCTCCTCCCACCATTGAGTCACCCTCTGTCTCACCTAGCCTAAACTCATCCTCATCCTCATATAGTCTAAACTCCAATGAAGCAAAACCTCTCCCCGATGCAACAGAGACTCTAGTTGTTCTTGAAACAAGGGTGTTGATAGAAAATGATTCAGGAATTGAAACAAACAGAAAAATTGTTGTTGAAAAATAGGAAAACAGAGAAATGGCAGTGGGTACTTCACATCCTATGCAAACTAGATCTAAAAGTGGAATTTTTAAATCCAAAGTGCGTACCTACCTTGCTGAAAAACAAAAGAACAAAATAATAAATTCAGAATGTGAATCACAAACAGTGACTGAGGCACTTCAATCCCAAGAGTGGAAAAATGCAATGAGTGAAGAAATGAGAGCCTTGATTACAAACAATACATAAAGACTAGTTCCTTTTTCGAAGGACTATAACTCGGTAGGAAATAAGTGGATTTTCAAGACCAAGTACAATCAAAATGGAACTATTCAAAGACTTAAAGAAAGGCTTGTGGCGAAGGGTTTTCATCAACACCCTAGCTTGGACTTTGATGAGACTTTTAGTCCTATGGTGAAAACTCCTACAATTAGAATAATCATATCCATAGCAGTTGCAAGAGGTTGGAGAGTGAGACAACTTGATATCAACAACGCTTTTCTAAATGAAGAGCTTGATGAAGATGTTTACGAAGGGAATAATCGAATTAAACCCACAGCAAAAGTGTTGAAATTGATTTTGATTTTATTTTAGAATTAAACGAAAAATAATTTTAGGCTAAGCAAAACATACCTTTGAGATAATATGGAGATATTTCAGGCGGGTCTTTATCTCCTCCACAAAGTCTTCCTGGCTATGACCCGAACACATGACCAAGGCTTGTGGGAGCTAGAGATGTCCACGGGGCGGGGCGGGGCCAGGGAATGGATTCCCCGTCCCCGTCCCCCCCCCCCATTTCATTCCCAGTCCTCTCGAAATTTCCGTTTAATTTCGCGGGGATCGGGGCGGGGATTCCCCGCGGGGAATTCGCGTGGATCTGGTTCCCCACTGGGAATTTTTCCCCATTTTTTTTTTATCTTTTTTATTTTTTTAAATTTATTCTCAACCATAATAAAAAGTATTTCTAAATGAATAATTTTCAATATAATTCTATTTAAAGTAAATGTTATAAAATTTCCTAATAAAAACAATAATATATCATAAGTAAAAATACTATAATGTCGAAACAACTTAATTTCTAAAAATTCAAATTTCAATATTACAACATAAACTTTAATTTTTTTTTTATAACGAAATAGTCTTAAACTAATTCCTACTATAGTTTTTTTTTTTTTTAAAAAAAATTCTATTTATAGGTAATATTATATATATATATTATTAATCAGGGAATCAGGGCGGGGCGGGGCGGGGAATATATTCCCCATCCCCATCCCCGTTTAGCCAACGGGGAAAAAAACTCCCCGCTCCCTCCCCCATTCCCCGTGTAATCAGGGATTCCCCACCCCGTTCGGGGCGAGTCCCCGCGGGTTAAATGGACATCCCTAGTGGGAGCCTCTAGAAAGAAAATCGATAAAGGATTGGAGAGGAAAAGGTTTAGAAAAAATTCTCTAATTTTCAATTGAGGAGATGTCTCTCACGGCTCAACCCAAGGGCCCTATTTATAGAGACCTAGAACAAATCTTTGCCATAATTAAAATATTATATTTTAATATCAATATATTAAAATATATATTATACTTATTTGAATCTCATTCAAATCTCCTACAATATATATTTATTTCAATCTCATTCAAATAAATATCTAATATATTAAAATATATATTATACTTATTTGAATCTCCTTCAAATCTCCTACAATATATACTTATTTGAATCTCATTCAAAATTTCAAATATATATATTAAAATATATATTATTCTTATTTGAATCTCCTTCAAATCTCCTACAATATATACTTATTTGAATCTCATTCAAAATTTCAAATATATATATATATATATATATATATATATATATATATATATTTCATATATTTGAAATTTTGAATGAGATATATATATATATATATATACACATTAATCATTTTAATATTTAATGTATCAAATACAATAAATATATTTTTCTCTTTTATTTTTAATATATCTAATATATTAAATATTGATTTGAACATTTCAAATTCCTCTTTCAACTAAACTGATCATTTAGTGTTACAATGAACTAGCAAGGAGACCTCATGGACCTATAGATTATAAGCTCCAATGATACAAAATTTATTAGTTAAACTCTTTAATTAATCAATTTTCATTCATGAACTCTAAGGTCACTTCACTATAGACCTAAAGTTGTACTTTTATGCACTGTAGGACAAGTTGTGTCCATGAATATAATCACTACATGCAAGTCGATCCTTAACGAGTTGTTCGTACTACAGCTAGGTCAAAAGTCAGTTTTACCCCTCTAATTATCTTGCACCATAAGTACCCATTGATCCTCTAATGAACAATTTGCTTATGATCCAATCATAAACTAAGTCCCTCTCTAGCCAGTGAGAGGGTGAGACCCCATTGTTCAAGTCCCGAAATCAGTACTTAAGGTAACTACTCATCTATTTACCCTATATGGGAAAGAGTGAATTTCATCTTGTGAGATAATGTTCCCAGCTCCCTATTTGGTCAAGTCCCCAAAATGGTAGACTTATTGAATCGACTACAAAAACCACTCACACCCATGAAAATCAAAGGACAAACCCTCACAAGTAGGAGTTCATACTCACTCAGGATTAAGATCGAGTCGCATATGATCATCCTGATGAAATATTAATCTTCTCAATTAACGAATTTATAAAGAGAGATTAAATATTTCATAGTCCAATCTTATACAAACTCATTGTATAAGATACCCCTACTCACATGTCTCCACATGAATGATTTGGATCAAATCATTTGTAACTATTACAAAGTAGGTCGTACTAATAGTGTTACTAAGATAAGGCAGCGAATTTTATCCATATACTATGACCCTTTAGGTTATTTCTTGAACATGATCCTCCCGTATGTCAACCACATACTATTCAAGATTACACTAATAACCTTGGATTTTTCATATAATGGATAATATTATATTGAAAATAAAATAATCAAAATTATTATTAATTATTAAATAGATCATTAATTACAAGGCTTTAGGGCATAAATCCCAACAGTTTATATGCTACAACATGAGGAGTTTATTGATCAAATGTGGCCTAATCACGTGTGCAAGCTTAACAAGGCCTTATATGGCTTGAAGCAAGCCCCATGAAAGGCTAAAGAATGCTCTAGCTAAATGGTGGGTCACTACAAGAATTTTGGTTTCTCTCGACGCAGCAAATGTTGTAGGGAGAAATAGCTTTTCCCAATGCCATATTAACGATGTCGAAAAAAGTACCATTTTCCAATGCCATGTTATAGGCATCGGGAAAGGGGTGAATTTTTGCCGACACCGTTTCAAATGGTGTCTGAAAAAAGTGGCCCTTTGCCCTCGTCATTTTAAATGGCATCGACAAAGGTTGACCTTTTTCCTACGCCATATGAACTGCATCCGAAAATCGAAAAAAGGTCACCCTTTAGTCGATGTCGTTTTAAACTGCGTCAACAAAGGCTATTTGATGCCTCTTACATGGCATCGGGAAAATTTTCACTTAGAAAGTCCTAACCCCCTTTCTTTTTCTTCCCTCTTTTTTTTCTCCCTCTCCTCTGTTGCAGCCACCATACTTTCATTGCTTGCACCGCCGCCTTCCACCACAGTCTCGCCATCACCACCGTCTCCATTTCTCTTCGCGTTTTTCCGTTAGGCTTCCATTTTTTTTTCTTTTTCTCCCTCAACGTTTGAATTAGAAAAAACTCTTTTGGTTTTGGCTATCTAAAATCTTGATAAAAGTTTGAGTTCTTTGAGTTGTTGTTTATTTGCTTTTGTGTTTATTGATGGTAATTTTGTAATGGTTTATGTTTTTTTTTTTTTTTGTGTATTTTTAGTTTTAAATTGGAGAATAGATTTCTTGGTGGAATTTTGTTTGGCGAATGATTTGATTGTGGTTCAATTGAGCATTTTTGGTGGCATGTTGTTCATTATTGTTTGAATTGGTATTGATTATGTGTTGGTTATTGTAATGAGAGGTTTGTTTCTTTCTTGAATTTTTGTTTAGGATTTCTTTTGTTTTTTAGCCTAGAAGCTTTGGTGCCAAATAAAGAAATTAAATCGATGAGTTAGTGGGATTTGAAGTGAGATTTGTTAAGTTAGGCATATTTTTTTTTAAGTTAGTTTGAGTGAGTTTGTGGGGTGAAGTGTGTAATGGGTGGTGAAGTGCTAAGAGATTGTTTTGGTTGTTATGCTCCTAAGTTTAAGTTTAGTTTTAATATTATGTTCCTAAGTTTAGATAAGTTTGTTAAGTTTAGTGGTTTTGATTGTTTTAATCCGTTTAAATGGGTGGTGTGTACTAAGAGATTGTTTTGATAAGTTTAGTTGGTGCTTAATTAAATTTTATTTTTTTGTAGGTGCTTTGGGGTTGATGTACGTGTGAGTAAGATTATGGACGAGATTTAGGATGCATTTACGAGAAATTTTATTTTTCCTAGGTGTTTTATGTAATTTCAGTTTTATTTCCAATTTTATATAAACAGAAATAGTAAAAACAAAATTTGTTGTTTAGTTGATTTAAAATATGGAAAATATTTGGTTATTATATTCAAATGAAATTTGGAATATTTTGTTGTATATACATTTATTATCAGGTAAAAAAATTGAATTACAATAATATTCGAAAGAAACACAAAAAATGAGATTTAAAAAATAATATTAAAAATCAATACCAGACTTCTGTTGATGGCAGAATAGGTGGCGTCAATGGAAGCAGTGTCGACGCCGATAAGTCAGCATCGGCAGAAATGACTTTAGTTGACGCTAATTTTTCACTGTCAGCAGAAGTGGCTTTTACCGACATCATCTATATCTGTATCAACTAAACCCTCTCCCAACGGGTCTATCCCAAGGCCCCTGCCGACACCCATTGTTGCATCCCGACAATCTTTTTCGATGCGTTTTTTGGCTTTTCACGATGCTTTTGTGCATAAAAAAAAGTCTAAATCCCTGTAGTGGGTTTCAAAAACTCCAAATCGAATAACTCCTTGTTTCACTTCAATCGAGGTAATCAAACTCTAATTGTGTTAATCTATGTTGATGATATCTTAGTCACTGGGAGCTGCAACTCTATGATTCAAAAATTTATTCAAGAGCTCAATACTATATATCTATGCCTTGAAAGATCTTGGAGAACTTGATTACTTCCTTGGTGTTGAAACTTTTAGAAATAATGAGAATGACATGCATTTAACTCAAGCTAAGTACATAAATGATCTACTTGATAGATTGAAGCTAAGCCACATCAAGCCTTGTGGAACACCAGCAGTGACAGGAAGACCTATGTCCGCCCCACGAAGGACAACCAATTGAAAATCCTACTATCTATAGAAGTGCCATTGCAGGGCTGCAATACTTAGCACATACTAAACCCAAAATCAATTTATATCTACAAGGAACCAAGAATTATGGGCTACTATTGAGGACATCGAATGACTTACAAATTACAGCGTTCGCAGATGCTAGTTGGGCCTGCAATCTTGATGATAGACGTTCCATTTCAACATATCTCGTGTTCCTTGGAAATTCACTGGTGTCATGGGTGTCTAGAAAATAAAGGGTGGTTGCACGATCTAGCAAGGAAGCCGAGTATAGAGCTTTGGCACATGTAGCAGCGGAATTGAGCTGGATTCAGTCTCTATTGAAAGAACTTGAGCTCCCTGCTATGGCATCTCCAGTGATTTGGCGTGACAGCATAAGTGTACTCTTACTAGCCTCCAACCCTGTTCTTCATTCACGAAGCAAACATGTAGAAATTTATTTGCATTTTGTTAGAGACAAGGTGATTGAAAAACACTTAGAGATCAGATACATACCTACAGGAGAACAGCAGAACAGCTTGCTGATGGTCTCTCCAGATGCCTCTCTAAAGCGAAATTCAACACCATGCGTAGTAAACTTGGGGTCTTATCAGTCCCATGTCATTTGAGGGGGGAGTTGAAAAGAATGTTACTTCTGTTAGATAACTTGTTGGGTTTGTTCTCTTTGGATTTTCTTTATTTGTTATTCTTTGGGCTTTGTTTTGGGCTTTTGTGTTTGGCTTTTTATTTGAGTCTAGGGTTTTTTCGTTTCCTTCTATTTTTGTACTGTATAAGTGTACAGTTCCCTAATTAATGAGAAGTCATCATCACTTCCAACCTCCGTCTGTGTGATTGCTTTTACCCTAAATTCTTACTGAAATTGATTAAAAAAACCCAATTAATTGATATTTCTTCAGAATTAATTAAACATATTGAATTAATTTGATTCCTTCATATTGGGTCCTTGAGAGAAAGAGTTTGGGGTTTAAAGAGAGAAGGAAAGTAATAAAATTAAAAATTTAGATTTTTTTTTATCGATGATTCGAATCTTTAACCTCTTAGTTAAGTGTATATGTCTCAACCAGTTAACTATGCTTAGGTTGACATAATATTAGAGATTTATTAACTATAAAATTGAATGTTGAAATAGTTAATTAGATACTTTTTAAAATTAAAAAACCTATTAAATATCATATTAAAAATTTAAGAACTTAGTAAATATTCCTAATAGTCAAAAGAATCTATAGACACAATTCTATAAGGTTATTAACCAATAGTCTAACCTATTTTCTTTACATAGATTATTACCATCAAAACTGAGTTCAACTTGAATCCTCACAAATATCAAAGAGCTTATCATTAACACATATAGAAGTAAATATCTTTAGTAGCCAGCAAAAAATTATCAATCATTTTACACCTTAAATGATACGTTATGTTATTGATTAAAAAAAAAATGTATCTTCTTTTTTCCTTTTTCATTCAACAACATTTGGGATGAATGGATTCAAATCTTTGACCTTTCTGGAGGTGCATTCATAGTATCCAGGTTTTTAGGTCATATGAAAAAAGAAGTGTGATTAAACTGATAAGAACAGAATAATGGAAATTGACTGTAAGCTAGATCTAGAAATGGAAATAAGAAGAACCAATGAAGTTCGTGGGATCATTTCATAAAGCAGAAGATATATATAGAGAATTTAACCATATATATAGAATGAGAAATATGAAATGAACCAAATATGACCTGAATAGGCAAAACATGGGATCCATATCAGCTATTGGAGTAACAAAGGGAGGAGAACCAAGGTCTCGACTGGAGCCACTAAATTCTTCATAAGCAAGCTTTAGCTTCTCGTGGATTTTTCTCCTTGTTTTTTCCACCTCCCTGCCAGGCGGATTTAATATAACGTTCCACTTCCACGTGGATCTATTTCCATCCATTAAGATAACGATAAGAGCATTTTTAGGGCATTGATAAAAACTTTTTAAAGGTCAGACGTATTTTCTAGAATTTAGCCTAACTTTTATTGGCTCTAGGGTTAGTCTTCTTTTTCTTCATTATTTAAGTTTATCCGTAAGGAATAAGAAAACCACACAGGAATCTTCTTGTTTATATGTATTATATAATTTGTATACTACAATTATATCCTTATTTTATTTTATTTTTTTAAAGTTCAACAACATTAGTGACCAAAAATTTCAACATTTGATCTCTTGGTCAAGAATATATATTTCTTAACTAGTCGGACTACGCTTAGGTTGACATTCTTAATTACCTATTATTTTGTGGAATATATATATATTTATAATCCGTAGATTTAATTAATTAAAAAACAAGATTAAATTACAAGTTTAGTTCTTCAACTTTCAAGTTTGTGTCTAAAAAATCTCCAACTTTAAAAAGTGTCTAATATAATAGGACCATGTCTGATCAATTTTGTGTTTAATATAAGTCCCTAAACTTAAAAAATGTTTAATAGATCCTTAAACTTTCAATTTCGTGTCTAATAGGTACATGATATGTTCGAAATTTTTAAAAACTAATTTATCTATTTGACATAAGATTGATTTTTGTGTCTAATAGGACCCTAAACTTTCAATTTTATGTTCAGTAGATTTGCAAATTTTAATATGCGTCAAATAAGTCAATGACCTATTAGATAGAAAATTGAAAATTCAAAGATCTATGGGACACAAACTTGAAAGTTTAAGGACTTATTGGATACTTTTTAAAGTTTAGGGACCAAATAGACACGAAACAAATTAAAGTCAAAGGATTTATTAAATACTTTTTAAAGTTCAAAGACCTAATAAATACTAACTTAAAAGTTCAAAAACTAAACTTATATTTGAACCAAACAAATTATTTTTATAGTTATTTTCAATTTTAAACACGGTATGAAGATGAAGGGGTTTTAACTTTTTAAAACTAAAATTTCAACTTGTGGGGTATATATTACACTAGATCCAACTACACGCGCGCGCGCGCACACAAGTAGATTATTTAGTAGGAAAGTTAAATATTCAAGTAGATAAATTTCTTTTACAGACTAATTACTCTTGCAGCCTGCTTGTTTTATGGGAGTTGGGTTTTGAGTTTTGACATGGATAAAAATTAGGACTAACAAGGAGGAGTGACAAATTTTTAATAGTCCAACTTAAAAAATGACTAAAAGAATAACATATTATAAATATTTCTAAACGTGTTTTCAGTTAGAATCTCTAGATTATATTTAATTTAGACTAAATTACCACTAATGTAAATTCTATTTTTTTTTATTCAACAAAAAAAAAAAAACTGTAACTACGCCTACTTATAAGGAGGAGAGAGTGTAAATACTAATTAAATTATAATTTGTTAGTAAAACAATCTGTTTTTAAGTTTACATTAGTTACTAGTTTAGTGTCATAACACATTTAGCATCTAAAACTAACATGGAAGCCACTAAAAACTATATGAAAATGCAATGGGGTAGTAGTACATTATCTATATTACACTAATGCCTCAATACAAAACATGAAGCAGATTTGGTATGTAACTTCATAAAAAAATACTAATAAAATTGAAACCCTTAGAGAAGCCTCAACAGGGGTAAATATGCATAATTTCATCTTCCATAAAAGATCCAGAAAAATAAAATTAGTTAGCACTTAATGAAACCCAGTCAATTTGCAAGCTAATAGTAGAGTTATGCATCTCATATATGTGTCAATTACACTTAATGTAACCCAATCAATTTTAATTCTTCTTCCATTGTGAGCAAAATGTTTCATTCCTCCATCTTCCTTCTTTTTCTTCATCCCAATCAATTCGAACTCTACATTTTAAGTTAAGTTTTAGTTGATTTTGAAACAAAACCTACCATATTAAAATTTGGGACTCCATCCCATTTTTTTAGGAATTTTGTTGAATATTGAATTTTTTTAAAAATAATGTGGCTTGTAGGACCCACGTGTCTCTCTCTCTTTTCTTTTTAAGTTTTATATGATTTATTTTTATTTAAACAATGTCTTTTGTTAACCTACCATAAATCAACTACTACATTTTTTTGTTTAATTTAAACTTTAATGTTATATTTTGTGGTACCAGTGTATTGTCCTTCTAGATTTAGTTGCCATATATATATATATCTTAGTTGAACCATAATAGAGAATGTACACAGACAATGTAAATAAAATCATTACACATCTCGTCTTTGTATATACCAATATTTATAATGTGAGCTAGATTCTTCATTTCATGTGATCATTTTTCGTCCTTGTGTATATTGGTATTTACATTGTTCGTGTCCACAACAACACAACAATCATTACACATTTCCTTTGAAAAAATTGAAGAGCACCTAAACAACATCTCTATCTTCCGAAAGACGATTTATTTACCTCAATCCTAAAGAAGAAGAGCATGAAATTCTCAGTTGTTTAATTTTAAACTTCAATGATATATTTTGTGGTACCATTTTATTGTCCTTCTAGATTTAATCTACAATTTGATATGACTAAAGTTGATAACATCAATATAAATATTGTATGTTACTGTGTTACTAAGATCAGATAAGGTTAGAATAGCCAAGTATGTATATATGTATGTATATATGTAGTTGAACCATAACAAAGTATATAAACAGGAAAATATATATATACTACGTGTGTGTGTGTATATATATATATATATACGTTTACTTGAATCATAACATAGTATATACACATGCAATGTAGAAAAAATCGTTACACATCTCGTCATGTACATACTAGTATTTACAATGTGAGCTAAATTATTCATTGTATTTAATCTTTCTTTGTCTTTGTGTATATCGGTATTCGCATTATCTGGTCTACAACGACACAACAGTCATTACACATTCTAGCTATTTGACAAAATTGAGAGCACCCAAACAATGTCCTTGTCTTCTGAAAGTCTTATAATGATCGATTTATTTACCCATTCCTAAAGAGGGAGAGACGTGAAATAATTATTGTTCCAACAATGAATTTGAGGTAATTGTCGATGGATTTCATGAGTTAAGAAAGCGTTGAGTCATGCTTTACAGAGATACAGCCAGATTTAAAATTGTCATAGATATTTTTCTCGTCCCAATTACCATTGTTTAGAATTGTAATCAATTTAAGAGACATTATTTTTTAGTAATTGGAATGATTCGAAGAAGTGTTAAATTCAAATGGATCAAGGCGTTTGTAAACTCTCTAAAATTCAAAAAGAAGCAAGGTTTGGTCAAGTTTTGGTCCAAATGTCGTGAAGAAGTCTTTAAGAGACAAACTTTTAGTTTCTAACTCTCCAAAGCTTGAATGGAGTAAAGTTTGGATGAACTCTGGTCCAAAACATCGCAAAAAAAACTCTTTAGGAGACGAACTTTGAATTTCAAACTCTCCAAAATTGAAAGCAAAAATTTGTTTGAGATTTGTTCCAAACATTGCGAAGAACCATTAGAGAGAAAGCAAAATCCAAACCTCTCAATCAAGGAGTCATGGTTGTGGTAGATAGTGTAAGAGAATGAAATTTTATGCAATAGGTAGGTACAAGGTTAATACTCGCGAATTTTGATATTTTCTTGTATTGCAAAGTATAGAGACAACTGTAAAATTAGAAAAATTAGTGTCAGGTGGTCCAATTGGAGATCGAAAGCGTAGGCATAGAAGTTTGTAGCTTCTAATACTAAGTTTTTATGTTCAATATAGAGTGTTGAAGCTTCCTTTTACAATGGTTGGTTAGAGTTGATCACAATGCATGAGGTTTGCATTCTCGAAGGGAGAATAAGCTATATATTCTTAACTTAGCCTGGTCTAATTGAGATTATGATCACAACTCTCAAAAAATCGAGGGGTTCAACTGGGCCGAGCAAAAATGTAGCGAATTGAGATCTTAAAAAGTTTTCAAAGACACTATAGTTTTAGAAACATACGACTTTTTGGTAATTATGACACTTCACGCATTGCGTTAAGATTGTTGTGTTTTCAAATTTGTAAAGAAACATATGATCTCTCGGTGACTTGAGAATTTGTACCTTCAACCTATCATCTGCCACGTGTTAAAATCCAGCACAACTAATTTACTTTGAGTTTTTTTTTCAAGTTTTACATGGCAAAAATCATTCATAATCTTTAGAACCGAAACAGAAATATGAAAGGTTCAATTTAATTTAATGAAATTTTTTTTATCTATTAATTGAATGTGCATAATTTATTTGTTGATTTCAATATTACAAAAATATTTCTGTTGAGTATAAAAATTATAAATTTCAATTTTATGATAACCAATCAAATGAAATATAAAGATTAAATTATAAATTTAGTCTTAATTGTGTCTAATAGTTAGGTCTATGAACTTTAGAAAATATCTAATTGGTCATTGATTTTTTTTATTTTGTATCTAATAAGTTCCTGAATTTCGTTTGATATGCCCTTAAATTTTAAGTTTTGTACTTAATAGGTTCTTCACATATTAAACAATTTTTAAACTTCATGAACCTATTAGTGCTATTTTTTTTTAAAAAAAAAACCTATCATATTGAAAAGAAGTCCTATTAAATACGAAATTCAATTTTATACCTAACAAATCTATAAAAAAAATTTCAAAAAAAATCTCAAATAGATTAGATACTCATTAAACACAAAATAGAAAGTTAATAGATTTATTAGTCATTTTTTTTAAGCTACACAAGTTTAAAAAGTCAAAAATTAAAACTTGTAATTTAATCTAATATAAATTTAAATAAGGTTATCGTTTTAGGGCTAAAAAGAAGTAGATGTACTTTAAGTAGTGTGAGAATAAGCCGTGTAAGTACCAAAACGTTTCGTGGCTTGTTGGCTTAGTGGGGGTAACTGAGCATGTGGCTTAATGCATTCCGCATGTCGCAGGTTCGATCCGTTTGGGTACAGAGGAGGAAAATAATAATAATAATAATGGTGATTTATCGTTGAGGTATTATAAAATACCTTTTTTACAGTATATTATAAAATGAAAGGTACCAAATTTCAAACAAAAATAATAACAAATAAATAAATAAATATATATATATATCCCTCTCACTTTCTCTATGTTTCCATCACCTTCTTTTTGTCTATCTCACTCCCCTTCTCTCTCAATTTTGAGAAGGAAACCATTTTATTCTAAAAGACAATTAGGAGGTTGTTTTTGGGATCTCCTTTGCTTCTACATTTTCTTTGAGTCTGTAGAATCTTTTTTATCCTAAAAAATTGATTGTTTACATCTCGTTTGATAATCATTTGATTTTAATTTATTTTTACTTTTGAAAGTTGTGTTTGTTTTTCACTACAATAATTTCCATCTTTCTTGAGAAAACATTTGAATTTTTAACCAAATTCTAAAAACAAAAATAAGTTCTGAAAACATATGTAAAATGAGTTTCAACACGAAGAAAAACAGAGAGAAGAGGAGGAAAGACGAAGCTCTGTAAAAATGCTTTTCTCAATTTTCTATATTTCTACTGTAGCAAGTCCTCAAATAAATAGAGGAGAAAGATCAAATCAACAAATTTACATGAGGTTTGTTATAGATAATAAAACATGGCACTAGCCTATTTGTTGACTCAAAGGAAGAGGACAAAACAAAATTCTCTAGAACAATGCTTGGATGACTCCACCTTAGAGGCTGAAACGACTTCGTTTGATATTTCTTCATTATCCATAACATCCCCCCTCAAGCAAGTGGGTGGATGAAGTAACTCGAGCTTGGAACGAAGATAATGAAACTGAGCATGAGTAAGAGACTTAGTTAAACAATCTGCAATCTGATCAATGGAAGGGACATACCGAACATCCAGGCAGCGACTCAAAACTTGATCTCGAACAAAATGTATGTCAATTTTGATGTGTTTAGTGAGGGCATGAAACATTAGATTAGAAGCAAGGCACCGACACCAAGATTTTCACACCATAGTACCGGTACATGAACAAGTGAGAAGCCTATTTCTGATAATAGTGTTGAATCCACGTTATTTCAGTAGAGGCATGAGCTAAGCATGATATTCATATTCTGTGCTAGATCGAGCAACCACAACTTGTTTCTTGGACGACCATGAAATTAAGGTTCCTCCAAGAAATACACAGTACGCAGCTATAGATTTGCGATCATCAACATTTGTCCAATCAACATCTGAAAAGGCAGAGAGAGAGAGTTTGGAGCTTGGTTGAATATGTAACCCAAGAGCGGCAGTCCCTATTAGATAACGAAGCACATGCTTGACAGCATTCCAGTGAGCATTCGTAGGTGCTTTTAGGAATTGACTGAGTTTGTTGACTATGTACGTAATGTCAGGACGTGTATTTGTGAGATATTGTAGAGCCCCAATGGTACTTTTGTACAATAAGGGATCAGAAAGCAGAGTCCCAATTGATAAAGACAATTGGACACCTTGAACAGAAGGTGTGGGACATGGTTTACAAGAGGTCATATGAAGGTGTTCCAGTAGATCATTGAAGTAGTTTTCTTGACTTAATAAAAGACCAGAGGGAAAATAGTCAATTCGAATCCCCCAAAAAAAAAACTTAGACGGCCCAAATCTTTTAAGGCAAAACGGTTGTCTAAATTTTAAACTAATGAATTTAGAGCAGAGTCACAATTTCTAGTGAGAATAACATCATCGACATATATGAGAAGCAACATAATGATCATACCTCTACGAAAATAATAAAGGGAGGCGTTCGACTTGGAATTGCAGAATCCCCAAGATAAAAGAACAACAATCAACTCATCATGCCACGCACGCGGAGCCTGCTTTACTCATATAAGGCTTTGTTTAATTTGCAAACATAATTAGGTACGAAGGATCTACAAAACCTGGTGGTTGATTCATATAAACTGCCTCTTTGAGTGTCCCATTTAGAAAGGCATTATTGAAGTCAAGTTGACGAAGGGACCATTTATGAGACACAGTAAGGTGGAGAACAACTCGTATTGTAACAGCCCGAATTTTCTAATACGGTCATTCTAACAATAACGAGGAAGCGTAACAATCAAAACTAAAATAGACTTAAACAAATTCAGTTGAAGTAATTTCTTACAGAGGTTTTCTAAAATAAACTATTGAATCCATAACAAAAACTTTCTAAGTCTTGTGCCAGAGTGCTAAACTTCACGTCTTTCGAGACTATCACTTGATCCTTCGTCTGAAAACATTTTGGAAAAACAAAAATGAGTACATAAATACTCAATAAGCAATTTCAACATCAAGTTCAGAAATTCATTTTCTTCAAAACAAAACATAGAAATTCAGTTTAACAAATCATTTCAATAGTTGAATCAAAAATCAAATATTCATTCGGTCATTTTCTTTTAAAACAATCATAAACAAAATACAAATATCCTTGCAAAACTTTTAATACAACTATTAAAACGTTCGGTCAAAACTTTCAAAAAACAAAAATCTTTCAATTGAACAAAACTTTCATTTAACCAAACTTTCAAGTATCGAAACTTTAAATTCAAACAGTACTTTCAATCAATCATTACTTTCAAATATCAGAGTGGGAATATGCATTATTTGGGTAGCCTTCAGAACATATATGATGGTTACCCGTCGGTAACACCAATCAATCAATCAGAACATTCAATCAGAGTTGTCGATAAAAATCGACCAGAACATTCAATTCAATTACTTAATTGTTAGGTCATGTGAGTGAAACACACACATGAATCTTCATTCCAAAGGAATGCCAAACCACAAATTGTGCCTTCCCACAAATAAACTCAATTAGTCAGAGATGTCGATAAAATCGACCAGAACAATCAATATAATTACTTAAGTGTGAGGCCATGTGAGTGAAACACACACATGAATCTTCATTCCAAAGGAATGCCAAACCACAAATGTGTCTTCCCACAAATGTGTCTCTCACAAATAAGCCAGAACAATTCCATCAATTCCAATTTAGGCTACTACCACAAATAAGCAAAGCATTCCCAAAATAGAAAATTTGGCATATTCGGATAGCCCTTATCAAAACGATAAAAAATTCTTTCGTAAACATTTGAAACATGTAGTTTAAAATAACAATTTCAATAAAGATTCATCAAATCAACCATTCAAACTCAGAACTAAAACAAACTTACTTTCACTTTGAAATCAATCAAAATACATTTATTTTAAATTATCCAAAATGGCAAAAATACTTTCAAATAGCAAAACACTTTAAAGCATATAAAACAATGTCGGCCAATTTCAAATCATACAAAACATTATTTCAAACATTTGTCAAATAAACAATATTAAAAACATAATTGTACCAAAATTGCTATTTTGGAAGGGATGTGGAAATTACTTACCTCGATCGATAATCCTACAATTCTCAATCTCAATCTCAATTCCAAATCTTGCCCACTTTCTTGAACAATCATCAACTTTTCCTAGAAGTCCAAACATATCCAATACTACACTGATCAAAAACCAAAATTCTATCTTAAAGGTCCAAAAGCTTATCTAAAATATACACAATCTTATCTACCCAATTTTTCCCATTCAAAACAATTTTCTGCATAAAAAGTTAGAGAAAGTAGAGTTCTTGGACAAAAAAAACAGCACTGAAAAACTAGGTTAAAAGCAATTTAAAACCCAATTAAAAATGTATTAAAATCGGTAAGATCAATACTTTTCAATACGATATAAAATACCAAACAAATTTTCAATCCTACAACTTTTAAAACCTTCAAAACTATCATAAATTATAGACAAATAACCCAGAAAATTTTATGTTTCATAAAACAAAATTCTTCAAGATTTTAACATTAAAAGAATCAATATTGGCCACTTTTTAACATCAAAATCAGATCTGAAAAATCTAGATAAAACTGCTGCAAAAACCTTTAAAACGTACGCTTTTTCATGTAGAAATCAAAGGTATAAATTACACTTCAAAAACAAACATTTGGTAAACTTTCTTGTACAAAAAGAACCCAAAAACATTACAAAAACAGTCTCAAACTTGAAGAAAATAAAGGCTGAAAAATTCTGGAAAATTTTCCTTTATCAAACCTTTAGTTTAATCCAAAATCCATAAGATGAAAAACTTTGATAAAGAATTAAGCAAACCAAAAACCTAAAAACTTTTTAGGGCAAAAGATTTCAAGAATCTTTTCATTCTAAACAATCAAGAATTGAAAACAAAAACCCAAAATTTTTCAAGAAAGATTCAATCAATCAAGAAAGAAAACAAACTTCAAAATATAAGGGAAGAAAACTTACTGCTTTTTCTTTAGAGAGGAAACTGCAAAACTGACTTCTTCTTTTCTCTCTTTTTGCCGTCAAAACTTTTGATAAAAAAAGGTTAGGGCTTAAAAGACCATTTTTAAAAGAACCCTAATCAAAACCCTTAAAAGATTATCTTCTTTTTTAAATAAATAAATATTTATCTCCTAATTTAAAAAGAAGATAAAATCCTAATTCAAAAAGGTTTAAAAAAAACCAATAAAATAAAAAATTCTTTATTTTTCTTCGGTTGTTACACGTATGGTAGAAGCTTTGACCACAGGACTGAAGGTCTTGAAAAAGTCCACCATTGAGTTCTTATGAAACCCTTTTGCCACGAGACATGCTATGTGATGAATTTCTCTTTAATCAGAACACCCACTTGCAACCCATGACATTGTAGATAGGATCTGGTGGAACAAGCACCCAAGTGTTGTTGCGAAGAAGAGCTGAATACTCTTCATCCATAGCTTTGCACAACTGAGGAGTACGAAGAGCTACATCAACTTGAGTCGATTCATTGACAGACCAATTCGGTGCAGCAGACATAGCCCAAATTTTGGGTTTGAAGATCCCAGATTTTCTGCGGGTGATCATCGGGTGGGAATTTTCTGTGGGTAATGAGGTATTTGGCACATGAATAGGAAGATTTTCAGTGGATAATGGGAGTGGCAATGAGAGCTGTGATGAAATCGAGTGTGGGGAAGACGATGTCAGTGAAGGAGATGGTAATCTGGAAGTCGTTTGAGGACCAGAAGGGGAAAGAGTAATGGATAGGGAAGGTGGCATAGGTATAGGTGTCAAAGGTCTTAGACTAACAACTAGTTGGATAGATGAGCTAAAAGTGGGATGAGGAGTTGGGCCCAATGGAAAATTGAACCACTGGGTAATGCTTGGGGCTTGTGGTGGTGATGAATATTGGGCTATATCACATGAATCAGCATAAGTCTGAGCCACACCTGATGGACCAAAACCAGCAAAAAAAGGAAAGTCCGCCTCATTAAAAATAACATTTCGTGAAATTAAAATTTTACCATTGGGCTGTAAACAACAATGACCCTAGTGAAGTGGGCTCGGGCCCAAGTAAACGTACTTCGTGGAATGAAATTTAAATTTGGGATACTGAAAAGGGCGTAAGGATAGATAACATGCACACCCAAATATGCGTAAATTCAAGAAATCAAATTCCTTCTGGAGAAGAACATCCATAGGGGAGCAATTGGATAGAACTGGTGTAGGCATCCCATTAATCAAAATGGTAG
Organism: Trichosanthes truncata; assembly: GCA_033996785.1. Taxonomy (NCBI): domain Eukaryota; kingdom Viridiplantae; phylum Streptophyta; class Magnoliopsida; order Cucurbitales; family Cucurbitaceae; genus Trichosanthes; species Trichosanthes truncata. The sequence goes on along the minus strand of JAWPNB010000003.1, from coordinate 27,607,335 downwards.
CATGAAGAAAATCATCCCACCACAAATTAAGAGGCTTACAACATTGGGCAAAAAGAGTCAACCCAGTCTCGACAATATGTCAATGTTTTCTCTCTGCCCAACCATTTTGAGCAGACATATGGGGGCAAGAGATGCGTACTTGAATTCCATGCTGACGACATAAGCTATGAACATGATGATATTCACCCCCTCCATCAGACTGAACAGTTAAAATCTTGGAGTTAAATTAATTCTGAACCATAGCAAGAAAAAGCTTAAAGGCAACAACAGTGACATTTTTCTGTCGTAAGGGAAAGATCCACGTGAACCGGCTATAATCGTCAACAAAATGAACATAATATTTGTAGCCTTCAAAAGATGATAGAGGGGCTAGTCGCTAGAGATTTGTATGGATCAGTTAAAATGGTTTCGATGCATGAGACAAAGAATGAGAATATGGAGAAACATGGGATTTCCCAAATTGGCAAGCTTCACAAAAACTCAAAACTTCATTCTTCTTGTAGGGAAAGTTACAATGATTGATAATATGAGCTAAGACTTGACTTGAATGGTGACCAAGTCGTTTGTGCCAAATGGATCTGGTCATAGCAACATTAACAGACTCTATAGTAGAAAGTAGAGGAACTGTGGGAGAAGAAACGGAACAAGTAATAGACTGAGATTTATTCAAGGAAGAACTCAGCGAGGTAGAAACTCCCAGAAGCTTGGCTTGACCACAGTGATTTTGATCAACGCCATCAATCCGATAAAGGCCATCACAAAGCGTTACTTTGAGCAAGATGAGACCCGAAGCTTTTATTTAATCAAGCAAAAATCAGAGTGAAACTCCACAACAATATTATTACCTTGAGCTAGTTTAGAGATGTTCACAAGATTCTTAGCGACAGAGGGAACACATAGAACATTTCGTAAATGTATATGGCCATTAGAATTTGTAAACGAGCAGAACCAACATGGGAAATAGGAAGCGTATTACCATCAGCTACAACAACAGTTTCACTACCTGTATAGTCCACCTTTTGATCCATATAATTTGGGTTGGAGGTCACATGGCTTGTGGCTGTTGGGATTTATGCCCTAAAGCCACATAATTAATGATTTATTTAATAATTAATAATAATTTTGATTATTTTATTTGCAATATAATATTATCCATTATATGAAAAATCCAAGGTTATTAGTGTAATCTTGAACAGTATGTGGTTGACATACGAGATGATCATATTCAAGAAATAACCTAAAGGGTCATAGTATATGGATAAGATTGGGTGCCTTATCCTAGTAACACTATTGATTATATCCATGGACACAACTTGTCTTACAGTGCATAAGAGTGCAACTCTAGGTCTATAGTAGAGTGACCTATAGTTAATGAATGAAAATTAATTAATTAGAGAGTTTAATTAATTAATTTTGTATCATTGGAGCTTATAATCTGTAGGTCCATAAGGTCTCATTGCTAGCTCATAGTAACACTAAAAGATCAATTTAGTTGAGAGAAAATTTTGAAATGTTCAAATTAATATTAATTTGAAGTGTTCAACTTAATATTTAATATATTAGATATATTAAATATAAAAGAGGAAAATATATTTATTGTATTTGATACATTAAATATTAAAATTTGAAATGTTCAAATTTAATATTTAATTTGAAGTGTTCAAATTAATATTTAATATATTAGATATATTAAATATAAAAGAAGAAAATATATTTATTGTATTTGATACATTAAATATTAAAATAATTAAAGTATATTTGATACATTAAATAAAAGATATTTATAAAATTTTAATAAGATTCAAATAAATAAATATTGTTGGGATTTATGCCCTAAAGCCTCGTAATTAATTAATTATTTAATAATTAATAATAATTTTGATTATTTTATTTGCAATATAATATTATCCATTATATGAAAAATCCAAGGTTATTAGTGTAATCTTGAAGAGTATGTGGTTGACATATAAGAGGATCGTGTTCAAGAAATAACCTAAAGAGTCATAGTATATGGATAAGGTTGGGTGCCTTATCCTAGTAACACTATTGATACGGCCCACTTTGTAATAGTTACAAATGATTTAATCAAAATCATTCATATGGAGACATGTGAGTGATGGTATCTTATACAATGAGTTTGTATAAGACTGGACCACAAAATATTTAATCTCTCTTTATAAATTCGTTAATTGAGAAGATTAATATTTCATCAGAATGATCATATGCAACTCGATCTTAATCCTGAGTGAGTTATGAACTCCTGCCTGTGAGGGCTTGTCCTTTGATTTGCATGGATGATAGTGGCTTTTGATAAGCCTTAGAATTAAGGCTTATTTAATTCCCAAATGATCGAAAAACTCTTGTTTGTCCTAAGATTAATTGAAAATAGTGGAAGATTGTTTGAAATTAAGGAAGAATTGAATGTGATAGCAATTGGAAGAGAATTCTAAGTAATTTGGTTCTTTTTGCAGAATTTTTGGAAATTGCTAAATCAGATTGCCAAATCTGATTTGGCAATTGTTTCTGGAGCAGGGAATGTGAAATTGCTAAATCAGATTGCCAAATCTGATTTGGCAATTGTGTTATGGGCAGAAATTTATGGGGCGCGAACGAAAAACCCATAAATGGGAAGAGAAAATTTCGCACGAATCAAGGGAATTGGAGCATGATTTTGGGCAATCTTCAACCCTAATAAATGCCTACAAATGAGGAAGAAGAAGAGGAGCTATTAATCGGATTTTGAGGGCGATTTAAAGGATCAATTTCGTGGGTTTTTGGGTTTTAAAAAAAGGAAAAAATTCTGCATTAAACCCATTTCGAGATTCTTCAATTACAGCCCGATTTGGAGGAATTTAAGCACGAAAATTGGGCATTCTTCAACCCTAATGAAGGCCTATAAATAGGGAAGAAGAGGAGGAGCAAAAAAAGTCGAGTTGGAGGCGAATTTAGAAGCAATTGTTCGTGGGTTTTGTAGTTTTTTTCGCAGCCTCTGTTTTTCATATTTTGCGTCTGTTTTTGGTCATTTTATTCAAATTTCATCTCAGTTTTTTTCTTCAGTTTGTATTACAGAAGCATGGCTTGAACTTTTTCCAATCTCATTTGATGTATTTTGAAGGAATTTTGAGTTTAATTCCAAGTCAAGTTCATGGGTTTTTCTTAAATTCTTCATGCACTGTTTTTCTTCCTTCTTTTTTCGTTTAGCTTCTATAAGCAAAAACATTTTTCCACTTATGTTTGTACAAGTCAAGGCAGAAAGGAGGAGATAAGGAAATTTACTTAGTTGCCCTTCCACCTTGGCTTAATTTCTATTATTTATCCTTGCTTGAATTCCTAGGAATAGCCAAATTTCATTTTATAAGTTAGTGTTTTGTTTAATTAAATTGCATCGTTTTATTATGAACTCTTTCTTTAAAATTAGTTTTAGGATTTTCATTGAAAATATGAGCTAAAACTTCTTAGGGGGTTCAAGGATGTGAATTCCCTAAGAAGTAAATGTAGCCAAAATTCCAATAAAAACCAAGCCTACATCTCAATTGTTTGCTTGTGTTGATTGAATTTCCGTTGAGATCCTAGATTGATCAACTAGGGTTTCAACTCAAGCTTAGATCTAATACCGACAGGGTTAGTGATAAGCGGATTTCACACAAGTAATGGAGTAAAATAGCTTAGACATAAGTCATTCCTTACCCTAGACATAGGGATTAAGGACTCCAAGACCCATAAAATTGTGAGCCAAAAGTTATCTAAGATAGAGGGACTATAGACATATAGGTTTCTCACTTAGCCTCCTAAAAAACCCAATTGCAAGGTAAATAGGAGATGCAATTTTGGTTTACAATTGAGTGTGGAGTAGGTTGGAATTGTAATTTTGGTTGCAATTACGACTTAGGGCAATGACATTCTTGAGCCCCATCCTTTATCATTTCATTATCTAAGTTCATCCAATTTGCTATTTCATATTGCCAATTTAGATTCAACAATTTAATTTTGCAATTTTTAGTCATTTCGCTCATTGCCAAATTAGAATCTACAATTCAATTCTGCAATTTCTGTTATTTCCAACATTGCCATTTCTAGATTTAGCAATTGGATTTAGCAATTTCTGTTTTTCACCAACAACCTATGTAACGACCCTATAGGCTCAACACACTACCTAAGAGTCATTACTAAGTCACGTCGCTATATTACCGAAAATTTCGGCAGCATAACGGCGTAACTACGCGAAAACCAAAAATTTGACCCTTACCTGATAAGACATAGAAAAACACACTTCTAAGATTTTCAAACAACCTCCTAGCATCCAACAAACTTCTCAATATGATGCTAGGGTTCAAACAGCAGAAAGCCCAATACACGTGCACGATTTACAAAGAAAGGTTAAAAGACTTTGAAACATTCTCCTAAACATTTAAAAACTCGACATGAGTTCTATGTACATCCAGAAACATAAAAGAAGCGGAATAGCGATCGCTCGGCTCCCATGACTCAAGTAGCTGATCTCCGGTCACGCGCTATGGCCGATCTTAGCCTTACCTGAAAACATTTTAAAAGGAAAAGGGTGAGTATTAACGAATAATACTCAGTAAGTAACTCATAGTTTCAAAATAAGAGTTTCACTCGCATGCAACATGTCATTTTAAATCATAAAACCATCGTAAACCATCGCTTTAGTAGGGGACCTAAAATTCGTTTTATAAACCATGTACTTTTCCTCGCGGCTCTCGTGAACGATTAAATTCTCCCGAGGGCCTCGTGAATAGTCCGAAGACATAATTTTCCATCGAATAGAGTCCTCCCCTAACTCTGAGAGTTGAGCTCGAAAGCTAACATACATCGTGGAGTCCGAAGACTCAGCCCGAAGGCTACCATCGTGGAGTCCGAAGACTCAGCCCTAAGGCTACCATCGTGGAGTCCGAAGACTCAAGCCCGTCGACTACCATCGTGGAGCACTCTCGAACCCCGGGAGCATAGAGAGTCTGAAGACTCGGGTTCCCTCATAACCCACATAAAACTTTTGGGAGAATTATCGTCACGGCCTTACATAAATCTTTTCATGAGCACACAACACATGCATGAGGTCCCGCTTGTTTTAGAACATACTCATGAATGCATAAATCAAGACAATCGCATTTCAAAGACATACATATCATTTCCATTCTTTTTAACATGAAAACTCAAATAGAACCCATGGAACTAGTGTAAAAGGAATATACATGTAAAACACTTTCTTTCTTAAATACTTAACACGAAAACATAAACTTCAAAGTAAATATAGAGCTAGCTCTAGGTTTCGAAAACTTCTTTCGTTGTGAGATCCCTTACCTTAAATCTTTACTTACTAAAATACCCTTTCTCCACTAGTAATGAGCTTCTCGAGTTCCCACTCCAAGTACAATCCAAGGTCCTCGACAAATCACCTAAAAAGTTTCCTAAACGTGTCTTAAACCATCCGAATTACGCTAAAACACATTCTAACATTAATAACTCGACGAAACGGACCAAATGGCAATTTTTACCCAACTCCGGCGAGCGGCGGCGCGTGAAACTCCGGCGACGGCGCGTGGGACTTCCGATCGGCGCGTGGCCGGCCCGTGGAACTTCCGATCGGCGCGTGGCTCCGGGATCTGGACAGATTCGGTCTCGACGGGTCGGATCTGAGCTTCGTGCAGCATTTTCCGGTGAGGTCTGAGCTGCGCTACTTCGGGTTGAAGGGAAACAGCTTCCGGCGAGACACCACCTGCGAATCCGACTCCGGCGAGGCTAACGCAGACGATGTCGACCGGCGTTCGTGAGCTTCGGCGAGGCTGAGCGTGACGAGGAGTTTGGTCTGAGTTGCCCGGCGAACAAGCTCACGGCGAGGCTCGAAGGACGGCTGTCGCTCGATCGACCGAAAAAGAAAGAAGAAGAAGAACGAGCCTGCGGTTTTCAAAGGACTTGCGTCACTCGTGAGGTTCGGCAGCCGGCGAGGAAGAAGAAGAAGACCGGCGGTGAAGGACGAGCTCCGGTGGTCGTTGCGAGGCTGGACGGCGCGTGGTTGAGGCGGCGACCAACTGCGATGGCGGTCGGCGATCGATCTGAAGCGAGAGGCGGACGGCGGCAGTTCAGCCTCTGCGCAGCCGGCGTTCACGCGAGAGAGAGAGAGAGTATCGGGGAAGAAGAAGAGAAAAAGAAAAATTAATAATAAAAATAATAATAATAAAATATATATAAAGATAAGGATGGATTTTTATTTTTATTTTTATTTTATTATTTTTTTTTAAAACAACTTTCCAATTTCCAAAAATGTCCCTTGACCAATCATTGCTTTCCAAATTTGCCTTTTTTCTCATTCCAAATTGCAAATTAACCTTAAAAATTTAAATTACCAATTGAAAATCATTCCAAATTAATTTCCATAATTTGAAATTAATGCCTGTAAATAAGCCGGGCGTTAGAACCTATCCCAACTTTATTTTTGCATTTTTAGTTTTCCATTTGCAATTTTTCTTACACTTTTGCAAAACAAAACTTTTGTTACTCCGTTCCCTGTGGGATTCGATACTTGGTACTCAGAGACCATTTTATATTACTTCAATCGCGTGCGCTTGCGTGACCATCGATCAGCTTTTATAGTCGATTCAATATGCCTACCATTTTGGGGACTTGACCAAATAGGGAGTTGGGAACATAATCTCATAAGATGGAATTCACTCATTCTCATATAGGGTAAGTAGATGAGTAGTTCCCTTAAGTGCTGATTTCGGGACTTGAAAAATGAGGCCCCACCCTCTCATTGACCCGAGAGTGACTTAGTTTATAATTAGATTATAAACATATTGTTCATTAGAGAATCAGTGGTACTTAAGATGCAAGATGTAATTATAGGGGTAAAATGGACTTTTTGACCCAACTGTAATTACGAACAACTCGTGAAGGATCGACTTGCATGTAATTATTATATCTATGGACACAACTTATCCTACATTGCATAAGAGTGCAACTCTAGGTCTATAGTGGAGTGACCTATAATGAATGAAAATTAATTAATTAAAGAGTTTAATTAATTAATTTTGCATCATTGGAGCTTATAATCTGTAGGTCCATAAGGTCCCCTTGCTAGCTCATAGTAACACTAAAGGATCAATTTAGTTGAAAGAAAATTTTAAAATGTTCAAATTAATATTAATTTGAAGTGCTTAAATTAATATTTAATATATTAGATATATTAAATATAAAAGAGAAAAATATATTTATTGTATTTGATACATTAAATATTAAAATCTGAAATGTTCAAATTTAATATTTAATTTGAAGTGTTCAAATTAATATTTAATATATTAGATATGTTAAATATAAAAGAGGAAAATATATTTATTGTATTTGATACATTAAATATTAAAATAATTCATGTATATTTGATATATTAAAAAAAAAGATATTTTTAGCATTTGAATAAGATTCAAATAAATAAATATCGTAGGAGATTTGAATGAGATTCAAATAAATACAAGATATATTTTAATATATTAGATATTCAAAATATAATATTTTAATTATGGCAACGATTTTCCCTTGGTCTCTATAAATAGGACCTTTGGGTTGAGCCATTAGACACAACACACATCTCCTCAATAGAGAGAATTAGAGAATTCTCTTTAGACATCTTCCTTTTTAATCCCTTGTGAATTTTCTTTCAAGAGGCTCCCACAAGCCTTGGTCATGTGTTCGAGTCATAGCGAGGAAGACTTTGTGGAAGATAAAGATCCCCCAGAAGAATCTCCATATTTTCAAGGTATGTTATGCTTAACCATAATATTATTATTTAATTCTAAATAAACTCAAATCGATTTCTACGCTTCCGCTTGGGTTTAATTAGATTATTCCCTTCAAATTTCAAATATCGTAGGAGATTTGAATGAGATTCAAATAAGTATAAGATATATTTTAATATATTAGATATTAAAATATAATATTTTAATTCTAGCAAAGATTTACCTTTGGTTTCTATAAATATGACATTTGGGTTGAGCCATTAGAAACAACACACATCTCCTCAATAGAGAATTAGAGAATTCTCTCTAGACCTCTTCCTCTCCAATCCCGCCTTGGTCATGTGTTCGAGTCATAGCTAGGAAGACTTTGTGGAGGAGATAAAGATATGCAAGAATATTCTCCATAATATTATTTTCAAGGTATGTTTTGCTTAACCTTAATTTCTATTGTTTAATTCTAAATAAAATCAAAGACGATTTAATGCTTCGACTCCGGAGTGAAACGTTCATTCATTTCAGTGGCTCCACTGTCCACATATCAACAGGGATCAATGAGAGTCTCAGGTGTGGCAGGAGGAGCATTTTGAGTGTTGAAGACAGCATTTGAAGTAGACAGAGCTGGGGCCGAAGTAATTGTTCTATGCTTATTGGGTTGAGGACCAACATTTTCATCGAACCGATAATAGCAAACAACACCAATATGACTAACTTTATTGCACACCTGAAAAATAGGTTGATTATTATTATTAGGGTTGCTCCAATGACCATGACCACGCCCTCTTTGATTTCCATTTCTCCTTTGATGTTCGCCACCAAGGGATGGATTGGTGTTAGGGGAAAAATTTTAACAAGTCCTGCCATGATTAGGTCTTTTATCAACAAAATTAGCAGTGGGCTGAGATGGAAATTGATTCAAAAGAATTCCGCTTCTCTATGTTTTCTGAAGTTCCAAACATTTCTCATAAGTTTGCAATTGACCATGGAAATCATGTCAGGACAGTGCAGGATTCCCTTGGGCGAGAACCACCACTGGGTTATATTCTTCATCTAAGACTGTCAAAACTTGTGAAACAAGATCTCGAGAAGCGACAGGGCTATCGGCAAGCGCTAAGTTATCAGCATGTTGTTTCATTAATTGTAAATACTCAGACATCCTTAAAGAACCCTTTCGGGTTTGTTGAAATACCTGTTTGAGATAGGTTTCTTCTGCCCTCGATTGAACACTGAATAATTGTTAAATAGCTTCCCAAAGTTCTTGGGAAGTTTGGCAGCCCATGACCTGCATGACCACTGAAGGAATGAACATTTCACTTTGCAGCGGAAGCATTGGATCGTCTTTGATTTTATTTAAACTTAAACTATAAATTAAAGTTAAGCAAACTTACTTTGAGTAAATATGGAGATATTTCTGAAGGGTCTTTATCTCCTCCATAAAATCTTCCTAGCAATGACTCGAACACAGGACCAAGGCTTGTGGAAGCCTCTTGAAAAAAAATCCATAGGGATTGAAAAGGAAAAGGTCTAGAGAGAATTCTCTAATTCTCTATTGAGGAGATATGTGTTGTGTCTAATGACTCAACCCAATGGTCCTATTTATAGAGACTAAGGAAAAATCTTTGTCATAATTAAAATATTATATTTTAATATATAATATATTAAAATATATCTGATATTTATTTGAATCTTATTCAAATCTTCTACGATATTTATTTATTTGAATCTTATTCAAATTCTATAAATATCTTTTATTTAATGTATCTAATATACATTAATTATTTTAATATTTAATGTATCAAATACAATAAATACATTTTCCTCATTTATATTTAATATATTAAATATTAATTTGAATATTTCAAATTTTTCTATCAACAAAATTGATCTTTTAGTGTTACTATGAGTTAGCAATGAGACCTTATGGACCTAAAGATTATACGCTCAAATGATACAAAATTAATTAATTAAACTCTTTAATTAATTAATTTTCATTCATTAACTATAGGTCACTCCACTATAAACCTAGAGTTACACTCTTATGCACTGTAGGACAAGTTGTGTCCATAGATATAATCATTACATGCAAGTCGATCCTTCACGAGTTGTTTGTAATTACAGTTGAGTCAAAAGTCCGTTTTACCCCTATAATTACATCTTGCACCTTAAGTACCACTAATCATCTAATGAACAATTTGTTTATAATTGAATTATAAACTAAGTCCCTCTAGGGCCAGTGAGAGGGTGGGGCCCCATTGTTCAAGTCCCGAAATCAGCACTTAAGGGAACTACTCATCTGCTTACCCTATACGGGAAGGAGGGAATTCCATCTTGTGAGATTATGTTCCATGCTCCCTATTTAGTCAAGTGATAAGTTCATTTTATATATATTTATTTTATCTTGTTTATGTTGTTTTTATTTAGTTTTCATATAGTTTTTGAATTTTAACTCTTGCATTTATTTTATTTCTATAGGTGATCAAATATTGTATTTTGAAGGTCAAGTTTGAGGACTTTTAGGTTGAAGACTTAAGAAAAAAAAAAGATCTCGGTGCCCATGCGCCCAAACTCGAGCAAGAAGGCAGAGAGCCAATGCCTAGGCACTTCATAAATGTATAACGCTTTTTCTTTACCACGCCTACGCGCTACATCGACTGCCCTAACTTAAATTCGGTGTCTTTTATCAGAAGAGGGGTCGAATTTTAAGTTCATAGGGGTGGAAAACAGAGCAAAAAAGAGAGAAAATCATAAAAGAGAAGATATTACACCACCTTGGAGGATCGAGCACCCAAAGGAAGAAAAGCTAAGCTTGAATTGTTTCTCTTTTCTTCTTCTTCTTTCTCTTTTGCTGATTGTATTGACTCCATTGATACTTTTAGGTAGTCTTGTTAAGTTTTACATTAGGAACTAAGTTTTTCTTTATAGAGCTTTGATGTAATTGCTATTCGAATCCTATTCTTCCTAGTTAATAGTTGATATTTAAATTTCGTATTTGGTTGTGAAAACTTTTATGAGCTTAATGCATCTTTAGATTTGGCCACTCTTTGCATCTATTTCATGTCATAATTCGAGGTTGAGAGACAAGAATTGTTGATAGATCTGAATAGTTTTCCCTAATTTATACTTGATATAGAGATATCCTTGTGGGTTTTGTGGCAATTTAGGTTCTACATTCGTCACAATTGAATTGTTGGAATTGTCATAGAGATATAGGCAATTTACTTTTCAATGAATATCGTTATTGCTTGAGAGAGAATATCGAGTCTATAGGGTAGAACTTGCCAACAATCTAGAAATATAATTTGCTTCAACTATTAATGAATGAAGAATAGGAGGAGATAACAGTGAAGTCATAGCTCTAGAACCTATTGCAATTAAATTCAGTCATCTGTTTTACGTTGTTAATTTTAGAGCCGTATTTCATTCTTTTCCTGTTAGTTTTAATTTCACCTATCATCAATTATTCGGTCCTCAGATAAAATTGAAACTTACGAATTTGGTAATTGGTAGCTTTCAGTCCCTATGGAGAATGAACTTTGATTTCAATCACTGTATTACTTGTAACGATTCGTGCACTTGCGAATTTAAGTAACATCAAGTCCCCAAAATGGTAGGCATATTGAATCGGCTATAAAAGCCACTCTCACCCATGCAAATCAAAGGACAAGCCCTCACAAGCAGGAGTTCATAACTCACTCAAGATTAAGATCGAGTTGCATATGATCATCATGATTAAATATTAATCTTCTCAATTAACGGATTTATAAAGAGAGATTAAATATTTCGTGGTCTAGTCTTAGACAAACTCATTGTATAAGATACCCTCACTCACATGTCTCTACATGAATGATTTAGATCAAATCATTTGTAATTATTACAAAGTGGGTCGTATCAATAGTGTTACCAGGATAAGGCACCCAACCATATCCATATACTATGACCCTTCAGATTATTTCTTGAACATGATCCTCTGGCATGTCAACCACATACTTTTCAAGATTACACTAATAACCTTGAATTTTTCATATAATAGATAATATTATATTGCAAATAAAATAATCAAAATTATTATTAATTATTAAATAAATTATTAATTATGAGGCTTTAAGGCATAAATCTCAACAGAGATATGTCTCGTAATCCTAGACATTCTAGGTGACCCTCAAACACTTTAGCATGGGCAATATTTTTATATAGATCCAAATGACTGTCATTAAAAGCCATCTTGGTCACTACCATGATGCTTTCTCTCTCTCAATATGATTCCCTATACATTGGTGTTTTCTAATTTTCTTAACATTAGTCTTTGCACCACTATTATCATAATTAAGAGGATAGACTGAATCATATCTGAAACACCTTTCAAATCTTCAATGAACTATTTGAGTCATACAAGTCCTTTTGTTGCTTCACAAGTAAAACAATTTAACTTGTATACCATACTTTACCACTTAGGGTAAATTTTATTTTTACATAGATTTCATAAATCTTTACAAGAACCAGTGTATCTTGTAAAGATCAAATTTTTAACTCCATACACAAAAATTTCTCATCATCCATAGATAATTTGAGAAAGTTTTTAATTTTCTACTCAATGGTCATATCATTCGTTTAACTGATATATGCTAACCAATTGTATATTAAATGTTCAGTCTCATTTATGCATATCATATACTATCAACATTTGAGGTGTCTTAGGATACACTTCCTTAGACATAAATATAAAATATTTAACAACAATTTTGTCAATATAAGATGTTTGAGACAAAATTAATATTTTGTCCTTAAAATCTCCATTCTGAACATGTAAAATATACCGAGTCATTCAAAATCACTTATTTGGAGTTGGTTACTTAATCAATTTTTTATGTTAGACATCTTACATCATTCATAATAGGTCAAAATATCATCAACATAAAACATGAGAAAAATCCACTAAGCAATTAATGATTTTTTTGTCTATACAAGCTTCATTAATATAGTCATAAATTTTGATACTTTTATCAAACCTTATATACACAGATCTAGTGGTAAAACTCATTTCATAAATGAACTTTTACTATTTTGCAAACATTTTGCTTTTGATCTTTGAAAATAAACATATCTGATTGATTTGTGTAGATGCATTATCTAAGATTTCTTTTCATAAAAGAATTCTAAACATTCATTTTTTTATATCACATGCAACAATGAATTAAATAATGCTTATATACTTCAATATGACAACAAGTGAGAAAATTTACTCGAACTCTACTTTCTCCTATTAGGTTTAACTCTTTGGCATTAGTCTCACTTTGCAAGCAATAAGCCTTTAACTTTGTCATGTAACATGGCAATTTGGGCTTCAATTAAGTCTTTATAAAGGTTGACTCATCTCATAACTCTTCTACTACGATGAGGCTTATCCAATTCATGACTAGGATCCATTTGACTTTCAAATGTAATTAAATTGTTAACAACTTTTGTTAACTATTTAGTGGCTTTACTTGGAACCAATTTATTAACATTATCTTATCTTATTAAAGTTTTGTAGTCTTTTATTTGACATTTCTTATAAAAATGATATTTGCCATACAAATACCTTATTTGTTTTAGGACTACATAAAAGACCATTTTATACTCCTTAGGGTTGGCCTACACTTAGGCTTATCTTTGAACATATACAAGCTTTTTAGGCTTGTTTCAGCACTGAGCATAACATCCCTAAATGGTGAAGTGTTGTAGACCGGCTTTACTACTCTTGTATAATCTTAAAATTATCGTAGACACTTTTGGAGGGAATCATGTTTACCATGCAATCTCTATTGCATTTCCTAATCGAAGTATGGTAATGGTGTGTAACTCATTACTGATGTGACCATGTCTAACAAGGTCATGTTTCTTCTCTTGCAACACAATTTCACAAAATTGTACTTGGTATTAAAATAATTGGGATAAAAACCCATTTTCTATCAATTAGTTTTAGTACGTAAGGTTTCTGTACTTTCTATTATGATCTAATCATAATATCTTGATGGATTTAATTACCTAATCGATTTTTAACTTTAGTCTTAATTTTTTTGAACTTTTCAAAAATTTAGACTTATGTTGTATTAGGTAAAGATACTTGTACCTTGAATGATCATCAATTAGAGTGACGAAATATTCATGACTTTATTTGACCTTTACATTCACTAGACCACTTGGGTCAGAATGTGTAATCCCAAAGTATTCTTTGACGTTCTAGCCCTATCTAATAAAGGCCTAATGACTATCTTGCATGAAATGCAAGATCTATAGACAAGTAAAGTAATTAACTAACTTTTTAGAGAATTACCTCTTACTAGTCTTTTCATTCTATTCAAGTTGATGTTAATCAACCTTAACAGCCAAAGTCAAGTATTATCTTTTAGGAGAAAACAATGTCTTTCTATTTTGGATTCTATAATCCTGAATATCTCAATATTTTGTAGTATAGTATATGTCAACATTTTTAACATATACAAATTGTTCTTATTTTCAGCTGAATGTATTTTCAAACAATTTTGAAAATATAAACTTTCATACTTCAAAGTAATTCATACTATATGAACATTGTTTTTAATAAAGTTCGAGAAATTGAATTTCTCTTATGGTTACTAAAAAACACTATATTCAACATTATGAAATAATTTTTACTTAATGATATCTTAATGTCTCCCACTACACTAACTGAGATAGGCTTCTTGGTGCTAACTTGTAGAAACTATTCTAATATGTTAAGTATTTTTCAAGAATTACATATTAAATGTAATGAAGATTAAATCTTGATAGTAGATCTTATATCGACTATCTAGGTGGCATTATTTATATTCCAACAAAAATCTAGTAAATCAAATTTACTTTCATCTATATTTTTCTTCTTAGAGATATTTCAAAAATTCCTCTTATTATGACTGTCCTAGCTAATTTAGGAACTATTTTTCCTTTTATATAGCTTCAATCATTTGGTTTCTTTACTTGGATTTTTGTAATACTTAGTTTTGAGATCATTTAGACAATTTTCTAAATTTAGCTTCTGTTGACTTCAACATCTCATATGTTGTTGTCATTTTCTTTATCTTCTAAGCTTGACATCTAACATGTCAACTAAGAGATACATACAAGCTATCTCGTTTACTTTTAATTCATTAATCATGTGTTTTACGAACAATTCGAATAACATTAACAACAGGTTTTAAGAACATTTCTCAATAAAGACAAATTCAAAATTTTACACTGCCATTATAGTGTTAACATTATTTTTTCAAGTAATAAAATTTCTCAATTTTGACTTATCAGTAATAAAATTAAAAATTATGAGAGAAACTGATATAATATTGATATATATATATATAATTTAACATCATGCAAACAATTATCCATTCAATTTTAGTATAGAAATCAAACAATTTGAAAAATGAACCCTATAAATCATTTCTAATGCTATGGTACTTTAGTGAGTTAGAACAAGTGCCGTCGTAAGGTAGGTCAAGTATTTCTTCACTAAACTGAGACAATCTCAACAAAGTATTATAAAATAATAACTCTTATTCCTATAATATTTAGTTACCATTAGTTTGGTCAAAGATATCATTAACAACTTTAATGAATACTTTGTAAGTGTGGCCCATAATTTTAGATTCCGTAGTTTTATCCCAACAAGTGTCGTCGTAGGGTAGGTCAAGTATTGGAAACAAAACTACAATCCTATCATTCTCAGAAGTTCATCCTGATATTGACCAATGCAAACACCTTTCGTAGGGAGACGGTCCAAAAACCGCCACGAGGCCTCTCATGAATCTCACGATGTGAACCAATGATGGAGACCGTAGGATATGTTGACACATTTCTTTCTCTCACTTACTATTTTGAAATAGGGTTTTTTCTTACTTAGACATATTAGGCTAATCTCATTTATCTAAGTACCTCAATCTATCTTTCATAACCCTTATGTTATTAGATTGATTTTAATGTGAATTACTAAGTTTTTAAACTATAAAAAAATTAATCACATTATGAGCATGCTTAGTGAAATTAAATAAAATTTGATTAATTCATCTCCCAAGTCGGTTCCCAGTTAGAGGTCTTCCCTTTCAGTCAGCTTAAATACCCCAGTCTAGACAGAACCTTCCATAGACAAAATTCTCTTATAGTCAATTTTTATTTAAAATTCATCAATCTTTAATTAACTATTAATTATTAGATTAATGAAAGTAAGTGAATTTATAAATAAATGTTTTTAATCCTATTAAAAAAAATTCACTTGGATAGTCTTAAAAATCCATCATTTTAAACCCTTTAAAACAAATTAAAAGATAATCCTGGATATTTTATTCTAATCCTATTATAAAAAGATGAAAGATAAATTAAATTCAAAACTTAAGGCCTCGTTTGATAACCATTTGGTTTTTGGTTTTTAAAAATTAAGCCTATAAATACTACTCCCACCTATGGTTTTACTTGTTTTGTAATATACTTTTTGCCTATATTTTTAAAAACCAAGCCATGTTTTGAAAACTAAAAAACGTAGTTTTCAAAAACTTGTTTTTGTTTTTAGAATTTGGCTAAGAATTCAAATACTTCCTTAAGGGAGATGAAAACCATTGTAGAGAAATTGAGAGAAAATAAGCTTAATTTTCAAAAACCAAAAACCAAAAGCCAAATGGTTATCAAACGGGGCCTAAACTATTAAATTATCTTTATTTATGGAAGACATAATCTTATTAGGAAATTAAAAGATCTCATCTTATTTTGAAATTAAAATATCTAATCTTATCTTAAAAGAATTTAATCTTATTAGTATACAAATAAAGATGAATTAAATTCAAATTTTAAACTATGGATAATCTTGAAATTCTACTATTTTAAACTCTTTAAACTAAATTAAAAGATTGTTCTAAATTCTAATCTTATTAGAAACAAATAAAGATATATTAAATTCAAAATTTAAACTATTTAAAGCATGAATTAGAAATATCTTTATTTTAAGGAAATCCTAATCTCATTAGGATATATCCTAATCTTATTAGGAAAGCATAGATTTCATTTATGAAAGAAAATATCATAATTTAATTTTCCAAATATAACAATTATATTCAAAGATATGGAAAATATAAACGTATTAGGAAAATATCTCAATTCTATTAGGAAACATCCTAATCAAATTTTCCAACATAACAATTATATTAAAAAATTAATCTTAATTCTATTAGGAAACAATCTAATTAAAATTTTCAAATATAACAATTATATTAAAAAATAAGATAAGATGCATGAGCATGCTTAACCTATGGTGGGATTTTAAATTTAAATGACATACTTTATGCAACATTCAAACAATTTAAAACATACTATTGGAATAGAAATTTTGGCCAATCAGAAATTGTCGTGTCATTAATTTAAATTAGTGGCAGAATTATTTATTTAATTAGGGATTATTTAAATTTGCAAGTTGCCCTAAATTAAATTAAAGTAAATCCCAATATGCATTTGGGTTATATGAAATATGGGCCAATTTTAAACAAAGCCCAAATGGGAGGCCCAAATCCAGCAGAGTTTAAGCCCAAAGTCAACCAGGCTCACTCCAAAGGCCAAGACCAAAGTCAACTATGCACAGTCTAAAGGACCTGATCCAAAGTCCACCAGGCCCAGTCCAACAGTCAGGCCCAAGCCCACTTGGGGGCCTTGGGGAACTCTATAAATAGAGAGCTCCCTCCTCCATTTTGGAGGTTCATAAGTTGAAACTCTCCAGAGAATTTAGAGAGAATTCAAAAACAAATACCAGAAAACTCCCTAAACCTTTGAAGATCAAACACTCTCTGAACCAGAATCTCGAAGACTAGAAGACTTTGAAGATCGAGAACAAGCTGCGAAGCCCTCGAAACAAATCTACATTCAAGAATAAGCTGCAAAAGCCCTTGAGACAGATTCACATTTGAGAACAAGCTGCAAAGCCCTCGAAACAAATCTACATTCAAGAACAAGCTGCAAAAGCCCTCGAGACAGATTCGCATTCGAGAACAAGCTGCAAAGCCCTCAAAACAAATCTACATTCGAGAACAAGCTGCGAAGCTCTTGAAACAAATCTACATTCGAGAACAAGCTGCAAAAGCCCTCGAGATAGATTCACATTCGAGAACAAGCTACAAAGCCCTCGAAACAAATCTACATTCGAGAATAAGCTGCAAAAGCCCTCGAGACAAATTCACATTCGAGAACAAGCTGCAAAGTCCTCGAAACAAATCTACATTCAAGAACAAGCTGCAAAAGCCCTCGAGACAGATTCACATTCGAGAACAAGCTGCAAAGCCCACGAAACAAATCTACATTCGAGAACAAGCTGAAAAAGCCCTCGAAACAAATTCACATTCGAGAACAAGCTGTGAAGCCCTCGAGACAAATCTACATTCGAGAATAAGCTGCAAAAGCCCTCGAGACAGATTCACATTCGAGAATAAGCTGCAAAGCCCTCGAGACAGATGTAAATTTGAGAGAAAGAATCAGAGGAACAAATTAGAGATTGTACTCCACTAAATTGAAATTAATACAATTTAAATTCATTTACATGTGTCTCATTTCTCTTTCTTTGTTGAAATATCGTGTAAACACATACATCTCATGCATAATTAAATTAAAAATAGAACAATTGGCCGGTATATTTGGCATATCCTAAGAAATTGAAAACAATTTAAATTACACTAATTTAAATCCAAGACATATCTTGGTCTTCAATATATTCCTTGTTTAGCCATTCAAATTTAGAGTTTAGAAACCTAAATTTTGTCTTCCAATTATAAAACCAGCCGTTGCAAAAATAAAAAATAAAAATAAAACAAAAAAAAACTATATTACCCAAGTTTTGAACCTTGGACTTGGAATATAACAACAAGCATCTCTTCACCAATGAACCACCACAAATTCTTAAATCTTGTTATGAACTTTTTAGTATAAATATTGACTTCGATTCAGGTCTTTTTTTTCGTTAATCTTTTTCGTCGTCGACTTCTTCAGCCCATATAATCAAAATTTGTAGCAATCGTAGTCATTCAAGTAAAATACATGAAATCCTAACCCTTATGGGTTTTACAATGATCAAATCAAATCAATAAATCTAATGCTAAATCGCCTAAACAATCAATTTGCAAACCATAATATATCACATATATGATAAATTAAAATACCCACCATCACAAAACTTTAATTCTAAATAAAACTCAAAGATTGCTCTGATACCAATTGAAGGAATGAACATTTCACTCTGCAGCGGAAGCATTGAATCGTCTTTGATTTTATTTAAAATTAAACTAAAAATTAAAGTTAAGCAAACTTACTTAGAATAAATATGAAGATATTTCTGGCGGATTTTTATCTCCTCCATAAAATCTTCCTAGCTATAACTCGAACACAGGACCAAGGCTTGTGGGAGCCTTTTGAAAGAAAATCCACAAGGGATTGGAGAGGAAAAGGTCTAGAGAGAATGCTCTAATTCTCTATTGATGAGATATGTGTTGTGTCTAATGGCTCAACCCAAGGGTTCTATTTATAGAAACCAATGGGAAATCTTTGCCATAATTAAAATATTATATTTTAATATCTAATATATTAAAATATATCTTATATTTATTTGAATCTTATTCAAATCTCCTACGATACTTATTTATTTGAATCTTATTCAAATTATATACATATTTTTTATTTAATGTATCTAATATACATTAATTATTTTAATATTTAATGTATCAAATACAATAAATATATTTTCTCTTTTATATTTAATATTTATTTGAACATTTCAAAATTTTCTTTCAACTAAATTGATCTTTTAGTGTTACTATGAGCTAGCAAGGGGACCTTATGAACCTACAGATTATAAGCTTGAACGATACAAAATTAATTAATTAAATTCTTTAATTAATTAATTTTCATTCATTAATTATAGGTCACTCCACTATAGACCTAGAGTTGCACTCTTATGCACTGTAGAACAAGTTGTGTCCATGGATATAATTACTACATGCAAGTCGATCATTCACGAGTTGTTCATAATTACACTTGGGTCAAAAGTTTGTTTTACCCCCGTAATTACATCTTGCACCTTAAGTACCATTGATCCTCTAATGAACAATTTGTTTATAATCTAATTCTAAGTCCCTCTCGGGCCAATGAGAGGGTGGGGTCCCATTGTTCAAGTCTCGAAATCAACACTTAAGGGAACTACTCATCTACTTACCCTATATGGGAAGAAGTGAATTTCATCTTGTGAGATTATGTTCCCAGCTCCCTATTTGGTCAAGTCCCCAAAATGGTAGACATATTGAATCGACTATAAAAGCCACTCTCACCTATGCAAATCAAAGGACAAGCCCTCACAGGCAAGAGTTCATAACTCACTTAAGATTAAGACCGAGTCGCATATGATTATCCTGATGAAATATTAATCTTCTCAATTAACGGATTTATAAAGAGAGATTAAATATTTTGTAGCCCAGTCTTATACAAACTCATTGTATAAGATACTCCCACTCACATGTTTCCACATGAATGATTTGGATCAAATCATTTGTAACTATTACAAATTAGGTCATATCAATAGTGTTACTAGGATAAGGCACCCAACCTTATCCATATACTATGACCCTTTAAGTTATTTCTTGAACACGATCCTCTCGTATGTCAACCACATACTATTCAAGATTACACTAATAACCTTGGATTTTTTATATAACGGATAATATTATATTTCAAATAACAAAATTATTATAAATTATTAACTACGAGGCTTTAGGGCAAAAATCCCAACAACCACTTCACTGGACATGGAATTTTACAACCAACCCAAAATAAATTGGTCAACTGCTACCCATGATTCAAAGGTGGGGTTCACGATTTAGGTCTTCTTGTTGGCATCTGTGTGTGATTCAATTTCCGATTCAGCAAGAAACTGTGATGGACACTTCTTTGCTCTAGTGAGATAGTTGATCAGCTTGTAGCTGCGAAGGATAGGGAGGGCTAAATTTTTCCACATTAGGAAATTTCAATGATCCATTTTAATGGATGTGATCTAATTGAAGAGTTGGTTCAGTTGTGGGCTGGCGAAGGTGTTTTCAATTAACGTTGGCATCGCTACCGGAGGAACAACCGTTGAAGGCTCAACCGCCTGAGTATCAGTTGAAGAACTGGCCTTGACTGATGGCTCTGATACCAAGTTTCAACACGAAGAAAAATGCAAAGCAGAGGAGGAAAGACGAAGTTCTGTAAAAATGCTTTTCTCAATTTTCTATATTTCTACTGTAGCAAGTCCTCGAATAAATAGAGGAGAAAAAATGATAATCAACAAATTTACATGAGGTTTGTTACAGAGAATAAAACGTGGCACTAGCCTATTTGTTGTACTCAAAGGAAGAGGACAAAACAGAACTCTTTAGAACAATGCTAGGATGACTCCACCTTAGAGGCTGAAATGACTTCGTTTGATATTTCTTCATTATCCATAACAAAATGTAGATAACAAAACAAAGAAAGTCGTAAGTGGAAGTAGTGTTTTAATAAGCTCAATTTTTAAAAACAAAAAATAAAATGGTTATCAAACGGAGCCTTAGACTTTGAAATTGATTTTCTACCATACGTTAGTGTTCTCCAGTCACTTGTTTCTTCAGATATTATTGCATTTTTTAGTGAGGTATGGTTGTAAGCAAAGCTTATTATTTCCAACATTGGATCTCCATTCAAGAATTACTATGAGGCACTTTTCGTCGTCTAATCCAATTACCACATCATATCTTTATA
Organism: Trichosanthes truncata; assembly: GCA_033996785.1. Lineage (NCBI taxonomy): Eukaryota > Viridiplantae > Streptophyta > Magnoliopsida > Cucurbitales > Cucurbitaceae > Trichosanthes > Trichosanthes truncata. Next base: position 27,585,805 of record JAWPNB010000003.1, on the reverse strand, counting down.
CCAAAGTAAATTCTAAACCTTATTTCACTAATTGGTCAATCCTTCATTTAACATTGCGTCTATCCATTTATTCTGACTAACTACTACTCACGATATCGAATTTAAGATTAGCATTGTTTGCAAAGGTCTTCTCTCAAAGCGTCAACCTTGGAGACAAATGTTCAGTTAAAAGACGAAAAGAAGGAGAAACATCAGTCCCAAATAAGATATTAATTCTTTTACTAATTGTTGGGTTTTATGTCCTAAAACTCGTGGTTTTGTAAACTGAATGTATATTCTATTTTGCAATAAAGTTGTTATTGAGGTTTATTCAGTAAAGTTGTTATTGAATAAAGTGAATTGTGTATTCTATAACTCAAATCCAATGAACTAAAGAACCCTTGACTATAAGATGTAAACTTGAACTTTATGTATGACATAAAAGTGGATCAAGTTCAAGTAATAGTCAGAACGGTCTATAGTATAGGGATATGGCTGGGTACCTTATCTTGGGGACACTATGGACGCGGCCCACTTTGTATAGTACTAACGATGTGATCCTGAATCGTTCATGTGGAGACATGAAAGTGGGGGCGTCCTATGCAATGAGTTTGCATAAGACTGGACCGCAAAATAGTCACTTAGACTTTTTAACTCCGTTTATTGTTTTAACTGACTATTTTCATACGATGACCTAGGTAACTCGATCTTAATCCTGAGTGTGCTATGAACTCCTGTTTATTCGGGATTATCCTTAGATTTGCATGGGTGAGAGTGGCCCGAGATCGCCGACTCAATAAGCCTCCCATTTTGGGGATAAGACCGAGTAGATAGTTGGGAACATAGTCATGCGAGATGGAATTCACTCCTACCCGCTTTAGGGTTTAGTAAAGAGGTTGTTCCCTTAAGTGCTGACTCCGGGTCTTGAACAATGGGCCCACCCTCTCATTGGCTCGAGCGGGATTCGGTTTGTTGGTCGGACCACAAACCAATTGTTCATTAGAGGATCAGTGGGACTTAAGGAACAAGAAGTAATTACAGGGGTAAAACGGTTTATTTGACCCAGCTGTAATTACGAACGACCTGTGAAGGATCGACTTACTAACCATGGTTATTTCGAGTGGACATAAATATATCTATAGTGAGGAGAGTGCAGCCACTGGGCTTTAGTGGAGTGTCCCGGTGGTTAACGAATGTTGATTAGCTAGGCTAAAGAGTTTGGCCGGTAAATCTCGTATCGTTGGAGCTCATGATCTGTAGGTCCATTAGGTTCCCCTTACTAGCTCGGATTAAGCCTTGTAACATTTTGAGAGAAAAGAATTTGAATTGTTCAAATTCGATTTTGGGAGAAAACGTTAATTATATGCGATATACTTATCGTTTCATAGCTTAATTATGAATTAAACTATGATAAAGAAGAGGTGGACATATTTAAATTTTATTTAAATATTGGTTCGATTTAAAACATGAATAGGGATTCATGTTCGAACATTCGATTTGAGAAATCGGGATTGGTCCAATTATTTAATTTGATATTTGATATTAAATTAAATAATTATTTAAAATTAATTAAATTATTTAATTAATTAAAATTTGATTTTAATTTAAAATTAATTTTATATTAATTTTGAATTAAAATTAAAAGAAAAATCAAATTCATTTTTGGACCAAATTCATGATTTCATGAATAAGCTACTAGCTTTTTCAAATTCACCAAAATTCTCCACCTCCTCCTTGTTTTATCCTCATCATTCATGTGTTGTCTTCTTCACAAAGCTTAATGAAGCTTTTGGTTTGCTTTAATTAGAGAAGAAACACAAGAATTTTAGGAATTTTGCAGAAAATTGGAGTTTTTTCGGTTTTTAGACCTTTGCTCTCTCTCTCAAAAATTCTCTCAATTAAGGATCCCACAATCCGTTCCAAGGCCTGAGGATAGTAGGGAAGATCCTAAGGGAGGTCCACGAAGTGTTCGTGATCAGAAATTGACCAAGGATTAGGAGAATTTTGAGCATCAAATGTAGTGTTCTTATTCTCTGTTTTTTCAGATTTGAGCATGTTATTTAATTGATCAAATTGATCAAATTAGAGTGCTTAAGATCCAAAATTGCTTCCGCTTTCTTAATATTCACCCCTTCACTAATAATGTTAACTTATTAATGTTTTTAAACATGGAGTATGTATGCTAGGTAACGGCAGATATAGACTAGGGGTGTTCAAAAATCGATCCAAACAGATGGATCGAATCGATTGGTTTGGTTCGGTTATATATATATATATATATTTGGTTCCTTGGTTTAGTAGTAGAGGAAACCACCTAGTTTGGTTTGGTCTATGTTCATAACCTTAAAAAACTGTAGTAAACCGAACTGACCTGTAATATATATATCTTACGGAAATTATGCCAAAGAGCATGTTTTCAACCATATATTTTACAAATGACTCATTTTAAAAAAATATATAAGCTCTAGCATGGCTCATATGTCTGCAACTATTTTATTCCATTTATACTCTTGAAAATTCTGGACTTATTTATAGTAATGTTATTATTTTGTTTTATTGTTTCCACAATGAAATCATTCAATTTAGGTAAATAATTTTATCATTAATTACATAAAGAAAATTTTTACAATGTTAAATATTTTGTTCTCCAATATTTTATTATCCAAATTAGGTGTTAATTATTTTTTACCATTAATAACATATAGTGTTCACAAATTAGTTGTTAAACTATTATATTTTTTGGTTTTTTCTTTTGCTTCTGCCGTCAACCCCATTATTCAAACTTCGCCTGCGCAAATTGTCGTCAACCCCATTATTCCCTCAATATGAGTAATGTTCATTTCTTCCTTTTTGTTTTTGTTTATTTATTTATTTTTCCTATGGTTTTTTTCAATTATACTGTTTACACGAGATTTCTGGAGAAATTTGATGTCATGGAAATGAAATTTGATTTTATTGATCTTGTGTAAATGTTACAATCTCTAATATTTGTCCTCTGATTCTTTCTCTCGAGTATGTAAGCTTGTTGATTTTCTTAGATTGCCATGTTAGCTTATTGATTTTTTATTGTCTTGGTTCAACCTATTGGCTTATTGATCTTAAATTAGCTCGCTGGCTTGTTGATCTTCTTGATTTGGCTTGTTGATCTTCTTAGGATCGACATGTTGGCTTATTGATCTTGGATCAGCCGCGGAGCCGCCTGCTGGCTTATTGATCTCTTTGAAGTCTTATGAGTCTTGAATCTTCTAAATTTTGAATCTTGACTCTTTCTGAATTCTAAATTCTTGGCTTCTGACTCTTTTGAATTCTGACTCTTGGAGCCTCTGAATTATCAAGATTCTGAATACTTTGAATTCTGACTTCTCTAAATCTAAGTCTGAATCTTGGAGCTTTTGACTTTTGGAGCTTCTAAATTCTCTAACTGAATGCCTTCAAATGAAGGGTGACCTCCTCCATTTATAGAGTTTGTTGGACCTTGTATGGGCTTGGACTTGGTTTATTTTGGGCCCAACTTTTGAACTTAGGCTTATTGGGGTTTAATCAATTTTTTTTTAATAGACTTGGATTATTTAAATTTGGCCCAATCCATTTTTAGAGATCTCGAGCTAAATTAGCTTTAGGTCCAAACGCCAGATGGAATAATTTGATTGTGTTGAGATTTATGCCTTAAAGCCTCATAATTAATAATTTATTTAATAATAAATAATAATTTTGATTATTTTTTTTGAAATATAATATTATCCATTATATGAAAAATCCAAGGTTATTAATGTAATCTTAAACAATATGTGGTTGACATATGGGAGGATCATGTTCAAGAAATAACCTAAAGAGTCATAGTATATAGATAAGGTTAAGTGTCTTATCCTGGTAACACTATTAATACAACTCACTTTGTAATAGTTACAAATGATATGATCCAAATCGTTCATGTGGAGGCATGTGAGTGGGGGTATCTTATACAATGAGTTTGTATAAGACTGGACCATGAAATATTTAATCTCTCTTTATAAATCTGTTAATTGAGAAGATTAATATTTCATCAGCATGATCATATGCGACTCGATCTTAATCCTGAGTGAGTTATGAACTCCTTCCTGTGCGGGCTTGTCCTTTGATTTGAATTGGTGAGAGTGACTTTTGTAGCTCATTCAATAAGCCTACGATTTTGGGGACTTGACCAAATAGGGAGTTGAAAACATAATCTTACAAGATGGAATTCACTTCTTTCCATAGAGGGTAAGTAAATGAGTAGTTCCCTTAAGTGCTGATTTTGGGACTTGAACAATAGGGCCCACCCTCTCACTGGCCCAAGAGAGACTTAGTTTATGATTGGATCATAAACAAATTGTTCATTAGAGGATCAGTGGTACTTAATGTGCAATATGTAATTACAGGGGTAAAACAGACTTTTGACCCAACTGTAATTACGAATAACTCGTGAATAATCAACTTGCATGTAGTGGTTATATCCATGGACATAACTTGTCCTATAATGCATAAGAGTGCAACTCTAAGTCTATAGTGGAGTGACATAGAGTTAATGAATGAAAATTAATTGATTAAAGAGTTTCATTAATTAATTTTGTATCATTGGAGCTTATAATCTGTAGGTCCATAAGATCCCATTGCTAGCTCATATGAACAAATAGGGATCAATTTCGTTGAGAAAATTTTGAAATGTTCAAATTAAAATTTAATATATGAAATTAGGGAAAACATATTTATTGATGTATTATGATACATTAAAGAAAAGATATTTATTAAATTTGAATTAGATTCAAATGAGGAAATAGATGTCATAAGAGAATTTGTAAAGGTTTAAATAAGATTCAAACTGGTTAGATAAATATAGTTTAATATATTAGATATTAAAATATATTATTTAATTATTTTTCCTAGACCACTATAAGTAAGACCCTAGGGGTGAGCCATTGTGTGCATTCTTCACAAGAGAAAAGAACTCTTGAAATTCTCCTCTCATTCCCTCTCTCTATTTTCAAGAAGGTTCTCACAAACCTCATTGGTTATTTGTTCGAGTCATAGCAATGAAGACTTTGTGAAAGTCTTGGAGTTCAACATCATTGGAGTTGGAGTACAAGGAGAAAAAGACCCGCCAGAATATTCTCCATATTATTTTCAAGGTATGTTTTGCTTAGCCTAAATTAATTTTTATTTAATTCTAAAATAAAATCAAAGTCGATTCCAACGCTTCCGTTGTGGGTTTAATTCGATTATTCCCTTAAGTCGCCCAATGTATAAATATTGGATAGGTGACATTATTTGATTTGCCAATTTTCCATGTCTTTTAATTTAATTTGAAGACACCTGTAAATTCATATATTGGTCCCAAATTTTTTTTTATCATTAATGTAAATTAATGACGTGGTAATTTGTGATTGGCCGAAATTTATGATTCAACATATACTACAAACTTTGATTTAATTTTATTTGCTTTCGTTGTTTGATTAATTATTATTTGTTTTTCAATTATATTTATAATAATTATATTATTGTGATTTAATGTTGTCATCTTATACCATTAATTACATGCATCTATATATAGTTTTTCTAACTTTCAATATTTTATCCTCAGAATTTCAAACTTAAAAATTTTGTTGTCGTCCGTCCAATTACATAGGTGTCCAAAAACTTAACATTATTTTTGTCGTCGCTAAACTTTGTGTGTCGTCCAAATAAAGTCTCAACACTCCATTTTTATTTTAATATTTTTACTTTCATATTGACATTCATATATAACTCCATATAATAATCCAACATATATACCATGTTTATATATATTATTCAATCTTTATTGAGATATGTATTCCACCTATTATGGACTTCATCATACACACTCGACAAATTTAGTCATTTGTAAATATATAGTGTATAAGAAATATATACTTCATATTATTAAATATACCTTTATATTTAGAAAATATAAACCTGATATGAAACAACTAAATAAAAACAACATACAAAATATAAACATGTATATATTATGATGGTCATTTCCTAGAAAAAGGAGCTCATTAATTGGAAATAGAACCTTCGTTCGTCGTTTGAACAAAATGTACTTTCAATTGAAGGAAATGTACGTTCGTTAGAAAGAAATATATAACTGATTGAAGGAAATGCACCTCTATTTGAAACAAATATACTATCATTGGTCGATGTTCTGAATCGAAACGTCCTTGATTGTTGTTTAGTGTTCGAAAAGGTTTGAACTTTGAAGATTTAAAGTCGGAACAAAATGGGTGTTCATATATGGAATGCCAATGCCCAGCTTGAGGTTTCTATTTTCCGTTGCTATGTTGTGGGTTGTCGGTCAGGGGTCTCCAACGTGGATGTCCAGATCTGAGTTCAATAGATGTGTGGGTCACCTCCGTAGGTCGTGTTGTTGTTGAAAAAATGTCAATGTTGCCGCATGAGGTTTCTACTCACTGCTGCTACATTGTGGGTTGTCGGCCATGGGTCTCCAATGTCTTGGCGTCACGTGGGTTGCAAAAGTGCTGCCATGCATGGGAGGAGAAAGATTTCAAGAAGGTGAATCCCAACGTGAATCGATTGTATGGGAGAAGAAGGTGGAGGCTTGGGAGAAGAAGGTGGGGAGTTTGTTGGAGGTGAATCGATTTGTATTTGGAGGGAAAATATAGAATCCCAACAATTATGGTAAATGTCTTCCTATAATTTTCCTCTTTCCAAATTTCTTAACTTATAGTAATTACAAATAAACAAAAAGGATAAATAGGTAATGTTAACTATAGTCATGGCTTTTATTGGCCTAGAAAGTGACAAAGCTGAAAATTTTAGTAAAATGAGTCATTTATATAAAATTGGGTTTCCAACGTGCTATTGATATAGTTAACCCTATATCTTATATATTGAAATTATATTGTAGACTTCCAGCCCATTATAATTGAACGTGGCTCAAGTCTATAAAGCCCACTACCCATTAAAATTGAATTTTAGCCATTTTCAATTTTCCTTACTCGCGTTAATCAAGGTTTTATTTTTTTATTATTATTTTTTCAAAAACAAGAAACCCCAATCATCCATTCTTCTTCTTCCCCTTCATTTCTCTTCTCACTTCTCCCAAACAGCAGTCCTCCTTTCCATCTATTCTCTTCCATTTCTTTCTTCAAACTTCAAAGTTCAAACCTCTTGTAACCCCACGTACTGCCACCACTAGTTCCACCCACCTGCCAGTCACTCGCTAACACTGGCCAATTGATGCCGACGCCATCCACCCGATGCCACTCCAACCTCCGAAGCAGTCACCACTCGCCATGCCATCTTCTCTGTCTTTTTTTCTCCCTTTTTTTTAGAAAATTTTTCCTCCCTTTCAATTTTCTCTTCTTGATTTCTTATATTAAATGTCAATTTAGTTTTTTTAGTTTTTCTTTTTCATTTGTATGCTTTAAATCTTATAGATCAGTTTTTTTTAGTACTTATAGATCAGTTCAACATTTTTTTTTGTTGTGGCAAGATCAATTCAGTATGTTATTATTAAAAAAATGGTTATAACCAAATCGAACCAAACCAATATGAATCGACCGTGGACAGTTCAGTTCAAAAATCGAAATGAGGTACCTCAATTTTCTCGGTACAACGTGTTTAAAAATCGACATGTTCGATTCGGTCCATGATTCTACCCAAAACCAAATCGAACCGAATCGTGCACACCCCTAATATACACGATGGAATTGATGAAGTTATATGATCAATTGAAGAAGAAAACGTTTATGAAAATTTAAAAATGATTAAAAAAAAAAAAGGAAAGAGCATTTCACAAGTGCATTTTGTACATTATTTTGCATGTGTTTTATCTAATTGGGATAATAAATATGTTGATTACCTTTTAAATTTTGGTAAATTAGAGTGCATGTTTCAGCCAAATTAAGGGTATTAAACTAGTTGCACCACAGGAAACAGAGGGAGAAAGGCATATATAAGCCACTCACTCCTGCAAGACTTCCTAAGGAATATTTTGAGTCATCGTTTGACATTTTAAGCCAAACGCAAGAGTAAATATACTTCAGAAATCTTGGACCAATGTTTTAAAACTTCTTCTTTTGTGGATTGTGGTTAAATGGTTGTTAAATTCGTTAGGATCTATTTTATTCGTCTTATGTTTCATCTAGGAATCTTCTCTATGGCTAGGTTCTAGTCAGTTTTTTCTTTTACTTTTGGTTGAAAACATTTTTTTGTAGATAATTTGTTATCATTGTTTTATCTTCCTTGTCTATTTTTTCTGTTTGATGGACATTATTGATGTACATTGCATGTGTGCATTGATAGGAATAAACACTTCACCATGCAGCAGAAGACTATGATCTCTAAACAATTTAGAAATCAACTTGGAGATTGACTTTGAATTATTTAGAATTAAACTAAAAAATAGGTTAAGCAATAAATATCTTGATAAAATATGAAGAATAATTCTGGTGGGTCTTTACTTCTTGTGTTTCAATTCCAGCGAGGTTGAATCTCCACCACACGGTCTTACTTGATATGGCTTGAACATAGTGCCAAGGTTTGTGGGAACCTCTTGAAAGAAAAAAAAGGAAAATTTTTCAGAGAGAATTATGAATTTTCAATGTGGAAAGCTTAGTTTTGGCTCAATCCAAAGGTCCAATTTTATAAGGACTTATGGTAGAATCTTTGCCAAAATAATAACATCTAATATATTATCATATATATATATATATATATATATATATATATATATATATATATATATATATATATATATATATATATATATATAATATATATATATTTGAATCTCATTCAAATTTAATATATTATTTATCTAATAATATATTATTCTATTTAATGTATCAAATACAATAAATAGATATTCCTTATTTAATATATCCAATATATCAAAAATTAGTTTGAACATTTCAAAATTTTCTTTCAACTAAATTGATCCTCTTAAGTTCTTATGAGCTAGCAAGGGGACCTTATGGACCTACATATTATAAGCTCAAATGATACAAAATAAATTAATTAAACTCTTTAATTAATTAATTTTCATTCATTAACTATATGTCATTCCACTATAGACCTAGAGTTGCACTTTTATGCACTGTAGGACAAGTTATATCCATAGATATAACCACTACAAGCAAGTCTTATCTTACACCTCAAGTACCACTGATCCTCTAATGAACAATTTTTTTATAATTCAATTATAAACTAACTCTCTCTTGAGCCAGTGAGAGGGTGAGACCTCATTGTTCAAATCTCAAAATCAGCACATAAGGGAACTACTCATCTACTTTTCCTGTATGGGAATGAGCGAATTCCATCTTGTGAAACTTATGTTCCCAGCTCTCTATTTGGTCAAGTCTCCAAAATAGTATGCTTATTAAATCGACTACAAAAGTCACTCTCACCCGTGCAAATCAAATGATAAATCCTCACAGACAAAAGTTCATAACTCACTCAAGATTAAGATCGACTCGCATATGATCATCTTGTTGAAATATTAATCTTCTCAATTAACGAATTTATAAAGAGAGATTAAATATTTCTTAGTCCAGTTTTATACAAATTTATTGTATATGATACCCAACTCACATGTTTTCACATGAACAATTGGATGAAATCATTTGTAACTATTACAAATTAGGTCGTATCAATAGTGTTACCAGGATATGACACCCAACCTTATCTATATACTATAAACCCTTTAGGTTTTCCTTTAGCATGAGCCTCTCGTATGTCAACCAATCAAAAGTGTTATATATTATCATCGACAATTAGTGGTGTAGTATACCATGTAGATAAATACGGATTAACGACATGTTTCTAATATTATAACTATGTAAATGTTTGAAATTACAAATGATAGGTAGGACGTGGTAACAATCAATTATATGATGACAGGGTAAATGATTAATAAGACATAAGTAATAAAAAGTTTTAAAATTATAAAAGTAAAAATAGAAAAATAAACAACAAAAGTATATCAATACAAAGAATGCAAACATTTTAGATTGAAGAACATTGCAATTTAATAATATATATATACATATATATAACAACCTGTTTCTAATACAAAAATAAAGAATGAAATCACAATTTAAAAAAAAAAAAGACAATCTAACTATTGTCTACTAGATGAAGAATTGAGAAAATGATAAAATCGGTGTAGGAGAATCAACTCAGTATCTAGTTTTACAGACTCTTCTATTATGTCTGAATTGTCCATATCTTCCACATTTTGAAGTAGAATTCCTTTCACCACTAGATAAAATTCTCTTTTTTTTTCAGGGTCTTCCAATAAAACGTTTAACATTAGCTAGATAAATTGGAAAACCAGTAGTAGAATGGGGTGCATGTTCAAATAATGGAAGAAAATTGTAACGACCCTAGAACTCAGAGAAGCTACCAACTGCTCCTTGTTGAACAGTGCCACTTATGCTCGAAAATTTCAGTAGCATAATTGCGTAAAACTAAGAATCCCAAAAAAAATTAGAGAAACCTGAAAGAGACAAAAGCACTTCTATAAGCCAGAATCACCACTCAACACCCTCCAAGCTATAAAAGTACAGGCTGAGTCCAACCAAAATACAAGCACGAGCATTCAAGAAATTTCTAAGTACAAAAGAGACATAGGAAACTACACGGCCTCAAAATCATTACATGACCTAAGGCCATAACTAAAATATATTTACAACACCTAAGGTCACAATTCTAGAGACGACTCCATAGCCTTGCCAAATCGACACCTTTATCACCCATTACGCAACTGAGCTGCACTTGACACAACACAAAAGAAACAGCAAGGGTGAGTTTAACTAAACTCAGTAAGCAGCCAACTAAGGGTTCTAAGCTCAAAACATAAGATGTAATACTCAAATTAGCTCATCAGCCATCTTAACCTCTACTAGACTCAACCTTCGGCCTAACACCTCTCACCTTTACCGTTCTCTCTCTCTATAATAACAAGTTGTGCAACCTGCACAGAGGTATCATCCCCTAAAGCAAATGCAACACCTTGAAGGACTGCATGGGGATTCGCCCCTAAACCGGCACAACATAATGAGAGAAAGCAACTCTCACGCTCGGTATGTGGGGATTCTCCCCTAGACTGGCACAACATAGTGAGAGAAAGCAACCCTCACTCTCGATACGATGGGGATTCTCCCCTAAACTGGTACAACATAATGAAAGAAAGCAACCCTCACACTCGGTACAATGGGGATTCGCCCCTAAACTAGCACAACATAAGGAAAGCAACTCTCATGCTTAAAGCCAACCCATGGACCCACGGTACTGCCTAAACCACTACCCCAACAACGCACACATCTAGGCAAGCACGGTTCGAGTTAAGTTACAATCAAGACTCCCATCTACTATGCATTTAACACATCCCAACAAACAAGTGATCATATAATTGGCAAGATACATTCCACATACATTTCTTACACGTGTCGACCTTAGTAAAGAAGTTTACATTGGCTACTTACCTTCCAGGCCCACACCAAATTCACCAACTTCTCTCATTTTCTTCAGAAGTCCCTAACTTCTCCTTCGAAAGCGAAAGAAAATGGACCAAGCCCCCAAGCAACCCACGCCACTCTCTAATCTTCCTCAAAAGTCTCCAACCTCACCAAAATAACCTAACAAGAAAAGTAACAATTAACTTTTCCTAGTTTGATGGGCCACAAAGTTATCTTACAAGGGTTCTAAACCATAATGAACTTACCCAAACAGCAGCTCAAGCTGCTTATTCAACTCTAAAATTGCTTACAACTGACTTGATTAACCTCTACCCCTGTTAGGCAACCTAAACCAAGTTCAATAAGCCATGGGTTGATCCAAACAACATCTAAATGCATTGTTGAAACTCACAATACCCCACAAACTAAAGCCCAAAACACTTACCCACATCGAATCAGACTCCAAAACGCCCATATATAGACTCCAATTCGGTCGTATATGCACGAACCTGCCAAACAGCTTCACAATCGGCCCTTTCATCTGCTTCATTGCCACAGCCCACAGGCCCTTTCGTCTTGCTTTAAAGGTTTGTACCTTTCCATCTACTCCTCATTTCCTCTTGTAGATCCATTTGCAACCTATAGGTTTTACCCCATCAGGAAAATCTATAAGTTCCCAGACTGAATTTGAGTACATTGACTCCATTTCGAGGTTCATGACTTTAATCCATTCATCCTTATCAACATCATTAATTGCTCCTTTAAAAGTCAATGGATCCTCGATGTCATCATTAGTTATGACTTTTTGAGCTTCAGTTAAGCCCATGTAACGGTTAGGTTGTTTTAAAACCCTCCCCACTACAACGAGGTGTTCCCAATTCTTGACATGGATGTATCTGACTTTCAGATGTAATGGAATTATCAACAACTCTTGTTGATGTGTTAGTAGCTTCATTGGAAATTAATTCGTTTAACACTATTTTACTGCGAGGTTTATGATCTCTCATATGGTTTTCTTCTAAAAAAATAGCATTTGTCGATACAAATACTTTATTCTCTTTGGGACTATAGAAGTAACCACCTCTAGTCTCTCTAGGATAACCTACAAATAGGCATACTTTTGAACGATATTCCAATTTCTTTAGATTTTTTTCAGTACATGTGCTGGATATCCCCAAATCCTGAAGTGTTGTAAACTAGCTTTACGACCCTTCCATAGTTCTAATGGTGTCTTAGAGACACTTTTGGATGGAACTATATTCAGTATGTATAACATAGTCTTTACTGCATATCCCCAAAAAGAATCTGGTAGTGGAGCATAGCTCATCATAGATAGAACCATGTCTAACATGGTTCTGTTTCTTCTTTCTGAAACACCATTTTGTTGAGGTGTTCTAGGAGTTGAGAGTTGGGATGTTATTCTATTTTCTATCAAATAGTCTTGAAATCTTAAATCCATGTACTCTCCACCACGATCTGATCGAAGTGTTTTGATAGATTTACCTAAAAACTTTTCAACTTCAATCTTGTATTCCTTAAACTTTCCAAGGGCTTCAGACTTATATTGCATTAGGTAAAGATACCGATATCTAGAATAATCATCTACAAATGTGATGAAGCATACATACCTTCCTCTAGCTTCAGCATTCATCGAACCACATAGGTCTGAATGTATAAGTTCTAAGGGTTCATTGGCTTTATATCCTTTTCCAGTAAAAGGTCTTTTAGTCATTTTTCCTTCTAAGCAAGATTCACAGACTGGTAAAATATCTAACTTTAACTTGCTTAGAGGACCACTCTTTACTAATCTTTCAATTCTATCTAAATTGATGTGACCCAATCTTAGATGCCAAAGATAGGTATCATCTTTTGGAGAAACTTTTTGTCTTTTCATTCTAGATTTATCCGTTTTAAATAATTCAATGTTTAGAAGCGTTTTACTTACTAACGATCTTAGCACAAATCCTTCTCCCACTTACTATTTTTAAATAAGTTTTTCTCTTATTTAGACAAATTAGGTTAATCTCATTTATCTAAGTTCCCAATCTATCCTCCATAACCCTTATGTTAGTTGGATTGATTTTAATGTGAATTACTAAGTTTATTAAACTTTAAAAGAAACTAATCACATTATTAATATATTTAAATAAAATTTGACTAATTCAACTCTCAAGTCAGTTCCTAGTTAAAGGTGTTCCCTTTCGGTCAACTTAAATACCCCAGTCTAGACAGAACTTTCCATAGACAGAGTTCCCTTATAGTCAATATTTATTTCAAATTCATTAATCTTTAATTAACTATTAATAACTAGATTAATGAAGTGAATTAATAGATGTTTTAAATCCTATTAAAAAAAACTAACTCACTTGGATAATCTTAAATAACTACCATTTTAAACCCTTTTAAAACAAAAATTAAAAGGTTATCCTAAATTCTAATCTTATTAGAAAAAGAAGATAAAGTAAATTATTTTAAATAATTATCAAGAATATCTTTAATAAAAAAAAACCCTAATCTCATTAGGAAAACATGCATTCTAATTAAGAAAGCAAATATTCTAATTTTAATTTTCCAATCAAATTTCAAATATAACAATTATAGTCAAAGATATGGAAAATATAAACTAATTAGGAAAACAACTTAATCAAAATTTTTAAATATAACAATTATATTAAAATATAAGATAAGATGCATGATCACGCTTAACCTATGGTAGGATTTTAAATCTAAATGGCATACTTTATGCAACAATCAAACAATATAAAAAAAAATAGACATCTCATGCATAATTAAATTAAAAATAGCAAAATTGACCAACATATTTGGCATATCCTAAGAAATTGAAAATAATTTAAATTACAATAATTTAAATCCAAAACATATCTTGGTCTTCAAAAACTTTTCCTTCTTGAAATCATTCCATATTAAAATTTCAATTTCAATTTTAGCTATTTATTTGAAATCCAATTTCAAAATCAATTGAAATATAATTTCAATTTTATGCGGCTTATTTTGAAATCTAATTTCAAAATCAATTGACATTCAATTTGAATGAATTTCTAAATTCACTTTAGCTTATTGCATCCAATTTGATCTTTTTGTAGTTTCATGCATTTATTCTCACAGCTTGTATTTGAGAGAGAGAGACCCTACTTGCCTTCAACTTGATTATTACTCAGTCAAAATTCTGGACTTTCTGTTCATATATTCAAGAAAAAAAATAATCTCCCACGTATCTTATGTCTTGAATAACCCACCAGCTGAAAATTTTGACTTTCCATTCATGTATTAAAAAAAAAATAATCTCTCACGTATGTTATGTCTTGAATACCTCACAAGTCAAAAACATTTTGACCCTCTATTCACATATTCAATGTGAAGAACATCTCCCATTGTTGATCACGATTGGTTTGACCGAAAAACAGAAAATAGATGGTGAGTTCGACGTCGATAATACTATAATGTTGGAAAAGAAAATTACATAGAACCCTAAATCCATTAGGATTTTACAATTTGATCTAGTCAAAGGAATAATTCTAATGCCAAATAGCCTAAAGAATCAATTTGCAAACCATCACATAATACATATATGATAAATTAAAATACCCACCATGAATATTTTTTATTCTAAATAAAACTCAAAACCTATCTCTGATACCAATTGAAGGAAATAATCTAATTAAACCCAAGCAGAAGCTTCAAAATCGGTTTGAGTTTATTTAGAACAAAATAATAATATTAGGGTTAAGCAAACACATACCTTGAATAAAATAAGTTGTTCTTGTATACTTGGTCTCTTCCACAAAACCTTCATTGCTATGTCTCGAACAAAAGATCAAAAGGGTTTGTGGGAACCTTATTGAATATAATGAGAGAATGAGGGGAAAATTATTCTAGAGTCTCTTTCTCTTATTTTGAATGCACACAATGGCTCACCACTAGGGTTCTATTTATAGTGGCCTAGGGCAAATAATTAAATAATATATTTTAATATCTAATATATTAAAATATATTTATCTAACCAATTTGAATCAAATTCAAACATTTCCAAATTCTTCTACAACATCTATTTCCTTATTTGAATCTAATTCAAATTTAATAAATATATTTTCTTTAATGTATCTTAATACATTAATAATTTTTTTGATATTTAATGTATCATATACAATAAATATATTTTTCCTCATTTAATATATCACATATATTAAATTTTAATTTGAACATTTCAAAATTTTCTCTCAACGAAATTGATCCCTATTTGTTCATATGAGCTAGCAAGGAGACCTTATAGACTTACAGATTATAAGTTCCAATGATATAAAATCAATTAATTAAAGTCTTTAATTAATTAATTTTTACTCATTAACTATATGTCACTCCACTATAGACCTAAAGTTGGACTCTTATGCACTGTAGGACAAGTTGTGTCCATCGATCTAATCATTACATGCAAGTCGATCCTTCACAAGTTGTTCGTAATTATAGCAGGGTCAAAAGTCCATTTTACCGCTATAATTACATTTTATACCTTAAGTACCATTGATCCTCTAATGAACGATTTGTTTATGAGGGCCAGGGAGAGGGTGGGGCCCCATTGTTCAAGTCTCGAAATCAACACTTAAGGGAACTACTCATCTACTTACCCTATAAGCGAATGAGTGAATTCCATCATATGAGATTATGTTCCCAGCTCCCTATTTGGTTAAGTCCCCAAAATGGTAGGCATATTGAATCAGCTACAAAAGTCACTCTCACGCATGAAAATCAAAGGATAAGCCCTTACAGGCAGGAGTTCATAACTTACTCAGGATTAAGATTGAGTCACATATGATCATCCTGTGAAATATTAATCTTCTCAATTAACAAATTTATAAAGAGAGATTAAATATTTCGTGGTCCAATCTTATACAAACTCATTGTATAAGATACCCTCACTGATCGCTATGCTTTTCGCTACAATACGCAAGTACACGTGATCGAAGTAATAAAAACTGGAGTATTCCAGAGTATCGTTCCCAAGGGAACGGGTTTTAACAAAATCTACCGAGACGACACAAAATATGTTTGCAAATTGCAATTGTGGTAACCAATGGTGTGAAAATGATTGAGTGGTTGTTTTTGCTAAAGAAAATAAATAAAAATGATAAAATAGGGATTCAAAAGTGTTTTTGCTCAATTGAAAGAAATTGTGGCCTAATTGCAATTACATTCCTTTGACTTCAACACTTAAGCTTTGTAAACGGAATTCAACACCTATTCGACCTTCTATGAAGTATCTTTAGGAGGCTCAGCGATTAAATTGATATTTCTATGGCTAATACAAACTTAGTTAATTTTGAAACACAATTCTTTTGGTTTTAAAGGTTTTGCCCTATGTCTAGGGTCAAAAACAAATTCCTATGTCTAGGCTATTTTCCTTTATTGCTTTTATGAAATCTAAATTTTTATCTAACCTTTTCAGAATTAGACTCAATTTTTGTATACTAATCTAGGTGATCAATCTAGACTAATAATAAGCATTAAAATCAATAAAAGCAAACAAGCTATAGAGGAAGCAAGGTTGCCCTCACAATTAGGCCTTTATTCCTATCTTTAGGGCATCCACATGCTTGAATCCCAAAGAAGAAATTAGCTCATTATGAAAGAAATGAAAATCAACAATTTAATTGTTATAAAATTCATAATTTCACAATGACTAAAAAGAGAAAAGAAATTTAAAAACTAAACAACCGACTGATTTTTTTTTAAAGAAATACTTGAATAAAAGTAATCCAACAACTTCAACTAAACTCACAAAAATTCAAGGACAGAAATAATGCTTAACAACAATTCAAAAACTTGTAGGAATATAATCCCTATGAACAAACTGAGGTTCTAAAAATGAAGGAAATGAAACAGTAGCAAATTAAATGAAAAAACAACAGCAGAAAAATAAGATAAAAGAAAGTGCAGAAAAACCCATAAAAAAAAAGGAAGAACGAAATTCAAAGATTCAATGTTTAACGAAAATTTAACAACTTACAACATTTAGATCAAAACATAAACTAACTATAGACTAAACAATGAACAAAAACATAAGAGAAAATTGCTGTAAATGACAGAAAAAACGTGAGTACAGATTGTGGGCGAGTAGCAGAAAAATCCAGCCACGTTTTGGATCGTTTTCCTCGTTTTTATAGGCATTGAAGGCTAGGGTTTCCATATTTGTGCTACTTCAATCATGGGTCAATGTTTGGGCATGAGATTAGGCTAAAAATTCTCCAAAAATCGAGCAAATCCTGGATTTTGGTGTTTTCCCGAACTTTCCGCCACTTCCAAAAATTCCAGAAATGCAATTGCATTCCAATTGCATTTCTGTTGCATTATTTTTCAGCTCTATCAAAATTTTCCAGAAATGCAATTGCATTTTCATCAGCATTTTTGGGCTGAAAAGTCTCCTAGAATCGAGCCAAACGTCGTGGGTTTTGGAGCATTTTCGTGATTTCCACAATAAATTGATATGTCTAGAAAATGCAATTGCATTGCAATTGCATTTTCCCTCTTGTTCACCACCTTGCTTTCTCAAGGAAATGCAATTGCATTTCATTTGCATTTTCTTCATTTCTTCAAATCTGCACAAAACAACAATTTTAGCCAACTTTCTTATATCTTTTCAACTTAATTCTTCTTTTTCCATACTCCGACAAGCTTGCATGAATATATCTTATAAATGCTATTTTTAGCTTGCTCGATAATCAATAAAGCATACAAAAATGACAAAAATAACTTAGTTTAGGGTTAAATAATCCTCATAAATAAGAATTATCACCCACTCACATGTCTCCACATGAATGATTTGGATCAAATCATTTGTAATAATTACAAAGTGGGTCGTATCAATAGTGTTACCAAGATAAGACACCCAATCTTATCCATATACTATAGACTCTTTAGGTTATTACTTGATAACGATCCTCCTGTATGTCAACTACATACTGTTCAAGATTACAATAATAACATTGGATTTTACACAATATAAATTAATAAATTATTTTATTAATAAATGAGAAAATGTTTAATTACCAAAAAAAAAAAAAAAAAAAAAAAGAAAAAAAAAGAAAAAGAGCTTTAGGGCACAAATCCTAACCAGTAGGACTTAGTTATTCTTGCAGTTCTAATTTGGGAAATTTTGAATTTTAGTTTAGCCTCTTAGTTTGATAAATTAAATTTCTAGAATTTTGGAAAAAGAGATTTTTACTTAAATCTTTAATTCCAAGGTTTGAGAATTTAATTTTAAGTATTTATTGTCCCAAGTTCAAAAATGATCCTAAATTCCTTTGAATTAGATTTTGACCCAAATCTTTTAGTTCCTTATTTGGAGCTTTATTTTGGTAAAAAAATAGAAAACTTTGGAATTAGAAAATCCTAGATCTTCTTTTCCTTTGTTTTATTTATTGGTTATTTGCTATTTGCTAATTGGAGGATTAAGAGAGAAAAGAAAATAAACTAAGCAACAAAAAGCCCTAAGTCAATTTCTTTTTCCCCGCATGCACGCCTTTCTCCAGCCGCCGGCAACCACGCAGCAGCTCCCTCCTTTGGCAACAGCAACAACGACCATGCCTTTTCTCCAGCGAGTGTGCAATGCAAGACCCCACATGAGTTCCATGCGAGTTCTTTGGCAATTCCATACCTCTTCTACGATGAGATCACAACAACACAACCTAGCCACACATAGCATCTACTCCGACGGTCTGACCCACGAGTTATAGCAATGTGACCCGAACCCATGATGTGAGCAACAACCTTTAGTGGCAGTTTTTCTTCTTTAGTGGTGTTGTCGGCATGATTTCTCATGACCAACAGCGTTTTTGTTCTTTTTGGTAAGGTTCAACCTTGACCCACACTCAATCGACCTTAGATCTAGGATACTCATTCCTTAAACGTCTTTGATTTGTAGGTTTAGGCCTTATCGATTACTGACCAGTCCTCATTGAGGTTGTTTGGAGTCGATTGATGAATCCCAGCATCGCCCACTCAAGAATTGAACTTCAAACTACTCTGATTTGGTGACCCACACTCCTTTAAGCCTCAAGTTAGTATACCCATAGCTTTTGAGGTTCAAATCTGCGATTTCACATCAATCTGAACACCAACCAGCCACCCTTCAATCAGTTTATCGTCGATCGATAGGTTTCACCACGTTTTAGACCCTTTCAATTTGTCTAAATTTCGTTTCTAAATTTTGGAAGTGTCTTCTTTGTAGTTCGAACCAATTCAAAACCCCTTTAAACACTTTTCAACAAGATTTTGAATCGTTTGAACGAGAATAAGTGAGTAACCATCAATCTAAATCCTTTTCGAATTCTTTTTAAATGTTGTAGTTCAATCTTTAACCTCCGAGAGTGTTCTGATTGCAGTTTCGAAATAATTCGAACACTCTTGAGCTTGAACCAGCAAGGTTGAGGGTCATTTTTGGTAAGTCTTAAAGTCCTTTTTTCTTTTTAGACTCGTTTAAAGTACCTTAAATCAGTTTCTAATGCTTGGTGCCCATTTACTTGTAGTTTCAAGTTGATTTTGGGTCTTTTTGGACACTTCCAGCAATTATCCAAGTCCTTTTGGGTAAGGATTAAGTGGTGATCAAGACTTTGTTTAGGCCATTTTTAAGCAAGTATTAGGTGTTGTAAAGTTAGTTGCTAATCCTTGGTTACTCCTGGTTGTAGTTTGGATTGATTCTGGAGTGCTTGAATTAGCTTTAAAGACTATATCTAGGTAAGTTAACTCCTCCTTAAGCATTTTGAAGTTCGATCAAAGGATTTCGACTAAGTCTAGCCTCTAAAGCTTATTTCTTGGTCTAGAAACCTTTTGGAATAAGTTTAGGAGCTTTATAAGTAGAGTTCTACTTGATGAGTCGGTTTAATTGTGTTAAGCATGTTGTATCTTAACTTGTGATTGTGTAATGCTATATATATATATATATATATATATATATATATATATGACACATTATGTGTTACGTGTTCTGATGTTTTGCATTATGCATCCTCGTATTGATGAGCATGTTGAATTGTCATAGTTTTGCGCGTAAAGCATGGTCTAGAAAGCATGTTAGGTTGGCATTCTGGTTTGTGCTTGTTTAGTAGAGGTTAAAGGACTTTGAGTTTGTGATAAATGAGGATGCTAGAATCTCGAGTATATATAGTAGGAACTGACATTGTATTGAAAGGAAGTGAGTTGGTTATCAGGACTACGAGTGGAAATGGTGGAGGGCTGATATTGTTTAAGAAAAGTAAAATAGATGTCAATACCTCGGGTAACATGGTCGGGGGTTGAAATGCCGCTATTGGGTGACGATACCTCAGGTAACATGGTTAGGGGTCGACATGCCAATCTTGGATAAAGGAAGTGAAGTGGATGTCAATACCTTGGGTAACATGGTTGGGGGTTGACTGCCATTTTTGGATAAAGAAAAGCATCGATACCTTGGGTTATATGGTCAAGGGTCAGTGTGATGAGTATTGAGATCTTGAGTTAAATGGTCAACGGTCATTACGTTGCCAAGTCATCGATCCTTGGGTTACATGGTCAAGGGTTGGTGTACAATTCTAGACCTTGGGTATAAAGGCCAAGGACTGAACTCTGAGCTCCTTAGAGAAGCATTGAGACCTTAGGTTACATGGTTAGGGCTCGATGCAACTTGAAGGGTCAATCTTGGAGAGTTTTGAAAAAGGTTGATTATGAGTATCGAGCGAGCTCGTGGATTTTGGGGTGTGTCTGACATGGTGCAGATTCCATGTGTTGGGCTAATCTTGCATTTTACTTGTTTACGTATGTTGAGCATGTTGCTTGTGTTACTGGTTTTAAAGAGCATGTTGGATGCGTGTGAAAAGCATGTTGTTTGCCTTATTTGATGCTTGGTGGCTCATTAGGTGTGACCTACTTACTGAGTATTGTTGTACTGACTCCCCTCCCCAACAACCAGTTTTATAGGTGCTTAAGTTTCAAGATCCTAGTGATGAAGAGGAGGCGTAATGAGAGGATGCCATTAGCTAACCTTTATAGTGTTAATAGAAGTTTCTTCAAGTAGTTTAGTTAACTGTTAGTCGTCTAACTTGTTCTTAAGCCATGGTTTGGCCTTATTCATTTTATTCTTATTTGTTGAGCCTTACTTGAAGTGAGAGTGTAAGCTGGTTCTTTTGTTTAAGTTTAGCTAGTCGATATAGTTTGCTTGTTGTTGGATTTAGATTGCTTTCTATCTTTTAAGTTAATGTTTATAAAGTTATGTTCTGGGTAGAGTTATTGTGAATTTGTTCTTACTGTGAGTTTGAGTGTGTTGTACTGTTGTCAGGCGGTGTGGGGGTTGTTGTTTAGTTACTATGATTTGGAGAAGTGTGATCATTTTGTCTAACAGGTGTTAGAAAATTTTATGGTAGCTTCTAGTTACGTCGTTATGCTGCCAAAATTTTTGGGGCATTATGGTTTTAGGTTTGGTAGCGTTCCTTAAATTAGGCTAAAATATGGGGGCGTTACATATTTTCACAAAGTCACTTAAGGCTGATGTGTTTAACAAGTTGAGAACTTTTCATAGAGTTTTTAGAAAAATATATTTAAGGGGGGTGTTGAAAGTTAAATATGTTTTAAAACTACGTTATGCACAATTCATGAGTTAGTAGTTAATTAAGTAAGTTTTGTATTTTAATTTGTTGTTTAGGATGAGAGTTAAGTACTACATTTATGTATGAGAGTTATTGTCATAAAGTTAAGTTCATGAAACTATGTACATTCATGGATCTAGATGGGAGTTAATATGGATCTAGAAGTGAGAGTTATAGATCTATAATTTTCCATGAGTCCTATAAATAGGATGTTTTTGGTATGTGTTGAAGCAAGTGAGTTGTGAAGAAGAAAAAACAAAGTGAATTTGAGAGAAAATGTGAACCAAGTTTATAGCTTATTGAAGAGTTTTTCAATACATGTGAAGTTTTATAGCTTCTTGAAAAGTTTTTCAATACAAGTGAACTGATTCTTCTCAAATTTATTCATTGTTTGATTCTAAATTTGTGAGTGTCCATCACACACTTCCAACGATAATTACATTGGTTTGAGCTTCAATTTTCAGTTCAGAAACGAAACATTTCTCTTTCTGGGCATAATCCAAATCCCTCCTCAAGACAATTTACAACTGATTCTTCAAGCTCCCTCCTTAGCAATGATTTTTTTTTATTGCTTGTAAATTATTTGTACAAAATTTTAAGTGAAGCTCCCTTGAATTATGAATCCGCCCATTGTTTTTTACGATTTAAATAGTAACCGATTGAGATCTAAAGTTCCATGACAAGGGCATGAACTTCACAAAAAAGATCTTTGTACAATTATTTCTTCTTTGACTCCAAAACACCATCAAAAGAAGAAGAAAACAATGACTACTAAGGCAGTTTTCAAGAAGCTAAGGAACGTTACCCTATTAAAACATGGTAAAGTAACAGCAAACTAACAGTAAGAACCATTTTTAAGATATATTCATATGAAGACTAAATTAAGTTAATTTAAAAGTGCAGAGAATAAATTGAAACAAACACAAAGAATAGGGACCAAAATAATATTTAACCTAAATTTTTTCATATGTTAGTCCTCTTTTTCTTCATTATTTACAACGTCCATAAGGATAAGAAAATCACATAGAACTACAATTATATCCTTTTTAATTACCTATTATTATTTTGTAGAAAATAGATATATTTATTGTCTATATTTACAATTAATTAAACAATAAGGTCAAATTACATGTTAAGCCCATGAACTTTCAAGTTTTTGTCTAAAAAGTTCATGAACTTTAAAAAGTGTCTAACAAGCCCCTGAATTTTCAATTTTGTATCTAATAGGTCGCTGACATGTTTGAAATTTTAAAAAATTAATTGATTGGTGGGGTATAACTCCTCAAGGAGGAAGTTAACTAAAGTGCAATTATCCACTCCAAGCAAGTAATATATGGAGTATTCCAAGTATCGATCTCACTATAGTACATTAAGAAGTTTTTAGTGAAACTTTTATCAAGTAGAAATAATGGTAACCACGTAAAATATAGTAGATGGTGTCTGTGAATTGCGAGTAAAA
The DNA here is from genome assembly GCA_033996785.1 of Trichosanthes truncata. Lineage (NCBI taxonomy): Eukaryota > Viridiplantae > Streptophyta > Magnoliopsida > Cucurbitales > Cucurbitaceae > Trichosanthes > Trichosanthes truncata. The sequence continues at coordinate 27,562,277 of JAWPNB010000003.1, read as the reverse complement.
TGAATGTAAAAACTAAGAAACAAAGACTTCAGTGGTATGAGATGATTCAATTATGTCTCAACCCTAAGTGGAAATGCAGTCAATATGTGCCCGCAAATCTGTTGCAATACCCTGTGCAAGTCAATTGGGTTATTCTCCTATTCAGTCTTTGCTCCAAAGAATACTTAGGAGTCTAAGCATTTTATCATATATTTCTATGGTTGATTTGTACTTAGGTAAATAAGCTCACAACCCTCTTGATCCTATGTCTAGGATTAATTAGTGAAGTTCTCTATCTAGACCCTTCTCCTATATTGATTTTATGACATCCGTTATTACTTAACCTTTTCAATATCGAGTCCTAACTTTTTATGCAAGCCTAAGTGATCAAGCTAGATAGGCAATGAACATGAAACCATCAATCAAAGAAAACTGCACTAGACTAATTAAACATTCAAGCGAGTTTATATTTTAAGACAACACATCCTTGGAGCATCCACATAATTGAATCCCAAAGGACTTTAGCTTGTGATGAATAGAAAAATGAAATTGCATTTCATTGAAATCATAAAGAGTTTAAACATTATTATAGAAAAAGATGAAATAATAAAAACCTAAATCTAAAGCTAAGGACAATCTAAGAAATAAATGAAAAACAAGAGGACTCGCTACTTGTTAAGCTTAATTTGTTTTTTATCAAGGAGAATTGAGCTTGTTACAACCCTAGACTTTCGACTAAAGAGCTAGAATAATCTAGAAAAGGGATGGATAGCAGAGAGCTTTCGCTCTTCAAATCAACCTAGGGTTTCTTCTCTCTAAAAATCTGCTTCTTCTCTTAAGCAATGGTGAGCTTCTTTTATAGGTGTAGAGGAGGATGGTTGTTGCTGAAAGTAGGTAGGTGACTTGACCATGAGGAGTTAGAGTCAGACCAGGGAGTTGTTGCTGTGAAATCCTCATTCTGTTTTGATTCACTAAAAGCTCGTTGATCTGGTCTACAATGACAATTGCAGCTGCATATTGAATATGTCTTGCAAGAGTTGTAGCCGCAACTTGGCTTCACAGAATACTCTGCACAAAAACACAAAAACTCATAAATTCTACCTAAATGCCTCCTTTTTATACTAATTTAAGAACATTCCACTAAACATGGTTGGAAATAAGTATCTTTTACATTATTGCATGATTTGGACATACTAATCATGGATTAACATCGAAAACATGAAAAAGGTACAAGAAATAAGCTTGAATTAGGACTGTTCACACGAGATTTCCGGATAAATTTGATTCGTGGAATGAACTTGATTTTATTAAATTTGGAGTAGTGTTACAGTCTCTAATATATATAATCCTCTTATGCTTTCTCTCGGAATGTAGACTCTGATCTGAGGGCTGACGAGCTTGTTCTCAGATGGAGGGAGATTGAATCTTTGATCTATAGTTGGTGAAGAGACGATCAATTTGTTGAAGCCTTCCAGTCGTTGAATCTTCTGAATTCTTAATGTTGAATCTTCTAAATTTTGAATCTTGAATCTTCCGAATTCTCTGGATTCTCTTATTGAACTTGAAACTTCTAAATTCTGACTCTTGAAAACTCTGAACTCTCTGGCTGAATGCTCTGGATTCTGACTCTTCTGAATGCCTTCAAATGAAGGGTGACCTCCTCTATTTATAGAGTTTGGTGGACCTTGCATGGGCTTGGGCTTGGTTGACTTTACGCCCTATCTTTGACTTGGGCTTATTTGAGTTTAATTCAATCATTTTCAATAAACTTAAATTATTTAAATTTGGTCCAATTCCTTTTTTTAATGGTCTCGGACTAAACTACCGTCAGGTCCAACTGCCATATGTCATAATTTGATTGGACTGACTTAATTCGTCAACAAGATCAATAATAGACATGTGGCATTATTTGATTCACCAATTTTTCATGTCTTTTAATTTAATTTGAGGACTCATGTAAAATTGTAATTGGTCCCAAATTTATTTTATCACTAATTTAAATTAATGATGTGGCAATTTGTGATTGGCCAAAATTTATTATTCAATAAATGCCCCCTTTTCGAGATTTGTGCACAAGTATGAAGTGGATGAATCTCGAAAAAGATAATTGTGGAATCAAAATATAGGATGATTTTGACTTCCTTGGACGAATTTAAGATGTCCTTGAATTTTTGCTTGAGTTTGGAATGAAATTTGAATTTGTATTTTACTCAAATTTTGACTTGGAGAAAATTGGAGTATGCTCCAATTTTGATTTGAGAAATTTTGCCAAAAATTATCCAAATCTTGGCTTGCATTTGAAATAGAATTTCAATTCAATTTTATTCAAATTTTGACTCGGAGAAAATTTGGAGTATGCCCAAATCTCGATTTTAGAAAATTTGCCAAAATCATATGGATCTTAGCTTCAATTTGGAATGGAATTTGAATTTGAGACTTAATCAAATTTCATTTGAAAATTTTTTAAGTATACCCAAATTTTTATTTTAGAAAATTATGCCAAAAAATTTGATTCTTGTATTTGGCTAAAATTTTCCTCCAATTTGGAAGTAGATATCTATCCAAATTGTAGAGATTTTCAAATTTGGCATGTCAATTTTGTTTGATTAAGCCAAAATTTTTCTCACATAATTTTAGAGGTAAATCTTTTCCTTAATAGCAATTGAAGAGATTCTCCACATTTAGCTTGTCAATTTTGTTTGATTAGGCCAAAATCTTTTCCAAAATTAGAGTTCTCCTTATATGTCTTGACCTAATCCATTCCTTTATAAGTTCTAGAGATTGTATAGACCAAGATACAAGAACATTCCATCAAAAAGCTTTAGGTATTAAGAATTTCTCTCTTCAATCTTCTTCCTCTTTGTTTTTTTTTTCTTAACTATTAATGCTCGTACACTTTATTCTTTGTGTAGATCTTGAGTTCGAGCAATAATCTTCCTTCGTTCTACTTCGCTTGTGCCACCGGTAAGTGAAAATTAACCTTAGAATTTTTTTTTCTCGTGCATATGTGCTGCACAGATTTTTTTTTTTAGTTCATGTATGTGCCGTCACAAACCGCCAACATTTTTTTTTTCTTAAAGATTCACACTTGCAGACACACACATGGGTTTCATATACACAATAATAACTTTATGTGTATGTTGCTGTCTGCAAAACAAAATTTTTATAATTGTTTATTTTTATTTTTAACATGTTGCTGCCTGTAGGGTTTAGAACATATATATACCTTCCCAATTGCCACTGCACTCACTGCACGGTCATACTTTTTTTTTATAGCAACTTTTTAAAACATAAATTTAGAATATTTTTGCAAACTTTTTTTTTCTTTTTTTTTTTTAACATATATAATTTATGTACACTTTTAATTTACACATGTGCATATTCTTTTTTTTTTGTGTCAAAGAATATTTTTTTGTTTCAGCCACTTGATATGTGTATGTGTGTACATAGGCCACTGCATGCTTTTTTTTAACCTTTTTTTTTTTTTTGTAATTCTACTTTCTTTCTCAACTTTAGGGAACGACTAAAACCACTGCACAATTGATTTATGTTTGCCATCTAAAAGGTAAACACATATTCTTTTTTATTTTTTAGTGATGCCCCTGTTGAATATATATATATATGAATTGCTTCTATTGCACCATAAATATCTTGCTAGTATTACTCTTGTTTTGTTCCCTTTTTGCTTGAATATGTGTATATTTTTTTATTATTGCTCTTGATTTGTTGTTAAGATGCCCTTGTTCAATGATGCAACCATTCTCCACTTATAATGATGTCACTTCTGCTAGACCAATCACCTAATTTGTTGGGTGACTTGAGTAGTCTGTAGAGGTGATCACCTTCTGATGTCACTCATGCTAAACCAGACACCAAATTTATTGGGTGGCCTAAGTAGCCTGTAGCGGTAGTCACCTTCACTTACAGTGATGTCACTCCTGTTGGGATTTATGCCCTAAAGCCTCGTAATTAATAATTTATTTAATAATGAATAATAATTTTAATGATTTTATTTGCAATATAATATTATCCATTATATGAAAAATCCAAGGTTATTAGTTTAATCTTGAACAGTATGTAGTTGACATACGAGATGATCATGTTCAAAAAATAACCTAAAGGGTCATAGTATACGGATAAGGTTGGGTGCCTTATCCTGGTAACACTATTGATACGTCCACTTTGTAATAGTTACAAATGATTTGATCCAAATCATTCATGTGGAGACATGTGAGTGAGGGTATCTTATACAATGAGTTTGTATAAGATTGGACCACGAAATATTTAATCCCTCTTTATAAATCCGTTAATTGAGAAGATTAATATTTCATCAGGATGATCATATGCGACTCGATCTTAATCCTGAGTGAGTTATGATCTCCTGCCTGTGAGCGCCTGTCCTTTGATTTGAATGGGTGAGAGTGGCTTTTGTAGCCGATTCAATATGCCTACCATTTTGGGGACTTGACCAAATAGGGAGCTGGGAACATAATCTCACATGATGGAATTCACTCCTTCCCACATAGGGTAAGTAGATGAGTAGTTTCCTTAAGTGCTGATTTCGGGACTTGAACAATGGGGCCCCACCCTCTCATTGGCCCGAGAGAGACTTAGTTTATAATTAGATTATAAACATATTGTTCATTAGAGAATCAGTAGTACTTAAGGTGCAAGATGTAATTATAGGGGTAAAACGGACTTTTGACCCAGCTGTAATTACGAACAACTCGTGAATGATCGACTTGCATGTAGTGATTATATCAATGGACACAACTTGTCCTACAGTGCATAAGAGTGCAACTCTATGTCTATAGTGGAGTGACCTATAGTTAATGAATGAAAATTAATTAATTAAAGAGTTTAATTAATTAATTTTGTATCATTGGAGCTTATAATCTGTAGGTCCATAAGGTCCCCTTGCTAGCTCATAGTAACACTAAAAGATCAATTTAGTTGAAAGAAAAATTTGAAATGTTCAAATTAATATTTAATTTGAAGTGTTCAAATTAATATTTAATATATTAGATATATTAAATATAAAAGAGGAAAATATATTTATTGTATTTGATACATTAAATATTAAAATTTGAAATGTTCAAGTTTAATATTTAATTTGAAGTGTTCAAATTAATATTTAATATATTAGATATATTAAATATAAAATAGGAAAATATATTTATTGTATTTGATACATTAAATATTAAAATAATTATGATATATTTGATATATTAAATAAAAGATATTTATAGAATTTGAATAAGATTCAAATAAATAATATCGTAGGAGATTTGAATGAGATTCAAATAAATATAAGATATATTTTAATATATTAGATATTAAAATATAATATTTTAATTATGGCAAAGATTTTCCTTTGGTCTCTATAAATAGGACCCTTGGGTTGAGCCATTCTATACAACACATCTCCTCAATAGAGAGAATTAGAGAATTCTCTCTAGACCTCTTCCTCTCCAATCCCTTGGAGATTTTCTTTCAAGAGGCTCCCACAAGCCTTGGTCCTGTGTTCGAGTCATAGTCAGGAAGACTTTGTGGAAGAGATAAAGATCCGCCAGAATATTCTCCATAATATTATTTTCAAGGTATTTATTGCTTAACCCTTGTATTTTAGTTTAATTCTAAATAAATCAAAGACGATTCCTATGCTTCCGCTGTGGATTTAATTTGATTATTCCCTTCAACTCCTACTAGACCAGCCTTCTAATTTATTGGGTGGCTTGAGTAGCCTGTAGTGGTGGTCACCGATCTCACCTATAGTGATGTCACTCCTGCTAGACCAGGCTCCTAATTTATTAGGTGGCCTGAGTAGCCTGCAGCAGTAGTCACTTGCCTCAGCTATAGTGATGTCACTCCTACTAGACCAGGCATCTGATTTATTGGGTGGCCTGAATAGCCTGCAGCGGTAGTCACTTGCCTCACCTACAATGATGTCACTCCTGCTAGACCAGGCATCTGATTTATTGGGTGGCCTAATTAGCCTGCAGCGGTGGTCACCGACCTCACCTACAGTGATGTCATTCATGCTAGACCAAACGCCTAATTTATTGGGTGGCCTGAGTAGCCTGCAACGGTGGTCACCAGCCTCACCTATAGTGATGTCACTCTTGCTAGACCAGACACCTAATTTATTGGGTGGCCTAAGTAGCCTGCAGCGGTGGTCACCGGCCTCACCTACAGTGATATCACTCCTGCTAGACCAGAGCACCTAATTTATTGGGTGGTCTGAGTAGCATGGTGATCACCGAGATATTTTTTTTATATTATTATTTGTATTCCTCTTTCATCATTTTTTTAGGAGACTAACCTCAATTTTCTTTTTTTTTTTTTACAGGAATCCTTTTTTCAATATGGTGTATTTTACAGAACATCCTGATCCAAGGAAAAATTGCTTAGCCATCTTGAAGGATAGTGATCAGCCTATTGATAGCGGAGTCATTCTTTCGGTAGGAGAACCTATATATGGGAATTTTAAGGAATTGCGACCACCCTTAAACAATTCCATCTTTTTATCCATGTGGTCTAAAGAGAAACCCTTGAGTCACAATTCCTCATTGAAAGCATGGTTTTTAGAGTCTTCAATACATAATAAAGTGCCGAGCGAGAATTCGGAATCGATGTTGGGTCATCGAATTATTGAAGAAGAAAACTTTCGTTGGGGCTTTCTTTAAAGATCCATGGAGAATTCTTCTATATCTCTCATTATTGGGAATGGTTAGAGGTCGTAGTTTCTCGAAATGAGACACCACTTAAGAAGGCTCGCTTGTTTGATGCCATGATAGCTTCTTTATACACCTATGATCACAACAACGATATAATTCGTGCTTTTTGTGAAGCGTGGTGTCCTGCAACAAATACTCTTCATACGTTATCTGGGGAACTGTCTATCTCTCTATGGGACATGTGGAGATTAAGGGGGCTTTCCATTAAAGGCATGTTTTATGATGAAGTTGTTCCTTACTGCAAGGAGTTATTAGCATCCTCTAATCGAGAAGATTAAGACTGTCCAAAAAGTTGTGAGTATCTTTTTGCTGCGTATTATCATATTGCATCTCAACAAATTGATCACTCTCAAATCCCTATTAGTTCGTGGATTTCTTTTTGGTTTAAAGGAGAATTGAAGTATGCAAAGCCTCATCCTCGAAAGGCCAAGAAAACTTCTCGTCCTCATTTGACCCATAACCCAGATGGGGTTCCCATCAAATGCCATGACTGGTCTAAGAATGAAATGGATCTATTCTTTGAGTTGGGTGTAGAAGCTGACTTGCAGGATAAGACGTACCTAGCTGCTATCCTTTCTTGCTGGTTATGTGTATTTGTATTCCCCAACAAACAAGTTTCCCTTCGTCCAAAGGTTTTTAAAGTTGCCAGTCTTATGGCTAAAGGTTATGTTTTTAGCCTTGTTGTTCCTATTTTGGCCAACATCTATCGTGGGCTAGGCCAGATTCACAATGCATCTCCTTCTGCTGGATTTTCAAAGGCATGCTTTCTTGTACATTATGTTCATGCTGGCTTGCTCATTATTTTAATAAGCATTACAAAGTCCCAACAGTTGTCAGGGGGTCGATGATGGTCGAATTTTCTGGCGAAGGCGGAGCTAAGTACTTCAATGATTTTGAAGCTTGTGTACACATTCACAAGGGTAAACATGTGTCCTGGTATATGAGTCTCCAAGCTAGAAACAGGGGCGAGCTTTTGAAAGATGATGAGAAGTTGTCATTTTGGTCTTCTTCGTTCTTCGTAAGTATTCGATCATGCTTTTTATCTTCGCGGTCAGTCTCTTCGATGGTCATTGAAGCTTATAATCCTTGCCGATTTAGTCGACAATTTGAATTTTGTCAAGATGTACTGCATGACTTGGGTCAGAAAACTCCTGAAGCTAATTTAGACAATGTGTTACGTCTTTGGATGATATGCACTCAATAAGGAACATTGTCCCAAGTATATCTTCTTGCACGTGCGACGAACCGTCACACCCAGGTTACTCAACATTATCGAAGCTGGTGGTCAAACAAACATGGAAACTATCTTGAAGAGGGCATACAAAAATTAGTGGCTAGCGCTTCCCCTCTTCCCTCTAAGCCTAAGTTCCCTAAAAAGGTTTGCGACAATAATGGAGGTAAGAGGATTCACATGTTTGAACCTAGCGAATTCGTCCCTAGAGATGATGAGGATAGTCGTAGTAGTAATAGCGATCATCATTGGAAGAGATCGAAGAAATCCAATAAACTATCAGTCTGTGATGATGAATTTTTTGATGGATTTGCAAGCACTTCACAATTTCCTGCTCTTCCTACTCTCTTGGTTAGAATTATGATCTCTCTCTTTTTTTATTATTATTATTTCTTTGAATATTTTTCAAACATCTCTTCATATATTTATTTATTATTATTATTTTTTTGCAGTTGCCTCTTGATGATCTCATTCAAGAAGTTGTAGAGCATCACAGTCCTCAATCTTTGACAAGTCCAGATATATTTGATTCTGCAGTTGCGCATGTCAATCACTTCAAGGCTCCGATGGACAAAGCGATGATTCCTTCTTGTCCTCCTGCGATTAATGAGGCTTCTAGACAAGTGATGAAAACTACACATGTTGCTGCTTCTAAGATTTCTAATTATTGTGCTGACAGTGTGATTTCAAATCTGCGACGAGAAACTGCACTGGCCATGTGAGATAGCATACATAAAAAGATTGTACGCACCTCTTTTGACAAAATACCTTGTCTTAAACAAGAGACAAGAAAACTTTTTCAAGGGATTTCAGAGACTTGTGCAACTAACCTTCCTTCTCTTCAAAAAGTTATAGGTGAGTATTTCTAGAAAATGGAAAAGTATAACAAATTACAGTTGTCCTTTTCTTCCCAACTTACCTCAGTAAGTAAGAATCGTCAATTGCAAGAAGCTAGATTCAGTTTGGAGAAGATACGGGGCGATGAGAGTCAGACACTTGTAGAGATGGATGCGCTTCTACAACAATATCAACAAACACTACGAGAAGAAGAAGAATATGAAGCCAAACTTAAAGCTCTAAAAGCTAAGCGAGATGAAATTTCCCAATAGATCATTGATAAAGAAGGATGCTTGAATCAATACAAACTCAAAGTGTCTGCAGTGCAAGAAACTATGAGTAACATTGAAAATACTCCTATTCTCACTGATGTAGATGCTAATAACTTGGAGATGCTTCGAGGAATGTTGGAGGATGCACAACAAGAACTGCAGAACTATAAATGGATGCCATGATCTAGCTTTTTTTTTTTTTTTTTATCGTCCTCTCATGTAATGACTTTAAGATCTTCTTTTTTTTTAGATGCTTTTTTTTTGTTATTGGATTGAACTTATCCTCTATTGTCAAACTTTTTTTTTTTTAATGAATGGATGATTTTTGTTCATGACATGGGAATTTGATTTTTTATTTATTTATGGACTGAACTTACAGTTTCCTTTAAGTTGCCTACGTACCCTTCAACAAAAGGGATCAAGTCATAACGTAGTTCAATGTATATTTTTTTTAGGGCCGTTCACCTTTTTAACTCATGCGGGCTAGGAGTATCATGCAGTTTAGGCTCTTACGATAAGGAGCTTTACATTTTAAGCATAATATTTCTTGAGAAACTTCCCATTGATTGGACCAATTTTGAGCCCATCCTTATCGACTATCTTGTATGCTCCATTCGTGTAGACTTCTTTCACAACTTAGGGTCCGTCCCATTTAGGTGTAAACTTGTGCCCTGTATGTCTAGTTGTTATAATAGGTCTCCGAACTGCGAGGACGAGCTCTCCGACTTGAAATGAGCGAGGTCGAACCTTTTTGTTGAAGGCCTTTAACATGCGTGCTTGATAGCATTCTAATGATTGTTAAGCATCTAGTCGTTTCTCATCCAATGCTTCTAACTCTTGCAGACGTAACTTAGCATTGTCTTTGACAGTAAGCCCCTCTTGAACCGCCATTCGCAGCGATGGGATTTCTCTCTCTAAAGGGAGAACAACCTCCACACCGTAGACAAGAGAATAAGGTGTAGCCCCTGTTGGAGTACGATACGTGGTCCGGTATGCCCATAATGCTTCACCAATTCTTTCTTGCCAATCTCTTTTCGACTTGGAGACCACCTTTTTCAACAAGTTGCACAACGTCTTGTTAAATGCTTCAACTAGACCATTTGCTGCAGCGTTGTACATGGACGAATTATATTGCTTGAAGTTAAATTTTTCACATAACTTGTCCATTAAACTGTTAGAAAATTGTCTCCCATTGTCTGTTACAATGCGATGGGGGATACCATATCGATAAATGAGATTGTTACGAACAAAATCTACCACGTTTTCTTTTTTTGCTTCTTTTAACGCAATAGCTTCTACCCATCTTGAGAAATAATCTGTCCCTGCAAGGATATATGAGTGCCCTGCTGATGATTTAGGTGTTATAGGGCCGACAAGGTCAAGTCCCCAAGCTTCAAATGACCATGAGCCTACAGTTGGATGAAGTGGCTCTGGAGATTGATGTATAAAATTGGCATGAACTTGACAAGCTTCGCACTTCTTTGCATATTGCATCAAGTCTTGAACCATCGTAGGCCAATAATAGCCCATTCTTTTCAACTGAAAGTGGAGCTTTGGCCTAGACTGATGAGCTCCACAAATGCCTGAATGAGCTTCCTCTAATGCTTGTGTTGATTCTTCTTTTCCCAAGCATCGAAGAAAACGACCTTCATAGGAGCGCGATATAAAGTATCTTTGTAGAAGATGAATCGAGATGCTCTTCTTTGTATCTCAGTCTTGTGTCGTATTTCGGCAGGAAGTTTCAATGCTGTAGATAATCTATAATCGGCCGTCGCCAGTCTTCTTCTTCAATTACATAGGCAGATATTGCATTTGTTTCTTGGTTTTCATTTTCGGTCGGTGGTATGATCCATCTTTGACAAAGTGGGATATTTAAAACTTCACTTTCTGAAATGGTTAGAGCTGTAGCTAGATTTGCCAAAGCATCTACCTTTGTATTTTCATATCTCAAGACATGCTCTATCGTCACACACTCGAAGCTTTCTAATAGTTGCCTAGCATATTTGAAGTAGGGTATCAGGTCTTCATGTTTCACCTCGTATTGGAGCAATAATTGATTTACCACCAATTTTGAGTCTCCATAAATTTCAATATATATCACTCCGATTTCTATGGCTATTTGAAGACCAATAATGAGTGCTTGGTATTCGGCAACATTATTCGAACATACTTCTCCAAATGTGAAGCTGTATGGCAACATGTGCTTCTCAGGAGAAATGAATACTACACCTGCCCCTACACAATTTCTTCGAGCTGCACCATCAAAATACATAGTCTAAGGTTCAACGATTTCAATGTAGAAGATCTCTTCATCAGGCAATGTTTTAGACAACTTCCAATCTGACGGTATTTGATGATCTGCTAGAAAATCTACCAAGGCTTGCCTCTTCACTGCCTTTTGCGACACGTAAACAATATCAAATTGTTGAAGTAAGATCGCCCACTTAGCTAATCGCCCTGAGATAATTGGCCTAGATAAAACATATTTAATCGGGTCAACCTTTGCCACCAAGTGCACTGTGAAAGCTTGCATATAATGTCTCAGTTTGTCAATGGCGAAAAAGAGCGAAAGACACATCTTTTCAATTGGTGAATAATTTAGTTCTGCCCCATTCAAAGTTCTACTTAGATAGTAGAGGGAACATTCTTTACCCTTCTCACTTTCTTGTGCAAGTAGTGCTCCAAGCGACTTTTCTTGTGCAGCAATATACAATATCAACGGTTTTCCTGTTATGGGGGTGCTTAAAACATGAGGGTTGAGCATATACTTCTTTATGTTGTCAAAAGCATTTTGACATGCTTTATCCCACTCAAAGGTTGTCTTTTCTCATCAATCTTTGAAATGGCTGGCATCGGCCTGCCATATTGGAGATGAACCTTCTGATATAAGCCAAACGACCTTGGAGACTTCTAAGCTCACGCAAGTTCCGCGACTCTGGCATTTTTTGAATGGCATCGATCTTGGATTGGTCAATTTTGATCCCTCGATGCCTTACTACGAAACCAATAAATTTTCTTAATGTCACGCCGAAGGCACATTTGAGAGGAATCATCTTCAACTGGTACTTTCTCATACGATCAAAAACTATTTTTAGATCTTGCAGGTGATCTCTTCGCTTTTTAGACTTGACCACGAGATCATTAACATAGCATTCAACACATTTATGGAGCATGTCATTGAAGATCTTCTGCATGGCACGCTGGTAAGTTGCCCCAGCATTCTTTAATCCGAAGGGCATCACCTTGTAACAGTATATTCCTTTTGGAGTTCTGAATGCTGTCATTTCTTAATTGTTAAGGGCCATCCGAATTTGATTATATCATGATGATCCATCCATGAAAGATAAGGCTTCCTGTCTCGTGGTAACATCGACCATAAGCTCCGTGATGGGCAATGGAAAATCATCTTGGGACATGCATTATTCAAATCGCGGAAGTCGACACATACGCGAAGTTGTCCATTCTTCTTCTTAACTGGAACAATATTTGCTATCCATGTTGGATACTTTACTTCTCGAATGAACTCTGCCTCAATCAATTTATTGACTTCGACTTCAATTTGTGGAACGAGCTCCGGTCGAAAACGTCTTTGGGCTTGTTTGATTGGTCGATATCCTTGTTTAATCTCAAGATGGTGGACTGCTATCTTAGGATCGAGTCCTGGCATCTCTTTGTATGACCAAGCGAAGACATCCTTGTATGAGGTAAGCAAGCTTAAATATTCACCTTCTTCTTCATGATTAAGTGATGCAGTTATGAAGCTTGGTTGTGGTTCTTCTGTCATACCAAGGTTTACTTCTTTGAGCTCGTCAATTATTGATTGACTGCCATCTTCTAGTGATGCTGGCGCTTCTTCAACTTCTTCAGATATTTCATTGTCTGACATTTATTCAATAGTAATATGACAACAGGTAGTCTGTTGCTCTTCCTGCTCTTGGTCTATCTTAACAGGATTTGTCAAAATGACTAACTGTCGCTTTACTTTCAGAGAACCCTCCATATTTATGAGAACAAAAGGCTTTCTCTTCATTCGTGAAGGAACAGTACTGCAAAATCCATTATTGCCATTCATCTCATTAGATTGTTCTGTTATCAGAGTTCTCAACTTTCCCTTGCACTAGTTACTTGTTGTCTCAAGGTGGTCGAAAACGGATCGTGAAGGTTGATCTACCCTTTTTGATGTAGACACATTCAGCCTTTGAACCACTGAAAGTCGATCGGGAGTAGAGTTATGAGCTTGACTATTTCTTTTTGTTGATGCATAATTTAACCGCTGGTGAATTGAGGGACGAGTGCTTGAAGCTTCAATGCGATTAAAGACAGAGGTTCTCTAGTGATCAGCTTTCTTTTCTTCTTCTGAGTCACCAACCTCTTCTGCCGTTATGTGATATGTATTTGCAACTTTTTCCTTTCCCCTGATGATGTGAATTGGTTTTGGTGGGTTGTATCCTAGTCCGACTCTTGAGGTGGGTATGGAATATCCCTCTTTCTGGAGATTCTTTTGTGTTGGAGAAAGCTCCGACCTTTCATTAAAAATTTTCAGACATTCAAACTCGGTATGAGTTGTGAAATCATAACCTGCCTTTTCTAGGAGTTTGTATGCATTAGGGTCCCATCCTTCGTCCGTCTTTCGAGCAAAGCTGTCTTTGTATGATCGGCCTTTGAATTTTGAATCTCCTGCTTAGTGATTGTTGTGAGAGGTGTTATGAAACTTTCTTTTAGGATCTTCACATCACCAACTTTCAAATTTCCTAAACAATCTGTAAATGGTGATTCTCCCTTTTTACGTCTAGATAAAGGGATGTAGCACAATATCGGAACATTTGGCGGCTTCTCTTTCTTTGCTTTTACAGAATTGGTAGATGCTTCCTTTTTTTGAGCTTCACAAGCATCTACCTCTTCAATTAGCACTTTCTTCATATACTTTTGGTGCTTCGCCTCGTGATTTTTAATCAAAGGAATCTTAGTTGGCACTATCTCCTCTGCTTTATCATTATGCATATAGAATTTTGCGTCTGAGAAGTGGGACTCCGCCTATGAGAATGGATTAGTATCAGCTTCGACCTTCTTGACGCAGTTTTGATAGAATTTGAAACACTGATGAAGTGTGGAAGATATTACTCCATTTCCATAAATCCAAGGGCGACCTAACAATAGCTTGTAAGTGGTCTTGGAATCCATGATATGAAATAAAGTGTTGGCTTTCAATTTTCCAATGACAAGCTTTAAACGAATCATGCCAATTGCCCGCTAGCCTCCTTGATTAAAGCCTTGGATAACCAATCTATTGTTCGAGAGTTCATCCATTGAGATGCCTATTTATGTCATAGTTGACTTAGGCATGATGTTGACAGCAGACCCATCGTCAATGAGAATTTGACCTACTTTTTGTTCTCGAATGTAGCCCGAGACAAATAAAGGTCTATTATGAGGCTTTGATTCTAACATCAAATCTTCATCTACGAAGCTAATGGGCATGCAACATGAGGCACACGTGTGTATTTGAAAGTCTGTAATGTTTGAAACATTAGAGTCTTTTGATGCTTCAATAGTAGTATTTTTAGTCGCTTGTGGAAGTGACGACAAATAATTTGTATCGAGTGAAGACAGGCTCTCTGGCTTTGTTATCACTTGAGATAGGCTTGAGGAAGAGTCTTCTTCTTTGAATGCATTGATAGCATGACACGCGACAGTTTCGTGGATGTCTTCGCAATTGTCATTAAGGAATCTCGTTGGAAAGAAATCTTTTAAAGTTATTGGCTGTAGAGATCGAACAAAATCTTCGTTCTCTTCCTTGACCAACTTGTGCTTCCTCAAACCTTTGATCTTTTTATTCTTTTTTCTTAGTACATTCTTCCTTCTATAGTTTTGAAACATATGTGGCTCTTTCTGGAAAAATCGTTGCTTTTGCTTCTTTCGACGAGTTACTAAAGTCCATCCTTCATCTTCATTTTCAGTAGGCTCAAGCCTACCGTGAGAGGTATTTCTTGGAAAATCTCACCGAAGCCAAATTTCTATAGGTTCTAAAGTCCCGAACTGAATCAAACTCGCTTCCATATCATGAAATGGGCTTGAAGATATTTGGTTGCTGAGATTTGTTGCTATTGTAGCGTGGTTTGATTAAACAACTTCATCAAGATCTAGCTCAATCTTCTTTTGTTTAGCTAACTTCAAAATTAGCTTTTTCAGAACAAAGCATTTCTCCACTGGATGACTAATGACTCGATGATACTTGCAGTAGTTAGGATCATTGACTCTTCCCACCTCTTCTAGTCGCTTACATTCTGGTAGTTCAATAAGTTGCTTTTCCAGGAGTTGTTCTAACATGTCTGGGATGTCTAAATCTAGAAAGGGGTAAACTTTCTCTTGTCTTTCCTTTAGAGTTATCCGACGTCTCTCAACTCCATTTTGTGGTTTCTCCATCTTCATTTCTCTCCCTTTGGAGGAAAATTTGAAAGGAGTTGTGTTGACGACCATTGACTCTTTGATTGTGCCTTTGGCAGTTTTTTCAATATTCTTAACTTCTTTCTTCTCTTTCGTGACGTCTGGAGCAAGAAGATCTTTATTTCCTCTGTTAGTGATGCTCAATTCCATGTCGTGAGCACGAGTTGCTAATTCTTTGAAAGTGCGAGGCTTTATTCCCTGCAGAATGTAGAGAAGTCCCCAATGCATGCCTTGGATGCACATTTCAAATGCAGATTACTTCAGTGAGTCTATCTTTGCAGTCGAGGCTTAAAGCTCTCCAACGGTTGATGTAGTCAATGGCTGGTTCACCCTTCCGTTGCTTGGCATTGGTGAGCTCCATCATGCTGACGGTTCGCCTTGTACTATAGAAGCAGTTGAGGAACTCCTTTTCAAAATGCTCCCAACTGTCAATAGTATCTGGCTCGAGGTCAGTATTCCAGTCAAAAACATTTCCCTTCAATGTTCGGAAGAACTGCTTGACTAGTAGATCCCCTTTGGTACCGGCATTTTCGTATGTTTCGACGAAGTGAGCAATGTGTTGCTTGGGATTGCCCTTTCCGTCGAATTGTTGAAACTTTGGTGGTTGGTATCCACTAGGCATCCTTAGGTTGTCAATCCTCTTAGTATACGGCTTGGAATACAGGAGAGAGTTTTGACTAAGTCCACTGTATTGTGCTCTGATAGAGTTCATGATCATATCTTGGAGCTGTTGGAAAGACAGTGAAGCAATTGAAGTGGAATGTTGTGACTGATCCTCTTGTATAGTGGTCTTTCCCTTATTTTTGATGGCAGGGGTCTGACTTGATTCAGCAGCATCCCAACTTTCAATCTGGTTCTTGAGAGAAGCGATTTCGTAGTCTCTTTCTTCAACTGCCTCCAGTAGCATGCTGATCTTCTTTTCGACTTCAGCCATTCTTTCCTCACTAGTGCCCGCATCAGTCATCATAACGGACATCACATCAGGATTTGATGTTTCGCTTGATTGAAGAGAAGGAAAAGTATTTCTGCCAAACATAAGATTTTCTGCAATGGCGGCATTGGCTTGAACAGACTCTGTCATGCGTCTCAGCATTTTGTTTGCAACGACAGGTGTTTGACTTTCTTCATGTTGGGTTTCTCTGGAGCGACTGCGTGTGATTGGCCCCATGTAGAAGTTACTTGAAGCATCATGCTTTGAAGAAACCTCTTTGGATGTCATGACTTTTTGGAGCGAGAGAAAGAGATGAGAGGTAGAGACGGTCCCACTGGGCTTGCCAATTTGTTCACACAAGATTTTCGGAGAAATTTGATTCGTGGAATGAACTTGATTTTATTAAATTTGGAGTAGTGTTATAGTCTCTAATATATATAATCCTTTGATGCTTTCTCTTGGAATGTAGACTATGATTTGATGGTTGACGAGCTTTTTCTCAGATGGAGGGAGATTGAATCTTCGATCTATAGTTGGTGAAGAGACGATCAATTTGTTGAAGCCTTCCAGTCATTGAATCTTCTGAATTCTGAATCTTGAATCTTCCGAATTCTCTGGATTCTCTGACTGAACTTGAAACTTATGAATTCTGATTCTTGAAGACTCTGAACTCTCTAGCTGAATGCTCTGGATTCTGACTCTTCTGAATGCCTTCAAATGAAGGGTGGCCTCCTCTATTTATAGAGTTTGGTGAACCTTGCATGGGCTTGGGCTTGGTTAACTTTAGGCCCATCTTTGACTATGGCTTATTTGAGTCTAATTCAATCATTTTCAATAAACTTGAATTATTTAAATTTGACCCAATATCGTCAGGTCCAACTGCCATGTGTCATAATTTGATTGGACTGACTTAATTCGTCAAAAAGATCAATACTAGACATGTGGCATTATTTGATTCGCCAATTTTTTATGTCTTTTAATTTAATTTGAGGACATGTAAATTTGTAATTGGTCCCAAATTTATTTTATCATTAATTTAAATTAATGATGTGGCAATTTGTGATTGGCCAAAATTTATTATTCAACAAGGACTAAATAACCCTTTTATTCAAGAATTATATATCACTAATCTATTAAATATAAAATTAATTTTTATGTCTAGGAGAACCCTAAACTTTCAATTTTGTCTATTAGGTCTGCGGATTTTAAAAAACTTTGAATAAGTCATTGACTTATTAGACACAAAATTGAAAGTTTAAGAACTTATTAGATATTTTTTAAAGTTTAGAGACTAAATAGACACAAAACTAAAAAGTACAAGAACCTACTAAACACAAATATGAAAGTTTAAGAACTAATATTTAACCAAACAATTAATTATTTTTATAGTTATTTCCAAATTTTAACGTGGTATGAAGATGAAGGCTTTTAACTTTTGAAAACTAATTTTTCAACTTGTCTGATATATTATATATACACTAGATCTAACTGCACACATATATAGTATTTAGGTATAAAGTAGATTATTTATTATAAAAGTTGCATGAAATAAATTTCTTTTAAAGATTTATCTAAGTAGTCATTAAATATATACAACTTATATAAATAATTTACATATGTAAACATTCATAAAATCTCCACTATGTATTCTATATAAATTTTAGGGACTATACAACGAATATAAACAAGATTAGAGATACTCAATTAAATATAAATAGTTGATATAAATAATATACATGTGCTCCCTTCAATATATATATATATGTGTGTGTGTGGAAATAATGGTATGGCCTATTCTATTAAAAAATTTAAAATTATTAATAATCTACCTACATTTTCACTTTTATATATACGATTATGAATTACATAATGTAATGAGCAATGAACCGTTAACGGCATGATAATGAATTTAATAGAAATAGTTAGGGTTTCATAATATAATCTATAAATTTTGTTTTTAACTTTTTTTTTATAAAAAAAAACCCTAAATATGAATAAACAACCTATCTACAACAAAAATTTTCATATTTGTTGTAATTTGAAGAAAATTTGCAAATGTAGTATGTTTTTTTAAGTTTATTCAAACCTCTGACCATATGTATATTTTACGTTTTCTTTTTTTATAAAATAAGATTTTAGTGTTTTGTTGTCACTAATATTGAGAATCAAATCATTCCTCTTAGGTATGATAGTACCACTGAACTATGCTCGGATTGAATTTTGATGTCACTAATACAAATCAAAAAATGAAAAAAAAATAAAAAGTAAAAGAACGTTACATAATAGAATCCAGCCTCATTTTATAAATCTTTTGATTTTTTGTAAATATTTTGTATGTTGAAATCCCCTAATTATTTGGGATCTAACCAGTCCAAGAAAAACGAGAAGCCCATATGATTCCTGTGGGCCTAATCTCCCACCATAATAAGCAGCCCAAAATGAGTAGAATTTGGGCCCTTGAGCCCATGATGGCACTGCTCATGGGAATTTAATTATTTTTTTCCCTGACCTTTTTATTATCACTGGCGAGGCGATGTGCAACATAAAAAACGAGATTGAAGACGAAGAAGAAGAAGAAGAAGAGAGAGAGAGAGAGAGAAACAGAAACAGCAACAACAAAGAAGACGACCGCCTTAGCTATAGCTCAGACTTCAATAAGCTCTGCTGCTCCAAACTCAGTCAACCACACGCTCTCTCTTGTAATGCCGAAAATTTCCACACCTGAAACCCGATTATTCCAAGATTTTTTTCAGGTCATCGAGCTCCAAATTGATTGACACGATCGGAGCTTCAATTTCCTTTGGAGATCTGGTTTTTTTTCATCGGATTAGCCTTCTTGTATTGTTGATAAGAATCTTCCTGTTCTCATTGTAAGTTCTCTTCTTCTTCATTTTTTCCCCCTTCTTCATCTTCGTCTTCTGCTCCCATGCGTTCTGATTTAATAGCCATCAATTACAGTCTTCGATTTGGTGAGGGTGTGTTCTTCACCAGATCTTGTGATTAGAGATCATTTCTTCCACTTCTGCAATCTCATATGCGTTTTCCCTTTCTCTGTATGGAGTTCTCTGAGAACTTGAAAAAGGGAGAGTTCTGGAAGAATCCGGATTAGGCTCCTTGTTCTATAACATTATCCGCTTCATTCTGTTTCCAGAGTCGTCTCAATTGCAAAATTTCCGAATGGATTTACGAAATTCTCGTTGTTTTCCCCTTTGCAGATATGGAGACGGAGGTGAGGAATCAGAATCAGAATCAGAGAGGTTGTAAGCCTTTAGAAGCGGAGGTGTTCTTACAGTGGGGAAAGAGGAAGCGACTGCGATGTCCTAGAATCAAAGACCCCGAGATCTCTGAGCGATTGTGCGGCGGCCTACGGAAGAAAATCGCATCTCGGGCCGATCGCTGTGTGGTTTCTTCTTCCGAGAAAGAAAGGACCCCACTCCAACCTAATCGCCTAACTAGGTCAGTCCGTCAGAAATTCACGCCTATTTTCTGTTCCACCACACTCTTTTTGATTCCGGAGAAAGCAGATAAAAAAGAAAAAAAGGACGATTATGATTTTTCTTTCTTTCTTTGTTCTGTTGTTAATTTCTGGTTCATTCATTACTTGTGTTTCTATGGGCTATTTGGGTTCATGTATTTGTGGTTGTGTTGTGTTCTTGGGTCTTTCTCCTTCTCCCCCAGCTACCAAAGAGATAGAGAGGGCAATTGAAGAGATGTGTTTTCCCAGAAATATGAGGTAAAACAAATTTGTGTGTTGTGGATCTGTTTGGTGACAGGAATTCTGAGGGCATTGCTACGCTGCGTAACAGTGCAGGCACATCGCCATCGCCGGAGAAGGAGGACCGTTACTATGCCACCAGAGGATCGGCCGCCGCTGCAGTGGTGGATGAGAACGGAAGGATCTCAACCAACGGCAATGGCAACGCGAAGGCAGAGGAAAGAGGGTTTGTTTGGCCAAAGCTGTTTATAGCTCTGTCAAGCAAAGAAAAGGAGGAAGACTTCATGGCCATGAAGGGCTGCAAGCTCCCACAAAGGCCCAAAAAGAGGGCGAAGATGATTCAGAGAAGCTTACTTGTAAGCAACTGAAACACCACATTTTCTGTTTTTGTTCTCTCTCTGTCTGTGTGTTTGTTTGTTGTTTATGGTGTTCGTTTGTGGCAGCTGGTGAGCCCTGGGGCATGGCTGAGTGAAATGAGCCAAGAGAGATATGAAGTTAGGGAAAAGAAGAGTACAAAGAAGGTACACAACTGAACTTGTTCCATTCCATTTCTGGTGAAATGAAAATTGTTGTTTTTCTTCTGGAGTTGAAGTTGAAGAAAATTCTTTTTCTTTTTCATTTTGTTTGTGGGTTGGGTTTCTAATTTGCAGAGGCCAACAGGGTTGAAAGCCATGGGAAGCATGGAGAGTGATTCAGAATGAGGAGGAAAATGGGAACAAATTGAAACTGAAACTGACCCTTTACATTTTTTGTTTTTTTTTTGGAATGCTGAAAGAAGAAGAGAAGAGAAGAGAAGAGAAGAGAAGAGATAATCTCAATCTCAATCTCATCTCATTCTGAGGCTGCCCTTTTGGAATTATGAGTCAGAATTTGGTTTTGGATTTGATGCTAAAGAAGTCCACTTTTGGGGGTTAGTTTGTCAGGCAGAGCTGCAAAAGCGATGAGTTGTTTACCAAATTAAAGAAAAAAAAATTGCTCTTTTTTGTGTATAAAATGTAATGTAAAAAAAAGAAATTGTTATTTATAATCTAAGGTTGATTTTAAATTGGATTCTGTATCAGCGGGATGAGATGACGAAAATTGAAAAATGGTCCAAAAAAAGTGACAGTGGAAAAAAAAAAAGGTTAAATTATAAAAAATACTCTTGAACTTTGTACTTTGTTTCAAAAATGCCCCTAACTTTCAAAAGTTTCATTAATACCCTTCCTTAAACTTTCAAAAAATATTCAAAAATATCCTTATCGTTAGTTTTGAATGGAAACCGTTAGTACTTTGTTTCAAAAATATTTCTAAACTTTGCACTTTATTTCAAAAATATTCTTAAACTTTCAAAAGTCATTAATACCTTTTAAACTTTCAAAAAAATTTAAAAAATACTCTTACGGTTAATATATATGAAAGTTAAAAAATATCTTTACCTTTAATATATAGGCAAAAATCATTAGTACTCATTTTAAAATTACATTTGAACTTTCACATTAATACCCTTAATCCTAAAAAAAATGTCCTTATCATTAGTATATGAACGAAAACTGTTTATTTACACCTGATTACCTCCTTATTCTATTTCATTTTTCTCTTAAGTTTCTTAAATCTACGGCCTAACACTCTTCTATTTTTCCTTTTTTTTTTCCTCTCTTACTCTTCTATTTTTCAATCTCTAAACTTTCTTCATTTCTCCTATATTCTTAAATGTTAGGACTTCAAATAAAGAGGAAAAACTCTCTCTCATTTCTAAGCATGCTTACACATAAATATAATAAATTTCAACATTCAAATAATCAATGTCTTTGAAGTTATTTTGAGTTGGAAAATAACCATTTTGAAAACAACTCATATAGATACCTTCATTTTTTTTTCTTCATATAGATACTCTCATTTTTTCTCCATTTGTCCAATTTTCAATTTTCGAGGAACCTTCTTAACTGACCACAACAGATAGACTAGGTTGAACTGCAAAAATGATTAATAAAATCTTCATCTACTATAAAATTAGTAATGCATATATTTTCTTTCTTTTCCCTCTCACTAGATGTGCTCAAAATTATGATCCAAATTCTCAACATGTCTCTCTTTGTGTATTAAACCCAAATATACTAGCTCAAATTACTAACATACAATCTTGTTAAAGTATTTAAGTCCTATGGTCTCTTGGTAGTTCCATTATTCTCATTTCTTCTTGCTATAGTTTATATACCTTAATTGAATGTGAAAAAAATAGAAAAGTATTAGGTCATAGATTAAAGCAAATCAAGAGAGAAAAAATGGAAGAGGAAGGTAAAGAGGTGTAGATAAATGTTTTTCGTTCATATAGGTAAGGGCATTTTTTCACTTTTTTTTTAGGGTTAAGGGTATTGATACAACTTTTGAAAGTTCAGAGGTATTTTAAAACGAGGTACTAACAATTTCTCTTCATATATTAATAGCAATGGTATTTTTGAATTTTTTTTTAAAGTTTGAGGGTATTTTTGAACATTTTTTAAAAGTTTAAGGGTATTAATGAAACTTTTGAAAGTTCAGAAGTATTTTTGAAACAAAATACTAACGGTTTCCATCCAAAACTAACGGTAAGGGTATTTTTGAACTTTTTTTGAAAGTTTAAGGGTATTAATGAAACTTTTAACAGGGATATTTTTGAAACAAAGTATAAAGTTTAAGGGTATGTTTTATAATTTAGCAAAAAAAAATCTAAAGAAAGTCTTGAATATTGTGATTGTCGTCAAATGAAATGGAAATTTATCGTTTCTTGATTGAAATTGTTTACTCAAAGATGAACAATTGAGTAAAAACTATTTGACAATTAAGGGAAGATATTTTGACTGATGAATGACCAGGGAAAATATATAACTAACAGAAACTAAGATAAGATTTTTTTTTTTTTGTTTAATTGATCAAAGTCATGTTTTAACTTATTCAATTTGTCTACGGAAATTACTATATTTTAATTTGAAAATATAGCATTAATCATCTAGAAGTTTTGGATTGTTATATATATATATATTTTTTTTTTTGTGTCTTTATGTAAAGCTATATTTTGTTTACAATATTTACTTCAACTTTTAATGTATACAAGTTTGTCCATTGTGTGTATCTCCGTAGAGAGAATCTTGTAACCAAAGAAATAAGAGAGTGGAAATGCTTCAATTTAGTTCTATGCATTGAAGTGAAAACATTACAAATATTTATAGGAAAATAATAATCAACCACTCACACACTAGCTAAAGTTAAAGTTCTTTTAAAGAGTGTTTCCATGGGGTAGAACCTCCTGAGACTTATAGTGATGTCTTCTATGTTCTGGTCTCAGCCTAGGTTTTTGTACACTGAAGTTGTCAAGTCCATATAAGGATATCGTTTCACTCGGTGGACAATCGAATTATCAAAGCGAAATGCTTTAGGCATGCATCTTTTGAGTATGCTCAACTTCCAAAATTCTTGGAGTCCTATGGCATTCTCACATAAAAAAAACATGTCCTTAATCATCTCCACTAAGTCACTAAGTCATAACTCATCTAATTAGGAGGCACTACCCTAGAAAAGTGACACTAACATTAGTTTCAAATAATTAAAAGTTTTAACTAAGTCAAATTACTTGCCTAAGAAGTTTGCATTAATCTTTTAACACTCCCCCTTAGTGCAAACATGCAGTCAACAACATTGAGTGCACTCTTAAGTTCTTCAAACTTAGGTTTACCGGACGCCTTAGTAAATATATCAACAACTTGCTCCTTTGAATATATTTTATGCAATTGGGTGTCTTGTGTCAAAACTTTCTCTTGAACAAAGTGAAAATGTGTTTCAATGTGCTTTGTACAAGCATGGAACACTAGATTCCCTGCAAGTTTGATTGCACTTTCATTGTCATAAAAAATTAAAACTGGATATTTCAAATTGGAAAATATTTCTCCCATAAGTCTTTTTAGCCAAATGCACTCTTGAGTAGCCATAGTAGCTGCTGCATATTCTGCTTCACAACTTGAAAGAGCAATAGAGGTTTGCTTCTTACTACACCGTATGAAATAGCCCATGAACCTGTATTAAAATAGTATCTGACCGTAGAACGTCTGTTATTTACATTACCAGCCCAATCTCCATCAACAAAACCAATTAAAACAAGAGATGTTGCTTGTTTATACAACAAACCAAACACAGGGTGCTCTTCACATATCAAAAAAATCCTCTTGCTGCTATTAAATGAACTTCACATGGCTTATCCATAAACTGAGCAACAACATCTACAGAATAAGAGATGTTAGGTCTTGTGATAGTTAAATAAATTAAACTGCTAACAAGTTGTCAAAAAAGTGTTGCATTTACCAATTGTCTTCCTTCTTCCTTAATCAACTTCAAGGATGGCTCCACAGGAGTAGTCATTGGTTTTGACTCCTTCATACCAAAACGATCCAATGAATTTGTTGCACCCTTTTTGTGAGACAAAGTATCTACTTGACCTTTCAACCTCCAAGCGAAGGAAACATCTTGCTTCACCCAAACTCTTCATTTCAAAACGAATAGACAAAGCATCTCGAAGACTATTAATTTCAACTTCATCATCACATGTTATGATCATGTCATCGACATAGAGTATAAGCATTATACATACTAAGGTTGCCTTTATAACAAATAAACTTAAATATGCATTTGAAGGCCTAAACCCACAAAACTCAAGATATTGAGCAATCTTACCATACCAAGCAGGAGGAGCTTGCTTAAGACCATACAAAGCTTTTTTGAGTCAACAAACATAATTGGGAAACTCCTTAGAAACAAAACTATGAGGTTGTTCTATAAAAATCTCTCGATCTAACTCTCCATAAAGGAAAGCATTCTTCATATCTAACTTCCATAGTTTCCAATCTTTGCAAGCAGCTAATGAAATAATTATCAGGATGGTTACCATTTTAGCAACATGAATAAATGTCTCCTCGTAATCTAGATCATATTGCTGTGAAAAACCACGAGCAATAAGATGACCTTTATACTTGTCAATAGTACCATCAAGCTTTTTCTTTAACTTGTAAAGTTATTTACAAGTAATTAACTTGACATTCTTTGGCTTTGGAACAAGTTCCCATATGTCGTTCTTGTTTAAAGCCTAAATTTCCTCCTACATTGCTTCTTCCCATTCAATAACACCTCTGGTTTCATTATAAGGCTGGAGTTCATCTTCACAAATATCACCCATTAAAAAGCAAGTTACAATCAAATAATTATTTAACTATACCTTATAATCAGATAAATAACTGGGTTGTGTTCTTTGTCTAGAAGACTTTCGAACAACAATCTTTGCATCTTCATTTGCCTAAACATTTTCTACATTACTAATATTCATCTCCTTTCCATTCGATGTATCATCAGTAAAAAATGACGACAAGTCAACAACACCTTTCTTTGAACTTGCATCCATTTGATGTGACGAAACCTCATTAAACACCACATCTCGAGAAACAAAATTTTTTCTTGTATTTGGATCCCTACACCTCCACCATTTCCTATGAGTATCATATCCAACAAAAATACAATTCCTTGCCGTTGGATCAAGCTTAGTATGCTTATTCTTTGAAGCATGAACAAAACAAATTGACCCAAAAACTCGAACAACTCACATTGGGTTTACGATGATATAATACTTCAAATGGAGATAGATCTAACCCCGCCCATGGAGGTAGACAATTTATGATTTGACAAGTTGACTGTATAGTTGCTGCCTAAAGCTCTCTTGGAAGGTTCTTTTCATGCAACCAAGACAAGCACATAGATGTAAGATGTTCTAATTTACGTTTAGTAACTTCATTTTGTTGTGGAGTGTCAGGACATGTCATTTGGCGCTGAATGCCATGCTCTTTGTAATAATTCTAAAATTGATCAGACATGTATTCTCCCCCATTATCTGTGCAAAGACACTCTATTGGCAGCATAAATTCCTTCTTTATTTGCTCCTTAAACTGGATAAACTTAGAGAAAGTCTCACTTTTAACTTCCAAAAAATACACCCAAGTGAATTGAGAAAAGATTGTCCACAATAACCATAACATGACGACAACCAAAATAACTGGGTGTTTTTGTTGGCCCCATCAAATCTGAATGAACTAACTGCAATGCAGCAGTAGCTCTGCTATTTGAATTTGGAAAGGGAAGATGATGTGATTTCCCAAATTGACAACCAGAACAAACCACATCATGGTGAATAAGAGGGGAACACCCGTCAAGAAGCTTATTCATAAAAACTCTATGCAACAACTGATAACCAACATGACCCAACCGAGCGTACCAAAGTGTTGCACTATTATTCTAACCTGCCTTTTCAACATATGCATCATTTGCAGACAAGACATAGAGGGAATCTTTCCTCTTTCCAATAAACAGAATACCGGCTTTAAATTGTTTAATGTTATAAACAATTTTCACATCATTTGGACCAAAGAGAACATACCTCCCAGAGGCAGACCGAAACTAAATTCTTCTTTAAACCTGGAACATGATAAACATCTTCAAGAGAAACATCATCAACATTTGGTTCACCGTCCTTAACGTTAACTTGTCTTTCTTCAATAACAAGATGTAAGGAATTATTAGTCGTTGCAATGACTCTTCCTCTCTTATAGGTACGTACATCAGAGAGAAGGGAAACATTTCCAATAGTAGGATAAGAACAACTAGAATCAACAATCCAATCCTCATTATAATCTATAGAAGCATTAACATAAAAATTAATGGGTTGATCAATAGCTTCAATTGATAAGCATTGTTACCAAGTAAGTTCTAATATATGCGCGCGCACACATATATATACCATAACATCCCTAGCTACATGGATACATATTACCATAACATCCCTAGCTACATGGCATCTTAATTTGTATAAGATTCTACTAATAAGAAGAATTTCATTGAGAGTATTTTTTAGGCATACAAGTAACTCTCTAACTGCTATTAATATATTAGAAGTTAACTTTCTTCAAGATGACGTATCAATACCATCGACAATAAAAATAAAAAATGCACTATCATAGAATATCAAGGATTGTCAAGGTATATTAAATAGAATGCATTCGAAGGTGTTCTACATGGCAGATTAGGGGTAGATCCTTACCTAGACTGAAAATTTTCAATATATGCACGTCAATAATTAATGCTTCATGGACTTTTAAACTTGTTTTAATTTATTTAATCAAATATTTAATTATATATAAATTTATACAAACGGTGCCACGTGAATTTAATTTACTACTTGAAGTCAAATTTTCACTCACGCATCTAGGGTTTTTCTAATTTCATATTGATGTGATATTAGTGGTGTGAATTTTTTTTCATATTTCATGATTCGTCAATTTTTTTTCTATTTCATATTAATGGATGCAACCAATTTACTTAGTAATTAATAATTGACAATTAGTAGTAAACAATTAACCGTTGATATAAAATGAATTATGAGTTTCTGATCTATTACTTGAGTGTTTACATTGAAGGAAGAAATCTTAAAGATTTTGAGTTTAAATTTAGTTGTAGATGATTTTTATTTTAAAAAAACCACTGAGAACCACTAAAGTCTTGTTTGATAACTATTTGATTTTTTTAGTTTTTGGTTTCTAAAAATTAAGCCTATAACTATTTCTACCTATAGATTTCATTATTTGTTATCTACTTTTTATATATGTTTTCAAAAATCAAGCCAAGTTTTAGAAACTAAAAAATGTAGTTTTCAAAAACTTGTACAATTTTCAAAAATCAAATGGCTATCAAACGAGACCTAATTTATTTGATTTTTTTAAGCTGACATTTTAAGTTAATGTTGTTTTATCGTACATATATTGTATTTTTTAAATATTTAATAATACATTGAGATGAAGTTGGTGATAACGATGCTAAAGTTATTTGAACTCTATTCTTGGTGTTAAAGTTTGGGGTCCTTTTAGACACAATTTTGTGTCTAATTAGTCTATAATTTTTTTAAAATATTGAATAGGTCAGAGTTCTATTAGACATTGAATTAAAAGTTGAATGACCTATTACACACAAAATTTAGAGTAAAGGAACCTACTAGTCACTTAAAATTTTGTGACATTAGACATAACCTTAAAGGTTCAAAAACGAAATCTGTAGTTTAACCCTTATTTTGTCTAGCTAACCTTCAACTTTATTTTATTTTTTGTTATTTCTCAAAACTCTTAATATTATTAGTTATTAGAGGCATATTTATTGATTTAAATACCTTTTATGAATTTCTAGATTTTCATGATTTCTCTAAAAATATCTATCGATATTAATATTTTAATTATCAACAATTACATTGACATTTCAATTCAATTTAGAGATCAATATTAAATCAAAAAATAACTAACAAGATTTAGCAATAGGTGGTATGATGGAGCAAGTTAGCTACATAAAATAAGGGTAAGTGGACAAAAACCTCATTTTAAACTTAGTTTGTTCCCATTGAATTTTTTTTGCCAACTCACCCTTATTTTTTTCTCGTTGGACTACTTTTCTTATACCAAGTCACGATGAATGAATGTTTATTAGTCCAATGAATATGTTACATCAACATTTAAATAATAGTGTTAACTGCAAAAACTTAATAGAATTTATAAGTTCAAAAGTTTATAAACTAAAAACAACTATGCCAAAGTTTAAAGGCAGAAAATTATAATTTGACTTCTTTTTTTTTCTGGTTGGTGATAACACACGTTGTGGACTACTTTTACAACTTAAATATTGTTGGTCTTTGTGATTTTTCAGAGCATTTTCACATATACATCCATTCATTTTGTAGGAATCGAGCATTTGAAAGAAACTCAAGATTTTATGATACTTACAAAGATGTAATTTAAATACACACGATATAGGAAGATAGCGCCTAAACACCCATTTGAGTGCCTTGATGTTTGAAGCAGAAAGAAATAAGCCAAAAACTGAGTTGAAAGCGCCATGGCACCCGTAGGAACTGCACAGTGTCACAATCGCACTGTTTCGCAACGGGACAATAATTGTGCCGCACTTGCTCTAGCCCGGCCCAGCGAGCAAGTCAGCCGTATGAAAAATGAAAGTTGTGAACTACTTCCGTATATGGTCTAGCCTCCCCTAGGGTCTCGGGAGAAAACGGTTTTAGAAAACGTGAGAGGGAAAGTGTTTTGGAAAATGTTTGAGAAAGATTTTTGTTATATGCAAGTAAGCAAGAAAGGGACAACAACGGCTTAATAGCATATAACTCCGGGTAGGAAGGTTGGACAACTAGTCATACCCCCTTATAGTACATTCTAGGATTTTAGCCTTTGACAGGCTTGAACATGAAAGTGGGCGAGGAGTCATACACTAACAAATTTACAAGTAAAGTAAAGAACAAAGCTAAACTAAAGACATAAGATGAAAGCATGGCTAAAAGGGGTTGAGATGGGCATGCGGCCACGGACAACATGCCCTAGACAAGCATGACCGTGACACACAGCAACAAGCTGGGAGCATAGGGCAATGGCTCTACAATAGAGGGTCATGGTTCTATGAAAATGGTTGCGGTGCTACTACAAAAGGCCATGGTACTACACAATGCCATGATGCTTTTTTTATAGAGTCATGGAACTGAATATTTAGGGCTCGTTTGATAACGTTCCTGTTTTCTGTTTCTTGTTCTTCTTTCTCATTTTTCAAGAAACATACATGTTTGATAAATCATCATGTTTCTTGTTTCTAAATTTTTTAGAAATATTTCTAAAAAAATGGCAGATTTTGAGAAACTTCAAAAAGTAGTTTCTCAAATTCTGTTTCTGTTTTTTTTTTCAGGTTTCATGCATGTATTCCTATTTCTCTTTTTACACATCTCTCCTCTCCCTCTTCTTTCTCTCTCTTCCATTCTATTTTTTTTTCTTTTAATACTTTTTAATCTTTTTGTTTTTTCTTCTTTTTTATTTTTATTTTTTGATTTGTTTATTTCTATTCGTTCTCTCTCTTTCATCATAATCTTTTTTCTTTTAATAGTTCATTATCTTTTTTTTTTCTTTTTTCCTTTTTACTTTTCTCTTTTCGTTTATGTTTTTCTCTTATCTCTTATTCTTATTTTCTTTTACTTTACATTAATGAGCTTATAGTTATTATTTTCTATTTAATTCTCTATTATTTTTCCTTTTGGTATGAGTTTATTTTTTTATTAAATAAATAAACTAATAATGTATTTCATGTTTACCATTAAATGTAAAAAAATATATACATTCTCTCTCTTTTTCTGATTTTACTTGCATGTATTATTGGCTAATGCATTTTAAAAAAAAATAAAAATAAAGTTTATTATTAAATTAAAGAAATGTGGGTATATTCGATTGTCTGACCTTAGACAATCTACAAATTCGTCTAATTGAACTAACTTTTGTAAGTCAAAATCATTCAAGGTGAATTGATTGAAGTGAGAAATAACATTACAAATCAAATTTGAACAACATTTGAAGGATAAAATTTATTATTATTATTATTAATTAGGTGTTGGACCTTAATAAAATACTATAACCTTTTTATAATTATTTTATATTTATTTTAATGCATGTTATATGTTTTATTATAGTATATGTACTAAATTTTATTTTTACCAAAAAACAAGAAACAAGAAACAGAAATAGTTATCAAACATGTTTTTGTTTTTAGTTTTTAAGAAACAGAAACAAAAAACGAGAAACAGAAACAGGAAACAAGAAATAAGAAACGAGAACGTTATCAAATGGGGCTTAATTTACACCTTATTTAAGGGCAACACATGACATTGTAGGGCCATGGCGCTATCACGATTTCTTCTTCTTTTTTTTTCGTGTGGCGCAGGGGAAGGAATTCTACTTAGAAAAAATATTTCGATTTTGAGGGCAAAGAGATGATATTGGAGATGAGAAAAGAAGATTTTTTTAGGCTCAAGATCATGGATATCAATTCAAGGATGGATGATTGTCATGCCAAATTCGATTATATTCTCCTTTCCCTTGACTTTGTGTATCTTTATTATGAGATTTTTCATTAGATTGATCGTGAATTGTTGAATATGAGTAGCTACACTTTTAGTTCTTAGGGATTGATGTAGCCTCTAAATTTTATAGATTGATTTTCATATTGCTCTTGATTGAACTTATTTGAATGTTCTATTTGTGTTTCTCTATTCTTATCATGCTTTTAATCTACTGACCATAGGTTAGTTGATTTAAGACTTAAAATCTTACGCTCAGGAGAAGTGGTTTAAAGTTAGAACTAAGTTGTGTAGTTGAAAGGATTTTAAGATCAAAAGATTTAAAATTCCTTTGGAGGTAGTTAAAATTTAAAAGGCTTATTCATTAATGCATTTTGCATGTTATTGAAACTAGATAGGGATATTAGTTTTTTAATTAGCAAAGAGATTTAACTAGCATGCAGGAGAGACAATTGAGAGTTTAGAGTTCTTGACCTATAGAATTGATAGGTTCATTTAGTCTTGAGTAATTGGTCAATTAATTCATAAATTTAGTTGGTGAAATCAAAACTCTAAAACCTTTTTATCATAGATTTTCTCATATTAGTCTTGTTTACTTATTTTACATTGATTGATTCTTGCATTATGATTTAACTTTCTAAAAAAAATTTAGGCCTCATTTTATAACCAGTTGGTTTTTTGTTTTTAGTTTTTGAAAATTAAGCTTATAAACACTATTTCTACCAAAAAGTTTCTTTGTTTTGTTATCTACTTTCTACCAATGTATTTCAAAAGAAAAATACATGGTTGCACCTCGATGTGTAGGAATCTCCTTGCTCCCCACCATTCAACAGTTGACAACAAGGAGAGAGAAAATATTTTCACATTTCTCTCCTAGCTGTGCTTTCTCTCTCCTTGTTGTCAACAATTGAATGGTAGGGGGCATGGAGAGTCCTACATACCAAGATGCAGCCGGGTACTGTTTTTTTCAAAAACCAAGCCAAGTTTCGAAAACTAACAAAAATTTTTTTTGAAAAACTTGTTTTTGTTTTTGCAATTTGGCTAAGAACTCAAATATTTACTTAAGAAAGATGAAAACCATTGTAGAGAAGATGAAAATCATTGTAGAGAAGTTGTGAGAAAATAAGCAAAATTTTCAAAAACCAAAAATAAAAAACTAAATGGTTATCAAACGGAGCTGTAGTTTTCAAAAACTTATTTTTATTTTTGAAATATAACTAAGAATTCAAATGTTTACTTAAGATAGATAGAAATCATCAAAGAGAAATCATGAGAAAACAAACTTAATTTTCAAAAATCAAATGGTTATCAAACGAGATCTAAGCAATTGTATTCATGGTACTCAAGTGGATTAGAAATCCAATCACGTGAAGGTTGACCCATACACTTGTGGTAAGCAATTTTCACTACAGTTAGATTTCGGTTCCCATTTTTTAATTTCTCGAGATTTTGGAACCATTTTCTGAACAAAACACACAAAAAGTTACTAATAATTTTGTATGGAACAGTAAAAGAAAGCGGCATGGCTGGTTGAAATGAGAAGGTTTGAATTGAATGTCATGTGACAGTTGACTAAAAGGGTAAAGAAGGTGCAGTTGACAAGAAATTTGATGCAAACAAACACCAGGGAGAATCTTTTTTCATCTTTATGATGCACAAAAGTCAAGTTTTGAGGCTAAAGAATATGAAGAAAATGTTTTATTCATTTTGAGTAAAAACAGAGACCTTTTCCAAGTTTAAAAACATTTGGCATTTCTCATTCATTTTCACACCCACATATAATAAAAACTTCATGTAATTTTCCTTGTCTAAATAAATAAATAAAACTTCATGTAATTTTCTTGGCAGACAATCATCAGGTGGTCAAGTTTCTGAAAAATGTGCATTCATATTCACTTTTTTTTTTTTTTTTTTAAAAAAACCACAATTTAATTGGTTTGAATTGATAAATAAAATTTATATAAAATTCACTAATATTATTTAGATCTATTCTATTTCAATTTTAATGTTTTAAAAGTGCCTACAACAAATTAGAGGAGTATTTTTTAATATTAAATTAAATATTTTTAGAATTAAAAAATCACAATAATGAAAATCATATTAAATAATGAATGTCTAAAAAGTATAGATTTTTCATTTTCGTCTAGTATATTAAAGTTTGAGATTCCTAATTGAATGAAATTTACAAAAAAATTAAACATAGAAGGAAAATTCTGGTATTGATTATTTGAAAAAGTTTTCTATAACTCTGGTATTCACTCTTTACTTCCCTGTTTCTTCTTGCTTTTCATCTTTATTATGAAAAAAATTAATTAGATACTGTCAGAGACATTTCAAATATTACATAATCATTTGATATTCAATGCATTATTTTTTTTTATTCAGGGCAACAATTGCAAAAGTAGAAATTGAACCATTTACCATTGAAATGGATTGAGAAGATACTATTAATATGAGTTATATTGAATATGGAGTTAAATGAAAAAATAAATTACACCTTATAAAGATATTTATATATTTATCCTACATCAAACACCTGTCCATTTACATCAATACAGAATATTGACTTCATCAATACGCATAAAATACAGAAACTGTCAATTTTTTTGGTCAAAATACATTAGTTGCAGACCATACAAATTAAATGTCCTCATCGATGGATCTTTCAAGAGGTGAAAGCCTAATTGATGAGTTCTTATGTCAAAGATCAATGAGAATTCAAAGAGAATATGGATGGTAGGAGTAAAATTGAAGCATGATAAAGCTATATTTTGATAGTGTTTTAAACATGGTCAAAAAACACTTTCTGTGATACGAATATGTTTCTAGAATCACCATGTTTTAGAGTAACATAAAAGTGTTGTAAGAAAAAACTGAAGGTGCCTTAAAAAGTGCTTTGTGAGAAAACATTTGTCCAGCATTCTTCACCCAAGTGTTTGATTGAAAAAAACCTTTAAAATACTTTTTAACAATATATAGCCAAACACATCAAAGATTTTCGATGAGGTTCCCCCAAGTACTTTTGCTTCAAACACTTTTAAAAAAAGCACTCCCAAATGCACACATCACCACTCAAATTATATATACATCACCTGTGAGGGAAGCTCATGGAGACTCCACCGTTTGCAGAAAATAAGAAGCCTTTCCACCACGGTGGGGTAGAGAGAGAGAGGCCTTCCCATCCAACCTGAGCAATGAAATCCATTACCTACTATAACTATAGTAAAGTCTTTTTTAATAAATATGCCAAATCATTGAAACATTTTCAACCTGCTCCAAGTGGCAAACAGCTAATAAAACAAAAACTAAACTATATTCAATTCAACCTTATCTATCTTCTCAAAAGGCCTAGAGGCGGGAACAAAACAACACATTTGAACTACTTCTAAGTTCTAACTTCTAACAACACTCTAAATATCCAATACCCACCAAACTTAAACTTTCAAAGATTAAGGGTCTATTGAAGGTTATGAATAAAAATTAGATAGGAATTTCCAACAAAGGTTTGAAAGAAAAACACTTGAATAGAAGAATCAAGAGGCCAGCCTCCAATCATCATATGGGACTGACTACTGATGGCCGCATTGTGTCTACATTGATCAAAAGCTCGAGAAGTTCCTTCAAAAGGAAAGATTCAACTCAGCTAAAGAAGAAATTAGACAAACCACGTTCCATAGAAATGACATAAAACCTGGTACAAGAGAAAGTAAAATCGCCTGCCCACCAGAGTATATGGTGAAAAACTTGCAAGGGACAAGTGCAACTTATTTAAATCAATCAAGCACCAGCCCCATCTCAAGTAATGGACAAAGGGCAAAATAAGTTAGAGACATTGATATTTGGTACATAGATAAACTACCTTGTTGAAACCATTTCCTTTGTACATAAGAGAACCAATTCCAATACAATAATGGAAAGAAAACTAAGAACATGTCAACAACTTCAATGATCAGTTCAAAGAACACAAACCATGAGCAGATACACCAAATGCAATCCCCAAGTTTTATCGTCGACGTTTGGCTCTGGCTCCACCATCACGATCATCATCTCCAATCTTACCAAATCCATCCTCGCTCTTTATCTTGTGCTTTTTTGCTCCCTTTCCTTTTCAAAATTGCTCCATCGCTTGATTTCACATCCATCTCAACTCTCAGATGTCGGTGCTTCTGATCGAACCGCAAAGGTTTCAGCTCCTTGTGGAACTGCTTTAACTCATCGAAAGAGGTGGAGGCGCATCTCAGGTAGGCACAGACTGGTTGCGAAGCGCCATTATCATCGACTGAGAGGAAGGAGGACAGGGTGGACGCCGCTTTGGAGAGACAGATTGGCTTCGAAGAAACTTCGGTGACGCTCTTCATCACCCCCTCAGTACCGTTTTTAAAGCTATGGAACCCCTGAATTTGGAAGGAATTTGAAATCATAATCTATGTAGTAAAAGAAAGATACGCTAAAGATGTTAATTTTAGCTTTACCAATCAAACAAAATCTATAGTCTATATCTATATTTATACTATATAGAAAAGTGGCTAAAACAGAGAATCTTTAGATTCCATTTAAGCACTCTACTTTCTAAAATATGTCTATTTGACCCCGAACATTATCTATAACTTTTTAAACGAGGTGCATTGAAATACAAAGCATATATACACAACTCTTAATTCCATAAATTCAAAGCATCATTGGTTAATCTGAGGAAGAGAATTTCAATTTTCAAAAAGAAAACTCAATGTCTTCTCCCAACTATAATCTACGAATATAAAGATGGTTGAAGTTATTCAGTCAATCAAAAGAACTCCTACATCCTTTCAGAAAAAGAAAAAAAAACTCCTACAAGCTAGGAATTAAAAGAGAATTAGATGACTGATTATCTGATAAATAAAGAAGGGAGATGCTGGAAAATTCATGTTTGCAGAAACAGGTTAATTTTCAGCCGAGATCGAAGAGATATACAGATGATCAAACCCTCAATAGACAGACATACAACAAACCAAAATGGCGGTACAACCACGTCCGAATCAGAACAGCCAAACACAAGCCACGTCCCAATTTTCCGCAAGGTTGTTTTTTCTTTTCAGTTGCTTCGGCTATTGTTATTAAACAAAAAAAAAAAAAAAAAAAACTCCATTCTTCCATTAGAAGGTCCTAATTTGTGTTTTTAAGTGAGAAGAAGACATAGATGGAGATTGGGAGAATACCAGTAACAACAAGAGTAGAAAATCAGTGCAAAACCGCTAGGAGGGAGGCTGCAGCAGTACGAACGGAAGAAAGACAACGGCGGCGGCGGCGACACTGAAGAGGAAAAAGTGGAGAAATACAGAGTGAGAGAAGTGGCGTGGACGTGGAACGCGTGAGAGTGAGAGGAATATTAAACAGTTAAAGAAATACAGAGAGCGTTAGGGTTGAGTTTTCAAAAGAAATTGGGCTGAGTTTTCCTTTTTTTCAAAAAAAAGAAAAATGCCCCCTGAAAAATATTTTGCAAAAAAAATTCGTCCCTTAGTTTATTATTAATTTTTCTACAAAAAAATAGTCACCATTAGCTTTAATTCTATAAATTTTAGAATATATAAATATTGTATATTTTCTTGCATAAAAATTATTGTTATTATTTAATTAATTTCGATAAAAATTAACTTTAAATTAATGGTAGAAACCAATTTTAAGTTTTATTAAAAGTATAAGAATTAAACATTTGAAAGTACATGAATTAATATAAAATGAAACTTAAAGTGCGGTGACCAAAATAGTATATTAACCTTAATTTTTTTTTCTTTAGCCTTTTTTAATTTATATTAATTTTCAATAATATATTTTAATTTAATTATCTTAAAAAAATTAATTTCACTATTTCCATTTTGCCCCTCACCTTTTTTTGTTAATTCATTTGTAATGGTTTTTTTTTTCATTTATTATTTTTTAATTAAATAAATATCAAAATTGAATATAAATTTTATATTTTCATTCTCTACTTTAATTTTAGCTCAATATACCAAATGATCACTAATGTATTAGGTAGTTCTCAATTTGATCTTTAATCTTTTAAATTTTAATGTATGACTCTTAATCATTCTTATATATATGTACTATTTCATATAACATATTTTATTGTGTTATTCTTTTTTTTTTTTTTCCTTTAAAAAAATAATCTACTTTATTTTTAAAAAAATAATTATCTAAATAATTTGACTCAACTATATTTACTTTTTATTTTTATATTTTATTGAATAATTTTTAAATCTTACAATCAAAGGTTATTTTAGAACATTAAAAATACGTGCATGACACATAATACTAATTAGTCTTAGGGTGTGCAAAAACCAAGCCAAAACGATCCAAATCAACTGGTTTGATTTTTTTTCTTCGAATTTTCTGTTTTCTCAATTTAATCTTTTAAAAAAAAATCGACTTTTTCAACTTGGTATGCAGTTTATCTCTTAAAAGATCGAAAAAAAAATGGAATCGAACTGACACTTTAAATTAACTTAAAAACAAAAAACCTAAGATTAGCCTACATGTAATGCCGACATATTCAGGAGCGTTAATTTCAAAATTTTGGAATATAAAATTTAGTTTATTAGGATAAGCCTCATCGTAGTGGGAGAGTTATGAGATGACTCAACCTTTATAAGAACTTAATTGAAGCCCAAATTGTCATGTTAGATGACAAAGTTGAAAGCTTAGTACCCGCAAAGTGAGACTAATGACAAAGGGTTAAACCTAATAGGAGAAAGTAAACTGCGAGTAAACTTTTTCACTTGTTGCCATACTGAAGTCTGTAAGCATTTTTTAATTCATTGTTGCATATGGGATATGAAAAATGAATGTTTAGAATTCTTTTATGAAAACAAATCTTAGATAATGCATTTACACAAATCAATCAGAGAGGTTTATTTTCAAAGATCAAAAGCAAAAAGTTTGTGAAATAATAAAGGTTCATTTATGTAATGAATTTTACAATTAGATCTTTGAATATAAGGTTTGATAAAAGTATCAAAACCTATGTCTTTGGATAAATATTAATAAACCTTGTATAGACAAGAAAATTATTAATTGCTTAGTGGGTTTGTTCTCATGTTTTATATTGATGATATGTTACTCATTATGAATGATGTAGGATTTTTATTTAACATAAAAAGTTGACTAAGTAACCAATTCCAAATGAGTGATTTGGAATGACTCGGTATATTTTATATGTCCAAAATGGAGATTTTAAGGACAAAATGTTAACTTTGTCTCAAACATCTTATATTGATAAAATTGTTGTCAAATATTTGATATTTTGTCTAAGAAAGAGTATCCTAAGACAACCTCAAATGTTGAGAGCATATGATTAATTATCTAATTAAGTAAGAGACAATTAATGCATAAATGAGATTTAACAATTAATATACAGTTGGTTAACATATATCAGTTAAACGAATGATATGACCATTGGGTAGAAAATTGAAAAATTTATCAAATTATCTATGGATAATGAGAAATTTTGTGTATGGAGTAAAAGATTTTATCTTTACAAGATACGCTAGTTTTTTCAAAGATTTAGAAAATCTATGTTAAGATGAATTTTACCCTAGTTGGTGGAGTATGGTATCCAAGTTAAATTGTTTTGCTTGTGAAGCAAAAAAATGACTTGTATAACTCAAATAGCTCCTTAAAGATATGAAAGGTGTTTCAATTATGATTTAGTCTACCTTATTTATTATGATAATAGTGGGACAAAGACTAATATTAAGAAAATTAAAAAAACCAACGTATAGGGAATCATATCGAGAGAGAGAAAGCATCATGATAGTAACCAAGATGACTTTTAATGGCAGTCGTTTGGATCTATATAAAAAGACTCTCCAAGTTCAAGTGTTTGAGGGTCACCTAGAATGTCTAAGATTATGAGACATGTCTCATCTTTGCTAGGGCAAGTGGAAGAACATGTTGAGTATAGAGTATGCCCTAGGATACATGTCTCACTGGTTTTAGGGAAAGTGGGAGATTGTTGGGATTTATGCCCTAAAGCCTCATAATTAATGATTTATTTAATAATTAATAATAAATTTGATTATTTTATTTACAATATAATATTATCCATTATATGAAAAATCTAAGATTATTAGTGTAATTTTGAACAATATATGGATGACATACGAGATGATCATGTTCAAGAAATAACCTAAAGGGTCATAGTATATGGATAATGTTGAGTGTCTTATTCTGGTAACACTATTGATACAGACCACTTTGTAATAGTTACAAATGATTTAATCCAAATCGTTCATGTGGAGACATGTGAGTGAGGGTATCTTATACAATGAGTTTGTATAAGATTGGACCACGAAATATTTAATCTCTCTTTATAAATCCGTTAATTGAGAAGATTAATATTTGATTAATAGAGAATTAAAGAATTCTTTCTAGACCTCTTTCTTTTAAATCCCTTGTGGATTTTCTTTTAAGAGGCTCCTACAAGCTTTGGTCTTTTGTTCGAGTCATAGGCAGGAAGACTTTGTGGAGGAGATAAAGACCCACCAGAAATATTTTCATATTTACTTCAATTAAGTTTGCTTAATCTTATTTTTTTAGTTTAATTTTAAATAAAATCAAAGACGATCCAATGCTTCCGCTGCGGAGTGAAACGTTCATTACAATTGAGCTTCTTATCGGTGTTCATCAAATCGAGGCCAAGGAGGTGTGGTCGGCCTCGACCTCTTTAGGTGGTGGTCGCTATCTGAATCTTCACCATCCAGATTTCGATCGTTAGCATTGACTCAATTACTCATCCTTGCAAAATCGATTACACAGGTTTCACCAGTAAGCTTTTTTTCTTTCCCACACAAGGTGCTAACTGTTGTTGCAAAAATTTAAAAAGGGTAACGCACTTGACCTTTACATGATAGCAACCGTAAATTTGTAATTCAAGTGATGACCTACAAAACAAATGAAACTTGGGTATCGACGTGGTTCTTGCCACACCAACTATGATACTTAAGTTAGCTAGTAGTGTTTTTAGTGTAGTAAGAGTTTTAGGGATTAGGAAGAGCTTACCTCCTTCAAGTTGAAGAATGGTATTTATACGATCCTAATTAGGGTTTTAGTCTGTTCCTTGGCGAATTAGGAAGAGAGCGAATCGAACCGAATTGAACCAGGGAACCACGATCGAGCTGGGGGCATGCTAGTCGCATGCCCCCCATTGGAGGCCAACCAAAGTGGAATTTGGGCTTCAACACAAATTCTTCCCCTTTCCTTTGTCTTTTGGCACGATTTGTCTATGTTTTCATTCCTTATTGGGCTTCTCTCTATCAATCTCGCCTTTGACTTTCCTAGTATTTTGTGTTCATCCTCTTGCTCCTATTTCACCCATAACACATATCAAACACATTTTACCATAAACCCTAATTGCAACCTTCCTAGTTCTTTTTATAAGGTTGTTCCACATTAAGATAGAGAAAGACAATGATGTTATAGTTCTAGGGATGTACATGTATGGGTTTGTTTGTCATTGGAGAGCTCTTGGTAAGCCTAGATGATCATTTTTTGTCAAGAAAGTTGTAGTCCCAGTGTTTCAATCTACCAAATCCGAGGTTGAAATGAGGTAAAATTTATTTGAGTTTCAAGAAAGTTTTGTCTAGAATCTTTCCATATTATATTTATTTATGTTTTGATATTTTCTATCATCTTCCTCACCACATAAATCTACCTTGGGTTATTGAAAATCTATGATTATATAGTGTTTTGTTTATTTTAGGTAAAAAAAAAAAAGAAAAACAAAATTTCAAGCATGATAGTATAAAATTTCAAAGTAATAGAAATTATAAGTTAAATAATTTAATTTACCACTAATTAGCTGAACTTGAACTTGTGCCAGATTTGAAACCAAAGAAGAAAATGCTTTTTCGATGGAAGAAGTTACGGCAATGGAAGAAGTTCTTAGAGTAAAGAAAGGTAATATCTAATAAATTTGTTAATTATACTTGTAAAACAAATGTTTTAGATGAGGAAAGATAGAGAAACAAAATATGAATTTATTACAATAGTATTAATATTCTTTCCTTCATACACTTTTTATAATAGTCATTTATTAGTAATAATATACTTTTCTATAGTCATAATTTTGTATTGTAATAGTGCATGAAGTTTTACGAGTGTTATTCATTAGCTCTATAGATGAGGAAGAATTCTTGATTTTATTCTTTTTTTATTTATTTTAGGAGTCATTGTTATTTCTTTTCCATGTAATTTTGTTTTGTGTTCTAATACTTTGCTTAGATTTTTAAAATTTACATAAAAAGTTATTTTAGTTTTTCTTAATATTTGACAACTATTTAGGTAATTAAATAAAGAAAATGTATTTTAAAAAATTAAATAGAATGATAAAGGATTGGAAACTAAAATGGAATGAAGATGAAATCTTAAGTTAAATAGATTTTTTTTAAAAAAAATCAAATCATGAATAAAAACCATGAAATTTTTTCTATCTAATTGAGTATTTGATTTGATTGGTACACTTTTTTGCTTGTTTGGATATAAAATTTAACTAAATTTTTGTGCATACATGGATGATGTTTGTGGAAGATCTCATTTAAAATTTCAATAGATTTAGTATTAGGGTCTATGGTTGTAGAAAATTTTTTCACTATATATTACTGTTCTAAACATTTTAGACCCTCTACAAAAATTTTTATGGATTGGGTCATTATTGAAGCATTAGAAATATCTTAAGAAATTGACATTCATATGTTATATTCAACAAAATCCAACTTGGATCTGAAGCATTTTGAAGTAAATTTCGAAGCATTTTTAAGTATGTTACACTTAAAATATTTAATATTTAAAAATCATAATTGATACGTAAGTTTTTTTTTTTTTTTTTTAATTTCTATTGTCAATTTCTTTATTAAGGAGATTATTATTTTTTCATTTTCAATGATGAACAAAATATAAAATATATAATCTGAAGCCAAAAAATAAAAAGATTGTAGTCATTTGTACATTTCTATTGCCTCAAAAGCAGTTATTTGTACATCCATTTATCCATCATAAACTAAGATTTTGAATGTATTTTCTAATGAATGTTACATCTTTATTGCAATTACCACAATAAGTTATCACATTTCACTATCATTTGGTTACACTTTTTGACCACATATTTTGCATTTTTCAAACCATGGTTTTTCTTTGTTATATATATTGATAATAAATGCTATGAACGAACAATATGTAACATCCTCAATTTCTTCAATTATATTT
The DNA here is from genome assembly GCA_033996785.1 of Trichosanthes truncata. NCBI lineage: Eukaryota > Viridiplantae > Streptophyta > Magnoliopsida > Cucurbitales > Cucurbitaceae > Trichosanthes > Trichosanthes truncata. Next base: position 27,519,963 of record JAWPNB010000003.1, on the reverse strand, counting down.
TTCATAGTAACTACTTTAGCTTCTTACATTCTTCTTGAAGGATTCATGTTTGACGTCTTTGTATAATTAAGTAGATTTTTCCTCCGGCATAATATGTTGGTATGTTGCTTGTGATTGCCTAATTAAATACGAAAAAAAAAACATAATTTAATATAAATTTTAAGTTAATATACCTAGCATCTAGCTCATTTGCATTAGGAAGGTTTGAATCAATGAGGATAATACTGGTTATGGTTGTTGCCAAACTCACTTTTCCTAAAAATTAACATGGATGAGGCTATGAAACTTACTATTACTTTATCAAAAAAAATTATCATTCACATATATTTGTAATTATAGTATATACTTTCATAAATCTTAACTTTAACATTGGTTGCAAGAATAGTAGGATTCTTTTGAACGATATCTTCCATTTTTGAACCTTCATTTTATGCTAAATCACCCCATAATGTGAACTTCATTGTCGCACTGAATATATATTGAAAAAAACGATGTAAATAATAAGAATTGAAATTAAAATTAATGTAATATTTATTTAGATTACCTCTTATCTATGAGAAAAATATCTCTTTTTTTCATGCTTTTGTTATTTGAATTTTTTATCTTGATTTTTGCTATGGGTCTTGCTGAAAAAACAATTTCTATGAAATCTATTGATGGAATATGGAAATAAGTTAAAGAAACTATGAAGTTGGAAAAAATAAACAAATCATTTAAACCACAAATTTAAACTATAAATTCATGTTCCTATTAAATTTTCCTTGTCAACCAGTGATGTAATTGTTGAAAATTCAAAAAAATTGAACTTCAACATATCTAAACCAAAATACTCTTCAATTTTTTCAACCTTTGATGATGGAGATAAAATGATTTCAATCTTAGGATTAACATTTGGGTATTTTTTATTAACCGATTTTACGTTTTCATTTTGAATGAAATAAGATTTATTTTTTTTCATATTATTTTCTATTTTTTTGATGACTTCCTTGAACATGACATCTTGTATTTGTATCCCCTTCAAGTACAAAAATGTAGAAAGTTATGAATAAAAAAAAAATAAATGAGTTTGAAACTAAAAATTGTTAGAGTGAAAATAGTAAAATGACTTTGATTTAAAATTCTACCTCTTCATCGACCGAAATGAACTTCAAAAGATTGAGATTCTTATCTTGACTAAATTAAATGTTTCATTTCCAAAGAACCATCACTTTTATTCTCCATGTTTTGTTGAAAAATTTAAACTCTTTAATAAAGCAGTATGACCAAAGTGTTGACAATTTTAGATTTCATAGTTTCAAATTTCAGAAGACGTTGCTAAGTTTGTCAGCTCAATCATGTTTAAATATGAAAATCTTACAAACGTTTATAGGGAATTGAATCGACATCATAAATGTTTCCAAAGTTAGTTTAATATCCATAATCAATTTTAATTATGAAATGATATTAATTTCACTCTCAATTAAAGCCTTAAAAGCAGCACACAAATTGTTTCCTAAATTAAATCGTTAATCATTTTCATTTCCTCCTAAATCATCAAATGGAAATTGAAGCAACAAGATCGTAAATGTTTTTCCAAAGTCAGTTTAATTTCCATAATCAATTTTAATCATCAAGGATATATTAATTTCTCTCTCAATTAAATTCATAAAAGTAGCCTACGATTTGTTTCCTAAATTAAACTGATTGGTTGACATTTAATTCCCTCCTCAATCAACAAAAGAATTACGGGAATGTTGAATTTGAAGGAGAAAAGTGTCACCAAAGCGGAAAATTTTGTGAATTAAATTCCTAAAAGCAACTCACGATTTGTTTTCTATATTAAATCAATTGGCTGACATTTAATTTCCTCAATCAACAAATAATTACAAAAATTGAATTATATTAATCTTTTTCACTATTACTTTGGTAGCACCTTTCTCTTTCAAATTCAAAATTTTCATAATTATTTGCTGATTGAAGATGGAATTAAATGCAAGCCAATCAATTTAATTTAGGAAACAAATCATGGGCATCTTTTAAGAATTTAATTGAGAGAGCAATTAACATAATTTGATGATTAAAACTGATTTTGGAAAATAACTAACTTTGGAAATATTTATGATCGTATTGCTTCAATTTCCATTTGATGTTTTCTTCAAAAAAAAAAAAAAAATGTCCATTTGATGATTTAGGAGGAAATTAAAATGATTAATGATTTAATTTAGGATTAGAAAAACACATGGAGAATAAAAGTGGTCATTTTTCATAAAGGAAATATTTAATCCTGTCAAGATAAGAATCTCAATACTTTGAAGGTTATTTTGGTTGATGAAGAGGTAGATTTTTAAATCAAAGTCATTTTACGACTTTCATCTATCAATTTTTAATTTCAAACTCATTTATTTCTTTTTATTTGTAACTTTCTACATTTAGAATAGAAACTTAAATTTGGTGAATAAAAAGATTTTGATTTAATCATGTAGAAAGTTACGAATAAAAAGTTGTCATGTTTTGGTTGATGACAATTACGACTTTCATCTATACAAGTTGTCATGTACAATGAAGTCATCAAAAAAATAGGAAATAATATGAAAAAAAAAATCTTATTTCATTTAGAATAGAAAACATAAAATTGGTGAATAACAAATACCCAAATGTTAATCCTGAGATTAAAATCAGTTTATCTCCATCATTAGAGGTTGAAGAAATTGAAGAGTCTCTTAGTTTAGATATGTTGAAGCTCAATTTTATTGAATTTTCAGCAATTACATCATTGGTGGACAAGAGAAATTTAATTGATATGTTGAAGTACATGAATTTATTGTTTAAATTTGTAGTTTAAATGATTTGTTTATTTTTTCCAACTTCATAGTTTGTTTAACTTATTTCCATATTCCATCAATAGATTTCATAGGAATTGTTTTTTCGATAAAACCCATAGCATAAATCAAGATGAAAAATTCAAATAATAAAAGCATGCAAAAAAAGAAGAAGATATTTTTCTCATAGACAAAGGTAATCTAAATAAATATTACATTAATTTTGATTTCAATTCTTATTATTTACATCATTTTTTCCAATATATATTCAGATAATTTTTATTTTGCAATTGTGCAACAATGAAGTTCACATTATGGGGTGATTTAGCAGAAAATGAAGATTCAGAAATGGAAGAAACCGTTAAAAAGAATCCTATTGTTGTTGCAACCAATGTTAAAGTTAAAATTTATGAAAAGTGTGTACTATAATTACAAATATATGTGAATCATAATTTTTTTTTTTATAAAGTAATAGTACATTTCATAGCCTCCTTGGTTTTAATTTTTAGGGGAAGTGAGTTTGTCAACAATCGTAACCAGTATTATCCGAATTGATTCAAACCCTTCCTAATGCAAAGGAGCTAGATGCTAGGTGTATTAACTTAAAATTTGTAATGCCCCGCGTTATAAATTAGCCTATTTTAGAAGTGATTAGGCTTAGTCGTTAGTTACAATTCTAATTTGAAAAATTAGAATTTGAAGTTAATCTCTATGTTCGATAAATTAAGTTTCCATAATTTTGGAGAAAGAGATTTTTTAATTAAATCTTTAATTCCAATGTTCGAGAATTTAATTTTAGATCTTATTTTCAAGTTCAAAAGGAACCCAAATCATCTATTGAGTAGATTTCAACCCAAATCTTTTAGATTCTTTCTTTGGAGTTTTATTTTTGGTAAATAGTAGAATTTTGGAAATTAGGAGATTAGAAAATTTCCCTCTCCTCTTTTTGTTTAGGGATTTTATTTATTTAGAGAATTAGAGAAACTAGACAAAAAAAAAAAGGGGTAAAGTAAACCCTAGCCCAAAATTATCTTCTTCTTCCTCCTCCTTAACGTCAACAACCTCTTCCCCATCTCTTTTTTTGTGAAACCTCAACCAGCCGCCCCTCCCTCGTGAAATCCCTTCTCCGGCAGCCCTTCCAACGACAAAGTACAACAACCCAGTACCTCGGACGATGGCAGTGCGAAAGGCCCGCATCTAGACGCCTGCAACGCGAAACCCACGCGTTCTTCTTCGTTTCGACGAGGTATGTTGCATATCCATGCCCAATCGACGTTATTTTTGGATTACCCATACTTTAAGTACCTTTGATTTGTAATTCTATCTTGCTTGGACTCAAAACAACCCACAATTGCAGCAGTTTACTGTCAAAAATGGGATTTACAGCAGACTCACTCGAATTCCTTCTTGTTTGACGAGGTTTGTCTCTCATCCATGCCCAATCGACGTTATTTTTGGATTACCCATACCCTAAGTACCTTTGATTTGTAATTTTATCTTGTTTGGACTCAAAACAACCCACAATTGCAGCAGTTTACTGTCAAAAACGGGATTTACAGCAAACTCACTCGAATTCCTTCTTGTTTGATGAGGTTTGTCTCTCACCCATGCTTAATCGACTTCAGTTTTGGATTACCCATGCCTTAAGCATCTCTTATTTGCGATTTTAGCTTGTTTGGACTCCGAATGGTCCACGTTCGAAGCCATTTACTGTAAAAAAATGGGATTTACAGCAGAGTTTCAATTTTGCAATGTTGGGTAAGTTTTATCATGTTTTGGACTTTTCGCAAATCACTTTAAGTGTTATGGCTTAGGTCCTAACATGTAGGAACCTTGCGTTGCAGTTTTAGGTTGATTCGAGCACTCTCGAACACCAACCAACAGTAATTCGAGCTCGTTTGGAGCAGTTCAGTAAGTTCCAATAAGTTTCAGCAAGTCTTTAAATCCTTCGAACTAAAATAAGATGCGTTAGATTAATTTCTAATTCCTGTAAACTTGCGTTCGTAGATTGGGCTTAATTTGGAGTATTCGAGTGAGGCTCAAAGTTCTCTTTAGGAATACCTTGGAATATCCTAGGAACGTTGTAAGTAGAATTCTACCTGATGAGTCTGTTTGAATATGTGAAGCATGTTGTATGTTTCTTGTGATGTTGTTATGCGAGTTATGCATCTCTCCATGAACTGTCATGATTTATATGTTCTAATATGTGTAAGTTGCTATGATGTTAAGCTATTTACCTTTGTGGTTTGGAGCATGCTGAATGTTGAGACTGCTTGAGATTGTGTGATGCTATCTATGATGTTTATGTTGAAAACATGAACTTGAGGATAGTGGGTTGTAAGCATTGTCTAGAAAGCATGTTTAGGATTGCATTTTGGATTGTTGTGAACCTGTTTAGTGAGGTCAGCGAACCTTGAGTTTATGATAAAAGAGGATGCTAGGGTCTCGAGTATAAATGGTCGAGGACTAGCATTGTGATGAAAGGATATGAGATGGATATCAGGGTCTCGAGTGTAAATGGTCGAGGGCTGGTATTGTTTAAGGAAAGCAAGTGAATATCAAGGCCTCGGGTACAAATGGTCGAGGGTTGATATGTCACTATTGGGTATCGAGGCCTTGGGTAAAAATGGTCAAGGGTCGATGTGGTTAAGTCATTGTTTGCCTTGGGTAAAAATGGTCAAGGGAGCGATGCACAGTTCGAGGCCTTAGGTAAAAATGGTTAAGGGTCGAACGCTGAGCACCGAAGAGAATTGTTGAGGCCTTGGGTAAAAATGGTCAGGGGTCGGCATGCCTCGAAGGAATCAGTCTCAGGTAGCTTGTGAGGGCTAAACATGAGTGGATTGAGTGACTCAGTTGAGTTCGAGTGAGCTTGTTGAGCTTGGGCAGTGGTTCCATAGGCATGAGTCGAGCATGGTACATGTGTGAATACGATTCATAAATTAAGCATGATGTATGTGATGCTTGTATGAGATGTATGTCTAGCTCGTTGTGGAAAGCATGATATTTTTAAGCATTTTAATTTTCCTTGTATGTCGCTTGGTGGCTCTTCGGGTGTGAGCTACTTACCAGTACGTGTTATGTACTGACTCACCACCAGGTTTTGCAGGTGACGGAGAATACTACGACCCTGGTGATGCTGAAGAGGAGACATGAGAGGAGAAAGACCATAGCTAGCTGCTTTTATCCAGTGGTTGTCTTTGTTGACTTTGTCTAGTTAAATGACCCTTGTAGTTGGATTCTTATTCGTCTAGTAGTCGTCTCGTTAAGTTTAGTGTATTTGATTTATATTTACAGTGATCTGAGCTTATGGTTTTAGTACTGTTGTTTCTTTTCTCTTTTGGGTAGACTTATAAACTTATTGGAGAGTTTGAATTATAGGTTTGTGAGGCTTGTTTCTATGAGGCCTGAGTATTATTGGTAGGTTATGTCTCTCTTATCTGAGTTGGAGCATTTTTTTTTGGTGATTTACTTTTGAGTTAGAGCTTGTAATAGATTCGTTAGGTTGCTTTGTCTTTTAAAGATTGAATTGTTTGAAGAAGACTGAGGAAGTTTTGTTTTGTTTTGCTTGGGTTGTCGACTGGTTCTGAACCTTTAGTGGTTATGAGGTTGGAGTTTGGATGGTTATCTGGTTATTTGGCTATAGAAGTATGAACTTTTGTCTATCAGGTACTAGAAAATTTTGGGTAACTTGTAGTTATGTCGTTATGCTGCCGAAATTTTTGCAACATAATGGTTGTAAGATTAGTAATGTCCCCTATCTTAGTTTAAGTTTTGGGGTCGTTACAAAATTTATATTAAATTATGTTTTTTTTTGTCGTATTTAATTAGGCAATCACAAGCAACATACCAACATATTGTGCAGGGGGAAATTTACTTGATTATACAAAGATGTCCAACATGAATCCTTCAAAGAAGAATGCAAGAAGCTAAAGTAGTTAGTATGAAAAATATAATTGAAGGAATGGATGATGTTACATACCGTTCATTCATAGCATCTATTATCAATATATCTAACAAAGAAAAACCATAGTTTGAAAAATGAAAAATATGCAGGCAAAAAGTGTAACAAAATGATAGTGATGTGACAACTTATTGCAATTGCAACAAAGATGTAAAATTCATTAGAAAATATATACATGCGCAAAATCTTGATTTATGATGGAGAAATGGATGCACAAATAATTGCTTTTGAGGCAACAGGAATGTTAGTAGGATGTGATGTTTTTGAATATGCTATAGAAATCCTACAGGTAAATATACATTCAAACTACATTTATATTTGTTATTATATTAAGATATTGTATGAATAATGCTAATATTTTTATTTATTTGTTGAATTGAATATGTAGATGAAGAAGAAGCATTCAAAGATATACCAAAATTTGACACTAATGGAAGACAAGAAATACAAATTTCTCATTCGATTGAACAAAAGAAATGAAGCAAACAGAGCAAGAGGATATTTTATGGCCCAGAAATCAATAAAATCCAAGAGGGAGATTGCAATGTACCCCTTGAAGAGTTGTACATATTAATAAGAAAATTAAAATAGAGAAATAATTTTTTTTACAAGCAAAACAATTGTTTACCATTGCCCATTTTATTATTCACAACTCTTATTCAATTACACATCATCCTTAATGCATGTAATTGTCTTACCTTTTGTGACTACAACCTTTTTTATTTTATGGCTTCGGATTATATATTTTATATTTTGTTCATCCTTGAAAATGCAAAAATAATAATCTCCTTAATATAGAAGTTGTCAATAGATTTTTTTTTTAAAAAAAACAACTTACATATCAATTATGATTTTCAAATTTTAAATATTTTAAGTGCAAAATACTTTAAAATGCTTCGAAATTTACTTCAAAAGGCTTCAAATCCAAATTAGATTTTGTCGGATATAACATATGAATGTCAATTTCTTATGATATTTCTAATGCTTCAATAATGACCCAATCCATAAAAAAATTTTGTAGAGGGTCTAAAATTTTTAGAACATTTAGAACAGTAATATATAGTCACAAATTTTCTACAACTATAGACCCTAATACTAAATCAATTGAATTTTAAATGAGATCTTCCACAAACATCATACATATATCTACATAAATTTGGTTAAATTTTATATCCAAACAAACAAAAAAGTGTACCAATCAAATCAAATACTCAATTAAATAGAAAATTTTTCATGGTTTTTATTCATGATTTGATGTTTTCTTTTCTAAAAAAAAATATATCTTAACTTTTAGTCTCTAATTCTTTATCATTCCATTTAAGTTTTTAAAATACATTTTCTTTATTTAATTATCTAAATAGTTGTCAAATATTAAAAAAAAATAAAATAACTTTTAAAAATCTAAACAAATTGTTAGAAAATTATAAAATTTCAATTTCAATATTTAAAATTTTGAAAAGCATACACAAAATAAGTAGAATTCAATATAGTAAAATATAATATGATTGTTTCTAGAAAAAAGGAGATGCATTTTTCAAGGTACAAGAAAAAATTACATGGAAAGGAAATATGAGAAAATATGTATTGTTAAAATTCCTCAAAGGACTCCTAAAATAATTAAAAAATATATAAAATCAAGAATTCTTTCATTTGAGTTCAACAATATAAATGAAATGATATTGTTGGAATAGAAATTTCGACCAACCAGAAATTGCCACGTTATTACCCAACATTGATGACGAAATTATATTTAATTAGGGATTAATTAAATTTACAAAGATCCCTAGATTAAATTATGGAAAATCCAAGTACACAATTGGGTTTTTTAAAATTTGGATTGATTATACAAAAACCTGAATTGAATGCCCTAATTAGCAAAAAACCAGGACCAGTTCAAATGGCTAGGCCCAAAGTCAACCAAGCCCGATCCAAAAGAGCTGACCCAAAGTCAACCAGACCCAGTCCAAATGGCTAGGCCCAAAGTCAACCAAGCCCAATCCAAAAGGACTGGCCCAAAATCAACCACGCCTAGTCCAACAAGCCCAAGCCCACTTAGAGGCTCTGAGGAACTCTATAAATAAAGAGTTCCCTCCTTCATTTCAGGGGGGTCAAAACTGAAAAAGCTCAGAGATGATTCAGAAACAAAGTTGTGAAATCTCTAGAAGCTCCTGAATATCAATTACTATCAGAACGAAATCAACTCTTCTTGAAGATTGAAGACTGAAACTAAAGCATCTGGAAGAACTGAAGACTTCAAAGATTAAAAGCTTCATGAAGACCTAATGACTAAAACGAACTTAAATCCTTTTGAACACTGAAACTAACTGAAATTCTTCTGACAAGCTGAACACCTTCAGGAAGCTACGAGCTGAAGACCTTCAACAAGCTACAAGTCGAAGACCTTCAAAAAGCTATAAGATGAAGATCTTCAGGAAGCTACAAGTTGAAGACCTTCAACAAACTACAAGCCAAAGACCTTTAATAAGCTACAAGCCGAAAAATCTACAAGTCGAAGATCTTTAACAAGCTATAAGTTGAAGACCTTCAACAAGCTACAAGCCGAATACCTTCAACAAGCTCAAAGATGAAGACTTTCTACCAGCTCAAAGTTGACGATTCAACCTCGAGAATAAGCGTTTCAGCCCTTGAGTCAAGTATATATACGAGAGAAAGAATCAGAGGACCTAATATTAGAGATTGTACTCCATTATATACAAAATCAAGGTTATTCATGTTCATTCCACGTATCAAATTTCTTTGTTGAAATCTTGAGTGAACAAATTTGGCACGCCCAGTGGGACCATCTCTACCTCTCATCTCTTTCCCTCATCTCAAAGCACAAGTGACGTGATGACATTCAAAAAGACTTCTTCTATGACCGTTGTCACAAGCAACTCTTACACGGATTTTGTTACTCATAGTTGCTCCAAAGAATTGAGGTCGCAAGAAAATCAAGCTTCTACTATTGCTAACGAAGTAATGACACTATTGAGGGCATCTACTAATGACAAGTTATTGGTTAAGTGTAATCTTTTATTCGATCTCAATTCTGAAATATTGTCCATCATGATGACTGAAACAAGCACTGTGGAAGAAAAAATGGCAAAGATGCAGGAAAAGATCAACACCTTGATGAAGGCGATTAAAAAAATAGATTCTCAAATCGCATACTTAAAGAGTTAGATTGAGAACCAAAATTTTGCTGAGTCAAGTCAAACTCATGCCATCAAGGATATAAACAACAAAGAGAAGATCGTTGTGCAGAAAGATCAGCCACAACACTCCACTTCGATCGCTTCACTATCTATCTAACAACTTCATAACATGATAACGAACTCCATTGGAGCTCGATATGGTGGGGCTTCTCAAAGTTCTCTCTTGTATTATAAACCATATACTAAGAGAATTGATAATTTGAGAATGCCAACTGGGTATCAACCACCAAAGTTCCAACAATTTAATGGAAAAGGAAACCCTATGCAACACGTTGCTCATTGTATCGAGACATGTGAAAATGTTAGTACACAAGGAGATTTACTGGTTAAGCAGTCATTTAAACACTTAAAGGGAACGCTTTCGCCTGGTACACTGATCTAGAGCCTAAGTCAATAGACAGTTGGGAACAGTTCGAAAAGGAGTTTCTAAATCGCCTCTACAACACAAGACGAATCGTCAGCATGTTCGAGCTCACTAACACTAGACAATGAAAATGTAAACTGTTGTCAACTACATAAATCGTTGAAGAACCATTAGTCTCGATTGCAAAGATCATCTCATTGAACTATCTGATGTTGAAATGTGCATTCAAGGCATGCACTAGAGACTTCTGTACATCCTCTAAGGTATAAATCCTCGCACCTTTGAATAACTAGCAACTCATGCCCACGACATAGAGCTACGTATTGCTAGTCGAGGAGATAAAAACCTTATACTCTCTAACATGAAGAAATGAGAGAACATTGAAGTGACTTTTGAAGAATCTATGGTTGTAAATACAACTCCTCTCAAGTTATCTTCGAAAGACAAGAGGATTGAAAAGTGACAAGGAAATGAAAGGCGTAGCTTAGCTTTGAAGGAAAGATAGAAAAAAGTCTATCCCTTTCCTGATTCTGATATTCCTGACATGTTGGAACAATTGCTAGACACACGACTGATCGAACTTTCCAAGTGTAAGCATCCAAAGGAGATGGAGAAAGTTGATGATCCCAACTACTGTAAATATCATCGAGTTGTCGGTCACCCGATGGAGAAATGCTTCATCCTAAAAGAGCTAATTCTAAGATTAGCTAAAGAAGAAAAAATTGAGCTAGACCTCGATGAATTAGCTCAAACAAATCATGTTGCAGTGACAATAAACACATGCAACTAAATACACTATAGTCCACTTCATGATTAAGGAGTGCGTCTAGTCCAATTTGGAACCTTGGAACCTGTATGTATTTGGTTTCAACATAAGGTACCGGGAAACAAACTTCAAGACGTGGTCAAACCTATCAATGATGAAAACAAAGGTCGGGTTCCTATGACTCATCTAAAGAAGCAAAGGAAAAAATTTTCCTCAGACGAGTCTCGCAGATTTAGAAGCCACAAACAGGAAAAACATCAAAGAAAGAAGAATTCAAGGAAACCTAAATCGGAGAAGAATGAAAAAAAAAAAATCTTTTTGACCTCACCAACCGGTGACCTTAACGGAGTTCTTCTCGAAAAATTTCCTCCCATGAAAAAAGAGGAAGGAAACTCTGCAAGTTTATATTACATTATGGTGAATGAAGCTGACGATGCAAAAGAAGTCAAGCAAACAACTTCTATCTTCAATCGCATCAAGCCTTCAACTACTCGACCTTCAGTCTTCCAAATGATGAGTATGACCGCGACAAAAGAAGAAAACCAATGTCTAACTTCAGTCTCAACTAGACCTCCAGTCTTCAAAAGGCTAAGCATCTCCACATCGAAGAGAAAACAACCTTCAACATCTATTTTTGATCGCCTCAAAGTAACAAACGATCAACATGAAAGGAAGATGAAATCCTTGAAGGCAGAACTGTTAGATGAAATGAATCATAACAAGATTCATAATACCTTCCCTTCAAGTATGAAAAGGAAGTTCTCTGTTCTCATAAATACAAAGGGTTCCATGAAGGTGAAGAAAAAATCTCGTCATTATAATGAATCTTACAAATGAAGGATATGATCAAGACCATGGTGATGATAGGGGCTTTTAAAATGTAAAAGCTCCATATCTCAAAAGCCTAAAATGCATGATGCTCCTGGCCCGCATGAGCTTAAAATGTGAACGACCCTTGATGAGGATTGCTGAAGCAAAAAGCGAAGCGCAAGTACACGCAGTCCAACAAGTAATATATGGAAGTATTCCAAGTATCGAACCCAAGGGAATGGTTAACAAAAAGCTTTTCAATTAACAACACAAGTATTTTCAAGTTGCAACCGAAGGTAACCAATTAAATAAGATGTTTTTGGAGGTTTTGTGCAATGAAAATAAAGTAAACTAAAAGAAAACATAAGAAAACAGTAATGAGAAGCAGGGAGTTAAAATTTGTTTCAACCCTGAGGAAATGCGCTCACCATGCGCCCTCAAACTTGCTTAACTAGGTCCGACTATTTCAGAGATTCTACCTCTTGCGCCCGCATACTGCCTCTTTCGAGTTTTGTGCGATTCAAACAAAATGCTACTAAAATGCGCCCGCAACCTACCCTAACCGACACTTAACACCATGAATCGAGTTCAACACCTATTCAACCTTTTTCTAAGTGCTTTTAGGAGACTAAGAAATTAAACACATATGTCTATGGCAAATTTTAACTTAGATAAATAAAGAACGCAACTCAATGATTCTAAAGGTTTTTGTCCTATGTCTAGGTACAAAAAGCGAAGTTCTATGTCTAGACTCTTCTCCTAGATTGCTTTTATGAAAACATGTGCTCTATCCAACCCTTTCAGTATTGAATCTCACACAAACTATGCTAACTCAAGTGATCAATTTAAGCTAACAATTAAACTAAACTCAATAAAATCAAACAATGCTAAATGTTAAGCAAAGTTACTTGAATCACATGGTAGGGCTTATCTCATTTTTAGAGTATCCACTTCATTGAATCCCCTCTAAGGATTTAGCTACTCATTGAAGAGAAAACTAAAGTGCAGAAAATAAAGAGAAAACTTGATTGAGAAAAGATAAATTTCATTGAAATAAAAGTGTGGAATTGAAACAATAGAAACAAAACTTGAATTATAACTTAAAGAATTGAAATTTAATAGATAAAACAGAAACTTACAACTTGATAGAAGAATAAAACAACAACAAACTTTAAAGAAAAGCAGAACATACAAAACTTAAATGAAAGCGAGAAAGAACCTGAAGTTTGTTCCTTCTTTTTGACTTTGTTCAACCTCTTTCAAGGAGAACAAGTACTTACGCTCCCTTCTTTAGAAGCTCGTGTCCGAATGAAGTACGAACAGAACTTAGGGGAGACTCAGTATGGCAGCTGAAAGAAAATTGCAAAATTTGGAGAAAAAGATAGAATTCCAAGCTCTCCTTTTAAACTGAAGCTTAAGTTGCCTTTTATAGACCTCAAGGCCTAGGGTTTGCTGCCGAGATCAGTGTGGAGAGGCTTGACCGATCATATCCCTTCATCCTCGGAGATTTGATTGAGAATATTTGATTTTATCTGCAAATCTCGCGAATCTGGGAGAATTTGCCGAAAAGGTCCAGATGCGGCCATATAGTTAAGCGCAATTGTGCTATTGTCGAAATGGCCTAAATGCGGCCGCATAGTTGGGCGCATTTTGAGTTTTTCCTGCAACAGTTGGAATTTGGCTTCTCTCTCAATTGTTGGCACATCCTAGTCGTACATCTCTTGAATCATCTTTCTTTTGCCTCAGTTGCGGCCAGAATGTGGGTGCATTTGGGTCCTTTTTCAGCCTCTACACAAAACCAACAAAAATTAACACTTTCTTAACAAAAATGACTCTAAATACACCTAAAGACTTATTTTTATCAAATCAAGATTTCAGAAACATGCAAAACTTTACTTAAATTTTCCCTATATTAAATGAATTATAACATTAAACACTCGCTTTCTAAGCAAATAGCTTAGTTTTTAGAGCCAAATAACACTCATAAATGAGCGTTATCACACCCCCAAACTTAGCTTATTGCTTGTCCTCAAGCAATTTTAAGCAAAAACAACCAGCAAGCAAACAAGTAACAATATGCATTCTAAGGAAGTTTTGAAAAACAGTGCCTTTCAAGAGAGATTTCAATTTTAGTACTTACACAAACTTGGAGTCTCAGCCCATGAGACTTTATCTTTTACTTTTCAAGACAAACCATTCGCATGCAAATCTGCCTACTTTGTTTATTCTACCTAAAGCTCAGTCATAAAGTCTAGGGTAATTTCTTTGTCTAACAAGCTAAGTCTAAACTTTTCTAAATACAAAAGACGATACTTCCCTCAAACTTATTCAATGCTACTGCTAGGCTCTTTTTCTTTCTTTTCTTTTTCTTTTTTTTTAAGGAGAGTCTTTTTGTCACACTGTACCTTCGCTCCAACTTACTAACACTTTGTGGTGAAAGTAGCTATAGGTATCATCATAAAGGACTTTTTAACTCAACAACCAAAGAAAGCAAATTGAAAACTCGTTTTTGAAATTTGATTTTTATTCATGCATGTGCAAGGTGTAAGGAAAATCATTTAAGTAAGAAGTGTTTTTTGACAAAAGCAAATAAACAAAAACAATTCAACCTATACTAGAAAGCATCAAATCTATCCTATGAAAGCAAGTAAATTATCCTAGAACAAAAGCAAGTAAACTAAGTATGAGAGAAATATAGATAGATTAGAAAAATAGTACTCCCCTAAGGGGTAGAGGATGAATCATCTCTTTGTGGGTCCACAAACTCTAGGAGAATAGCAGGGAAGTCAGGTCGTGTCGGGGCTTTGCCCTTGGTCAGCTCTGCGAGGGCCTTTCGAATGGCATCGTCCCTCTCTCTTGCATAAGCCTAATAGGCCCTTCTCTGCTCCTGAAGTCTATGCATCTGAGCCTGGATGTCGTCTTTTGGTGGCTCAGATGGTCCTGGTGTTGCTTGATGCGGTGGAGATGCGATCGCAAAGTGTGGAGTAGAAGGAGTGGTGGGTTGCTTCTTTGGAGAAGTGGGCTTTTGTGCGTGCAAGGCCTTCAATTTGTTGATGGCCATCAGATCAAGGGTTCCCTTGCACCTGTCGATCTCTTCTCCGCCTTCAGGGTACAATCCCGCCCTTCTGCAAAGTTTAGTAATCAGGGCAGGAAAGAAAATGCATCCCACGTTCCTTCGAGTGCAGGCCACAATCTACTCTCTCATGATTCTGCCTAAATTGATGTCCAGGCCCTTGTAAATGCTATACAACAGCATGACCCTCTTCTGAGAGATAGTGGTGTTATGTGTTGTGGGCAGAATCCTGTTCTTTAAGAAGTGGAGCCAAACATACGACTCTGTCTTGATGTTGGCAGGCATTAAGGTTCTTACTCCCTGTGGAGAGACTCTCCATTCTGTGCCCTCGTGTGCAATGAACTCTAGGGCCTCATGCAACTGCTCCTCAATCATATTGTCCATTGCTTCGTTACCTGCAGGATTCCTTAAAGAGGGGAGCATATATACCCTGTTGATGTCTAGTGTAGAGAATCGCACTAACTTCCCTATGAGTTCGAATTCGTTCCTAGTTTCATCCCCTAGGTGGGCATAAAACTCCCGAACTAGTTGCATCGCGGCTTTATTGAGCTGTTCACAAACCTCTCCCATCCCATCCTACGAATAATATATGTAATGAACTCTAGGATGGGGCATGTTTTGTTGGTGAAGCTCTTCTCACACATAAGTGCTCTGTCCCCCATGATAATTTTTCATTTGTTGAGGTCGAATGGGGTAGAACGTTCAGCCACAGGACTGTCTACAGTGACGTGGAGAGTCCTGGGCCTAGGAGTAGTTTGAGGCCTACTCATCTTCTTCTTCTCAATCCTCCTCTTGGAGGATTTATGCATTTCGCTCTCTGAAATTTCCTGCAAATCATCCTCATAAAGGGGGGCTTCAGATTTCTATAGGTATTCTTCTTCTTCATCTCTTATGGGCTTTGATCAGGAGTGAGCCCCCTTGTTTCATACTCGAACAGGTCATCAAATTTTGCTTCTCTCTGCCCCTATTCTTTAGGATGTGCCCTGGATGCGGTCGAATCTGCAGCATCGGCCTCAATTGGCTTTTGCTGGTCCTTTGGTGGTGGTGGTGGTGTTTGGTCCAAATGCAGTCTGGATGCGGCCACATTTGTTTCCTGCATAAATTTTTGGTTTGCGGT
Organism: Trichosanthes truncata; assembly: GCA_033996785.1. Taxonomy (NCBI): domain Eukaryota; kingdom Viridiplantae; phylum Streptophyta; class Magnoliopsida; order Cucurbitales; family Cucurbitaceae; genus Trichosanthes; species Trichosanthes truncata. The sequence continues at coordinate 27,503,859 of JAWPNB010000003.1, read as the reverse complement.
CGCAATTCTGGCCACATTTTCTTCTTCTTCTTCTTTTCTTCTTCTCTCAGCCTCTTCACGGAGGTTCTCAGCAAGCTCCACAACCTTGACCTTTCCAGCAGTGACCATGGTTGCCCACTTAGGTGTGGGGAAGTCCTCTTGAGCCACTTGTTCATCAGTTTGTGGTGGTTTTTGCTCTGCAGCATCCTCTCCTTCTTTAGTTGGTGAGATGTCCCACCTTGATTTCCTTTTGTGTGTGGAGAGCATCTTGACCCTGCATTTTCTAGGTGAAGGGCTTGAGGTGGATACCGAGTAGTGGCTGATGTTATTAATTTGGTTGGAGTAGCATGGGTTGGCATAGACACCTTTATATGCACCGCAGATGCGAGCTCATTTCCTCCTTCAACAATTAGAGGCTTTTCTATTTGTTGGGCCAAATGTGCCATAGATGCGGGCGCATTTAGGACTTTTGCCTTTTCCTTATCGCTTAGCGTAAACTTCTTTTTCAATTTCCTCTTCTTCACATATACGGCCATGCAAGGCCATGAACCTCCTTCTTCAGCGCCGATTTCACCAGTCCTTGGCATGGGTCGTTTCCCTGTTTTCCACAAAAGAGGGGTTAACTCATCTTCTTCATCCTCTGAGTGCATCCTCAGACTCTCGATGGCTTCCCTGCTCAACTGAGCTATCTCTCACACATCCTCCTCCCACTCCCTCGATCGTTTTGGCAGTGGCGAACCAGTAGAGAGAGTTCGTGCAGTTGCTTGGCCCCTTGCTTCCTTGCATTACGTGGCTCTTATAGGGCTGGTGCAGGTGGCTTGAGCTACAAAAATTTCTGGCGCGCGAGGGATGTTTCTTTGTGAGCCTTCGTCTCTTGTAGGTAACTTTTCCATGCTCCATTGTTTTCAAAAGTACCTGCAAAAGAAAGAGTAGAGGCAGTCGGTCCTTTCTGTGGAGAAATGAAGGTCTTTTATCAGTGAGTTTGGTTGGAGACAGTGATCAAAATATTGCCGGAGATGTGTTTTGGGGGTTTTGTGCAATGAAAATAAAGTAAACTAAAAGAAAAGATAAGAAAACAGTAATGAGAAGCAGGGAGTTCAAATATGTTTCAACCCTGAGAAAATGCACCCACCATGCGCCTGCAAACTTGCTTAACTAGGTTCGGCTATTTCAGAGATTCTGCCTCTTGCACCCGCATACTGCCTCTTTCGAGTTCTGTGCGATTCAGACAAAATGCTACTGAAATGCGCCTACAAACTACCCTAACTGACACTTAACACCATGAATCGAGTTCACCAACTATTCATTCTTTTTCTAAGTGCTTTTAGGAGACTAAGAGATTAAACACATATGTCTATGGCTAATTTTAACTTAGATAGATAAAGAACGCAACTCAATGATTCTAAAGGTTTTTATCCTATGTCTAGGTACAAAAAGCGAAGTTCTATGTCTAGACTCTTCTCCTAGATTGCTTTTATGAAAACACGTGCTTGATCCAACATTTTCAGTATTGAATCTCACACAAACTATGCTAACTCAAGTGATCGATTTAAGCTAACAATTAAACTTAAACTCAATAAAAGCAAACAATGCTAAATGTTAAGCAAAGTTACTCGAATCACATGGCAGGGCTTATCTCTTTTTTAGGGTATCCACTTCATTGAATCCCCTCCAAGGATTTAGCTACTCATTGAAGAGAAAACTAAAGTGCAGAAAATAAAGAGAAAACTTGATTGAGAAAAGATAAACTTCATTGAAATAAAAGTGCAAAATCAAAACACTAGAAACAAAACTTGAATTACAACTTAAAGAATTGAAATTTAATAGATAAAACAGAAACTTACAACTTGATAGAAGAATAAAATAGCAACAAACTTTAAAGAAAAGCAGAACGTACAAAACTTAAATGAAAGCGTTAAAGAACCTAAAGTTTGTTCCTTCTTTCTGACTTTGTTCAACCTCTTTCAAGGAGAACAAGTACTTACACTCCTTTCTTTCAAAGCTCATGTTCGAATGAAGTATGAACATAACTTGGGGGAGACTCGGTATGGTGGCTGAAAAAAACTGCAAGATTTGAAGAAGAAGATAGAATTCCGAGCTCTTCTTTGAAACTGAAGCTTGAGTCGCTTTTTATAAACCTCAAGGCCTAGGGTTTGCTGCCAAGATCAGTGTGGAAAGGCTTGATCGATCATATTCCTTGAGCCTCGGAGATTTGATTGAGAATATTTGATTTTATTTGCAAATCTCACGAATCTAAGAGAATTTGCCGAATAGGTCCAGATGCGGCTACATAGTTGAGCGCAATTGTGCTGTTTTCAAAATGGCCTAAATGCGGCCGTATAGTTGGGCGCATTTTGAGTTTTTCCTGCAATAATTGGAATTTGCCTTCTGCTCTCAATTGCTGATGCATCCTGGTCGCATATATCTTGAATCATCTTTCTTTTGCCTCAATTGCAGCCAGAATGTAGGCGCATTTAGGTCCTTTTCAGCCTCTACACAAAACCAACAAAAATTAACACTTTCTTAACAAAAATGACTCTAAATACACCTAAAAACTTATTTTTATCAAATCAAGACTTAAAACACATGCAAAACTTGTTTTTACTTAAATTTGCCCTAAATTACATGAACTATAACATTAAACACTCGCTTTCTAAGCAAATAACTTAGTTTTTAGAGCCAAATAACACTCATAAATGAGCTTTATCAGCCCCTAAAAAAATTCTTTGAACTATGTTATGACTTGATCCCTTTCCTAAAGGGTACGTAGGCAGCTTAAAAAAAACTTTTAAGTTCAGTCTCTTGAAAAAACAATATCTCTACCCCATGCATGAAACAAGACGTCACACATATTAGATGCATGCGAGGGGGCTTCACTCATTTCAAGTTTAAGATTGAGCTTATCTCATTTTAAGTTCAAGACTGATTGAGTGTTACTCAAGTTCAAGGATTGAGCGTTGTCGTTCAAAGTAAGGGGTTCTGCCTTCAAGTTTTGCATTTTGCCTCCAAATTGGGCATCTCGCTTGTTCCAAAGATCAGTGTCCGCTCATTTTAAGTTAGGTATTCTGCCTTTAAGTTGGCACTTTGCCTTCAGGTTTGGCATCTTGCCTACAAGTACAATGCTCCAGAGGCTGTAAGTGCGGCGTTTCGCCTCCAAGTTCGGCATTCTACCTTCAAGTTCGGCACTTTTCCTCCAAGTATGACCATCCATCTCCAAATTTGACATTTTGCCTCCAAGTATGCGTTTTTTCCCTAATTCGACTTTTCGCTCCCTCTCCAAGTTTTGAGATTTCGTCATCACTCCATCTCCAAGTCTGGAGGTTGCGTCGTCTCCCTGCCTCGTCTCCAATGTTTGAAGGCTTCATCATCACCTCGTCTCCAAGTTCGAAGGCTTCGTCATTTCTTCACCAAATTCGAAGGGCTTTGTCACTTCTTCTCCAAAGTTCGAAGGCTTTGTCGTCGCTTCTTCTCCAAGTTCAAAGGTTTCGTCGTTTCTTTTACTCCAAGTTCAAAGGCTTCTTCGTCGTTTCTTCTCCCAAGTTTAAAAGCTTCATCGTCATTTCTTCTCCGAAGTTTAAAGGCTTCGCCATAGCTTATGTTTCAAGTTTGAAGGCTTTGTCGTTGCTTCTTCTCCAAATTCGAAGGCTTTCTCATCGCTTCTTCTCAAAAGTTCGAAGGCTTCGTCGTCACTCTTCTCCAAAGTTTGATGGCTTCATCGTCGCTTCCAACTCCAAGCTCGATGGCTTCGTCTGTTGGGATTTATGCCCTAAAGCCTCGTAATTAATTAATTATTTAATAATTAATAATAATTTTGATTATTTTATTTACAATATAATATTATCCATTATATGAAAAATTCAAGGTTATTAGTGTAATCTTGAACAGTATGTGGTTGACATACAGGAGGATCGTGTTCAAGAAATAACCTAAAGAGTCATAGTATATGGATAAGGTTGGGTGCCTTATCCTGGTAACACTATTGATACGACTCACTTTGTAATAGTTACAAATGATTTGATCCAAATCATTCATGTGGAGACATATGAGTGGGGGTATCTTATACAATGAGTTTGTATAAGACTGGACCACGAAATATTTAATCTCTCCTTATAAATCCGTTAATTGAGAAGATTAATATTTCATCAGGATGATCATATGTGACTCGATCTTAATCCTGAGTGAGTTATGAACTCCTGCCTGTGAGGGCTTGTCCTTTGATTTGCATGGGTGAGAGTGGCTTTTGTAGCCGATTCAATATGCCTACCATTTTGGGGACTTGACCAAATAGGGAGCTGGGAACATAATCTCACAAGATGGAATTCACTCCTTCCCACATAGGGTAAGTAGATGAGTAGTTTCCTTAAGTGCTGATTTCGGGACTTCAACAATGGGGCCCCACCCTCTCATTGGCACGAGAGGGACGTAGTTTATAATTAGATTATAAACATATTGTTCATTAGATGATCAGTGGTACTTAAGGTGGAAGATGTAATTATAGGGGTAAAACGGACTTTTGACCCAGCTATAATTACGAACAACTCGTGAAAGATCGACTTGCATGTAATGATTATATCTATGGACACAACTTGTCCTACAGTGCATAAGAGTGCAACTCTAGGTCTATAGTGGAGTGACCTATAGTTAATGAATGAAAATTAATTAATTAAAGAGTTTAATTAATTAATTTTGTATCATTGGAGCTTATAATCTGTAGGTCTATAAGGTCCCCTTGTAACACTAAAAGATCAATTTAGTTGAAAGAAAAAATTGAAATGTTCAAATTAATATTTAATTTGAAGTGTTCAAATTAATATTTAATATATTAGATATATTAAATATAAAAGAGGAAAATATATTTATTGTATTTGATACATTAAATATTAAAATTTGAAATGGTCAAATTAATATTTAATTTGAAGTGTTCAAATTAATATTTAATATATTAGATATATTAAATAAAAGAGGAAAATATATTTATTGTATTTGATACATTAAATATTAAAATAATTAATGTATATTAGATACATTAAATGAAAGATATTTATTAAATTTGAATTGAATTCAAATTAGGAAATAAATGTCGTAGGAGAATTTTAAACTGTTTGAATAAAATTCAAATTGGTTAGATAAATATATTTTAATATATTAGATATTAAAATATATTATTTAATTATTTTTCCTAGACCACTATAAATAGGACCCTAGGGGTGAGCCATTGTGCATTCTTCATACAACACATTCCTCAATAGAGAGAATTAGAGAATTCTCTCTAGACATCTTCCTCTCCAATCCCCTGTGAATTTTCTTTCAAGAGGCTCCCACAAGCCTTGGTCCTGTGTTCGAGTCATAGCTAGGAAGACTTTGTGGAAGAGATACAAGATCCGCTAGAAGAATCTCCATATTTGGAAGGTATTTACTACTTGACCCTTGTATTTTAGTTTAATTCTAAATAAATCAAAGACGATTCATATGCTTCCATTGTGGGTTTAATTCGAATTATTCCCTTCATCGTCGTCACTCCAACTCTAAGTCTTGTGGCTTTGTTGCCGCTCCAGCTCCAAGTTTGGTGGCTCTGTTGTATCTCCATCCCCAAGCTTGGTTGGTTCGTCGCTACTCCGTCATCTGCAAAGTCGAGGTTGCCGCTTCATCTTCAAAGTTGAGGTTGTCGCTTCATCTTCAAAGTCGAGGTTGTCGCTTCATCTTCAAAGTCGAGGTTGCCGCTTTATCTTCAGAGTTGAGGTCGTCGGTTCAGCTTCAAAGTTTGACGGCTTCGCTTCGTCTTCAAAGTCTGATGCTCGTTACTTATCTTTAAGGTTTGGCTTCTGGCGGCTTCACTTTCATCTCAGAGTTAAGTTTGGAGGCTTTCGTCAGAGTTAAGTTTGGAAAATTTTGCGGGAGTTAAGCATCTTTCGTCGCAAATAAGTTCAGTGACTCTTGTCGGGGATAAGTTTGGCAACTTTTTCGAGTGCTTTTGTCGAAGTTAGTTTGATGACTTTCGTCGAAGATAAGTTTGACAACTTTCATCTTCGAGTTGGAGGCTTCATAATGTTCGTTGCAAAGTAGGGGATGGACACTAAAGAACACAATCACCTTTACTCGTGTTGGCCATATTTCAATGTCACCCATATACTTGCTTTGTTGTTGGAGATTTCATAATCTATTGCAAAGTAAGGGATGAACAATGAGGAACGTATTCACCTTTTCTCATGTTGGCTCTATATCAGTGTCACCCATATACTTGCTTCGTTGTTGGAGATTTCATAATATGTTGCAAAGTAAGGGATGAACAATGAGAAACGCAATTACATTTACTCGTGTTGGCCTTATATCAGTGCCACTCCTATACTTGCCTCGTTGTCTGAGATTCCATAATCTATTGCAAAGTAATGAATGAACACTGAGGGACACAATCACCTTTGTTCGTGTTGGCCCTATATCAATGTCACCCCTATACTTGCTTCGTTGTTGGAGACTTCATAATCTGTTGCAAAGTAAGGAATGAACACTGAGGGGCACGATTACCTTTACTCATGTTAACTCTATATCAGTGTGATAACGCTCATTTATGAGTGTTATTTGGCTCTAAAAACTAAGCTATTTGCTTAGAAAGCGAGTGTTTAATGTTATAATTCATGTCATTTATGGCAAATTTAAGTAAAAACAAGTTTTGCATGTGTCTGAAGTCGTGATTTGATAAACATAAGTTTTTAGGTGTATTTAGAGTCATTTTTGTTAAGAAAGTGTTAATTTTTGTTGGTTTTGCGTAGAGGTTGAAAAAGGACCCAAATGCGCCCACATTCTAGCCGCAATTGAGGCAAAAGAAAGATGATGCAAGAGATATGTGGCCAGGATGTGCCAGCAATTGAGAGCAGAAGCCAAATTCCAACTGTTGTAGGAAAAGCTCAAAATGTGCCCAACTATGTGGCCGCATTTAGGTCATTTCGACAAAAACACAGTTGCGCTCAACTATGTGGCCGCATCTGGACCTTTTCGGCAAATTTTCCCAGATTCGCGAGATTTGTAGATAAAATCAAATAAAATCAAATATTCTTAATCAAATCTCCGAAGATCAAGGGATATGATCGGTCAAGCCTCTCTACACTGATCTTAGCAGCAAACCCTAGACCTTGAGGTCTATAAAAGGCAAATCAAGCTTCAATTCCAAAGGGAGCTCGAATTTCTATCTTCTACCCCAAATTCTGCAATTTTTCTTTCACCCGCCATACCGAGTCTCTCCTAAGTTCTGTTCATACTTCATTCGGACACCAGCTTTGAAAGAATGGAGTGTAAGCACTTGTTCTCCTCGAAAGAAGTTGAACAAAGTCAGAAAGAATGAACAAACTTCGGGTTCTTTATCTCTTTCATTTAAGTTTTAGTACTTTCTGTCTTTCTTTAAAAGTGTAGCTACTGTTTTTATTCTTTCATTCAAGTTGTAAGTTTCTGTTCTTATTTACATTTCAATTCTTCAAATTGTAATTCAAGCTTTGTTCCAATTTCACATGATTAATTCAATGAAGTTTATCTTTTCTTATTCAAGTTTTCTTTTTATTTTATGCACTTTAGTTTTCTTTTCAATGAGTAGCTAAATCCTTGGAAGGGATTCAATGAAGTGGATACCCTAAAAAGAAGATAAGCCCCGTCATGTGCTTCAAGTAACTTTGCTTAACATTTAGCATCGTTTGCTTTTATTGAGTTTAAGTTTCATTGTTAGCTTAAACTGGTCACTTGAGTTAACATAGTTTGTGTGAGATTCAATACTGAAAGGGTTGGATCGAGCACACGTTTTCATAAAAGTAATATAGGAGAAGAGTTTAGACATAGAACTTCGCTTTTTGTACCTAGACATAAGACAGAAACCTTTAGAATCATTGAGTTGTGTTCCTTATTTATCTAAGTTAAAATTAGCCATAGACATATGTGTTTAATTGCTTAGTCTCCTAAAAGCACTTAGAAAAGGGCTGAATAGGTGTTGAACTCGATTTATGGTGTTAAGTGCCGGTTAGGGTAGGTTGCGAGCACATTTCAATATCATTTTGTCTGAATCGCACAGAACTCAAAAGAGGCAGTATGCGGGCGCAAGAGGCAAAATCTCTGAAATAGCCGAACCTAGTTAAGCAAGTTTGCGGGTTCATGGTGGGCGCATTTCCTTAGGGTTGAAACAGATTTGAATTTCCTGCTTCTCATTGCTATTTTTCCTATATTTTATTTAGTTTTCTTTGTTTTTATTGCACAAAAACCCCAAAATATTTCATTTACTTGGTTACCTTCGGTTGCAACTTGAAAGCACTTGTGTTTTAAATTGAAAAGCTTTTTGTTAACCGTTCCCTTGGGTTCGATACTTGGAATACTTCCATATATTACTTGTTGGACAGCGTGCACTTGCGCTTTGTTTTCCCCCAGATAACACCCATCACAGTGTCACCCCTATACTTGCCTAGTTTCATTCATTGGGGGCATTGTAGTTGCAAACAAAGAACAAAATGGAAAAAAAGTCACAAAGAAAAAAAGTGGATTACCTCGAAAGCCTACTTAGCTCACAAATGGAGATCAACGTTGAAGCAAAGCTCCAGAATAAAGTTGTTTATATCCTTTTCTAAAAAAAGGAATTATTAAAAAAAAGTAAGATGAAGTTAAAAAAAAAAACAAGAAATGAAAGAAAAAAAAACAATAAAGCACAAAAACCAAAAGAAAAGTGAAAAAAACTTGGTCAAATTACAAATATAGGTTGAAGTAAAAAAAAAAAAAACCAAGAAATACGTGTTGCAAGCATGAAAGGAAAAGGAATGAAGACAAATAAGTTTTCCTTCACCATGAATTAATGTGCCTGCACAGTAGGCCATTAAAAGAAGAAAAATATTCTCTCCCAAATTCTTCTCTCTCTACCTGAGGACCATCATCTTCTTCCATCCATTATGCCCATCGGCCGGCCACCTAGAAACTACCAACAGTTCACTGCAACAAATGCGGTGACGACAGCGGTGGCCCAACTCCGGTGAAACTCCACTTCTTGCTCTGGTACCAACACTGGTGTTGTTGGATAGATCTCATCTCTTCCATTCGGAAAGTGGCTGCCACGCAGTAGAGTATGTTGGATTTTATAGTAAAATTTTGTGAAAGAAAGTGTTTGGTTTGAAACATAAAAAATGAATTGATGTTTCATTTATGTTGTTGTTACTTGACTTGAAATTCAAATGTTTCAAAATGGTTTGAAACATCAAAATGTGTTAATGTTTCTTTTACAAATTTAACTTAAAAGTTAAATTAGTGAGTTATGTTTGAATTTTTACAAGTAACTACACAATTGAGTTACTTTTTATGTATGTTTCATATTGTTTATATTAATTTTATTTTTGAAGAGTTACTAAGTTGCTAGCCTATAAATAGCAACTTGTTTATTCATTTGAAGCATCTCATTCCATTTTGGAATATCTCATTCCAATTGAAAAGTTCTTCTCTCCTCTCTTTTTTCTCTTTAATCTTGAGTCAAGTTGAGAGCAAGTATCCAAGAGTTCTGTCAGATCCGAGTAGTTCAAGGTTGTTGTTCTATGGGAGTTAGCGTTGTATCTTACTGAGACGATCGTTATAGCCTGCTTGCAACCCGTGTAGAGCTAATAATTATCTTCAGGACAACGCTCTGTAAGCGTGCCTCGACTACTTATTATCTCTTTGAGTTTTGAAATTGTTATTACATACAGTGTCTGTATTATTGTTTACACTGTAATTGTTTGTTGCCAATTAAGTTGTAATCAAATTTGTTAGTGTTACTTAGTTCTTATACACAACGAATTATTATTTCCAATAGAGTATTATGCCGACAATCTCCTCCACGTAACGAAACCCACAGAAGGAAGATGACAAATTTGTGAGCAACAACGCTGCCGGTCGCAAATCGACCCTTGAGAATCTCCGGAAGCAAAGTACAGTGGCAAAATCTCTGTCAGTGTTCTGTATAGATCAAAACAACGCCCTTGATGGACCAGCAAGGCTAACTGGTGAGTAACATGCAAAGCAAGATCATCCCAAATATCCTCGACAGCAGCCGAAAGATGACTCCAAAGGCTTCATTTGATGAATACCCATGCATTTGACTGATATATAGAGAGAATTGGGAATCCATGATATTTTCTGATTCAATTTCAAACTCGATTTGGTCCATTCTCACTTAAAATCACCCTAAAATCTCTATGTTGAACCAAAATTTGACTCAAATTTTACTCCATTGAAAAGTTCAATTTGTTATTCCAAATCGGAGCTCGGTTGAAATCCCAATTTTTACTCCCAGTCAAGACTTGAATGTTAAGTAAATGTCAAAATCCAATCAAAATTTGAGCAAAATTGGATTAATTCTAGGCTGCAAATTCTACTCCAAATCAAAATTGGAGAAATGCCCGTTGTTTTTAATCCACCCTAAACCAAAATTTGGCACAATATTACCTCAAATCAAATTCAATTCCAAAGTTGGAAATACATCAAATTCTATCCCAAATGAAAGTTCTATCCCAAATTCAAGCGAATAGAACCCAATTCAAGTTGCGTTCAAGTCCAATTTCAAATTCAAGAAAACCGGCAAATTTTATTCAAAGCCAAAATCTTCAAAGAATTTAAATTCGATTCAATCTCGAATTAAAATTTGGGCAAATTCTATTCCAAATTCTAATAGAATTTTACCTCAAATCAAAATGTGGTCATATTCTAAATTTTCTCCCAAATCAAAATTTGGTTGAATTCCAAATTCAAGCTAAATTTTGGATGCTATCCAAATGAACCCAAATTTAATTCAAAGTCAAATTGTTGGTAGAATTTAAAATTTACTTCAAATTTAAATTTGGGTACACTTCTAAATTAAGCCCAAATAAAATTTGAGTAAAATTTAAATTCAAATTCTACTCCAAAAAAAAAGGTAGATTCTAAATTATGCTCTGAATAAAAAAAAATTGGGCATAATTTAAGTAGTACTTGAAATTCAAATTAGAATTAAGATAGAGCATAAATTCTATTGAAATTCAAATTAAAGTTGGCTGCCAAATAAGAAAATCAAAACTTTGATCAAAATTCATATTTTGATTAACCGGCATAAAAGTATGTCAAATAAAAAATCTAAATTATGAGCAATTCATACTTTTATTAAATTGACACGTCAATGGGAGTACAAATAAGGAATAAATCTCTTAAATTTTGATTCCAAACTATCTTTTTCGAGATTCACACACACATACTTGTGCATAAATCTCGAAAAGGGGGCATTTGTTGGAATAGAAATTTCGACCAGCCAGAAATTGCCACGTCATTGCCCAACATTGATGACGAAATTATATTTAATTAGGAATTACTTAAATTTGTAAGGATCCCTACAATTGAGTTCTTTGAAATTGATTCTATACAAAAGCCTGAATTGAAGGCCATAATTAGCAAAAAACCAAGTCCAGTCCAAATGGCTAGGCCCAAAGTCAACTAGGCCCAAAGTCAACCACGCCTAATCCAAAAGGACTGACCCAAAATCAACTTGGCCTAGTCCAACGGGCCCAAGCCCACTTAGAGGCTCTAAGGAACTTTATAAATAAAGAGCTCCCTCCTTCATTTCAAGGGGGTCAGAACTAAAGAAGCTCAGAGAGGATTCATAACCAAAGTTGTGAAATCTCCAGAAGCTCCTGATGATCAATTACTATCATAACGAAATCAACTCTTCCTGAAGATTGAAGACTGAAACTAAAGTATCTGGAAGAACTGAAGACTTCAAAGATTAAAAGCTTCATGAAGACCTAAAGACTGAAACGAACTTAAATTCTTTTAAAGACTGAAACTAACTGAAATTCCTCTGACAAGCTGAAGACCTTCAACAAGCTACAAGTCAAAGACCTTCAGGAAGTTATAAGCTGAAGACCTTCAGGAAGTTACAAGCTGAAGACCTTGAACAAGCTACAAGCCGAAGACCTTGAACAAGCTACAAGCCGAAGACCTTCAACAAGCTACAAGACGAACACCTTCAACAAGCTCAAAGCTGAAGACTTTCTACCAGTTCAAAGTTGACGATTCAATCTCGAGAACAAGCGTTTCAGCCCTCGAGTCAAGTATACATACAAAAGAAAGAATCAGATGACCATATATTAGAGATTGTACTCCATTATATACAAATCAATACAAAATCAAGGTTATTTATGTTCATTCCATGTATTAAATTTCTTTGTTGAAATCTTGTGTGAACAAATATATATTGTTAAAATTCCTCAAAGGACTCCTAAAATAATCAAAAAATATATAAAATCAAGAATTCTTTCGTTTGAGTTCAACAATATAAATGAAATGAGATATTCGCAAATGACATTCTAAATCAAGACGAAGAAACCCAAAACAAATATAAAGAGTATTGATAATTAAAAATGAGAAGAGCACCAAATCATGCCCTTCCCCCTAAGTCAAAAAATAAATAAATATACTAAAACAAAATTTAAAAAACTAAAATCATGCATAGTTAGTGAATAACACTCATAAAATTTCATGCACTGTTACAATACAAATTTATGACTATTGAAAAATATATTATTAGTAATAAATGACCATTATAAAAACCGTATGAAGCAAATAATATTAATACTATTGTAATAAATTTATATTTTCTTTCTCTATCTTTCCTCATCTAAAACATCTGTTTTATAAGTATAATTAACAAAACTATTAGACATTACCTTTATTTGATCTAATAACTTTTTCCATTGTAGTAACTTCTTCCATCCGAAAAATATCTTCTTCTTTGGTTCTAAATCTGGCACAAGTTCAAGTACAACTGATTAAAGGTAAATCAAATTATTTATTTTTTCATTTTTATTACTTTGAAATCATTTACAATCATGCTTGAAATTTTGTTTTTGGTTATTTTATCCAAAATAAATTAAAAAAAACACACTATATATCATAGATTTTCAATAACTCAAGGTAGATTTATGTGGTGAGGAAGATGATGGCAAACACCAAAACATAAACAAATATAAAATGGAAAGATTTTAGACAAAACTTTCTTGAAGCTCAAATAAATTTTACCTCATTTCAGCCTCAAAATTGGTAGATGGAAACACTTGGACTACAACTTTCTTGACAAAAAAATTGATCATCTAGGCTTACCAAGAACTTTTCGATGAAAAATAACCCATACATGTACAACCTTAGAACTATAACGTCATTGTCTTCCTCTATCTTAATGTGCAATAACCTTATAAAAAGAACTAGGAATGTTGCAATTAAGATTTTGGGTGAAATGTGTTTGATAAAGAAATTTTACAAAATTAGTATTCCTTAATTACCACATATTTTATATCTCCAAAAAAAAAAAATACCACATTTTAATTATGTGAGCCAATTACTTTTTTGAAAATTTGGCTTTTTAGTTGGATATGGAAACAAAATTATATATAGGTTTTAAAAAATTCATTTTCCAATTTTAAAACAATAAATTAGTCCTTTTAAGGAAAAAATTTTAGAAACTTTATATTAAAAATTATAAGTTTTTCGAACTCAAAAAAAAAAGTATAAGTTTTTCAAAAATAAGTAAATAAGATATTATATATATATTATGTTAATAAGATATTTTATATTCAAATTTACTAATGGATTAATTTAATGCTAGACATTCAACATGTTTTGTTTTATTTTCTTTTGAAACCAACTCTACTTTCAAATTCTTATAAAATGGGCTAATCCATCTACACGTCTCCAGGTAAGTTATTATTATTATTATTATTTATAATTAAGGTCCACGTGGATTCCATATTTAGAAGGGTTTTGAAATGAAAATTTTATTGAACTATTATATTGAACTAAAAAAAATGGATATTTTATTAAATCAGTCTTCCTTCATTGCCTCAAATGATGCTTTTCTCTCCTATTGTATACTGAATGAATAATGTGAGCAATGATTTTACTTTTTATTAAACAAATATATTTTTTACTTTTTTGATATGCCAACGAATTGAATTTATTTTGATATGACAACCCAAATTTTATTTTGGATTTTGAATTTTGAATTTGCCACATAAATTTTAGTTTGGATTTTGACCTTTTACATATAGCAAACAAAATATATGATAAGTTTAAAAACATTCCTTTTCAAAATTTAAAATAATTTCGTTTTTTTTAACAATTTCATATTTAATTTAGTATGAATTTTCAAAGTTAGTAAATTATCAAATAACATTAACATCTCGAATTTCTTTTTTTTTTTTTTAATTAATGATCTAAGTTTGATAATCTTTTACTTAACATTTTTGTGATTGTTTCGATATATATATATATATTATGTTGGATTTTCATATTTATGTCATACATGTTTTTATTAAAGGTTCCTGTCGATAATTTCATTTGAACCTCACATTTGGAATTGAACCACCATGCAACAATAAGTTTAGGTTCATTCGAGTGTAGATAAATTGATATTATTAAACTTTCAATCTTTACATGTTCTCACAAATTTTACAATCATGATTTATATTTTATTTCTTCATATCATAGACAAAAATAACATAACATTATAATGTTAGATTTTCTTCACAAAGCCCAACTTTAATCCACAACCCCTCTTCAACTGATATTGAATATATTCGTTCTGTTAACCATATTTAGAAATGTTTGAAATTGGAATTTTACAAAATTAATCTTCCTTTATTGTCGAATATTTTAGCATAACAAATATAATATTCTTTTCTATTTTATAGTTAATTAAGAATGTGAACAATTATTATTAAAAAAAAAAGGTGTTGGAATAGAAATTTTGGCCAATCAAAAATTGTCATGTCATTAATTTAAATTAATGGCAAAATTATTTATTTAATTAGGGATTAATTAAATTTGCAAGTATCCCTAAATTAAATTAAAGTAAATCTCAATATGCAATTGGGTTATATGAAATTTGGGCCGATTTTAGATAAAGCCCAAATGGGAGGCCCTAATCCAACAAAGTCTAGGCCCAAAGTCAATAAGTCCTAGCCCACAAGGCTAGGCCCAAGGTTAATCAGGCTCAGTCTAAGGACCAGGCCCAAAGTCCACTAGGCCCAGTCCAATAGTCAAGCCCAAGCCCATCTGGAGGTCCTGGGAACTCTATAAATAGAGAGCTCCCTCCTCCATTTTGGGGTTCAGAAATTTGAGATCTCAGAGAGAATTCAGAAACAAAAGCTAGAAAACTCCTTGAGCTCTTGAAGATCAAATACCTTCTGAACAAAGAACACTTCCTCGAAGATCAAGAACACTTCTTCGAGACTCCAAGAATCCATTGAAGCTTCAATCTCGAGAATAAGCTCTACAGCCCTCGAATGAAACATACAAGCAAGAGAGAGAATCAGAGGATCAAGTATTAGAGATTGTATTCCACACATTCAAAGTTATACAAATACAAAGTTCATTTGCACGTGTTCCTATTTCTTTGTTGAAATTCTCGTGTAAACAAAAGGAATGTGAACAATATTTTTACATTTTTGTAAAATAAAATAAAAAAAAAATCTGACATTATAGATATGACAACACAATCTTATTTTGGATTAGTTTAAAAAAAGCAATCTTATTTTGGATTTTTACTTTTTATTTTGGGTTTTTAAAAATTTCTTTTACAAATTTAAAAGAATTTCATATTTTCTTTAATCTTTTTTTTTTTGTATGTTCAATTTTTATTTTTACGTACACGACTTTTTTTTTTTTTTTTTTATAATTAAGGGCAACATGGATATTGATTTGATTCACAATAAGTTCATGTTTACCCAACCGTAGGCGTAAATTCACATTATTAAACTGTCAAATTCTATATGCTCTAACCAATTTTACAACCATGATTTAGTTTTGTATTTTTGATAATATAGATAAATAATAGGGTAAATTATAGAGAATGCCTTTGAACTTTGGACTTTGTTTCAAAAATACTCTTGAACTTTTAGGGGGCGTTTGGCCAATGATTTTGGGTTGGGATGGTTTTGGGTTCCAAACCCAAAACCATGTTTGGCACAAGGTATTCAAAACTCTTGGTTTTGAAACACAACCTCATCGGTTACAACAGTACAACCTCAGGGTTACAATAATACAACCCCATGGAGTTTGTGCCATGTTTTGCACTTCCATTTGTCGTTTTTCATTTTTGGCGACCAGTTCGACAACAACTCTGATGACAACTTCGGTGACCACCCGACGACCACCGACAATGACAACTCCAACAACCACACCAGCGACTCGACCACCGCTGACGATTACCTCAGGTGACCACTGCGATGAGAACTCTAGAGACCAATCTGACGACCATTGATAATTCTCATTCATGATGATTATTTGGCCTTCAAACTTAGTTATGCTTATGGCTTTATTCATATTATTTGATAAAAAGGCAAGAAAAGAGTTGAAGTTAATTAAATTATGGTTGGAAGAAGTAAGAGAACAAAAGAAGAAGAAAAGCCAAACTTACTTAATACTTTGGTGCAGGTTTTTGCAGAATGCAATTGCATTGCAATTGAGAATTCCACAGATCTGGAAATTAAAGGAAAATTCGCAAATCTCCTAAAGTCTAGGAATTTTGTGAGATATTGTCTCCATGATTTCAGCTGTGATTTTGGCCATCATTGTGCATCATTCAAGAAGGAAACCCTAGCCCAAATCCTCTATAAATATGGGAGGAAAAGCCACAAGAAAATCAATCCGTTTACTACTATTTTCAGCCTCAAGTGTTGCTGTTTTCAAGATTTTATGCTGTTTTCTACTGTATTTGTATCTGTTTTCTACTGTATGTTCTACTGTATTTTATGTTGTTTTTAAGATTAGTTGCTGCTGTTTTTTTATTTTATTTTTCCAGCCGATTGAACTTCAAAATTCGATCCTTCCTCAATGAAAGTTAAAGGACGTAAAGACTCGATTCCCTTTGAGAAGAGTGAGATTGAGTCGATTGAAAGAGAAGTAAGAAAGGCGTTTATTTGTCTTTTTTCTTAGAATTTATTTTCGGCACTATCTAAGTTTATTTGCTTCAGTTTTAGGGATTTCGTTGCTGCTGTAATTTTGATTTTTCAGTTGTATTTTCGTTATTCGAACGAGTTGTTAAAGTCCATTTAAGTTTCAGCATTGAGTTTATTTAACTTAATAAAATTTCTAGTTTATTCTATTCTTTTATTTTTACCCAAGTTCATTCTAGTTTAAGTTCTTAAGTTTGGGTTAATTTATTTTCATTATTACATTCTAGAATTTTTTCTCTTCTTCATTTTAAATTCAATTATGTGTTTTTATTACTTTAAAACTTTGTTTTTCAATTTTGCTATGATGAACTAATTTTCCTTTGGGATTCAAGTTTGTGAATGCCCTAGAGGAAAGATGTAAAGCTCGAGAGTAAAAACAATCTAGCTAATTCTTGAACTATTGTTTGCTTTTGGTGAGTTAAATGTTGGGTAAACCTAGTTGGCCATCTAGTGTTGCTTGCCAAGCTATAACTTAATACCGAAAGGGTTAAGGGAAGCGGATGTCGCAAAAGCAATGGAGGAAAAGGCTTAGACATAAGTCTGAAACATCGACCCTAGACATAGGGTGAGACTCCAAAACCACTAGAATTGTGCACAAAAATATCTAAGTTAGTTTAGCCATAGAAATATAGGTTTAATCACTTAGTCTCCTAAAGATACTTCATAGAAGGTCAAATAGGAGTTGAATTCGGTTTACTTAGTTCTTGAATTAGCTACGATTGCAATTGCCTTCTTGTTGCATTTTCTTTCCAAAGGGGCATTAGCAACTTGAATCCCTTTTTCATTTCCATTGATCTTTTCAAACAAATTTTCTTTTAGTCAACACACCCCTTAAATCATTTTCACCACGGTTACCTTATAGTTGCAATTTGTCTACGGTTGTGTGCCATTTTAATAAATTTTATTAAAACTCGTTCCCTTGGGTAAGATACTCTGGAATACTCCAGTTTCTTATTACTTCGATCACGTGCACTTGCATGTAGCAAACGCCGATCAACCATCCCTGAGACTTGACCACCCCAACAACTCGACACTCTGATCACCCGACGACCCGACATGCTCAAACCACCAACAACAAACATCTGACAACCACTCCGACCACCCGGCAACCATAGTTGACGACCACCTCGAAAAGCTAACCACCTAGCAACCACCGTCGACGACCACCTAGTAACCACTTCGATGACCTGACCACCCCAATGACCACCTCGATGACTACTTCAGCGATTACCCCGACGACCTAACAACCCAACCACCTAAAACCACCGTTGACGACCACCTAGTGACCACTCTAGTGGCCACCTTGGCGACCTAATCACCCAGCAACCCGACCACCCTAATGATCACTCTGGCAACGACTCCAGCGACCCAACCACCCAACAACCACTGCCACAACCACCCAGCAACCACTTTGGCGACTTGACCACCCTGATGACTACTCCAGCGATCCGACCACTCGACAACTACTGTCGAAAACCACCCAACGACCACTTCAGCACCTGACCACCGTGCAACCACCACCAACATCCACCTCGGCAAACCAACCACACCATCAACCCGACCATTCCAATGATCATCCCAACGACCCAATTGCCTAGTCAATATTTTAAAAGGTTAAAATAAAACTAAAAATGGCTACTAAACAAATTTGTGCAAAATAAAGTTTCTAATATTTTAATTTTTAAACTAGAATTCGAATTTTATAACTCATTGATCCTTGAAATAGATTTCAAAATAGAAATTTTGTTTAAATTCCATAATTTCTTAAATAGACCTCCAATATTTTAATTTTTAAAATAGAGTTCCAAAAATAGATTTATGAATACTTTGTAAAATAGAGTATTAAATTCCCAAATTTCTTAGATAAACTTCCAATTTTTTAATTTCTAAAATAGAGTTCCAAAAATAGGTTTTTGAATACTTTGTGAAATAGAGTTTTAGATTCCCTAATTTATTAAATAGACTTACAATTTTTTTTCTGAATACTTTGTGAAATAGAGTTTTAAATTCTCTAATTTCTTAAACAAACTTCCAATTTTTTTAATTTCTAAAATAGAGTTTGATAACTCTTCAATAGAAGAGTTATTTCTGTTTAAAAACCTCTTATTAAACTTGCTTATTTGAGCGCTTTTGGTAATTTTTTGGTTGTTAAAGCCTCAAGTTCTATATGTGTTTGTTGTTAAGAGTGAATTCTTTTAAGATGTGAAAATTGTCTGCTTTTGGCTAAGACATGTGCTTAATTTATTGAATTTTACTTTAGGTGAAGATCTTTGAAAACAATGTTGGGAGATGAATTTGGAGAGATAAGCAAAAATCCTTGTTGAAGCATCTCTTTATTAAAAGAACCACATGATTTACACGTGCAAGAAAATTCATCAATTGAGTTATCCAAAAGTGGAGCCAGCTGTACTTAGGTGGACCAATGGGAGGCTGCCTATGCATCATAATTGTCCAATTAGTCTTGAATTCAAGGCTTCGGATGAGGTATTTAGAGGAGACGCTTTGGATGGAGAAAGGAGGCTGGAAAAGGAAGGAAACTACGGAAAGGGAGAAAGAAAAGTTGAGCGAGGCTATCTACATTGGGAAAAGGAGCATATCATGCTTTCTTACTTGTCATAGGATTCGTACCCATATGTTCTTTGCATTCTCCCCAAATTGGAAGTATGATTACTGTGTGGAAGTGTTAAGGAGAGCACCTGGAACTCGACTCCCCCCCTCCCCCCATGAACGATAACTTGATGCCTTCATCACCTTAAACTACTAAGTTTTAATTCAGTTTGTGTTTTAGACAACTACTGCTATTTCTTTTCTTCATTCCTTTTAGCTTATGTATTATGATATTATGAACTTCGGACCTTCATTTGCATTATGGATTTCCTTTACTCCAGCAACATAATTCTTCTTTCGTACATATTAATTATTTAAAATATATGTGTTCTTACTAATGTTATTTAATTTTACATCATAATGAATGGAGTAAATGAGATATCAATATACTTGTACAAACGACACATTCATATTTAACTATGCTTGAAATAATTGATCCACATAATTAGTTAAAATATTAATATGCAATTCAACAAACAATTATTAATAAAAAAAAATGGATCTAAAAAAAACAGCCTAAAAAAATTGTTTAAAAAAAAACAACCTAAACAAACCCAGCCCAACCCAACCATGCACCCCAAACAACCACTTAAAAGTTTCATTAATACCCTTAAACTTTTTTTAAAAAATTTAAAAATACCCTTACCGTTAGTTTTAGATGGAAAGTGTTAGTACTTTGTCTCAAAAATACCCCTAAACTTTCAAAAGTTTCATTAATACCCTTAAACTTTCAAAAAAAAATTTTAAAAATACTCTTAGCATTAATATATGGACAGAAATCGTTAGTACTTCGTTTTAAAAATAATCCTGAACTTTCAAAAGTTGCATTAATACCCTTAATCTTTAAAAAAAGGTTTAAAAATGCCCTTACCATTAGTATATAGATGAAAACCGTTTATCTACGCCTCATTACCTCCCTCTTCTATTTCCTCTCTCTTTTAATTTGATTCAATCTATGGCCTAACATTTCTCTATTTTTCCCTTTCTTTTTCAATACCCTCTTACTCTCTTCTTCCATTTTTCAATCTCTAAAACTTCTCTCATTTCTCCTATCTTCTTAAATATTAGAACTTTAAATAAACAAGAGGAACTCTCTCATTTCTAAGCATGTCCAAACATAAATATAAGAAATTTCAACACCCAAATAGTCAATGTCTTTGAAGTTATCTTGAGTTGAAAAATGACCAATTTGAAAATAACTCATGTAGATACCCTCATTTTTTTCCATATAGATACTGTACTTTCGTTTTCCATTCATTTGTCCAATTCTCAATCATGGAAAACCTTCTTAACTGACGACAACAAATATCCTCAAAATTATGACCCAAATTCTCAACATGTCTCTCTTTTTGTGTATTAAACCCAAACGTACTAACTCAAACTACTAACGTACAACCTTGTTAAAGCATTTAAGTCTTAAGGTCTCTTGTTGTGGTTCCATTATTCTCCTTTCTTCTTGCTATAGTCTATATACCTTGATTGAAGGGGTAGTTTTAGAGATTGGAAAAAAAAAGAGAAAAAAAAAAAAAAAGTGTTAGGCCATAGATTAAAACAAATCAAGAGAGAAGAAATGGAAGAGGGAGGTAATGGAGTGTAGATAAATGTTTTTCGTCCATATACTAACGATAAGGACATTTTTTAACCTTTTTTTTAAGGTTAAGGATATTAAAATAGAAACTTTACAAAAATAATATTTAATATTTTAGCATAACAAAAATAATTTCTTTCCTATTTTTACACCTAATGAATAATGGAACAGTGGTTTTACTTTCTAAAAATAAAAAATAACATTACTTTTAAATGTGGCAACAAAATTTTGTTTTCGTTTAAAAAAAGATTCTTATCTACAGTTAATAGAATCCTATATCTACTTTATTATGGATTTTCAAGGTACTAAATTAGAAAATCATGCCCATGTCTATTTTTTTTAGTTCACAACACCTCCTCTTTTGTTCAAAATATTATTTTTTCTTCATGTGAGGCAAACTTATAAATATAAAATAGAAATATTGTAGTTAGGGTTCATTACGTCAAACAAAAATAATATATTTTTTTAGCGTTTGTGGATTTTCTATTTAGATAATATTTTCCTTGTATATTTTAAAAAAAAAAGCCATTAGTTTTAACATAAATTATGATTCATGGCTCAATTGTTCATCATGTTTTAACAAAATTTGCAAAAAAATAAAAATAAAAAAATTATGATTTAGTAATGTTCAATTGCTTGATTGTTCGAGATGAAAGTTTTACAAAATGAGTTTTCCTTAATTATTGGATATTTAAACACAACAAAAATTTAAAAAGATTCATATCCTATACACTCATTTAATAATATGAACAACGGTCCTTGTAAAACAAATAAACAATAATATGAACAATTTTTTTTTACTTTTTTTAAAAAAATGACTTTTTAAATATGGAAACAAAATTTAATTATTTAGTTTATTTTGTATTTTTAAATATGATAATATTTGGCTTAATTGAGGATTGCTTATGATTGTACTGCAACTTTAAACCTTCCAGAACCAATAAAACAATTGGCAAAGATATATAAGATATATACCTATTTTTCAACATTAAACTTTGAAAATTCCAGAAGTTTTGGGAATCCAAACACATACACTAGAGCTTCAACACGAAGGTGGAGGTTGAAGAAGAGAGCAAAAGAGAAGAAGAAGGTGGAGGAGAATGTCTTTGTTTACTCGTTCTAACTCTGGAATTAGAAGCTTTTGAACACGATGGAGGAGTTGCAGCTGCAGAATTAATTGAACCAGATGGAAATCTACTTGATTGGCTTCTCAGTTTCTTCTTCTCTCTGTTCTCTGGTTTCACTTGATGAACCTTCATCTCATTCAATCCCAATGGCAGAACACAGTCGCACAGAAAACCTGTCCCACAAAAACCAAGTTAAATTTACCAATTCAATTCTTCACATTCCATCCAGAATTGGGTTTATTTTTTGTAAAAGTTTGCAGTTAAACGATCAGTTATTCTAGATATCCGTGGATATCTAGACCAGCTTGTGCAACATCGATCAAATCTTCTCACGAGACAACCGCCTAATACTACTATATTTAGGTGCTAAGAAAACTCATAAGATATTTAATCTTAGGTACGTAGCCATAACTCATTAGGCCAACCATGGTAGTTTTGTAGTGAAATGATTTGTTAATAAAATTCTGTTTGATTTTGCATCCTCTCAATTTCCCTTCAAAATTTAGACAGAGAACCATCAAAATCATGAATATATGAAGTTTGTTACCGATTCGGGTGAGACGATTGACCCATCTGGGGAATGGTTTCCCTGTCAATCTGAGACAAACGTCATTGCAGAAATGGTTACAGTTCTTCATGATGAGATGATATGTGTTTCCAGAATACTCTTCAGCCAGTTTCTCCATGAATGATCGAATCTCTCTGGGACTCAGATTCGTTTTCCCTATCAAAATTGATTTTCTGTATGTGAATCCTGAACACTGTTTCGGCTTCGCTTCGAATATCGCAGTAGTTGCTAAAAGTTTCTATGAACAACATAGAAGGGAAAACTTCTTCCGCAAAGAGTAGATAGTTAAGATTTTACAATTTATTTTCTAATTATATTAATTGTATTATGCAAAATTTACAATTATATTCTTTTATAAATTCAAACAAAAAATGCCTTTATATTTATATTAACATATTATAATATTAAAAAATTAAAAATATATTTACTGTCCAATTATTCTATTCCAAAATTGTATATTCAATTTATTAATTTTAAAATTTCCAATATATATAATATACACGTATATATGGAAAAAGAATATATAATATATTTTTATAGTATTGAATACTTATACATTAGTGTTTATTTCACATTATTTGAGTTTTTTTTTTAGTTCAACAAATGAACAAATAAAAATATGAAATTTAACTATTTATGTATAAGCTCTAGGATAATCTTATTACATTATATATTCATGATAATCAATAGTTGAAATAAGACTTCATCTATTTAGTAGCTTATTTTAATCATTTCTATTCATATGAAAACAAAAAATAATGTGAAAATGAGAGGAAGAGAAAAAAAGTATGCAGAACTATCGATCAAAGAACGAAGAACTAAAATTTAAAGATCAAAGAACGAAGAATTAAAATTCAAAGATCTTTTCATGCAAACAAAATAGCATAAGAGAGAAAATAGTTTCAAATTGAAGTTTTGTATGAGGACAATATGTGTGTCCTACAAGAACTACATGAAACTACAATGAGCAGTATGCTTTCAAAAATCACTTTACTCATTTTTATTCATTTTAAATTCAAAATACATGAATTTAAAAAAAAACATGTTTCATATTTTATAAAAGATCAAATTTCAAATGATCGATGAAGACGTACGTTGTCATTCATGAACTCAAATCGGCCTCTATGTGCATGTTGCAATGCAAAACGATTTGAATATGAGACACCAACCTTTTATTGCTATAGTGGAGAAATTAAACTTTCTTATATCAAATATCCTGATGAATTGCTTAATTTATTTACGTCTCAACTAGAAGAGGGAATCAAGTTTCGAATGAATATAAGAGCATACAATAATATTTTTCTCTTTCACTTCTTTTGGGGTTAATTTGAATAAAAATTCGATGGTTTATACATTTAGAGCCCAAGGACAAATATGTCATGATCTTCCATCACTTTTGCCAGAGGATCATCCAAGATACTTCTAATTATATTTTTATGATACTGATAATGAAGTTCAAAATAGAATCAAGATACTACAAGATGGAGGTCTTGATGAGCCAATTACAGAAAAAGTAAATGATTGTCCTACAAAATAACCCATGTACTCAGATCTTTAGATCCTCAAAGGAACGAGTCTATAACACGTCCACTATAGATCAAGTTACTGTAATATGGTTTGAAGGAAATAAAGAAAATGTACCCTTTGAGAGAGACATTGTAGTCCATGATCACTACTACAAAAATTAGTATAGACTACACTTTAATTTAGATATAAGACCAAAAAACCATAGTCTAATATTGTAGAGATTGAACTAACCATGGTGTAAAATAAATACACCATTTAGAGACTACATTTAATAAACACCGTGATCTAAAAGCATGTTATGGACTATGAGTTTTTAAAATCGTAGTGCAAATATTATCTTTACACTATGGTCAATAAAAACCATGGTCTAAAAATATGCTATAGACTACATGTATATAAAACCATGGTCTAAATATTACATTTACACCACAGTCAATTAAAACCATGGCCTAAAAAATGACTATAGACAAGCATGTTAACAACCATGGTCTAAAATTACAATTACACTACAGCTAACGTTAATCGTGGTCTATAATCAAATTATTGTTTTACTTTAAACCACGGTTTTTTAACATCATGGGCAAAAGATTGCTTCATGTAAAATTGAATCAATGGGCCATTATTCCAATGAATGTTGGGTACGTACTATATATTTTTACATTGTATTTTATATTGTGTAATGTATAATAACATTTAGTATAAATTATATATTTTGTATAGGTATCATTGGATACTGGTTATACTAGATTTATATGGAGATGTTGCGTATTCGTTAGATTCAGTGCAAAATGCTACTCATTACGAGGTTAAAGCACTTGTAAACATGTAAGTGGTTTAACTTTTTGTTATATATTTATATATATAATAATAGGTCAATAAAGCGTGTATCTATTTATTTTTTAAAATAGGGCCATAAAGATATTTAGATCTAAAGCGAAATTAAAGGGAAAAAGAAGAATTATTTGGAAACCTCCTGTTAAAGTAAGTATTTTATTTTATTACACTGATAAAAGTTATCACATTATTTTATATTTATTCATGTTTTAACACTTATTATTTGTATAGAGTCCTCGTCAGTCTGGAAATGTAGAATGTGGATATTATGTAATGAAATTTATGAGAGATATTGTAATGGATCAACAGACTAATTCTCTTAAAGAACTGGTATGATATGAACTATATGTGAATTACCTTATTGATTATTTTAAATAACTTTTAATGAAATATATATATAATTATAGGTATTTTTTTTTCAGTTTACCAAAAAGAAGACATGTGCTCAAGTTGAGATTGATGAAATTATGTAACGCCGGCTCTTTAAGGTAATTATTTTTATTGGTGATCTTATTATTATTATTTTCTCCCTCCTTAATTTTATATTTTGGGACTTAAAAGCATTGTTGTGTTGGTCCATGGAGGGTAAATTAGGGAGAAAGATAAGAAAAAAAGGTTTAATGTGTGTTTGGGGCATTTTTGTTATTTAGGTGAGTTTAAGCCAAGCCCTATTTTCCCTCTTTTCTATTTAAATGCACACAGCCCCAAGATTGTCAAGCCTCCAAGTCAACCCTCAAAGCCAAGCCATCATCTTCTTCATCTCCTTCTCCTTCTCCCTTGTGTTCGACAGCTTCTCCTTGAAGCAGAAAAAAAAATTATTACTTCAGCAGTTCTCGACAGCCCACCTCAGACCGTCGTCCGCCCCAGACAATCTGCGAGCTGCTACCACGCTATCGCACCACCGCCCACACCCACGAACCTCCACCACATAGACCGTCTTGCAAACCCGATCCACGAACGCTACCGCCTCTACCGATCCGCAAGCGCCACCACTGCTGCAAATCCGTGTACCTCGGCATCTCCTCCAGATATGCACACTGCTTGAAGCCGCTGCCACTATTCCGGTAGATCCGCAAACCAGTCACGCGAGCTGCCATTTGCGTGTAAGCGTTAGTTATGGGTGAGGTTGATTCATGGATCTTGACGTGTTTCAAGGATACCCACTCAGTTTCGGCATCAAAATCACGAGCGTTGCGCCCTTGAGTCGCTGTCCAGTGGGTATTTAGGACTATTGGAGTGAAATTTTTTCGGTAAGTCTCAAAGGTCCTTTGAGTTTTGGGTTTCATGGTGGATTAAATTTGAATGTACAATTAATCCATAAATCTTGTAACTTAAATTCAGATTTACCCATTAGTTTGAGACTAAGTTAAATGCAAGAGACTTGATTCTATTTTTTTTTGGAATTTCGTTACATATAGTGTTGGCCGGAATGGTGGAGTTTTGAGTTGCCATTTATCATGAGATTATTTGGCCTTTTCTCTAAGTGTCATAGTGAATTTAGGTGAACTAAATGTAGTTTGGTGGAAGAAATTTTGGGTTCAATTATGGATTTTTAGGAATTGTTTCTAACCTTAAAGATGTATTGGTTTAGGCTCCAAATCGTTTGATTGAGGTTTAATGTGGTGGAATTTTGGTGAGCGTTTGGGTCTTGAGCTTAGCCAAGGTATGGGGCTTTATGCTGGTATGCTTAAATACAAGTTGGGAACTAAATTGAAAAGTTACATTTGAAATAAAAAAAATTTATAAATGTTTTATTTATGATTTTTGATGAATTTTAAAATGCTATATTTTATATGAAAATGAATTTTTACAAGTATGATTGCCAAATATTCTTATGAATGTGATGCATGATTTAAGATTTATGATGAATAATATGAGAATATTGCCTTATGTTGCATCACTGAATGAAAATTGAAAATGCTTTGGGACCTCATGCATATGTGTGTATTTTCATGACAAAATGATTTCAAAGGCTGTGGTCATTACCCTATAAAATTATAGATGTACATCTAAATGAAAAGAAAACTGAAAAGGTTAAATGAAAAGGAACCTGAAGAGGTTAAATGAAAAGGAAATGTTAGGTTGGGTTAATAGTTCACATTCAGCCGAAGAGAAAAGCTAAAGGGAAACGTTTCCACTATGAAAAGGTTTTAGGTTCCACTAGAGGAAAATGTTTTAAAAAATCATTCTGTATGTGTTTGCATATCCTGGCACCTGTAGTGAGGTCACTTACTGAGCATTTTAAATACTCACCTTTTTTTTTTTTCAAAAATGTTTTCTTTTCAGGTAAAGGCAAGGGCATCCTAAGCGATTGATAGGGTAGTTTGCTGTAAGAGGCCATGGGTGACCTATAGAAGCTTTATTTCTGCAATTTCTTTATTGTTAGCATTTTTGGAATGTTTTTTTTAGCACACTTGTTATTGAAAATTATTTCAATTGTTAAATGTTTTATTCTATTCCTATGCTGCGAAACAAATTTTAGAGGGATCCCGAGGTAAAAGCTTTTAATTGTTTAGCAAAAGTTTAATTCTTTTTGTGTGTGTATTTAAGAATTTTTTAAATTTCATTAGCATGCATATAGTAACGTCCCTAGAAAGTCTAATAGGAAAAGTCGGGTCGTTACAAGTTCGTAATGAGTGGGGACAATTTCTTCAACAGTACATCTCTGCACAAAATGATAAATAGTTCTTGACTTGTTAGTTTTATTATTTTAACGTTATTGTGTTTTTACATTTTCTTTATATATACAAATTTGATTGGGTAGTTTATTAAAGTTGAATTTGTTTGTGTCAATGCTTTAATAAAAATTGGATTAATTAAATTTTAACAAAATAAATAATGCATACATGAATCGTGGTCTATTACTGTATACACTATAGTGGACCTTAATTGTAATCTATCGTTGTAAAGACCATGTGAAATGTCACCCGCAATCTATAGCAAAAGACAATGTCTAATGTTCTCCGTAGTTTATTTGTACAAACCATGGTTGACATTAATCGTAATCTATCAATAAACACCATAGCTAACATTAGTCCTGGTCTATTTAAATACATACCATGACAACATTAGTCATGGTCTATACGATCATAGACTACGGCTGACATCAGTCGTGGTCTATAATATAGACCACAGCTAACATTAGTTGTTGTCGCTATGGGTTTGCGATGTGGAGCTATCGACTTTATTTCCCAAAAAGAGGAACATGGAGTCGCCACCAGTCTTTATTTAGAGGGTGTGACTGGGCACCCAAAATTTGCTATAGTGGTCTACGAATAAAAAGATTCAAGTTTCGAGGGTCATTTGTGTATGGGGAAGGTATTAGCACCCCACGACACTCGTTCAATGAACGAAATTTTACTTGTGTTATTTTAAAAGAAAAAGACCTTTGTAGAAAAAAAAATTGTTTAGATTTTTTTAAATGTCCCATGTTTTATTGATCACTATTTTAAAATTAAATAATGAGCAATGAAATATGAGTGGCATAAAGCCATTCAAAATTTATTTGAATTTAATTTGGCATCCCAAAATAAATTCATCACCTTAAAATTATTGGAGAATCAACATCTTGAGTTTCCAATTTCCATCATAGGAAAGTTTTTTTTTTAGGAAAATGTTTCGTTTATTAATTAAAATTTATATGTGAGAAAATGATTCTTTTTAAGGAAATTCTTTATTATTTTCTATTTTTAATGAAGTGAAGCTTTTATGGAAAAAACAATTTTTGATTGGATTTTATGCTTTGAAATAATCAATGGGATGTTTCTTTTTTGAGAAATCAAAATTTCCTTTAAGAAAAACGTTTTATGGAAATGCTCTTATAAAAACATTTTCTTTAATGGAAAATATATATTTTTTTTTTTTAAAAAAGGAAAACGTCAAATTTAGAAAAATAAAGTTTACTAAAAAAAACTACATTTTATGAAAATGCTATCTATGAGAGTATTTTTGTTACTCTTTACAAAAAAAATATATATATATATTTTTAAAGAAAGAAAACTTCAATTTGTTTTTTAAAAAATCAAATATTTCTTCTTTTTAAAGAACCTTTTTAAAATAAAAAAAAAAGACTTTAACAAAAAAAAAATTCATGCAAAGATTTTTTTTGGTATTTTATAGGAAATATAGTAAAGAAGAATTCATGAAAAGAGAAATAATTTCACACAAAAAAAACTTTATTGAACATGATTTTATTTTCTTTAAGGAAAAATATTAAAATCAAATCTCGGCATCCCAAGATATTGATTTTTCACCTCAAGAACCTTAAATTACCGGCCTCCCAAAGACTTAAGGTTCTATCGTTGGAAAATTTCCTTATTCCGAATTAAAGTCTAAAAAAAAAAAGACTATGGACTAAACATAAATGTGCATAAATAATAAATACAAGAATTCACAAATCTAACACATAAACTCATATGACAAATAACTCTAAGTTCCTAGCTAACTAGCATGCAAAAATAAAAAGACATAATACATGCTTGTAATTGTTATGCTAAAAAAAACACAACTTAGAATTTATTTGCATAATGCCCTATATACTAAAACTTTAAAACACGATATTAGCAAACAAAGAATATCTAAATGTGCTTCTTTTTTATACGACAAAAAGAAAAAAAAAACTTAGACTAAACAAAAAAAATTATCTTTAAAGAAGCATGCTAAGGAACACAATTGAGTAAATGATGGAAAAATTAAAAAAAAAATGAATAAAAATAGAATGTTCACCAAAGATTACCGTTGTATAAAGGGTAGTATTACCAGAGAGAAGAAATCGCCGCAAGCTACTTTGGGAGAGATTAATCAGTTGAGTAGAGAGAGTAAAGAATAAGATTTTCTCTTTTTACTTCAAAAAAAATTAAAAAGAATGTATGTTGGGGTCGAAAATCGTGAGTGAGAGAGGGGAAGATTTTGTGGGGGAGAGAGAATATGTGGGGGAGATTTGAGAGAGAACTTTTGTGGGGGGAGAGAGAATATGTGGGAGAAATTTGAGAGAGATATTTTGTGTTGGAGAAAACAAACGTGGAGATGGCTCGATGAGAGAGAGAAATATGTGGGTGGTTGAGGGAAGATGTGTGAGAGAGAAATTGTGTGTCCCAAAAGAGATGGTTTCCTCCCTTTTTATAGCCCAACCCCAATTTCAATTAAGGAAAAGAATAAAATAAAACTAAAAGGGAAGAATATAAAACAAAATAATATCAAATAACACCCAAATAAATGATTGAGTTAATCCTTCCAAAATTTTCAAAATTTGATTTGTCAATTAATGAAATCTCCTTCCCAAATAAAAGAATATATTTGGCTTAATTAAAAACACCAAATTTTCAAATATTTGATTTGGCAAATTAATTAGTCAATCAGATATTTGCTCTAATTAATTTTTACCAAATTTCACATATTTGATTTGGCTAATTAATTTTTACCAAGAGATACTCATTTTCTTTTATTTTCTTTTTTTTTCACAAAAATGCAAAATGCATAAAATATATATAATAAAATAAAATAACGGAAAAATTTAGGGGTCTATAGTTTGCCCCCATTTGTTCATTCTTATAGAATAAAGGATGGATAAAGGTGTGGACCTTAATTTGTTCGTTTCTTTTTGTTGATTTATTTATTTACTTTTTTTTTTTATGTCTAAGAGTAAACAAATGTCGTTGCTATAAAGTGACATGTTGGAGGCCAGGGGTCAAACAAGCACCCTAGCAGAAAAGATGTCAAGGGCCAAGGGTCAAACAAACACCTCTGCAGTAAAGATGTCAGGAGCCAGGGGTCAGACAAGCACCTCATGACATGGTCAAACAAGTGTCATTGCAGCAAAGTGATATGCTGGGGGCTAGGGGTCAAACAAGCACCTCATGACGTAGTCAAACAAGTGTCATTGCAGCAAAGTGATATGATGGGGGCCAGGGGTCAAACAAGCACCTCTGCAGCAAAGATGTCAAGGGCCAGGGGTTAAACAAGCACCTCAGGACGTAGTCAAACAAGTGTCATTGTAGCAAAGTGATATGCTAGAGGCCAGGGTCAAACAAGCACCTCCGCAGCAAATATGTCAAGGGCCAGGGGTCAAACAAGCACCTCCGCAGCAAATATGTCAAGGGCCAGGGGTCAAACAAGCACCTCATGACATGGTCAAACAAATGTCATTGTAGCAAAGTGATATGTTTGGAGCCAGGGGTCAAACAAGCACCTCCGTAGCTAAGATGTCAAGGGTCAGGGGTCAAACAAGCACCTCATGACATAGTTATAGTAAAAAATGTGATGAGAACTTTTCAAAACATCTATAACTTAAGTGCTTATGAATGAATGATCTTTATTTGACAAAAGCCCTTTATTTATTTATTTTTCAAAGGTGTTTATGCGTGAAATGTTTTGATAACTACCTTCGAATAAAGACTCTCATCAAAATTTGCCCCAGTATTTATGCTTTTTTTTGGCTCAAAATCCTCCTTCCTTGTCTAGTAGGTGCACTCGACCAATCATGAGTAAACAAAGCTTTTTGACTAAAACTCGATAGTGAGGATGTTTAATCTCTTACTTATTTTGGCTAGCTAGAAGATGATTTATATAATTCATGTAATATGTCTTTAGTTTTCTTTGCAAGACCTTTATTTCTCCTTGTAACACACCCTTAGAGACTTTTATTTTGCCTTGCTTCCTTTTCTTTTCTTTTTTTTTTTGTTTTTTGTTTTGTTTTTTGTTTTTGTTTTGTTTTTGACTTTTTTCTCTTTTTTTTTCTTTTTTTTTTCTCTTTTTTTTTTGGTCCCTC
Source organism: Trichosanthes truncata (assembly GCA_033996785.1). Lineage (NCBI taxonomy): Eukaryota > Viridiplantae > Streptophyta > Magnoliopsida > Cucurbitales > Cucurbitaceae > Trichosanthes > Trichosanthes truncata. The sequence continues at coordinate 27,471,896 of JAWPNB010000003.1, read as the reverse complement.
CTATTTGGATTTTGCCGAAAGGAAAAAATTGGCTAACTTTGAGAAGTAGAAAGAAAGCATATGATTTTATTGATAATAAAAGGGTACATATATTTGATAACTAATTTGAAAGCAAAAAATAACTCTAAAGAAACTTATCCATGTGCTAATACAAATGGAGGTAATCGTTTACACATAATATCTCTTGACATAATCTGAGTTGATTGGTCCTGTCAGATCATCTCCGTCCATGGTTGTTAACAATAATGCCCCTCCTGAAAAGGCTCTTCATAACTTGGAGGCCATTTTCCTCAATAGTCTTTTTGAATAGGGAGTATCCTTTTCAAAACTAGATCTCCTTCTTGAAAATGACGATGACGTACTTTCTTTTGATGCGCTCGCATTATTTTCTTTTGATACAGTTGTCCTCTACATAAGGAGGTTAATCTCTTTTCTTCAATGAAGTTCAATTTCTCATATCTTCCTCGCAACCATTCAGCTTCTTCTAGTTCTGTTTCCATTAAGACTCTAAGGGAAGGTATTTCTACCTCCATTGAAAGGACTGCTTCCATCCCATATACTAGAGAGAATGGGGTTGCTCCAGTTGACGTGCGAACTGCCATACGATAACCATGTAGTGCAAACGGAAGCATTTCGTTCCAGTCTTTATATGTGACTGTCATTTTTTCTACAATTCTTTTAATATTCTTGTTAGTTGACTCTACTGAACCATTCATCTTTGGACGATATGCTGTCGAATTAGAATGCTTGATCTGAAATTTCCTGCATAACTCATCCATCATCTTATTGTTCAAATTCCTAGCATTATTTGTGATTATCCTCTGTGGAAGACCATATCGACAAATCAAATCTTTCTTGATGAATTTAAGGATTACGTTTTTCGTGACATTACGGTACGAAGCCCCTTCAACCCATTTTGTGAAATAATCAATGGCTGCTAGGATAAAGCGATGTCCATTAGTAGCTGTAGGTTCGATTGGACCAATAATATCTATTCCCCACATCGAAAAAGGCCAAGGTGCTGTCAAAACATGTAAGGAAGACGCTGGGGCAAGGATCTTATCTGCCTATATTTGACACTTATGGCATTTCCTAGCATATTTGATGCAATCAGATTCCATTGTAAGCCAATAATATCCAGCACGGAGGATTTTTCTAGACATCATATGACCGTTAGCATGTGTTCCACAAATACCATCATGGACTTCTTTCATAATGTTTTTTGCCTCTTTTGTATCAATGCATCTAAGAAGAACCATATCATGATTCCTTTTGTATAGTACCTCTCCATTTAAAAAGAATTTCATAGCCAATTTTCTTATAGTTCGCCTGTCATTCTCCAAGATTCCTTCAAGATACACTCTATATTGTATGTATCACTTAATATCGAAATACCATGGTTTTTCCTCTAATTCTTCTTCAATGTAGAGACAATATGCCAGAACTTCTCATTTTTCGATCTTGATCAACTCTACTTCTTCGTTTAATTCAACCGTAAACATGGCAGACAAAGTTGCTAATGCATCAGCCACCTGATTATTATCTTGTGGAATATGGTCAAAAGTAACTACCATGAAATCTTGGCATAATTGAAGTATATGCTTTTTATAAGGCACTAATTTAGGGTCTCGAGTCTCCCATTCGTCATTCAATTGATGTATGACTAATAAAGAATCTCCATAAACTAGCAACTTTTTCACGTTCATATCACATGCTGCTCGAATTCCCATACTGCATGCCTCATATTTTGCAACATTATTTGTACAATCAAAGTACAATTTTGCTGTCAGTGGAAACAATTTATTTTCCGGAGATATCAGTATTGCCCCAATTCCATGTCCTAATTCGTTTGATGTTCCGTCAAATAACATAACCCACAATTCAGGATCCAACCCCTCATATTCTCTATCAATGGTCATGATGCTTTCATCAGGAAAGTCCAAACTCATAGGTTCGTAATCTTCCAAAGGCGAATCAGCTAGATAGTCAAGGAGAGCACTCCCTTTGATTGCTTTCTTCGTAACATAGACTATATTGTATTTAGAAAGTAGAACTTGCCATATGGAAATCCTCCCTGATAATGAGGGCTTCTCAAATATGTATTTTATAGGGTCCATTTTTTAAATAAGCCATGTCGTGTAATATAAAATGTAGTGCCTAAGTCGATTGGTTGTCCAAGCCAATGCACAACACATCTTCTCGAGTATTGAATAGTTAGCCTCGTAGCTTGTGAATTTTTTGCTTAAATAATAAATAGCCCGTTCTTTTTTTCCTGAGATATTATGTTGTCCTAAAACTCAACCCATGGATTCATCCCGTATTGTTAGGTATAAAATGAGTGGACGCCTGACGTTGGGAGGACAAGCATCGGAGGATTTTGTAGACAGCTCTTGATCTTGTCAAATGCAACTTGGCATTCATCATTCCACTTGGTCGTATTACTTTTACGAAGAAGCTTCAAAATCGGTTCACATGTCACTGTCAATTGTGAAATGAACCTTGATATATAGTTCAATCTTCCCAAGAAGCTTCTGACTTCTTTTTGAGTTTGTGGAGGTTTCATTTCAACTATAGCTTTGACCTTATCTGAATCCACCTTAATTCCTTCTTGACTCACAATAAAACCTAGCAATTTCCCTGATGAAACTCCAAAAATACACTTTGATGGATTGAGCCTAAGCTGATACTTTCTCAAACGTTCGAATAATTTGCATAATGTGACCACATGCTCTTCTCCAGGACAAAATTTTGCAATCATATCATCAACGTATACCTCAATTTCTTTATGCATTAAATCATGAAACAATGTAACCATAGCTCTCTGATACGTTGCCCTGGCATTTTTTAAACCAAAAGGCATAACCTTATAGCAAAATGTTCCCCATAATGTAATGAACGTTGTTTTTTCTTGATCCTCAGGAGCGATCTTGATTTGGTTATATCTAGAGAAATCGTCCATGAAGGAAAATGTTGAATACCCGACTGTGTTATCCACCAAAACATCAATATGTGGTAAAGGAAAATTGTCTTTGGGACTTGCTCGATTCAAATCTCTATAATCTACACACATTCTGACTTTTCCATCCTTTTTAGGAACATGCACTATGTTTGCCACCCATTCAGGATATTTGGCTACTGTGAGAAAACCGGCATCTAGTTGCTTCTTTACTTCTTCTTTGACTTTTAATAACATATCGGGCTTTGACTTTCTCAATTTCTATCGAACTGGCCTGCATCCATCTTTCAATGGCGGATGATGTACAACTATGTTCGTATCCAACCTCGGCATATCTTGGTAGGTCCATGCAAATACGTCACGAAATTCATGTAATAAAGATAATAACTTAGACCGTCTTTCATCTCTAGAAGTCGAACTTCCTTGATTTCATCATCTATTCCCAAATTGATAGTTTCTATTATTTCTTGGTGTGGTAGAGTTATTTTTTCCTCTTCATGTATTAAACGTAATAACTCAAGTGATATGTCATCGGTGACCTCGCTATCTTCATCATATTCAACATTCAAGATTGGGGCATTGAAATCAGGTTCAAAATTGCTATCGCTTTTGCTTTCAAATATATCGCTATCAATCCTGAATAAATGTATGAAAAGAAAAAAAAGGAAAGAAAAAGAGAGAGAGAGAGAGAGAGAGAGAGAGAAAGGACTAGTAAATTGTATGAAATCAAAACAAGAAACGACTTTTATTGAGAATGCAAAAATAGGACACCCTATTACAAAATGAAAACTTCCTATAGTCTTAGGCATATCTAGTAGGAAACAAGACAAAATAAAAGGAAATTAAATTACTCTCGGGGCTTTTCAAAACGAATAGGCAGATCTATAGATTCCCAATTGTCTAATTTGAAACTTGGAAGGCATTGATATTACCAAGGAATCTATTTCAGGCTCCCCATGTTCTTCAATAATGGCGGTGATTGATAGATCTGCCATTTCTAGTACAAACATGTTTGCTTTAACGTCATTCTTCTGAAAAATCTCATAAAGATGCGGTATGATCATTTTTTTAGCGTTTACTTCCTTATTTTCTAATTTGGCACTCCTCTGCATTCTTTTTTCTTCCTGAACATTTTTCTGATCTGTAGCAGTTGGCTTGTAACCTAAACTGAATCTTTCGACTGCCTTGGGTAAAAATATCGGTTGGCTTCTTCCTTTCTGGTTTTTTCCCAAGCCTTTGCCAAATTTAAATCCTTCCTTTATCATGATTTTTGCAACCATCATTGAAGCTCTTGATAAGCATTGTTCAAGACTTTGGTCCTCTGCATGGGCAAATATGGTAGCATTTGCAATCTCGAAGGCTCGAAAAGAACATTCCAACGCTTCTTCTGTTGCCTCCACATAAAGGGTGGCAATAGCTTTAATTACTAACACATCCTCCCAAATAGGCAGACCTGTGTATTATCCTAAACAAACTTCAATCGTTGATGTAGAGTTGATGGGATAACTCCAGCTGAATGAATCCAAGGTCTGCCCAACAAACAACTATAGGTTGGACTTATGTCCATCACTTGAAATGTTATATTGAAAGTACGAGGTCCAATTTTCATAGGTAATCCAATATCGCCGACAACTCCCCCTCGGGTTCCATCAAAAGTTCTCACCACCATGCTATTATGTTTAATGTGAGACGTGTCTACAGGTAACTTCAAGAGTGTAGACATCGGCATCACATTTAAAGATGACCATTATCAACAAGGACTTTTGTTATCGCATAATCCTTGCATTTTACAACTATATGGAGTGCTCTAGTATGCCCAGTACCTTCCGGTGGAATCTCTTCATCTGTGAAGGTAATAGTGTTTGAGGCAGTAATATTCCCCACGATTCCACCCAACTTTTCAACTGTGATATCATGATTCACATGTGCTTGGTTTAAGACATCCATCAAAGCTTTACGATGTGGTTTTGAGTTTAAGAACAGTGATAATATAGATATGCGAGCTGGTGTGCGATGTAACTGTTCAATCACCTTATATTCACTGTGCTTGATCAACTTTAAGAATTTGCGAGCCTCCCCATCTTATACCATTTTTCTGGATGAACCCCCATTTGTTATAATAGGTTCTTCACCCCAAATTTCATCGTGATCTTCTACCAAGTATTCCTTTTCTTTTCCTCTCTCCACTCGAGATTTTTGTTGACCTCGACGTGTGACTCTTTTAAGCTTTCAGGCTTGTAGCACCTTCCACTTCTCGTTATTCCACTAATTCTAGCGATGTTGGTCACCATAGCGGCTTCCTCCTTAAGGACATGACCACCATAATTCCACGGGACTGCTTTATTATCCTTATATTGGTAAGGAACAAGAATTTGGATGGTTAAAGGTTGTGAGATGATCAAGTTAGTTTGAACATATGAAGGTTTCTCGTTAAAGAAAATTACTAGGGGCTCTGGCTTGGATGGATCTTGTGATGATGAGTCTTCTTTAACAATCATGCTTGCAAAATGATCATCAGTTCCACCTTTCTTTGTTAAGCATATCGTAGTCAGATTGTAAGATAAGCAATCATCCTTCGAATATCGGTACACAAAATTATCATCCTCCTTGCATCTCGAAGAGACATGGATGGCATTAACTGTGGGATTGTCGTGATTAGGAAGTGGATTTTGTGTGATATATGGTACTTATTCTGCTTTTTTGAATTTAAGTCATCCTGCCTTTATCAAGTCTTGAACTCTTCCCTTAAGAGCAAAGCAATTTTCTGTTGTATGCCCAACAGCTCCTGAATGATAGTCACATCGTGCATTTGGATTGTACCATTTTGGATATGGTGGTTGCACGGGTTCCATAGGCACTGGAACGAGTTGTTTATTCTAAATTAATTGTGGAAGTAACTCTATATAAGTTACAGTGATGAGATTATAGTTTCTCGAATTACTTCTAAAAACTCGTTGAGCATCTATTGAGTTAGAATTTTGAGCATTTGACGAATAATTTGTTTGCCCCGGTATTGCTCTGTAATTCTGTCTTGACACATATGAGTTATTGTAGGAGCTTTGAGACCTGTTATTTGTTACTGGATAGTGTGTCGTCTTTGGACCATTCAAAGATGGCTTTTGGCCATAGCTGATCTCATGGACCTTGCCTTCTTTCTTTTTCGGAATAATACTCTTTTTTTGGCTTAACTCCGATATTGTGTCTGCAATTTTTCCATATTTTATCCCATACTCAATTCTTTCTCCGATAGTTACTATATATGAGAAATTTGTGGAAGCATTTCCAATCATACGATCATAATAAGGGGATCGAAGAGTATTTATGAACATAGTCGCCAACTCTTTATCAGTTAATGGTCGTTGAATTTGCGCTGCCATTTCTCTCCATCTTTGTGCATATTCTTTAAAATTTTCAGTACTTTTCTTTTCTAATCTCTGGAGATCCAAGCAATCTGGAGCCATATCCAAATTATGTTTATACTGTTTCAGAAACAGATCTGCCAAATCTTTCCATTTCTAAACATGAGCTCCATCTAACTGTATATACCATCGAGATGCAGGGTCTGTCAAGCTATCTTGAAAAAAAATGCATCAAGAGCTTTTCATCTTGGATATGTGTTGCCATCTTTCTGCAATACATGATCAAATGACTCTTTGGGCAAGATGTTCCATCATATTTTTCAAACTCTAACACTTTGAATTTTGGAGGAATAATCACGTCGGGAATCAAACATAGTTGTGCTGCATCTATACTCCCAAACACTTTAGCACCTTCAACAGCCCGTAATATGTCCTCTAAGAAATCTAGCTTTCCTTTTGATGCAACATTTTCCCTCTTCTCTATCATATTTCCAGAATTATCAAATAAGGTGCCATTATAAGTGTATGAGTGTAGAAGATTGATTGCACAAGTGCAGTCGATGTGCCATTATGCTGATGTAACTGGTGGAGTAATACCTGGGGGATACAGTGGAGTATCTTCTAATTCGGGAATGACAGTGCTAGATTGTGGAGCTTCAACTACGGACTTTCCTTTTTGCATAGTAAGGAGTTCCAAAATCTTCGACATCTGTTCTTTCAAAGACTCAATTTCCTATCTCATCTCTTGGTTTTGGTCATTATCTTGTTCTCTCATGATTCTAGATTGCGCCCTAGTCTGATAAGGATGTCGGTTTTGAGGTTGACGAGCTATTTTGAATCCTTATTATTAACCATTTTTCCTGTTAAAGAAAAATCTTTTTTAGTTTTTGTTTTACCCTTATATAATTTTATTTATTTATTTTTGTTTTATGTTTGCCTTTTTTTTTTAATAAAAAAAATGCAATAACCAACAATGAATGGAAAGAGATAAATATGAGAAATGAAACAGAAAGCATATTGGCTCCTTTTGTTGTGCGAAATTAGAAACAAAAGACTTCAAACTTCATTAATTGAAATAATAGAAATAAATACAAGACTAAATCCAAAATACTATTGAAAGATCGTCAAAATGCTAAAAGAAACGACTAAAATAAGATAATTCCCTACACAACATAGCTAAAAATTATGCTAATTCTTCGCCATTGGATAGTAGTAGCAGGATGCTTCTTAGCTCAGATCCCCGTTCTGCAAATGCCCCAGCTCTTCTAGCCATGGCTCTTATCCTTTCCACAGCTTTATTCATTTGAACTCTCATGCCTTCGCATTCTCGGATCAAGCACAAATTCTCTTGTCGAATACCTTCTGTATTGGCTTGATTACTCAATAATGCTTCATATTTTCGCTTCCACTGATCATGATTTGAGAGTATCTTTGTTGCAGACTCTTGAATTCTTTGAATCCGATGCTCTAGATTTTTTATGGTTGTGCGTAATGTACCATTATTCTCCTCGAACTCAATGATTTGCCTAGTTCGTGCATCAATTGAAGTATTTAATTCATAAACAAATTTTTGGAGGGAGACAATATTGCTTTCTAAGTCAATAATTAGTGCATCATTCTCTTTCAAAACCCTCTGTAAAGCATCATTATCATTCTTCATTCTCCTGGCCTTTTTGTCTAGTTGCCTGTTTTCAAAGTCTAACTCTTGACCCTCTTTCTTGAGCCTGATTTGGTTCTTCAACAACCTTTTTGTTTCAATCAAGTCTCTCTCTGTTTCTGCAGCTTGTTGCTTTCATTGAGTTATCTCTTGCAATAACTTCTCGTTCGTTTGGTGGAGTGATAGATTTTTAGCTTTCAAACAAGCATGCTCGTCTACATCCTGGCTTAGAAACCTTTCCTTTTCTGAATTATGCGAGTCATTCGATGAGTCTCATACCATAACTTGTAATCTGGTGTGGTTGTCTCACTGTGCCTCTCGATGTTGACCTTTTTATCTCCTTCCATGCTTTTATCACTCACAGCACCCTCTGTCCAGAACTCTCTAACTCGTATCCAAACTCGAAATCTCCTGAATCATGTATTATGGGAATAAACTGTTCGATCCACATCTGTCGTAGGGTTAAAAGAGGGTTATAACTGGTGCCTCCCTATGGGCCTAGTAATGGAACATTATGGAAATTCCCACACCTGTAAGTTATTGGTTTCAAAGGCATCCACATGGCTTTCCACATCACACTCTCAACTTCTAAATTTTCTAGAAACACTATCGATGATTCCTTACTTATAGCATTTACTTTGCGCTCTGCTATCCTAAATTCAGTGATCGAATCTCTAGCAAGGTTCCATGGCTGGAAAATTTCTCCTGTAGGTAGCCGAATTCTGGTGGACACCTCAAATGACTCATCAACCAAATATACAATAAAGGAGAGCAATCGATAAATTTACCTTTTCCTTGTGTTTTGCAGAAGTCCAATGTATGATTGGATTAATACCATGTTGCTGAAGGAACAACTTAACAACCTTCACATCCACATATCCTTGGAGATTTGGGAACAAGATTGTCCCAAATATACATAGTGTGAAAAGCTCTAAACCTGACCCTTCATTCTTGTGTTGTCGAGTTAGTCTTATGAGATAATCTAAGGGTATTCCTTCACTTGCACCCTTATCCTTAAACTGATGTTCCACTTCACTGGCAGTAAAATTACTAGCAATTTTCGCCAAAGCCCTTTTACCTGTCAATCTTTTGTCATAAAAATATAACTTTGCTTCGAACATGATTGGCATTCGAAGTAGCTCCTAATACTCCTCGATAGTGGGTGTCACATCGTTTGAATTAGACGTGAAACATTTACAGACAAGGTTTCAGAAGTGCAGAGCAGCTGTCAAGACATTTTTATCGACTTAAATGTCCAAGAGATTAGCAATGTGTCCCTATTTGATCGTGAATGCGACTTTTTGCTCTGGAGTGAATTCTTCCCAAACTTCTTTTAGTTTTCTAGCGTTTCGATTGGAATAACTAAAAGCATATGTTGCTTGGGATTGATCAGATATTTCTTTTAACAGTTTTGTTCCTGATTTCCCTTGTACTTTCTCAGACCACTCGCGTACGAGCTTCTGGCTTTCAATTGTTACCAGTGACTTTCCTTCCATAGGAGTCCTAGTGTTGGATGCAGCAAAATCAATCTATATTTTCAATAATGAAGATTGAGATTTTTTTTTCTAAAAAAAACTCTATAGTTTTCTTTTTCGCACTACTAGGAAATGAGATGATAAGAAAAACTCTAAGGAAAGCAACCAAATATGTTTATGCAAGTATGATGAGAATAAATAAATAAATAAAATCAAAGATATAGACATGGTGAGATAAAATAGGAAAAGAAAACAACTAAGCAATTAAACAACTACATATAAACAAAACACAATCCGCGTGGTAAAACTCTATTGTCTAAAGGATAGAGGTCCCCAAGTTGTCCTCGATTTCTTATTTATTCAAGAAAAATTAGAGGCACCCTTATCAGCATCCTGAATAAGGTTGACTTGAGTGAGGGTTTTCATGTGCCTACACGGGAGTCATAGCTCCACGAAGGTCGCCACTACTAATCCTCTATACTAATCCTCGATTTTAATCCTAATGGTAAAGCCTGGGTAGGAGGCTTGTGTACTTGTGTGTTTACAAAATTTAAAAAGAAAAATGCAATACATAAGGTCATATATACAAAACAATAACACAAAAAATAAAATTGACCCACTTAAAAGTTGAGGTCCCCAGTGGAGTCGCCAAGCTTTCGCTACGGGTTTGCGATGCGGAGCTGCCGACTTTATTTCCAAAAAGGAGAAACATGGAGTCGCCACCAATCTTTATTTAGAAGGTGTGACTGGGCACCCAAAATTTGCTAAAGTGGTTTGCGAATAAAAAGATTCAAGGTTCGGGGGTCATTTGTGTATGGGGAAGGTATTAGCACCCCACGACACTCGTTCAATGAACGAAATTTTACTTGTGTTATTTTAAAAGAAAATGACCTTTGTAGAAAAAAAAAATTTTGTTTTGATTTTTTTAAATGTCCCATGTTTTATTGATCACTATTTTAAAATTAAATAATGAGCAATAAGTATGAGTGGTATAAAGCCATTCAAAATTTATTTAAATTTAATTTGGCATCTCAAAATAAATTCATCACCTAAGGATTATTGGAGAATCAACATCTTGAGTTTCCAATTTCCATCATAGGAAAGTTTTTTTTTTGTTTTAGGAAAACGTCTGGTTTATTAATTAAAAAACATGTGTGAGAAAATGATTCTTTTTAAGGAAATTCTTTATTATTTTCTATTTTTAAAGAAGTGAAGCTTTTATGGAAAAAATAATTTTAGATTGGATTTTATGCTTTGAAAAGAAAATCAATGGGATGTTTCTATTTTGAGAAATAAAAATTTCCTTTAAGAAAAACGTTTTATGAAAATGCTCTTATAAAAACATTTTTTTATGGAAAATATATATTTTTTTTTTTTTAAAAAGGAAAACGTCAAATTTAGAAAAATAAATTTCCTAAAAAAAAAACTCCCTTTTATGAAAATGCTATCTATGAGAGTATTTTTGTTACTCTTTACAAAAAGTTTTTATTTTTAAAGAAAGAAAACTTCAATTTTTTTAAAAAAAAATCAAATATTTCTTCTTTTTAAAGAACCTTTTTTTAAAAAAAAAAACTTTTCATGGTAAGATTTTTTTTTTTTTTGGTATTTTATAGGAAATATAGTAAAGAAGAATTCATGAAAAGAGAAATAATTTCACACAAAAAAAAACTTTATTGAATATGATTTTATTTTCTTTAAGGAAAAATATTAAAATCAAATCTCGGCATCCCAAGATATTGATTTTTTACCTCAAGAACCTTAAATTACCGGCCTTCTTAAGACTTAAGGTTCCATCGTTGGAAAATTTTCTTATTCCGAATTAAAGTCTAAAAAAAAAAAGACTATGGACTAAACATAAATGTGCATAAATAATAAATACAAGAATTCACAAATCTAACACATAAACTCATATGACCAATAACTCTAAGTTCCTAGCTAACTAGCATGCAAAAATAAAAAGACATAATACATGCTTGTAATTGTTATGCTAAAAAAAAACACAACTTAGAATTTATTTGCATAACGCCCTATATACTAAAACTTTAAAACACAATATTAGCAAACAAAGAATATCTAAACGTGATTCTTTTTATACAAAAAAAAAAAAAGAAAAAAAAACTTAGACTAAACAAAAAAAATATATCTTTAAAGAAGCATGCTAAGGAACACAATTGAGTAAAGGATGGAAAAAAAAAATAAAATGAATGAAAAATAGAATGTTCACCAAAGATTACTGTTGTATAAAGGGTAGTATTACCAGAAAGAAGAAATCGCCGCAAGCTACTTTGGGAGAGATTAATCAGTTGAGTAGAGAGAGTAAAGAATAAGATTTTCTCTTTTTACTTCAAAAAAAATTAAAAAGAATGTATGTTGGGGTCAAAAATCGTGAGTGAGAGAGGGGAAGATTTTGTGGGGGAGAGAGAATATGTGGGGGAGATTTGAGAGAGAACTTTTGTGGGGGGAGAGAGAATATGTGGGAGAAATTTGAGAGAGATATTTTGTGTTGGAGAAAACAAACGTGGAGATGGCTCGATGAGAGAGAGAAATATGTGGGTGGTTGAGGGAAGATGTGTGAGAGAGAAATTGTGTGTCCCAAAAGAGATGGTTTCCTCCATTTTTATAGCCCAAACCCCAATTTCAATTAAGGAAAAGAATGAAATAAAACTAAAAGGGAAGAAAATAAAACAAAATAATATCAAATAACACCCAAATAAATGATTGAGTTAATCCTTCCAAAAATTTCAAAATTTGATTTGTCCCCCTTTGTTCATTCTTATAGAATAAAGGATGGATAAAGGTGTAGACCTTAATTTGTTCATTTTTTTTTGTTGATTTATTTATTTACTTTTTTTTTTTTTTTGATGTCTAAGAGTAAACAAATGTCATTGCTGTAAAGTGACATGTTAGGGGCCAGGGGTCAAACAAGCACCTCCGTAGCAAAGATGTCAAGGGGTCAAGGGTCAAACAAGCACCTCATGACATGGTCAAACAAGTGTCATTGGAACAAAGTGATATGTTAGTGGCCAGGGGTCAAACAAGCACCTCTGCAGCAAAGATGTCAGGGGCCAGGGGTCAAACAAGCACCTCATGACATGGTCAAACAAGTGTCATTGCAAAAAATTGATATGTTGGGGGCCAAGAATCAAACAAGCACCTCCGCAACTAAGATGTCAAGGGCCAGGGGTCAAACAAGCACCTCATGACATGGTTATAGTAAAAAATGTGATGAGAACTTTTCAAAACATCTATAACTTGAGTGCTTATGAATGAATGATCTTTATTTGACAAATTCCCTTTATTTATTTATTTTTCAAAGGTGTTTATGCGTGAAATGTTTTGATGACTACCTTCGAACAAAGACTCTCATCAAAATTTTCCCCAATATTTATGCTTTTTTTTTGCTCAAAATCCTCCTTCCTTGTCTGGTAGGTGCACTCGACGAATCATGAGTAAACAAAGCTTTTTGGCTAAAACTCGATAATGAGGATGTTTAATCTCTTACTTATTTTGGCTAGCTGGAAGATGATTCATACAATTCATGTCATATGTCTTTAGTTTTCTTTGCGAGACCTTTATTTCCCCTTGTAACACACCCTAAGAGACTTTTATTTTTCCTTGCTTCCTTTTCTTTTCTTTTGTTTTTTGTTTTTTGTTTTTTTTTTGTTTTGTTTTGTTTTGTTTTGTTTTTTCTCTTTTTTTTTTTTGGTCCCTTCTATTTTGCATTTTCATGGCTTTTGCCGAAAGGAAAAAACTAATTTTGAGAAGTATAAAGAAAGCAGATGATTTTATTGATAATAAAAAGGGTATATATCACTCAGGATTAAGATCGAGTCGCATATGATCATCCTGATGAAATATTAATCTTTTCAATTAATGGATTTATAAAGTGAGATTAATATTTCGTGGTCCAGTCTTATACAAACTCATTGTATAAGATACCCCCACTCACATGTCTCCACATGAACGATTTAAATCAAATCGTTTGTAACTATTACAAAGTGGGTCGTTTCAATAGTGTTACTAGGATAAGGCACCCAACCTTATCCATATACTATGACTTTTTAAGTTATTTCTTAAACATAATCCTCCCATATGTCAACCACATACTGTTTAAGATTACACTAATAACCTTGGATTTTTCATATAATGGAAAATATTATATTGCAAATAAAATATTCAAAATTATTTTTAATTATTAAATAAATCATTAATTATGAGGCTTTAGGGCATAAATCCCAACAACTTGTCATATAGTGCATAAGCGTGTAACTCTATGTCTATAGTGGAGTGATCTATAGTTAATGAATGAAAATTAATTAATTAAAGAGTTTAATTAATTAATTAATTTTGTATCATTGGAGCTTATAATTTTTATATCCATAAGGTCCCCTTGCTAGCTCATATGAACAAATAGTGATCAATTTCGTTGAGAGAAATTTTGAAATGTTCAAATTAAAATTTAATATATTTGAAAAGTTAAATGAGGCAAAACATATTTATTATATATGATGCATTAAATATTAAAGAAATTATTAAGGTATAAAGATATATTAAAGAAAATATATTTATTAAATTTAAAGTAGATTCAAATTAGGAAGTAAATGTCGTAGGAGAATTTGGAAAGGTTTGAATATGATTCAAATTGGTTAGATAAATATATTTTAATATATTATATATTAAAATATATTATTTAATTATTTTCCCTAAGCCACTATAAATAGGACCCTAGGGGTGAACCATTGAAGGCATTCTATATAAGAGAAACGAACTCTTGAAATTCTCCTCTCATTCATTCTCTCTAGTTTCAAGAAGGTTCCCACAAACCTATTTGGTCCTTTGTCCGAATTATAGTAAGGAAGACTTTGTGGAATTCTTGGAGTTCAACCTCATTGGAGTTGGAGCACAAGGAAAAATAGACCCGCCAGAATATTCTTCAGAATATACAGAGGTATTTATTGCTTAACCTTAATTTTGTGTTTAATTCTAAATAAAATCAAAGTCGATTCAAACGCTGCCGTTGTGAGTTTGATTCAATTATTCCTTCACAATATGCAGTTTATATGTATATAAAACTTGAAACACAAAGGCTAGATTTCTTTAGAACACAACAAGCTCACATGAGATCTGAGTTATGTCAAAGATTGGTAGATGTTATTAATGTAGAAGAAACGAGAGGTGATAAAATAGGAAAGAGAATAGTATTACTTGGTTCTTTTGTTGGAGATCCAAGAGATATGTGACAAAGATACTTAGGTGCAATGGCCTTAGTATAACAGTTTGGAAAACCTGGTGTCTTTCTTAAAATGACATGCAATTCAAATTGAAAAGGAATTTGGGATGACTTTCTACCGAGACAACATCCACTAGATAGACCATATCTCATTTCTCGAGTTTTCAGAGAAAAACTCTAGGATCTTAAAGATGAATTTTTCAAAAAATAAATTTTTGGAAAGGTTGGAGCATATGTTTATGTCATAGAATTTTAAAAGAGAGGATTGCCACATGCTCATATTTTAATTATTTTTCAACGTGGCTACAAAATAACAAATGTTGATCAGTATGATAACTACATTTATGTTGAAATGCCAAAAAAGAATGAAAAACCTATTCTCTCTGAGTTAGTAATCAGACACATGTTTCATTAATGAAAAAAGTTGGTTCCACTATCCAAGACCTTATAGTTCAAAAACTATGCAAGGAAAAAATGCATACCCTATATATTGAAGGAGAAATGATGGAACACAAGTAAGTGTCTAATTATTCCTCAAAAAAAAAAAAAAAGTAAGTGTCTAATTAAATATATTAGTTTTTTTATATTAGATCCATTCAATTTTTAAAATAATTTAATATATTTTTACTTCTTTTATTTCATTTACTGATCAATATTAGGAATGTGATCTTAGATAATGCTTGGGTTGCTACTTATAATCCATATCTTCTTGCAAGATATATTTGTCACCTTAATGTTAAAATTTGTTCGGCTATTAAGGCAGTTAAATATCTATACAAATATATATATATATATATATAGGTCATGGTAGAGAAGCAGTTTCAATAAGAAATGATGATGACAAAAAATTTGTTAATGAGATACAAGACTTTCAAGATGCAAGACGGGTTTCAGCAACAGAAGCACTGTGGAGAATTTTTTACTTTAGGCTGAATGAAATGTATCCTTCAGTTATAAATCTACAATTACATCTTCCAAATCAACAATTGGTTTCATATTGGGAGAACCATAATTTGCAACGGCTTATTGGATTTGAATGTGCTTCCAAAACAATGTTGACACAATATTTTAAATTGTGTCAAACACATGAAGATGCTAGAAAAATTCTTAACAAAGATTTTCCATAATACTATCTATGGGTTAGAAGTGCAAAAAAGAATGGATATCCTGTAAAAAAGGATATGTTATATCTAGAATCAATGAAGCAAATCCAATTAAAGGAGAAAGGTATTGCCTCAAACTTTTACTAAATCATATTGTAGACCCAACATCTTTTCAACATTTGCTAACAGTTGAAGGAAGACAATGTCTTACATTTAAAGAATCATCACAAAAAAAAAAGGATTGCTTAAATCTAATCAAAGTTTGAGAGAGTGCTTAGATGAAGCTACAATTATTCAAATACCATATGCATTTCGAAGGCTTTTTGCTACTTTACTAGTATATTGCGAGCGAATAGAAGTTCGAAGCATTATGGAATCTTTCCTGGGAACATATGGTTGAGATTATAAGGTAAACAACAATTTCATGACTTCCAACCAAATTCAATTAGTCCTTAAAGAGTTAAATTCCTTTTTAGAGTTAATGGAAAAATATGTTGGACAATTTGATAGGGAAGGTCAAAAGGAATGATAGTTTTGTATCGAGCACTTTTAGCCATAGTAAGGTCAAAAGGAATAATAGTTTTCACAACTGCAGCATCTGGAGTAACGACTTCAATTTTTCCCAGAGGTAGAACGTCACATTCTAGGTTCAACATTCCCTTGGAAGCAAATGAAACAATAATGTGCAACATATCAAAACAAAGTGCAAAAGCTGAATTAATTCAAAAGGAAAAACTAATAATTTGGGATGAAGCTCCAATGGAAAATATATATATACAATTGAATCAGTTGATAGAACACTAAGAGGCATAATGGACTGCCCTCAACCATTTGGAGGTAAAGTAATCGTCTTTGGAGGAGCTTTCTGTCAGGTGCTTCCAGTGCTTCCTAAAGGAACAAGATAACAAATAGTTGCAATTAGCTTGAGAAAATCATATATCTGAGATAAAAGGCACAAAATTCAACTCAAAAAAAATAGGAGAGCATTTGATGATACAACATTTGCATATTTTATTTTGTGAGTTGGAAATAGAAAAGAACCTACCATTAAGGATGATATCATTAACTTGCCCGAAGAAATTTTAGTTACAAATTTTGGAAATGAATCCAAAGGGGAATTCATAAGCAAAATATATCCAAATTTAGAACTTCACGCTGGATCAGCAAACTACATAACAAATAGAATTATTTTAGTAACAACAAAGACCATGTAGACAATTTAAATGAAGAATTGATAAAGCTTTTTCCAGGAGAAAGTAGAACTTTCATCAGCTTTGACGAGCAATGGATGACACGAATGCTTACTATGAGGAAGAATTCTTGAATTCCCTACTACCAAATGGAATACCACCACATAAACTTATATTAAAGGTGAACTACATCATTATGTTGTTGAGAAATTTGGATCCTTCCAATGGATTATGCAATGGGACAAGATTGGTGTGTCAATCATTTGGAAAAAAATATTATACATGCTGAAATAGCAACGAAAGTGTTGAATGGAAAATTTCAACCAATCACAATTTGCCACGTCATTATTTATAAATTAATGACAAAATTACATATTATTAAAATTTGAGACTAATTATAAAATGACATGTGTCCCAAATTGAATTTGAGGACAAATATTGGCAAAAACTCAAATAATGTGCCATGTGCCTTTACCATAGCCATTTGATCAAGCCTAAGCTGGTTAAACTGGGTCATATGAAATTTTGGGTCCAAGTTTAAATGATAATTTGGCTCAAAATCTAAAGGGTCGAACCCAAAACAGACAAAGTCCAGTCCAAATAGTTGGGCCCAAATACACTCAAGCCTAAGCCCACATAGAAACTCTATAAATAGAGGAGCCACCTTCATTTGCAGGGGGAAGATTAGACATTCAGAGACGAAGAAGATTGTAGAGGTCAGACATTCAGAGAAGACTAAAGACAGAGTTTAAATCTTCCTGAAGATTGAAGTATGAAGATCTAAAGACAGAGTTTAAATCTTCATGAAGACTAAAGAATGAAATTAACTCTTCTTGAAGATTGAAGATTGAAGATCTGAAGACATAGTTTAAATCTTCCTGAAGACTGAAGAACGAAATTAACTCTTCCTAAAGATTGAAGTCTGAAACTAAAACATCTAGAAGAACTGAAGACTTCAAAGATTAAAAGCTTCATGAAGACCTGAAGACTAAAACAAACTTAAATCTTCTTGAAGACTAAAACTAATTGAAATTCTTTTGACAAGCTGAAGACCTTCACAAAGCTACAAACTGAAGACCTTTAATAAGCTAAAGGATGAAGAGCTTAAAAAAACTAAAAGTCGAATACCTTCAACAAGCTACAAGTTGAAGACCTTTAACAAGCTACAAGACAAAAACCTTCAATACGCTACAAGCTGAAGACCTTGAATAAGCTACAAGCTGAAGACCTTCAATAAGCTAAAAGTCGAAGACTTTCAAGAAACTATAGGTTGAAGACCTTCAATAAGCTAAAATCTTAAGACCTCTAATAAGCTACAAATCGAAGACCTTCAATAAGCTATAAGCTGAAGACCTTCAATAAGTTACAAGCCAAAAGACCTTCAAGAAGCTATAAGCTGAAGACCTTCAATAAGCTAAAAGCTGAAGATCTCCAATAAGCTACAAATAAAAGATCTTCAATAAGCTACAAGTCGAAGACTTTCAAAAAGCTACAAGTCAAAGACTTTCAAAAAGCTACAAGGTCGAAGCTAAAGACTTTTCACAATTTCAAAGTTGGCGATTCAACCTCGAAAATAAGTGTTCCAGCATCGAGTCAAGTATACATATGAGAGAAAGCATCAGATGATCATATATTAAAGATTGTACTCCACTATACTACATAAATCAATACAAATTCAAGTTTTACTCCACGAATTAAATTTCTCCAAAAATCTCGTCAAACAGGAAGATCGTGCGAAGAAACAAGTTATTCTCCCAAGGATACAATTAGGCTTGCCAAATGATGACAGATATCCATTTAAGTTTAAGAGGAAATAGTTCCTTATCTGGCTATGCTGTGCAATGACAATTAACAAAGCACAAAGATAAACAATTCCTAATGTTGGAATATATCTTCCTAAACATGTGTCTTCTCATGGACAACTCTATGTTGCACCATCAAGAGGAATTTCGATGAAGACAACAAAAGTTTGGATCATTAAATTAACTTCGAATCGTACCAAGAATATTGTTTATAAAGAAATTCTTTTTTTATATATGCAAATCCTACAATTTTATTCTTTTTTATCTAAATATTTTTACTTTTTCCAATGCACATCTAATCTATTAACATTTTTCAAATCCTCTCAAAATTAACTTAATACAATACAAACATATATATGCAATATTTAGTATAGACTAAAACTACAAAATTTTACGAGCAATGCACGTGCTTTTTACTAGTATAAATAAAAAGTATGTTTGAGAATGCATAAGAAGAAGTGCTTTCAACGAATTACTTTTATTTATAAGTTATTTTTTATAAAAATATTTAGAGAAAAATACATTTTTGGTCCCTTAGTTTGTAGGAGAGTTTCTATTGAGTCCTTGAATTTCGAACAATCAAGTCCCTTAATTTAGTAAAATAGTTTAATTGAGTCCCCCCACATTAACCACCGTTAATTCTTTAACAGATTGTTGACGTGGAAATTTTTCATATTTTCTCCTTCTCCTCCCCCTCCCCCTCCCCCTCCCCCTCTCTTCATCCCTCATCTTTCTTTTCTTCTTCTTTTTCATTTTTTACATAAATCCTAATAAGGCTCACCCCCTAACTTAGCTCATAACTCCAATTGCTTTATTGCCTCTCTTTTGGATGAACAAACACAACTAAGACCAAAAGAGGACAGGGAAAAAACAAAAAAAAAAATCCAAACTTAGATTATCTCCTTTGCGGTTCTTTCTTCTTCTTTTTCATTTTGCAGCTGCCAGATTTGGGTAAATTTCAGGGGAGTTGAAGAGGCTGGTAGCGGCGGAGACGAGGGTTGGAGGTAGTGGAGCAGAAGGTGATATACAGAGGGAGAGAGGGAAAATGAGGAGTATTTGAAGGCTTGTGGACTAAAAAAACAGATCTGAAAAATGAAAAAGAAGAAGAAAAGAGAGATGAGGGAGGAAGAAAAGGGAGAGGAAGGGGAAGGGAAGAGAGAGAAAGAAGAAACGGGGGGAGAAAGGAGAGGGGAAGGAGAAAGAGAATGATAAGGGTTTTTTTTAATAATTATTTTTATTATTTTAATATTAAAAGTTGCCATGCAGCAATCTGTTAAAAAATTAACGCTGGTTAACGTGGAGAGACACAATTGAACTATTTTACCAAATTAAGGAACTTGATTGTTCGATTTTGAAAATCAGGGACTCAATAAAAACTTGCCTACAAACTGAGGGACCAAAAATGTATTTTTTTCAAACGTAAAATAATATATTATTCAATTCTATTATACTTTAATGTATTAAAACTGCCTATGATAAATTGGAGGAGTCTTTTGAATAATAAATATTTATTGAGCTCAACAATTGTAGTTGCAGAAATGAAGATCGAACCATCTGCTTTGAAATGGATTGACAACGTATTTAATAGAAGTTATATTGAATAGGAACTCAAAAAAAAGTTATATTGAATAGAGAGATAAAATGGAAAAATAAATTGCACCTTATAAAGGTATTTATATATTTATCCTACATCAGACACCTGTCCATTTACATCAATACATATAATATAAAATATTGACTTCATCAAGACGCATAAAATACAGAAACTGCCAATTTTTTGGTCATAAGACATTAGTTGCAGACCATACAAATTAATTGTCCTTATCGATGGATCTTTCAAGAGGTGAAAATCTAATTGATATGTCAAAGATCAATGAGTATTTAAAGAGAATATGGATCGAAGGAGTAAAATTGAGGCATAATAAAACTATATTTTGATACTGCTTTTAACATGGTGAAAAAGAAACACTCTCATGATACAAATATTTTTCTAGAATCGTCATATTTTAGGGCAACATAAAAGTGTTTTTTTTATTATAAAAAAAAAAAAGCTGAATGTGTCATATTTTAGGGCAACATAATTTTTTTTATTTTAAAAAAGACTAAATTATAGAAAATACCTCTGAACTTTGCCCCTCATTTCAATAACACCCCTAAACTTTAAAAAGTTTCATTAATACCCTAGATCTTTCAAAAAAAATTCAAAAATACCCTTACAATTATGTTTTGGATGAAAAACGTTGAAGTTTCATTAATACTCTTGACCTTTCAAAATTTTCAAAAATACCCTTACTGGAAAAGGTTTCTTCTTCTTCTTCCTCTCTCCATAAATCCTTTCCCAATGAAAATTAATGAGAAACTTTGCTTATTTATGTATTTATAGACCAAAAGTTTTCTTCTCATTCAACATAGCATCCTAAGAGCCTAACCAAATTCTTATGTTGAAGCTTCAAGATGACTTTCGCTTCATTCTTAAATTCTTTATGTTCTTGACTTGATTTTGTTGATAGTTTTTTCACTACTATTTCCTCACCATTCACTACCCATCAACTTTCCTTGAATCCATTGTAGGCACAATAAATGAAAACATTGTGATATAGTGGTTCTAACACTTCTTAAATATTTTAAAAAAATCACGTATCAAACTTTTAATTAATTAACATTGTAAACTGGATCAAACATGTCTTCTTCAAGTTTATTAGCATTTGAAAACTCGTATATAGCAATATCTAGAGTATACAAACAAAAGTAATACATATCTCTCCATCATTGTCTTGATTTGTTGCATTCAAGTGTTTCCTCCTCGAACTAAACTTAAGAGAATATAGAAAATACAATATTCAAAATGAATGGTAGAAAGATAATATGAAAACAATATAACTTATTTAGAAAAGAAAACTAGGGAAAAAAATAAAGGTCATCAAATACCATCAATTTGACCAAATAAGCTCAAAAAACCAAAATCCATGACCATAACCCTCTATCCTAACTCTCCAAATACAAAAGAAAAAAAGAAATTTAATCCTCTCTTCCTTCACCACCCATTCATCTTAATTAAAACTCACATTAATCTTTTGCTTATCACTAACACACACAAATAGAGAACAAAAAGAAAAAGAAAAAAATCATCCCACTTATCTTCTTTACACTTTTAAAAGAGAAAGCTCGATTTCAAACTCTATTTTCATCCAGTGTTCTATTGCACATAGCCTTTATAAGCAAAGTTTCTCATTAATTTTCTTGCAAGAAAAATTTGGAGAGAGAGAAAGAGGAAACATTTTCCACATATGGTATTTTTGAAATTTTTTTATACGTCAAGAGTATTAATGAGACTTTTAAAGTTCAAGAATATTATTGACATGAGAGACAAAGTTTAGAGGTATTTCCTATAATTCAGCCTAAAAAAAGGCTGAATGTGACTTAAAAAGTGTTTTGTGAGGAACCATCTCTAAAAAATACTTTTAAGAATATATAACCAAACATCAAAGATTTTCCACCAAGTATTTTTGCTACAAACACTCATTTTAAAAGCACTCTCAAACCCAAGCGTTGCCGCTGAAATTATATATACATCACCTGTGAGGGAAGCTCTTAAAAGACGACATAATTGGAGACTCAACCGTTTGCAGAAAATAAGAAGCTTTTCCACCATGCCCACACAGAGAGAGAGAAGCCTTCCCTCCCATCCAACCTAAGCATTAAAAACCATTACCTACTATAGTAATAGTACAGTGGTTTTTAATAAACATGCCAAATCAGTGACATTTTCAACCTGCTCCAAGTGGCAGACAGCTAATAAAACAAAAACTAAACTATATTCAATTCAACCTTATCTATCTTCTCAAAACGCCTAGAAGAATGAACAAAACAACACATTTCAAATACTCTACCAAAACTCTAATATCCAATACCCACCAAACATGTGAAATAAGGTAGAAGCCATAAGTCAAAAACTACTACTAACTATAGATGTATTTTTGTTTATAATCAACTTTAATCACGTTTTTGCTAAACGAGATAAAAATGTCAATAAGAAATTGAAGAAAGATTTGTTTTAGTCAACCAAACTGAACTTTAGACAAGGAAAAGCTGAAAGTAAAGGTGCACTGCTGCCAGAATTCTCAGACCCATTAAGACAACATAACAATCAATTTTGACATGTTCAATTTGCTTCAGATTAAGATAACATGGGTACCTAAGTTAAGGTCAAGAGTGAGGATCAGGCTGCAGTGAAATTGATGGATGCAAGAAGAATAACAAGTAAATCAAATACCTAATGAGTTCAACAAACTGTAGATCAAAAGAACCTTACTATCATGGAAAAGGAAAGGACATGTACATAAAGTAAAGATGAAACAAGAAGTTGATAATGCAATAGTCACATAAAGAAAATGCTAAAACTACGACAGAATTGGCATCTGACCATGAAGAAGCTGCATACACAACGTCCAGGAAAGTTAAATGCCAACGTTCATATTTTAACAGAATAGAGTTTCATACCATGTGATCATTATACAAGTAATGAATATGTAAACCATGCCATGGTTAGTTGTAATTTCATGAAAGTAAATTTCTTAAGTCTTTCTTGTTGCTTATCCTATGTAATGCAGGGCCTTCATGTGTTAAATATGCAATGCATGACTTTAATAAGCATTTATGAATCTATTCACGTACATACAACTGGTATATATTTTTGCTTCCCGCAATATCTTTGGAATCATTGATGACAATGCATAAAATTCCCATCAACTAAACTTTTTACCTTCTAGCATCTTCGGGACTTGATAACAAATAGGGTGAAGCCATTCTTTGGCATTTACATTCCTTTTATATGCCTAGTAAGAGAGAAACTGGAAGAACAAATATAGGGACAAACACTTTTTTCATGATAAAATTTTAAGGAATAAGGGAGTTAAGCACAAAAGAAATGGGTACAGTTAATGGAAAGAGCTCCATGTATGATGATGCAAACCAGCAAAAGAAGAAACAAAACCAAGAAAATACTATACAGATTAGCAAACAAAGAAACATATCGACTATTTTAACATTTTTAGTCTGGAATATGAGTAAATGTCATCGAATGCCAAATTTGACTTGCAGTCGTCAAACTCATGTATAAATGTCCTCTTGTTTCTGTCTAACCAAAACACCAACTAAACACCAGAATAACAGAATTCCAAAAGAGCACTCTTCTTCAGGTTGAAGCTTACAGCTTCAAGTAAAGAACAAGAAACATAAAACTGAAAAAGAAGTTTGAACCAAACTTCCTTCACAAATAGAAAGTAGAAAGAAATTAGCCAAGATTCAAAATGGCATTTAACAGAAAGTAAAGAATCTTCCTTCGTTAGATATCAAATAAACCGCGACAACTTAACACAAAAAGCCAAAGAAGGTGTATGAACTTGAAAATATTAAGGATCTATTAATGATAATGAATAAGAAGTAGAAAGGAATTTCAAACAAATGGCTGAAAGAAAACACTTAAATAGAATCAAGAGCCCAGCCTCCAATCACCATATGGGATTAATGATGGTTGCATTGTGTCTATACTGATTAAAAACTCGAGAAGTTCTTCGAAAGGAAAGATTCCACTCAAGATTCAACTCAGCTAAAGAAGAAATTAGATAAACCACGTTCCATAGAAATGATATAAAACCTGGTACAATAGAGAGTAAAATACACCCACGCCCACCCGCATTTATGGTGAAAAAATTGCAAGGGACAAGTGCAACTTATTAAATCAATCAATCACCAGCCCCATCTCAAGCAATGCACAAAGGGAAAAATAATGTAGAGTGAGCATTAATATTTATCTTTGATACATAAGAGAAACCATTTCCTGCGTGCGTACATAAGAGAAACAATAATGGAAGGAAAACAAAGAACAAGTCAACAATATCAATGATCAGATTCGCAACTAAACATAATCAAAGAACACAAACCATAAGAAGATACACGAAATGCAATCCCCCAATGCATCCCCAAGTTTCATCAGACAAACAAAACGAACAAACAACAAAAAAATTTACAATCTCACGCATCTAATTTCCATTGGGTATAAATATATATATCAATAAGTTTACAAGAGAGAAACAACATCCAATAGAATACAACAGAGGAAATCAATCGGAATGGGAATTGTAATCATAGGTATCGAGGTCGTCGGAATCGGAATCGGAAGAGGAAGAGGAAGAAGAGGAGGAGAGAGAGGGAAGGCAGAGGGAGGAGAGGAGGGAAAGGGAGATACGGCGAATATGGCGAAAAGGGAAACAGAAGATGAGGTAAAGAACATGGTGGCTGCTGAAGCGCTCGGGATTACAGGCAATGTATTGACAGAGATCGGCAGAAAGATTGGCGACCCAAAGAACGAGAGGACTGTTCAACACCATGGCTGAGCTTCGATTGAGAAATGAGAGAAGGAATTTGGGACCTGGTTTGTTGGTTGATCGCACCACCAAGCTTCAACTCCCGACGCCGCAGGGACGACTCCAGAGCCTCCTTTTTCGCCGCCGGGGGATTGGATGAAATTGGACTTTTTCCCCTTTTCTTTTTTGTTTTCTAAAATTGTCCTTACATCAACTATAGATAATAAATATTTTTAGATTTATTCTAACTTGGTATAGTAATATTTTTGTTTTTTTGGTTTAAATTCAACTTTTAATTTATTCAATTTTAGTCTCTAAACAAAGTTCATTTTAGTATCTAGACTTTTAAATTTATTTTGATTTGATTCTTGAACTTTTTAAAATATTTATTTTAGTTCATGAACTTTCAAAAAAATAACTAATGACTTATCTTTCAACGAGTGTACAACATGCTAATATGAGCATGATTTTGAGCCAAATAAATTAGGAACAAACATTAGGCAAAGTGGATTTAAGGTATAAAAATAACATAACAAGGGCCAAAATAGTTGTTTGTTAAAAGTTTAATGACTAAAATAGACATTTTGAAAGTTTAGGGACTAAAAGAAAGCAAACTTGAAAGTTTAAGAACTAAAATAGACATTTTAAAGTTTAAGGACTAAAATAGAGAAAACTTAAAATTTAGGGACTAAAATGAGATTTAAACCTACATTTTTTTGGAGAAATTATGGCATATGGGCCATTAAGACATCCAAACTCCAAAAATGTCTAAATTTAACAAAATTTACATAATCCATTAAATACTACTTTTATCTTACCAAAATACCCTTACGTGTATTTAATGGAATCTAATTAAATATATGATTTTCTTTTATTGTTTATTAATTTTACGGATTCTAATTTTGGAAGGTCAATAACATAATAAATGAGTTAATTAAACATATAATAAAAAGACAAATCAATTTGATTGATTTTTTGAAAATTGTATCCAATTTTTTCACAATATTCCATATATGTTCTTTTCTAAAATTAATTAGCATGTAAACCACATTCAAATTTCATTTTTTATTTTCCATTGTTGCATTTTTTGTCAACTTCATCACCCATTTCATCATATTGCAGTCAAAATTCATCCACCATTTCTTCACCATTGAAATAAACAGAATTCTTCAATTAGGTTTTCTTTTTTAACCAAATTTCTTCAATTATTCAATTTTATTTCAAACCTCACTGCTCATTGTTGGCCGAATATGAGTACGTAGCGTCATCCATTTTTTATTCATTTTTACGTATTTTCATTTTCTACACTGTTTGCCTATTTTATCATTAAATGAGGATGGGAAACAACCAATTTGCCAAAAGGATTAATTCTGGATTAAAAAAAACACAAGGAAATTCAAAGATCAACTAACTTCAATAAGAAATTACAAGGAAAATAAGAGGAAAACAGTAGTTAAAAGTTCTAAAATTAAATAATAGAATGAAAAATTACAATAAACTAAGAATTTGAACATAAACTAAATTACACTAAAACTCGTCGCTCTTAGCTCAATCGAACAAGGAATTGTTCTTAACCACCACCAACTTTTGTTGCAATAGGATTGATGGAGAGCTCGAGGACTAGAATGTAGAAGAAAATTACAGTAGCAACTAATGAAAAATGAAAATAAAAAATACAGTTGTCTTCCAAAAAACCCAAAGACAAAAATGCAAATTCTTCTCAAAAAACGAGCTCTCTCTTCACGGCTTCTTCTCCATAATTTATAGGGACTTTGTGCTAGAGTTTCCTTCTTGGTTGATGGACAAATATAACTAAGGCTTCAACTGAATTCGTGGGTATTTTCCTTCTCGAAATCCCTTGATTTGCGTTTTCATTAATTTCCAGATCTGTCGAAATTGCAATTGCAATTTTGCTGCATTCTACAAAAATCTGCACCAAAGTATTAAGTAAGTTCGGTTTTTCTTCTCTTTTCTTAACTAACTTCTTCCAACAATAATTTAATTAACTTCAACCCTTCTCTTACCCTTTTATCAAATAATATGAATAAAACTACAAGCATAACCAAGTTTAAAGGCCAAATAATCCTCATGAATGAGAATTATCAGCACATCTCCGTCGTCATTTGCCATTTCATCCTGCAATTGTATTCTATTATGCTTTTTAACCATCAAACTTAAAATCTTTTTTACACATAATGTTTTTGTACTTACATTTACTTCCTCTGCATCATGCATTTCTTCATCAACACCCTCATTCTTTCTACTTGGTTTCATTGCACTGAGCATGCACTCCATATTCTCAATGATTCAATTTAGAATATTTGATTGTTATGTTGGTGTACCTGATAGGAATGAACACTCATTCTGCGGCAGAAGCATTGAATCATCTTTGATTTTACTTAGAATTAAACAAAAACTAAGGTTAAGCAATAACTACCTTTGTATATTATGAAGATATTTCTGGTAAGTCTTTAATCTTCTAGCTCCAACTCCAATGAGGTTGAAACTTCAATTCCTTAAAGCCTACTTGCTATGACTCGAACACAGGACCAAGACTTGAGAGAACCTCTTGAAAGAAAATCCACAAGGGATTGAAGAGTCAGAGGTCTAGAGAGAATTCTTTAATTCTCTATTGAAGAGACGTGTGCTATAATGACTCAACCAAATGATCCTATTTATAGAGACTTGGGGCAAATGATAAGTAACTCTTAGGAATCGACCTAACAACCTTGCTAACGAACAAGACCTTTAGATCTAAAACCCAAAACCCCCAAAATCAAGATGATTTCATCCCAAGGAAGAAGATAGAACCGGATTTACCTTGTTGATCAAATATCTCAAGGCAAGAAAACTTGTTTGAGATTCGAATCACTCCACAAGCAAGATTGATCAATTCAAGCTTGAATGATTCTAAGCATGCAACTTAAACTACATAGAATTGCAAAGAAACATAGCTCTAGGCTAAAAGAAAGCACAAATGCTCTTTTTACTACATTTTTCAAGTTCTTCTTTTTTTACAAGCAATACAACTTCCTTTTATAGGCAAGGAATGAGTACATTAACAACCCAACCACCTCATTAAATGGGCTTCCCAACTACCCTCATTAATTGAACTTCCCAACCACCTAATTAATGAGTTTCCCAACTACTTCATTAAAGTAGTCTAACAACCTAATTAAATGGATTACAAGATTTGGTTTGGACTTTTAATGAATACAAAATGGAAACCATATTTGAATACTAAAGCCATAAAGGTTTGATCTCCATGATAATGGTTTGATCTCCATGATCCTTATCATTTTGGTTGACTTTGACTTTTGTGATGTGATCTTGATTGTCAAGGGAATTCATATCAGCAAATCTTTGGCACAATTAAATAATATATTTTTTAATATCTAATATATTAAAATACATATATTTGATCTATTTGAATCTTATTCAAATTTTTTAAATTCTCCTACGATATTTATTTCTTTATTTGAATCTTATTCAAATTTTATAAATATCTTTTCTTTATTGTATCTAATATATATTAATTATTTTAATATTTAATGTATCAAATACAATAAATATATTTTTCTCTTTTATATTTAATATATCTAATATATTAAATATTAATTTGAACATTTCAAAAAAAAAATTCAACTAATTTGATCTTTTAGTGTTACTATGAGCTAGCAAGGAGACCTTATGGACCTATAGATTATAAGCTCCAATGATACAAAAATAATTAATTAAACTTTTTAATTAATCAATTTTTATTCATTAACTTTAGGTCACTCCACTATAGACCTAGAGTTGCACTCTTATGCACTGTAGGATAAGTTGTGTCTATAGATATAGCCATTACATGCAAGTCGATCGTTCACGAGTTGTTCGTAATTAGAGTTAGGTCAAAAATCCGTTTTACATCCTGCACCTTAAGTACCACTGATCCTCTAATGAACAATTTTTTTATGATCCAACCATAAACTAAGTCCCTCTCGGGCCAATGAGAGGGTGGGGTCCCATTGTTCAAGTCTCAAAATAAGCATTTAAGGGAACTACTCATCTACTTACCTTATATGGGAATGAGTGAATTCCATCTTGTAAGATTATGTTCCCAACTCCCTATTTGGTCATGTCCCCAAAATGGTAGGTTTATTAAATTAGCTACAAAAGCCACTCTCACCTATGCAAATCAAAAAACAAGCCCTCACTGGCAGGAGTTCATAACTCACTCAAGATTAAGATCGAGTCACTTATGATCATCCTAATGAAATATTAATCTTCTCAATTAATGGATTTATTAAGAGAGATCAAATATTTTGTGGTCCAATCTTATACAAACTCATTGTATAAGATATCCCCACTCACATGTCTCCACATGAACGATTTGGATCAAATCATTTGTAACTATTACAAAGTAGGTCGTATCAATAGTGTTACCAGGATAAGACACTCAACATTATCCATATACTATGATCCTTTACGTTATTTCTTGAATATGATCCTCCTGCATGTCAACTACATTTTGTTCAAGATTACACTAATAACCTTAGATTTTTCATATAATGGATAATATTATATTGTAAATAAAATAATCAAAATTATTATTAATTATTAAATTAATTATTAATTACGAGGCTTTAGGGCATAAATCCCAACAATCTCCCACTTGCACTAAAGTTGGCGAGACATATATCCTAGGGCATACTCTATACCCAACATGTTCTCTCACTTGCCCTAGCAAAGATGCACTTTAGCCTGAAGAGTCTTTTATATAGATTCAAATGACTGTCATTAAAAGCCATCTTGGTCACAACCATGATGCTTTCTCTCTCTTAATATGATTTTCTATACATTAGTGTTTTTTAATTTCCTTAATATTAATCTTTGCATCACTATTATCATAATAAAGAAGATAAACTAAATCATATCTGAAATACCTTTCAGATTTTTAAGGAACTATTATAGTTATACAAGTTCTTTTGTTGCTTTAGAAGCAATAACATTAAACTTGTATACCTTGCTCCACCACTTAGGGCAAAATTTATCTTAACATAGATTTTCCCAAATCTTTGTAAGAACTAATGAATCTTGTAAGGATAAAATCTTTAATTCCAAAAATTTCTCATTATCCATAGATAATTTGAGGAAGTTTTTAATTTTCTTTGAATGGTCATACCATTCGTTTAACTGATATTATGCTAACCAACTGTATATTGGGGATATTCTACACTTCCCTCAGTACTTTCATCCTACAATATATTACACAATTGACAAGATTAATGTACGTTGAATTACAATAATAATTATTATAAATATAATATATACTTAAAATACCTTAGATCTTATTACAACTGGATCATTTTTTTCGTTTTCATTTCTTGGTTTTTTACTTGAACATCCTAATAATCTTTGACTCCTCCTTCTGTTAATATCTGAAATTTTTTTAATCTTCACCATTTTCCTAAGACAACACTACCTATTAATCTTTTGATACCCCAAATGTTATGAAACAAGTATATCAAAAGTAATATGAATTAAATATTTCATACTGCATATTTGTAAAATTATACTAAATGCTTTATGAAGCATATAAATAATAGCACATAAATAAAGATATTTCATACTTCTCTAATATCATATATAAATCCAATTCAATAAAAATCATACCAGATGAAACATATTTCTCATACCATTTACTAATGAGATGTCATATCCAATAATTTTCATTTAGAACCATAAAGGATTCAATTATCCCAACTCCACAATTTCAACAATGTTAATTAAAACATGTTCTTCATACCCTTAACAATTAAAATTCATACCCAATATACACTCTGTTCATTCACAAGCAGTTAAAATTCATACCAAAAAATATTCATTCCCAAACATGAACATTTCCGTTATTCCAGCGCAACATTTTAAACACTGTTAATTAAAACATATTTTTCATTCATACCCAATATTCGTCATTCATAAGCGATTAAAATTCATACCCAATGTTCATTCACAAGCAATTAAAATTCATACCAAAAAATATTCATTCCCAAACATGAACATTTCTGTTATTCCAGTGCAACATTTTAAAATACCCTTAATGAATGAAATTCATACCCAATATTCGTCATTCACAAACATGAAGTTTCAGTTAGAAACCACCAATTTACACGTTGTTCATTCTCAAGCGAATAACATTCATACCCTAATACTTCATTCAAAAAAATTCATTTTACAAAACTGAAAAACATATTGCAGACATTCACAAGCGAACTCATACTCATTCATTCACAGACACTAGCACTCGAAAACAGAATGTTTAAAATCGAAAGTGATTAGTAGGGATTTGAACATGCAATAGTATGAAAAATACTCATTTTAAAGCACTTACCTCAGTATATTGATTGGTATGGTATGAAATCGTTCGACATGCAAATTAAAAATCAAGCAACATACTTCAGTGTAAATGGTGCTTCAACAAATCTTCCTCGTCTGTGGTATGAAATCAGAACGACACGATGAAGAAACCCTAGCTCGGTGGCGACCTCCCTCTTTTTTGGTATGAGATCGACAATGACTTTTAGGGATTAGAGAGAAATTTGGTCGATTTTTTTGGAGAAGAAGGTGGTTATTGTTTAGATAAGAGTGGTGCCCAATTTTAGGATTTTTTTTCAAATCCGTAAATCGAAACGTTTTTGCTGTATTTCTTTCTTTTTTTTGACATTTAGGACACCTGTCTTGAAAGCAGGGGTAAAACTGTAAATAACAATATATTAATCCTAAATGGGAGTACAAGAGTGTAAATTATGGAGGAATTGGACAGTTTTGGAATATAATGGGCTATTTAGGCCCATATATGATATATGAAACTCTTTTTTTTAGTCATGGACGTTATTTTTAATTTTGTCCTTATTGTTTAAAACATTTTAATTTAGTCTCTTTTATTTATTTTTTTTTATTATATTCTTATTCACACAAAATTTTGGAGAAATATCATTTGTAGAAATGAAGTTAAATATATTTTAAATTTTAAGCAGCTTCAATCTCTAGATTTTGGATTAAAATTTTATTAGCAGGAATTAAAAATTGTGTAGCAATATAATTTATTTTAAAATTAGAGTAGTATTTAACGAATGTGTTAGATTTTCATCAGCATGTTGACGTTTCTATTTTCACATGTCCATGGATTCTATAACGCCTCAACATCTCCTGCAACCTAACCACATCACCAATTGCATTGTTTCGTCATTGTCAACACAGTGGTTCGACAATGCCAAGGGCAGATGAGAAAACTTATGAGCTGTTTGGGGCAAGGGTTATAATAACCCGTGTTATAATAATCTGTGGAGTACTCTGCATCCCAAACACTGACTATTATAACCCCAGACTAAACAACTCTGCATTTGAAATAATATTATATTATTTCACAGACTATTATAACCCACAGACTATTATAACTCATGTTATTATAACTCACTCAGTGTCCCAAACAACCTTTTATTGTCTATGTATCGAACCAACCTTTCATGTGAACCGAAAACGGTCTGAGACCCGATCCGAATGGCCAGTGAATCAGAGCCGAAACGCAGAGTCTCGGAAGGGATGAAACTGAGTTTCACGGGCAAGTAAAGTAAAGCGAATCACATGTACCAAGTGAGAGCATCATTCAGAGGGTTGTAAAGTCGTACGATCGAATTCGAAGCCGCAAAATCGCTACAGCCTCTGATGAACTCCTAAGGCACAATCTTCCCCGCTGATTTCTTCGAACTCCCAAGGCAATTATTCCTTATTGTAGAACACCATCACAAATCCTAGTTCCGAATTTCTGTTCTTTCAACCCACGCCCCCAATTTTCTGTTCTTTCAATTCTAATAAATCAATTATAATTTTTTTTTTTTGCTAAAATCATTATTTCTAAAATCACTCCCAAACATGCTTTAAAATAATTATTTCAAATTTTATGTTTTCAAATAAAAATTATTCTTTGTTTACTTGAAATTGCTTGTTAAAAATATCAGAAGAAATAATTATTATAACAAATTATATTGAGAAAGTGTTATATATAATTTTTTTACAATGATGTTTACGTTGAACTATTCATTGGGTTATACTCTTGGTTAATCTCGTATGGTGTGAAATGAATTTTGTGCTATGTGTAAATAAGTAATTTTTTTACAATGATGTTTACGTTGAACTATTCATTGGGTTATACTCTTGGTTAATCTCGTATGGTGTGAAATGAATTTTGTGCTATGTGTAAATAAGGATGTGTTTGCGCGAAACTTTAAAATATCAACTGAAATATGCGCTATCTACACATAATAATTGTCACTTAGGAAGCTAGCGTAAGTGTACACTAGTTCCTAATAAGTAATATATGGAAAGTACTCTAAGATTGTTGTATCCACAGGAAAATTATGCAACTCAAATAACTCAAAATGTGCAGTACAAGATCGAAACAAGTAACAAAAATGATTGATTGTGTTGGAATGCGGTAATGTAAAATAAACAAGGAAAATAGAAAATTACAAGAAAGACAAAGAATAGAAATCTTACAATCAAACAAACAGTGAGTGAACAGAAGAGAAGGACAGACTCGGGTCACAACTACTCTAATCATGCGTTTACACTTTTACACTAACACAAACTTCTATCTATTGATCGTTGGATTAAGGTAGGTTTTACTAAAAAATGTTACACTCTTTCGAGTTGCTGCTTTGAGGACTAAAAGACTCCTTAAATATATGTCTATATCAAAAAGCATTATAGGAATTAAACTCATAACCCCTTTTATACCCTATGAGAGATTCGGGGATTTTGTACGGATGACCCGTTTTCCAGCGTTTTAATGACTGATGACCTGCGTTCTGAAAATAATGAAATATGACTCATTCTGACATGTCATAGCGCGCAAAATTACACATGAGGGTAGTATGAGACGGTTTTGCTTGTTCACGCTCTCGTAGGCGGAAACGCTATCGCTCTAGCTCTCTCGCTCTCGTTCAAATGAATGGTTGAAAATCTGGAGAAAAAAAAAGACAAGAAAAAATTACGTTAGCGAAGAGCTAGAGCAGCAGAGCTAGAGCGAGAGCGAGAACGAGCTAGAGTGAGAGCAAGAACAAGCTAGAACAAGAGAGAAAAAAAGCTAGAGCGAGAGGGAGAAAGAGAACGAGGGAGAGCGAGAACGAGCTAGAACGAAAGTGAGAACAAACTAGAGCAAGAGAGAAAACGAGCTAGAGAGAGAACGAGCTAGAGCGAGAGTGAGAACGAACTAGAGTGAGAGCTAGAACAAGCTAGAGCAAGAGAGAAAATGAGCTAGAGCGAGAGCGAGAACTAGAGAGCTAGAGTTAGAACAAGTATGAGAGTACGATGCCCTCACGGTAATTTGGACGGGATGCAGAGTACGGAAAGGGTCATATGTCATTAATTTCAAAACATGGGTCAAATGACATCGATGCGCGTGAAAATGAGTCTTCTGTGCAAATTTCCCGAGAGATTCTCTTATGTCTAAGGTGAATTTGGAACAATTGTTCTTTCACTCTGTTTGGTATTCTCACACACTCTTACCCTTTCAATATTAGACCATGCTATTTTTTCTTAATAGAAATGTAAATATATGAATAGTTCATTAGGAGCCTTGTTATAGAAATTTAGCTCATCATTGGGTTGGTCTCATACAAGATAACAAAAAGATTCATGATTAACAAGTAAAACTAAGAAGAGAAGAAATATAATTCGAATTCAGCCTTCTAGATCTATAAAGATCCAATTCTTGATGGCTTTTCTTCTTCCTCCTTCGGTTATCGTCTTCTTCTTTAGCTCTAGGTATCTTTTGATTCCTTCAGTTGGTCCCTCTTTCTATGCAACACCTTCGTCTTTTGGTTGGAGACGGGCAATATCTTACTCCGTTTCTTCACTGTAGAAAATAGCTCAGTTGCTTCTCTGCTTGCAATCACCGAAAATCGTTCTGCTGAGCTTTCTTTATTGCAAGAATTCTCTTATGTAGCAAAAAATATGAACTAAGCTCCTTTCTCAAATGGTCTCTGATAGCATGTAATTATGCTATCTTATTTCCTATTATTTGTAACGACCCTACTAACTAAACAGACTAACGCAGAAGCACAACTGAGTTATCCCGTTCATGCCCAAAATTTCGACAATATAACGACATAACTGCAAGGAAACCAAAATTTTACAAGGACGTGAAAGGGATATCAACACTTCTATATTTCATAGCTACTACTCAACATCCACCAAACTACGAATAACATGCTAAGGCAACCAACAAACACGAGATCTAAGAAATTTTACTGAAATAGGTAACAAAAGAAATTTAAGATTTACAAGCCAACCACACGACAAGAACCAAGACACAAAACTAAACACTAAATATAGGGAGGGACTTCGATGATGTCTCCATAGCCTCATCAAGTCCTCGCCTCCGTCACCTGCCT
Source organism: Trichosanthes truncata (assembly GCA_033996785.1). Taxonomy (NCBI): domain Eukaryota; kingdom Viridiplantae; phylum Streptophyta; class Magnoliopsida; order Cucurbitales; family Cucurbitaceae; genus Trichosanthes; species Trichosanthes truncata. Next base: position 27,436,320 of record JAWPNB010000003.1, on the reverse strand, counting down.
TGTGGTTGTGCACCATCTGCAAAGATACAAACAAAGTAGCAAGAGTGCGTATAAACATATTCAGTAAGCAGCCTACTTAAAGTTCCGAAGTTCAACACCATACAAAGGACTCTACCCTAACTCACCGGCTCCTGCTTAATCTCAAACATTCATTTTAGTTAGCTAAGTGCCTACTCACTTTACCCCAAGCCCATCCCTCTCTGATATTGCCTCATGCTATACCTGTGAGTCATGTATCCTAGGTCCAATGTAGTGAAGGAAAGCAACCACCATGCTCGAAATGGTGGGGAATCGCCCCTAAGCTTGCATATCAAATGGAGGAAAGCAACCCTCATTCTAAACACAGTGGGAGAATCGCCCCCTAAGCTAGCATACTGAATGAAGGAAAGCAACCCTCATTCTAAACACAGAGAGGGAATCGTTCCCTAAGCTAGTACAACTCAGTGAAGGAAAGCAACCATCTTGCTAATCACAATTGGGGAATCACCCCCAAGCTAGCACAACTCGGTGAAGGAAAGCAACCCTCAAGCTAATCACAATGGGGGAATCACCCCCTAAGCTAGCACAAGAAAAAAGGGAAAGCAACCCTCATGCCCAACATTGTTGGGATTTATGCCCTAAAGCCTCATAATTAATAATTTATTTAATAATAATAATAATTTTGATTATTTTATTTGCAATATAATATTATCCATTATATGAAAAATCCAAGGTTGTTAGTGTAATCTTGAACAATATGTGGTTGACATACGAGAGGATCATGTTCAAGAAATAACCTAAAGGGTCATAGTATATGGATAAGGTTGGGTGCCTTATCTTGGTAACACTATTGATACGGCCCACTTTGTAACAGTTACAAATGATTTGATCCAAATCATTCATGTGGAGACATGTGAGTGGGGGTATCTTATACAATGAGTTTGTATAAGACTGGGCCACGAAATATTTAATCTCTCTTTATAAATCCGTTAATTGAGAAGATTAATATTTCATCAGGATGATCATATGCGACTCGATCTTAATCCTGAGTGAGTTATGAACTCCTGCCTGTGAGGGCTTGTCCTTTGATTTGCATGGGTGAGAGTGGCTTTTGTAGCTGATTCAATATGCCTACCATTTTGGGGACTTGACCAAATAGGGAGCTGGGAACATAATCTCACAAGATGGAATTCACTCCTTCCCATATAGGGTAAGTAGATGAGTAGTTCCCTTAAGTGCTGATTTCAGGACTTGAACAATGGGGCCCCACCCTCTCACTGGCCCGAGAGGGACTTAGTTTATAATTAGATTATAAACAGATTGTTCATTAGAGGATCAGTGGTACTTAAGGTGCAAGATGTAATTAGGGGTAAAACGGACTTTTGACCGAGCTGTAATTACGAACAACTCGTGAAGGATCGACTTGCATGTAATGATTATATCTATGGACACAACTTGTCCTATAGTGCATAAAAGTGCAACTCTAGGTCTATAGTGGAGTGACCTATAGTTAAGTAGACCTAGAGTTAATGAATGAAAATTAATTAATTAAAGAGTTTAATTAATTAATTTTGTATCATTGGAGCTTATAACCTGTAGGTCCATAAGGTCCCCTTACTAGCTCATAATAACACTAAAAAGATCAATTTAGTTAAAAGAAAATTTTGAAATGTTCAAATTAATATTTAATTTGAAGTGTTCAAATTAATATTTAATATATTAGATATATTAAATATAAAAGAGGAAAATATATTTATTGTATTTGATACATTGAATATTAAAAATAATTAATGTATATTAGATACATTAAAGAAAAGATATTTATTAAATTTGAATTGGATTCAAATTAGGAAATAGATGTCGTAGGAGAATTTTAAAGGTTTGAATAAGATTCAAATTGGTTAGATAAATATCTTTTAATATATTAGATATTAAAATATATTATTTAATTATCTTCCCTAGACCACTATAAATAGGACCCTAGGGGTGAGCCATTGGGCATTCTACACAATACACATCTCCTAAAATAGAGAGAATTAGAGAATTCTCTCTAGACCTCTTTCTCTCCAATCCCTTGTGGATTTTCTTTCAAGAGGCTCCCACAAGCCTTGATCTTTTGTTAGAGTCATAGCCAGGAAGACTTTGTGGAGGAGATAAAGACCCGCCAGAAGAATCTCCATATTTGGAAGGTATTTACTGCTTAACCCTTGCATTTTAGTTTAATTCTAAATAAATCAAAGATGATTCCTATGCTTCCGCTGTGGGTTGAATTCGATTATTCCCTTCAAACATATCACGAGGGAAAAAGGTGGGTGGTACTTGATAGGAATAAATACTTCATACTGCAGCGGAAGCATTGGATCATCGTTGATTTTATTTAAAATTAAACTAAAAAATAAGATTAAGCAAACTTACTTGGAGTAAATATGAAAATATTTCTGGCGGGTCTTTATTTCCTCCACAAAGTTTTCCTGGCTATGACTTGAACACAAGACAAGGCTTGTGGGAGCCGCCTCTTGAAAGAAAATCCACAAGGGATTAGAGAGAAAGAGGTCTAGAGAGAATTCTCTAATTCTCTATTGAGAAGATGTGTGTTATGTCTAATGTCTCAACCCAAAGGTCCTATTTATAGAGACCAAGGGAAAATCTTTGTCATAATTAAAATATTATATTTTAATATCTAATATATTAAAATATATCTTATACTTATTTGAATCTCATTCAAATCTCTTACAATATTTATTTATTTGAATCTTATTCAAATTTTATAAATATATTTTCTTGAATGTATCAAATATGCATTAACTATTTTAATATTTAATGTATCAAATACAATAAATATATTTTTCTCTTTTATATTTAATATATTAAATATATTAAATATTAATTTGAACACTCCAAATTAAATATTAATTTGAACATTTCAATTTTTTTTTTCAACTAGATTGATCTTTTAGTGTTACTATGAGCTAGCAATGGGATCTTATGAACCTACAGATTATAAACTCCAATGATACAAAATCAATTAATTAAACTCTTTAATTAATTAATTTTCATTCATTAACTATAGGTCACTCCACTATAGACCTAGAGTTGCACTCTTATGCACTATAGGACAAGTTGTGTCTATAGATATAATCACTACATGCAAGTCGATCCTTCACGAGTTGTTCGTAATTATAGGTAGTCAAAAGTCTGTTTTACCCTTACAATTACATCTTGCACCTTAAGTACCACTGATCCTCTAATGAACAATTTGTTTATGATATAACAATAAACTAAGTCCCTCTCGGGCATATGAGAGAGGGTAGGGCCTCATTGTTCAAGTCCCGAAATCAACACTTAAGGGAACTACTCATCTACTTACCCTATATAGGAATAAGTGAATTCAATCTTGTGAGATTATGTTCCCATCTCCCTATTTGGTCAAGTCCCTAAAAGGATAGACATATTGAATCGGTTATAAAAGCCACTCTCCTAATGCAAATCAAAGGACAAGCCTTCATAGGCATGAGTTCATAACTCACTCAGGATTAAGATCGAGTCGCATATGATCATTCTGATCAAATATTAATCTTCTCAATTAACGGATTTATAAAGAGAAATTAAATATTTTGTAGTCCAGTCTTATACAAACTCATTGTATAAGATAACTTCACTCACATGTCTCCACATGAACGATTTGGATAAAATCATTTGTAACTATTACAAAGTGGGCTATATCAATAGTGTTATCAGGATAAGACACTCAATCTTATTCATATACTATGAGCCTTTAGGTTATTTCTTGAACATGATCCTCTCGTATGTCAACCACATACTGTTCAAGATTACACTAATAACCTAGGATTTTTCATATAATGGATAATATTATATTGCAAATAAAATAATCAAAATTATTATTAATTATTAAATAAATCATTAATTATGGATGTTTAGGGCATAAATACCAATAGCACTAGTCTAAAGGGCTTTTGTTCGTTTGCAACACTTTTGGAACCTTCAAGGTAACTCACCATGTCAAACTCACTCATCATGTCAGAACCACACCACAGCCTAGCCCGAGGTTCACAAGCACAACTAGAGATACGAATTCAACGTCAAACAAGTTTAGGTAGACACAACTCAAGTATAAGTTCAAATAAATCCTACATCACTTAAGCCTCATACATAATCAAGCAAAGCACAAATCACCGACATTCAAACAAACTTGCTTCTCATAAATTCACACTAAGCATGCCCCACATACATCCTTCATACACAAGATCTTAAGAAGTAAGTCCGAATGGCTACTTACCTTTTAGGCCAACTCTAAAGCAACCAATTTCTCCTCTTTTAGGAAGCTACTAGCAGCATATAGCCCTAAGAAGTTCCAATACTAACCCCCTAAACACGCTAGGAATCACAACGGTTGCTATCCTCCTATCCACTTTCAGACCCAACTAAAATATGTTAAACACAACAAGTCAGCTAGCACCATTCTGAACATAGGAAAGATGAATAATGACCCTGACCATTGTATACCTCTAAGGTGTTCTAAAATTGTCAACCAGCCAACCCCACAAACCAAGTAACTTGCACGCAGTCAACTCATTCAATATCTCAAGAAAGGTAAACCCCAACCGACCATTCTAATAATTCAGGCATGTCGCGCAAAGTCAAACATTTAAACATCACAAGTAGACACTACTTAACCAAACAGTTCTCTAGCTCAAGCATTCTAAACTCTGCAGTTATCCTAAAAATCTCAAGTAGTTCGACATTCATATGCATTCAGTGTAAATCGACAACCTATACATTCACCCTTAAAGAGAAACCACAATCGTAGTCATCCAAGCATTACAAGGCTCAACTCCATAAACAAGCTCTAACAAGTCCTTACAAATTCCCTACCTATAGAAATATACCCATGGTCGCAACCCCTCTGAAAACTTGTTGCTTAAAAGAGTGTATGCAATTTCAGAATGGAAACACCCTAAATGTGCAAGTATACACAACCTAAATACAACAAGTGATAAGTATTTTTATATCGTTCTCCTTAGGGACTAGTTATGTGGATTTCTGCAATGCCTAAGCTGATTTCAGTTAGGTAACAAGAAATAAACATTAATTAGTGTAATGAAATTAAAAGAAACTAAGGAACAAGATTAAAATGGTGTTGGAATGCTGGAATAATAGGAAAACAGTAAATAAACAGGACTAAACAGATTCTGTGAAAAGGGATCAGGATTAAGGGTAAAATTTTGCTTCATCAAACTATATGCTACAGCATAGATCATGCTTCAACACTCAATGCAGGATAATTCGCGGTTTCTTTCCAGAATTCCCAAAGAATCAGTGATTAACTCCCATTAACCTCTGAAATGAAGCCCTTAACTGCAAACATTAGGTGAGTTATCATCCCTAGTGTCCCCAATTACCTTAGAGCATGCTCCTAATCAGAACTAATGTTATGCCATACATTCAGTTTATCCATTCTCTTCCCAAAGTCAAGATAAACACAGCCTAGATGAGTTGGCCAGACAAATCCAAGCTAAAAATTAAGCACACAAGGCATATAAGTGAAGAATATGCAAGTCTACTATTTCATTCAGTAAGAATCAACAATAAATCCCCTAATCCCTCACCCAAGGGGTGATTAGTTCATAATTAAAGAAAAGATAGCAACATAACAGTAAGAAAAGTCTCAAATAACATTCTAAAACTTGTCTTTAATATCAAAATGCTGAAAAGTAAAGAAATAGTGTAGAAACTAGGAGAAATGGACAAAAAAGGATGTTGGGCAACTTCTTTATGGCAGATTTCCCTCCTTTTCAGAAGTGGATCACCTCCCAAAAAGGATTCTTCTTCTTCTTCTCAAAATTCTTGATAGCACTCAAACGTATGCTATTTCTAGGCTTAGATTTGTGTTGGTTTTGGTTGTTTATAGTGAGCTTTCGAGCATTTATTTATCTATATTGTAGATTTCGAGCAATTGGAGCTAAACCAGACTTTTGAAGCTATTTGAGCTTAATTTGAGCTTAAAGACACACTTTGGAGCAAATAAGATAAGTAGAATAAACATTACAAGTGAGAAGACCCGAGAGGATAGCGTTGAGACGCTATCCATAGCGTCTCAACGCTATAATTGCAGCCATTCAAATCCAATTTCCCGCAGAAACAGCGTCAAGACGCTACTTTATAGCGGCTCGACGCCAGAAATGCGCGAGCTCGAAGATTTCCGTCAGTAGCCTTTTTACCGTCTTTATTCTGCGAATTAGGGTACAGCGTCTCGACGTTGTCCCGAGAATTATAAAAAGAACATTATGGTTTCGATTTGGAGGGAGACCATTTGGAGAGGG